>JAYKKI010000073.1:2676666-4015000 GCA_039881145.1 Druceiella hillmani | reverse complement strand
AAAACGCCCTTTTATTCCAAATTGGATTCCGTTTCCATGCCTTGTTAGAGTATGTCTCTTGCTTGAGTATGCCTCTTGGCAAAGGATTTCTCTAGCTGTTCTCGTAATCAATGTTGCAATATTCAGGTATTCGTCAATTTTTGTTAGAGGGCATTGAGCTTTTTCTCCCTCAGTAACCGGCACTGGTTGGCCAATTTTTTTCGCATACGGTTGTAGTTGTTTTGGTGTTGTTGTGATTTACGATAGTAGTATTTTGTTATTAAACTTGCTCTTCCCCTATGAGTCGACATGCATCCATTTTTTAGGTTTTTGCCTCCACCTTGTACTTCCGACAGCGCTTAGGACTGGGTGTTTCTGAATTATCCCTTTTTCTGTTTACGCTTTTCTTTTGGTTACTCGATTTAGTTTTCTGCTCTTCCAGTGTTTTTTGGAATAATTATATGTGATTTCAGTAGACGGTTTCATTTTGTTTTCGTTTCCAAGTAACTTGATTTTTTTTGTAAATGTGTATGTAACAAGAATGGGTTTAGCCCTGCGTTTGTTTATATTTTTTCTAAGGCGTTGAATTCTATTAATTTCAACTTGTTCCAGCACTACGTCAAACTCGGTGGTTGTGTTCGTTACTAATAACAACAAATCCTCCTCTTTCACTAGGCACTTCCGATATTCCATACATCACGATGTTGTTTTTTCTACTGTTTACTTCCACATTTTTAATTATATTACAAATAGTATTAGTTTACCTGTAATAATTTGTCTGCGTTCGCCCAGACGAACAGCTCTGGCGTACTCACTCGTTATGCTGATATTCAGGCCTAGGTTTTATCATATCACTTTAAGAATAAATTAAATGTTACAGACTTCTTATACTTCAAGCAGCCATCCGTATGTTGTATCATTATGAAATCTTTATTTTGATAGCTATGTACTTCAAAATGGAGTCTTATTTCACTTTACGTAAAGATAGCTGAAAATTAACCCAATGGCTGACTTTAAAGCATATTTAAATATTTATTTATTTAGCTTTACTGATACAGTTAATTGAGCAAACTGAAAGGTAAAACAAATAGTTTTTATAGTTACCTTAGATAAATTATTTATTAAATTAGATACCAATAAACGTTATTATATATCTCATAAAAAATATTTTGCATTTAACAAAGGCTTATAAAATCTGTACTCGAGAATTGAGGAATGTCTTGGATCTATTTACTTTATCAAATAGTACTTTCATAAAATAATTTCAACTTTCTATAGAAATAATAAAATTTTAACAATTTACAGCTTATGTTGAAAGTGACACGGCGAATAAACCTTACTTGATGCGCTATACAACGAAAAACCTATAATAAATGCAACAAAACAAAAAATCCTATAAAATATCCTATCATCTATACATAAAATACAGAACTGTCACTGACGAAATGACTCGTCCTTTTTTTTCGTTTGTAAAATTTTGAGATCCTCTTTTTTCCCCTCTAGCCACCGAAGTTTAAAGAAAAATAAAGGCAAGGATAACACCAGTGCGATACAATTTGTAGATTTTTAAAGCAAACGTTAAGTAAATGATACAAAATAGGGCTGACTATTAACTATATCACAATAATTATACAATACGTGTACTTAACATATGACATGTAATGAGCAACTGTGTTGCGAAAGTTGTATGTCAATAGAATTAGGACTTTTTGCATGAAACTTATTATATACTTATATAATAAGAATCATGCAAAAATTATTGGTAATGTACACGTGTGTGCTTATATATATATATATATATATATATATATATATACATATATATATATACATTTATTAGCTCGATAGCTCAGGGTGAGCCAAGACTTTCCTTAGAAGCGACTTCCATGCAGACTCTATGTGACGACCGATCACCAGTAACGGACTTCAGCATCCGAAAATCCTTCACCCCCACATCTTCGATATAATCTTAGGTGAAACAAACAAAAATTCATTCTATTATATAAGTAGGTTAATATTCATATTTAATTAAAAGTACGTAGGAATAAAGTTTACATCACACAATGTTAATAATAATCATAAATTTACGCAGAGTCGAACAAAATTATTTATAGATAAATGAATCACAATACAGAAGTTTAACATCAAATGCATTCGTTTCCTGTCCAAATTCCAAGTAAAGCGTTTTTTATTCCTATGTCTCAGTACTTTCATGGGAAATGTTATTACGTAATGGTTGACATAGTCATAATACGTATTAAACACATATTTAAATACACTATTTTAATATTCAAATCGCACAAGGAAAGGTAAAACTGACAGCTACATCTGCAAGTCGCCCGGACGCGGACGCCATCTTTAAATAGTTTTTTTTTTAATCTCCGTTTCCACTGAGACAATGACCGCCCGAGAGCGTGTGAATAGTGGCGAGTGTCCAGTGCTTGCATTTGTTATTCAAGTCGCGCGGTTTTGTCTTGTCGACTATTGTTCGAATTTAGGTATATTAAATCAGTTTTTTAGTTCTTTGTTGCGTGTTGCTCTTTTACGCATTTTGTTAAAGGACGTAACGATGTTAGTGGGTTAAGTGATAATACTCTAGAAGTAAGGCAAAAAAAATTCTTAGCAATGATTTATCTTTCGTTCTGTGCCTTGGATTCTCTTTATTATTATATATACACATAAAAATTCTATTTAGATCTCATTTTCACCGCAGGCAACACGGATACTAAAGTATTAGTCCGCTTTTTTGCGTAAAGTTTGTAGGTGAACTAATAATACATTTTCGAGATACCAACTTATTTTAGAATTTTATGTAACAACATTTATAGAAATATTCCTGAAAATGTTTAACAAAATTTTCTCAGAAACCGTTATAAATAAAAATTTGCAATTTGGTGTCCGCATACATTTGAACAGTAAATATCCAAATTAGGTACTAAATTTTTTTGTTTTCTAATTTTGTGTGGGACATCAGTTAAAAGAGCAAGTATAAGGATTACAGATGTAATTCGTTCAGAAATTTATACGAGAGAGCTCTGGAGAAATTTTGAAAATGTCCACAAAAATATGCTCTCCATCATCTAAGAAACCGCTAAAGTCAAAATTATGAAAAGAACCAGAGTCACTAGATCTTTTTCTAAACTACACAGGACAATTATAGCGATTACTCGAAATTCGATATTTTCTGATATATTCACGATATTTTTACCTGCGAAATATATATTGGCAATATATTTATATCGTGAAAAATTATGTTAATATTTGTAAACAGTTTAATAGAAATTACTATATACTTTTAAATATATATATATATATATATATATATATATATATATATATATTATATATATATATATATATATATATATATATATATATATAAAATTATATTAAGATTTCCAAAAAGTTTGAAGTTTAATATAAATTACTATATACTTTTCAATATTTATATATGTATGTAAAGAATTCTCATAGTGCGAGTTTCGTAGGTGTTTAACAGGTTTTTTCTTTATTACTTAAACATGTCCATCATACAGGCTAACCCAAAGCATTAAACATGTGAAAGCATCAACTACACAATTCGTTTTAAACGATGATACAACCTAGATAAATCGATTGTTAATCAATGTAGATTATGGGAATAAAGGTGGCTGCTATATAATGTTGCTCTATCATGTGTGCTCTAGGCAGGTGAAATAAACTATGAATTCATCTTCTCGTGTAACACTTACGAGCATAGAGCGTTATCAAATCGAGGGTTACTAACGTAATTATTTAATAATTTAAAGAAAATACACTATTGAAAGCAATTACAGTCGGAGTTGAAAGGGTTAAGGTTAGTCACCGCACATTATTATATAATATATAGATTGACATTTTAAAAGGTCAATCCGTAAGTGGCTTTTGATCCAGCAAATGCGAATGGAATGAACGGAAAATATCTTTCTAAATTATATTTATTATTAGTATCTTCTTTTCTTTGTGCCATGTTTCCTCTGTGGGAAATTGTGCCATGTTTCCTCTTTGTGCCATGTTTCCTCTTTGTGCCATGTTTCCTCTTTGTGCCATGTTTCCTCTATGGATAATAATGTGTATGTAGTTATATGTCTGTATAAAATACCTGTATTAAAAATAATTATTAATATTATTATATATTGTGTATGTGTATGTGTATGTATGTGTATACGCGTATAAACTGTGTTGTGTACGTGTGTGTATATATATGTATGTGTATGTATATATGTATTTCATGTATGTATATATGTACATATATGTATGAGTATATATTTGTACATATATGTATATCAACAGGTGCTAGCTGTAAACCGGCCGTGTCGGTGTTGCTTATAGCATAGTGACCTTTTTGTGCATAAAATATTGAAAAATTTAAGGTTAAAGCGTGTAATTTAATTTTTAATTTTAATTTTGTCAAGAAATAAATGATATTAGCATTATTATATAAACTAACATAGGATACCTTATGTGTAGACTAGATGGTTGCATTCGTTTCAAGGATCGACCAGAGACTGGATCAAAGTTACAATGAATCCAACGTCAAGGAAATCGTGCGAATGTTGCATGACAAATGCCACGCCTTATGGTACGTTTCGATGGTACGGTAGTAAAATGTAAGATGGGCTTCCATAATCTAACAGATATCCCTCCGTATGAGCATAGTTCTATTTAGCTCATAACTATGCACCATATCCCACCTCAGGGGGAAAACAAAATCTATACATACAATAAAATTATAGAGTTGGCATGTCTGTACGTCGAAAATATTTGCAAAAGGATGACTTAGAGGACATAACAAAAGTAAGAGAAGAGAAAGATATTGTATATTAAATTCTTGTCTGTTTGTGTGTTATGTTTGTTTTTTCGCGCATCACGCAAGAACCACTAAATCATTTTAACTGGTGGACTTTCTAGAACTTGAGGTAATTTACAGGTTTTGTTTCATTGCAATCGATCAATTAGAAAAGAAGATTTGGTTAATTAACTAATTTGGTTAATTAATTAAATCTATTATTTAATAGTGAGTGGGAAAACAAGGCCTACCCACCAAAAAAAAAACAAACTATTATATAATATATTGTGTGACATCTATTTTAACATTGCAGTTGAATTAATGAAATTTTCCCAACTTCTACGTAAACGGAGTCACGGGTTCAGCTAGTTATAAGTACATACCTTTTCAATAGACGAAGGAAAATTACATCTAAATTATATAAATTGTTTAATATTCATAGTTTTAATGTTAAAAAAATGCAAAAAAATATAAAAACAGACGTTATTTATTAACTTTCCCCCATTATGGCGGAATGTTACGAATCTTGTTTTATATCTGAAGTTTTGGACAGTGCTTTATTAAAAATTTAATTAAAACTTGTCAAAATCTATCGATTACTTCTTTAAGTATATTCATAAATCCTCGGACTCATTTTTTCAAATATAATTACCTTTAATGTATATGTGTGTGTGAATATATATATATATATATATATATATATATATATATATACACATACATATATCTTAGCTCGACAGCTCAGAGTGTGCCGAGGCTTTCTTTTGAAGCGACTTCCACACAACTCTTTGTGTGACAACCGATTACCAGTTTCAGACTTCAGCACCCCAAAATTCTTCTCCACCGCATCTGTCATCTGTCCATCTCATTTTAGGTCTTTCTCTTTTTATCTGTCCATGCCGTTTAGCCAAAAAGATCCTTTTGAGAGGGTTTGAAAAATTTATATAATTATGAGTTGTATTTCATTCTCCAAATATAATTTTCCTTTACGTTCCCAAGAAAATGCCAAGACAGTTGCATGAGTAAGCAGTGGGGATGTTATCACTTATTGTGATTGGGTGATGAAGAAAACAAGTTTTTGTGATTTGAGACACAGCGAGTGTTTTTGACTTTTTAATTACTTGTTCGATGTAGAAGAGTCTGTTAGCGTCCAGTGTACTAACATAGGCAACTAACTGGTCCTTGAAACAGTTTGATGAATACACTCGAAATATTTCCATTAAAATTTTTGAAAAAAGGCTGACAAAAGTCCATATAGCGCTGGACCCAAATGTTAAAATAATAATTATAATAATATTACATAGAGAAAATAAAAAAAAATAAGCTTCCTAAAAGTTTTATTGAAATCATCAATCGTACAAACGAGGAATCCTGTATTTTTTATGAAAAATTTAGATTATAGACACAGATCGTCCAATTTACATAAAACTACATTAATTATATACCTTTGTGGAATTTTTTTGTGAATCTTTCTTCATAAAACAATACGAATTATATCATAATAATTCCAAGACAATTTTTGGCAATAACGGGCATTATCTTTCAGGGATTTAATAAGACCTAAAATTTCACAATAACGATGAGTATAATCTCGCTTTCCTTACAAATATCTGTTTGCACGCTCTTTGCAAAGGACAATTTCTCCCACGTCAGTAGGGCTAATGAAGCCCCATGCCGATATATGCCCTCCATCCTATTTGCCACTATCCTGGTTGACACCCTTTCACTACCCTTCGCCTCACGTAAATCACACCAGGTGTCTTGATAGTTAAAAATATAAGAAAATGATATTTTCAGTGTGACGTATAACTTATATATTGTATCATTTTAAATAAAATTATCGTCAAAGTTAAAAAAATATCTAACGGAACTTTTTGCGAAGTTACATTTGACTGATTATAAAATATTTGTGTAAATTAGTTGTTAAGTGTCTTGCTAATATCTTTGCTAATAGCCCACCAGACTATTAGAAAGATCTTTACTAATAGCCCACCTAAAGATGTTGTAATGCAACGAAACCTAGGTCGTGGTAAAGAACTTAAAGAAAGTAGAAATAATACTACATCACGTAGTTTCATTTAATTGTGAAATATATGTGTATTATTATCTACGAGATTCTTTGAGACATCAAGATGCAAGAAAGTGCAGATTGTACCTCCTTGTTTCTTCCACCTAATGATGTACCATACTAATCCATTAAACTCGCATACCTGGCAGGGTAGTCGAAAAAACCACATAAAACACAAAAGGAGCAAAATGTCATGTCAAGTAACAGTTTATTTTTAATTGATTTAGGTAATGGCTACAAATTAGAAAACAGTCGCAATTGATTATTTTTTGTAAGTTTCCATAAAGATATTACGTATTTCGTTAGATTTTAATTGTAATTTTTATTTCTTATTAACAATTCTTGATAGACAAGAAATAAAATTTATGCGCGGTTATGTTATAGCTTTTGTTTATTTTGTATTATTTCATTGTTTTCTCTTAACTGATTATCAATTGCTGAATTGTTTGCTTTTTTATGTTTTAGAAAATATTCTATCAAAATATTTGTACGACCTGTATCTCAGTCAGTACTTGAACGACTCGAGAAATTGTGAGTCAATTTTTGACATTATCACGCATCGTAAAAAGTAAATTTGGCTATTCCAAACAGATCAAATTTCCTACGCAAAATGATTAAAATTAAGCCTATGTACTTTACAAATTTACTTAAATTAAAAAAAAGATATTACAAAATGTATTAATTCAAAAAAAATATTATATCTTCTGACAATGCAATCATGGAATCGCTGAAAAACTAAAAGAAATTTAGAAACATTCAACCAAAATTAATGCCAGAAATATTTTGATAAGTTAAAGACTTTTACTCTTCTTTTGACTGCATTTGTAATACAATTTTATCAATGTGAATGTTTACTGGCGAAGGCGAGGTTTAAATTCTTCGAAATCTGCATACGCATTTATTGGAATTGAATTAGTATTGAATATATTTGGCGTTAATTTTGTAGAAGTTCATTATTCATGAAGATGTTGTAATACAACGAAACCTAGGTTGTGGTAAAGAACTTAAAGAAAGTAGAAATAATACTACATCACGTAGCTCCATTTAATTGTGATTATTTAATTAGTACTAACCCCACGTGCGTTTACTTGCGTAATTAAATATTAACATTTAAGTGGTACTAAAATATATACGTTACTATACTGTGTGACAAACGTCTGAAAAAAGTTATCAAGAATAAGAATATCCTGATACAGAATCAGGTCTCATCTGCATCTGTAGTTGAATAGATTAAAATGCTCTTGTAAATAAGTAAAGCAATCATGACCATGTAGAGAAATTTTAGGGAAAGCTAGGCCTTTACCAAGTTAAATGATTGATACTAATACGAAATTCACGAATCAACATCTGGTCCAGGTTATTGTACGCTCCACAATTAACACCTGCATCCAAATTGATCTCATGCTCGAGATTTCTATAAATATTAACAAATTTATATCTAATTATCACATCGAGGATATGGAACGAGTTTGGAGCAAAATCGTGACAAGTTAGTCACGATTTCGTCATGGTGCTTTTCGGAAGTTGAAGACTGCACACCGAGTGTCAATTAGGATAATTAGATGGCGGGGAAAGAGCACCATGGTATTTGACGTCTGTGCAATGTTTGGGTTGTTATTTATATAGGTATTTTAAGATTAATTTTTATTGCCCGTTTTGTCGGTGGAGATTTCGCGATTTGATATAATGTTGGTTTTTGTGTATTATTTTATAAAGTTGATATTTTTTTTGTTTGGTGGTGATTTGTGTGATGGTATAATTGAATGATTTTTGCATTATGTCATAGTTATTTTTCACCATCCAAAAGTAATAACTATGTTCTTTATAAACAATATCGAATTTAAATACTCAATCAACTTAACAGTTCGAAAATAAATGCTAAATAAACACAAAAGAGAAATATTATAAAAATATAATTAGCAACATTAATAAAATAATTCGAAGACATTAAATTTTTCGCTTAAAATATATTAACATCGGTAGCACGTCTGTCCGCATCAGTCCGCTTAAGGTTCTGAGACCGCGCGCCTGTCCCTGTGCCTTGCCCCCTCCGGGTTCATGTCGTCATCCGGCCTACAGCAATAGCCCTCTCGATGAAGCTTCGTACTCTTCTTCGTAATCTTCAGACCTTGTTGAGATAACGAGATGGAATAAAGTGCATATGTAATTAGAAATACTTATCCTTTCAATTGCCTCGATCATAGGAAAGACAGATATCAATTACAAGAACAGATGTTTATGTCTAGGTATCATGTAAAGGAGAGGCGATAGTAAATACAAACACACACATACGCACACACACACACACACATATATGTATATATATATATATATATATATATATATATATATATATATATATATATATATATATACGGTGTCCGAGAATAAGTGTCAGACAAAGAAAGACATTATTGTTTGACTAAAAAATAGTTGATTATCGTTAAAATAAAGTATAAAAGATGACTTTTTTTTCAGAAAATTGAAAATAATATTCATAATTATATGTGATCGTTTTTGTACACACGATACTTACGCACATTGTTCAGGGCCTCTCGGGGAATAACCTGCGAACAGCTACGAAAATAGATAGAGCAAGTAGTGGACATGTTAAAAAGAGTTACGTGTAATATTTTTTTGCGCTCATTTAGAAAAAGGGCGTGTTTTATGTTTTATTCCAATGACATTTATTCCTGTATAGCCAACGGATAGCGTTTTTCTTTGCCCGACATCTATTCCCGGACGTGTATTCCCGAACCTTTATTATAAGAAAATATTTTGAATTTTTTAAATTTTTTCAATCATAATTACATTTATACCTTTCATTATTGTGAACAGAACGTCCTTGTAAAAAAATGAGAGCGTGTAACACAGTACATGCGACAGAAGTGAAACTTCTTTGGCAATCTGAACCTTTGATTTATAAGGATAAGAATAGGTTGAAACGGCAGACAGAGAGAGAGAGAGAGAGAGAGAGAGAGCGAGAAATATGCTAAGTTTAAGTCCATAGATTATGCTAAATTCGTATAAGAAGATGTTGATACTATACAGTTAGGAAATTTAATAAAATTTCTTTACAAATTGACATAACCATCTAATAAAATCTAATTAAATCAAGTACATAAGTTGTTAGTCTCGTAAAGGATGAAGTCAAGCAAAATTATTAATAAAGCAATAATAAATAGATAAATAAATCGTTAACATTTTGACAGTTTACTTTTGACACACATAACGTACAAAACAGCTGATAGCGAGTAGTGAGCGCCATTTTTGTTTGTTTTCGCGCACGCATACACTTCTCGTCTCATTCTATCGGTTTCATCTATCTCTCTCAGTTGTTTGATAAGTACTTATCTTCCGTCCTTCTTACGATAGATTCGTTATTTTTAGACATCATAAGTGAAGGTTGTATAAAAAGGATGCACGAAATTCAATCTTCACATTTTACTCTCATCGCCCTCAAAGAAGGTTTACTTCAAAACTTGAATTATAAGTATGATCGATTTTCTTTTTGCGAAATAATATCCCTTTTATTCACTATTCATGACCGGATAAAGGGTTTGGTGTGTCGCGTCCTGTATGCTTTGATAACGCCGTGCGGCGTGTATGTGCGTGTGCGTGTATCTAGAGAAAGTGATATGGTATGAAACAAATTTGTTAATCCATAGAAGCCGGCGTGTTATACCAATCTAACCACACTTTGTATATGTGTTTCTATAATAACGGATATTTAATATATTTCTTTTACAAAATCTAATTACAGATGACATTTAAATATGTTTCGAATGTTTTGTCTAGTAACAAATATATGTATCCTTTATAAAACTGAATTATGGGTTTCATTGGTCACCCAAAATACTGAAATAATATAAATTATTAAAAAGTTCAATCAGTTGCAAGTATTTTGGATGTTTTACCTAGTAATAAATTGTTTTACCTGGTAACAAACTGGCTAATTTTGAATAATAATTCAGTGTTTCCGAATGTTGATGAGAAAAACCATATCTTTGAAGCATATTGATAGATCAAATAGTGATGTTCATTTATATTATGTGTTCAATTAAAGATGTAAATGTGGCGTCGACTTTGTTCCTGTATATAAGCTGGTACGTAACAAAACCATACTGCGATACAGAGTGAGCCTAGTGCAATCTGTTGGTGATTAGTGAAACTAAATAATGAAAGTTAACATTCTGCGTATATATACGAATACATCTATCTGCACAACCTCTCGTTGCTACAGTGTAATATACTTTTATTATTTTTATTTATTTTAAGATTATATCTGTCGAATTTTATGATTAAATCAGTTTGAAGAAAAATTGAAATATCTTATTTTAACCTCTTTTGACATATTCTCTATGACATTTATGATAGATCTTTCGTCGAACGAAGGTGATCACTCCCAAAATTTTTGGGCATACTGTTCATGTTGAAGTGTGGCGTTCTTGCACATCATGTGAAATAATAACATTTGATTATAACACTCGTACTTATCATATTAACTAATATTACAATTGCGGAAGTGTGTTTGACTACTCGATAAATCTCTGTGAAATTTATAAAAAAAGAAAAATAATTTTAGTCATATTTCTTTAAACGTGTCATGAAAAAATAATGAGAGTGAAATTTTACGATGCGCGCGCACGATGCAACTAAAATCGACAGGATGAAGTTGCTCACTAAACATGCGTGTAGTGACTGATACTGTATTCATGATAGTTATTGATGTATTTTTAAATACACAACACGTGTTTTATATTCATACAAATCTAACTTATAACTGATTTTAAATAATATTTTTCACCAATTGAAATTTAATACTGGTCCATATTATAAAAAAGAAAACATTTATTTATTGTGAATATTCGTGATAGAAATAGTGCATATAAGCTTTTTAAAATATATTTTAAGTGTATTTCTCCAATTATAAATTTTAAATTATTTAAAATTTAATTATTTGATAGAACTTATATTATAACAACCCTATTTATAATCACGTTCCAATCCTTTTATTATTTTATTTTCTTTAATTATTTGCATGTTAAATAAAGTTATTCTTGTATTATTCTAAATTATTATAACTTCTAACATAAGAACATGCAATTTTTTTTGCAATTAAAAAATAACCCGTCGTATTTTACATTATCGATAAGAAAATTACACTAAACGCATACGATTAGAGCAAGCAACTGGGTGGAGATTGCCTTTCTGGATGTATCTTAATTTTTTATTTAGATTCTAAGCTTCTATGGAATTAAAACTTTATTAAAATCTTGTTAGTAGTTTTTAAGTGATTTGTATGACGAAGTTTTTTTGCTTCTTCGAAATTTTATTCTACTCCTCCAGTCTCAGCTAAAGTAGCTTAATGATATGTACCTCAGTATTTATTTTCAATACCAAAAATTCTATTAAAATTAGTTTGGGAGTTCTTGCGTGATGTCGATACAAACGGAGGAAAAGATGAACATCCCAAAAAATAGGGTGTGTATCAGATCACACAGTAGGGGTGAAAACTTTGGCGATTAATATAATCGTTCTGTGTATGAGGGAAATTAAAAAACAAGTAAATTATTTAAAATAAATATGATATATTAATTCATACAAATACGCTCAATTAATTTATAAAAGTCATGCAATGAATACGTTTAACAGTGGGTTTCGAACAGAAACCAGCGATAATATAATTTTTTTTCTTAATGAGTCAATTTTTAACAAATATATAATAAATTTTTTTTACATGAATTTAATACAGAAATCTTATTTCCTAAATTAAAATCAAAGGAGAAAAAACACAATCATCGAAATTCGAACTCAAAGTTCCGTCGCGTTCTGTACGTAATTCGCTGCGCCAGTGACTCAATGGGACAGTAACGAAATAAAAGTATACTCACTACGTCGGCTATTTTCCTTCGGTCGCACTCGGATTAGCGCCGAGTATATCCGAAGTCGAATCGTTCGGCCGAGTATACCCGAAGCGTGCAAATATTTTTTAACAAGGAGAACCACAAAATTTTTCACTTCAAAAATATTTGCGTTCAGAGACCTCCAAATAATCTATTGAAAATATTTTACTTTACAGAGATTATCAGATTACAAGATCATATCTACAAGGTTTATTAAGAATAATATCGATTTATAACGAAGAATTGTAGATACAGAACATCGCCGTCAAATAAACTTTCTTTCTGACCTGAATATTCCATTTTTAGCACCCGCAAGATTTGGACTCTCGAGACACGTGAATAATAAATTGAATACGTACGTTACTCCATTAATTGTGATAGTATATTACTAAACTTCTTTTAATGAAGAAGGAACACCTTACAGTAATTTTGCTACTTTTTACTTTTAACCAGGTCTGCATCACGTTTCACGAAAATCTATTCAATCCTTTAGATGTAACTGAGTAAGTAACAATCATCCAAACATACTTCTGGTGGTATTATTATTCGCTGCGAGGTAACAAGCTTTGATAACTCTGTCATACGAACTGTGAGCATGCTAAATTTAATAGTCTTTCGTTGTTTGACTGCAGTGTTATTAGATGTTTGAAATGTTAAAACTGTTGTTTATAATTGCGTTAATTGTAGTCAGTATAATCAGTTTACAGCAATCAATGAAAAAGGCAAAATTACTAATTAAATATACAAAGTACTACTAAAACATTTGTTTATAATTGTGTTGATTGTAGTCAGTATAATCACTTTATACCAGGATGTCAATGATAAAGTCACAATTACTAATTATAAATACAAAGTGCCATTAAAACTATTGTTTATAATTATGTTAATTGTAGCCAGTATAATCAGTTTATAGCAATCAATGATAAAGGTACAATTACTAAATAAAGATACAAAGTACCACTAAAACTCTTGTTTATAATTGTGTTAATTGTAGTCAGTATAATTAGTTTATTGCAGGCCGTCAATGATAAAGAGACGATTACTAATTAAAGATACAGAGTACCACTATACCGTACTCTCCACGAAAGGCGTATCGAATTCGGAGCAGTTGTACTTTATAATATCTGTCATAGTCGTTACGATTGCGAGTATATAGTGAATCAGTTGCAGTTTCGTGTGCCAGGGAGAGCGACCCGTAGCTCCGTGCTGTTCTATCTCCCCACCGCTCGCATTAATGCCGGTTAACGGTGCTTGTGTACCACTACGCAGGCTTTGTGATGATTGCGACAGAATATTTCGTTTTCAGGACATATTCGCTAGCTCATTACTTCAAGACAAGCAGCCAATTACACAGATACTATACAACAATTAGGCCTTTGAAAGCATTTAAACTACATTTTCTTTTTATTCAAATCGATATTGTTATAAATAGGATGGTTATTACCATTAATTCTATTACGATAACCATTATAGTGAGCTTCAAATGAAAGGCTGATTTCAATAAATTCAATATTTATTGTTTGTTTACCAATATTACTTGATTTGTGATTTAATTTAATATTTTATACAATTTCTGAATATTTAATGTATTATACAAATATCTGCATAAGACTGAGGATGTATATACGTAGAATATTATTTTGATGTGACAATGTTAGGATACAAGTTAACTTAATTCTTGAAAAACTCTTATTTTGTATCTCACTATGACCTGTATCTGTTTTTCCCCATAAATAAATAAAACTGTTGTTTATAATTGTGTTAATTGTAGTTAGTATAATCAGTTTATAGCAGGCTATCAATGATAAAGTGACAATTACTAATTAAAGATACAAGGTACCACGCTGTAATGAGCCTATGAGGAAAAGAGGAAAATTGGGAGCAACTTGACCTGAATAACTTTTTATTAATTGGAAATATGTTATCGAGTTTTTGTTATCAAAATTTATTTTGGCCAACTGTAACTTTCAATGAATCGAAGTTAGTAAGAGGTTGTGAATGATTCCTGTTTAGGGTATCGTACCCAAAAGGAAAAACGGAACTATTATGAGTTCACTTATATGTCCGTATGTTCGTATTTCACAGGCTTTTTTTAATCGATTAATATAGAAATTTGCCTTTGTAATAAAGTATATTAATAAGCATATATCACAATAGCTAACACATGACAATACGTATATTATAATTTTAGGAGGGCAACATAAGTATGGGATTTTATCGAAAATTGTAAATATACTAGATATTGTTTAATAATAAGCATATTAATAATCATATATCATAATAGCTAACACATGCCAATATGTATATTATAATTTAAGGAGGGGCAACATAAGTACGGGATTTTATCGAAAATTGTAGATGTAATAGATATTGTTTAATAATAAAGTATATTAATAAGCATACATCATAATAGCTAACATATGACAATACGTATATTATAATTTAAGGAGGGGCAACATAAGTGCGGGATTTTATCGAAAATTGTAAATATACTAGATATTGTTTAATAATAAGCATATTAATAATCATATATCATAATAGCTAAAACATGACAATATGTATATTATAATTTTAGGAGGTGCAACATAAGTACGGGATTTTATCGGAAATTGTAGATGTAATAGATATTGTTTAATAATAAAGTATTTTAATAAGCATACATCACAATAGCTAACACATGACAATACGTATATTATAATTTAAGGAGGGGCAACATAAGTGCGGGATTTTATCGAAAATTGTAAATATACTAGATATTGTTTAATAATAAGCATATTAATAATCATATATCATAATAGCTAAAACATGACAATATGTATATTATAATTTTAGGAGGTGCAACATAAGTACGGGATTTTATCGGAAATTGTAGATGTAATAGATATTGTTTAATAATAAAGTATTTTAATAAGCATACATCACAATAGCTAACACATGACAATACGTATATTATAATTTAAGGAGGGGCAACATAAGTGCGGGATTTTATCGAAAATTGTAAATATACTAGATATTGTTTAATAATAAGCATATTAATAATCATATATCATAATAGCTAAAACATGACAATATGTATATTATAATTTTAGGAGGTGCAACATAAGTACGGGATTTTATCGGAAATTGTAGATGTAATAGATATTGTTTAATAATAAAGTATTTTAATAAGCATACATCACAATAGCTAACACATGACAATACGTATATTATAATTTTAGGAGGAGCAACATAAGTACGGGATTTTATCGAAAATTGTAAATGTACAAGATATTGTTTAATAATAAAGTATATTAATAAGCATATATTACAATAGCTAAAACATGAATACGTATATTAAAATTTTAGGAGGCGCAACATAAGTACGGGATTTTATCGAAAATTGTAAATGTACAAGATATTGTTTAATAATAAAGTATATTAATAAGCATATATTACAATAGCTAAGACATGAATACGTATATTAAAATTTTAGGAGGAGCAACATAAGTACGGGATTTTATTGAAAATTGTAGATATAATAGATATTGTTTAATAATACAGTATATTAATAAGCATATATCACAATAGCTAACACATGACAATACGTATATTATAATTTTAGGAGGGGCAACATAAGTACGGGATTTTATCGAAAATTATAAATGTACAAGATATTGTTTAATAATAAAGCATATTAAATAGCATATGTCACAAAAGCTAACACATGACAATACGTATATTAAAATTTTGAGGACCGGCAACACAAGTACGGGATATTATCGAAAATTGTAAATGTAAAAGATTATTTGAAAAATTCTAAATATACTAGATATTGTTTAAAAGAGTTAGTCGTAAGGGCCTTAAAACGACTTTTTTACAATGTTAAATAGTATGTTTTCAGAGATAAAATGGAAAATATGCAAAAAAGCCACGCCCTTATTTCTAAAACTATAGAATACACGTCGGTACAAAGGAAAGTATAATGAGAATGTAGGAAAAATATAACATTGGTATTTTGAAAATTATTATTAGAGGTATTTAGAGGTATTTATAAATATTTATTTCAGTATAGATATTACATTATGCTAATTAATAATTAAATATTGAATTTTATATGCGATGCGTAAAAAGCTGTGTTTCTTGCTAGTATAATAATAATGTCATTTATTTGCCGATATAAAATACAGCAGGCAAAGTAATAGACATGTACAGAAATTTTCATAGAGCTAATGACAAAATTAAAATTTAAGTTACACGCCTTAAGTTTAAATTTTTCAATATTTTATCCACAAAATGGTAACTAGCTCGGCGTGTGCAGTTGTGCTATAAGCTACACCGACACAGCCGGTTTACAGCTAGCACTTGTTGTTATACACACACATACACATATTTACGAATATATGCTCATGTATACACATATAAAATACATATATACATATATATATATATATATACATACATATATATACACACACAAACACATACATACACATATACACATACGTATTCTCATATACACAACAGATAATAATGTCAATAATTATGTTTAATACAGGTATTATATACAGGCATATAACTACATACATATTATTACCCATAGAGGAAACAACACGAAGAAAAGAAGATACTAATAATAAATATAATTTAAATCAAATAATTTCGAAGAGCCGATATTTTCCGTTTATTCCGTTCGCATTTGCTGGGTCAAAAGCCACTTACGGTATGACCTTTCAAAAGTAGTATCCCACGACGTCTGATGCCTTTTTCCCTGTTTGTTTAAGGCACTTCCTCTTTTTTTGAAATGGGGACTTCCAATTCGCTTGCAATTCCAGTTGCTCCCCACCCATTCCCAAACAAGCTTACAAAAATCTAAAAAAATCTCCAAAATCGTTTTAG
Source organism: Druceiella hillmani (assembly GCA_039881145.1). Lineage (NCBI taxonomy): Eukaryota > Metazoa > Arthropoda > Insecta > Lepidoptera > Hepialidae > Druceiella > Druceiella hillmani. The sequence continues at coordinate 3,997,365 of JAYKKI010000073.1, read as the reverse complement.
ACTTATCAAAAATCTTTTAAGCGCGCGGAAATAACGCAGCTAAAATTACTGGACGAACGAGGTTGCTAGTGCACTCAAGCAAAATTAATATGAATTATTAAAAATTAATATGAATTTAAAAAAAATGGTTTCTAAGTGCGAGTCGGACTCGCATACAGATGTTTCCGTACCAGCCCACAATATTATTATTGATTATTTGGTAAATAATAAGATAGATACCATAGCAACACGTAAATTGTAATAGTAATTGGCTAATTATATCTGTCACACGTATCCTAATAAAATATTTTATGTTATTTGACACTCAATGCAGATATCTATTATTTCTTCGTATTTATTAATATAGAACTTAGGGCTTACTAGATTTATCGTAGATCATCATCATCATCATCATCATCATCATATATATTAATACGCTAAGGTTCAGATGTTACACTCCCTTTTTAGAAAAAACCTCACAACTAATCCACATAAATTATATATCATTTTATAGATAATTGCTTGCTCTACCGGCATCCACAACTAAAAAATTTATTATTGCTATTGTTTTTGCAAATTAATTAATTATTAAAATTATATACACAAAACAGCAATGCTGCCATCTAACGGCTCAACGTCAATATGATTGACGGTCGGTAAAATTTTTGTTTAATTTCAAATCCACTCACGTATAAATAAAGTGGCGCTTTAGCTCAATGCTTTTGATACTTGCGCCTCTATATGTCAATTTTAGTAAAATATTTGTTTGATCTGTCATCTGAGCTTCATAATGGAATAAATAATGCGAAGACTTCGCACGGGTCACGCTAGTAATATAGTATTGGAGTAACGACCAACAATAAGAACATTTTAAAATCTGTACATATAGATAGATATATACTTGTCATGGGTATATACCTGTCATGTATATACCTATATATATCTGTCATATATATATTTGTATACACCCCGGCAGCGAGCTCCGCCTAGTGACCGTCGCGTTGCGCAGCATGTATACCGCTAATGTTTCGAGTTATAAGCTCAGTTATTTATATTTTATTACTTTTAGTTTTACTATAAACCTGCACTACACTACTCGCGAAGTTGATCGAAGTTAGGAGAAGAGAATAGTGTAGAGAGGTACTTCGATTCGCTTTGCGCAACTTCACTTCCGATTGCTGTTGATTTTTGCGTCGAGTCAAAAGAGTTCGCAAGGTTAGCGTACGGGAGACTCACGGCGACTGAGCTCCTCGCTATGTTGCACGAATGTGCAATCACATACTTCGGACCTTTTCGGGATCTTTTCTTTGTGCAATCATCAACTTCGACGAGCACTTCGTCGAGGTAACTACGCGAGCAGTGTAGAGGGTGTATTAAAGTATGCACTTGAATCAGACCAAGTTTGATGCCTGTGTGTGGCATAAAAAAAAAACGTCGAAAAAATATATTTATTTAAGATTTGTGGGGGCAGGGGAGGGGAGGTTGTATGGGGACCCTCATTGGATTTACTGCCTTTTTTATAATAGAGGTGTAGTAACACGTATCCTGTTACAATTTTCAGTGTCTACTATGATAATAGAAAAGATACAGCCCTGTGATAGGCAGATAGACGAATGAGGAGCAGATAAAGGTTTGTTCCACTATTTCATTGTTCCACTACGAAACCTTAATAAAATTAAGAATTTTAAAATAATAGATTTTTCCAATTGAAAAATGAAAGTAATGAGATTTATGAATTTTTATAATATCATGTGGCATAAATTTATTAAACTATTTCTTTCTATTATTAAAATAATTTCGAGACATACAAAAAAAAATTGCTCTCAAAATATAATAGTATATCTACAAGTTTCTGTAAGTATCATACCGATGAATAAACATATATTATGACCGATGAATAAACATATATATAAACGGTAGGTATTTTGATGTGCAACTTCTGTAGCCGCAGTTTGAGATATAAATAAAAATTTCACATAATTTAAGATAAATCAAACGGAAATGCGGGTTGAACTATCGGAGTATTCGAATCCTTCTTCACTTACCTACCATAGACCTTTAGGAGTACGATATAAGAATTATATATATATTATATATATATTATATATATATATATATATATATATATATATATATATATATATATATATATAGCGTTAACTAAATGAAACTACGTGATATAGTATTATTTCCACTTTATTTAAGTTCCTAACCACGACCTGGGTTTCGTTGTATTACATCTTCAGGTGGGCAATTTGTAAAGATTGCAATCTTTGCTAATATCCCACCTGAAGATGTTGTAATACAACGAAACCCAGATCGTGGTTAAGAATTTAAATAAAGTAGAAATAATAGTACATCATGTAGTTTTATTTAATTAAGAAAAATCTAATTGTAATGAATTTCTACAAAATTAACGCTATGTATATATATATATATATATATATATATATATATATATATATATTATCAAAAGTACCACAGCCCTCTGCAGGTCAAGGCTGACTCGCTGATCCTCCTCCATCTGACCCTGACGCGATGGCCCTCCTCATGAGGAGGTCCTATTCAATGTCGTCTACCCAACGTTTTGGCAGTTGCCTTTTCCACCTAGTCCCTCAATCTTGGAAAAAGTCACTTTTGGCAGGAAAAATGTCAGCATATCTGTAAAGATACGTGATGATTTTATGGTTATCGCAATATCGATTCCGCCGTATTTGTCATGTTTTCTGTAAATTTCATAGTTGTCAAGAATTCTCCACGTGTTGTTCTCTTGAATAGGTCCACAAATCCTTCTCAACATTTTTCTTTCGAAAATGAGTAGTTTTTTTTCCTCTGGTTTATTGAGAATCCAGCATTCACTTCCATACAGAAGTATAGGCCTGATTAATGTTTTATATATTACACACACACACACACACACACACACACACACACACACATATATATATATATATATATATATATACATATATACAGTTTTATAAATTGCGAAATTGACCGAATGCCCTCGACCGAGATTTATGTACCTACAAGTGTAATGAAGTATTGCGAGTTTCAGTCGCACTTAACGGATTTACTTTAACAATGGTATATTATTTAAGATCTACACTAGTGTCCCCATATTACAAGCTACTAAATAGTCTCCGAAGGCTCGTCACAAATGGTATTATCATAATGGCACAGGCCATTCACAAAGAAAACGGTTTGTTTTATTACAGTTAATGGTACGGATTATCATAAAAGTAACGACGTAGGTAAAATACGGTTTTATACTTTTCTGTGCGTGACAATCCTATAATAAACGAGTATTTTGATTGCGTAATGCATTTGTTGTTAGTCTATGCCAGATTATTATATTTGTCATATTTTTTATCATATTACAAATTATAATAGAAAGACGACATTTCATATATAAACACGTAGGTAAAATACAGTTTTGTACTTTTCTGTGCGTGACAATCCGATAATAAACGAATACTTTTATTGCGTAATGCATTTATTGTCAGTCTGTGCCAGATTATTATATTTGTCATATTTTTTATCATATTACAAATTATAATAGAAAGACGACATTTCATATATAAACACGTAGGTAAAATACAGTTTTGTAGTTTTCCGTGCGTGTTAATCTGACAATAAACGAGTACTTTTATTGCGTAATGCATTTGTTGTTAGTCTATGCCAGATTATTATATTTGTCATATTTTTTATCATTTTATAAATTATAATAGAAAGACGACATTTCATATATAAACACGTAGGTAAAATACAGTTTTGTAGTTTTCTGTGTGTGACAATCCGACAATAAACGAGTACTTTGATTGCATAATGCATTTGTTGTCATTCTGTGCCAGGTTATTATATTTGTCATATTGTTTATCATATTATAAATTATAATAGAAAGACGACATTTCATATATAAAAACGTAGGTAAAATACAGTTTTGTAGTTTTCCGTGCGTGTTAATCTGACAATAAACGAGTACTTTTATTGCGTAATGCATTTGTTGTTAGTCTATGCCAGATTATTATATTTGTCATATTTTTTATCATTTTATAAATTATAATAGAAAGACGACATTTCATATATAAACACGTAGGTAAAATACAGTTTTGTAGTTTTCTGTGTGTGACAATCCGACAATAAACGAGTACTTTGATTGCATAATGCATTTGTTGTCATTCTGTGCCAGGTTATTATATTTGTCATATTGTTTATCATATTATAAATTATAATAGAAAGACGACATTTCATATATAAAAACGTAGGTAAAATACAGTTTTGTAGTTTTCCGTGCGTGTTAATCTGACAATAAACGAGTACTTTTATTGCGTAATGCATTTGTTGTTAGTCTATGCCAGATTATTATATTTGTCATATTTTTTATCATTTTATAAATTATAATAGAAAGACGACATTTCATATATAAACAAATAGGTAAAATACAGTTTTGTACTTTCTGTGTGTAACAATCCGACAATAAACGAGTACTTTGATTGCGTAATACATTTGTTGTCATTCTGTGCCAGATTATTATATTTGCCATATTTTTTATCATATTACAAATTATAATAGAAAGAGGGCATATATGAAAATAACGTTGCCTGGCAGATGACGCTTCTTTGTTGTGATGTGGTGGAGAATGAAATGGAAGCACAGAAAACGTCATCGCCATAATCCTGCGTCTGATCATCATGCATGACAAAAGTAAACTTGTTCGTTTGTATGTAGCTAACTGGTAAAATATCTCGATATACTAACGAGATAATTATATAGCATGGATATCCTAGTACGCTATAATTTTGCTTAGGTGCAAGTCGACTCGCACGACGAAATTTCGGTACCGTAATTAAAATTAATTCAATGTATGTGCTGCTGACAGTTTTCTTCCGATTTAAGCCTTATCATATATCTTTAAGTGGAGAGATAAATACTTTTACCACGTTTTTGAAAATGGTTCTCAGGAAAATATTTTCAGCTTCCCCGTTTTATAAGTTTTCATTCGATACTCTTAAAATTTGTGATTCGTTTGAATTCCACAGTTATCTCTGAAGTTTCAAGTTTAGATTCCGGATAGACGTGAATTTTTAAGGCTGACCTTATACTTTCAAAAAATCAAATGAATATTAGTTCTGTGGTTTTTGCGCAACTTAGGAAAAAGTAAAAACACATAAACTAACAAAATTGTTAGAAAGGTTAATTTTTTGATTTAGAGGTTACCCTGTCCGGGTTTTTCAAAAAATAAACGGGACGGTATTATAACATTTTTTACAAAATTGCCATCAATGCCTATTTCAATAATTTTGCAAAAATATCTTCGCTACCTATTGCAACCATTTTGAAAAAATGTGTTCAATACTTATTCCAATCGTTTTGTATCATCAGATGATGCGTAATGTATTTGTTGTCGGTCTGTGCAGAGCGTAGCTTTATTTTTAATAATGCATTTCGTGTAATTTTTTTTGACGTGAATACGTCTTTAAATTTGCCCCCGTATGGTAGGCAATCCAAAAAACCTAATGATGACAAAATCGAGGGATAAAGTTTGGCGTTGCAGTTTTGAACCTATCCTCTACATCAAAAATTAAGTTACACCACTGGATAGCTCAAGAATCAAAGAATTCATTACGATAAGCGAGAACAGTGACGCATAGCGCGCGGTGGAGGTGGAAGCGCCGCCATTTTGAGGTTATTTTGCTGCGTATCGAGATTTAAAATTAGTATAACTTTTGATTCGGTAAAGCTACGATGTTCGTTTAAGTTTTAATCGTCAGCTGTCGTCAAAATCTATCGATCGTATATAAAACATTAGTTTAAAGTAATCACAGTGAATATAATAAGGTGTTAGAATAAAAAAATATATATAGTGTCGGCCTATACGCTATTGTAACACAATAATTATTTGTTTCCTTGCTTTTATCCTGAATGCATAAATAAACATATTTTATTTAAAAAATATAACCCGTTACATAGACGTATTCACATACAACACACGGCCATGTCCGTGATACAGCCACACCCAATTTTTTAATATTTTGTTTTTCTTGTGTACAAATTATTTTTATTCGTCGGAGAGTTCGTAGCTTCGTAGTCAAATTTCATACGTTATTCTAAGTTTTATAAGCGTTTAAATCATTGATAATGTCGAGTACACAACGTAGTATTATATCGTACCATTTTCCGAATATAGGGAAATCTTATGATTCTTGCAATAATTGAAAAGTGAAATATTCGTTTAAATCACCCGCATCAAATTAAAAAAAATATTTGAATAGGAAACATCCTACAGTATCGTTGTTAGAATTGAAACAGAATCGATTCGGGCAATTGAGTGCGAATAATGTGAGGGCGCCTGAAATTCACAGCCGCAAACATATAATCGTCTCATTTGGTATGTAATAAGCAAAAATATTGAATACTTTATGTCAAATGTTTACGTTGCGTATTCCCAATCGAACAGCCGGCAAGCGCGTATGCGTGCCGCGGCCTAATATTTTGTAACAGGTATACGTACCTAGTATATTACATACTCATAACAAGGTATATAAAAATACTAGTTACGTATACCTGTAACCAGCATGTAACAGTCAAAAAAATATTAAATAACTTATGACGAGTGATTACGTCGCGTGCTCCCGACAGAACACCCAGTGTCACGGCACGTACGGCATAGTATTTTGTATTTTTGCGTTGAATTTTAGATTCAACGTACGTGGCACGCGCTGCCACGTACGTTGAATCTGAAATATAATAATATTTTGTAACAAGTATATGTACCTAGTATTTTTACATACCCGTAACAGGGTCACTTAATACGAAAATATACCGACGTCGTACACCTCACCTTAATACGAAAAAATACCGACATCACGCGACTAGATAAATCTACAAATAGATTAGTGGTGAAGTAGTAAACGACAGAATAATAACACAATGACAAAATAATAAGACAAATGATTTTGGCAAAACATATCTAAACGTACCGGAAGACATTAAGGACATGTTAATAATTTTATGGTCCAATGGTATTTTCGCGTTGAATTTTAGATTCAAAGAAGACTAGCGAAAGTCTATATACTATTGATCTCAGACGTTACGATAACAAAAATATAGAGAAAATGAAAAACACTTTCATGTAGTGAAAATAAGAAATAAGCCTCTTAAAAGTTTTATTTAAATGCTCGACAAGACAAATGGGAATTCTTGTTTTTTTAATGAAAAGTTAGGTTATTTTTCTTAATAGTTTCTAAATACCAATTTTATGGAATTCTTTGAACATGCAAGATGAAACAAAGTCTGGATTATGTCCCATTGTATCTCTATACAGAGATGTAACATACTGTCCCATGAAACTTTCGGGAGCGATATGATCGTCAACGTGTAAAAGTCGCAATAAACTTGAAAATATCAAAAATTTTATCATAATAATATTTTGAAAACAAAAGCACTCAGTCTCCCAATACAATATAAGATATTCGTTAAGTTAGGAATATGTTACTCATTATGCTTTTAGAAAATATATTTTGTAATGTTTAATTTTAAAAATAATACAGAAGATAATTCGCGATAGCATATCCAACTGTCCAGGTATTACAATTCTATCAACGGCTACCATAGATCTTTATAGCCACGCAGAGTAGAGATGTGTAACTCATGAGTGAGAGATATAAGACAAATAGCTCATAAATTATGATATCTTTCACTCGCTCACATGAAATCAAAATGTATCAGTACATCACTAACTCCGAAGCAGTTGGCGTCTGTTTTGTTTGATTTGATATAAAAGTATATGTTGTGACGTTACATGAAAGAGAAAGATAACAATCGAACTGTTTAGTCAAATATGCAACTGGATCTACGTAGACGACGTAGCTACTCGCGATCGAATGTGAACGCTGTTATAAAGTATACTTTAGTTCGTTAGAGATAAAGTATGCTTTAGCTCGTTAGAGATAAAGTATACTTTAGTTCGTTAGAGATAAAGTGTACTTTAGTTCGCTCAAAATATTTGCTCAAAAAATTCTAATTTAAAATTATTTAGATAGGCTAATCCATTCCAATTTATTTAATTACCATTAAAGTTACTTTATGTATAATTTGAATCTAGGTTCATAGTCCAAAATTCTGAACCTGTAAAGTATTAAGCAAAGTGGATACTCTTGTAGAATTTATTTTTATTTTCAAACAACAGTGCATAATGTTCAGTCATTACTTTTTATCACCACGTTGCATGACCATTGTTCAACGTATACGTAATAAATAATTTCGTTAATAACTCGAGTACTGTGATACTCAGCTACTGAGCTAGACATATAAACTTCGTTAATAACTCGAGTACTACGATACTGAGCTAGAGATATAAAAAGTGATATATATCTTTCCAATCAAATGATATATATCACCCTTTTCTTTTCAATGATACATTTTGAGCACCTCTAATGCAGAGTACAACTTAAGGTAGTTGTCGTTTGACAGCGAGATCCAAAAATTATTATAAATTTTTTTACTGAAAATTGTTTTTTTCCTGTTTTCCATACTGTTAACATAATATCCGTTTAACAGTTTGTTAGAAAAAAATAATGTATGCGTTTTCTAATGCGTTTTTTAAATAAAATTAAGCGTGATTTTTAAATTGTGAAATATGTTAGATATTTACGGTTTGAACAGTATATTAAAAAGTCAGTGAATTTCGTCGACAACACATTTTACACTACCTTAAGAATTTATAAAACACATAAAGTTGGATACTTAATGAAATGACTACGAAACCCTAATTGACGTGTGGTCCGAAACGTACTTAACTGGTTTTCCTTTTTCCAATTTAAATTTCGAAGTGAAAATGTAGTAGGATTGCCATCCGTCTTTTTCTCTTCGAACATTGTCTTAAGAGCCGTCTTTGGGAGATTTTTTAGTGTCCAAAGCTACATTAATTTAATCCTCCAATTTGCGACAGAAACAAATAGAAATAAAGTGTCAAATTAAACATTTCTGCCTCCTGCGGTTTATGAGAAAAAATTAAAAACGAAAACAATTTTTTTTATGTAAAATCACCCTTAACCTTTATTTCACCTTCCCTCTTCACTTCTCTTGAACCTCTCACTCTTCCACCTCCTTCACTTCCTCCCTTTTATTATCTCTCTTCTGTTAGGGTCGGGTAATTTTTATATTGAAAAATGGGACCGTAACGCAATCTCAAACAAGCTGGGCCTACTTTTCTGTTCCACTTTTCATTACAGTTAAACTATTTAAAAAAAACGAAAAACTAATATTGTTTGCGTAATATCAATAATATGTGATTTTGATTGGTATTTTGAGTGGTTTTCCTTAATTGCTCAGCTGCCTGATGTCATATTGACGAAAACGAATTAAAACTTGTTCGACATTTGTTGCATGACGCAATTATAAAAATCAAGGCAAACCGCATAAACAGATAAACACTTTCTAGTTTATAAGCAGATCTTGAATGGCAACATGAACAAAGGATATGGCACGGTTACGCGGCACCTACTCATTTGAGAAACTGAACAAAACATACGGCACGGCTGAACAAAGCATACGGCACGGCTGAACAAAGCATACGGCACGGCTGAACAAAGCATACGGCACGGCTACTCGGCACCTACTCACTTGAGAAACTGGAGCATCTTTGCACACATACACACATATAAACACACACACACTCCACACACATACACACTCACACATGAACATGTGCTTATACACCCAAACAGACATACATACAGGTACACACACGCACACACTAGCACGCGTACATACAGACAGATGTGCATGCACACATATATATTATATACATGTATTGTTTATTTCGTATCTCAGATTCCATTAATATATATATATGTATATATATATATATATATATATATATATATATATATATATATATATATATATAAATATAATAATTAATAGTTTCTAAATTACTATAAGTTATAGAGTATGTTAATATGTTATAATTCTTTTGATATTTTTAACATTTACATCGCAGCCGAAACTTGGTACCCTGCGACTGAAAAAAAAACCAGCGCCGATAAAGAAGTCTCTCAATTCTGCAATTTCAGCTTTATTTTCAAAATAAAGAGGAAAATTGTTTTTAAGGTATAAGTAAGTTAGTCGACAGATCTGAGAAATGTTTAGAGTTAAAAGAGAATACAGTGTAAACTCTTTATAATCACACTCGATACCTTGGAAAACTCTCTATAACGTAAATACTGCTTGATCTTGTTTGTTTGCCTTCTAACCTATACACTGATTCACCTTTGTAACGAACCCGCCATTCTCTATTACGAACGAGACGACATTGTTTAGGGGGCACATGTGGTTTGTTGTTTATTATCACTAAGTACATACTTATTACCAATAAGGGTAAAATAGACTCCGAAATAATCTTTACTAATACCAACAATTCTAACAATGAGTAAACACAGTTTTGCTGTTTTTGCTGCTGTTTTCGTTAAACACGTGTGTTTACTGGTTAAAGTTGGTCCTTAATACAATGCCGTTTTCTTATAATCACTTGATCAGTCTCAAGCTGGATTTTAAAGAGCAAACATGGCAATAAAGAGAAAAAGTTTGTATTTAGATCAGAAAGTGGCTTTAATACGTATGATAGGGCAAGGAGAAAATAAAAGTGATGTTGGGAGACATTTTGAACTTGGTGCCCCAACTGTGTCTACCATTCGGGAGAGTAAGAAGATATTAAAGGCTGAAATGGAAGAAAGTTTCTATAAGAAGTTAAGGAAACCGACATTTAGTGATTTGGATCGTATAATATGTATTTTATTTACACACTCCATAAAGCAAAAACTCTCTATAACGAATGAAAATATCCGGTACCTTGAGTTTCGTTAGAAAGAGTTAACACTGTAATTAATAATGTCAAAGTTTTCGTAAAAAAGTCACTGGTCTGGACTCTTACGTAATGAATGATAGCAAAACTGTTATAAATACACCAAAAATATGTATCAGTATATTATAGGTCTTAGAAAGTTGTAAAGAAAAGTCAAGGATAGTATTTATCTATCTTTTATAGATAAACCACGGTAAACTGTTTTAGGTTAAAAAAAGTACGAGAGATAAAAGTGGTATTGTCAAGATCAATTTATTAAGTCTGATTACCATAAATAATTTATTATTATTGTATTGAGTAGTATTTTTGAGTCAAGCGTTTTCAATAGGCTGAAAATGACCCTTTACACTTTATGATTTGTATTAATAGTTTTAGAGAAATGAAAATGGTTTTTGAAAATAAATCATTATTATTAATAAACTTGGTATAAAAAGGTATATCTTGCATAAACATAGAACATATAAAAACGCTACCCAATAAACACAGAATATGACAAGCTCGTCATAACTTCATCTGTCAAACATTATTCGATCTAAGTTTTACTTTGGTATAACCTAAAAAAGTTGACATTACGTCAAGTACACATGACAACACGTCAGTTTTTTGCAATTCGATTGTGTTTATAATTATTTGGAAGAAAGCAGTGTTATGTAATTCAATTCGTGCAATCGAAACTATCGAGGAGAAACTTTATTTAATTTATCGCGTGTTGATATATAGTGATAGTAGTTTTCATACCAAGCCCCATACCCCTTTCCCGCATCTCATGCTTTTTCATAACTGGAAAAAAGAGAAAAATCCAATAAGGGGGGATACAAGTAAAAAATAATATAAATTATAACAATGTTCTAAAGACGCCATCTAATGTGACAGATAGAATTTGTATTCACAACCATAGACAAAACATCGTATACATGTGTTTACCTAGAAACGTGACGTTGCCACGTTGGATTTTCGAAACAACTTCATAATAGTAATTGTATTGTATTAACGAGTTTATTAGTAGTAATTAACACCTTTTTTATACTAACCTTGTAAACGGTGTAAGTATCCTCGGAATGAGAGCAGTATACGGTGAAAGGGATAACCGTAATCGTTTTGTTTCTTTTGTTCTTATACTAGTTGAGTCATTACAAAGAGAGACAAATAGCTGCATATTTTGTAACAGGTAACTGCGGAACGTCGTACGCTAGTAGTCGTACGCCTGTTCCACGTAAATAATTGGTACTCGTATGGATTACAGTACATACGTCCACCGCTAGTTTTGGCACCTGGTGAGCTGACACTTAAAACAAAGAAATATTTTAGAAATTTGCTTTTTCTTTTTTTAAATGTACCAATGTGTGTAGCAGCGGTGTGATGCCAGTGTTATTATATTGAATTTTAATCCAAAATGAAATTGTCTATTTTTGGACGATTTCAATATTATTTTGGACAATTTATATCGAGTTTCATAAAAATGTAAATACTGATATTTTATAATATTTTTGAATATTGAAACGTTGACATTTGTGTAATTGTTATAAAATGAGAATATTATTAGTATTTTGAGATAATATTTCGGCGTTCTTCGTTTACGTACGTTTTCAGAATTAATGTGCCTGACTCCGATTTAAAATTGATTTTTGAACGTTTTTTTACGTCCAAAAATTGATTGTTAGTCGGATTCACAAGTCGAGTCTTCTTTATCTGATTTTACTCGGTTATCATTGTTTTACTTATATCCTGATTACGATAGTGGATGGAGGAAATTTAATATAGTTATCTATTTTTTATTATCATAATGTTACCTGTAATTAATATTTGTTTTCAGAATTAATATGTTTGACTCCGATTTAAAATTAACTGATTTTTGAATATTTTGTAACGTCCAAAAAATTATTAAGTGTTAGTCGGATTATAATTCGAGTCTTCTTTATCTGATTCTGTTATTTTATCATTGTTTTACTCATAGGCTGATTATGACAGTGGGTGGAGGAAATTAATTATAGCTGTACATTTTTTATTATCATGTTGTTACTCGTATTTGTTTATAAAACATCGACTCCTGAAGCTTAACATTTCAAATTCAAATTTTTTTTTGCATTCAAGCAAAGGAAGAACTGAAACGTCAAAAAGTAAAATTTGAGTTTGTCATGGGAAACTTCATGTTAATACAAGGACATTTTGAGTTAAAATTGTCTAAAAAAATTAAATCTAGGTTATAAAAATTAAAGTTTTATGTTGATCACATAAATCATGTGATTTTCTCGTCGTATTGAGTTCTTCAATAAAAACATGACGCAACTAAAATTCGACACACAAATCTGACCTATCAAACAGTCCAACCACAGCAGACAAAAATGCGGTGGCCATCTTTTCACTCCATGTGCACCACTTTATCTTTTTGACACCGAATTTGCCAGAACAAGAAAAAATACTTTCTTGGTCAGATCTCTAAAACTTTTTTCCCTAATCCGAAACCATATTATCACTAACTGTTACTTGCGACATTAAGCTCGTAAAACTGATGTCTATATTTATTTTCCCAACGTAGTATTTCGCAAAGCCCAATCAGAAAGCGTAGTGAGATTATAAAGACCATAACTAAACAAAAATTTGATCAAGAAGTTGCTGCAAGCAAATCAGTAGTAACGCCACCTGGAGGTGCTTTGAAAAAGTTTTCTGTCATTACTTAAGGTTACTGTTTGTTTTTGGAGGATGGTTACTGTCCTATATATCCCTATTAAAATTAGAAAGGGTTGGGTTCTTTAAAAAATTATTACAAACAAAACAAGGAAATAAATACTCTTCCACATTTATAATATTGGAGGAGACGCCCATGCTGGAAGCATTATGAAACCAAAAAAAGTCAGAAGCCAAACGAAAACTCATTTTTAAATTTGAAAACCCTTAAAAGAGAGGGCGCAAGCTTACCTATATACGTATTTACAAAATGTTTATTGCTATTATGTTAACGAAATCATATTGTTGTCGCAACATTGTGGCTTTTAACAATTTTAAATTTACACACAAATTTAAAATTGTAAACAACTTTGTTTTAAGGGGGTTAAATATTTGTAAAAAGTGTTTTTAATATTTTTTGATCTGTACTTGTATTGTTGGGTATCATTGGAAAACGCTTTCTAAGTATAAGTACAAATGTAGTTTTTAATTTTTGTTTTCAGTGAAATTAACGATTTAGTGAAAATTTTATATTTTCAGTTCTATTTTGTTACGTATAAATATGATCTTAAAAACTCCATTACGTTGAAAGCTTTAATTCGGGTCTAATATTTTTGAAACAGGGTGTACTTAAACAAACAATATTAAAGAGAGCTAAATATATAATAATAAAAAATTTACAAGTAATAGAATCATGATATTTTCCAGAAGTGTCCGTAATTTTCTCGCCTGTGAAATATATGCTAGGCAATATATTTTCATAGAAAAAAAAACATTAATCTTAAATACTTTACTAGAAGCACTATGTATGCTTAAATATTTAAATGTTTAGAGGTAAAAAATGTATACGAAACTCTCGTATTACGAGACCTACTCGTATTTGACAGGATTATTTTATTTACAAAAGCAAAAATGACCCTTAATTCCGAATATCATTAAAATACGCATTTGTACTTTTGCATTGTTATTAATAAAAATGCTTGAATTTAGTTATACTGCTCTTATTCTGAGAATACTTATATCGATCATACGATTGGTATAACGAAGATATTAATTGCTACTAATAAACTCGTTAAAACAATAGAATAACTATTCTGAAGTTATTTAAAAAATCTATGTGGTAACGTCGCGTGTCATAGACAAACAAGTAATATACGAGGTTTTGTCTATGATTGTGGATACAAATTATATCTGTCACATCAGATTGTGCCCTTTAGATAAATTTAGATTGAGATATTGCGACATTAAAAAAAAATAATTCGCGAGAAGCTAAGTACATGCAGCGTTACCGCATTCTTTTTTTTTTTTTTTAATTGAAGGTTTATATGAAAAACAAGTTAACAAAGATTAATCATTAATTTGTCTCGATAATTTCAAGTACTGACCCCAAACTTTTTTATTATTACGATGGGAAAAAATGACGCGATGAACAAAGGCGTCTTAAATCGGTTTTTATCATTTAAGTTGCGAAACTCTAAAAAATGACTGTTATTACGGATTTGATGAACTAAATCAGTCGTTATCAATTCAATTTTATCATCATGACCGTATGCCGTATCGTACATTCCCGATCCGTGTACATAATTTGTTACGTAAAAATCGCTTCTTTATTAGACATATTTTTAACCATATAACAGACATAATTTTAAGCACACTATAAAACATTACAAGGAATATTTTTACACTGTTTTGATGAAACTTTTAGAAATTAATCTTTATTTTGACAAAGCTTTTTGTAAATAGTCTTTCTTTTTATTACTAATCTCTATATTTTGACAGACTAATGCTAGAAATTTTGAAAACTATATTCCATCCATTTGGATTACAATAAATTACACTATTAAAAAATTATCATTAATGTTTTATTAATTATATGTCAAGTATCAAAATACTGAATTTACTTTTTGTGAAAAAATTTTGGAGAAATTAATAAAAATAAATGTCGCAGTAAACGCGCTTGCTTGTTTACGTTAACAAATGGCACTGTGCATGATCGTGCAATACGTTTTTAATTACGGTATCTAATAAACTAAAATGGTTTGTAAAAATATTTCATTATTTTAAAATAATATATTTATCATTAACTCGTTGTTTTAAAAGTTATTTTCCTTTGACATGTTTTCAATTATATTGATTTAGGAA
This sequence comes from Druceiella hillmani, assembly GCA_039881145.1. Taxonomy (NCBI): domain Eukaryota; kingdom Metazoa; phylum Arthropoda; class Insecta; order Lepidoptera; family Hepialidae; genus Druceiella; species Druceiella hillmani. The sequence continues at coordinate 3,981,713 of JAYKKI010000073.1, read as the reverse complement.
TATTATCGTGATGTAGACGCGAGCAATACACACTTTTTGATCAGACTTTTTTTATTTATAGATAATATTTTAAAACAAAGTACAAGTTCATGCGTTCTTCATGTTACGAATTCAAAATCTGCACTATGAGAATATTTTACTACATTAAATGTGTTGATACGGTGTAGATTTTTTAACTAGAGTTGGTCTAGCTAGAGTGGTCATAGAGCTCTCTATATTGAGTCTATAGCTAGTGTCATTATAGGGTCTATGCAGACTGACTAGCTAAATCAATCATGTGCAGGGTACACGGCATGTCTATCATCCTCTACATTCTAGGTAGATCTTTCTAGCACTATTCAACTTCCTCATAGATTTTTTTCTCTATTTAGTGCTTGGTTTATTTGTACACTATATTGTTTTGATTAAGTATTTTACATTACCAAATTTGTTTTTATTTTCAGTAGTTTATAGCAATAATTATTTCTTTTTTAAGTGGATGAAGAGGCAAAGTTTGTTTGGGAGAAGAAAAAAGTTTTTAAAATTAATTGAATTAGTAGAGGTCCGTTCAGAACTAAGGAACTGCCCTTTAAAAGAGCGTAGAAATTGAAATCTGAAAAGCAAGTCAGTAGAAATCACAGCAATGTTACTAGGCTTAAACGTGGAAGAGGTGTACCGCTCTTAGGCTCTTAGTTCAGGTGCATGCACGCCCTCCTCGTCTCTTTTGGATATTCTCTCCCTGACCCACAACTTCCTTTTTTCATTTTCCTTCTTTCTTTTTTTAATTAAAGCTACCAGAGCAGCAGCTATTCCCTTCGCCGGGAAATTTTGCGGGCACAAGCATACATAAAATAAAAAAAATAGCTCTGCTCTTCTATAGATCAAAAGTCTATCTAGATTATTAAATTTCCACAATTGTGAATCAATGTACATAGGTTCCTAGATAATTTAGCTAGGGTTGCACTAGAATTTCTCTACCACTGCTCTATTAGAAGAAAACACTATACAGAATACAGGAAATGATAAAGGACTAGAGAGTCGCTACTCTAGCGAGATTTTTTTACAGTGGATACGCGCCTTAAGAGGTAACAGAAAGTATGCTGATTGGGACGGTCTCTAACCGGTTGAGTTGCAGTCTATAATTATATTTTGCAACCGAACTGGTTATAATCAATTATATTTAATTAAAGACACAAGCATGGTTATAGTTATTTAGATTAAAATATATTGATAAACAAAGGCGAAGTGTTTATTAAATTTATCTCTTTTTAGGTTCATCGATTGATCAATTAGTTTTTACAAAAAATATATTTTAAAATCTAAATGTCGCAGAGAAATCAAACTATATATCCATCCAATTATATATGTATCTTGGTGACAGTTTATCTTCAGTCTAAAAATCTAATGACTTACATTAAAAAAAATTGACCAAGACTTTTCGTGGGTTTTTCACATTGTCGATTTTTTTATTCTACTAATGATTTTTTTGAGATTTGAACAAAGGGCGTAATGTCGGGTAGATAAAGTTGGTACTAGTAGAACCCAACCCGACTATTGTCATTTTTAAAGAGTATGTTTTGCAGTATGTATTCTATGGTTATCCTATTGAATATTTAGTTTTCGGGGTTCCGTACCTCCAACTGAAAAACGGAACTCTTATAAGATCGCTCATATATCTGTCTGTATGTCCATATGTCGTAGCCGTTTTTTCTCAGAAACTATCTGACGTAGGAACGTGAAATTGACATGGTAATACATTTTATTGATCCAAATAATTTTGTGCTAGCAATTTTTTATAATAACATAACAAACTAGAAAACCCTGGCACCCAGAAGGAGGGCTTGGAACAGTCTACTTGGGAAGGCCAGGGTCCACCGAGGACTGTCGAGCATTAGTGGCTGATGACAATTAAAGTAGGGATAAATAAAATGCTCATTTTTTTATTTTATGTGTCATATGGGGTTACCTTTTGGCTTGGAAATTGTTGATTATGAGAAGGGTTATGAAAAACACAAAAACATTTTTTTCATAATTTTAATTTGCATATTTCAAAAGATGTTCCAAAAAATTTGTGGAAACACATGACTGGCTTCTTATTTCCTAGACCACAGAACCATAACTCATGAAAAACCTGGTTGGAAAAATCTAACTTCAAGATTACAGAAAAACTGGCGATTACCTTAGGTCTTATAATTTTTTAAAAATGCCCTATATTTCTACGCTTGTAGAAGATAGCGTAGACATTATGGAAAAGTAATGAAAGTAAAAAGGTTAACAGAAACACTATGTGCCTTTAAATAGGTTAATAGAAACACTATGTGCCTTTAAATGTTTTTAAGTGACAAAATGTAAAATGTGCGAGTTTTACTCTTAATTGACAGAGTTTATTTAGCTAGTCCACCCAAGTGACCGATCTGAAATTCGAAAGCAATCCTTAATTATTAAGACCCTCGATATTCCACCAGCAGTTCAACATTACATTTCGGTGGAAATGGATTTCATATATACATCACACCTAAACGAAAATGGATTAGTGCAAGATAAACTGTACTCTATATCAGAAGGTAATACAGAGCTGCTGGTAAGGTATTAGCTGCTGGTGGTCGTTATTCATTTGGTATGGTGGTCATTCATGAGTTACTGGTGGTAGTTATTCATTGGGAGTTGCTGGCGATATTTTTGAATCTAAATCATCAGATTTTATGTTAAAGGTATATTTGTTTATTTACTTTGATGATTATATACTTTTAGCGAAATTATTGTCTCATTCAGTCAATCAAAATTACAGTGTATTATTCATACACTGTATATTTATATATATATATATATATATATATATATATATATATATATATATATATATATATATATTTAGTTAAAGGATATGTAGATAATGAAACGTTATGATAACAAAATATGATTACTAAAATTTTGCAAAACAAGAAAAGGTTTTGGACCAAAATTGAGAAACAGGAAATCAGAAAAGAGAAGAAATGATATTAAAAGAAAAAAGGAAGTGGAAACCAAAACAGTGTATGCTATTTTCAGACGAATTATGCAAACTTGAATGGTCGGTGAAAATCTGGAACCTGGAATAGGTTTATTCCATAACGTTGCAGCATAAACAGTGACGCAAACCACCACGTTGGTGGTTTGATTTTTTTGTGACATATACGTTTTAAACTATTTTTTTCTAGTTTTAAGTCAGGATTTAAAATAAATAAATAACTTCTAAACAATCTTCATTGTGCTCAATCGAGCACAGTGGTAGATCAGGTGGCAATAAAATAATTTTCCATCGGCCGTTGTCACGAGGTGAGTAAACAAAGCGTCGTTTTGATAGGAGCGTGGACCTACATTCGCATTGAGGTTATCGCGGAGCTCTGAGTTGCACAGTGGCGCAGAATGAGCGTTGGCTGGGACGAAAGTGGATTTGTCACTGAGATAAGAGATTTATCATTTTTGTATCTATGCAAGGAAACATTAAAATAATGAAAAACAGCTTATCCTTTTTAAAATTATATAAAGAAAATTATATTTAAAATGTAGTTCTTACAAATGACTGAGTTCTTTAATAATTGATATAAAGAAATTGAGATATGTGTGGGTTAAATATTTTATTGCTATGCCCAATTTTAAGTTTCCACATCAAGGGGCTTCTGAGAAAATCGACTGTGATAGAGAGGCACATGTAAACTTACGGGGATTTTGAGTTACGTAATTCTAAAAATTGTGAACAAAACCAATTCGCGAGAAGGCATTAAGTACTAACCAACACGTACTTGATTACTTTTTATTATTAATGATATTAAATGAGTACATAGGTATTATTTTTTTAAATACATTGTTTTTATAAACTTAAATTTTGGTCTTAGCTTAAAATCTTCTTAAAATTTCTTAGCTTACATTTTGGGTGTAAACTTGAGAAAAAGACCTAAATTGCTTTACCTCATTTTTAAATTATTCATTTTAAAGCAAATATTTAGTTCTTCTTGTGCTTGCTCAATGGGATTTTATTTTTTTTAATCTAATTATTATTTTCAAAGTTCAAGGCCAGTTTGTTTCTCAATTTTTTCGGCATCATTCGTTGAAGAAATTAATGGCCATAAACAAAGGGTTAAATATGGAATTTTACACATATGCTTGCGAATAATTTACTAGATAAATCCTTAAAGAATATGCACCTAAAGTTTCTGATGAAGTTACAAAATTTAACTTTGAAAGGTAAATTCACGAAGAATTAAAATATTTTGTTTTGGAATTTTTTACTATATTCTTTAGAAACCAATCCAGTGGAAATAGGTATGATTTAAAAAAAAATTAAGGCTGGCTATATGCCTGTAGAGATTATACATTAACACATGTTATAAAATAAAATCCTCCACCACGTCTGCCTGTCCATAGGTACATGATTTTCTCAGTAAATGTTGAATAGATTTTGTTTCATTGATATATAGACTGATCCACGAGGAAGGTTTAAATGTATGATTTATGACTATTTTATGAAAATCATTCGACCTCTTATGCTGAAAGTCAACGAAGACGAAAAAACATTAGTCGAAGAGGTACCTTGACGTGCACTGCATAAATTGTTAAAAATACATTAAAAAATATATGGCAACATTGTTTTTCTTGAAAATCAATAATAAACGTTTTAGTGTTTAAAAAAAACTTAATTTCCAATTCGATTTTCTAGAGAATATTTTACAAAACTCTCTTAATCCTCATCAAATTAAATTTTATAGTGATTCCTATAAAATTATATAGATCAAATTTGCCTTTTACACCGTAGTTTTCTGCCAAATAAATGTTTAACTGTTACAACGGTGTTTCTACATAGGCAAAATTATAAACGCCACTTTCAAGCAATGACAAGAAGGCCGCCAGTGTGTGAAAATCTTTGCCTCATGGGAAGCTCAGCTGCGCTAACATTATGTATATCTATATTTTGTTCACGTGAATAAATAAAATATTCTAATATAAATTTTGAACAATTGTCAATCTTCAATTTGATGTTGATAAATTTTGAACAATTGTCAATCTTCAATTTGGTGTTGATCAATTTTAAACAATTGTCAATCTTAAATTTGGTATTGATGAATTTTGAACAATTGTCTGTCATCAATTTGGTATTGTTAAATTTTAAACAATTGTCAATCTGTTTGGTAGTGATAAAAAGTTGAGAAATTTTTAATTTTCAATTTGGTGGTGATAAATTCTGAACAATTGTCAGTCTCCAATTTGGTTTTGATACACTTCGAACAATTGTCAATCTTCAATTTGGTATCGCTAAATTTTAATAATTGTCAATTTTCAATTTGTTGTTGTTAAATTTTGAAGAATTGCCAATCTTTAATTTGGTTTTAATAAATTTTGAGTAACTGTTAATCTTCAATTTGGTTGTGATAAATTTTGAACAATTTTGTTAATATATTTCGAACAATTATCAATCTTCAATTTGGTGGTAACATTTTTGAACAATTATCAATCTTCAATTTGGTTTTGATACACTTCGACCATTTATCAATCTTCAATTTGGTATTGGTACATTTTCAACAGTTTTCAATCTTAAATTTTATGTCGATAAATTTTGTACAACCTTCAATTTGGAGTTGATACATTTTTGCACAATCGTCAATCTTTAATTTGGTGTTGATAAATTTTGAATAATTGTCAATCTTCAATTTGGTGTTGATAAATTTTGAATAATAGTCAATCTTTAATTTTGGTATTGATAAATTTTGAATAATTGTGAATCTTTAATTTGGTGTTGGTTAGTTTTGAACAATTATTAGTCTTCAACTTGGAGGTGATATACAACCACTAAATACTTTCAGTCGAAACTAAAATTGACAAGTTCTATTATAAAATCACTTCACTTTCTATCTTACTGACCACTAAATTATATCAGTGAACGTAAGTAAATAAAATGAAAAAGGACTATGGATAGGGTATTGAAACAAAACTATCGATACTTGTACTCGTGAGTAGTATCGATAAAAATAATGGTACAGATACCTCGAAGTATTGCTATTTTTCCTGAGTCTTATATTATATTCCAAATGTACATATTTGTTTTTGCTTTTATGATGCTCGATCGACTTCCATTCATCAAAAAATTACAGAAATACTACAACACAAATCGTGCCAGCGTAAATGAGTTGTCCGATGCAAATCGGATAAAAGTTTTCAGCTGTAAAAAGTAGATAAATTTTGAAGGAAATACTAAAGTAATCGACACGATAAAAAAAGAAAATTGTAATGACAGAAAATATATAATTATTCTGCCCTGTCAGTAACGAAAATTGGTTAGACTTACTTTACTGAAATTAACTAGTACTCTGAGCGAGCATGAGAGATAAGCTAGAGCTAAGGATGAGATAAGCTAGAGCTAAGGATGAGATAAGCTAGAGCTAAGGATGAGATAAGATAGAGCTAAGGATGAGATAAGATAGAGCTAAGGATGAGACCCATCGTTGCTCGCTGTACGATGGATTTCACTTACCATTACGGCCTCATTTCTCAATATACCATTTTTAATATGCACGGTGCTGCTTTAGCTACAGCTCAACAGCTAACGAAATTGCAAAGGGTACAAACAGCTTCATCAAACATGTTAGAGGATGGAACATTGACACTGATACAAAAAAAATCACCAATGAAATGGAACTTCTCATATTATGTATTTATAGTTTAAAGCTATCGGGTCATCTGAAAATGCCGGCAACAGGACTACAAAAACTATATCCAGGTGGATGCCGCAACAAAAGAGTCCAAGAGACAGACCCAAGAAATGATGGATCGATTGTATGGAGGAAGATCTCAGGAGGATGAGAAAGCTCACCAAATGGAGAAGACAGGTGAACAATCAAGTCAGGTGGAGAGGAACGTGGAAGAGGCTAAGACCCAGAAAGGATTGTAGCGTCATTGTAAGAAGAAGTTTAAAGCTATCGAAGTCATTCAAGTTTATTTTACAAAAGAAAATTAAAAAACGTAATACGAACACAATTGAGTTCTTAATTGTAATATAATACTATTGTATTTCCTACAACACTATCGTATTTTACAAATGAACACAATGATTTGTTTGAATGTTAAAACAAGGAAAAGGAATCAATTGTATATATCAGTCGCGTAGATGAAATTTATTCGTTATTTGATTAATTGAACTGTTCATATAATAAAGGAAAAAAAAAACAAAAAAAAAGAATACAAGAATGAAGTATTTTTTATTCAAATTATTATTATCTTTTGATTTGCACCAACCTGAAAAAAGAAATTTTACTTCAAAAAAGGCGTTTCTCTTTCGGCCACGTCTCGCACCACTGTGCACCGTCGCAGTGTACCCGCAGTCGCTAGTTTCACAACGCGCTTTGCACAACGCCGTATTTTATAGCGACCGCCGAGCGATGTCGACCGGTGTACTCTCGCCAGTGATCGTGTCGACACAGCCGTCATCTTATCAGCGGCCGGGCCCTTGAACGGTTTATAACGTCAATTGTCTTTACGAGAGACTCGATTGGAGTCACAATCGTCGAGTATGTCACGGATAATCGGGCGTATTTCGTATGTCTGATTAATTAGGTATTATTAAACTTAAAGATAAATTTAAATAACTTTGCCTTCTTTTAGTGTTACTGTTATATTACCAAAAACGCCAAAGAATGTAAGATTAACCCATAGACCAAAGAAAAAAGGAGATATGCCGTATGATTTCTACCAAGCGAAGCGTGTCACTTTTGTAAAGAGCGAGAAAGCAAATAACCAATCACATCGAGCGCACTTGGTCAGTAAGAGCTAAGCTGTAACAATATATTCTACATATCGATGCATCTATATGTATATAAGCAAGGGGCGTCACCCCGTAGGAAGAAATTGTTTTGATTTTTAAAATCTTCAAATAATGTTTTATCTATGGAACGTAACTTTAGGAGAACCTTTATGAATTATTTTTGAATTGTTATTGCAAACAATCATAGCATATTTTGCCATTTTTTTCAAATCAAAACCTTGTTTATAATTAAAATGGGAGAGGTAGCACGTTGAATTATTAATGTTATACTGGCGGTGGAGATTGACATACCGAGTGTGTTCAAAGTATATACGTTGGGTGCGAAAACTGGATACGCGTACATACTTTGTATGGCGTTGCCCTTTCTTTGTATCCTCCTTGGATTAACCGCATATAATGTACCATTAACCCTGTGGGAAAAGAAAAGCTGGCAAGCAGGAATCTGGTTCAGACATAAAGGTTTTCATGATTCGCTGGAAGTGAAATAACTTTATTTATTATCATAAACGTGGACTTTCTAGCACAATAAATATTAACAGTATCAGATATAATTAAGCAGGGGTACATATATATTATCGCAAATTTCTCAAAAAAATTGACATCGGGAATCATTGTTACAGTTTTCCTACAATTTTTGTAGTATTAGTATTAGGCAGTAGTTTCGGAAATAAAGGGGTGGGATATATTTTTCCCATGTATTTCAGCAGATCTCTAAAGATATACTGTTTAAAGTTATGAAAAAAAAATTTAAACCCTTATAGCTAATTCTTTCAAAAGATAAACATAGAAAAACATAGATAAAAATAGATAAACATAGATAAACATAGAAAAGATTTACATAGAATAAAAAAAAACCACTAATTTGTCCGCACCCTAAAATTTCCATGTAAAATTTTCAAGTGCCATTTATTGAGATATTGTTGATTAATGTACTTTTTTACAAGGCCAAATTTCAACTCTCTACTTCTCAACTTCAACTGTGACAATAGGCTGCAGACAATCGGGCAACAGAGTGTACTACCGGGTACAACCCGTAAGTGATCTTATAGGGGTTCATTTATTTTTGTTTTTCAGGCACGGAACCCTAAAAATTAACTAGAGTTGGTGGTGGTAATCTGCACAGCATAAGGGTTGTAAACCAATTTTCTTCCGAACCGTTTTTTATCCATCGAATATGTCTTTTTGATAACTTTTCAAGTGTTTCTGTTTTTCGCTACCTTATACCAATTTCACTCATTCGTGTTTGACATTATCGTACTGTCGTTGGTGTGGTCTTCCGATGAATTTCTATCCATATGTTTTACCGCTTTCGTTTCGCTTTCGCTCATTTCCATTTTAAAATGCATAGTTATCTTGGCTTTGTCCTCTAACTTTACTTTTATTACTTTCGCCCACTGATGTTTGTGAACTTTGGATGTTACGTCTAGCATCTATCTTTCCATGGATCCTGAATAAATTTTTAATTTATTGAGTACGTTTCTAAATAGGACTCTCTCAGTTTCGATGCCATAGTTTATAACTGGGATAATGCATTTCGTACGAGTTGAAGTTTTTAGTTTTAGAGGAGTGTTGGAGTTAAAAACCTGCTGCATTTTAAACTGTTTTTACACGAATCACCCTAGGCGTAATCTTTCATTCACTTACAGCTTTAGTTAAATGCAGCTATCTGTCAGTGCAGCTAAGAGATGGGGTAATAGGGAAATAATACTGGGCATATGACTGTTTAGTCACATGACTGTTTTAGTCCCAGCTTGACGTCCCAGCCTAATGAAGTTTTATGACATAGTGTACCCATTAAATTTCAGAGCTAAATATTGAAAAATGATCAAGTTGTAAGCGTGCTTATAACGTACGGATGGACCACCGGACGTGGCAAAATGTTACGACTCTCAGTTCAAACTCTCAATTATTAGTTGCAACAAAACTCAAAAAATGGGAAAAAAAATATTCCCCGGTGATCGGGACGTACTCCCGTTAGTATTTCCCGATCAACGGCCATTGTTTTTTAATATTGTAATTGAAAATTAAGAGAAATCCTAAGCTCTAACGAGTATATCGTTCAAGATTTAAAAAATATTTAACTGGTTGGTTTCTTCTCCTGATTCCAAAGGGGAAACGACCAGGTTGTTCTTTCCCGATATGTTCGAGTGGTTAAATATGAATTGGTTCGTTCTCGGCTATTACGTTTCACAGTTTTTAACGGGACATGGTGCATTTCGTACCAGCTTGTATAGGTTTGCACTTAGAGACAGCCCGGCGTGTACCTGCGGGTTTGAGACGCAGGACATGAATCATGTTTTGTTCCACTTCAGTGAGCACAATGATGCGCGCAGAGTTTTGTTTGATGCTCCAGGTTGATCGTCCCGATCACCGGGGAATATTTTTTTTTCCATTTTTTGAGTTTCGTTGCAACTAATAATTGAGAGTTTGAAATGAGAGTCGTAACATTTTGCCACGCCCGGTGGTCCGTCCGTACGTCATAAGCACGCTTACAACTTGATCATTTTTCAATATTTATGAGAATGGACCGATCTTTGAGTCATTCAGAGCGTTCGCCAAGTGCGTTCTTGAAAAAATGGAGATCCTAAATTATTCATTGAGAAGGGACAGACTCTAATCATGTTGAGTGGAAGTGTTGACACTGTAGATACGGGACACTATTAGGGGACTTTCGAAGGTTCCCTTTTTTGTATGACGTGGGTCATTATGGGACAACCCGGGCCCTGAGACAACCCGGGTGGAAGAATTGGGAATAGTGGTTGGTTTAACATTATTGTTAAGAAAATGGCTTTTGGTGTTCCAGTGCTTTGTTGTGAAATGACGATTTCGTCTTTTTTTTGACAAGCTTAAAAGAATTTTCCAAAAAATCTATATGCACTACGAAATAAGCCAATGTGTCTTTTGTATCATAGATGTTTTCGGAATTAGTTAATGAAGCATCAAAACGAGTTACTTCGGCGTTTAGTTAGTCAAAAGCAAATGACCTGGAATTGATAGAACAGAAATATAAAAAAATTAAGTTCCACGTTAAAATAATGTAATCTTTGGCCGTTTTTTTGCTTGATTTTATTTAAAGGAAGATAAATATTCTGTGGTAATATTAATGGTTTGATGACGTAGGATCAACACTCACCGTGTTATCGAAAGTTATTATCTGATGATAAATTAATTAACTTTTGATTACTATCATTACTTACTACCCGAAACAAAAAAACACAAAGTTTTAAATGTAAGTTTTTTTCTCAATTTAAAAAAAACAGTGGATAATTAACTTCACTAATTCAGTCCTTTGTTTATTTTGCTTATTTGACGTAATAGTTACAGTTGAACAATACTTAATAAACAAAGGAGACTGGCATAAGTCCATATAATGTTGGGCTCAGGTGTTACAAGAATAAAAATTACACTGCTTTATAGAGAATATTAATAAAATTAGCTGCTTAGAAGTTTTATCACAATTGTCAATAAGATAAAAGATAAATCTTGTATGTTGTCATGAAAAGTTAGATTATTTTTCATAATGGATTGTAAATGTAATTTCTACAGAATTCTTTGAACTAGTGAGATAAAATAAAGGGCAGATGTGTATTGGTTTATCCTCCATCCATAGATGTACCATATTAATCCATAAACCTCACATCTTCGACAGGGTCATCGAAAAAATTACTAAGAACGAAAAAGACATTCATTTTGACAACAGAACAATTGTCAGTGTCAGTTAACAGTATATTTTTAATTTATTTAGGCAATGGCTACACATTAAAGAAAGCATGAAGCATTGATTATTTTTTGTATTCGTTTTTAAAAACTTATTATGTTTACTATTAGGTTTTCTTTGTTATTTTAATTTCTAATTAACAATTCTTGATATTTTAAAAATATAATATATGCCCATTTATGAAGATAGCATTTCTTTGTTTTGTATTATGGTTACAAATCTTATTTTATTTTTTGCTCTTTCCTAATTGTCAGTTACTGAATTGTTTGTTTTTTAATGTTCTAAAAAATAGCAACTTTTTTAAAAATATATTTTATCGCTGTAATGTCGGGCCAATTTTTGCAGGTCTCCTTTACATCATATGTGATGGCGATTGTTTGTGTTACTTGATCGGCAGTTTTAGTCTCTGATTATTATTCAATACTGCTAGCTGTGTCTACGACTTCGTTCGCGTGAAATTCGGAAAAAAAGTTATTAGAATTTTGTTCTTTCATATGTTGCTCTTAGGTATAAACTATTATTATACCAAGAGTACCGTCCAACAGATTTCATATGATTGACGAACAAATGAATACAAAGAAAAATATTCTAAAAACAGGTTTTCTGGCTTCTATTATCATTCTTTACGCTGAATCAATCATTTTTTTAAATATTTTCCTTGCGCAGAATATATTTTGTTACAATTTTTTTGTATATATGGATTACATTTATAACATGGTCTGCCTTAAATAATTTCGTTCCTTTGTCAATAATGTTTTTTTGTATTCTCCAATATTTGTTGGTTGGAAGCCATGTTTTATAATACTACCCGTTTCTCAAGAAAAAAAGTACATTAATGATGACATATATGAAATCAAAAATTTCGTTAGTTGGGCGTTTTGAACTTTTTTAGTGTCATCTGCGTTTCATATACGTTCCCAATAGTTCCAGATTTGTCTTTCGCTTATGGAGCTAAATTATGTTCTTAAATGGAAAGAATTCTCTTATAATATGAATATGATTGTGGTAGATCAATTTACAATCCCAACTGAACTGATTGTGGCAAGATCACTGTATGTTCTTATTAGTTCCAATTTTGTCTTTCGCTTATGGAGCTAAATTATTTTATTAAATAGAAAGAATTCTCTTATATCATGAATATGATTTATGTAGATCAATTTACAATCCCAACTGAACTGATTGTGGCAGGATCACTCTATGTTCTCATTAGTTCCAATTTTGTCTTTCCCTTATGAAGATAAATTATTTCATTCAATTGAAAGAATTCTCTTATATCATGAATATGATTTTTGTAGATCAATTTACAATCCCAACTGAACTGATTGTGGCAAGATCACCGTATGTCCTTATTAGTTTCAAATTTGTCTTTCGCTTATGGAGCTAAATTATTTTATTAAATTGAGAGAATTCTCTTATGTCATGAAAATGATTGTGGTAGATCAATTTACAATGCCTACTGAACTAATTGTGGTAGGATCATTATATGTTCTTATTAGTTCCAACTTTGTCTTTCCCTTATGACGATAAATTATTTCATTAAATTGATCATGAATGTGATTGTAGTAGATCAATTTACAATGCCTACTGAACTAATTGTGGTAGGATCATTATATGTTCTTACAAAGTTGGAACTAATCCAACTTTGTCTTTAGCTAATGGAGCTAAATTATTTTATTAAATTGAATAAAATCTCTTAGGTCATGAAAATGATTGTAGAAGGATTCAATGTGACGAGTATAATTAGCAAATTTATACCGATATGAAGTAGTCGTTTTAATTTTTGGTATAGCAATCAGTTATACAGTTAATAACAGGAAATATTGTTAATGATACTTTGAATGGGACAACAGGGCGTAATCAGAACAGAGGAAATTGGGGTTCTGGATTCTAAAATATAAAAAAACCGCCATTTCACATCCACATGATATGGGAATAGTTATAATTAACTATTTTGTTAAAAGATTAGAGGTAAAAGTGTCTCTGCTTTTTAATGTATTGAATACAATTTTCCTGGTTATTAAAGAAAACCATTGTTAGTTTTTTTTAATGGTATATCGGAGTCTACTTAAATGGGGGAAGTCAATCAAATAAAAAATGGCACGTGTTCGTCTCGCGCGTTTCATTTTATATGAGTCTTCTATAGTATAAATCCAAAAAAAGCAGTAAAAATTTGGAATCACCTGGACCCTGACAGCGGGAAAATCACGTCCCTAAATATTTTCAAAGATCGAGTGAAAAAGTCCTGCATCTCCTGATACCTTTTCCTTTATACCTTTGTCCTTTCCTGTCTTTCCCATCACAAATCATATCAATAGTTTGTATTACTTATACTTTTGTATTTTTGATTTTTTGCTGTCTAATGTACTATAAATAATTTTCCCTGTAAAACCTCTTACAGTCTACAAACTAAATTTCGATACCAATTGTAATGGTTGACTGGAAGAGATTATTCATGTAGCAATAAGTCTGCCATATGCAATGTGCATAAAAGTTGATAAATAAATAAATAAATATAGTGTCTATGTCACGGTCTTACTGACGTTAAGAAAGCATTACACTCATTGTGTCAATATTGTTTATACATGGAACTACTACAACTAAGAACGTAACGAAAATTGAAACAAGCAAAGTTTACTTTACTAATAGTCCGCAGTTCACTGACGCGCTGAGGGAAATTCATCCACAGTTCACTGCCTCCTCTATCGACGTGTTCTGATTTTCATTTTCTCATTCCAATTTTCCAGAAAGACTAACAACTAACTAACGTAAGTTGCTATCAACAACTGTAATTAACAAGGCAAAGTTTATACACAAAGTTTCAACCGAAGTATAAACAACATGTGTTTCTCTAATGGAAAGTACCAGAGTGAATTTATTGATAACCCCAAGATGGAAAACGTAATATTTCCTGTTTATTACATTGAAATGGGAATCGTGCACATTTGCTGTAAGTAGCTTTGGTATTACCTGATTGCCTTAATGTTGCCATTATATTATTTTAATAATTCGTCAAAAATTTTTGACAGAAGATTTGACCATATTAATTTTATAAGTGATTTCGCGTTGTTACAGATGTAGCAACATTTTTCATAAATGAAAGTGGAAAAACTTTGCTTACACATTATTATTTGTTTTCTGATGAAGCAGCTTTGAGTGCGATGGCTTCCATTTGTGTTCCAATAAAAAAAACTTTTGATACAAGCAGAATGCGCAATACGATACAGTCCGTACACCGATTTTTCAATCGGAGAATAAACTGTCTAACTAATAAATTTATGCCTCTGATAAACATTACCAGTTTTTCGATTGATCGATAGGTATTTAAATTTTTATTCTACGGTATAATAATTATTTGAACGACGTTCACGCAAGATGTGTGTCTAAGTGAGGAATAAAAAAGTGGAAGATCAAGTGGAAGTCGTTCTCGCGCACGAAGGGTTCCTTAGCACCAAACAATATTAAATTTATAAGTTTGTCCACAACAAAATGAAACTACATGATGTAGTATTATTTCTACTTTATTTAAATTCTTTACCACGACTTGTATGATGACATCTTCAGGTGGCCAATTAGCAAAGATCATTTCTAATAGCCCACCTGAACATGTTGTAATATAACGGAACCTTGGTAATGGTTTTGTATTATAAGTTTGTATTTCTCTGACATTGTGAAAAACAAAGTTATTACTGCGGTTGGTACCGAAAATGTCCCATATCTCCAAAACTATGCAACATATCTTATTCAAATCAATTTTCATTGAAGGTTTATCTTAAGTTCTACTACATTAATTTTTTTCAAAAATTTATGCACATTAGTTGAAAAGTTAGAGGGGGATACACTTTTTAAGATTTTGGAAACGCATATATCAACAACTATTGACTCGAATAAAAAGGTTATTTTTGAACCTCTATTTCATTTTTAAGACCTATCTAACGATACCCCACACGCTTATGTGTAATGGATTTTTTTCATCCCTCAGTTACATGTATGGAGTGCCACCCCTAATATTATTTTTCATAATTTCATTTTATAGCAACATTAAATTCGCAGAAAACACTTGTCATTAAAATTTCATCTATATAGTGCCAATAGTTTCTGAGTAAAATTGCTGTCTAACGGACAAATAGACGGACAGGACGAAATTACAAGGCTTCTGTTTTTGCCATTTAGCTACGTAGCCCTAAAAAATCGATCAAACTTGGGTGTTAAAGCTAGAAAATAAAAAAAATTACATTTGTCAATAAGTTTAAATATTGAATATATTTGGCGTTAATTTTGTAAGAATTCATTATTCACAATTAAATTACAATTAATTAATTTATTAATTTATTCACAATCACTACGTAATGTAGTATTATTTCTGCTTTCTTTAAGTTCTTTACCACGACTTAAGTTTCGTTGTATTACAACATCTTCAGGTGGGCTATTAGCAAATATTAACTCTTAGGAACATCCAACAGCATTTATATGTTTCAAACACAATAGCGGAAGCCGGATTTATGTGAGTTTTCCCACTTCTTGTGTTAGTGAGTTTATTGTAGGGGAGCGGTGTAGGTTTTATTATATTTCCGGGAGTTATACGATATACCAGTATTTTAGTGAGGGTAATAAATTCAATTGTTGTTATTATATGACATTGTACAATGCAAATGTTCCGGTGTATGTAATAAAATTAAATGGAAGTTATTCTCGGTAATATATTTATACAAAAGCAAGGCATACTATATATATATATATATATATATATATATATATATATATATATATATACTGGTATAACCTTGTTCTAACTTTCAGATACCCTTGCTTTTGTATAAATATATTACCGAGAATAACTTCCTTTTAATTTACTACATACACTGGAACATTTGCATTGTACAACCTCTAAAAACTATTGAAAACTGTAGTAGATTAACTATTATTAAATGCGAATTAACATACATTATCAGCATGCGAAGTTTTAAATATCTACCTCAAACGGTTACCGCAGAAAGCGGATATGGCGATGGGTAGACGGACGGATATGTGGTTATTTTCTGAGGTTTCTTTTTATTTTTGGGATACAAAGCCCTCAGAAACGTTTATGGGTAAACCTTGAATTCAGAGACGTGATAATTTAATTTTCCACGTAGATTTGCTAGAATAGTAAGACAAAGATCACAAAGATATTCTCTTCCGGTCTCATGTAGTTTTATGTATGATTGAGTAACAACATTAAAACTTTCCCATTTATAATATTAGTCGGATAACACACAATTATTAGTTTTTTTCTTCAATGCGAGAGGTAAGAATTTATTTGTTTATTGATTTATATATCAGTTTTAATGTTAAGTACAAACAGCGGACTTATTACCAGAGGAACAATCTCTTCCAGTCAATTATAACAATAACGTTTGAAAAATTTATCGTTAATGGAGAGCACACATTTAAATACGTATAAATATTTAAGGTTACGTATCATTTTTATTAAATTTTATTTATTTTTATTTATTTACAGATACTATTTTTTCGCAGTGTAAGTATATTGCTATATTACACGAAGTGAAAACAAACTAATTATAAAAATGTATAATTCCATATAGAACTGGAAATCACGATTTTTTAAATTTTGCCTTAACTTGTGCTATAATACCTCCGATTACATTAATTTTCAAGACTGTAGGTCGAAGGGATGTACCCTAATTAATTTTTGTAGTAAATATATTGCTATATTTCACGACGTGAAAACAAACTAATTATAAAAATGTTTAATTCCACATAGAAATAGAAATCACTAATTTTTTAAATTTTGCCCTTAACTTCTGCTATAATACCTCCTATTACGCCAATTTTCAAGACTGTAGATCGACGGGATGTACCCTAATTAGATTTTGTAGTAAATATATTGCTATATTTCACGATGTGAAAACAAACTAATTATAAAAATGTATAATTTCATATAGAACTAGAAATCACTAATTTTTTTATTTTTCCATTAACTTGTCCTATAATACCTCATATTACGCCAATTTTCAAGACTGTAGGTCGACGGAATGTACCCTAATAAATTTTTGTAGTAAATATATTGCTATATTTCACGACGTGAAAACAAACTAATTATAAAAATGTTTAATTCCACATAGAAATAGAGATCACTATTTTTTTTAATTTTGCCCTTAACTTCTGCTATAATACCTCCTATTACGCCAATTTTCAAGACTGTAGATCGACGGGATGTACCCTAATTAGATTTTGTAGTAAATATATTGCTATATTTCACGATGTGAAAACAAACTAATTATAAAAATGTATAATTCCACATAGAACTAGAAATCACGATTTTTTAAATTTTGCCTTAACTTCTGCTATAATACCTCCGATTACGTTAATTTTCAAGACTTGTTGGTCGACGAGACATACCCTAATTAATTTCTATAGTAAATATATTGCTATATTTCACGATGTGAAAACAAACTAACTATATAAATGTATAGTTGCATATAGAACTAGAAATCACTAATTTTCTAATTTTACCCTTAACTTGTGCTATAATACCTCCTATCATGTCAATTTTCAAGACTGTAGGTCGACGGGATGTACCTTATAGGTTTTAATGATCAGTAAGTAAGATTATGGCATAAATAAAAAAAATACGCTTCAAAAGGCCATAGCTGTTTGTTGCGTGAACTAAAACAGCAATATAAGGCTATAAGTCTCAGTATAGGTTATTAATTTTTACTTAATATCTCAAGCCTTTTCTGACTTTTCCTTGAAAATATTTATAGATGTTTTCTTGGTGTCAGGTCCCAGCCGATTCTAAATTATGTCCCGAAAACAATAGATAAGGAAGATCTGAGTCACTGAATGTAAGTGGTACATAATGTACGTAATAATAACAGGTATCCCTGACTTACCATTATCCATAAAAGGCCATTAATTTACAGTATCTGGTAGGATGAGTCTACCAAATTGTACACGTGTCTGGCGACTATATGGTGCGTCTGACATAACGTTTTTTCTTCATAGTTTCGTTGCAAAATATCGTATTATACGAAAAAATATGGTTGATTACTAATCAACGTTTTTGCAATTTAAAACACTTAACAGGAAAATGAAGTCCAATCATAACCACAAACAAATTTCGAAAACAAATTCCAATAAATACTAGTCATAATTGAATAATTTTTTCCTCAATGGTTTTTGTAGATATAGAATTTGTAAAATATGGAATATATTTGGCGTTAGTTTTGTAGAAATTCATTATTCACAGTTAAATAAAACTACGTGATGTAGTATTATTTCTACTTTCTTTAAGTTCTTTACCACGACCTAGGTTTCGTTGTATTACAACATCTTCAGGTGGGCCCTTTCTAAGTATCTTTGCTAACAGCCCACCTGAAGATGTAATACAACGAAACTTAGGTCGTGATAAAAAACTTAAAGAAAGTAGAAATAATACTACATCACGTAGTTTCATTTAATTGTGGATAGAATTTGTCTTTTAAAATACTTTCCAAATTAAATATAACACTTTACTCTTTGTATTATTATCTGAAATATTCATATAAAGTTAATTATGTATACGAGAAATAGTCCTTTAAGTCTTTTCTTGTTATATTTGTACTTTTGGGTTTAAAGAGAAAAAATATACCATTATATATAGCAATCCATAGCTTTCATGTTTTGTGTTACTTAGTATGTTAAAACGAATTCAGCGATACCTTATTTTTGAAAATCGGATCAGTAGATAAATAGCATATATATATATATATATATATATATATATATATATATATATATATATATACACACACAAACATATGCAAGTTATTGTTAAATTTAGAATAGGCCGAAATTGCATACTGCACTTCTTGGCCGTCGACAATTTTTTTTTCTTTTTAATTTTTGGGAACAAAATCGAAATCGCAGAGGTCCAAGTCTGGACTGAAGGGATTCAACATTTAGAAGCCACAGTCATGAAGGATAGCTATCGCAACATGGCTCTTGTGTACAGGTGCATTGTCGTGCAGAAGCGGTACACCTTCCGCCAATTTTTCTCGCCTTTTCTCCTTCACGGTTTTTTTAACAGCTAGTTTTTATTATAACATTGACCGTAGTTGAGTTATAAGTCAAATATTTGCAAGTATTCTGTTTTACGAGATTGTGTATCTCTGGAGACGTAAAAGTTTGCAAATTTGCACAATTTTTATAATAGATTGAATTGTGTTTAATTCGAAAACTAATTTGCAATGATATAATTAAAATAGCTATTTCTATATGTTATATAAAATCTTTGAAAATTTTAAACTGAAATATTAAACGGCCAGGTAGAAATTCTCCTGAAGCGTTTCTTTAGGAAATTCGTTCCCGTCATCAGAAAAATCTCTACTGTTTTTTTTATCTAAAATAGACAGAAAACTATTTATTATCTATTAAATAAATAAAAATAACACTTGTTACAGCCCATTTACAAAATAATAATTTCTCGAAATACAATAATAATTTGAAGCAAAATATGAAAATTGTAACGTTTAATAAAAAAAACCCCATGATATATACTAGGTAATAGTATAAAAAGTAAATGTAATAAAAGGCTTAAGTATATACACATAAGCTGACGAATGAAGTGAAACTTCTTTAATGCTTCGTGTTAAACAATTATCTAGAAATATGTGTTTTTTTTTCTTTCTATTAAAATTTAAATAACATATTCACTAATTTACAATCCTATTCTTAATATATTTTTACTCATATTAATTATTTTTAATACGCTTTATATTAGCTTCACTTGTATGTTTGTATGTATAAATTTAACGGAATCGTCATCACTTCCAGACTCCAAATTATTTGCATACGTATCATGAACCGATGACGATATAATAATTTCAGAACTAAACATTTAGAAAATAAAATAACCATAATTAAAAAAAAAGAAATTCGCTTTTTAGCAATATGAACACATTAAAAAATTATCTTTAAATTTAAAGATAATTTTTTAATGTGTAAGTTAAGAGCGAAAATATGTCTCTCAACTCTATATAACCTAGTTTTTTTGGATAAACTTAAAAAAAGGATAAAGTGATTGCCGAAAAAAAATTTAATGTAAAAAAACCTAGGGTGCTCTCAATTTGTGTTTTCATGACTCCGTGTCACGCTTTTTTAAATTAATGTTTTTTTTTTGACAATCACTTCAATATTTTTTCAAATTTATTTAAAAAAAATAGTTATATCGAGTTGTGAGACATCCTTTTGCTCTTGACTACAATCTTCCTATTTAAAGATTATTTTTTATTTTTTATTTCATATTGCTACAAAAGTGTGTTTTCCTTAGTTTTTATAAACTATAATTTTATTGGATTATAAAGTACATCCTAAATGCATGACTAAAGACCTCACAATTAATGATGACCCACTGATCGATCGAATGTTTAACATTTGAATAAATGTTTAACTTTTTTTTCCGCTATGTTGTTGGTGCTAGGTGGGAGCGGATACCGTTGGATGCGTCCGCCGTTTATTTTTTCAAGCGTTACACCGTGACATGATTGATTTTAACGTGACGGAATAACTCAGATGTCGCTAAAAAAGTTTCACTTCAAAAATTTTTTATATAAGGATAAAAGTTTTGAAAATATTTCTGGTACCTTCAATGAAAATGGTGTTTGGAGAAAATTGTATATAAAGTTTTGCATAGTGTATTGATTACACGTTACTGGTAAATTGTTAAAACATTTTTTACATTATATATGACCATGAATGCTTGGAATATAGAACTGCTCTTTTCGACGTAGAAGCTTCGACAGTGGGTTTTTGTCCTTTTTGCAACCACTGTGCTCTTCCTTACTCTCTGCTGTTTCTGGAAAACTTATGCGCCGATTATCTTCTTCCACGATCCATTCGAGAGTAAATATATTTAAATCATTTTGCATAGCTTGCGTAATTTATAATAAGCTTCTAGCCCTTTAATTAAATAAACAGTGAGAAATATTACTGGCAATTTTAACAATTATAATGCTAAAACTAATTAGAACATAAATTATAAAGGGCCAGCGCTTCGATTAAATAAACAATGAGAAATATTACTGGCAATTTTAACAATTATAATACTAAAAATAAGTAGAATATAAATTACAAAGAGCTAGCCCTTTAATTAAATAAACAATGATCAATATTACTGGCAATTTTAACAATTATAATACTAAAACTAAGTAGAATATAAATTATAAAGAACTAACCCTTTGATTAATTAAACAATGAGCAATATTACTGGCAATTTTAACAATTATAATACTAAAACTAAGTAGAATATAAATTATGAAGAGCTAGCGCTTTGATTAAATAAAAAATAAGCAAATTTACTGGCAATTTTAACAATTATAATGCTAAAACTAAGTAGAATACAAATTATAAAGAGCTAGCGCTTTGATTAAATAAACAATGAGCAATATTACTGGCAATTTTAGCAATTATAATATTAAAACTAAGTAGAATATAAATTATAAAGAGCTAGCAATTTGATTAAATAAATAATGAGCAAATTTACTGGCAATTTTAACAATTATAGTACTAAAACTAAGTAGAATACAAATTATAAAGGGCAAGCGCTTCGATTAAATAAACAATGAGCAATATTATTGGCAATTTTAACAATTATAATACTAAAATTAAGTAGAATATAAGTAAGTCTATACTGTTACAAAGAATTAGACAAGACCTGTAAGACAAATTAAGCAAAGCCTCAGTTTTTATATACAAACTTGATTAAATGTATTTAGCAACGTATATGAACATATTTTTAATTGATAGTGGCGTTTTACTTAGTATAATGTTTGTTGTTGGCGCTCGAGCGTTATTATCTTTGGTCTATAACTTTCGTAATTCTCACTATATTTAAATTGAAATTTTTGAGAAATATTCTCGAAAGGTAATAATATTACAAGAATATATTTATTAAATGTTTTTAAGCCCTTTTGGGAATAATATAATGACTTTCGAATTGCGTGAATAGTTAAAAAAAAGATCTTCCGTAAATTGTAACGAAATACCTTATTCATTTGTAGTTTATATATAATTTATTTTTCATTTAGCCAATTTTGGGCATTTTAGTGTATTTTTTCAAAATACATGTAGATGGTTAAATTATCCTTTTAGGGGAGAGTTTGGAACGATAAGAGAAAAGTGCAAATTCTTTGCAAGGCTTTCGTTTTGTGCATCAAATGAAAGCTCATTAAAATGTAAATTTCAAAAAAAGTCAATTAAGAAAAAAATTAAAACCGGCCAAAAATAGGGTTCCGTATCTATCTCTTGAAATTTTTGAAGTAACTTCACTGAACTTTACTGAATTGAATGTTGTAATCAAATTTAAAAAAATGAATATGTCTGGCCCTGTAAATACTTTCCACTAATATACAATTCATTTTCAGTTATTATATTAATGTATAAGTGCTTAAATATATATATATATATATATATATATATTAGAAGAAGTATTAATTTTGTATTATATTGTAGTTACACGTATATTTATCTAACTCTGGATATGACTGAGGAACTATATTTTCATGTATTTGGATTTGCTGTAGATTAGTGTTTAGTGGAACATTAATCCGGATATGGATATTTCAAATTTAAGCAACTGCGTTTGCTGGTCTTTGTAGTAGAGGTGAGGCGTATTTATTGTCACCGGTAAAAATACTCGATATCTCAGATCAAAATACGTACTTGGTATGCGAAATATAAACTACTTGGTATCGTAATTACTTGTATGGCATGGCCGACCGGACGGTCGTACAATGGTTAGTTAATGGTCGGGCTGCAGTATAACCCTACCTCTCGTTATCTGGCCAGCTATAGCTATTTCACTCACGCATATCGTATTCAGGTTTTCCCGCTCTTTCATATTTAAAACGTATTGAAGTAAGGGACAAACTGAATATTTAAATACTCGTAAGTCATAATACTTTAAAAGTATGTAATCCGAGTATGTTAAACATACTCGTATACTCGTTTTACTCCTTGTATTAAGTATTATTGTTTCACACTTCGCAGTTCGCGGATAAATATTTACTCAATACAAGTACGAGTATTTAAAATAAGAGCTTTAAGTAAGGTACTCTTTTTGAACAGTTGAGCGTTATTAATTTGTAGTTTAAATGTTGTAAATTAATAATATATATAAAAACTAACTGTTAATTAGGTTAAATTCTAACTTTGCCATTATATCCACAAGAAAGTTCAATGTTATATGGAAGTATTTTACAGACTTGGTGATTATTTTGCGTCTTGCAATATTTACAAAACTAAATTGTCATTCAAAAAGCTACATCTAATTTAAGGAAACTTTTGAATAGAAAACCTCCAACTCTAATAATAATCATTACAGAACAAGGTTCCGAACATATTACTACGTTATTTCAAAAACAATTAAGTTAAAATAAAGATAGCAAAAATAGAAAAAAAAATTGTTTTTTAATAACGTGATCCATTTTTTAAATTATGGTAAATAATAATTATGGTAAATATTATTCATTATTTAACTACCCAATTTAAATGATTACACCAAATGAATGATTTAGTTACCAGTCCTAAGCCAGGAACTATAAATATTTATGGTACAATGAAGGAAAAATGAAACACTGTGTTTTATTAAAAATGTCTCATTTAGCTGTAAAAAATAAAAGATATGAGTATTGAACTCTTCATAATAAGTAGCAATTACGATTTATTGCACGTCTCCCGTGACCGTGAGTCTATAGCGATTTATAATACGGTCTTCTCATAACAGAACTCCGCCGCCCATACTAGTCACCGATATTTTATAATACTCGTACTCGTCGTACTCAGTATTGCAAAATACTCGTATAGCCCAAGTCTACTTTGGAGTAACCGGGATTGTCATGAAAAAGAGTATACAACTTTTACGTAAAAGGACTATTTTTAGTAACCGGGATTGTCATAAAAAATAGTATACAACTCTTACGTAAAAGGACTATTTTTAGTAATCGGGATTGTCATAAAAAAGAGTATACAACTTTTACGTGAAAGTACTATTTTTAGTAACCGGGATTGTCATGAAAAAGAGTAAACAACTTTTACGTGAAAGGACTATTTTTAGTAACCGGGATTGTCATAAAAAATAGTATACAACTCTTACGTAAAAGGACTATTTTTAGTAACCGGGATTGTCATAAAAAAGAGTATACAACTTTTACGTAAAAGGACTATTTTTAGTAACCGGGATTGTAGTAGCCGGGATTGTCATAAAAAAGAGTATACAACTTTTACGTAAAAGGACTATTTTTAGTAACCTGGATTGTAGTAATCGGGATTGTCATGAAAAAGGGTACACAACTTTTACGTAAAAGGACTATTTTTAGTAACCGGGATTGTCATAAAAAAGAGTATACAACTTTTACGTAAAAGGACTATTTTTAGTAACCGGGATTGTCATAAAAAAGAGTATACAACTTTTACGTAAAAGGACTATTTTTAGTAACCGGGATTGTAGTAGCCGGGATTGTCATAAAAAAGAGTATACAACTTTTACGTAAAAGGACTATTTTTAGTAACCGGGATTATCATAAAAAAGAGTATACAATTTTTACGTAAAAGGACTATTTTTAGTAACCGGAATTGTCATAAAAAAGAGTATACAACTTTTACGTAAAAGGACTATTTTTAGTAACCGGGATTGTAGTAGCCGGGATTGTCATAAAAAAGAGTATACAACTTTTACGTAAAAGGACTATTTTTAGTAACCGGGATTGGCATAAAAAAGAGTATACAACTTTTACGTAAAAGGACTATTTTTAGTAACCGGGATTGTCATAAAAAAGAGTATACAACTTTTACGTAAAAGGACTATTTTTAGTAACCTGGATTGTAGTAATCGGGATTGTCATGAAAAAGGGTACACAACTTTTACGTAAAAGGACTATTTTTAGTAACCGGGATTGTCATAAAAAAGAGTATACAACTTTTACGTAAAAGGACTATTTTTAGTAACCGGGATTGTCATAAAAAAGAGTATACAACTTTTACGTAAAAGGACTATTTTTAGTAACCGGGATTGTAGTAGCCGGGATTGTCATAAAAAAGAGTATACAACTTTTACGTAAAAGGACTATTTTTAGTAACCGGGATTGTCATAAAAAAGAGTATACAACTTTTACGTAAAAGGACTATTTTTAGTAACCGGGATTGTCATAAAAAAGAGTATTCAACTTTTACGTAAAAGGACTATTTTTAGTAACCGGGATTGTAGTAGCCGGGATTGTCATAAAAAAGAGTATACAACTTTTACGTAAAAGGACTATTTTTAGTAACCGGGATTGTCATAAAAAAGAGTATACAACTTTTACGTAAAAGGACTATTTTTAGTAACCGGGATTGTCATAAAAAAGAGTGTACAACTTTTACGTAAAAGGACTATTTTTAGTAACCTGGATTGTAGTAATCGGGATTGTCATGAAAAAGAGTACACAACTTTTACGTAAAAGGACTATTTTTAGTAACCGGGATTGTCATAAAAAAGAGTATACAACTTTTACGTAAAAGGACTATTTTTAGTAACCGGGATTGTCATAAAAAGAGTATACAACTTTTACGTAAAAGGACTATTTTTAGTAACCGGGATTGTCATAAAAAAGAGTGTACAACTTTTACGTAAAAGGACTATTTTTAGTAACCTGGATTGTAGTAATCGGGATTGTCATGAAAAAGAGTACACAACTTTTACGTAAAAGGACTATTTTTAGTAACCGGGATTGTCATAAAAAAGAGTATACAACTTTTACGTAAAAGGACTATTTTTAGTAACCGGGATTGTAGTAACCGGGATTTTCAAAAAAAGGTATAAAAATTTTATGTAACAGGACTATTTTTATAATAAATTTCTATTATTTATTGAATTTAAACAAGCAGTCGCGCTTTCTGAGACTTTTTAATTATTTGGCAATTATTTGAAATAAAATAAGTAACAAACTACAGGATAAATAAAATTTCACATCTTACCTGTGTTTGATGAAACGTTAAAATCAAAATAATAAAAAAATAAAAAGTAAATGAACAAACATGAAAAGACAAAAATGAAAAGAACAAATCAAATATGAAAAGACGATACAAAGAGTCTTTTCTGTCTTTTCATATTTGATCATTCATTTCATCGGTAATTTCATTACTTGAAGCTTTAAATCTGTGGACTAGAGCCACAGATTAACGAACATAAGCACATTAACGAACAAGTACGTTCAAATCGCAAAGGGGACAACGCCCCTCGGAACCTTGAAGCAAATCAAGGACAATGAAATCGTAAAATAGAGAGCCAATACAGTGTCCTCTATACACAGATGTAACATAATAAATCATGACACTGGTAGACCGAACAGGATAATCTTAAAAAAAGTTGCATAAAACTCGAAAAGAGCTAAAGACACTTTGGCAACACAGAACAAATGTCAATGTCATTTAATAGTTTATTTTTAATTAATTTAGGCAATGGCTACACATTTAAAGAACGCGATTGATATTGATTGTACGATAGTTGACTAATTCTAAATATTGATATTTTTCGTACAATATTGTGAAATATAAGTTAATTAAAAACCAGTCTCGAAAAAAATTCAAAAATTGATTGAAAAATAAGCCAGTTGTAGGCTTCTAAATTTGAAGATACGGATAGGGTTGGGTATATCCCTGTCTCTTTTCTTCTCGTAGAATATAATGTGCAATATTATAAATGACCTCACGACACAGTATTGCCGTCCTTATCTAAAGGTTAAATTTTAACTTTTATAACTCGGTCAATTTTCAAGATTATTTAAAATTTTTTTCACTCTTCATCAGCGTGTACCTTGAAATTGTGATTAATGAAATAAAAAAAAATTAGTCAAATACCCAATTGTTTTGTTATCGATTCTAAAAAGTTATTATGTACTTCATTAGATTTTGATAGAGATTATACTTTTATAAGTGAGTTATAAAAAAAAGCGATAAGAGTGAAATTTTGCGATGCGCGCGCAGGACGCAACAAAAATCGACAGGATGAAGTTGCTCACTAAATATATATTTACACGCGTGTAGTGGCTGACACTATATTCATGATAATTATTTAGGTATTTGTAAATACGCAACGCGCGTTTTATATTCATACAAATCTAAGTTACATAGATGTTTTTAAATAATATTTTTTGTTATTTTTAATTATTCTCAAAATTTGTTGATATGTTAAGAATATAGTATATACACGCTTTTTGAAGGTAGCATTTTGTTTCCTGTTTTTACAAATTTTGTTTTATTTTTTGCTATTTCCTGTTTAAATATCGGCGAATTGCTTGTTTTTTTATATTCTAAAAAATACCAGCTATTTCATAAATCATATTATATTCCTCTAACGCCAGGGTCATTTTCATCGGTCTCATTCACGAAATAATCGGGACGTTTATTACTTGTGTTTGTAAATAATACTGATTCGGACGGGAGCCTCGTGATCACAAAAAATAATCCGATCTCGAAACGCTCTACCCAATCCCGAAAAAAATAATCCCGATCTTTTGATAAGTCAAGATCCCGAGATTTCGAAATCCTGACTTATCTAGAGTTTTCTAGCAAACAGGAATTCCTATAAAATAGCCACATCCGTCTGTCTGTCATATCCTTATTATTTTTCAGTTTTAAGCCTCTGTGAATGAAATTTTACAAGTTGATGCTTTAAGTAGCAAAGTATTATAAAAGCAATGCGAGTTGAATTCGCGCACGAAAGGTTCCGTAGTACCAAACAATATTAATCTTATTTCGTACCCAGTAAGGCATATTTTGACTTTTGTTGGTATAGTTTGACAGTTTGAGCGGTTTGAGGACGGCAACTTTAGAAGTACATAATAAATCTAATAGTAATTAAAGTCAATATAAAATTTAGTAATCATTTAGTCTTTTATTTTAAGCTGAACATAACTTTCAAAATACAAGATACATGGAGCATGCCCTTTTTAACCAGTGATTTGATTAAAGTATACTATCATTTTATTTAACTATATGCGTGCCCATATAGGTTTGTGGGAGCTGAATAACGAGTAATATATTCGATTTTCAGATGTAAAATTTAAAAAAAAACATAATCAATGTGTGTTCCTTCTTTCGTGGTACCACAAGGTTACGGTAAAGATGTGTATACGGCATTTTGTATAAACGTAAGCTCTTTCTGTGGTCTGTACCAAAAATATCCCATATCTCAAAAACCACACAATATATCTTATTCGATGAAAGTTTATTTTAAGTTCTACTACGTAATTTTTTTCCAGAATTTTACACAAGTCAGTTGAAAAGTTAGAATAGGGGGGACACATTTTTCAAGACTTTAGAAGGGCATATCCCACCAACTATTTACTTAAATAAAAAAGTGATTTTGAAATCTCCTATATCATTTTTAAGACTTATTTAACACTGGACTTTTTTAACCCCTTAGTTACCTGTATCGAGTGCTACCCCTAATATTATTTTTTTTCATAATTCCATTATTTCATTGTACAGCGATCATAGAGCGATTCTACCATCCAAGTTTCATATATGTAGTGCCAATAGTCTCGGAGTAAAATGGCTGCGACTTACGGACAGACAGACGGACAGATAGACAAGAAGACAGACGGGTAGAATGAAATAGTCCACATAACCCTAAAATGTATAGGATACTGCCCAATTATTTTCAAGAAAACATCAATCGTGTATTGAAATTAAATAAATATTTAGTTCTGAATATTTTAATTTATTTCAAACTTATATTTATTGAATACAGGTGGTAGTAAGGAAAATAGGATATATATATATATATATATATATATATATATATACATAGTTTTTTAATTATTTGAATACCTTTTGTAAATGTCAAATCCATCGGTCGAAAATGGTGGGTTTATTTTGCACGTACTCAGTTCTTGACTTCCGGCTGTCAGTGTTGACACAAATTTTCATCCTTCGTCTTTAAAACGAGACCAAGATCGCGGCGTTGTGTTTATTTTTTGCCAAGTTATTTAAGTTTGAAATTACTTCGACAAAAACTGTCAAACTTTGTCTCCCGACACACGGCATTGATTTAAAGACGTTTTCACCGTCAAAATTACGTAAATAAAATTGCGATTTTTTCATTTCTATGTTTTTCTTTTTAATTTTGCAGGAATGAATTTGAAAAAAAACCTGATCTTTTCAATTAAAACGATTTCGGCGAACTTACATCAACACTAATTCCAGATATATATACATATATATATGTATATATATATATATATATATATATATATATATATATATACTTTTATAATTAATTGGTTACATTCATTGTTCCCTATCATAATTTACTTTACAATTTAACAGGTGAATGATTTGTTTCACACGCTGCTATGTGGCAACTGTATATAAGTATTTGCGAGGTGATCCAGTCAACTCCAGACGTATACATTATCTTATCTTTATGCGGCTTATAACCTTTGCACATCCTAAATAGATAAACTTAATAAAGTTGACGTGAGTTTCTCTGCTACTGATAAATTATCTTAGTACAAGCAGCATGTGTTGTTTTTTAAATATTTACTATTTAGCAAATATTTAAAATATGCGGAATCTTCGCGTAGTTTTGGATAGAGTGCTTACATTTCTCAGGCATTATGGGTAGAATAAAGAGTATTGACAACTTAAAGAGATGATAAACGAGCTCAGTGCCGCCAGCAATGCTACAGGTTTGAAACTGAACACAGATAGAACAAAAATAATGATTAAGGACGTAGAGAAATCTATTGAAATTAACATCCAGATATTAGGGTACATATAAGAATACATATTTCTAGGTAAACAGATATCCTTTAAAAAATCTAGACACTACGATGAACTAAACGTGTGAATATGACGTGGAAAAAAATCTGGACACAAAAAGTACTAAAATCTACAAAGAAGTACTAAAATCTCACTTCCCTTTAAAACTCAAAAGGAAAATCCTAGACTCATGCCTTCTACCTTGTCTATCATACGGAAGTCAAACATGGATTTACAATACATACACAAAACAAATTGAAACATGTCAAAGAGCCAAGGAGAAGAGCATACATAATCTTAGACTTAAAAACAGAAAATATATATTTAAATAAGGTCAAAAACGAAGGTCATAGATACTGTATCGCATTGCAAAAAAATAAAGTAAAATGGGTGGGTCATATAGCACGAATGAACAATTCAAAAGTATAAGTTGGTTACTACTTGGGCAGGCCTCCTCTCGGAAAAAGGATAAAAGTAGGCTGCTGGAAAGATGGTCAGATGAAATTATAAGATTGCTGGAAAAAATTGGATAACGAAGGCAAAAGACAGAAAACAGGGGAGAAAATGAAGGAGGGCTATACTCATCGAGAGCTCACTAATAATTAAGTTTTCTTTTTAATCTAATTATTTAATAACTGAATTAATTTTTAATATGTAATGAAACTTATTTAAACTGTGCTTAAAAATAATATTTACAATTAAATTATTTACATCATCATTAAGAACGAAATGTGTAAATGTTTAATTATTAAGGAAAAAAATGGCTTTAAAAGAAAGTATTGATTAAGTGCTACACAGCCTTTTGAGATAGGTTACTTTTTCATTTAAACAGATATACGGTTTTCATGTAAACTAGCATTTTATGAAGTCATTTGATATTTGATATTACCCTTTTTCGTAAATCCTGAAGACCAATTATTTGAATTTGATCAGCTATCTGAACATTAAGTTAAG
The DNA here is from genome assembly GCA_039881145.1 of Druceiella hillmani. Lineage (NCBI taxonomy): Eukaryota > Metazoa > Arthropoda > Insecta > Lepidoptera > Hepialidae > Druceiella > Druceiella hillmani. The sequence goes on along the minus strand of JAYKKI010000073.1, from coordinate 3,950,490 downwards.
ACTTGGGTCGTATACCTATTAATCGAAAAGAACCATTTAATAGAAACGTCCGAAAATAAGAATATTTTGTAAATTAGTGAAAAATAATTAAAAAAATTAAAAAAAAACATCAATGTCTTTATTTATACACCAAAGAAATATTAATCTGAATATTATTAATTTTGTCTTTATGCCTCGTAAGAGATGTCGCCATAGAATCGTTTTGATAGTTAAAATTGGCCAAGCACTGCTTTTTATTGTTTCGTAATTTAAACTCAAAAAAATGGAATTCTTGCTTTTTATGGTCTCCTACTTCAAAATGAATAAAAAACCGAAGTTATTGCTTTTTATGGTTCCGTAATTTAAAATAAAAAAAAATAGAATTACTGCTTTTTGTGGTTCCGTACTTCAAAATGAAAAAAAACGGAATTACAGTTATTTACGGTTTCGTACTTTATAATTAAGAAGAATGGAATTATTGTTTGTAAGGTTTCGTACCTCAAAATGAAAAAAATGGGATTATTGCTTTTAAGGTATACTATCTTATTTTAATCATCGAAATAAAAAATGAAAAATAAACGAAAAATAAATAGAATCCTTATAAGGTCCTCTCACGTGTTCATCCATCTCTTATAGCCGTTCTTCTTGGAAACTTTCAAAAAAATATTGACAATTTGCGGCCGATGGTGAAAGTGACATGATGAAAAAACTTTACTTGACATTCGACAAAACACAGAACTGTTAACGTCAAAGAAATAGGTCCGTCTTTTTCCTTTTTGCTCGTAAACTTATATAATGCTATTTTTTCCTCAAACCAACGAACTTTAACGGAAAATTAAAGAAAGAATAAGGCCAATGCGGTACAATATGGCGATTTTTAAAGCTAACGTTAAGAAAACAGTTATTGTCATGTTTTAACTAACGTTTACGTTAAACAAATTAATTGATACAACATAAGACTCAATATATTCACAATATTAAAAATATTAGTATTTGCAAATGGTTTAATAGAAATACTGTTAACGTATAATTTTATACTTACTAGTGATTTCAGATTAAAATCTTAATTAATATGGAACAAATGTATTAAAAAAACAATTTTAATATACCTCCTCGAACATTGGAATTGGGTGAGAAACTCTTTGTCGCCCACTCTATCGGGTATGTCAGTAAATAGGCCATTTGAAATAAATTTGAAACTATTTCGACTATTTTTTTTTAAATTTAAACCCTCCTTTATAAAATATATATTTGTCATATATTACTGTAATTTCAAACTAATATGATAAATATTAAAAATATTAAAAATAATTTTTAATTAATTGTACTTATCATGTTAACTTATAATAAATAGGCATATTTTGTGGGATAATCATAAAACCATACGGTCCCATTTAAAATTAATAGAATAATCATTAAAATTAATAAACCCCATTAAAAAAAAATGTTGCACTTATTATAACAAAAATAAATGCACTATAAACTTTAAAATAAATCTTAAAATTTCAAAAGATTTCTTTGAACTTTCAAATGCTTTATTTGACTTTAACAATAATACTAAGCACATAACCAGCGAGCCAATTTCAGCTGAATAGTCACGAATGAAATTAGGCACCATCAAGCTATTCATGTCAATATCACTTGCTTGTTAAATGAAAGAGCTGCTGGATTTTTTGCATCGACGCGTGTTTTATAAATTGCATAATGCTCAAACTGCGTATAAATCTGAATATCAGTCAGATGCATCTGGTAGTGATCCAGAAGATAGTGCTGCAAATAGAAAAAAATATATTGAATTATTAACGTTTTACAAAAGAAACAAAAAATTGTTTGTCTGAAATAAGCGGAAGATTTCGTGCAATTTCTATTATAGTGGAAAACGTGCACTTCCTACGAAGGGCTGAAAGGATTTAAAGATACGTATAATTACACAGGTGGAGTTTATCTTTGAGAAAAATGTGCCACTGGATACTATTTATTGTACCACTCAGATAACCCTGAATTATCTTCATAAGAGGCGTCTAATAGTTCATAACATCCGGTGATCCAAACGTAGCATAATGTCGAAAATAATGCATGTTATTCAACAATTGTTTCATTCTAATTCTATATCTTATTAGATTATATATATATATATATATATATATATATATATATATATATATATATATATATATATAATAGGTTATTATTTATCTACAATAGATTTTGTAATTGATCAAAAAAATAGTTTTAAATAAAAAAAACGATTGTGTTTTAGACCACACGACTGAAGTAAAACTTCAAATTCACAAAATATGAACTTTAAAATGAATTTACAATTTTATTCACTTTAAACGTAGAATATTTAATGTATTGAACAAAATAATAATTTATAAAATTGTTCAAGAACGAAATGAAATTACAAAATAATAAAAAAATCACCGTTCGCGTAACGCTAGGAAACTCGCATATATATATAAATATATATATATATATATATATATATATATATATATATATATATATATATATATATATATATATAGAAAGAAAATGTGCGCGCGCACTGCTCTCTCATGCTCCTACAGTGTGATACAGACAATAGGCTTGCACTGTGTCTTAGATATACGAAACATAACTTGGCTATGAGAGAAAGAGAGAAAGAAAATGTATACCTATCCCACCTATCTCTCTTGTCCCTACAGTAATATACGAAACGTAACTCTCTCTCTTTCTTTCTTCACTAACTTATATCTCCCTCTCAACTTCCGTTCGCCTCGTCCTATCACACTTTTCGTAACGCTCTCGTCATGCATTCACCAGCTTACCCCCCAAGTCAAGCGTGCGTAAAGAAGTTTTACTTCAACAAGGGAGATTATTCAACAATCGTTTGATTCTAATGCTGGAGCAATGCATTATTATTAATTGTACATGAACTCAACCTTACAATTGCGAGAACAAATGTATTGAATACATTTGCCGTTAATATTGTAGAAATTCATTATCACTTAATTTTCATTCACAACTAAATGAAATTACGTGATATAATATTATTTCTACTTTATTTCAATTCTTTGGGCAATTTGTAAAGATCTTTGCTAATAGCCCACCTGAAGATGTTGTAATACAACGAAACCTAGGTCGTATTTAAAAATTTAAATGAAGTAGAAATAATATTATATCATATAGTTTTATTTAGTTGTGAATAAAAATTAAGTGAGAGAACAAATGTAGTTTAGCACCAACGAAAATTTCGCTGTTTATCTATTATTAAATGAAAGAATATACGTTAAAAACGATATATTTAACAAAAAAATCTGCTTGTGATTATTTGGGTATAAAATTTGACTTGAAAAATATTTTCCATCATACTGAGTTTTTATAAGAAACTGTTTGTTGAAATTTTTTCGACATAATTTCGACCTTCTTAGTGACACCACAGACTGGATATGCAAATAAACAAGAATTTATAAAAAAAAATCCAAATATTAAAAAAAAGTAAAAAGTATCCCGTAAACTGTGGTCATAAATTTCATGTTTGACAATCGATCAATAGCCGTTTCTTCGTAGTAAGAGTAGTTCCCAAATCGATTTTTTAATAAATTAATCACGAACGGTTGTTTTTGATGTATATTATGTTATTTTAACACGGAAAAAGTGAATATCACTTGTGTTAAATGGCATTTATAGCCATATGTGTACTTTGTCAGTAAGAACCCGAAAACAACCATCAAAATAAGGACCAGTAAATTATCTAGCTATTTCCTAGTTACTATGAGCATTTTGATATTTTAGTTATAGCTACTTTAAAATAACTATATTTGAAATTAAATTTATTTTATATTATTTAAAAATCCGAATTAAAACATCATATATACATATCGTCTTATTTTAAGTTAGCAATCTTCAGACTTCTTGGATACGCCCACCCAATTAGCCCTCAGTCGTATTCCTGGGTTTGTCAAGATACGCGCGTCCGTGCAAACTGCTTGATATTCAATTATTATAAATTTTTATTAGATAGATATATCATCATCATCATATATATTAATACGCTAAGGTTAAGATGTTACTCTCCCTTTTTAGAAAAAACCTCACAACTAATCCACATAAATTATATATCATTTTATAGATAATTGCTTGCTCTACCGGCATCCACAACTAAAAAATTTATTATTGCTATTGTTTTTGCAAATTAATTAATTATTAAAATTATATACACAAAACAGCAATGCTGCCATCTAACGGCTCAACGTCAATATGATTGACGGTCGGTAAAATTTTTGATTAATTTCAAATCCACTCACGTATAAATAAAGTGGCGCTTTAGCTCAATGCTTTTGATACTTGCGCCTCTATATGTCAATTTTAGTAAAATATTTGTTTGATCTGTCATCTGAGCTACATAATGGAATAAATAATGCGAAGACTTCGCACGGGTCACGCTAGTATTTATATTAATTTGGTATGTATTCAAGTCCTTCATTTTTTTCAGCTGCTTGTCGAAATGAAATTTCGAAGAACCAAATAGAACACAATTAAAAAATAAATTATGTATATTTCGAACTAAAAAGGTGAGCCACATAACAATTTCTGTTGCTGAATGTTTCGAAACAGAACTGGCCACTTAACAATTTCTATTTCGGAGAAAAATAATACAGAATAATTAACCTTTTGTTCTTTCTTATACAGTTAATTTAGAACTAGCGTGACCCGTGCGAAGTTTCGCATTATTATTTATTCCATTATGAAGCTCAGATGACAGATCAAACAAATATTTTACTAAAATTGACATATAGAGGCGCAAGTATCAAAAGCATTGAGGTAAAGCGCCACTTTATTTATAAGTGAGTGGATTTGAAATTAAACAAAAATTTTACCGACCGTCAATCATATTGACGTCGAGCCGTTAGATGGCAGCATTGCTGTTTTGTGTATATAATTTTAATAATTAATTAATTTGCAAAAACAATAGCAATAATAAATTTTTTAGTTGTGGATGCCGGTAGAGCAAGCAATTATCTATAAAATGATATATAATTTATGTGGATTAGTGGTGAGGTTTTTTCTAAAAAGGGAGAGTAACATCTTAAAACCTTAGCGTATTAATATATATGATGATGATGATGTGACGAAGATCACGGAGGAAGAAGCATTGTATTACCAATATAATTTTTGCTACAATTGGCTTGTAAACGTAATGAAGTAAAGGCTGATGGAACAAACAAATTAGTATTGCGAAGCTATGCGATTCTAATCACTGTTAGTACTTCAGAATACAATAGAGTATCTAACTCATTTCCAACTGCTGTGAATTGACGAGAAAAATATATTTATTTAGATTTTGTATCCAATACAATACATTTATGTCAAAATTATACAGTTACAAAAACATTTATGTCAAAATTCCAGACTATGAAAATTTTCCTAGTCGATGCAAGTGATGTGTTGCTAATGGTTTTAAATTAGTTTTTGGTATGTTTTATCGAAGGTTTCAATTTAATTTTCACTTGATAAAAAATATCGATTCTAAATTAAAACATTTTAGTTTCTCTTTGATGTAGCTTGTAGCTTATTTTTTTAAAAATAGCATAGGAAAAACAATGAGCTATTAATTCATTTTTGTTATATTTTATTGATAGGGAGCTTATTGACTCTGGTACGAAGATAAATGATGTTTTGTTCATGAGGAGCTTTAGAACGTGGTTCAAAGAACGTCGTTTAAAGCGTTCGCTAAATGCGCTCTTGTAAATACGGAGATCCTATATGATTCATGTCGAAGGTACAGACTATAACTCTGTTGGGTGGAAGCGCTGAGAATGTAGATACGGGATACTATTAGGGGGTCTTCGAAGGTCCCCTTTTTTGCACGAGGTGGGATGTTACGCATTCCAGGAGGGGCCCTGAGATAACCCGGGTGGAGCGGCGGGAATAATGCTATGAAGAAACATGTGAGAACTATTCTAGCACTAACGGTTGATTGGAATCGACCAATTCTATATAAAGAAATCACCTTACGTGAACTGCTTCCACTGGGTCAGTTCTTAGAGGACATTTAAAATATGAATTTTAATAAAATGGTCAACGAATCGCGATCGTCAAAATCCAAATCACAAGCCATTTTTAATGGAACCACTTTTGTTGACAAAGACATGGACCGAAACCAATTTAGTTGACAAAGATATGAACAGAAACGTATCAATGGATAAAGCCAAAATCGAAAATATTTAAAGAACAAACATCATATAGTGAGAAAAAAAACATTTGTTATATCTTCAGTGGTAGAACAAGAGTTAAATAAAAATTATATTAAAATTGATAAAAGCGAGCACTTACTTAGTCTCTATGAGTTCACATTGGAGAATAGCACGACAAGACAATAATATTTGAGTACACACTTGAGTACAAGCTTGAGTATACATACGTTAAAATAAAAAATGTCTACAGAAAAAACACCACGTACTGAAAAAAAAATTATTTGTTATATCTTCAACATCATAACAATAGTTAAATGAAAATTACATGAAAATTTATAAAGGTGACCACACGGTCTCTAGACAATATGGCAAGACAAGATTATTTGAGTTCACTATTGCAATATTAGTGGTTAAAGTCAAAACCAGAAACGTCTGAAAAAAACATCATGTACCGGGAAAAAATTATTTTTTATATATGTGGCATCAGAATAAGAGATTGGAAAATAATGACGAGCATTTATTTTGTACACAGTATGACAAGACAAGAATATTTGAGTCCACATTTGAAAATAGTATGACAAAACATGAATATCAGAGTCCACTCTTGCCATAATAACATGTAAAAGTAGTCTTAATTTTTTACCGGTATTTTTTATAGTCTTATTCAATTTTTTATTATGGCAAGTGGGGACTCAAATATTCTTCACTTGTCATACTGTCCTTGTCATAATTATACACAAAAAATATGCATAAACACAATTAGGTCTTACAGTTTTGCCAATAACGCTTTAAAAGGTACCTGCTGCAGCTAATGTACAACTTGGCCATAAGCGCAAGTGAGGGGTGTCCTCTCTTACGCTTGTGGCTACCAGGACGCTCGAAGAAGCAAAAAAGTATTGTTAATACAGTAAAATGGGTTTTTAATTAATCGCTTAATATAAAGTATAAAAATAAATATTTAACAAATGTACAATTTTATTTGTTTCAAGTATCCTTGCTATGGATTTTTCATTTTTCTAAAAATAAGTAGTTTCTTTTCTTCTTCTTCTTTATCAGCACTACAGCCTGGTGCATGCCAAGGCTTTCCCAGTCTGCTTCTTCCAGGCAGTACGGCTTGATGCAAGGGTTCTCCACCTGTTGACTCCCAAAATGTTTAAGTCCTTCTCTACACTGTAAGTTTATTTTGACAAAACTAATTTCTTTCAATACAAATTAATAAAAGAGTAGCATTAAACTTTTATAAAGTCCATCTGTTTAAATTTTCAAATGAATTAAATAATAATTTTAATGGGTAAGTTCTAGTGCTAAAGCTAAAATTAATCTCTTTAAACTGAAAACTTTCTATAATAAAGTTTGCAGTACTTAATTTAGTCATTATCATTTTGGAGTGCAAAACATGTTTTATACGACTGTAGTAGTATTATTTCTACTTTCTTTAAGTTCTTTCCAAAGATCTAGGTTTCGTTGTATTACAACATCTTCAGGTGGGCTATTAGCAAATATTATAGTATTATTTCTAATTTCTTTAAGTTCTTTACCACGACCTAGGTTTCGTAGTATTACAACATCTTCAGGTGGGCTATTAGCAAAGATTTTAGTATTATTTCTATTTTCTTTAAGTTTTTTACCACGACCTAGGTTTCGTTGTATTACAACATCTTCAGGTGGGCTATTAGCAAAGATTTTAGTATTAATTTTACTTTCTTTAAGTTCTTTACCAAGACCTAGGTTTTGTTTCATTACAACATTTTCAGGTGGGCTATTAGCAAAGATAAATCTTTGCTAATAGCCTGCCTGAAGACGTTGTAATACAGCGAAACTTAGGTCATGGTAAAGAACTTAAAGAAAGTAGAAATAATACTACATCACGTAGTTTCATTTAATTGTGAGTAATGAATTTCTACAAAATTAACGCCAAATATATTCAATACGACTGTAGTGTTAAAGCTGAGACTAATTCTTTTAAATTGTAAATATATATCCTACTATTTTTAAACATTAATTACAGCACTTGCCTAAACACACGTCCGACTGTCCTCTACGACTTTCGTCGTAGTGCAGATATATTTTACATAGCGCTATATATCATTATTACTTTTTTGTTATTGTCTTAAATAAAAAATTAATTGTCTCTAACGTGGGCACCTGTATTCGCGCAAACATCAAAGACAATATCACGCTACTATTCGTGAGAATGATGGATTTCATTCTGCCAATGGACTCTGGACATGCGTAGCTTCCTCATTCGTGCCTTCAAAATTCGCGTGTGGCGGACTCGATTCAATGTTCAATGAACGGAGATCACGCGAAGCGCTCCGAATGACCGCGAGAACAATTTGGGACTGATTCATTTAATTATATCCTGGAGAAAAAACCTTGACCATATAGCAATGATCTTTGTTGTGTCGTAAATAAAAAGACAGAGACTGTAAGTTTCAATTTCAACAATGTTGAAATAAGTTACATTTATCTGTTACGCTGAGGTAATATCGGTATGGATATTATCTTCAATGTAACTTCTGCTTTTCATTTTGTGTGCGGTAGGATGAAACTTCCTGCCAATGAAAAGAAAATGTTGATTGGTTACAGTGAAAAACCATCAGTGTTGATAGCGATGTTCTCTTCTTGATGTAGACTTTTATACGTGATCAAGAAGATAAACCGCATCCATATACTAACATTCACCGATAGCCCGCACGATGAATTGGGGTTGTCATCTGTAAATCAACTTTTTTTCTTAATTCACTGGAAATAGATTTACTGATTTGGCAAATTCTTGTTCTTTCATGAATATAGAATGTTTTTAAAGTGTTTTTAGTCCTACTCAAGATTATAAAATATGTATTATAGTTAAACACCTTTTTTTAAATCACTGGAAATAAATTTACTGATTTGACTACTTCTTGTTAATTCATGAATATGGTACGTTTTTAAAGTATTTTTAGTCTTATTTAAAATTATAAGGTTTATGTTATAGATAAACACCTTTTTAAATCACTGGAAATAAATTTATTGATTTGGCTACTTCTTATTAATTCATGAATATGGTATGTTTTTAAAGTGTTTATAGTCTTATTTAAAATTTTAAGGTATATATTATAGTCAAACACCTTTTTTAAATCACTGGAAATAAATTTACTGATTTGGCTACTTCTTATTAATTCATGAATATGGTATGTTTTTAAAGTGTTTTTAGTCTTACTTACAATTATAAGGTATATACCATAGTTAAACACTTTTTTTTAATTCACTGGAAATAAATTTACTGATTTGGCTACTTCTTGTTAATTCATGAATATGGTACGTTTTTAAAGTATTTTTAGTCTTATTTAAAATTATAAGGTTTATGTTATAGTTAAACACCTTTTTAAATCACTGGAAATAAATTTATTGATTTGGCTACTTCTTATTAATTCATGAATATGGTATGTTTTTAAAGTGTTTATAGTCTTATTTAAAATTGTAAGGTATATATTATAGTTAAACACCTTTTTTTAAATCACTGGAAATAAATTTACTGATCTGGCTACTTCTTATTAATTCATAAATATGGTATGTTTTTAAAGTGTTTTCAGTCTTACTCAAAATTATAAGGTATATATTATAGTTAAACACCTTTTTTAAATCACTGGAAATAAATTTACTGATTTGGCTACTTCTTATTAATTCATGAATATGATACGTTTTTAAAATGATTTTAGTCTTACTTAAAATTATAAGGTATATATTATAGTTAAACACCTTTTTTAAATCACTGGAAATAAATTTACTGATTTGGCTACTTCTTATTAATTCATGAATATGGTATGTTTTTAAAGCGTTTATAGTCTTACTTAAAATTATAAGGTATATATTATAGTTAAACACCTTTATTTAAGTCACTGGAAATAAATTTACTGATTTGGCTACTTCTTATTAATTCATGAATATGATACGATTTTAAAGTGTTTTTAGTCTTACTTAAAATTATAAGGTATATATTATAGTTTAACACCTTTTTTAAGTCACTGGAAATAAATTTACTGATTTGGCTACTTTTTGTTAATTCGTAAATATATGTTATTTTAAGTGTTTTTAGCCTTGCTAGAAGTTATAAAATATACATAAGTTAAATTCTGTAAATTATATTGGTAGTTGTAGGAAGTCTATATGTTATGAATAGAGTGACAGAATGGTCAAAAAGGAAGGTTCGTATAGACAACGTATTGTAATATCGCGCGAGGGTAAAGAATTATAACAACAGCACAAAATATCATAAAATAATATTTTTGCTTCTTTCGTGAATTTTACTTATTGCATACTCGCGAGTGCGTGTCTCGTAATAAACTAGCGTGCAAGCCTTGATCTTTGACGACACAAGTAATTGTTACTCGGATAACTTTACAAGTAGTTAAATATTAATATAACTTTTGGAAAAATAAGATTTTCCTCTAAAAATGATGCCATTTTTCAGTGTTCTTGAATATTTATTATGATCTAAATTTATCTTGAAAACTGCCATCTTCGCTGTCCGTTGGTTTTACCTATGTACATATGGAAACAAACCACCAGACGAAATTCTTTACCAAATTTGATGATTGTTTTTTCTATCGATTGGCTATCTATCGTATAGAATAGCCGTATAGAATCTTGTTAACTTTCGAAATAATTTGTCGAATAGTTTAAGTTTTGTGATCAATTTTCTACAAAAACTCCATTTTTCGCGCTCGGCGACTGTTCTTGGTCACCATTTTCTGGGAATCTTCTCTCTCGTCTAACCGCTCTCCGCTATATTTAATATTTTCTTTACTTTTGACTTTATGTTAAAATTTTTTATTTAAGAAAAAAGGAAAAACCTTATTTTTCGACTAACGTGCACTTTTTTGGTTTTACAATAATTTAATTTTTTATTTGTTTGTTTCCATTTCTAAGTTTTATTGACGTGAAACTTTCAACATCATTGAGTTTATAATATCCAGACGGACGTAGAGTATATGATATATTCTTATATGCACCTAAAGGGTAATAAAAACTTAAGAAAAGTGTGGGTATATTTTTAAATTATATTTTTAAACCAACACAACTGCATTAAAGTAATACATAAAAATATGATAAATTGAGAAAAAAATCGATTGTTTAGTGCTAGCTACAGCAGTTTATCTGTTATGATTCGTTTTCTGTTAGATAATATGGCCATAGAACAATTTTTGAGTCAAAACAATTAAACCGTTATGGCTACAGCAATATAACGTTTGATAGCATTTTACACAACAATGAAACCACGAAAAAATAAAAAAGTTACACGATGCATGGACTTTATTGTCATGTTACAATATTGGGTGATGCATTTCTACATACTACTAAAACACAATAAGTAACAAAACCATTCATAATAGAGTTAAAAACCTAAACGTAAATAATAATTCTAAAAAAAAATAAAAAATACATACGCAGTCAAGGGGACTGCCGTTAGAAAACTTAAAACTATGAAATAACAGTGGTTATATAAAATGTTATACAATTTTTAATTTTAAAATCCATGCCAAAGATATTATCGATTATCGAACATGTCACAATCATAGCTACAGATATACTGTTGGCATTAGCATGTCGGTGACGCGAACCCATAAGATAGCGATTTTTGTGAAATACCTCCAATGACAGTGTCTCCTTAACACATATTATAATTCCTTTAATTTTCTAAAGGTTCCTCTTCAACTAGTGAATGTTGGCAGTCAGCTTTGCGTACTTGCTCTTGTTGTTGGCGAGGCGAAAGAGTTCCACGGCACTCGTAACCCCTGATCATTCTCTGATGTTACGTAACCATGACTTTCTTTTACTACCGGCTTTACTTCTCTCAGCTGCTTTTCCCATTATTATTAGTTGCTGTCATGTCTAAGCACATGCCCCAGATATCTTTATTTTTAGGAAAATATAAATACCCACTACAACGTGGCGAAATTTTTGTCCAGTAATAATGTTTGTGTTTAAAACAGGCATTTTAGACTGGCGGACGGATGGACTGACGGACAACTAAATGATCCTTCAATTGTTCATTTTGAAGGACCTAACCCTAAAATGAAGAAAAACCTTCATTTATTATAACAACATTAGGTTACATTTGAAAAAGACATGATTAATCAATATGGGTTAGAATGGAAGAAGAAAACATCAAGAGCGCAGAAGGACTAAGGTTTAAGGGAGATAGGGCTTTTTTAATTGATATTTGAAGGTATTCATCAAGAAAATTTTCCTGGTGTCAGGATCCAGGAGATCCCATCATTTTGCTGTGGGAACAGTGAAAGATTTTTTGTAAGAATTATATTTGGGAATAAGTTTAGTAGATAGCAACTAAAGGCACTAAACAGGCAAGTCTTTAAATATGCCAATATGAAAATTCAGACTTTGAGAATTCTTTTATATGGGAAGTTGGCGTTGATCGCGGATCTCCAATTAGATGAGATGCGGTCTGTGTTCAGAAATATGGTAATATTTTCTGAGGCTGGCGGTGGACCGATTATCTTAGTTTGGACTTTACGCAGCATCGTTGTGGGAGCCCTGATAATTTCCATTCAGTTTCCCGGGCAGTAGGACCTACCTTCGTGAGAGCTTCTAATTAAATTCAAAATATCTTAGGGACTATTTCATGAGAAAAAAATAATCCAAATTTAAACCAGAACTCCAAGCTTCAATTCAATGGAAGTTTTGTTCAAGTCGACCCAGTATTTATTGTGTAATGCTGTAAAAATAAGACAAGAAGATGAACAAAAAAATAATCTTTTAGAGAATTTTAACAGGGACAAAAGACAGCTTAAATGTTAACCTGAGTCCAAAATGCCTTTCCAGTGAAAGCCCATTCAAAAATTGTTTTCGTGATACCAACAGACTAGATTTCGAAAAAAAAACACATTTCCAATAATTTTCCACGCACGAACTCACTCTAAATCCCTCAGTAACCTCCCTCTTCCTCTAACTGCTTTATTTATACTGATATACAAAGCAGAATGGTTTGTTTATTAATCTCTATAACTACACGTCCTATTTCAAAGAGTATTTCTGCATTAGAAAGCCATTATTTTGTTATTGTGAGGTTAACTTCATTATTATTTTATTACTAGTTTTTAATTAATATCCGATCTATATTATTAGCTTAGATATCATAATTGTAGAACAGAGAAAAAAATATATCTGAAATCGGACAATGATGTGTGAACGGTGCAAGGTAGAGATAAATGGGTTTATTGATTGATCCTCCGAGTGTTCCCGCCAATATACTCGACCTCGACGATCGTTGTCGTTTGACGAATGGAGCGGAGGGGTATTGATTGCGTGAGGAGGGAGGGGGCAGCATAATTAAGATTCATATGGGTGAAGCCGCAGAGCGCAATTTGTGTCTGGGATGTTGATATCGGATGTGACAGGGATGTGGGTGTTGGTAATAAAATATAAAGTTAAAAATGTATTATTTATGTGGATAAAATTGATACTGTCGAGAGTACAGTAAAGCCCTATTCACACGACATTTGTTTCGCCATTGGATTGCTTGTGGCATTGTGATGCAATCATGCTGGTTGTCATAAAGGCAATGATTAGAAGTTCCACCATGAAAAAGCGTACTGGAATTATGTAATAGATCAAATTCTATTTTCTTACTTGCAGAGAAATGCTATATTTAAACGTTAACCAATGAGAAAGTCGTATTTTGTAGCGTGGGCATGTGATTATTACAACTGCCGATAATCGACCGACGTGATTACAGAAGGCCGTTGGCAACACTGTATGCAGCGTGTAAAAAAAAAGTTTTTTTAAAATTTTATAAAACAATAAATTCAAAATATTATAATCTTGGTTAAATAATTTTTTTTTGCTTTTTTCTTTTTGAGTAATTAGTCATTACTTTCAATTCGGCCTAACATAATGTATTTATAGATTATTTTAAAAGTCGCTTGAGAAAACATTTACAAAAATCGATCAAAAATTTATATTTTATTTCTTTTCTGCAATTTATCGATACTATCGATATATCGATACGCAACTCTTTACACCCTGTGTGTTCTGATATTCGTTTTTAATAGGGAAAATACTTAAAAGTATATTCAAATTAGGGGAATACATACCCACAATAATGTGGTAAATTATTTCCTCGCCTGCATTTCGTGCGGCGAACGACGAAACTGGACTTCCCCGATGGGACTTTAGGGACGGAATATTACCGAGGGAGCTTATATTTAGGTCGAATTTCCTTTCTGATATTAAATTTGTGGCGATAATGGTATATTACATAACACCTCATAGAAATTAAGTCCAGGGGCGCAAAAAGCATCCAATTTGGAAACAATTCGTATCGATTCCTCAAGAAAATACTGCACTGAAGACTAATAGGATACTTTGCTAAAAATGCAATCAAGAGCTAGGTAATTTGTGAAAACAATGTAGGTATACTTCCAGAAATGTAGCAACATTTCCAACATCGTTTCCAATTTTAACGAAGCCGAGGTGTCTGAAGGCTGTGTGGTGGAGGTTTTGGGATCTGTTCGTCTTCCCGGTCTTCAGATGATTCTTCTTTCAAATATGTTATTACTCTTCAATCCAAAATTGTCAGTGCCAGCAGCAGTTCAATGAAAATATTTAATGTTATGACCAGTCAGAAAAATAAGGAGAAAATTGATAGACAACTATGTCGTTGTATGCTTGCTACCAAGAAGCCTTTTAACCACGTAGAATGCCCACAGTTCCTGAAATTAATGGAAACTTTACGCCTGGCATTTAAACACCCAAACTTCAAACAAATTGCTGGTGATCTATTCGATGATGTCTACAACTCAACTCAATAAAATGTGAAAGATATGCTAAAAAATAATGTTAATATGTCAATTGATGGTTGGAGCAATATCAGGCAAGACTCGATAGTCTGCGTCTGTATCGTAGAGGTTTTGACCAACAGTATCCATTTAATAGATACAATAGACACTGACGCTGAAGCCATACAACTGATTACTTGGTAGAAATAGCAATTTCATCAGTAAGAAAATGAGAAAGCTTCAGGTGCAATGTGCAAGGTTTCGTAACAGATAATGCGGCGAATATGAGCAGAATGCAAGAAGATTTGGCTCAACAAGAAGAACTGGTTTCTTATAAAGATATACTAACCCACAATCGTTAATCTCATACCTTAAACCTCTTAGCGCATCACTTAAATCCATAGGATATCACTGAGTAGGTTAAATCTGTAATACGATATTTCAAATACACATACTTCGCATCTGTCAGATACAAACAAGCTAGTGGAAAAGCAATTGATAGATTCAGTAGAACACAATAGATGACTGTCTAAAATTTTTTTGTAAAACTGGCATATTATGTCAAACATATACTTAACTGCCATAGATATGTAAATTTCTTTAAATGTGATTGACATGGCACTAAAGCAATAAGCGCATGACCTCCGGAAAACCAGGAAATATAGCAGTTGCATTTGACATCTCCCAGAAAACATCTTGTTGTGTTGGCGAAGTAACTGAAGGGTGGATAGAGCTTCTGAAATTAAGTTCGAGGGTGAAAATGTACGGCAGAGTGAGGTTTCACTGAATCGTTAAATGAAGCCCAATTTCCTGTTTTAAATGAGCATTCCTGCATCCTAAGTGCAGGGATAAAAACTTCACTAATGAAGATATTTCTGAAGTTTTATCATTTATTAAAGCTTATCATAAAGAGGCGATGCCATATGTTGTAAAATAAAGGGCGATGACGTATCCATTTCATAAGATTCTACTTGAAGATCATGTCACGTTGGACCTTTAAAATGGTAGCTGTCATTAAAAAGCCAAATGGATGGCTAAACAACGGACTTGGTGATGCAGCTTCACACTGTTATTGCTTCAAGTGCCAGAATCGAAAGACTGTTTTCAACATTTGGGATTTATTCATTCCGACGTACGAAGTAAACTTGGTACTGAAAAAGCTGCAAAACTTGTCACAGTATTTAAATATTTACATAAAAAATAAGTCTTGTCTTGCTTGTTTGAAGTTGTCAGACATACAAAATTTTGATTGTTAATTATTGATAATTATTTTTAATTAAAATGCCAGAGTCTGATTGAATAAATTAATAAAAAAATTAGTCTTAATATAGTTTCTTTATAGTTTCTAATTTAAATGACAGATACGCCGTAAATTCAATTTTTTCATTTATATCAGATTATTTTAAGTCCAAAATTATTATTTAAATAAATTATTTTTCAAAGGTGTTTTTGATCGATACGCCTTAATACTTGATCAAAACTAATGATTGAGCTATAATTTTGAAGATAACTTTCGCCGCTAATGATGAGAAATAAACAAACAATTCAAAATTAATTCTTTAATTCTATATGTATTATATCCCTAAGTGTTTATCTCTCTAAGTCTCTTCTAAGTGTTTATACTGTTTTTTTAATGTTTAACAATAAAACATGTTGTATATAATAATAACATTCTTTTTATAATCAGACATTTATTACCTTTCAATTTAACATTATATTATCATTCGGCAACTAGCGAATTATTCACATAGGCCAACGAGAAAATATTGTATTGAACTATTTTCTCAATGTTTTAAACGCAGTTTAAAATTTGTTTAAACAATAATTTAATGTTTAACAATAAAACATTTATACAATGATAACATTATTTTAATAATATGACATTTATTACCTTTCTACTTACACATTATGTTATCATTCGGTGACTTGCAAATTATTCGTACAGGCCAACGAGTATATATTAGTTTTCTTTTATTTACACTTCATTCGCAATTGAAAATTGTATTGAACTCAGTTTTTTTTTCTTCAATGTTTTAAACGCAGTTTAAAATTTGTTTTAAAATTGATAAGACATTGAATCTGCAATTGATATTGAATTTGCAATAAAAGAGATATATGAATAACTTCTGTTTTAAATGAAAAAAAAAATAATAATAATATTGATATATATATATATATATATATATATATATATATGTATATATATATATATATTATATATATATATATATATATATATATATATATATATATATATATATATATATATACAGGGGTCCAGTAGCAGATTTCAAAGTTTGAACAAACAGTTTCTGAACGCAACACATAAGAGGGGCGCGGGGGGCGTCGTTAGAAGCGCAAGCGGTGCGGATGTTTTAGTAACCACGGAACAGTGGAGTGGAGAGCACCGCGCTTTTGCCGTCGAGGCGTACATTTCGAGTGGATTTTCGCTGTCTGTAGTACGCCGTCGATTTAATAATCGTCACAGTTGTCGTCGATTACGTGATGGACCATCGATCAACCTCATTCAGTCATGGGTAGCAAGGTTCAGAGCTACAGGATTAACATTAAATAGACCCAGGCCAGGACCTACATCATTGGTAGCCACGGATGAAAATGTCGAGCGTGTTATGGTTTCTGTCGTTGAAAATCCCCGTTTATCACTGCGTACACGTTCATCGATATTGGGAATTTCGAAATCAACTTTACAGGTAATAATGCGAAAAAAGCTTAAGTTCCATCCATATAAAATTCAAATTGTTCATGATTGACACGATTCTGACTTTGAATTAAGAAAAACTTACGCGGAGGTTATGTTGTTGAGATTTCGTACTGCTACACGGATGCGCAACATATTCTTTAGTGACGAAGCTCACTTTCACATTGGAGGATATGTGAATAAGCAGAACTTTCGTTACTGGGATGTCCACAACTCAAGACAAATGCATCAAGAGCCTTTACATAAGCCTAAAGTAACAGTCTGGTGTGCCATGTCTGCATCTGCAACCATAGGGCCTTATTTCTTTGAAAATCAACGTGGCCAAACTGTAACTGTGAATTCGGAGAGATATGCCCAGATGTTAAATGACTTTTTCAGAGTAGAACTACAGAATAGTCCATCCTTCAACCAAAACACATGGTTCCAGCAGGATGGGGCCACAGCTCACACTGCTAATGTGTCCATGAATGCAGTGCGGCAGTTATTTCCAGAAAAAAACATATCCCGAAACGGTACCGTACCGTGGCCACCTAGGTCACCCGATTTAAGCCCATGTGACTTTTTCTTATGGGGATACTTAATATCCGTTGTTTACAAAACAGATCCGAGCACTGTGACACAACTTAAAGAAAATATTCGAGCCGAAGTCAGTAGGATACCACAGTCGCTCTGCAAACGGGTTTTTGAAAACATGCGTGCTAGACTCGAAGAGTGTGTCAGACTCGATGGCTGCCATTTGGAAAACGTGGTTTTTAAAAAATGAAATCCGCATTTGTTGTTATAAAGTTAAAATAAACCTACTTTGTATTAGAGGTGTAGTTTTTTTTTTACAATTTTTCAAACATTGAAATCTGCCACTGGACACTCTGTATATATATATATATATATATATATATATATATATATATATATATATATATATATATATATAAGACTATATACAAGTAATTAGCTCTGATAACCGAATATTAGTTAAAGCACGAATGGTGTATTGTATACTGTTTAAACAATATGTTACAATGGTTACTGAAGTAAAAAGGTTTTTTTGTTTCTGTAGGGTAATTTCGTAAGTCAGGCGGGCTTTGTAACGAAAAAGTGAAACGCTAGTTATTTTTTGAATGAGCGATGAATAGCTTTGGATGGACGGAAAAAGAAAAGAATAGAGTGATAAAGGAAGAGGTGGAAGGACAAGAGAGGGTTGTGTATAGCAAGTATAAGAAAGAGAGAGAGAGAAAGAGAGAGTTGAAGGGTGAGGGAGGGATGGTAAACAAGATGGAGAGGTACTTACAAGCAAGGGAAAAAGCTTTCGGAGTGACAGATATTGGTATATAAAAAGGAAGAAGATGGAAGTGTCAGGCTGGAGGGGTTGGGGTGGTATGGATGTTTGGGGAGTGGGGCAGTGGGGTATGGAGGAGTGTGTGGTTGGGTTGTGTGGTTAGATGAGTAGGTGGAGAGAGGGAATTAATAGATTGGCAAACATAGGTATAAATGGAGAGACTGGCATGATTTTGTAGAAACAAATAAAGTTTTCTTTTCCTCTATTATCAATACTTTGGCTCTGTTATTTATTACTTTTAAATTTGAATAATTAAATTGTTCGTAAAAAGAGAATGCTTGCGGTCTAACTATAAATTCATCGGACAGAAAAAAATATTGGAATACATGAAAATATGTTTTCAACGTTAAGTATACAGAGATGTGGTAAAACGTATATAAATATTTTGCACTATGTCTCCACTTCGCATTCGTCTCAAAACTTTTCACTGCGCGTATCGCGTTAATTGCAAGCTACACAACCAGCCCTATATTGTATCATGTTACTTTATAAATAACATAAACGTTATAAAGTTATTAGCCTTTAAGCAGACGTCCGAATGTTGTATCATCACTGAAACCTTTATTTTGACAACTACGTACGTTAAAATCGCGTTTTATTTCACTTTGCGTACGAGTAGCTAAAACAGTGGACGTTATTATATATATCGTATTTATATATACCTTTCCATAATTTCGTAAATTTACCCTTACCAATAGAATCAAGTGAGCACACCGAAGGATAAGATGATATACTTTAATAGATATCTTATAAAAAATAAGTTATATGTTAAATTAGATGCTTAGAAACGTCGTTACGTAATTCATTTAAAAAAAAAAAAAGTATATATATATATATATATATATATATATATATATATATATATATATATTGAATTTACCGAAACAACAATAAAGGATGCCTCGGATCCATGTACGCTACCAAACAAAAATTTCGTATAACACTTTTGATTATCTAAAGACATAAAAAAAAAATTTACTCGACAATTTCCAGCCGACGTTGAATGTGATATTACAAATAAACTTTACTTGATTCGCAACCAAAATAAAATAACCTATAAAAATGCATCTCTATGGATGACGCATAAATTATAGAACTGTCATCAACGACAAAATAGCTCAGCTCCTTCGTGAATAATGAATTTCTACAAAATGAACGCCAAATATATTCAATACTTAACTATAACTATTATACAAAAAGTACACACTCCTAATCTCTCAGCATAGAACTAAATTCTATAGAAAATCTTTTAATGTATATGATACTGGATTATGGAATCAACTGAACACAAATACACAAAATTTCTGTATTTCAAAATCGTCTGAAATTACATTACCTATCATAATCGGCAGATCGATCCCTTCTATAGTTCTCCTTATCCCGTCCCTACCCCTAACTTATCCTTTTGCTTAACCTTTTGTTAATTCCGTATGTTTGCTTGTTATATTTAATCATATATTATTATTTAATTAATTAATTTATTTATGTACTTTAACGTTTTTCATTGATACATATGACGGACTTATTGCTACATGAGCAATTTCTTACAGCCAACCAGAATACCTGTTCAACACCGCTCGGCGAGCGGCCGGGAATCGAAACCGGGTTCCCGCGGTGCGCTGCGCAGTTAAAGACCATATACCTTGTGATCAACCTAACACACCACGGTGACGACATATCAAGTTATTATTATATACTTTATATTATAAATATAATTAATTAGCCTTCAAAAATCATTTATGGTCTACAACAGCACTTATTTTTCTCATTTAATTCATTGTGCTTGACTGTAATAGATTGCTCTTGTAGCAATAAGTAAACCTCTGTATACTTAGTTTTCTAAGTTTGCAGTAACGTTTGATAAATAAATTAATAAACGTTGTATAAAAAAGTGGTTAAAACCAATACAATAATCATGGGCCTTTCCCTCTTATCTAAGCCCCTTTGAAAAGATGAATGCGATGGAAAACGGTTAAACAATTCAGAAACTTTCTAAACTATCTAGAATTACTTGCGAACGGCTAGAGCTATTACGTAATTACGTAATTAAAATACATAGATTTAAGAAAATCCTTACCAACCCCATCCAGGAGGATGGGGACGAGACACCGTATGTTTAAAAATCACTTATAGTCTACCATAGTACTTATTTTTCTCATTTAATTCATTGTGCTTGGTTATATTAGATTGCTCTTGTAGCAATAAGTAGACCACTGTATACTTAGTTTTTTAAGTTTGCAGTAAAGGTTGATAATTAAATTAATGAACATTATATAAAAAAAGTGGTTAAAACCAAAATCAGTCATTATCAATTTTTGTCCAGGTAAAGTCAGGATAGGTAGCTAACTATTTTATATTCGGTTTGGCACGTTGCGTCCACTTTTGGTTTAATCAATGACTGAATATTTAATTAAATAGCAAAAAAAGTTACATAACTATTACGGTTACGTAATATTGTTTGTTCGCTTACTTATTGGATTTCGTTCGTTGCGAACAAAAGTCAATTAGTAATAACCAAATGTTATTCTAACAAGCCTCAATGCCATGAGGCAAGCGAGCGTTTTCGCTCCGCTTTGCAGCGAAATCGATACGGGATATGTCCATTCATAACTCATCTCGCTAATGAAGGAAGATGATGACTGCTGCCGAGATGAAGACAATTAGAATCCGCTCCATGACCCACTGCTCCGCTCAATTGGCGCTCGCCGATGCGGGAATTGAAATGAATTTACCAAAGTGGACTGAATTGGGCTTCTTGAGGTGGTGTTGAGTGCGGCGCGCGTCTTTGCAACCATGGTAACGGCTCAAAATTTTAATGCACAAATTTTGTTTAATAGAGGTAGTATTACGTTAACCTAAAAGGATATAAAACTGTGATGTTTCCATGACAACAGTTTATTGATTCATGTTTTCTTTTAGTACCATGCTAAATTTTTGGGATCCAGGAGTTACGAGCTAAATCCACGATGGATATAGCTTCATAACTTTCTTACTAGGGTGTCTATAAACTACGTGGTCTTATATATTCTTTTTTCACCCTTTTTCTCGTACGACGTGGGCTGCATTATCTTTCCCATCGAGCCTTGTTCTCTGAAGGGGTTAAAATGTAATTTTTTCTGTTTCTTTCTAAAAGATATTTTACTGTGTTTTTATTGAGCACATTATTATATTGGCAAAATTAATTCATATTATAGTACATTAAGGCATATGAGTATGATTACCAGGAAAGTACCTTTCATCTCTGTCCCTACAAAATGGGAAATGTGATGGAAAATGGTTAAAAAAAGTTTCTAGATTTACTTGCGAACGGCTGGAGCTATTTTTTATAAAAATTTGTACTCCTTTCATATTAACCTAATTAAAATATATTAGGCTTAAGAAAATCCTTACCGATCTTATAGAGGATGATGAGGGGGAGAATCTGATTGTGATTAATTTTAATTAAATATAATCAAATTTACCAAAAATTACAGTAGATTGTTGTCGATCTGAACCCGTTTTAATTGTTGAAAGGCGAGGTTTGAAAAGGATTGTTAAGGAAATTAAGATCTTGGAGGTTTGAAAGTTGGTAAATCATATCTTTGAAATTTTATAGAGATATTAATAAGTTGGTATGGTAAAATCACCATTTTTCGGCTTTGGGCTAGTTACGAATGAAAATTTGAGATTATTTCAACATGTTCATTTTATGGCGTAGGACGGTTATAAGGTCCATGGGCATAGGTACCTATTATGAACCTTATAAGGTCCACGGTACCTACTAAGACAGAATTTCAATATTTTTTTATTTCATGGGCAGAAGTGTGTTTGTGTTTGTGGGTGCAATATAATCTATATATTAATACGTGAGTATTGAAAATTGTGGTACCTTTTTTAGTATTTATTATAAAAGAATTTGCATGAAAAATCGCAATTAATTACATGAAAAACAAGTTTGTTACTTCACAGATGCAATCCGGTAGTTGACTCGTTCTAAATTTTGATATTTTTCGTAAAATATTGTGAAATATAAGTTAATTAAAAACCAGTCTTAAAAAAATTCAAAAATTGATTGAAAAATAAGCCAGTTATAGGCTTCTAAATTTGAAGATACGGATAGAGTTGCGTATATCCCTGTCTCTTTTCCACTTGTAGAATATAATAGGCAATATTAAAAATGACCTCACAACACAGTATTGCCGTCCTTGTCTAACAGTTAAATTTAAATTTTTATAACTCGGCTAATTTTTAAGATTATTTAAAAAAATTTTCACTCTTCATCAGATTGTACCTTGAAATTATGATTAAAAAAATTGCTCAAATATCGAATTTCGACCACAAGTGATACTAGTTAAGACAATTTTAGGCAGTAGAAATGATAGTTAAAATCAGATAATTATAAATAAAGACGTCTCACTTCAAACGCATAGGTTTCCATGTAGGTTTTTTGTTATGATATTTGAATATCAAATTTTAGTTGCGCCCTCCGTCGGCCGACGCGGCGACATTGGCACGCGGCTGCTACACGCACATGGGCGATGCTACACGGAGTGACTCGATGAATTCCGAGCTGTGTCACTAATTGAGACAGCGCTCTCAGATGGGTAACTCACATTGCCACCATGTGGCGATACAAGTCTCCGAGGCCCGTGCCCTGAACAGCTGGTTAGTTTTGTTTACGTAACAGGTTTCCAAGTCAGATATCTGCAGTCGATTGTTTATTAAACATCTGTTGCCTGCGACTTTGCCCACGTGAGGATGTAGGTATTATTTCGATTTCATTAGAGCAAAGGAAAACTGTTACAACTAATATTTTGTCTTTGGTAGAATAGACTTCAAAAATTACCCGAGCTCAATTAAATCTATTTATATCTCATAATAAAATATTCCAAAACTTTCGACAACCTTATTGAAATGCAATTCGTAATGAATGAAAGTTGATTACCATAAATGTTTTACCATAATTATAAGTAATTAATTAAAAAAAAGAATGGTACTCAGGGACGAACTCGAGTGTGTGGCACAGTAGCTTAATCGTTGTCCTACGATGGTATGCCCTGTTTGCTTGATGTAAATATATATTTGATTGAGAGTTACACGTTACAATTTTTACTTGAATTTGTTGAAAACTGAATAACATCGGATCGTATTGTTGTAACCGCTTACTAAATGGGTATTTTCCTAGAATGTATTAGACGATCAGACAGTTAACAGTTTATCAAATATGGCAATAACCTATTATTGCCATACTTGATAAGCTGTTTGTTAAAGAACATAGCAAAAACATAAAATCTTAATATGTATAAAAATGTTAAAGAACCATCGGTGTCCAAAACTATCCCAGAAAAGGCTTAAAAAGAAATCTTCACAAATAGACAGCTTAATCGCATCAGATCTTACTCTGACAACAGACCGAGATTTTGGGGTCATGGAAGAGTTCTATACTACTTTATATATGGTATTTCAGCCAGAACTAATTCCAGCTTTTTCTGATGCTGGGGAAACATTAACAAAGAAGTTTAACATTAGAACTCCCTGATTCTAGTTTCCATGAAATTAAAATTAACTAGAGGTAACGTGTAACACCTGTTTGGAACAAAGTTCCTTTCGGTATATATTATGCATTAAATAAAAAAATAATTCAGTATTATGAAAAATTGTTAAAAATTAAAAGTTAAAATTTATTTAACAGATGATAGGTTCTCAATTTTACTTTTCTGCTGGCTTTCCATTGTAAGCCAATCATCTGCCAGACCATTTCAAAATTAAAGCATTTCTTCATTAACTTTATTTTGTGACACAGAACATTAAGAAATTCGATCTTTTTATCTAAAATTAAAAAATTAAATTAAATTTGAAATTAATTTTAATTTTAAATTTAATTATTTTTATATTAATTTTTTTAATAATTTAAAACTAATTTTAAAATTTAATTTAGTTATTTTAAAAATTGAAATGAATTTTTAAATTTACTAAAACAATCGAAATAAAGTTTAATTAATAATGAAAATATATGAATATAACGAAAATTTAATGTAAGTATAACGAAAATTTATTGTCATACCAAATTGGGAACAATGGCAGAATGGCTTACAATAGAAAGCTAGCAGAAAAAACATTGACATACGCTTATGTTTATACTGTAGCAAAATTGTCATTTTATACTGTAGAAAAAGCAACATTCCAAATTTTGCACTTTTTTTGGCTAGCCCTCATTCGCTAAATGTGTAACTTGCCATAAGGAACTTCGTTCCTAAAGGGCGCTGAAATAAATGAAAAACGAGGAGATACCTTGATGGGACTAAACTAAGAGTCAGTTAAGTTTACAATCGTTATTTGACAAAGTACTCTACGAAGATATTTTATCTAGATCCTGGAAAAAGGCAATAAATCCGATCTAGTCTGCCATCGACCAATTTATATTATATATCATGTATACAAGCTTCCAACATTTCTAGAATTCTTCTACTATCGACTACATTTTCACAGTCCGGTAGCTAACTATGTATCACTATGTATCACTTTTTAACACTTGGCCATATGACACTCACTTAAAATAATCGACAGGTAACATTGAGCCTACAATGGTGATACTCTTCAATTCAAATTTCCTTATCTTCCAAGATCCACATACATAAGAAAAGGTATGTGACAGGACTCACTGTGTTTCTGTCACATACTTTTTCTCATTAAAATGTATTGTTTTACTAACTCTGGAAAAGACGATTGGGCTATTGAATTAAACCATCAAAAGTATTCATTAACACCAACGGTGAGAATATGTTACAAGATGCTTGAAGATTTAAATTCGGTTTATACAACCAAAAACGAATACGAACAGACGTAAATTTTGTGTCAAGAAATTCAACATTTCTTTACCACGCGGCTGTAAGATTAAAAGAGTCACCCATTATTTATATCTCAGTTAAATTTTGACCACGGGCAAGGACGGATCAGAAAAGGAGATACTGCTTATCCAACATGGCTGGGCGCCTTTAGAAAGTTGTCCGATGTACCTAAGGAGTGTCTTCCAATATGTTTATAGAGAAAACGCTTTGAGCAATGCATCTTAGCCACCACAACTTATGGAGCTGAGACTTGTTCCATGATCAGATAAACCATACACTGATTATATATAGCTTAGGGAGCGATGGAGATGGCGATTTTTGTTATTACACTAAAACATCGAGTGATCAATATTGAACTCAGGAGTTGAAATCGAGTAACTGATATCAGACGACTAGTCGCTACCTCGAAACAGCGCTGGACAAGTTAGGTGTATCAGGGAGAATGAACGATGGAGCTGTAAAGTGGTGAATCGCAAACGAGGGCTGGAAACAGAAACCTTGGGCGGACAAAGAAATACGCTATTCGTTGGCTACAAACGAATAAAGTGTCGTTGAAAAAACACGTCCTTTTTTAAATTGAGTGCAAAAAAAATATTACACATAACTCTTTTTAACACACCTAATACCGCTAACGCACGCATACAAGCTCACGCTAGTCGTACGCAACCACTACATTAACCCGAGCGGTGTTGATTCATGTGCGCAAGTATCGTGTGTATGAAAAAAATCACACATAATGATGAATATTATTTTGAAATTTCTGAAAAAAAGTCATCTTTTAAATTTTATTTTGACGACAATCAATTATTTTTCAGTCAACGAATAACGTCTTTCTTTGTCCGACATTTATTCCCGGACACCGTGTATTATATATATATATATATATATATATATATATATATATATATATATATATATATATATGCATATATATTAAAACTGCAACAGAGTGAATTCTGTACATGGAAAACTATTTTAAAAAGAATGATTTAGCGTATGATAACACAAGTCAGAAAACCTGTTTTAGATTTTTTGTCTGACTGCCTGTCCGCTAAGTCATTCTACGTCACAGGCACGGCACTAATATATATATATATATATATATATATATATATATATATATATATATCATAACTGTCACTTGTATACGTCGGCTTATACATCCTATCGCAGATCAGTCTGCCTTTATTTATTAACTCATTCAGGATAATTTGTCACATAATCTAAATATGGATACAATTCTAGAAGAACCGAAAGTTGTCATTTGTCACCAAACTGTTACTAAGTGGTTTTTCACCTAATTCATGATCATTCAAAAATTTACACTTTGCTACAATTAGTAACAAACATTATAGCTGTTTCCAGCTTTTTTTCATAAATATTGTTTTGAATTTTTTTTGGGCTTTTAACCTACATTTTATGATTGAACGTCACTAGTAAGGGATTTACTAGTTTTACAGCTGTTCCAAACTCAACGCAGATAATTCGTTTGTTTCTCAGTAAAGTGTGGTTCACACAAAGCCACAAATATGCTTGGTTGCTTCTGTATTTATTTTTCCTTAGTTTTCTATTATATTTTTTTTAACGCTTCATATAAGCTTTACTTGTATGTATGTAAGTAACGACACCACATTTTCACCCATTTCCAGACGCCTGAATCATTTAAAATAGTGCACACGTATCAAGACCGATGACAACAGCAATATGATCAAGTAGCAATATGATCAACTTAAATATAAAGATTTTGGTCAAAAGCAAAATAATGTCACACAACTCGGAATAAATTTATTTTTCGTTATTAAAGTTAAACTAAGAATATAGTGATTGAAAAATGCTTGGGGTGTTCTCAATGCAGTTAGCGACAAAAAAGTTTACGACCATTTATACTTTAAAAAAAATGAAGTTGTACCGAGCAGTGTGCCATACTTCCGCTTTTGACCAAAATCTTATATATATATAGAATATATTTTTATTTTTTCATATTGCTATAAAAGCATGCTTTTTAGTTTTCTTTAATACAAATTTTAGTAGAATGGAATCCTCAAATCACGTGATAAAAACGTTGCGACTTAGGATAGACAAGCATTTCAAGGTTTGTAGAAAGTATATAAAAACGTCACGTGTTAGAATAAGCAAGCATTCCAAGGTTTTTACAAAGTAAACAAAAACGTTACTTCTTAGGATAGGCGAGCATTCCAAGATTTTTAGAAAATAAGCAAAAACTTTCCGTCCCAGAATAGGCAACTATTTCAAGATTTGTAGAAAGTAAAGTAAAACGTTACGACTTAGGATAGGTAAGCATTCCAATATTTGTACAAAGTAAATAAAAACGTTACGTCTTACGATAGGCAAGCATTATAAGATTTGTAATAAGTAAACAAAAACGTTACGTCCCAGAATAGGTAAGCGTTCCAAGATTTGTAGAGAGTAAACAAAAACGTTGCGACTTAGTATAGGCAAGCATTCCAAGATTTGTAATGAGTCAATAATAACGTCATGTCTTAGAATAGGCAAGCTTTCCAAGATTTGTAGAGAGTAAAGAAAAACGTTGCGACTTAGGATAGGCAAGCATTCCAAGATTTGTAGAAAGTAAACAAAAACGTTACGTCCCAGAATAGGCAAGCATTCCAAGATTTGTAGAAAGTAAACAAAAACGTTACGTCCCAGAATAGGCAAGCATTCCAAGATTTGTAGAAAGTAAAGAAACCGGTTGCGACTTAGGATAAGCAAGCAGAACGTTCCAGAATAGGTAAGCATTCCAAGATTTGCAGAAAATGAACGAAAACGTTGCGATTTAGGATAGGCAAGCATTCCAAGACTTGTAGAAAGTATACAAAAACTTTACCTCTTAGGATAGGCAACCATTCCAAGATTTATAAAAAGTAATTTCCCTTCGATTTTAGATCTACAAAGTGATTTTGAGGATATACTTAAAGAGAGAATGCTTCACCAATATTTTGCATGAATAAAAACACCAAAACGCTCGAACGCACGTCGCCACGAATCTGTAAACTTTTGCCGAAACACGAGACAACTGTCGGCCACAGCCTGTTTCTTACCTGACCTCGCACAATCAGGTTTCTTGTCATATCCAAAACTTAAAGTTGGCCTTGAAAGACCAACATTTCTAGTCGACTGGCTCGATAAAGTCAAATGAGTCGTGCGACATGTGCATCTATGTGCATATATGTGGTTATGTAAGGGAGAATGCATTTTAGCTAGTATACTGGACCTGTGTATTAATTCAAGAGGCGAGAAATTAGTTGTGTAAATTACAAACATGTATCAGCCAGTTTGTTCCAATCAACACAAATTAATTTTAATCAAAATGTATGAGTAAGAAGTTCTAAGAGGGATCGTGGTGTGAATAAGTATGTTTTCACCTTTGTACCCTTTCCAAGTATTAAATGCATAGATTTATTACATCCTCCATATATAGGCAATGTGTATGAAAGAGAAAACGGATTACATTGGTCCTTTCGAACATTAGAAAAAGACAGAATGAAGCGTTATAAGCGAGACAACACACGCCGCCAGTCTTCATTGACGTTTGCAGTTTATTTATAATTAGCTGCGCGTACGACTTCGTTCGCGTGAAATTCGGAATAAGAAAACTTATTAGAATTTTATTTTTTTTCTCTGTTATGTTGCTCTTGGGTATAAATTATTACCATAACAAGTTTCATCAAAATCTGTCCAGTAGATTTCGCATGAATGACGAACAAAGTGGTATACAGACAGACAAAAATTCTAAAAATAGGTGTTTTGGCTTCTATTATCATTCTTTACGCTAAATCAATGACTTTTTAAATTATTTTCCATGTACAAAATTCACACACACACATATATATATATATATATATATATATATATATATATATATATATATATACACACATATATATGCTTAACGGTAACATGTGCAGCACCTAACTGTACCTCTTCCGGTAATAAAAACCCTTAGGGGTACAATTTTCATCGGATAATATGTAAAAATAATTGTCAGTTGTTTCCTTAACTGTGATACATTCATGGATGTATTTATTTTAAATTTATTTGAAGAATATCTGGAATATAAAGACGTGAAAATAATTGCAAATGCAACCATAATTGCTTTAAATGTATGCGTAAATATGTTACGCATACATTTAAAGTTTTAAGAACACTGATGAACTTGAATTTATGTTTTGCATTGCTTTGTTTATTTCCCATTTATGCATTTCTACTAAATCTATGATTAAATGCATTTGGTTTTGCTTCGCACCCTCAGTGGGCGAGTCAAACCATATGGCGAATAAGGGTATATTAGCAAAAGTGAATTGTGCGTTGTTTAAAAAAAAACTTATACTCCTACTAAACATAAGTTTATATAGTGGCCGCGTCGTGTTTCGGAGGTCGCTGATGATTTATTGGAACGAAGTACCTTATTGCACGTTATACGCTTGGCGAATGAGAGCTAGCCCGAAAAATGTATAAGATTTCGAACGGTACTTTTGCTACAGAATAAAATGACACTTTTGCTACAGTACAAGCACAAGCCTATGTCAATGTTTTTTTTTCTGTTGGCTTCTATTGTAAGGCGATTTCCTGCCAGACGATCTGTCAAACAAATTTTAAATTTTAATTTCCTTTATATTTTTTTTTTTTTTTGGTTGAATTTAGATTTTACCAACCGTATTTGTAATCACGATCCAGTCATTTATTATTTTGTTTCCATTAAATATTTGCGTGCTAAATAAAGTTAATCTTGTATTAAGCCAAACTTCTAACGCGCGTATATAAGTACACATGATCTTTTTTATCAGTAACAAATGAATTGTGAAAGTGATTCAATAGAAGTCGAGAATGGTGATGATGAAGTCAGGTCAGTACCAGTGTTAACAATAACAATGGTGACAATAAATGGATTACTTAATTTAAACTTAAATTCTGGTATCTTTTATTTGCATCGACAAAAGTTTACATTTATATTAATTGATACCAAAATTAAATTATGCATAATTAAATAAAAAGTTCACATATGGAAGTTTTGTTTAATTAAAAGATGTTTCTCGTGTCACTTCGATGTCATTATTATTCTTTCGTATCTCAAAATTAATAATGTTTTATTGTGCTGAAATATTTTTTTATTTAATATATAATATATAGCGAAGGAAACTTCGTTGCGGCCGGGTGTCCCAAGAAACTTCTCGTTCGTTTTTTATTAAAAAAAAATTAGTAACAAAATGTTTTCGATACAACATTTATTTTGGTAACGTATCATTGGTTACAGTTTTTTTTGACTTAATTCGCATTTATTTTTCTTAAACAATATTTTTATAAATTTTACTAAAGAATATATATTTCTAACGTTTTCTTAATTAATTATATTTTTAATTAATTAACACATAATTCATAACATATTCAATTTTAACTATTGGTTTCGAGAAGAAATATTTAAAACAAATTTCTTATTGAAATCCAATATTCTTAATGTTACAGGTATTTTTTTGTCCTGGAAAAAAATTATTGGAAATAATTGTAATATTACATGAATGATGACCAACCATTTGGGTGTTAAGTGCATATTGATCTCTGCATACGACCCATATGATGAGTCACTGGTCATAGTTTCGAGATTTTGCATGACCCATACGGTGATTCATTAAAAATGATTAAAATAAATATATCGTACCCAGGACAAACCTACCTACATTACAAAATTATGACGACTTAAAAACTGACGAACTACGATTTGCGCGATGACGGCTCCATACAAAATACAACTGGATTATGACGTCACTAGCCAGTTATTTAGCATTGTTATAAGGGAGTTTATTAAAATCCGTAGGTAACCCCTTAAATATTACGTTTAAGTTATATATTACATATTATAATTTTCTCATTTTTTCTGTGGAAACTAAATTCATAGTAACTTTTTCTGTGATGAAAAAAAAAATTACAATTTTCCCATTTAGAAGTTTCGATTAATCCTTGGTTATATGTATTATTTTTTTCATGTCAAGGTTTTTTTTAAACCTATTCTACAGTTTTAAAATATTTTTACAAAACAGTCAAATACCCTAACATAGTAACTAATAAGTGATTGACTCTTATACAGAACTTATTCAAATACCATCTTGCTCAAACACATCATATTGCATATGAAAAATGATGTGACACAACTTAAAAAGCGCAACGTTAAAAAATTGAGAAAAATACTATTTCACATTTTCATTATTCCATATTATACACATTTTATATTCGTTCAAAACTAGCACAATTTAAAATGTAATCGTATTTTCAAGGCTAAAGTTGAAATAATAAATATTTAACTTATTTCACAATGTCTCTGAGCTAGCGACATGCTGGCGATTTCGGATATATTACAATAAGGTCGAATACGGAGTAGCTGTGAATTATATCGACGGAAATGGCCTGATAGCGTTGTTTAACAAAAATTAAATACTCCACAATATGTGCATTTATTATATAAGTGTACCAATTTCAATGTAAAGTGCATTTCCGGATGCATTTTGCTAATTGTATATATATATATATATATATATATATATATATATATATATATATATATATAAATATACATTGGTGTTACGATGGCCGATTGAATGCAGAACGAACACCTCTTTCTTTATTTACTTTATATTTACACCTGCTGAATAAAAATTTATTATAAAATATCTGCGCCATATTGATTTTAAGTCTACTCAAAATTAACAAAATTGGACAAAAAACTTACCAAAGAAGTTAATAAACCAAGAAATTACTTTTCTGATTTTTCGAATCCACGTTTGAAAAATTAAACGGGCGAGAGGACAGACACATTATACACAATTTCGAAGTTTCATATTTGAGAAACGCGGTTTAAAAATAAAAAAATGGTATAAGAAGTTATAAATATTTTTTTAATATCATGTGGGTACATTAATTTTAAAGGCATGTAATGAGGTTCATAAAATATTTTTTTTTAAATTTTATTACATTTTTGTAGGTATTGATGAAAATATCTGGAAAAAATCTTGTATCACATTCTTAACCATCTCGGAAAAAGCTAAAGTCAAAATTATGAAAAAAATAGCGTAAAGTTTACTGTAAAAGTACAGCAGTGATAGTACAAGCCATATTTTTTAGAATTTGACCTTATTTTTATATTGGCAAATTGTTGAATATAAATATTACGAACCATTAAATATTTTAGGTATTTTTTAATTTGTGCGGAACCCTTGTCATACGAGTTATATTTGTTTTTAACAGGTTCTTATTATTACTTAATTATTCTTTTATATGCACACATCGTTAAAGTGAACAACTACATAAAAATATTCATTAAAAGATTAAGTTCAGAAAGTTTATTTAATCGCATCATTTACAGTCAGACAGATCTATAATTTGTTGTATAAATCCAGATTAGATACGAGCAGGTATCGATAATTTTTCTATGAAAATAATAAATGAAAGCATCGATACTTTTGTGGTAACAGTTTATCCCTATCGACAATACTTGTGAGCTATATTTGAAAATACTATTCGACGTAAACATTGCATTGAGCATCATGCAACCAACAATTTCCAGGATCTTGTTAAATTGTTATAATATATAATCGTTATATATATATATATATATATATATATATATATATATATATATATATATATATATATATATATATATATATATAGGTTTCTATGGGTTTCTGAGTACAAAATAAAACGATTAGTATACCACAATACCAGCCCCCAGAAAGAAAAAAATGATACTACTGGTAACCCCACAGAATAAAAAACAAATAGAAGACATAAAACGCGCAACGCTCTCTGCCGCCTATAAGCCAAAACTGGCTTATAATTTAACGTATTTATCGTAAGGTTCAAAAATTATTATATTTTTTATTGAAAATTATTTTTTTTCGTTTTCTGTACTCTTATTATGGCATAATTTTACCACTTTATAAACAAAAATAATTTTTGTGTTTTTTATTACGTTTTTTTATTAAATGAAGTGTAGTGAAATATTCACTTTTACGGTTAATATTACTTCTTCAAAATTTTAATTTAACTTCATTTTACATTGATTTAGTTTTTTTAGACAATCCACTCGACGCGATTTAAAAAAAATATAGTGTGGTGAGTTTATTACTTGTCCTGTAATATTAATTGTACAATTTTTGAGAGCAATTTTTAACAAAATTAAAGAGTAAATATTCTTTTCAAAATTTTCATATATATATATATATATATATATTCATATATATATATATATATATATATATATATATATATATATATATTATATATATAATTAGCATCATTTTACATTGACTCAGTTTTGAAATTAAACAAAAATTTTACCGACTCTCAATCATATTGACGTTGAGCCGTTAGATGGCAGCATTGCTGTTTTGTGTATATAATTTTAATAATTAATTAATTTACAAAAACAATAGCAATAATAAATTTGTTAGTTGTGGATGCCGGTAGAGCAAGCAATTATCTATAAAATGATATAAAATTTATGTGGATTAGTTGTGAGGTTTTTTCTAAAAAGGGAGAGTAACATCTTAACCTTAGCGTATTAATATATATGATATTATGATGATGATGATTATATTATTATATTTTGCATTCTTTTGATTATAAATTAAGTTCGTGTATCAAAAAAGTACCGCAAACACCCGCTTGTGATTTCTGATTTTTTTAATTCAATATCATACAAAAAATTGGTCAAATTGGAGTATTATACTCAGACGACCTTTTGACGCGTTCGAGCCTTTTCGATCCAAAATTTTCGGGTCATGATCTTGGACTTTATGCTTTTTTTAAATTACCTGTCACTTTCATTGCTATTGTTAGCTTACCGCTTGTGTATTAAAATGTGATTTTGGTTTAAGTTTTTTACATAGGTATCTATTTATTAAGTTGCCTGAATAAACTATATTACAGATATTGTTTCGCTATGCACATTTGTTTACAGTATTAGAAAAAAATTTACATATATTTTTATTTATTATATTTAATTTTTTTATGAGTATACGTCTGACATTCACTAATCCGTTTATAAATCCATAGGTTTTAACCCGTTTATAAGTTTTTATAAGGTATTTCTGTTTACGAGAATGAAATGTTAAAATGTAGAATATATGAAATGTTACATGTGAAATGTTAAATCTGTATGATTGAGAAAATATTGAAATCAAAATAAAAATTGTTATAATTTTTTTACTATAATGACTTAAATCGTTATTATTTTCATCTTATATTTCCGAGCAAATCCAAAAAAAATGTCTTTATGCCGATTGACCAACGTTATATATGTGTTTCTATAACTCTTGTCTACTACCTTAACTAAAATTATAATTAAAGTTTAAATGCAGATCGATAGAATAGGGTATTTAACTATATTTTTTATTACAAAAATAGAATGAATAATAATATTAAAAACGGTTAATTATCGTTCCGAGGACTTTTCTTTACAAAGTTATAACGGCTTAAAAATTGACGAACTACGATTCACGCGAAAACTCCCCATACAAAGCACAACTGGCTTATGACGTCACTGGCCAGTTATTTAGCATTCATTATAAGGGAGTTTATTAAATATCTTTAGTATCTCGTTATCTTTAGCATCTATAGAGGCATCATCCTCCACAATGCTGCATTTAAAATATTTTCCGATATTTTATATAAAAGGTTACTGCCGTTTACGTCTACTATTATTGGAAAAACAGACAAATTTTTCAGACAGTAAGGTCTACAATTGAAAAATTATCGAATACTTATTGACATGTTTCATCTTTTCATTGATTTTAAAGCTGCTTATGACAGCATCTATCGCGAAAAGCTTTTTGAGGAAATGACGGAATTTGGATTTCCAAAAAATCTTGTTGACCTCTCTAGAATGAATCTAAAAAGAGTTAAATGTAGAGTTTAAAGTTATGCCAGATTACTCAGAAGCTTTTTACATTAAAAGAAGCCTAAGACAGGCCGATGCTCTTACATGCCTGTTTTTTTTAAATGGTTCTTATAAAAGCAATTAGAGATGCTGGAATTCTCCAGAGGTCCTTGCAGATTTTGGCCTACGCATATTTTGACATTATCGGCAGAATAAAATAGGCTATTGTGGATACCTTTATTTTGCTAGAGGCTGCAGCTAAGGATATTGGACTAACCATAAATGAGGGAAAGACAAAATTCATGGTGGTAACAAGTAGATCTTATACTTCCCTCCCACTGCAGATAAATTCTTATGTCTTCGAATGTGTTGACAGTTTTACATATCTTCGTTCTGTCATTGCTAATAGAAACCATATCTAGCCTGAAATTGACAATAGATTGTATATGGCTAATAGGTGTTACTTCAGCTAAAGGAATTTTCTTGAGTCTAATCTTTTAAAACTGGAAACAAAAATAAACATTTATACTAATCTTATTAGACCAATAATTCTGTATGACGGTGAATGTTGGCCTTTAATAAAAGCAGATGAAGAGAGGCTTCTTATTTTTTAAAGAAAAACACTTCGTAAAGTATTTGGCCCCGTCAAAGAAAATTACAAATGGAGAATTTTGTTTATTCATGAAATTAACAAAAAATTTAAACAACCAAATATTGTCCGAGTCTTTAAATCATTTCATATCAGGTGGCTTGGACACATTTTTAGATTTGAAGACAACAAACCGGTTATGAAAGTGACCTTTGCCAATGTGGAGGGCACCAGAAAAAGAGGAAGACCTCGCGCAAGATGAATCGATTGTGTCGAGAATGATTTTAAACTTTTAAAAATTCAAGGCTGGCGGGCGGTTGCAGCTGATCGGATCCACTGGAGAAAGCTTGTCTAGACAGCCTTGACCTGTAACAGGTTGTAGTGCTAACCAAAAAGAAGAAGAAGTATCTCGTTAAATATTGCGTTTAAATTATATATTGCATATTATAATTTTCTCATCTTTTTGTGTGGAAACTAAATTCATAATAACTTTTCTATTTAATGAAAAAAAAAATTACACTTTTCCCTATTTAAAAGTTTCGACTAATTGTTTTTTAAATGCATATTTTTTTTCATCACAAAGTTTTTTTAAACCTACTCTACAGTTTCAAAACATTTTTACAAAAAATATTGACATCAATCAAATACCCTATTAAGAAAAATGTTGAATGTACAAAACCCCCTTCGACGCTCTAATTAATGATTTACAGCCCGTTTGCGATATGAATAAAAATCAATTAAGCTCTAGGTATATGGCAATAAATTAAAAACAAAAGTAGCTGTAACATGTAATTAATCTTAATTTAATTCGTGTCGTTTCGTGTCGAAGTTAATTAGGAGAGACCAGTAGGTTAACAACGTGATTACTTCATATTGATTATTACGTACGTGTGTACTTCGACCGCAGACACGAGGTCAGAAACTGCTAAATATTAATTTTTAAGTTTTTGAATAAATTAATGCTTAATATTGAGTAAATTTATTTACGTCCTAACTACTCGAAGTCTCTAGGTGTATATATATATATATATATATATATATATATATATATATATATATATAACGCAAAGTCTATCTGTCTATCAGTTTGTTTGCTTAAAATCTGATAACTGTTAGAAAGTACTTATGCAGAAAGGTTTATATATGTAAAAAACAGTGAGCCGTCACGGAACGCCTGGCAGATGTGAAATATCGTGTTCGTACAAGTAATATGCATAAAAGACAAGATTATTACCGGAACTAAATATAGCATAATGAAAAAATGAAGTATTACGAATTTCTTACAGAAAATGGTGACTTTATTTAATAAACATTTATTTATAATTAATACAAAAATAATAAAGCACAGGTTATGTGTACCGTAGTAAACAACAGCGTCGAACTGAGTGAGGAGGGGGTCGCGTAGCCGGTTGCGCATGGCGACACGTCGCCATACCGTACACTCTACTACATATAGACTATATATATACCTTAGTATAGCGTGGCGACCCGTAGCTACAGCAAGCGTCGCCACGCTAACGATCCGGTTTATACCTACGCCTACAGATGTTTCACATCAAAACATTAGGGTAGATCAATGTTTCCCAAATTGGCAATAGATAAATGGATATTTAGGGGTAAATTTCGATTTGCTTGAATTTCACGTCAGCAAGAAAAAAATATGTGGGTCCACTAGATGTAAGTGGTTGACCACGTGAGCGGACCCCGGACCCCATTTGGGCAAGTCATCAACAACATTTAGGCATTCGGTAAATTACGTAATACACCTAACACGGATTGTGTGTACTGCAGAGGTGTAATTAAATCACTTATTTGATATTCCACAAAAATTTGTTAAGTGTTGTTGATTTTGTGATGTGTTATATACATATGTAGATTTTTACAAGTTTTTATATCGGCAGCGATACATTCCGCGTGTAAGCGCGGCGAATAGCAGTCCAAACTTGTTCCAACTAATTTTTATTTGTCAAGCTTTTCACGGACTTGCTCTAAATAAGCATTATAAATAAGAGTCTCTAACACCTTATTCAGAATTAATTAAGAAAGTTTTTCTTATATCGGCAGCAATACATCCTGCGTGTAAGCGCGACGACAGCAAAGAAGCAGCAGTTCAAACTTGTTCCAACTAATTTACCATTTGTCAAGTTTTTTATGGACTTGTTCTAACTAAGCACTATAAATAACAAGCTCTGACACTCTTATTAAGAATGACTGACACTCTACAAAAGAACCTTATCAAAACGTGTTTTTCTCAGCCTTGGAGTATACATCCTAGGATGTATATTTTAAGATATCAGCACTGTGTTAGCTGAGATAAATAGGTTTCATGTTAATACGTTTAAAAAAATCATAATTAAGTAGGCATTGAGTCTACGGGGAAAAGAAATAGCTAAGTAGTCTATGGGCCAATAAGATTTGTTAATCTCTGGTAAATGCTGAAAAATTAGGAACTTTACAAAAATTAAACACTTGGAATGTTTTCAGTGCTTAATGAGATTCTGATAAATATAGTTATTTTCTGATATATTGTAGTTATTTCTTAAAAATATTCTCGATATATTATAGTTATTCTAATATATTATAGTTATTTCTTAAAGATTCTCGATATATTATAGTTCTGATATATTATAGTTATTTCTTAAAAATATTCCCGATATATTATTGTTCTGATATATTACAGTTATTTTCTGATATATTATAATTATTTCTTAAAAAGATTACCGATATATTATAGTTGTTTCATAAAAAGATTCTCGATATATTATAGTTATTTCTTAAAAAGATTCTCGATATATTATAGTTATTCTGATATATTATAGTTATTTCTTAAAAATATTCTCGATATATTATAGTTATTCTGATATATTATAGTTATTTCTTAAAAATATTCTCAATATATTATAGTTACTTTCTGATATATTATAGTTGTTTCATAAAAAGATTCTCGATATATTATAGTTATTTCTTAAAAAGATTCTCAATATATTATAGTTACTTTCTGATATATTATAGTTATTTCTTAAAAAGATTCTCGATATATTATAGTTACTTTCTGATATAATATTGTTATATTCTGATATATTATAGTTATTTCTTAAAAAGATACTCGATATATTATAGTTATTTTCTTATAGTTCTAAAAACAATGTCAAGTTTGGCATTGGATGATCTGCTACGCGGTCTGTCCATGCGATAGGCTGATCAAATAAAATCAGCAGTTGGTGACCCTCTACATAAATGCACTACGATATCAGCCAATAGGTTAAGATGGCGAGAACTTGTGAGGAGGGTCACATCAACCACCAATGATGATGTGGCCTCATCATCACCACGACAGTTCTGTGAAGAGCGACACGACTGAGAAGAATGACTAAAATTAGCCCAAACGCGGACAAGAACATTTTTGATGTGAAAAAGTAAAATAATTCCTAAAGAAGTTTCTTCAGGTCATTCATTTTCCTGTAGAACTTCCCCGAAATTAAAATAAAACAGAACAATAACAATTTTAAGTGTATTTACATACTGTGCGAAAAAAATATCGGGTACTAAATTAATTAATCGTTGGGTACCTAATCGGCTAAAAAAAATCATTAACGAGGTAATGCGTTTTTTCAAGTAAATGGTTATAATCGTTTTTAAGTAAATATACAGTTTTATAAACACTATTTTCCGTAAAAACATGTAATTACTAAAAAATGACCCTAGAGTATCATTTAATTTTATTTTATGGCAACATTAACATTATATGTCAAAATATCAAGATCAAATGACTGCTTATTTTGCACTGTGAGAGTGTTGTGAACATCGATGTTACATCGATGGGTGTGAATAAAAAAAGGAATAGTTAAGTGGTCTAGACTCAAAAAAGTTTGGCAACCTCTGCTATATGCTCAGGTTACAGAGCTATCTTAATTTTCGTGAGCCGTGTCCTTGGATACAGATGGCAGAGGCGCTTTGGATGTCGCGATGACGGCAGCTACACTGGGAAGCAGAGGAAATTATTTCATCATAGACTTTTGCAAATCCATTCCTACCTACTAAATATGGAGCTTGCATATTGTAATCGAGTATGGAACGGATGTACCAGCGTAAGGCATTTCGCAGAAACTTGTTACAAAATATCCAATATGCTGTCTCTATTTATAATGAAACAACTACTATAAGAGCAAAAGAAACAAAGCGATTACAGACCCATTATCCCGTTCATTGTATAAATTCCTTATTAGGAAAGAATGAAACAAAAAATGTTCATCCGTTGTCTCTGAAGGCTCGTGACAAAAGGTTTTATAAGAATAGAATAATAACCATTAGATTTTATTTTTGTAACTTTTTGATTGAAACAAGTGAAAGACCCAAATATTAAAATATGAGAAATATCGGTGCGTAACAATAAAAAAATATGGAATACCTTATGACAAGTGTTTACGTTCCGTACTCCTGATAGAACACCCGACAAGAAAGTAGCCGTGTCGCGTGCGGTATAATATTTGGCATCAGATACTCGTATATGTAACTGTTATTATTCACATACTCATAACAAGATCAACTAGTTCGAAAAAATACTAGTATCGCACATCACTATTACCTACTGCTCGAAACAATCATGTTATAAGCTTCAATTATGTATTATACGTTAGTTTCACAACATACCGCTAGGGAATCTACTCGTTACCAATATTGCTTAGTGTACCTTTCACAGGTAAACAATATTTTGAATTTACAAAAAAACAACGAAATGTGAAACCATTTCTGTAGTTTTTCGGTAAACTGAACGTAAACATTTCGTAACGCTGTCTTTTTTATGACTTTGGCTGTAGCAGTTTTGGAATTTCGAGCGTAACATATTTGTTGCGATTTTTTTTAGTAATATCTTTGGAATTATCTTAAAGCAATATCAGTTGGTTCAATTTTTGTTCATTCAGCATCTTTAACTAGGAATTAAATGACTATTTAACCTTATTTCTCAATAGCAAAACCTGTTGTGTGCCTGTGTCTATGAAACCCTGTCCTTTTATTGTGAAACAACTCGTTTAAAAAGGAGCGTATTATTCTATCGTAGATTTGTTAACCTGATATCCCTCTATAGCAAAATCTATTGTTTGCTTGTATCTATGAACCCCAGTCTTTTTATTGTGAA
This sequence comes from Druceiella hillmani, assembly GCA_039881145.1. NCBI lineage: Eukaryota > Metazoa > Arthropoda > Insecta > Lepidoptera > Hepialidae > Druceiella > Druceiella hillmani. The sequence goes on along the minus strand of JAYKKI010000073.1, from coordinate 3,909,055 downwards.
ACAACTCATTTAAAAAGAAGCATATACTTCTATCGTAGATTCGTTTAATATCATCCCTCGATAACAAAACCTATTGTTTACCTGTGTCTATGAAACCCTGTCTTTTTACTGAGAAACAACTCGTTTAAAAAGGAGCCTATTTTTCTATGGTAGAGTCGTTTAACCTAATTCTTCAATATCAAAACTTATTGTTTGCCCGTGTCTATGAAACCTCGTCTTTCTACGGAGAAACAACTCATTTAAAAAGGGGTGTATTTTTTATAGTAGATTTGTTTAAACTGATCCCTCAATATGGAACATTGTGACGTGAATAGCTTTCTCTATAAGGCCCACGCAAGATGATATCAATGTAGCTGGTGATAAATTAATAAACCCTTTGGTTTATCTGCTGTAATTTTTTCATATGGAAGTCCCCATAGGGACAAATTACGGTCAAACAAAATTATTTATAATTGCTAAATATGGTAATACGGCAAATTTTTCTGGCCAAACCAACTGGCTGAAGAGGAAGAGGAAGACCCAAATTAATATGGGCAGGTTGCCTACAAAGTGTTTTCAATGCTCTCAACATAACAAACTGAAAAACCGCGGCGCCCAGAAGGAGGCTTGGAACAGTCTGTTTGAGAAGGCCAGGGTCTGTCGAGGACTGTCGAGCTACTGATGACGATGTTGAAATACGGTACAGTGTGTTGTATAAAATCATTTTTTTTAAATTTACACAAACAGTATAGTGTTTATTTTTTCAATAATTGAATCTGTATTCATTCGTAACCTAACCTCTTTACATACAATGATGTTTACTGTTTTCTGTCGGTAATATACTGTCCTGACGCGTAACCAAAAGTTTTTGTTTCTGTCGTTTTCAAATGACTTTAATGTTTGCTGCATGATCCCTATTACTTGGTCACATTTTGAAGCTGGTGTAAAAGATTTTATAGTGGTTACGCGAAATAAAACGAGGTAAGATTATCCAAGCGAGAAGCATTCTCCAATGATGAGGACATTGTCGAAATTTTTAAGAGCTACAGCTTGGCTTGCTGTGACTTATTTGTAATTTGACTCATTTATATACCTCAAGATGGGTTCGGTGGCATATCGAATTTTTTGTCCCATCACCATCACTATTTTTTTTATCGACTTCGTGCTAGTGTTGACAACATTTTACGGCTGATTGCTCTTCGTGATAACTAGGATGATGTAAAATAAATTTGGCCGTGAGACACGCGATATAAAAAAAATCTGTCAAGTACCAGTGGAACTCTCATTACGAGGGTTCCGTATACATTTAGGCATTTATAAACATTTTATGGCACATAATGTTCTTGTTAACCTGTTTACAAAATTTCACTTTTTTAAACCGAAAATATATGGCTTACTTCTTTGCAGGCGCATGTTTAAAAAAATTATGTGATTTAACTACAAATCCACGATTTTTCCTTTACTTGTACTGTGAGACTTTGCTTCTTGTCAAATTCCATAATTCTAGGTCAACGCGATGTACCCTAAAGTTTTTGATTTATTTGCGTGTGTCAAAATATGCGGCACAAATGTTCGTATTTTTAGGGTTCTTATTGTTTACGTAGACTTGAAAGTTTGTTTTTTTTACAGCTACAAGAAACAGTAGATTTAAGTATTTGATATTAATTTCACCTTTCTGTGCAAAGGGTCTTGAGAGACCGACAGACGGACAATGAAGTGATCCTACAAGGATTCCTTTTTTCCTTTTGAGGTACGGAACCCAAAAACGACCAAGTTCGAGTCTTGCAAATACTCAATTTCCTCATTACTAATACGGATTTCCTAGCTTAATAAATATTTAATAATACTTAACATAATTAAGACGGAAAGATATTTACATTATCACGAATATTAAAAAAATATGACAAACATAGTTATAGTTTTCTAGAACTTTTGCCTAAACTTTTAAAAGCTCTGTTTTTTTTATAAATTAGAGTCAATAGCTTCGAAAATAAGGATAGGGAACGTATATTTTTAGCTTATTTCTCAGTATAACTCTAAATATACTGTACTTAATATTTTTGTCATAATTTTATGTAGTATACATAAAATTATAACAAAAATATTTTTAAGACCTTTATAATTAGCCCACGCTATGAATACCAACGGATGTGAAACTTGGTCGCTCACCAAACATCACCAAGAGAAGTTAGAACGCTGTCAGAGAGCCATGGAAAGAAGCATAACAAGAAAAAGGAAACGGGGAAAGTAAGAAGTAGCACGATAAGGAAAAAAAACTAAAGTAGTTGACATACTCAAACAGACCAACAAAAGTGGAGGTGGATCGGTCACACTATCCGAGATACACAAAATAAATGGAGCACAATGGTATCAGACTGGTACCCCAGAGACGGCAAGAGAAGTGGAGAGCGCCCACTAACAAGATGGGAAGATGATTTAAAACTTACGGTTGGACACCACTGGAGAAGGGTGGCGCGTGATAGAGTACAATGGAAGATGCTGGAGGAGGCCTATGCCAAAAGGCACACTGAACTAAACTGCGAGATATCCTGTAACCTTGTAGTTCAGAATAACGGGCTTTATAGGTAGATATAAATTATATTTCAAATTACACGTAGAATTAAAAAAAAATATCCGCTTTCTTAATTTGCCCCGCATCCCCAAAATGTTTTGAATATTGGCTATTGAAATATGGGTGGGTTAATATCTTTTATTGCTATGTCAAATTTTAAGTTTTAGGTCAACTGGTTTCTGAGACAGCGGCTGCTACAGACAGAAGATAGACCCGAGAATAATCTTATAAGGGTCCCGTTTTCCTCTTTGAGCTCGGAATCCTAAAATCAACTTAAGACGCAAACCTTCATCAAATCTTCTAAATGTACCTTTCAGTCACATTTTCATTCTTTCTCCGTTTTGTTATTAAAAAAATGGCACAATTTACGTTTGGGATAAAATTAAATTAAAATATACCTGTTAAATAATAGTGGGACACACATTACAAGGATTCTTTATGCACTTAGGTATATTTGAAATATATTATAGGTATATATTAGGTATATACGTAAGTTCAAGCATTAATATTTATATAATTTTGAAAACGTTTTTATATTAGGTTTTTTGGGATATGATTAATTCAAAATATACCTGTTAAATAGTAGTAGAACACACATTATGAGGAATCCTTACACACTTAGGTATATATGACATATATTATAGGTATATACGTAGATATATATGAAAATTTAAACATTTAAGAGTACATAGTATTTCAATTAAACTATTCATAAATATTTATACTATTTTTAACACATTTTTATATTAGCTTTATTTTTTTATATCTACCTATATAAACAAATCTGACAATTTTAACCCACTTCTAATTGTGGTATCGATTTGGAAATTTGCAAACATATAGAATTCTGATGACAATACAATGATACCATATACCAAAGAGCTGATATGGTGATAGAAGAGGGAGGTGTTCATAGGAGCTTCTCAAGGGCCAACAGTAAACATATCGAGTTGGGCTCGTTTGTTTGTCACAATGAGAAGTTTAGTAACAAAAGCTTATTTTTTAATTTTTCAAATCTATAAAAGTTTTGTATATACTATACATTTAAATTGCCAAGTACAATATATTTTTCAAAAACAGATTTGTTACCTATGTCACTTCAACGCACGTTGACCGAAATTATTTTGTGTTGTTTTTAGGGTTACCATCCGTTCTTTTTTCCCTGGATACTATCCTCTATTTAAAGGAGCCCCCGGGGAATTTTTTATAGTATCCGTGGTTTAAAAAAACACTTTTCTGTCATTAACACATTAATTTAACCTATGGATTAATTAAATTAATAAACAATAATCAGAAATAGTATATTAAATTGTTAGAACTAAACGTAAATTTGCAATGGCTTGCTAGGAATTTTCAAATTCGTATGTGTTAGTAAATTTTACTGTTGATTTCATCCACAATTAAATGAAACTACGTGATGTAGTATTATTTCTACTATCTTTAATTTCTTTACCACGACCCAGGTTTCGTTGTATTATAACATCTTCAGGTGGGATATTAGCAAAGATGCTAATATCCTACCTGAAGATATTGTAATACAACGAAACCTAGGTCGTGGTAAAGAAATTAAAGATAGTAGAAATAATACTACATCGAGTAGTTTCATTTAATTGTGAATAATGAATTTCTACAAAATTAACGCCAAATATATTCAATATTTTACCTAGTTTTTTGCAAAGATTTTGGTTAATTACACGAAAAATATTTGTTAATAACGTCATATTGGGTCTCAATCTGTCAATTAGTTGACGGTTGTCGATGAAACTCTATTATAGACAATATGATCGGGCGCATGTATTTGTAAATAACATGTATTTTTAATTAACGCATTATCTTATTATTTTATCGCATGGCGACGCAACGACCTCTAATGGCAGTTTTCTGTCATTCAACAGTCTTAACACGCTTAAAGATATAAAAAAAATCGATAAAAAACCGCGCAAACGGCCCTGGATATTCAACGGCATTAGATAAAAGTCATTATTGCGTAATCTCTCTAAGCAGGCAGCGTATACATTATATATAAGTACATATATAATTACGAAAACCTTTCCGAACTATAATTTGAGATAATGTAACTTTAATGCGTTTAACTGGGGTTACACGTGGTGAGTGAATCTGTGCGAGTTTGAGAATACACAGATGGGATGCGAACTGCCGACCGACTAACAATAGGGTCAAAGTTGGTCTGGGGCGACTGCGGACAATCGCGGTAGCTGCGGCTATGCTACCCCCACCTAGCGGCGCCGACCAATCGGCGGTCATCGACGCAGGCGCAGCCGATAACGCCGTTTCGCCTCCCGTCGCGCCGCCAGTACTCAGCGCGCAGCCGGCGCACGCGCATGTTGACGTGTATGGTCGTCTATTTATTTATTGTGTGTCCGAGTGCATCAGTGAGTGAGTGACTACCGACGCCGCCATGTTTGACGTGTTCGGCTCCGTAAAGGGGCTTCTAAAACTTGATTCAGTATGTATCGACAACAACATTTTTCGACTCCACTACAAGGCTACGGTTATAATACTGGTGGCGTTCTCGCTACTAGTAACGTCGCGTCAATACATAGGCGACCCCATAGACTGCATCGTCGACGAAATTCCTCTGAACGTTATGGATACTTATTGTTGGATATACTCGACTTTCACGATACCGAACAGGATCGTGGGACGCGTCGGAAAGGATATAGTGCAACCGGGTGTCGCTTCACACATAGACGGTGAAGATGAAGTTAAGTATCACAAGTACTATCAGTGGGTGTGCTTCGTGCTCTTCTTTCAAGCTATCCTCTTCTATATACCGCGCTACCTTTGGAAAACGTGGGAAGGCGGTAGAATAAAAATGCTGGTCTTAGACTTAAACTGCCCGTTAGTGCAGGAGCAAAGTAAGAACGAACGCAAACAGCTGCTCGTCGATTACTTCACTAGCAATTTGCACACGCAAAACTTCTACGCCTTTCGTTTCTTCATATGCGAAGTCTTGAACTTCATCAACGTTGTCGGACAAATAAGTTTCATGGATTTCTTCCTGGACGGCGAGTTCTCCACTTACGGACGCGACGTCGTTCGCTTTACCGAGATGGAGCCCGAAGAAAGAGAGGATCCCATGGCGAGGGTGTTCCCGAAGGTCACCAAATGCACCTTCCACAAATACGGTCCTTCGGGAACTGTGCAGAAGTTCGACGGCCTCTGCGTGCTGCCGTTGAATATAGTTAACGAAAAGATTTACGTCTTCTTGTGGTTCTGGTTTGTCATATTAAGCATACTGTCCGGAATCTCGCTGGTGTATCGGCTGATAGTGGTAGCGTGGCCCACTGTGAGATTGTATCTATTGAGGGCGCGCTCGCGGCTGGCGCCTCAGGAGCACGTGGAAGCCGTGGCGAGAAAGTGCCACATAGGAGACTGGTTTGTTCTTTATCAACTAGGCAAGAATATAGATCCTCTGATATACCGCGAGCTGATGGGTGACCTTGCGAGTCAGCTAGAAGGCAAAAATGATGTTTAGCATTAAGATGGGCTAGCTGGCTCCAAGACTGGACGAACGTCGTTACATTCCAAAATCTCCATCGATCGAAAGTGCTTTAAACTTCATTTAATTCCGGAATGGACAATGAGGATACTCGTTTAATAATAAGTTATAATTGACGAGAATTTACGCTTGGCACGGTGTCGTTGACACTTATGATGAAACGTTGACGCGTGTACGCCAATACTGAATATGGGCCAATTTCATTATAAATAATTATTCATAAGCTGGATATTAAGATATACTAATTTAATGGTAAACAATACTGTAAACAAGTGCCAATATTAAATATTAATTATCTACGACTAGGCAATAATTGTGAAACGTTTATGTGCATATGTTATTGTTGTAATATCTTCGAGTGTTTTTTTTTTAATTATACTAGTAGCATTTGAAGTGTTCTTGCATTCCTTTTTCTAATTAGTCGCGTTTATTTCTTATACTTTGTCATGCGAAAAGAACGCTACGTTGGGTATAAATAGTATTTGTCTAATTTGTGTAATAATTCAAATGATGCATTTCCGGTTTTGGTTATATAAGCCCAAATCCAAGGCTATTGCTGCGATTGTGTCTCATCTACTCGCTCAACTGTACCGTTGCTAACTGGGTCAGTTACTGTAATAATAACGTTTGACAGAGATTTGTGTTTTTTTGTGTTTGGCCTACAAAAAGTAATGGTGTATTTAAGAAATAATAATTGTGAAGAGATCTATTTTTCTTTCATATAATAGTAAATTTTTATTAGTTATTTATCTCAAATCTTCTTAGCTTAATGTATACTATTGCCATATTGATAAACTTGTTTCTAATTAAGTGTTGTCACGACTTGATTTCGGCAACTACCTATTTAAGAGAAAAGTGAATATGTTTATATTATTATTAAGAAATAAATTTAATGTTAGTGGTTTTAGTTATTATTGTGCTGTTCTCAAACCGTTTTTTATCGAAAAAAAATATTGATGTACAAATTTGCAAAATTAAGGTGAGAAGTCGAAAAAAGTTTACGCGCGCCACATCGAAACGACCGACGTGAAACAATGTATGAATCGAAATATGTGAACGATAAATAGAACTTAAACGAAACTAAATAAATGTGACGTTTTATATTAAATTCAATGGATTTACATCAGAAAATTTCGAAAACTACGATAATGGCGTTAGACGATTATCTTCGCAATGAGCGCACAATTGTGTTGAACGGGATTTTGTAATTGTTCATGTAATTATGTACAGAATGAAGGCTAAATGTGCTATTACGCTAAATAAAAACAGCAGGTAGCAAGTAATATTCATAAAAGTATTCATTAAGCTAACTATACGTCTGCTAACACATATATTCCAGTAGAATACGTACGAACGTGAGTCGTAATAGATAGTGCGTGTTACTACGTAATGACAGCTGATTTAATATGGCGGCTATATCAAGGGACGTATTCTCCAATCGATATTATCGATTTATCGAACAGGCTCAAGATGGTTTCGTAATCTTAATATTGATTTCTCCAATATCTATTTTAACGATATTATTTAGACAAAAAAATCAGTTAGTGATTATGTACACCAAAGTAAATTAAAAAGTGTATTTTCTAATAATCATGTTATTACTTTTAATAACACCGCATTATTGTAAGTTCATTTGAAAATGGATGTTGGGTAAACCAATGTCAAATTGACGATACTTTATGGATTTGTGATATTATTTTGGCGTTGTCTATGATCAACTTTTATTTTATTTGATTGTAATGTGAATTATTATTTTTTATATATAAATAAAAAAACGTATACTACCAATGATATTTTGCATTATTTTCTTTTTACTGCTACTGTATTGATATTTAAGTTGTTGATTTTAATCATGAAACCGTAATGATAAATCAGAGATATTTATAAATTTACTACAAGGAAAAAATTATTGCTTTTCAAAAATCGCATCCATCATTATTGACTTATCTTAATAATTGCCAAAAGCGTTGTTGAAAATAGAGATATTCTTAATCTTGAGATTTAAAAAACGTTTCATAATTTATTTTCAATATGTTTTGCAAGCCTAACAAGATTATTCCTTGTTGTTAAGTATATGTTTAGTCGAATTATTAATGACTGTTACAAGGATTTTATTCCAGTTAACAAATTTACTTAAACTGAACTGCTGAGTGTGGAGAATTGTTTTTAATGTTATTTGTTAGTTTACATGTATGATACACGTCAACAATCCTGGAAGGATTTTTTAGTGTAATTTGTGCATTTTCACAAATATAATTTTTAATTCCTATTTTGTACTGGTGATAAGTCTTTTTTCAGATTAATGGAACGACGCTTTCGCAATGTTAGCTTATTTGTTTATAATCACATTTTATTTCTTTTTCATACTTGTCATCTGTATTTTAAAATAAGGTATTCCTGGAATAAAATGCACTTTTTACATACGTTATGCATACCTGGAATAAACTGCACATTTTACATACATATTTACGTACATTCTCTAGTTTATTTCATTTTTAACAGTTATCTGAACTTTGCCGAATTTTAAAGAAACAATAAATCAACGACGAATGAGGCCTGTTTTCGAACGTAATATAGTGTAGACGCAATTAAATGCACACTATAAAATCTAGACTATGTGGATGAACTATATTCTTTTTACCTGTAAATAATGTCAAAATATATAATGTCGTTTTATCTTCAATATATGCTTTTTGCTACTAAAATTATTTTTTTTAATTTAAAAGTTGGCAACCCTATCCGTATTATAAAATTAGGCAAGATGCACAAGGAAATTAAATAAAAATATGTTTATGTATTAAATCGCAACAACTTTTAACTTATCAATTAATTATATAAATTGTAATTAGGATTATACTTAAGAGTTTTCAATTTTACAGTTTAGGGTTTTATGTATTTATAAAAAGTCTTGATTAAAACAAAAGAAAGTTGAAGGTAAATTGACTGCATTTGAAATAAACGCATTGCGGAATATATGAGGAAAATATTCCGCAATAAGTTCGACTCGCAATACGATGAAACTTATTGGGGAATATATGAGGAAAAAGTTTGCATGACAGAATTAAAAATGGAGCTATTCAATGAGAACGCAGTATGAAATGAAGTGTGATTGTTATAATGAAGAAAGAAATGTTTAGTTGGTTGACATGTGGCCGGGGAAGATTAGCAAAAAAGTATTTATGGGAGAAATTTGTATGAAATGAAAACGTTTATGACCCAGAAAGACATGGACGAATCAAACTGCGGTATGTCTGAATGATAGTTTGATAACGTAAGGAGCCATAAACGAAGAAAAGTTTGTACCAAAGCATGAAGTCGCCACCCCACTCCAGAATAGAGAAATTTGGCGTTTCATTAGTATTTTTTCGGTCTAGGAAAAAGATGGCTTGAGGGTATATTTATAAATAGATCGAAGTTTTAATGATTTATGATTGAAAAAATACGATCATCGTGTGAATTTTTGGCGCTGCAAAATTTTCGATGGGTCTTTTTTCATTAGTTTTGAGTTATTGAATTATAAATTTGAATCTAAGTTATTTAAGTAGCTATCTACTTAGACGTTTGTTTAGTGTATTCGTTGAATTAGATAGTTAATGTTCTAATAGAAATTTCCTGGAATATGTAGATTGTTTACGCGCTAAAAATGATATGACTAAATCCATTAAATTGATCGATAATTTGTGATGATTTAATCTGATCGTTATGTTTTATTTCCTTAATGTACAGGTATCCCAAAAAACAGCGTTAAGCGAAAGCACAGAGGAAGAGAAAACCAAGGTCAATTTGAAACACCCTTGTATATACAGCGATATTTCATAGTTTCTGAGTTATACATTTTTTTTTGGTCAAACTAAATATATAATTACGATTGAAAATTAATTTATTTTGTATTAACAAGACGACTAGTTGACCTGTTGGGAATAAAATATTTCCTCACAAAAAATTAAACAGAAACACGAAAATTCTGAACACCAGATTCTGAACTTAATTTTTGACATCATTTTAAGAAAAGTTCACTTACTTTTTTTTCTAGAATCTACGTCAAAAACGTCGCTAATTGATGTTTTTAAGAAGTGACCCTAAAATGAACCCATAGTAAGCGAAACAATTTTTATAGGTAATGAAATAAGTTATTAAAAAAATAAAAATTTTTAGAAACGTATTTAATTGAAAAAGTTACATAAGTTTTTAATTGAAAAAGTTACAAAAGTATTTAATTGAAAAAAATTAATAATTGAAAAAGTTACATAAGTTTTTAATTGAAAAAGTTACATAAGTTTTTAATTGAAAAAGTTACAAAAGTATTTAATTAAAAGTTACAAAAGTATTTAATTGAAAAAGTTACATAAGTTTTGATTAAAAAAATTAAAATGTTTAGAAACGTATTTAATTGAAAAAGTTATATAAGTTTTTTTTTTTAAATTACCCCTGTTTTGTTTAATATGTATATAATGTCGTTGAAAATAATTCTTTTAAACGTCTTTAATCCGCTGTATTTTTAATTACTTTTTTCGGTTTCTTCTCAATTCTTTCAAATTGTTACTTGTTTGAGTAGGGGCAACCTCTTGTGAAATTTCCACGTGAAAAGTCAACTGGATTTAAGGCGTGAGACCACGACGGCTAAGCTATGAGTCCGCCAAACTTTATCAATTTTCTGGGGATTTTTTTGTTTATTTGAAAATAATTCTTTAGGTTGAAACTACAGTGCACAACGCTTAATATACATCCTCTAAAAACTCAGATTATCCCTCAAAGATTTTAAGCAAAACTTCCCGTTTAAGCGATCTGATATTCGAAAGGATCAATTAGCTGCAAGTTTAGTAGCCAAAACTAAAGAGTGTCACTAAATTCTTCTTGAAAATTGAATTCATGATATTAAATGGAAAACGTTTTCATTTTCCTTGTGGCTTCTGAAAACTTTGATAAAGTCGTACTCTTCAATCGTAATCTTCAGGTTCCAATTATTGAATTTTAGTGATGTATGAGTGATATCCATCTCCCTGGAATATGTGATCTATCTCAGATTTTGGGACTCCGATTCGACGTTCGACGTACTTTGACATTTGTCTATGGGTCTCTTACAGTATGAATTTTTAAGATTACGTTTTTTGCGTCACCCGTAGAGGTAGCAATGTAAAATTTCTCAAAGAAAAAGCTAATGAAATAAGAAAGTTGTTGAAGTAGGATCTGGAAAAAGTTGTTGAATTTGTTGAATTGTTGAATTTTTAAATGATGCTAAAAATTATGTTCAAAATCTGGTGTTTAGAATATCTCGTGTTGTTGCTAATTTTTTGAAGCCATTTTAAAATGTATATCAGTAAATACTTTTAATCTGAATAGGTCAGTTAGTCATATAGTTTTAGGACAGACCTTTGTATTCTCTTCTTTTGTATTTTCCCTTGGCACTATTTTTTGGGACATACTGTATGTTAATTTATAAAATTTTATTGAGCAGTAACGAATTATCATTTATATTATCAGTCCTTGATAAGTCTGTAAACTTTTCATGCATAGTCTCATATTATCGGTTTTATCTTACTGTAGTTTGTTACATATCATACTGTCTCACGGCTGAGCTTAATCAGAAATAGTTCGGCGATAATAATGATTACTTTCATACTTATCTTCGAAATATTTTTCGCAAAACCTGTAATATTGTTTCAATTTTTTAAGAACAACATAATATGCGGAATTTTAAAAAGGGGAGGCAATATATAGATGGGACACGATGTATACTCTTAAAGCGAGACGTATTTTAGTTGTAAACACAATGGAATAAATAGTAGAGGCTAAGTGTCATTCCATTTTTGGAACACGTCTTATCTAAATAAATTATATAGGTTACTGGTTATAGGTAGTCTTTGTTTAAAAAAGTGCTTTGTTAGCTCCTATCAACCGAAATATACCGTAAACGAGGCGGCGTGCGTTTCTAAGTGTTTTGTAGATGTTTGGGAATGTTATTGTCAATAGAAATTGGACAGGTTCACGATATAATTCAGAGTACGTTTCTTCTATTATTTTTCTATAACAAAAATTGTCATTTCGAAAAAAAGAATTAAAGATCTGTGTATTTTTTAAACTTATATCTACTAAGTTTAAAAAATACACAGATCTCTGTATTGAAAAGTAAAAAATTATAGTTTACCTATATTATTTGCAATAGTCAAATATTATTTTGCGCTGGGAAAATGGAAGTAGTTTAAATTGTAATCATGGAAGTAGTTTAAATTGTAATCGCACAATCTATTAAAGTTAAATTTTTAAGTTAAGGCTTTCCGCACATTTTTCTTACATCGATTTAAGTTTTCCATCTACTTCCTGTGAGTGTAAAAACATTTTCATTTACATCCCCACTATTTTTCTATAACTCACTTCGTTAATAAACTTGTAGTGGCCCGCGGTTCCCGTCGCGTGGGAAAATGAAAGAAAATGGTCAAGTGCGTTTTGGATCACGAATAAATTGGTATTTCGTAGTAATTTCTGAAGCATGCATGTTTCATAAAAATCTATGTAAGCTACTGCTTTTATGATTCGATTTCCATATATTTTTCTTAAATTAAATATTGCAAAACACATTTTAATAGGTCATATTAATTTATCTTGAGTAACAAGTAACCTTGGTCGTCCAGTAATTTCCATTTGCGTTATTTTAGCGTTTTAAGATTTTTCCAGTTCCAATAGATCCTAATGAAATTGGGTTACTCGAACTAATTTCATTTAAAAGTACTCATCGAAACCTATTTTAGGATTTTCCGATTTTTCCCAAATTTTTACAGTCTTGTCTGGAAATCTTGGCGGAAGACATATTGGAGACGAAGTTTTGACGCTTAAAATTTCGTAAACGGGGCTAAAAAATGAAAAGTGGTAAAATTAATCTGAATCTCATTTTAATTAAAATCTATTTAGTGATATCCTGTACAACGGGGTACGCAAACAATTTTCATCCTTCCAAACTTTCATCTCTACTTATCACTCTTTACCTTAAAAATTGATTTTAACCACGGAACCTTAAGAATAGCCTGTAATTCCTTGATTATGGAGATCTTAATGAAGAATATCTGTATAAATTGGAATGTCTTCAAAATTTATGCATCCGGTATATCTTCGGCCTCAGAAAATATGATCATATTTCTGAATACAGGTCACTCCTCAAATGGCTGAAGATCTGTGATCGACGCCAACTTCACATACTTATACTTATTTTTAATATATTAAAACATCCTCAGAGCCCAAATTATCTTACTGGCAAATTCAAAGATTTGTCTGGTCACGGCCTTGGGCTACGATCTGAAAGTTCACTCAGCCTACTTATTCCTAAACATACCTCTACCACTTACGAAAAATTCTTCCCTGTCCAAGCAGCAAAAATTTGGAATCACCTGGATCCTGACATCAGGAAAATCAGGTCCTCAAATATTTTCAAAGATCGAGTGAAAAAGTCCTTTCCTGTCTTTCCCATCCCAAATCATTTCAATAGTTTGTATTATTTGTACTTTTGTATTTCTTTTTGTGTAATGTACTAAAAAGAATTTTTGTTGTAAAATCTCTTACAATCTACCGACTAAATTTCAATACCAATTGTTATGGTTTTATTTTTAAGATTTATACTATATTATCCAGTCACTGTGTACCCAACGAAATAAGTATTCAATAACCAAAAAATTCTATGCTGCCATAAAACAATTTTGCGTGCAACTCAATACACGGGACAGAAGTGAAACTTCTTTGGCGATCTAAACCTCGATATTTAAGTATATAATGAGGGGTAAAACGGCAGAGATAGAAAGAGAGAGAGAGAGAGAGGGTAAGAGATAAAAATATTAATTAATTATAAGTATTACTCACTGTTGAAATACATAGAGCACATGCGCAAATACACACTGCAAACGTGATTACGGGCATGATAAAAACATTGAGTTTAATGTTAAAAAAATCTGATGTGTGCTGTAATTTATATATATATATATATATATATATATATATATATATATATAATTACTTTTATGTTATATGATGGATATTGTTTCGGTAAATCAGGATCAATTCACGATTATTATTTTAAATTAAAATAAAATACAAGTTTAATATAATACGGATATTATATTAAACGACTCAAATAAAATATTAAACACTAACTTATACTTTAAATTAATTTTGTTGAAAATACCACTGCGTCACTTGAAATATTATATCAAAATATATTAATCAAAAACCATAGCGCAAGCAAAGATTTGAACCGTGAAAATCAGTATAGCGCTATCTATCGATATATAATGCCAAAAATATTTTATAGCGCAAAATAATTTTATTTTAAAAAGTATTAACTGTATATAAACAAAAACTGGTTTTCGCTTAGGGTGCGAAAAGCACCGGTTTCGAATCCATACGAACCCGACTATATTTATGTAAATTTTTTAAAGGTTTAAGACAGATACCTCGAATTAAGTCAGAAAAGTCGACAACACAACAACGTAAGTGGCTGAATGAAGAATTAGTCGGAAAAATGAAAGACCCATTTTATTTTAAAATTATACTCAAATAAAATATTATTCAAAAATTGAATATAATTCTTAAAGAGACGCACTACCTGCTTGAAAATGAACTCGTTTCGCCGATGCCGAAGAAAACCGAGTTTACCCTATTGAGCATCACTATCCCGAGCAAACGTCACCGATCCGTGCGAACGCCTCAGTTTCATTCGCACTTCAGAATAAGTTTTCACTTTAAAGTGTAGTGCGTAGGTACCCCTAAAGAAGTTTTCACTTCAAATATACACTAAGTGTAAGTCCCTAGGTTCTAGTAAATTTGTAATTTAATAAATCGACGTAAACATCCAATAAAATCCTCATATCAATTTACATAGACAATAGTCAATTTAAAACAGCCGCAATGCCAGGACCAGAACACGGCTAAATGCTGCTGAAGGAAGTCGGGATGTAGTATTATTCTTGCTGTAAATTATATTTGCGGGTGCTACTATGTGTGCGGGTTCATTGTGAATTTAAAAATAAATTTATTACATATGTGTTAGTTTTGTAATGGTTCATCCATCCATCGTACTTAAAATTAGAAACAAATAAATTATAAATAGTTATATAAATCGACAAAATTTTGACAGTTTTCTTTGACACATATAACATCCAAAACAGCTGATAGCAGTAGCGAGCGCTGTTCTTTTGTTTTTGCGCATGCGTACACTTCTCACCTTATTATCTTTGTTGTTAGCTAAGTACTGATTTTCAGTCCTTCTTGCGATAGATTTTTACATTCAGACGTTATTACTAAACGTTTTAATTTTACTTTTATCGCGTCCAAGAAGTTTCACTTCAAAAGTGTCCTATATTCATTTTCATGATACAGGATACATATACAAAATCGTTGATGTCAGCTGAGTAGTTGAGGCATGAAAGCGAGACACATCATTGAAAAATAAACGAGTACACTTTCGCATCATTATATTTAATAATTCGTTAGAATAACTGAATCAATATCGATACAATCGTTGGAGCACATCTCTAGTTCCGCTTATCGAACCAGATTACGCACTATCGCACATAATATTGTCGTGTTTTGAAATATTCACCTATCGCTTTGGAATTCTGGTTTTTATGTGTGAGTGAACGGTGAATGACGCAAAATAATTTTTAATGTACACTTATGTAATATAGCACGTCACAAATGTCCCGGTACTGGCGAGTGACACTTCGTTTTCCTCTACGCTCAGTCAATCCATCATTATGTGACAAATGGTTACAATGAACTGTACAGGATAACGTTCAACGGAAATTATTATAATTACGATTAGCGTAAACTGTTTTGACTGCCGATTAGCGTAAACTGACTGACCATTAGCGTGAACTGTTACTGGGAAAGTAATTAGTTGATTAGTATGGATGAAGGTTGTCGATAATGGAATATATAAAGTCGGCCTATTTTGTTTCCACTTTCCTTACAGTATTATTCCTTAATATGCGAATATACTCTACCATGATCAGAGGAGTGAAAGGAGAGAGGGAGGTATCATGGAGTTTACAATATTTTTTTATTAATATTCTTATTTATATCTTATTGTTTACATTAACATTTTCATTCTTCTCTGTATATATAAAAGGCAACGTCTGCCTGCTTGTCTGTTAGCTTATAACTTAAGTTCTACTGTTGAATATATTTGACGTTAATTTTGTGGAAATTAATTGTTCATAATTAAATGAAACTACGTGATGTAGTATTATTTCTACTTTCTTTAAGTTCTTTACCACTTTTTCTTCTTTTTCTTTACCACTTTTTCTCTTTTTTACTTTACCACTTTTTATTTACTACTTTGTGGTAAAGAAATTAAAGAAAATAGAAATAATACTACATCACGTAACTTCATTTAATTAAGTCCTACTGGATGGATTTTGATGCAATTTTAGCTGCCGTAAAGAATATTTATCCTGAGAGGTTTTTATATTGTAAAACTTTAATGTAGATACTCAAGTTGTATTAAACAAAAGAAATAATACTACAACACGTAGCTTAATTTAATTAAGTTCAACTGGATGGATTTTGATGCAATTTTAGCTGCCGTAAAGAATATATATTCCGAGAGGTTTTTATATTGTAAAACTTTCAAGTAGATACTCAGGTAATAGAGCTATTTTCATAAATGTGAAGCGGACAGGCACGAAGAACTGTGAAAAGCGCGATTACGGCAGTGAATCTGGAAAACTGGAGAAGTTCTTTTGTCAAAGAGTTTTCCAGTCGTCAATCGTTAAGGTTGTGTATCATCATTTCTACGCGAGCAGAGTCGAGGGAAAAAGGTAATAATATAAAAAGAATTTTCACTTCCAAAGGGCGTGATTGATCTAAAGAAAGATATCAATATTATTTTTAATATTTATACCTATTGGTTAAGTTAACGTAGCCTGAAATCAAACGGGTGTCTCTTTTTGCTAAGCAGCAATGGAAATAAGTCACAATTTGAGCACTTATATTTCCTAAATTAATAACAGTAGAGTTATTTACTAATATAAGCACTAAAATTGGTTTGTTTGCCAGTCTGTTTACAAACTTAATAACTTTGTAACTAAGTAAAGAGTCGCTACCAAAGGAAATTTGTACTTTAGGTATTTGAATTTGTAGGATTACAAAATGTTAACCACTATTCTTCATGACCACATGAGCATTTGTGTAAATCTCAGAATTTTTTGGATTGGGAAAGTTGAGTTATGTTGACTCAACATTATAAGATAAGTAAATGACATATACCACGAAAGTCACGTAAAAATGAGTCAACATTTGACGTGACATTTAAATTCAATTGTCAAAGCATTTTTGTACGCATTTTTTAATGTTATTTGTATTGGTATAAACTGAAAACTAGTAATTTTAGTTAAGTGAATTGAACCATCTTATCCTTATATTTTTTATTTACCATGTATAAACTAACTTTAGCATTTAACCTAAAACCATAGACATGAAGACAGTATTGCGCACTGTGTGCTATACTGTAAGCTCAAAAATGAGAGAGAGATAGCAATTGTTGACGACTATCGAATTTCTTTTGGCAGCAACCAGGGATGTATTGGAAATAATTTAGTATTCACCATAAATTATTGTTCACAGATCAGTGGTTGTATTGGAAATACATAGTGAGATACAATGAATAAGATTTTTGGTATTAGGTTTTACTGGTAACTTAACATTCCCGCATCCAAATAATATTCTACGTACATAGATCCTCATTAGTATGTTACATTAATTTAAATTATAAAACATACAATATTGATAGTCGTTTATCAATATTATAGTTTTTATAATTCCCAATATCAAATATATTCTACTTGGCATTACAGCTTAGAGCAGGCTAGAGCCGTCCCAACGAGCTTTTTCCAATTGGTAACCTTTAATATTTTTAAGCCGTTGTCGATATCATTAAGCCATCTGAGTGCAGGTCTTCCCCGTTTCCTGGTACCCTCTGGCTTGTTGAGAGTTGTAGCTAGATCGAGTTGTATCAAATATATCAAATTATAAGAATCAAGCATTCATTCAAAATTCATTAATAATAAAATATACTGATACTAACATTTACAAATACGTAACAGCGGATACAACAAAAAAGAAATAAACCTGCCAAACTGGACTTGTGAAGATAAGAAAAGAATTAAAAATTTCCCATAGACTTAAAAAAAAAAAGAAACAAAAAAAAGAAAGTTTCAAAGAACTGACGTTTGTAATAGTACTTATCAGCATAATTGATTGCAGCCTGCTATCAGATTGCTTGTATTGGAATAACAAGAAAATATATACAGAAAGTGGAATGTTCTACCATCACAACGTCCTTGTCGGTAGTGATTTCAGTAATAGCGCGAGGGCAAAAAGCCGAGATCACATGTTAACAGGTTAAAACATTAGTACACACGGCAACAGTGAAAAGCAAATATTGTATGCCAAGGTGTAAGTAGATGAATAACGTTACCTGCCCCCACCTTCTTACAATTTTTGCAAAATTACCACCTTATAACTACCACCAGCTTATAATTACCACCAAAATTTAACTTTTAAAAAGTTAAATCAGAATCTATGTTTTTGCCTCATTAAATATTGTTGTTATCCTCATAGAATTACAGCTGCAAATTATAATTAAATGAAAGTTTATGCTTATCTCTGAAACATAATTTGTGCCACGTTCAAATCTTGACGTTGTTGGCTAAAAGAACAGGTTCTGTTTTACGTAAGGAATTAGTTTTAGGAGGAGATGTGATATAAGACGCTGCTGTTGTTGATGATGCTGTCTTTTTGGTAATAGATGATGTACGTTTACAGCATATACGTTTTTCTTTCTCTTACATTGATGTACGTTTATCTTTCTCTTACAGTGATGTACGTTTATCTTTCTCTTACAGTGATGTACGTTTATCTTTCTCTTACAGTGATGTACGTTTATCTTTCTCTTACAGTGATGTACGTTTATCTTTCTCTTACAGTGATGTACGTTTATCTTTCTCTTACAGTGATGTACGTTTATCTTTCTCTTACAGTGATGTACGTTTATCTTTCTCTTACAGTGATGTACGTTTATCTTTCTCTACAGTGATGTAAGTTTATCTTTCGCTAAGCACACTTTCAAACGTTCGAGTCGCTAGATACAGCGTCTAGTGACTCGAACGTACGTTTGAAAGTATGGTCAGAGAAAGATCTACGTATGAATGCAGGCGATTGTAAAGTAATGGTTGTTGAAATACAAAACAATACGTGAGATACAGACAACGGGTTGTTGAGTAAGTACTTAGCTGAATTTGTTTATTTAAGCAGTTGGTTGTTGATGGGGGCAAAGTTAAAAGATGGTACGAAACGACGTGAATCCATCATCACATCTACCTGCTGGGATGATGGACTAATTTTCAAAATTTTAGGCTGTACAAAATTATTATTAGGATTGTGTTAAAACCGAAAACTGTCTGATACAAAATTTATTCATTTCGTTTTTGATAATGTACGTTATGTCAACTATTAGTTTTTAGTCATGGGTTAAAGAAATAAACTGTTTCCAAACAGAAATAAATTGCTTGACCCGTAGATGTCGGTTTCTACCTAATGTGAACTAAAATTGAAAAGCAATGAGGATTTGGCAACTTTGGTTTGGGAAGTTACCTATGAGAGAATTGGCAGACATTTTTTGAACAGTTGACTGTAGCAGACTTTTCAGTCTCTATTGGATAATGATACTTATGCTACAGCTTTCAGGGTCTTGAACAAACTACTTCATAATTATGCTACTAAACGTCTACAAAGTAACCTATAATATTATAAGATCTCTTTACGAAGGCGAATAATTTTTTAAAAGTTTTTAAAAAGGACAATGTATTAATGTTTAAGTTAATAAATGTACTTCTCAATAATAGACGTCATATTACGTGTATGAATGAAGCAGAGGAAAAATATGGAAAAATTTTCAGCAAAATTATTAGCTACATTCGCACCTGAATTCTTGAAAGAATACCATCAAAATTCCATATAATTTCGGGCCAATATATTATAAGAATAAATGGGAAATCTTATATTTTTTATGAAAAGTTAGATTAATTTTCCAAAACACTTTGTAAATGCTATTGAACCATCAAGATGAAGATCAATTTGAACCAGTAAAATAAAACAAAGCGCAGAATTTATCTCGTTACGTCCTCATTAAGCAGCTGGAACATACTATTCTAAGAGACCCATAGGTTAGATAGGATCGTTAAAAAAGTCACCTAAAAATTGAAAAGAGCGAAAAAGTAATCAATTTTGGTAACAGAACGAATGTCAATATGAGTTAATAGTTTATTTTTACAATTAAATGAAACTACGTGATGTAGTATTATTTCTACTTTCTTTAAGTTCTTTAGCACGACCTAGGTTTCGTTGTATTACATCTTTGCTAAGAGCCCACCTGAAGATGTTGTAATACAACGAAACCTAGGTCGGGTTTCTAACGAAACCCGGTAAAGAATTTAAAGAAAGTAGAAATAATACTATATCACGTAGTTTCATTTAATTGTGAATAATGAATTTCTACAAAATTAATGCCAAATATATTCAGTAGTTTCCTTTTGGTTAATTTAGGCATTGGGTTACAGATTCGAAAAAGTGAAACTCAAAAAAGAACAAAAAAAAACAATAATTTTTGTAACAGAACGAATGTCAGTGGCGGTTAATAGTTTATTTTATATTGATTTAGGCAATGGCTACAAATTAAAAAAAAACTCCAAATAAGGGTGACGACATTAAATTTGGTAACAGATCGAATGTCAATATCAATTAACAGTTTATTTCTAATTACTGTCGAGTATAATAACATACTAATACCTATTAGCCTTTAATTGATTCCAAGTTATTATGAACGAGTCCTCCTGCCTACACAATAAGCCATACCTTGTCTTCAACACATATGATTAACAGAACGCGTGGCACTCTTTTGGATGTAATGTAGAACACAAGTGTCTTAATGCTGCAGATAATTATGGACATTGGACTCATGTCCTTACCCCACACACGGGTTCGGAATAAAACTGTGAATTTTAAGATTCCGTACCACAAAAGAAGAAAGGGTGTCGTCCTTATAAAATCACTCACATGTATGTCTCTCTGTCACATACATACATGTAAGTGATCTTATAAGGGTGAGGTGGGGGGGGGGGGGGGTCCCCCCTCATACAAAAGAAGGACCTTCGAAAGTCCTCTAATAGTGTACCATGTCTACAATCACAGCGCTTGCACCAACAGAGTTAAGTACTGTCCCTACTCAATGAGCCATTCATTGGCTCCATTTTTTCAAGGACGCACTTAGCAAACGCTCCAAATGACTAAAAGATCTGTCCGCACTCAACCAAGTCCTTGTGGCTAAAGATACTTTACTGTTATGCTGACGCATGCTCTTAATCAAACTCTACGCGCATTATCATGCACACCGCAGTCTAACAAAGATAATTCGTGTCCTGCGTATCGAAATCACAGGAGCATGCTGGGTTATTCCTTGTTATTCCTTAAAGAAAATCTATGTAAGATCGGGCGGAAGGCACCATGTTCCGTCAAAAACTGATAGGTATAATAGGCGGTAATGAGCCAATTTTTCTTTAAGCGCCCAGAAATATCAGGAAAGAAGAATAAACCTACCTTTGAAATCAGGGATGGTTCATCTGGACTGCCTGTGAGCAGTGACGATCTCTAATGTATGTCGCTTTCCAGTAAAAAGGGGTTCATTCTCCACAAATTCAAACGGAGTAGTAGTGACATTCATACCTCGAGCGAAAGTAACATTAGCCGCACGTTCTACAATCGCGAGGTAGGCATGTAGAAGACCCACCAAAACCGGCAGAGCATCCGTTGAACATATCCAGTAAGCTTTGGTAAGAGCCAAGGACGGCGCACGCTGCGATCTGAGCACAAGTCGCTGTTGGACTCCGACCTTATAGGAAGCCCACACCGTTGGCGCCTAGGTCAATATACCAAGATATACTATCGTGTACGTACATCACCTCCGTATACATCTCGTTTGTTTGTGGCCCGAGTTACAAACGAACTGAAATGTCGTTGTTTGTAGTTGATCCAATTCAGTTCTGTCAATAGTGTGCCCACTCATACACATAAAACATACGAACTGCCGCTAAATCACTTACGAACTCGCGCCATCTTTTATTACATAGTTGTACTAATTCAGAAACCTACGCGAGGGTGCGAGAAAAAAACTCATAAAAGTTTCATTGCAATTAAATGAATGTTATAGGAAGGCAAACGGAACACATATTTATGTATATATATATATATATATATATATATATATAATATATATATATACATACATGCATACACACACACGCACGCGCACGCGCTCGCGCACACACGCACACACAAAAAAAGGAAACATTTTTGCGAATCAAATATTGCGAAGGCTATATTTTTGCGAATCTTATTAATATCAACTCTTTTGTTACAATAAGATGCAAGGATTAAAAATAAAAAAATATTATCAATTGCAATGGATCGTCGATATAATATTTCATAAATTGCATTATCATGAGCTATTCTCGCTCAATAAGAAGTTAAAGCCATTTAAAGTTACAAAAAAAAGGATTTTTAGAAGCCTACGTTAAGTTATAGGAAAACTATAGCAATTGCCCTATATCTTATAATTTTTTAGAAATACTAGGTACATTTAAATATTTATAAGTACTTGGATGTGTATGGAGCCCTCGTAGTACGGGTACTATTGTGAAAGGGTTTTATAATTACGATGTAAACCCCAGTCCTTCCGTATGCCTCGAATTTTCTAAAACTGTAAATTATTCGTGTAAAGTTTTATAATTAGATGAAGATCACATTAGGACGCAATAAAGTTATGAAAAATCCCACATAGGCAATCATCGTTAAGGTTTTCTGAGGACTCTTCCTGTGATTCTCCCTTCATGCTGTTTTAAAGTATGGCGGGTATTAATATATAGATTATTTAGATTAGCAAGTATTCAAGAAAACCTGCGCATACAAATAATGTTTTATGGCTTATGGTGTCTATGGTTTCTGATATCTACGGATTATTATGTTTATGACTTACGATGTCTGTGACTTTTGAAGTCTATTACTTACGACAACTATGGTTCTTTATATCCATGATTTATGACGCCTATTGTCTATGAAATCTATGGCTAATTGTGTTCATGACTTATGATGTCTATGACTTATGATGTCCGTGGCCTTTGATGTCTATTGCGTACGATGCGAGTGGTTTATTATGTGTACGACTTATGATGTTTTTAGCTATGGCTTATGGTGTCCACGGTTTGTCATTTCGGTAGACTTTGATTTCTGTTGATTATGATGTGTATGGTTTATGATTTTCATGGCTTGTGACATTCATTGCTAATGATTTGGGAGATTTTTCTCTTTTAATGATTTTTTTCTTTCTTACGACAATATCTTATGAAAACTACAGCTTAAGATGTCTATGGCTTATTATTTGTATGGTTTGGGATATCTATAGCTTATGATTTCTATTACTTATGGTATATACGGCTTACGTTATCTATGGTTTATTATATTTATTGCTACTAATGTATGTGGCTTAATTTTATTATATTTATTGCTAATAATGTATGGTCTATAGCATATGAATCTATGCCTTATGATGTTTATGATCTATGGTCTAAAACATCGATGGTTTATGATATTTATGGGTAACTTTTCTTCTTTTGTACATCGTTAATTTTCGTATGATATTTCATCTAAACCGAAAATATAATCCGAATTAAGAATGAGATAGCCAATATAAACGTAATTACATGCAAACTGATTAATATTAATTTTTTATATAAATAGATATAATATTTCAAAATTGCATACATTGCATTGTCATAAACTATTCTCGCTTAACAAGAAGTTACAGCCAATTACTACTTTGCTGAAACCCACCAGTGTATATTTTTACGATTTTGTGAATGTTTATACTTACTATTTCGTTAGGATAAGATACCGGGATACAAAAAAAGAAATAATTTTGACCGTAATGAATCATCGATATAATATTTCACAATTTCAAAAATTACATTACTATGAGCTATTCTCACTCATCAAAAAGTTACAGCCAATTACTATTTTGCTGAAACTCACCAGTATATTTTTTTTACAACTCACACAAAATGTTCCTGTTGTTTTCATTTTCAAGCCGACTGCGTAAAGCAGTTTTCTCAGTTAATTTCGAGTAATTACGAAATAATCGACGTCATTACCAGCCTTACTGTACTTGCACAAGGCGAACGTGACACTTTCACGGCGGTTGGTTAATCGGTTAAAATTAACTGAAATACGTTTTGTTATGAAGCGTAGATAATAACACGTTTAGAGGAGAAAGTACGTTAATATTTAGTAATTTTACAGAGAAAGTTGTTCCATAAAAGAAAAAAACTTTTTTTTTCAATTATCGTAACGGAATAAGTACAGAAACTCGCTTTATGGACTCATTTGATAACCAAGAATATATTTTTACTCTAATTTTATATTTTAGGTGCCTCTGATGTGATATTGCGTTCCTGGTGTTGCATACTACCATTATTGAAATTGTAAATGTTTGTCAGTTTGTTGTCTAACAACTCTTCAACGAAACAACCAATTATTACCAAATTAGGCATGCCGACAGGTGTTACGGGAAAATACATAGGCTATATAATAGTCGTGGCTCTGTACACGTGAAATATTGATACAACTAAAAGTAGGTCTAGATGTTTGTTACTCAATAACATGCAAATGATACGTCATATTTTCATAAAAATTAGGCCGTAAATACTTAATTAGTCAAACTAACTATTGGCGCTTTTAATTCTAAAAATAACATAATTTCTCTGAGATGGAACTCGGTGTCTTTGTTCAATAATAAAATTTTGGCGCTGTAACATGTTGATAGATGGTGTAACGTCTATACGTAAATGATTTAATATTATTTCTAGATAGTTGTTGCGATAGTATCACTGGGTTATAGACAAATCTTATCGTCTTAATCATGAGAACCATGAGAACGACGCCCCGAGCAAAAAACTGATAATATATATTTTTGAGGTACACCATATCAGGGGTGCACCACAATATAACTTTATATTGTGGTCACACCACAATCTAAAAATATTTTTGTTGCAATTAAATAAGTTTGTAGGATATATTGTTTCAAGTATTTTAACACGATACAATTTTTGTATATATTTGGCGTTAACTTTGTAGAAATTCGTTATTCACAATTAAATGAAACTACGTGATGTAGTATTATTTCTACTTTCTTTAATATCTTTACCACGACCTAGGTTTCGTTGTATTACAACATCTTCAGGTGGGATATTATTAAAGATATCTTTGCTAATATCCCACCTGAAGATGTTGTAATACAACGAAACCTAGGTCGTGGTAAAGAACTTCAAGAAAGTAGAAATAATGCTACATCACGTAGTTTCATTTAATTGTGAATGATAACATTTTGTTGTTACGTTATTCATATTATAAACAGATCGTGTGCGGTACCGTAATATAGTCATCATAAATGCATAAGTTTGAAAATTTTGAAATCGACACAATTAGACGTTGGTGAAAATTAACTTAATAGAATTGTTTATATGCACAGTGAAGTTGATGAAAGCATGGTAAAAATAAGAAACAGTGGTAAAAGTAACAGAAGATGGTAAAAATGACAGACGATGGTAAAAATAAGCGGTTTTACCACACTCCTGAACGGGGAAACTCTGTCGAACATTATTTGAATTGACTTACATTTCATAGAAATACGGTAGTTGACTCATCCTAAATTTTGATATTTTTCGTACAATATTGTGAAATATTAGTTAAAAACCAGTCTTGAAAAAAATTAAAAAATTGAGTGAAAAATAAGCCAGATATAGGCTTTTAAATTTGAAGATACGGATAGGGTTGGGTATATCCCTGTCTCTTTTCCTCTTGTAGAATATAATGTGCAATTTTAAAAATGACCTCACAACATAGCATTCCTATCCTTGTCTAAAGATTAAATTTAAACTTTTATAACTCTGTCAATTTTTAAGATTATTAAAAATTTGTTTCACTCTTCATCAGATTGTACCTTGAAATTATGATTAATGAAATAAAAAAAATTAGTCAAATACCCAATTACGCACAAAATGTCTGAAGTCGTAGAAAAAACTTTTAAAGAAGTAATATTGACATTCAATTAAGGAAAAATTAATCTCGTGAAACGTAGCTTTTCTGAACTAAAAATATTTCATTTGTTTAATGCAGTTGAAACAAAATTAAATGAATAATATTTCTCATAGTTTTCATGTAAATTCAACATGTCGAATGTACCTTCAGTAATGTGTAAAGCAACAATGTAAATATTCATAATCACGAAATATTCACAATCAGGAATGTTCGTTCAGTATTGTGTAAAGCAACAATGTAAATATTCATAATCACGAAATATTCATAATCAGGAATGTTCGTTCAGTATTGTGTAAAGCAACAATGTTAATATTCATAATCACGAAACCATGAGAGCTTTTCGACAGTGGAAAAATTATTGTGGTAGATCACTCGTCGTTAATTGCCCCACTATGAAATAAAAAATATTTGTTGAAACATTATTAAATATTTCACAGAAATGATCCTAAAAAGGTTTAGTTACTAGGAAATGTTTTGTGCTTGCGGCACTCAGGGAATCCTGTTATATCATATCTAACTGTACTTTTCCGCGAGTGGTTATAAATTCTACTCTTCGGACATTTTGAGGATAATAAGTTCTATGAAATATATATTAAATCAAATAACCTTAAATAAATTTTGCCCGTTCCAGAAGGCTGTAAAAAGGCGTATTTTAAATATTGTCATTTTTTTTCATTTAATATTTGAGGTTCGTGAGTCGCCATTAAGTCGTGCTTTTGTTAGTCCAGGCACATGTTATGTATACAGGTGGGTGCAGTAAGTGCATTTACTTGTGAATTTGACGTGCAAAAATGCGGTTTTCGGACATGGTGACCGAAGTCGCATGTCAGTTCCGAGAACACTGTGTCACTGAGAATACACGAGCGAACGGCACTAATGCGGTGTTAAATTTCGCAATTCTGTAATGAGACACGCGGCCTGTGCGGCACTAGATCTTTGTGCCCCGAGTGTTCTTGTGAATGAATATTAACAATATTTTGGTAATAATCTAATCCATTATTTTCAAAACGATAATGTTTGTAAGCAAACTAATGTGACGCTTCAAGTATGGTTGTCCCAAATATATTTTCGATTAGGTGATCACTATTCACAAAACTCGCTATATTTCGCCAATTATATTATGAAACCTTGCACTATAATTATATAATTACTTAATAAATTGTTTTTTACCAATGTAAATTGTGAAATTTAAAGAACAAAAATAGACCACCCTTGCTGTAGATCATACAAGACTCAGAGGTATCAAACCTTTTGGAAAAATATTCAATATTTATTTATTTAACATCTTTTATGTATAGTACATATGGCGGACTTATTTCTACATGAGCAATATTTTCCAGTCAATCATAGCAATTGGTATTGAAATTTAGTTGTTAGATTGTAAGACATTTTACAATGTAAATTCTTTATAGCGCATTAGACGATAGAAACAATTTTTAAAAAAATACAAAAGTATTAGTAAAAAAAAACTATCGACAGGATTTGGGATGGGAAAGACAGGAAAGGACAAGGACACAAAGGAAAAGATTGCAGGAGAGGCAGGACTTTTTCACTCGATCTTTGAAAATATTTAGAGACGTGATTTTTCTGACGTCAGGATCGAGGTGATTCCGAATTTTTGCTGCTTGGACAGCGAAGGATTTTTCGTAAGTGATAATATGTTAAAAAGAAGTGTAAGTATGTGAAGTTGGCGTCGATCACGGTTCCTCAGCCATTTGAAGAAGTGACCTGTATTCATTAAGATCAGGATAGCACACGTCTCCATAATCAATTAATGGCAATAGGAGTGTTTGACAAAGGTAGATTTTTGTTTTAGTTGGTAGAAAATTTTGAAGACGTTTCGAAGAGTGTGTCCTGTTGAAAACATGACTACCAACATCATTTACTTGAGAACGGCAACTAAGATTTTGATCGATCAGTAGACCCAGGTTTTTAGCACTAATTTTGGTACACTAGGTAGGTTTACTTTAGAAATCTGTCTTTGACTAACAATGAAGATAGCTTGAGACTTGCTTGGGTTAACTAAAAGACCTATTTCATGAGCTCACTGACCAATTGAAGAGAGATCTTGTTTAAGTATGTCGATGGTTTTTTATAAGGAATGGAGGTCCGAATGCGCGTAGATTTGTAGGTCGTCAGCATAGAGGCGATAATTGCTACTAATATTCTTAACAACATCATCAATAAATACTGGGAAAAAGAGAAGAGGTAGAGATAGGACTCCACCTTGAGGTACACCAGCTGTAAGATCAGTCCCAGAATACATATCTGACAACTTAACACACTGCCTAGGACTGGAGATACGAACCAAACCACTCAAGTGAGTGTTGGGATATATTAAGATATTTCAAGCGGGAAAGAAGAACATCGAAGTCAACAGAGTTAAATGCACGGCTGGAATCAAGAAGCGCAAGGACAGTAACTTGTGTATTATCCATAGCCAAGCGTATATCATCAGTAGCCTCAACAAGGGCAGTTGACCTTTAAAGCTATATTGAAGTGGATTTAGAATTACGAGCATTGAAGAAAGTAACGAGTTGACCATAAACAATACGTTCAAAGACTTAATGTAATAATAAAAATGATAAAAAAATATTACACCTGAAATATACAACAAACAACTCGAGTGGTGAACAGTAGCAACTGTACTGCAACTTTCAAAGTACTATTACGTCGCTGCTGCATTCCTTTTAATAAAGTTTATCAAGTATGGAACAGATGGCGTTAATTTATTTCGAATCTTTTTCCCTTTTTATAATATTCTAGAACACAATACGAATAATATCACATAGATGGCGTTAGTTACATATGACACAATTCATCTTTCTTCTCTAAGGAATTAAGCAAAGAAAATAATTTTAAAATTTAACTTAAAAATATCAGAGTTGAAATTAATTTTCTTATAAAGTCATGTCTTCTATCCGATTAACTTTTTATTATTTATTTCGCTGTAATTATTCGCTTTGGAGATATAAGTACTCAAATAGGATATTTGACTACTCCCAAATTTGCTACTTTTTGTAAAATAGATAGAGAGATAAATATCGGAGATAGTGTCAGTGACAAAGAAAGCAATAGAAATGGTGGCCGATACAAAGGCAGTAGCGTAGACAAAAGTAAAGTATTTTGCTATGTAATTCTTCATCGCAGCTTGTTTATAATCTAGAAAGTTAAATTTTTTTTATCGTTTAAGCATATGGACACCCTACATCCTATAATTATATTCCCGAAATGCACAAATATGCAAAATTAATATATTAAGACTACAAATATCAAGATAACCGTGCACAACACTTCCTTTAACCCGTATACGGCACACGCTAAAATTAGACAATAAACGCTAAATGTCCTGACCCCTTTTTTTGCACACATTTCGGTTCATACTGGTAAACCGGGAAAATTTGCTTACCTAGAAAGATGATAAGGTGTCATTTGACTAATCTTTAAATATGTATTTTAAATCTATTAATGCATCTTAAAACATTTATGAATAGGTGGAAAAACATGAAAATTTTGTAATAGTAAAGTTTTTATTGACTGAAATTTCTATGGTTATTTAAAATATTTAGCAAATAAATATTTGACTGCATCGTCCACATAATGGTTTTTTTATAAATATCGCATATATATCTGTGTGTGTGTGTATGTGTATATATATATATATATATATATATATATATATATATATATATATACATATATATTTATACATATATGTATTTACAATGTAATATTTTTTATAAATATCGATTTATTCTTACAACCAGAAGTGGAATAGTGAGGTCTCTTTCTTGTATCTACAACTGAAGACTGCATCGGTGTCTGTTATAGTATTGGAATCGAGATTCCAGATTCATCTGACATGCCATTGAGTTCTAGAGCTACCTGGAGTATAAAATTCGCTTAATCTATGCGCTTGGTTTGTCACCTCTTGATACAAAATCCGTGCATTAAAGCAGCAAAGTCTAAGATATTATGAAAAACTCATACTGACTACTTTCTTGTTACTGCAACAACATCAACTCCATATTTCTTTCTTGTTACTGCAACAACATCAACTCCATATTTCATTAAAGCAGCAAAGTCTAAGATATTATGAAAAACTCATACTGACCACTTTCTTGTTACTGCAACAACATCAACTCCATATTTCTTTCTTGTTACTGCAACAACATCAACTCCATATTTCATTAAAGCAGCAAAGTCTAAGATATTATGAAAAACTCATACTGACCACTTTCTTGTTACTGCAACAGCATCAACTCCATATTTCATTGAGTTTTAAAAAGTGATGGTCACTGTTTTTTCTTCATATTATTATCATCTGCTGCTGTGATGAAGAATTACACAACAAAAAAAGGTATAAAGATATGTAGATAGTAAGGCAGAACGATAGTTAGAGATATAGTTAAAGATAAAGATAGGGAAAATATAGAAATAGGATTAAAAATAGAAATAAAGATAGCCCTTATTTTACGGTTTTTCAACATTAACCTTAATTTTGAGTCTCGTCAGTAACTACTACATTAAATTAAGAAGTTTTTATCAACCATCAAGTGTTTACCATTATAGCTGGCCAGGTATTGATTTAGGTCCATTAAGAGGAGTCGAAGAAGAGAAATACAATGCATGGTGTACCCGCACGAAGACGGACTAGCTCATTGTGTCCAAATACAATGAACAATTGTTGATACGGAATCGACAGCAGGTATGCCCTTGTTGAATGTAGCGTGGTGGGAAACAAATGTGGAGTTATTTTCAAACCGATTTTTCTAAATATGAAGAGATTTTAACTAATTTTCCTGAATTATACAATACAAGGACATTTACAAATTATGAAATAGTATGTAATGTAATAAACAAGAATTTACATGAAATAAGTTTTGTTACAAAACAACCTACCTAATGCAATTTTTTTATGAAAAAAGGTGCAGATGTATAATGGCCCTTTTATTACATAAAAGTAGCATTTTAGGTTTTTAGCACAATTATGATTTTACAAAGTAAGAAAACAACCATTGTGTTACTCAGTCAATTTTTTGGAAGACGTGCTAAACGAAAATGTTATGGGGTCTATGGTATTCGTTCATTCGTCTTTCTGTCAAATCGAAACTTTTGAATTTTTTAGCATAAACTCATGCTTAGAACATAAGAGTTTACTGCAAATAAAAAATGATGTTAAATAAAAAAAAGAGGGAAGCTTGCTCTTTGGAAACTCTCTTCTTGGCTTTTACGACATGTTGAGATGTGAATTTACTTACAATTTTTCTGGCCTTTTGTAAACTGCGTGCTACAAACGGCGACATGAGGTCATCACGTTCAGTCGTCACGTCCGTTACGTCTGAACTTACACTCGGTATGTTCCGTTCTACCACCTCTTATTCTTCCACCCTCATTCCGCTTCATCATGTCCCATTTATTTGGCACCCGTACCTGTAGTTAAGGGTTACCTAACATTACAAATCATAATCTTTATCGGTTTTCATAACATCCGTCCATTCGCCCACAGCTTCACAAATTGACTAATTTCCACTAAAATACACTAGTAGGTACTGTTCGATCTTTAAAACGCGCTATCGTTTCCTAATACTCAACATACATATAAAATGCTAACTCTTCGTTAGCGCTTCAGCTTATAAGATGTAAGTTACTAGATACTTTTGAAAGCGTAGTAAATAATAAACAGTTCAACTTATTGTTAAAATAGCTGAAAAGCTCGCGATGAGTTGCAGGGTGCGGGACGGGGGAGGTGCAAATGGGCAATGACGCCTTCGATAATTAATTACGTCGATTAATATTTTGAAATAAATAAAAAAAAATTATATGATTGACATGAAATTATATGATAGATAGTTTTCTTAAGATTACATAAAAACTAACTTAATGTTAACTATCAAGTTTGCTTAATAAAATAATAATTTAAGAGTTTTTATATAATTTTTCTTGGAACTCTACATTATTAATAATTTCTACAAACATTTTGTAATTTAGAACCGTAAATAAACGACAATCTGACAAAATCGAAGGATAGTGTAATTTATAATTAAAGATATATTATGTCTAAATTTTATAGAGACGATACTTACGCATGTGTTGCCTCTACCTCCCGATAATGGTAAAGATCATTTCTATAGACAATAGACGAAGAAGAAGTATCCATCAGTCGATTGTTTATTGGGGCATAAAAATGTTAAAATTCTTGTTTTAAATAAGCAAAAAGTATTCCTAGTACAATTTATAGGGCCCGGCAGCTAGCGCATGTCGGAAGACTAATACAATAGGTTTTCCTGGGTACTTAAATTGGTGTATGTTAACTGAAATAATTTTAATTGGAGGTTTTAATAAAAAATATCTATAATTTTAGAAATTTTAAAAGTTTAAATTCGAGCATGGGACGTTGTAAATCACTTTGAAGTTTAATGTTTCAAAAACGAGACTCATAAATTTTACGAATATTAAATGGAAACTCTTTTTAATTATAAAAGGCATTTTCAATGATACTTACCTTGATGGGATGTGCAAGAATTTTTTGAACCAAAAAGTTCAATTTATTCATTTTGTCCAAGATTTTTTATGGGGAAAAAGTTGTGGTTTTGCTTCATGCTAAGCTTGACGTATTGTGGGTATACTCGGCGGTAGGCCACCGAGTATACCCAAACACCGTACGGTAGCGATGATATTAGTATAGATATGCTCAAATCGATAACAGATATTGTAACGCCAATAATTACCAACATATTAAATACCTCCATAGCGAGTGCCAACTTCTAAAAAAATCTTCGCTTTAATTTTTTTCCACTGCCAAAGTATCCAGTCCTACAGTGCCTAATGAATTTCGGCTAATCCTAATATTACCTCTGTCATCTAATGTTTTCGTAGTTATTATTCACTCCCAACTGGCAACTTCATTAATTCTCAATAGCTGGTGCACCCGGATTCAGAACCTCGATCAGGGTTTCGTCTGGGTCAACTGCACTAATTAAGCTCACTGACGGTATACGCTTAGCCATGGATAATGCTCAGTTTGCAATACTTGTTCTTCTCGATTTTAGCAATGCATTTAACTCTGTTGTTATTGGTATCCTCCTTGCGCAATTGAAATTATTCAATGTTGTATATTACGTAATAAATAGGTTTAAATCATATTTTCAGGGCCATAGACAATATGTCGAAACTTCTGATGCTTATGACAAGTATTGATGTTGATGCTCACTTGGTGCTTGGTGTTCCACAAGATGAAGTCCTTTCTTCACTACTTTTTTCTATATTCATTAGTTAAAATTGCCAGAAATCTTAGGAGTAATTATCTCTAGTACGCATACTAATCGAGGTCTAAATTTAGATAAATTTGCAATTTACCTAAATTTAGACCTCGATTCAAGGCTAAAAAATAGTGCTGCTAAATTATTCTACTATGTCTCAGGCCATTATTGTCGGCAATCAAAGACTAATTTTCAAAAAAAAAACGCCGAGTTTGCCACTGTTATTATTAAAGTTTATTATGTTTCCTTTTTCTCCAATTGTCAAAAACCTGGTCTATTAATCGATCGAAATCTCAATTGGCAACTCCTGATCAACGACGTTATTTATTATCTCTTCAGTTGTACGAGTTTACACTCTCCAAAGCGACTTTAAAACTTTCTGGCAATTAAAATTAAACTTTCGTCTTTTCTAAACACTTCTATTTCCTCCGCTTGAGGTGTGCTTTTTGGATCCGGAGATGTGTGCTATTTGGATCTGTCGGAAGATCACTAAAATAAGTTATATCGTCTTCAGAATTCGTACATCCATTATATATATTCGACCTCGGAAAATATGACAGATCTTCAAGTTTCCGCCTCGTCTCAAATGGTTGGCAATTCGGACCGACCTAATTTTCATGATCTTTTACTTCTGTTCAGTATCTTGAATGTTTCCAGTAGTCCTTTCTATATTAAATTAAAATTTTCTGCCTTGGTTGCTTATGGCTTGAGCTTGTGTATATATTCGACCTCAGGAAATATAACACATCTCCAAGTTTTTGTCTCGTCTCAAATGATTGGCTATTTGGGACCGCCCTAATTTTCATGATCTTTCACTTCTGTTTAGTGTTTTGAATGATTCCAGTAGTCCTTTATGTCTTAAATCAAAATTTACCACCTTGGTTGCTAATGGCCTGAGTTTGTGTATATATTCGACGTCGGAAAATATAACACATCTTTAAGTTTCCGTCTCGTCTCAAATGGTTGGCTATTTGGGACCGCCCTAATTTTCATGATCTTTCACTTCTGTTCAGTGTTTTGACTGTTTCTAGTAGTCTTTCATTTCTTAAATTAAAATTGTCTGCATTGGCCTTAGCTTGCGTTCGGAAATGCTCCTTAGCTTCCTCATCTTCTATCATTAGATTACCAAATGATACCAAGTTGTAGAATAAGTTATACCCAGACCTACAAAATCTTCCTTTACATTCATATTTAAGAAGTCTCAAGAAGTTACACCCCCTGTAATTTCCTTTAATACCCAACTTCCTTTCTTTCCTTCCATATTCTATTCCATTCTTCCACCCTATGTTAATTTTAGAGTGTATGTATGTGTATGTACGTGTATATATATATATATATATATATATATATGTATATAGTGAATTGACGTCTTTCTATGTATATGAATGTGTTTTAAATTTTATTTTACTTTTAGAAAATTGTACAGTCTACCCTTATAACATTTATTGTTTTACTAGTATCCGCGATTTATTGGCTATAAGAGATTGCCCCTGTAGCAATAAGTAAACCACATGTATCAAGTATATATATTTAAATCTATAAATAAATAAATACATAAATAAAACACTGGTTTACGTACGGAACGCGACGGGAGTCTTACTTCGAATCTCGGGACTTGTGTTTTTATCTTCTTTGAAATTTTTATGTTACTGTTTATTAAAATATTATTTATTAACTAGCGTGACCCGTGCGAAGTCTTCGCATTATTTATTCCATTATGAAGCTCAGATGACAGATCAAACAAATATTTTACTAAAATTGACATATAGAGGCGCAAGTATCAAAAGCATTGAGCTAAAGCGCCACTTTATTTATACGTGAGAGGATTTGAAATTAAACAACAATTTTACCGACCGTCAATCATATTGACTTCGAGCCGTTAGATGGCAGCATTGCTGTTTTGTGTATATAATTTTAATAATTAATTAATTTGCAAAAACAATAGCAATAATACATTTTTTAGTTGTGGATGCCGGTAGAGCAAGCAATTATCTATAAAATGATATATAATTTATGTGGATTAGTTGTGAGGTTTTTTCTAAAAAGGGAGAGTAACATCTTAACCTTAGCGTATTAATATATATGATGATATAATTAAAAAAACACACTCTCTGTCTCTCGAATATGTTCAATACATAAAGTTTATAATGGAGACGTTTATTTTCTCTTTGGACAAATCTGTTTATTTATCGATTTGTTTATTTTGTGTGCAATTGCAAGTTTTATAAATTAATTGAGCGTGTCTGTTTGCGGTAATATATAATTTTTATATTGATTTTATTTAATATCAAAGTGGATAAAATATGATCCGTTTAATGTGCACTTCATCGTTTCGTCCGTGCGTCTACGTAAATATAATATTATATTTTTGCTATAAAAATTAAAAAAAATATAATATTTAAAAAATAAAAAAAATATAATAAAACATACACAATAAGATTACGTTGGTTGCTATATTTTGTACTTGTGCAGTGTGGTCTTAAGCACATCCAATTTTTTATTTCTTTTCCACATATTAATTGAGATCTGGATAATGTACTTTCAAAATTTCATACCATTAGGTCTGAAACTATGAATTCATAGACTGTGCAGCGTGTTTTACATAGATTTAGAAATATGGACGCTACACCTAAAATTGTGTAGCGTTCATATATATAAAACTATGTAAAAAATTTGAAAATGTGATGGGGGACAGGCCGACACGGCGATGTTATAATGACCTCTTGTTTCATTATGCGACTCGAAATGAACGAGGATTTTAGGAGAGCGAATAAATGTTTTTAATCCTCTAATTCAGATTCTATCGAATGGGTTATGATTTAAAAAAAAATCAATCAAACTATATTGTTATGTATTGATACTAAATTTCAGTACATTATTATTTTTGGATCTCAATTTTTGATACTTTTCTAAATATTTTAACACGTAATCAACACCTCATGAAATATTTTTCATTGAATATATTTGGCGTTAATTTTGTGGAAATTCATTATTCAGAATTAAATGAAACTGCGTATATAGTATTATTTCTATTTTATTTAGTTTTTAGATTTTTTTTACATTATGCGCTATTGTATTAACCCTTATCTATTAATTTGGGTCTATTATCTAAACCCAGGGGATTTGGTTAATGGTTTTATACAAAACGGCTGCCATATGAACTTCGCAACCTATAGGAGAAACCAGACCTTTTTTGGGCTAGATTTCTTATAAACACTATTGTTTATGGCGCTCATGTGACTTGTACTATAAAGAGATGTTGTTACTTGACATCCTTGCAAATTCATGCTCCCAATTTAAATCAGTTGTAAAGAAAAGGCTTCGTAAAATTCTTGCACAGCGGATGGATCAGTAATTTTATTTTTCATCTTATTTTATTCATTGTTTGTCCAAATCATTTAATTAGAGCGCCTTATATAAGTAGATAACTTATAATCCATAATTACAACTTTATTTACTTGATAAGTTATTTACAAATACTTTCCATATTATTTTATATCTTATTCAAACAAAATATTGTTTGGCTTATTTAAGTTGACAATGTCACATTTATAATCGTATTAAATTGGGTATTTTATAAATGTATTAATTTTCTTTTATTATAGTATTATTATTGAAATGTTAGAACACAAACTTATTTCGTTTTTAGTGTTCATGGAATATTTAAAATAGTTTGTGTTTGTCGGAACTAACGGCTTAATGTGCCTTCCGGAATATGGTGGAGCTCATAAAGATATTATTAAGATATGTATTTGATGAGCATCCATCCAATCACCAACTGGTGCGTGCGTTATTTATGTGGAATCAACGAGTATGACTCAGCTACGACCCTTCTCACATTAATAGACTGCAATTAAGGAAGAAAATCAAATTGCATGTCGTAAATCTTAACGTAAATCTTTACTAATATATAAAGTTTGTAGTTTATTTGTTGGCTCATGTTAATTTCTGGAACCACATGTGTTCTGGAGATTAGCGTGACATTATCGTGCTACGGTTAATAGAGGAAAAGAATGGATAAAAAAATTAACAGAAGTCTGGGAACACTGCTTAAACGGTGAAGGCAGAAAGAGAGGCCAGCTGTTTTAATGACAGATCATCTCGAATATTCCCGTCGATAAACCTCGGACCTCGGCGACCCGGTTTAGATATTTACAATCATTAACATTGATAAAAAGATCCAAAGCTTATTTTTTACTGTTGGGGCTTTGATATCTATTTTTTTTTAAATAGGTTGCGAAATGTGTATATTAAATTTCATCCCTCTACCACCGAGACCGTGTGGCCTAATGGATAAGGCGTCGGACTTCGGATCCGAAGATTGCAGGTTCGAGTCCTGTCACGGTCGAACTATACTTTTTGGGAAGCTTATTTTTCATCTTATAAATCAATGTTATAAGTAGAAAAATTATAATTTTTTATATTCTATCTAAAGAATTCATTGGAAAGAATATATTTATTTAAAAAATACATTCATTTATATTGTACATAATTTAGAAAGAATGTATTTATTTAATATAGAAAGAATACATTTAATTATATTGTACACAAATTAAATTTCGTCTTGAATTTTTTTCTAGTTACAATTCCATTTAATTTTCTTCAGTTATAATATTAAGAAATACCACGAAGAAAACCGGTCAAGTACGAGTCGGACTTACGAATCGAGGTTGCATTATTCAATTATTGCATTATTAAATTA
This sequence comes from Druceiella hillmani, assembly GCA_039881145.1. Lineage (NCBI taxonomy): Eukaryota > Metazoa > Arthropoda > Insecta > Lepidoptera > Hepialidae > Druceiella > Druceiella hillmani. The sequence goes on along the minus strand of JAYKKI010000073.1, from coordinate 3,870,830 downwards.
TTTGATTTATCATAAGTCGTCACTAATACAAACTTCTTTACGCTATATTATATCTAAAAACTGTGAGAAAACTTCTAGAATCATTATTATATTTTTTCTATATACTTTGTGTAGCCTTTTGTATGGAATTTAATGTCTCGATTATTTAATTTGCCCGAAAAATATTTACGTGTGTAGCTTTTAGGTTACCTACGGTTTAATGTGCCTTAATTTTAAGTTTCTAAGCCCAGCTATTTAGCTACCTGCGGTTTAATGTGTCTTAATTTTAAGTTTCTACGCCCAGCTATTGAGCTACTTGCGGTTTAATGTGCCTTAATTTTAAGTTTCTAGGCCCAGCTATTGAACTACCTGCGGTTTAATGTGGCCTTAATTTTAAGTTTCTAGGCCCAGCTATTGAACTACCTGCGGTTTAATGTGGCCTTAATTTTAAGTTTCTACGCCCAGCTATTGAGCTTCCTGCGGTTTAATGTGCTTTAATTTTAAGTTTCTAGGCCCAGCTATTGAACTACCTGCGGTTTAATGTGCCTTAATTTTAAGTTTCTAGGCCCAGCGATTGAACTACCTGCGGTTTAATGTGGCCTTAATTTTAAGTTTCTGCGCCCAGCTATTGAGCTACCTGCGGTTTAATGTGCTTTAATTTTAAGATTCTAGGCCCAGCTATTGAGCTACCTGTGGTTTAATGTGCTTTAATTTTAAGTTTCTAGGCCCAGCTATTGAACTATCTGCGGTTTAATGTGCCTTAATTTTAAGTTTCTAGGCCCAGCTATTGAACTACCTGCGGTTTAATGTGGCCTTAATTTTAAGTTTCTAAGCCCAGCGATTGAACTACCTGCGGTTTAATGTGGCCTTAATTTTAAGTTTCTGCGCCCAGCTATTGAACTACCTGCGGTTTAATGTGCCTTAATTTTAAGTTTCTAGGCCCAGCTATTGAACTACCTGGGGTTTAATGTGGCCTTAATTTTAAGTTTCTATTCCCAGCTATTGAGCTACCTGCGGTTTAATTTGCCTTAATTTTAAGTTTCTAGGCTCAGCTATTGAGCTACCTGCGGTTTAATTTGCCTTAATTTTAAGTTTCTAGGCCCAGCTATTGAACTACCTGGGGTTTAATGTGGCCTTAATTTTAAGTTTCTATTCCCAGCTATTGAGCTACCTGCGGTTTAATTTGCCTTAATTTTAAGTTTCTAGGCTCAGCTATTGAGCTACCTGCGGTTTAATTTGCCTTAATTTTAAGTTTCTAGGCTCAGCTATTGAGCTACCTGTGGTTTAATGTGCTTTAATTTTATGTTTCTAGGCCCAGCTATTGAACTACCTGGGGTTTAATGTGGACTTAATTTTAACTTTCTACGCCCAGCTATAGAGCTACCAGTGGTTTAATGTGTTTTAATTTTAAGTTTCTAGGCCCAAGTATTGAACTACCTGTGGTTTAATGTGCCTTAACTTGTATTTTCTAGGCCCAGCTATTGAGCTACCTCCTATTTAATGTGCCTTAATTTTAAGTTTCTACGCCCATCGGTTTATGAGAAAAACGGTTGATGATGAGGCCAGCTCAGTCTGATGATGAGTTTTGGCGATGAACAATGGAACTCCTTAAGGAATGGCAGTAAATTAAACGTGATTCAATATATTTGCTACTGGTAGTTGTTAAAATATCCGTTACATTTATATTTGATACCAGTAAATATTCTACATTTGTATGTAGGTATTTAAACAGTATCGATACTAGCTTCCCGTGCTAATTAATGACTACAACTATTGATAATATATGATGTATAATTGTCACTAACCCATCTCCACTTTCACATTATGGCAAAGAGAACTTTTTTTTCTTGAGACAGTGGTTCTATTTGTGTTCATCATATTAAAAATATTTAGATGAGTTTTTCACTCTGGAAAAGTTCTAAGGGAGAACAAAAAAGAGAAAAAGTTTTAAAAAGAGGCAAAGAATAATAGGGTATTGGACAATATTTTTTGATTACTAAAACCGAACAAGTAATAACATTAAAAACGGTTAAAATAAATATATCTTACCTAGGACATTATAAAGTAATAACGACTTAAAACATTACGAACTACGACTCGCGCGAAAACGCCCCATACAAAATACAACTGGTTTATGACGTCACTAGCCAGTTATTTTGCATTCATTATAAGGGAGTTTATTAAATATTTTTAGTATCTCTTTAAATATTGCGTTTAAGTTATATATTGCGTATTATAATTTTCTTATTTTTTTGTGTGGAAACTAAAATTCAAAATGACATTTTCAATTTAATGAACAAAAAAACTGACCATTCTCCGATTTTAGACATTTCGATTAATTGCTTTTTATGTGCATTATTTTTCTCATCACAAGGTTTTTTTTAAACCTTCTCTGCGGTTTTAAAACATTTTTAAAACAATATAGACAACAATCAAATATTCTCATTTGCATTGAAATCAGCAATGTTTCAAAGCAAAGGCATTTATCATGCGTAAACAAATATGCATTAACCGTGTTTTCTTAACACGATTAATGTATACTTTGTTTACATTGTACATTGTTAGATTCTGTTTGTTTGGAGTCGAGGAAAAATAAACATTATAAAAAATCTACTGGTACCAACACAATAACGTTATGTAACATTCAACCACATGTGTATTTGAGAAATATACAAATAATACAAGGGAACATCTGGATAGCAGTGGCGTAACTTCACCTAATGTTGAGGTCATAAAAATATTTTGTTAACCTATAATGCAATTCTGTGCTTCAAAAGGAAAAAAAACTGAATATTTACAAGATCACTTCGTCTGTCACTATAGTTTTCCTTAGAAACCGTCCGACATAGAGACTTAAAATTTGGTACAGTCATAAAGTAACTCGCGTACAACTCAATGGTTAACTTGCCCACGGCTACGCTCGAGTGATTTTAGGAAAATATAAAAATCTTTCTTTTTTCAAAGACATAGGTATAGATTTCAATCATGCCAATTATATCGTTACGAGTTAAGTCAAATTATTTTTAATTAAAGCAAATTATGTTAAAAAAAACTTAACAAACCTATTTTTTAACTATTGTTAGCGACGCGACGTTATGCGATGATAGTCTGTACTAAAATGCCGTGTAACAATCTACTCATGAATTTGACATGTTAAATGGAACATGTCGCGCCATATTTGTTAATTAAATTAATAACAGCGCAGTCACTTTTTAGCATCTGTGTTCACTGTTGCTGAAAATGATAATGTAATAATAAATAGCCTACCTTTTAATCTACGATGTATATTATCTACAAAATTTAATTGAAATCTGTTTAATCGCTGAAGCGTGAAAGAAAGACAAATAAACAAAGTTTCAATTTTATTATTTTAATAGGGAGACTTTTAGAAATATTTCAAAATATTATATAAATACTCACAGCTTTTCAGAAATTCACGAAATTCTTACACCTGTTAAAGATACATGGTGAAAATTATATTAATGTTTGTAAATAGCTTTATCTATATATATATATATATATATATATATATATATATATATATGTATATATATATATATATATATATATATATATGTATATATATATATATATATATATATATATATATATATATATATTACTTAATCAAATCGACTTAGTGAAAATAGGGGAATTAATATTTATTTGTATTTTTCAAAAGGGTAGTTTCTTGAAGAATTTTTTTTGTAGCCAGCTTTGAAGAAAGTCTTTTTTAAATATGAAAATTGGAGATAAAATAAATAAGGGATAAGATTGGTTTCGATTTTTTCGATTATAACTAAGAATTTGTTTGTTTGTCTATCAAGCGTGAAAAGCTCATCGAAATGTACATTATACAAACTCACGTTACCATCCAAAATGAACGTGATGATTTAAATGTATGAAAGTTAGTATAACTTTGGAGAACTCCGTGAAAGAAGTACGAAAATCATTGGTAAAACTAAAAGTGCACATTTAAAAAGTAATTTTTAAAAAAAGATGAAAATAAAAAAACAAAATAAAAAACAATATATTGTGCGACCAGTCGTTGTGAAAATTAATGGACCAATCTGATAGCTAACTAATTGATAGAAAGAATCACAAGGAGCTTTCAGAACTTATGACCTGTAGCGTATCATCATAAGGGCAAACTATAGCGTGTCGTCATAAGAGCATACTATAGCGTGTCATCATAAGGGCATACTATAGCGTGTCATCATAAGGGTATTCTATAACGCGTCATCATAAGGGCATACTATAGCGTGTCATCGTAAAGGCATACTATAACACGTCATCATAAGGGTGTAATATAGCGTGTCATCATAAGGGCATATTATAACGCGTCATCATAAGGGTATACTATAGCGTGTCATCATAACGGCATACTATAGCGTGTCATCATAAAAGCATACTATAGCGTGTCATCATAGGAGCATACTATAGCGTGTCATCATAACGACATACTATAGCGTGTCATCATAAGAGCATACTATAGCGTGTCATCATAACGGCATACTATTGCGTGTCATCATAAAAGCATACTATAGCGTGTCATCATAAGAGCATACTATAGCGTGTCATCATAAGGGCATACTATAGCGTTTCATTATAAGGGCATACTATAGCGTGCTATAAAGTGTCATCATAAGGAAATCTAAAACACACTACAAAGTTTAAAGGCAGTAAATCTATTTATTACTTTAAGCATTCATTTTACGTAGAGGGCATGCGTGGTGCTAGATGGTTAATTTAATAAACAACGGGGAAGTTTCAACCCTCCGCCACCAAGACCGTGTGGCCTAATGGATAAGGCGTCGGACTTCGGATCCGAAGATTGCAGGTTCGAGTCCTGTCACGGTCGTAATATGAAATTTTGCCATTTATTTCTATAAAGGTTTTGAGTGTTGTCGTTGTTTACTGTTTTTTTATTCTTATTTATAACTTGACCCGGTTTCGCAGGGATGAATCCCATTATAGACATAGTTAATAGGTTATTTGACAACATCGAAAATATACCACAATTCGGGGTCATCATATTAGGTTATAACGTAAATAAGCGTATTGTTTTTAATTTTCGGAAGAATAAGTTTATATTATATTAAAAAAAAAAGTAAAGAAATTTTTTGGAAATTTAATCAGCGTCGCAAACGCCCTGTTATTGGTTAAAAGTCAAATGACGTCACAGACAAGTTTTTAAATCTTTAAATTATGGTCCTTCTTTTTAATTTATAACTATCACCTTTTGCATTTAGTATAATTTTTTTATAATATAAATTCTTACGTATGTTACTGATTACGTATTATATTATATAAAAAGAAATACATTATAAATTATATATTTAATTAAAATAACTTCCGGTCATAACTAATGTATAAATTTTTTTTTCAAATTCCCGTGCCTTGTATATAAATGCTAATGTATATATCAACACTATAATTTTATTCCAAACATAAATTATAGACAAATAGATTTTTCCTGAATGTTGTTGGATAAACAAGATGTTATTGTTAAAATTGACAGATTAAATAAATATTCGAGTTAGATAATTAAATTTACTATATTTATATTGTAAATACTTAACAATTTGTAAGAAATTATATTTTTAATTATGTAATAAGTGCTTAGTGATAAAAGATAAAGTGAACTAAGTGGAAAAAAAGGTTAAAACATATTCCATCGCAAATAAAAGTCATCAGGTATAAAATTGTTTAAATTGTTTTTTTATAATAAATAATAAATATATATATATATATATATATATATATATATATATATATACACACACATATATATATATATATATATATATATATATATATATATATATTCTTTGATATCATATCAAAAACTTAAATTTAGATAAATACTAACAATTGTCAAAATATCATTGGTACTAAAACGCATTCATACCAAAATTTAATATTGTTATTCTTTTGGTTTATAGGCATTGATATCGATAATAATATTTAAATCACAAATATTATTTATATCGAAATGATCTTCACACATAAAACATTTGAGTGAGCTACAATGCTGTTTGGATCCTTTTGGTCTAATTGCAGCCACTTTTTTCGCCTTTTAAGATTTGTTGGCACTGAAAGGAACACTTTACGTCGACTTTTTATAGACGTATTTCTACATTTTGACACTACACACCATTTATACACAATTTTAATATGAAAATAAACAATAATCCCCTTCAGCGGGTAGGACTGTTTGTTTACATTGTATGTGACGTCACATTAGCCGCCATTACAGAAATTGCGTTTATAGCGCGAGTTCGAAAATTCAAACTTTAAAAAGTGATTTATGTAACAAATATGGCGTATATCCTGGATATATAGTGTGCTTATAATACAAAATAGAATAATTTAAAAAAAAATTTAAAATTCAAGTCAAATAGCGTATTATGGTTAAAATATTTCTTTAAACACCACGTTTAATAATTATGGTCTATGCGTCAAAATGTATAGATTTTGTTTATATATCACACTTAATATTTACATCTGGCTATATTTAGGAACTTATTGAATATTAAACGTAATAGTTTTGTTAATTATATTGTAAAATATTGTACGTATTGTTATTACTTAATTAACCTTAATATATACATTATGCCTACGTTATTAAAATAATTGCGCTGAATTTTTTGAATAATAATATAGCACTGTTTTGTAAGGGAAGATTCTAACCACACGTAATCGTTCACTACAGCAGCTAATCAGCCCTATCATGTTACTTTATGAATAACTTAAACGTTACGGAGTTATTAGCCTTTAAGCAGACGTCCGCTTGTTGTATCATCAATGGAACCTTTATTGTGACAGCTTCGTACGTTAAAATGGCGCCTTATTTCACTTGTACTAAAAGGAAGCTAAGACAGTGAACGTTACCGCTAATATTATTGTTTATTTAAATATTTCTTTGGATAATTCAGTAAATTTAGCCTCACTATTAGAAATAATTGAGAAAAATAAAAGGTAAAATGATTAATTTTGCATTTGCAGAAAAAGAATTAAAATTAATACTCGAGAATTAAGGGATGCCTCAGATTCATTTACGTTATCATCATCATCATCATAATATATATTAATACGCTAAGGTTAAGATGTTACTCTCCCTTTTTAGAAAAAACCTCACAACTAATCCACATAAATTGTATATCATTTTATAGATAATTGCTTGCTCTACCGGCATCCACAACTAAAAAATTTATTATTGCTATTGTTTTTGCAAATTAATTAATTATTAAAAGTATATACACAAAACAGCAATGCTGCCATCTAACGGCTCAACGTCAATACGATTGACGGGTCGGTAAAATTTTTGTTTAATTTCAAATCCACTCACGTATAAATAAAGTGGCGCTTTAGCTCAATGCTTTTGATACTTACGCCTCTATATGTCAATTTTATTAAAAAATTTGTTTGATCTGTCATCTGAGCTTCATAATGGAATAAATAATGCGAAGACTTCGCACGGGTCACGCTAGTCAAATAATAATACTTTAAATTACCTAAAGAAACAATTAAATTTATAACTGACAAGATGACCTGAAGACGATCGATGTTGAAAGCGACACGACGAATAAATCTTATTCGATTCGCAACAAAACAAATAATCTATAAAAATGTCTTTCCTATGCTTCATATATAAAGTATAGAACTGTCACAATCAGCGAAATAAACCGAAAAGAACCGTCTTTTATTTGTATTCATAAAGTTATATTATGCTATTCTTTTCTCTTAAACTAACGAAAAATAGCGTTAGCATGTGGTAGGTTAACGAACAATAAAGGCAATAGGTTATTTGACTTGATTTTTTAAATTATTTTAAATTGTTCTATTTTGCATTATAAGCACACTACATTTATATTTCCAGGATATATACCGTATTTTTAATATAAATCACTTTTAAAATTTGAATTTTTGAACCCGCGCTAAAACGCAATTTCTATAATGGCAGTTAGCGTGACGTCACACGCAATGTGAAAAAACATAAAACAGCCCTGCTCGCTAAAGGGGATTATTATTTTATTTTCATATTAAAATGATGTGTAAATGGTGTGTAGTGCCACAATGTACAAATACGTCTACAAAAAGTCCATACAAAGTGTTCGTTTCAGCGGCAACGAATACTAAAAGAAGAACAAAGTGGCTGCAATTAGCCCGAAGAGATCCAAACAGCGTTGTAGCTCACTCAGATGTTTTTATGTGTGAAAATCATTTCGATGTAAGTAATATTTGTGTTTTAAATATTATTATAGATATCAATAATGCCAGTAAACCAAAAGAACAAGAAAATTAAATTTTGGCATGAATGCGTTTTACTCGCCTGTGACGTCATCTGACTTTTAACCAATAACAGGGCGTTTGCGACGCTTATAGAATTTCAAAAAATATTGTGATTTCTTTACGTTTTTTTAAGATAATATAAACTTTTTCTTTCGAAAATGAAAAGCAATACGCTTATTTACGTTATAATCTAATAGGGTGACCCCGAATTGTGGTATATTTTCCATGTTGTCAAATAGCCTCATTGAGTGCAATACAAAATGCCGATTTTTTAAAATGAACGTTAATACAGACATTATTGTCGTGCGTTAGCTAACGTACGTTAAGACAAACATTATCGTCGCGCGTTAGCTAACGTATACGTTAAATAAAGTAAGTGATACAATGTGGGGCTGATTATAATATAAAAAGCGGCGAGCGCGACGGACTGTCCCAAGTCGATATACGGCATTTGTGTCCTCGTGAACACAAAAGGCAGCGTTGCCAGTTTGTTACATTTACACAAAAATACTTTGTAAAATATAACCTATTGATCTAAAGGATTCGATGCAAATGAAAATTTTCTTCTAAATGCAATGCTTGAAACGAAGATTGTTTTGAATATGGATAGGATTTGAATTTTCCTAACTAAACGACTCTTTTTATTTGAAGCATTCGTCATGACCGGTTTTCCGATTGTTTAGGTTAACTTTAGTAGATAAACATATATTGTAGCAGAGTTGTCTATAGAACTATTGGAAGCGAATAATCTTGCTATGTAATTTTCATGTATCTCTTAACAGTTTACTCAGCGTATAGCAAGAAGTATAGATATTTTATTTCTTGCGACTTTATTGAGAAAATTGTTAAAGATTGTCTAATTTATGTAACACGCACATCAGCATATTACATAGCAACAATTCTAACAAAGTCTATTTACTCGTGAAGGCTGGGGTAAAATCCATTCAGTAGTTTCTGAGATACGAGAGAGCACAGAAAGGCAAACAGACATGACAGGAACTTTATTTTATAGTATATATTGATCTATATTATTGTGTTGTAACTAAATTAAATATAAGAGAAGACATTTTAAAAATTTCAAATTTTGTTTCTGTCTAACGCAAGAACTAATGGATTGAGTTTTAGTGAACAAATTTACTAGAAAAAGTATTATGTGGATGTTAGGGAGATGACAGAGTAATGAATCTATTTTGGACGTAAGTGTGATAGCGAGGGTTGCTCAAAATTTTCGCGGAATAACGGGGGTAGCGAAGAGTGGAGGTTGCTTTCTCATATAGTCACTAATGAGATACTCGTTACGAGTATATATTCAAAGTATCAGTTTAATTGTGTCATTAACCTCTGAGCTGTCATTGATCAAGCAACTCATTCTAGAAGAAATCGTCGAATATGGAGAAAATCTAAATTCGAGCTGTCATCAAGTTCCTGATAAAGCAAGGAAAAACACAACAAATCATATTGATTGAGATGTTACCGGTTTACTATCTTTTATATTTGAAACACATTTTATCAAATACATATTTGGATGTGGAACGTCGTATTGCAGCACAAATCAATTCAAATAACGTCACGAAAATGTGTGACAAATGCAAGTGTGCGGGAGTGGGTTGTAGCTATAGTTTGTGCCTGGTTTCTAAACGTAAAATCAGAAGTATTATTTTCTTATTTCATTTATTATCAATTGATTCTATAATTTTTAAAATATGAACATATTGAAGTAATGGATTAAAATAAAATATTAAATGTTTACATAGTTAAGTTAGATTTGCGCATTGCCTGCTATTTTTTGTAAGAATTATAGCAGATTATGAGCGTCTAACAACGTCTTATCGATGCTGTTCTCAAATGGAGCATTGTGAACGGTTTGTGGCTTAATGCAAGCAAATATTCATTGGTGAAGTACGATCGGACGCGGTCTCTTTTCGAATACGAAGCGTTAGCGGAACGACCTTATGCCGGCTTAATACGGTAGCCGTCAAGATTTTTCGTGAGCACTAGCGACCGTAACGTGAAAATGATTCAGAAGGCTCGAGATTTTGGATGAGTTTTTTAAATTATTTCTTGCAATTAACTTTGGCTGGTTTATTTATTTTATACCATAGACTTTGGGTGAATTTCTTTAAATATTTTATACCGTAGACTTTGAATGAGCTTCTTTAAACATTTGATACCACAGACTTTGAATGAGTCTCTTTAAATATTTTATACCATGGACTTTGAATGAGCTTCTTTAAATATTTTATACCATAGACTTTGGAAGAGTCTCTTTAAATATTTTATACTATAGAGGTTGAATGAGTTTTTTTTAAATATTTGATACCATAGACTTTGAATGAGTTTCTTTAAATATTTGATACCATAGACTTTGAATGAGTTTCTTTAATTAATTTATACTATAGACTTTGAATGAGTTTCTTTAATTATATCATGCAATAGACTTTCGGTGAATTTCTTTAATATTTCATACCAAGGACATTGGAAGAGTTTCTTTAATTATTTTATACCGTAGACTTTGAATGAGTTTCTTTAAATATTTTATACCATGGACTTTGAATGAGTTTCTTTAAATATTTTAAATCATAGACTTTGAATGAGTTTCTTTAAATATTTTATACCATAGACTTTGAATGAGTTTCTTGAAATATTTTATACCATAGACTTTGAATGAGTTTCTTTAAATATTTTATACCATAGACTTTGAATGGGTTTCTTTAAATATTTTATACCATAGACTTTGAATGAGTTTCTTTAGTTAATTTATACTATAGACTTTGAATAAGTCTCTTTAATTATATCATGCTATTGCATGATGGGTGAATTTAACTTGAATTGAACTTTGGGTGAATTTTTTAAATATTTCATACCAAAGACTTTAGAAGAGTTTCTTTAATTATTTTATACGGTAGACTTTGCACGAGTTTCTTAAATTATTGTGTACCATAGACCTTGAATGATTTTTTAAAATTATATTACACCATAGACTTCGGATGATTTCTTTAAATATTTTATACCACAGACTTTGGATGATGTCTTTAATTATTTTATACAATAGATCTTGAATGATTCTTTAAATTATTTTATAGCATAGACTTTGGATAAGATTCTTTAATTAATTTATACCATAGACTTTAAATGAGTCTCTTTAATTCATTTACTGTATGTTTTCGTTGCGAAGTAATCTATTTTACTATACTCTACTGTAGTATGAAATAAGCTAGCTAAATTACTTGGGGTTCTCGCGAGATCGCGTATAGCCTAACGACTGAAGACGCTTAAAAGGTATTCTCTCCATATTTAAACATAAAACGGTTTGGTTACTTCCCTTTTCTATTTCCAACTGATTACACTTACAACGCAGTTTCTCATTAATTGAAGCTCAGAAGAGTTATTTTTAAATTTTCCGATGGACTAATTTTATTAACTCTTTTGTATAAAGAAGGCTCATAAATTCTTGGGCTTGCGTATTTATTTTTTGCATTTTTTTTCAATGTGAGCTTTTAAAAGGGAGTAGATATTAAACCGTTTGTATGTCATAGCCATTACTATAACACACAGACTATTAGTGCTATAAAGCTGTAATTTAGCATGGTTATACATAATTGACAACGCCTACAAAATCCTGAAATACAATTTTTGAAAAAAAATTTGGAGTTCCTCCCTTGTATGTAGAGTGAGGAGGCGGGGTGCCTTTTTTCGCATGCCACATTGTGTAAGGTATCGTAGAATAGGTTTTTAAAAAATATAAGAGGTGTGTCATGAACGTTTTTCGGTACGACCTCTGTTTACAAAAAAAATTTAAATTGGTCATTTTTATTAGTTACATGTCCCCAATTTAACTGCTATATTTTAATATATGGTGTCTCAGCGGAGAATTTAAACTTTAAACAATAATAAAAAAAAACAGTTATTGTATTTATAATATTTTAATTACAGTAAATTAAGGTACGTTTTTGCGGATTTTATGTATGGAATATTACACCATCAAGATGTCTCCCATCACGGTGAGCGCAATCCTCAAAGCATAAGCGCGAATTTGCAATGACGCACCGCAGAACTGAATCATAGACTGAGACGGCTCTCTCTTTTTCCGTTATTTTAACCTTCAGCTGCTCCAAATTCATAGAAAAAAACCAAATTCCAAATTCATAGATAACCCCATAGAAAAAAGTCAGTTGGGGTTAAGTCTAGCGACCTGGGTGGCCAAATTATGTCCCAAATCGGCTTATGACTTTTCCCGGAAAAAGCGCTCTAATTATGTACATGGAACTAAGTAGGATTTACTAGTTTGCGAGTAATAGCCAACCAACTTGTGATACGTAGTTGGATTTGTAAAAAGTTCATAGAACAGATACAGAAGATTCAAATCAACTCCAAAATTAATATATATTTCTAAATACATATTTATTTAACAATTTGTCAACTTCAGAATCTTGGTCATGCGAAATGAAATCTGCCACCAAGGTTGGAGGTTTCAGACAAATGTTCATTGGTGTAAAAAGTTGGTATGTGGAAATAATTAAAATTATTCATAGACTTGTGATGACAAAATGGCGTTTAATGTAGTCATATTTTCGGCTAGACTTTGATAATTAATTACTGGTATTTTAATTGATTAATTACGTTATGAGTCTTAAACTAGAAACATGTAGTTTCCCGGAATCCCCCTAAAGAGTTAAATAGAAAATTCTATATATCCATAAACAATACATTATTGATTGCATGCCAAATCCTTGTAGTATGAGTTCTCCTGGTACTTATTCAAATAGACACTAGTGTTCTAAATGTCATCATTGTCTCACGGTTAATCGTTTCTGTATAGGAAATTTAATTTTCAAAGGTTGCGCACCTCTCTTTTAAAGTACAAACAAGCGAGTTAAGCGACAAAAGGCGTTGAAAGTCCTATCTCTGCATTATTTGCTAAGGGACAGGTTCCTCCATTGTGTTGACTCGGCGTTGGAATGTGGCCGCGTGAACGACGATTGTAAGACACTCCGCAGCAAGGGGTGACCACACATTTTTAATCCACTGCTAGGGGGTTAAACGATTATGAATATTACTTAAAGATAAATATTGTGAAATTTTTGTGATATTATTGTACAAACCATTACTTAAACAAATATGCAATGTGATTTTTTGGTCTTGTTATTGTGTTCACACTTATTTAAAGTGCGTATTATTTACTAAGAAGTTTGTAACGACCTCAGATTTTTTAAAAATATTCATAATAATCAGGTTGTAGTGTTTTTAGTTTAGAGAATTATGATATTTTCCTGTTTTTTCCTTACGTCTAATTGCATACATGTAATGTAGCGATGCGTATTGACATCACAGGGAATCGGATATTAGTAAGTGAGGCCAGGTTTGAATATGTGGCCATGCCATTAGTACAATTGGATAAGATGGCTAAACTATTTATTAAGGTGATATAGTCTGTGTGCATTTTTCATTATGGTATTAATATATGGGCACATGGCCTCCCTCACTGTTGTCATATTTTAGAGAGAAACTATAAACAAAATAAATAATTCAAGGTAATATTAGGTCTTGGCTTTTAGAATCGTATATGTCCAATTGTAGCACAGTTCAGTATAGATAGAAAAAGAGCTTAACAAGTGGCTATGCTAGTAACAGCTTATCTTTAAATGAGTGGCCATCATTCCTACACATGTGTCATAAGATGGCCAATGGCAATATTTAATTACCAAATTGATATTTCATAGATGTTCATTTTCATAATTTCCATCTCAATTGCTAAAGATGATTAAATATAAGTTTAATAAAAAAATTGAAGTTTCATATACCTTTTTATTAGAAACACTAAAATTACTCTCTTAAAACATGGCCATATTTCCATACGTAAACGATAAGCTGGAAACGGAACTGTAATCATTGTGTCATTAATTGGCTTTCTGTACAATTCATTAGCCCACAGATTCGACCAGAATTTGATTCCATTATTTGGAGTCCACACGAAAACAAGTCGAGCCTTTAAAAGGAAAAATGTCCTACATTATTGAATAAACTTTCATTCTTTCTACCTGACAATTTTCTGTGTTCGCCCAATCCTCAACTTCCTGCTATACTACTCTCAAGAACCACTCAATTTCAACTGCACAACCAAACACCAGAGGGTGATTTGTTCACGATAAGTGAAAGTAAATTTGTCAAATTTTCTCGCCATTATCGTTTGTAGTTCTTGTGTATGTGTACGTGTGCGTGTGCGTGCGTGCGTGTGCGTGTATGGGCGTGCGTGCACGTGTATGTAAATAAATGTTTTTTTTGTGATCTTTCTGTAGTATTTTCGAGTTTATTGACTTAGACAATTATATTGTAATGTTACTAGAATATTATTATATTTAATAGAGATAGTTATTTGAATATTAGTGTATTCATTCTGCATGTTTTATTTCTATATGGTATTTTCTTACGAGCTATCCAAAGTGGATAAATGTCAAGATAACATTATGTAGAATGTTCGTGTGTCTGTTTGCCTCTATAATTGCTTGAGTTTGCATCGCTTAGAAAGAAATGAAGAGTCTCTCTGAATTATCACTTCGTAATGTTAAGGAGCTTAATTGTAGAATCTTTAAATGCCTTTTTATGTCAGTACATAAGCATACCGATGAACTTCATTAGCAAAGCAATGATTTACTCGCAATGCGGAACTGATAAGAGTTTCAAGGTGTCAAGTGTTTTAGATTCTCTTTAAATCTCTCTGTTAATAATAATTTTGTGTAATTCTTGCTGTTAATTATCGTTCTCTGTTTAACTCTCTCTGTGCTCATTATCTCTCTGTTTAGCTCTCTCTGCTAATTAACACTCTGTTCAACTGTCTATGTTAATTATGACTCTCTGTTTAAATCTCTCTTTAGCACTAAATCTAAAACACTCTAAACACTATATTACACTCTAAACACAATCTAAACACTAGTAACTCTCTCTACTAATTAACACTCTGTTCAACTGTCTATGTTAATTATGACTCTGTTTAAATCTCTCTGTAGCACTAAATCTAAAACACTCTCTGTTTTCAAGAAACTTCACTACTCTTAAACCCTCTCTATTTTCAAGAAACTTCATTGTAAAATCTTTAAGTGTCTTTTTTAAGTCAGTACATAAGCATACCGATTAATTTCATTAGCAAAGCAATGATTTACTCGCAATGCAGAAGTGACAAAAGTTTCAGGATGTCAATTGTTTCAGGCTCTGTTTAACTCTCTCGTTTGTAATAAATTGGGAACAATGTTATTGAAAACAACTTATTGAACAGTTACAAAAGCTGCTCACAATTAGTTTAGTAAAAAAAGATTTCAAATGTGCTTTTACTACTGACAAACTGGGGGGGGGGGGGGGAATATAAAATTTCAAACGTATTTTAACGAATTTAAATTTCAAACGTATTTTAACAAACAATTTTGCGGATGTTACAATCGTGTTTTCATTGTTCCATAGTTTCTTTTTTATAAGTTTGGAACTTCGGAAAATTTGTTTTTTTATTTGCATAAAGTATTTCCGGGAGAGATGGCCCTAGTATTTTTTTCTCATAGTATTAAATCTGATTACAAAACTAATGAATAGTCAATATTAATATAATTTTTTTTTAATTTATTAATCTTTAATTAATCTTATTTATTAACCTATTCAAAATCGGAAATAAAAAAAAAGTCAGTAATTAATAAAACACGAAATTAATCACAATTAGTAGTAATACTTCTACTTTCTTTGAGTTCTTTACCACGACATAGGTTTCTTTGTACTACAACATCTTCAGGTGGGTTATTAGCAAATATTCTTTGCTAAGAGCCCACCTGAAGATGTTGTAATACAACGAAACCTAGGTCGTGGTAAAGAACTTAAAGAAAGTAGAAATAATACTAATCACGTACTTTCATTTAATTGTGAATAATGAATTTCTTCAAAATTAACGCCAAATATATTCATTACACGAAATTAAATTATTTAAAAAAATTAGGGATGGTCGTAAGGGTATGGGATAGATGGCGACTTCTAAACCCTGTTCATTCCTTTACATTTATTTACTTTTATGTGTAAAATATTTCTTTTTTTATTTATTCATTTTATTTATTCATCTTTTACCATGTCTCCCAACTCTCTGGGAGAAATGGCCAAATACATCGATTTGAGTTTAAGTATTGTAACACAGGAGGATTCCATAAAATAACATCAAAACTATGTGATCAGATACGTAATTATGAAAATCATCAACTTCTATCAATATTTTGCATAGATTTAAAGAAAGGGTGAGAAACAATTACTTTTTATTATGAAGCTATATATATATATATATATATATATATATATATATATATATATATATATATATATGTATATATATATATATATATATATATATATATATATATATATATATATAAGCTCGCACACTTGGTTCTAAATTAGCTGCGAAGCGAACTGTTAAAATAGTGTTGCTAATTTTAAAGTATAACTATGAAAAATGTTAATTGGCCATCTCTGCGTTACGGTCATTTCTCCCGGATTTACCTTATTAAGTGTTTAGTGACTAATTTAGTTGAAAAAGTTATAACAAATTATTTTTTTCACTAACGTAAATTAATATGGAAAAAGCAGGCTGGAAAAGGTAGATCTGGCGTTACAGAAACAGAACATAATTTTGAAAAAGCTGATATTTTTTTAAAATAAAAAAAATTCAGGATTAATAAACTGGAAGGGCAAAAAATAATATACAATTACGTATAGATTTTTAAATGTAGCCATTGCCTGAAAGAATTAAAAATAAACTGTTAACTGACATTGACATTCGTTCTCTTGTTGTCAAAATGAGTGTCTTGTGCTCTTTATTTTGTTTTATTTTTTATTTTGTGCAAAGGGAAACAAACAGACAAATTATTTGAAATTTTCTATAAACTCCCAAAACGAAATAAGCTTGTGTTTTAACATTTCCATAAAAAACAAAGAAATTTAAATACATTCATAAAATATCCAATTAAATACAATTATAAATGTGACATTGTTAACTTAAATAAGCAAAACAACATTTTGTGTCAAGAAGACATGAAATCAATATGGAAAACACATATAATAAGATAAGTTATATAAATTAAATAAAAGTCCAATTATAGATTATAATATTGAATACATTTGGCGTTAATTTTGTAGAAATTAATTATTCACAATTAAATGAAACTACGTGATGTAGTATTATTTCTACTTTCTTTTAGTTCTTTACCACGACCTAGGTTATCTGTATCTCTGCTAATAGCCCACCTGAAGATGTTGTAATACAATGAAACTTAGGTCGTGATAAAGAACTTAAAGGAAGTAGAAATAATACTACATCACGTAGTTTCATTTAATTGTGAATATAGATTATAAGTTAAAGAATATAACCTATCTAAGGCGCTCTATTTAACTAATTTGGACAAACAATAAATAAAATAAAATGAAAAGTAAAATCACTGATCTATCCGCTGTGCATGAATTTCAGGAAGCCTGTTCTTCACATATGATCTAAACTGGGGGCGTGAACTTGCAATGA
This sequence comes from Druceiella hillmani, assembly GCA_039881145.1. Lineage (NCBI taxonomy): Eukaryota > Metazoa > Arthropoda > Insecta > Lepidoptera > Hepialidae > Druceiella > Druceiella hillmani. The sequence goes on along the minus strand of JAYKKI010000073.1, from coordinate 3,853,018 downwards.
TGTCAAGTGACAACATCTCTTTATAATAAAAGTCGCACAGCCGCTGTAATGGTGCTCTGGTACTGGCGTTTATTCTTGCGTTACTGACATGGAATGAGAGACGGCTGCGAGTTGGTTTCGGAGTTCGAATCTGTATTTGACTCAGTAAAGATGGACAGGCATAATTATTTTGACAGGTGTTGAGCATAATCATCAACCCTAATAACTTTTACGTATCTTTGTCGAGTCTATAAATTTTACGTGTCCTTTTCATGAATTATTATGTTGCATCTGTCAATTTATACTTTATTTCATCGCACTGGTTCAAAGAATAACATAGAAATGGCACTTATAAACTACTACAAAAATTAATAGACTTCTGGTAAAAACACAAAATGTTTCATTTATCTGATTGACGGTTTAAATATAAATTTTCTTGGGCTAATTTTTTCGATATGGTGTTGTAATTTTTGTGACATTTAGCACAAAGGACTTTTGCCGACCGCCTTTATTAATTTTAATTGGTTACGAAGACACTCAATGTTTTATATACCGCATGCACATACTATCAACATCCGATTGAGAGATCCGATAACTCGCACGATGAATTTGCGTAACTTGGCGCAGTGAGCACTGTTATGCTTTGACTCGTTCTGCAGTTCAATTCACGACTTTAGAATCAAGAGTTTACCACTTATGAAATTCTGACAATTTTTTGATATGGTAGGAAAGAATATATAATAAAAACGACGTATTTAAAAAAAACATGTGGTTTGCGATTGTTTATTACAAACAAATTGATTTAAAAAATGATCAGGGAAAACGCTTTGAAATTTGTTTGTTCCTAAAATTTTTCACTAATTTCGTAACTAATTGTATTATTAAACATTACAACTTAATATTCACAAAAGTGTAAACTTGTATTAAATTAATTAAATAAAGTAAAAATAAAAATGGAATTGAATTGAATTGAACAATTTTTTTATGTAAACTGCCAAGAAGATAATTCAACAATCAATCATACCAACTTAAGAAATATTTTACTATCTTCACGTTTACAATTTATGGTCCTTTTTCGTCTAATCATTGTTACGGCCCGACCGTGAGTTATTAATTAAAAAAAATTATAAAAAATTTTTTTTTATATATGTCATGTCAAAAATAATTGTCAAAACGTTATTTGTCCTAATCTGAATTTGTCCCCTTTTTTATTCTCTACTAACTTCCTCAATGCATTGTGGCGTATACACCAAGTTAAGCAAGAATTTTATTGACAAAAAAATAACACAAAATAAATAAAAAATATTTTAAGAAACCGTTTCATCCTTTCTTATAATTTTTTTCTTTTTTCTGGCTATTTTTTTATAACTAAATTTCTTAAATTACCCCTCTAAATCAGAAAACATATTGAATATATTTGGCGTTAATTTTGTAGAAATTCATTATTCACAATTAAATGAAACTACGTGATGTAGTATTATTTTTACTTTCTGTGACCTAGGTTTCGTTGTATTACATCTTCAGGTGGGCTATTAGCAAAGATATCTAATACACTCTTTCCAATAGCCCACCTGAAGATGTTGTAATACAACGAAACCTAGGTCGTGGTAAAGAACTTAAAGAAAGTAGAAATAATACTACATCAAGCAGTTTAATTATGCAGAAAACATATATTTTTCCATAATCTCGGTTCTGAGTATTTATTTAGTTCCTTCATAATACATGATTCACTTTTGTAGATAATAGCGTTATCACGTCCTCGTGTTAGATATGTGCCATTATCTAAAATGTTGTTTGGATAAGAATTCCTTAGTCTGAGATTTGAGGCGTCAAGTTTTGATATGACATTTTAACGTGATTTTCTTGGAAATTAAATAAGGATCATAAAATAATAATAAGGAAAGATCTTTTGTTTTTTCTTTTTTTTTTATAAACCCTTACTTAAGATTAACTTAGATTGCGTGTTGTATTACCGTCGACAGTTACTTAATAGACTTATATAATATGATGTATTTCTTACGAGATTTGGCCTTAAACTTAACATTGCTAACTGGATGCTTTGAGAGATATAACAATAAATATCTTGTATAAAGATGAAAAGTCATGAAAACGTCCTGTCTGTCATTTTATTAATTTTTAACTGACTTCAAAAAAGGAGGAAGTTTACCTCAACTCTCCGACATTTATCAACCAGTTTGGATGATTTTTTTGGAATTGTTTATTTGGAAGTTATAACCTTCCAAATAAACAATGTGAGTGTGTCCCCAGTGTGATTTCACAAAAGTTTGGTTACAGTTTGACTATAGAAATTGTAGATACCCATATTACAATAGCTCTGAAATGGAAAGCTTAGGTGATTTGGTGGAGTTTGGGTGATATAGATCTAATTATAATCTAATAATAAAGTCTCCATAATCCCTAAGGGTGACGTGAATTTGCCTTTTAGAAAAATAAGAGTCAAATGATGAAGCTGGAAGGTGGTGACAGGAAATTCTTTAGATATCAGGAGTAAACCCATCGAGATTGAACTTATTTCTTTTGTATGTATCATCTTTTGTATGTGTCTTCGGTATGTATATATGGTTACACACAAAGACATGAAACAATTAAGTTAAACTATTAGTGGTGTATACTGGATTTCAGACGATAGCGTATCTAAGTTGCGAACTTAAAAGTGTTGTACGAGAATAAATAATTTTAAAAATATTTAGGAAAAAAGGAAAAAAGTATAAATTTGCAAATGTTCATTATGTGGATGTAAATACGTATGTGTATTATAACAATTTGCTACACAAATATCTTTACAGAATTCTTTAATAGACTAATATTTTCTTTTCAGAGTGACCTCAGTTTGCACAATAGATTGAAGCTTCTTACAACGCTGTTTACTGTCTTACTAGTGCTTTGGCTTACAAGACACAAGAAGTGGTCAAAGTTTTTGGCTGTGGAACATGAGATATATTTCATGACTATTTTATTTGTTCCAGAGTAATGGTGTGGTCTTATGTGGAGCCTGCGAAAGCGCAGCCATTTTTATAATGTAAGATGTCTTGTGTACTGCTTAAGGTATATTATGTTTTTTTTTGGGAAAAACAATTTTGAAAATTTAAGTCAGATCGGAAAATAGCAGAGACAGAACTTTATACTTTTCTCTCCGAACATTTTTTTTTTGGTGGAAAGTAATTTACTGCACTTTTTATCTCACTAGCTACATGAAATAGGTCGCTCCATTTCTAGGGCCTTTTTACCATTTTTTTGAAATGAATATATACATCGATTTGATTCATCCATTTTCTTTTTGTTCACGTTAAGTTTTTCCACTCCTTTCTTCTACATATACCATTTTATCAGCCTTATTCATATGTTTGACGCATACAAACTATTTAAATACTCCTATTTTTTTAATTTTAGAATTCCACTTTTCTGCCATAGTATATCCATCGACTTTCTTTATTTCTGCCACGTATTTTTTCCGCAAAAATTCCTCAACGATTTTATTTCAGCTGTATTCAAATTGCTTCCATCAATTTTTGCTTTACAAAATACTTACGCGCAATGCAGACGAACGACTCTTGTAGGGCGGCCGACAACTGCCAACTTTTGCGGGATAAGGTCGGTGGCCTTCTTTCCACCGACTTACCGGACAAGCCAAAATGCGCGCGCCTGCTAAATATTTGCCCTCTCTGTTAGCGCTTCTTAATTCGTTCTTCCTTCTTCATTCGTCCTTCTAATCCAAACGTTGGATAAGCGAGAGTCGGTCAGAGTGGCTCCGATTTTTTCTGATGTTTTTTCTGGCGTAGGACGTGTTCGTTAAGATAATAAATATTACGAGTTCAATGTTTTCGATTATTATTGGTGCTTTGCGTCGAGCTAAATTATGGGTATTTTTGTTTGGACCAATACGCCATTTTGTATAGCTACCCTTGCTATTTTTGGTTTAACTTTATAGTGTTTCAGTACTTTCATCAGAAAACCATTCTTTTTTTTGACTCCCATGTAATTTTCGTTTCACATAATCAACCGTCTAATCGAAGAAGCGCAGCGTGATGGCTTCTGCAAATAAATAGAGCAACCGTTGGACACCTCACTTGTTTTCTAATTTCAGGTGGTGTGGAAACAATTTTTTTTCAATTATCCTGAAGATGATGAATACTTGCAAAGAACCGTCTTATAGACTCATTTAATAATAGAACAAAATGTAGCATTTTTGTCTAAATTTAAGTATAAATTAGTGACCCTGGTAAGAGATAGCTTAAAAGTACGCATTACCAGCTTTTTGCTCGCGGGATCGTTTTTGTGAATTTTGAAATTAAGTGGTGGAGTTCGTTTCTAACGCAATGATACCATTGCAAGATCTGTCTAGGTATATTCAGTCATATGTTGTACCATGTACTTTATTTAACGTATACACAAGACAATAACGGTTTCCTCAACGTTTATTTTAAAAATCGGCACGTTGTATCGCACTTGCGTTATTCTTAATGAGAGAAAAGAATAGCATAATATAATTTTATGAGAAGAAACAAAGTAAGAAAAGGACGGAACTGTTTCGTCAAAGATGACAGTTCTGTAGTTTATCTATTATGACAGGAGATATATTTTATGAGAAGAAAGAAAGTAAGAAAAGGACGGGACTGTTTCGTCAAAGATGACAGTTCTGTAGTTTATCTATTATGACAGGAGATATATTTTATGAGAAGAAAGAAAGTAAGAAAAGGACGGAACTGTTTCGTCAAAGATGACAGTTCTGTAGTTTATCTATTATGACAGGAGATATATTTTTATAGTTTATATTGTTACGCGCCAAGTAAAGTTTATTTGTCGTGTCACTATCAACATCGACTGAAAATTGTCGAAATTTTGTTATTTTTAAGAAAGTCGAAAGTATTTTACGAAAGTACTATTCAGTGAGTACTATTCGAAAGTATTTTACGGAAGTACTATTTGGTGAGTACTATTCGAAAGTATTTTAAGAAAGTACTATTTGGTGAGTACTATTCGAAAGTATTTTACGGAAGTACTATTTGGTGAGTACTATTTGAAAGTATTTTACGGAAGTACTATTTGGTGAGTACTATTCGAAAGTATTTTACGAAAGTACTATTTGGTGAGTACTATTCGAAAGTATTTTACGGAAGTACTATTTGGTAAGTACTATTCGAAAGTATTTTACGAAAGTACTATTTGGTGAGTACTATTCGAAAGTATTTTACGAAAGTACTATTTGGTGAGTACTATTCGAAAGTATTTTACGAAAGTACTATTTGGTGAGTACTATTCGAAAGTATTTTACGGAAGTACTATTTGGTGAGTACTATTCGAAAGTATTTTTCGAAAGTACTAATTGAGGGATGCTTTGAATCCATTTAGTTGGATTCAAGGCATCCCTCAATTCTCAGGTATGGATTCTATAAGCATTTTTATAAAGGCAAAGTATTTTTCATGCAATTAAGTACATAATGACGTTTATTGGCATTTAATACATAATATTTTTAAGTTACCTCTAAAAATTAAACATTTCAGTTTCCTCCATTAATTATACTGGTGAGATTAAATTTATTCAATTATTAAATGTAATATTTAAATAAACTATAATGTCAACCATAACATCAACTGTTTTAGCTACCTTTACGTCAAGTGACATAAGGCGCCATTTTGAAGTGCGTAGCTGTCAAAATAAAGGTTTCATTGATGACACAACATGCGGACGTTTGCTTAAAGACTAATAAATCCGTAATGTTCACGTTATTCTTAAAGTAACATGATAGAAGGTATGGCTGAATGTTAAGTCCATGATATATACACGTTGTTCTATCTATTGACATGTTGAAATTATGAAATATTGTTGTTGGACAAACACACCGAGTTTCATGGTATAAAAATAATGCTATTTCTCGTCCACAATTAAATGAAACTACGTGACGTAGTATTATTTCTACTTTCTTTAAGTTCTTTACCACGACTTAGTAACCTAGAACTAAGAACCTAAGTCGTGGTAAAGGACTTAAAGAAAGTAGAAATAATACTACATCACGTAGTTTCATTTAATTGTGAATAATGCATTTCTACAAAATTAACGCCAAATATATTCAATATTCGCTATTTCTCGTGTTAAAAGTGTCCAATGTGTTTATATCATGAACTATGTTCGTGTCAAGCTTTATTAGTTTTATGGGTTTCGTACCGTTTAGGCGTGGTTGAGCTACAAACATCCAAACATACTTTTCCTGCTTTTATTATATACCCCATATGTATTACCGCAACTTCGGATATTCCCCATATCCAAAATTGCGGTAATACATATCCTACTCATTACCCCGCTATCTGAAATAAATGCAAAACAAATTAACATCCTAATATTAAAATAAACATCCTAAATATAAAGTTAGACCAAAATATTTTTTCTGTCATTAAAGGAGTTTGTAAGACACCATCAAATGAGATATCAGTTTTATATTGTGATAATCGAAAGAAATTATTTTAACTTCTTCCTGTATGTCCTACGCATCTTATTTATGATTGAACTCTTTTTTCTGTCAGTAAATTTTGGATTGTAATCTTGGATCTTCCGATTCATGTTCCCATTAAGTATTTCATGTTATAAATGCTTTTGTAAATCATTACCTATTATTCTGTCGGTCTGTCCAAGTCACACTAATAATTTTTATAATTTTGTCTTCTCTCATTCCAGTTTTCTTCCTTACATCCTCTTTTTTATCTTATATCTCTGTGTTTTCGAATATATTCCTTGGTAATCATATATCTGCTGGTTTAATCCTCAGTCATTATTTTATGAAAATTATCAGCCCAAAATTGATCTGTATTTCGGAAAAGACTGACCTTATGACGTGAGGCTGTTTCCTTACACTAGTTTATGTTTAATATGGAATTCTTGCAAAATATGAGTAAGAATACGTCTTTTATCTTAGTATTTCTGTTCATGCTACTGAGCAATAATATATAGCAATCGTTTCGTTTAATTCGTTTTGCTTTCAGCGTGTGAGTATTGCAACAATCTTTACATCAAATGAATAGATTTACAGAGTCCAAATTACCTTATTAATATATTTAAAGACTTGTTCTTTGACGGCATTGGTTTACGTCCTGAAAGCTTATTCACTCCATTTATTTCCAAAGAAACCTCTACCTTTTATGACATATTCTTCACTGTCCAAGCAGAAAAACGTTAGAGTCAACTGGTTCCTAACACCAGGGAAATATTCTCGATAACCATCTTTAAGAATTGATTGAAGAAATTCTACCTCTCCTGCAACCTAGACCTTCTATGCTCTTATGGAAATTGACAATTCTTTAAACTTTCCTAGTGTCAATGTTTATATTCTAATGTTTGTTTTGTCTTTAAGTGTAACCTACAGTTCCTATCATTTATTAAGGCTTGTTTTTTTCTTTTTTTTACACACATTTTACATTTAAATATCCCTTACAGTCCATCAAAACAACAAAATTCTCAAAACTTATAGTTATAACTGAGTGGAAAGATCGATCTGTTATTAATAAATCCGCCATCACCAAAATAATGAAAACTCGATTCGTTCGAGCATTAGTGTTCCCCATTTTCTTCTACGCCGCAGAGACGTGGATGTTACGTGAAAGCGAGAGAGAAAAGAAAGACGCGCCAAAAATGTGGTGCTGGAAAAGAATGTCTGTAATATTGTGTATTGAGTTCCATAACAATACACGGTATCAGGCAGCGTTTATCCAATATTGTACAAAGTTATATCATGAAATTCTTTGGACACGTGTAGTCGCGGCGTAGCAACCATAGTATTGAACGCCTGTTGGTACAGGACGAAGTGGTGGAAACTACACCACATGAGGAAGCAGCAATGGGATGGATGGATCGGGTCAAGATAGCTATGAACGTCTCCCTACACGAGTGTGACGGAAGGCGGCGACATATCATGAGATGCATCACTCATCAGCAACACACTTGATGCGATGACCATGACCATTGTGCCAAAAGTGTAATGACTAGGAAGAGGAATGAACTGTAAAATTTTAATTGTCAAATAAATAGATAAATATGATTATTATTTACTACAATTAACAAAGCAATTTTACCTACGAGTAATAAATTGATAGGAAAAATTGGAATCAGGCGTGCAATTAGGGATAGTTGATTCCACTTGCGGTTCGTTTTTTCCTTTATCATGTTTATATTGTTACAGCTTCGGTAAACACTCTCCAGCGGCATGATAACCAATGTCATCCATAGATCGCTTTCAAATACCTGCCCAATGCCACTCGTAGATCCCAATCTATCCCCATACGTGCTTCAGATAAGCAAAGTATTATTTGGTGTTACCACATTTGGTATTTTAGTAATTCCACTCCACTACAAAAGTCTGGTCGATGGTGATCTGGTCGTCTACAATAGGTTACTTTCACATTATTTAACTTTTACTGAACTGTTGGATCTTCTATAAAAGGGCTAATTGAAATGAAGTTTCTTTTATACTAACAGATGAAACGCCGAGAAGTAATTTATAATGGTTTGGCCAATGTAACACTATCTTAACGCCATCTAACGGTCAACTAATATAAGTATTTTCATAATGCTATATACGATGTTTATTAAAATTAATATTGAAATTTCAAATACAGACCACAGACGTTGCTATTCATAAATTTTAAGTATCTTAAAAAACTGTTTGTTTATACTTTTATCCTGAAGTAATATTATTTTTTGGATACTTATATAAAGTATGTGAAACGTTGTCTATTTGTTTTTTGTCCTTCTTTCACGCTTAAATAACCAAATAATGGATTTCAATGAAATTTTGCATTTAGATACCATATAATTAAGTTCTTTACACATGGTAGCAGAAAAGTGATAGGTCGTGATAGGCACAATAAACACTTTACTGATAAATAGTTCTCCACCCAGTCCAATTTAAGTCAAAGGAATGAAAGTTTGAAATTATTAAAATATTTTTTTTAATTTTGATTAAGTAGTGGAACATCTCCCATTTAATATATCGAATTGATGGATTAATTATAGCAGGGAATTTTAGTCCAGACTTCCATCATATAACTTTCCATCTTCACTACACCACAATCAATGTTAAAAGTCAGATCTAGAAAATAGTGTTACAAATAATACTTACACCCTAATTATATTATTGGCCCTATTTAAATATAATTCTGTAAAAAAAATTTTGTGAATTTCCTTAAAACCACGAAAAAAATCTAGTTATGAATGGACTTCATATTTAATTACAGGATCGTTACTTTACATAGAGTTAACAAACAAATATGTAAGTTATTAAATTAATTGGGTGTGCCTGATACCACATTGTAGAAGAAAAAACTTAGCTGGCCGATATAATCGTACTGTGTACTGAGATATTCTAAATACGAACTTTAAAAAAAAAGAAAAACTAACTAAATTAAAAATATTATAATAAATATGATATATTACTTCATATGAATACGCTTAATTAATTGGTAAAAGTTATGCAAATTCATGTAAAATACACTATATAATAAATAAATAAATATATTCGTCTGATGACAAAAATATACGCCTTCTTTATAAATGTAGAGTGCGGGAAAAAGGGAATTATTTTAATACATATTATTTTATAAAGATATTTACAAAATATCAAAACAAGAAAAAACGCAAGTATCGAGATTCGAACTCTGACTTCCGTCGCGTTCCATATATAATACATTGCTTTACCGCTGTGCCAATAACTCACTGCGCCAATTAACGAAATAAAAATATACAAATTAATTCGATTTCTCTCGTTCAATCGCACTCGGCCTAGCGCCGAGTAGTCGAACCATTAAACAAATAACATAAAAAAATTAAAGAAGGAAAACCACGATTATGAAGATTCGAAACTCAGACCTTATTTCGTTTCATACGTAATTCAGTACTTCATCGCTGCACCAATGACTTTCATACTTAATTCAATATTTCACCGCTGCGCCAATGAATCAAGGGACGAAGTAGAAATGTATATACTAACTCACCTCCTCTTGTTTGATCGCACTCGGCCTAGCGCCGAGTATTCCCAAAGCCAGACCTTTCGACCGACTCAGCAGTAGATCGAAGCGCGTTACGCTTTGCGTGCCTCGAAATCGCATTTTTTTTCTATCACACAATTTTGGACAAGGTGAGTCGAAAGAAGTTTTCACTTCAATAAATCAATCACAATAAAGAAGTTTCACTCCAGATGCACGGGTTTCTATGCATATTTTTACACAGTTAAATATATATTGTGTCAGAATACTGTAGCCTCTCGTAAAATCTTATCCTCCTGGTGAATATCTATCAATAATATAATTTCGTGTTTTTTAAGTATATTAATGCAAACAGTTCCTATTGAAGATTTTTGTTAATTATTGAGAGAATTTCATAAACTGATGTTTATTGCAAAATGACCAGTACTTATACAATATTATTATTTTTTATATATGTATTTAAATAAATTAATAATCAATATTGTTTATTGGTATGACTTCTATATATATTAAATAAATAAATGGATCAATTCGAAAACAGTCGCTGCCGAAATATAAACCTTGAATATCTAAAATGTTTTTTCTAAATGAAACTTTGAAGTAAAGTTTAATATTATTTTAAATGTTAATTTTTAAGATCACTTGAATTTAAATTAAATATTTACACGTTAAACCTAAATGGCTATAATAAAAAAACGACACAGAAAAAGACATGGCCAATTTTCGTATGGTCTTCTGCCTAGTTGTCTAATTTCAATGTGTATACAATATTTTTACTTTTTTTTAAATTCAGAGTATCTACAGGGTCACAGAGCTCAGAGTTTTGTCAAAATTAACAAAAAAATACACGTGTATATGTATATATGCATGTATATATTTTGTTATTTATATATTTATCTACTAGCTGTTGCCGGCGACTTCGTCCGTTTTGTGGCCCTAAATGTAATATCTATGAAAGCGTTTGACACCACAAAATGTCCTTTGTTACCTGTCACAGTGAACAAATTAGTTAAAAGTTATACACAGCGATATACTTCTAACGTTTTTAATTACTACAATACAACAAGAATAATAAATTAGTCAATTCTACATAATTTATGCTTATAGTTCTTTTTACGTTTAAAATTTAAATCCTTAATTATTTATCCTTATCCTTAATTATCCTCAATTTAATGATCCTTAATTTAACTCCTTAATGATTATCTCAATTTGTTTAACCTAAATTCCTCGCCTAAACGTTAAATCTGAACTTTTTGGATAGTTTTTGTTCCATTTAGTTAGGCTCTGCAAAATTAATCTAGGAATATGTTTATAATTGCTAGGTTATGCAAAAATATTTACGGATATCACCTGATTTTGGTACATCCGGTTCTGTAATACACTTTCAAATGTCAAGTAATAAATTGTTCTATAAATAATATTATACATTTAGATTAATACACCATTTGTAATTAAATAGCTGTGTCCCGCGATTTCACCTCCGTAGAATTGTTTTAATTATAATATTTATTTATTTATTTACATACTTTAATATGTAAAATTAATACATATGGCGGGCTTTTTTAAAGCCAACCACAACCAGTCGAGCCACGCTCGATGAGCGACCAGGTATCTAATCCAAGTCCTCGCGATGCGCCGAGCTGTCAAAGACCGTACGTTTTGTGATCAATCTAACACACCACGGTGACGACCCTTCGAGGTGATCTGTCAATAAATGAGAGGGTCTCTCTTTACTCGAACCCGTTTAAGCAGTATTCCAGACTTCTATTAACTTTTTACTACCGCTTTGCCCTTATAAATTACAGTATAAACAGATTATAAATAGACTTATAATCTTACTCAAACTATTATCTTTTAAACATAAATCTAACTTTTTAAATGAAACATGTGGTACCAGAAATTACTGCGAACAAACAAATAAAATATGAACTTTTTATACATTAGATAAAAAAAGAAAGCAAATAGGTTTCGAAGTTATGTAAGTTATGAAAGTGATCGTCTATAATTAAATAGCTCGTGTTACGTTGTATAATGTAAGACACTCGACAGAAATTGATAAAGTTGTTTGCGAAAAAAATGAACATGCTATTATGAAGATTTTATGGAGACTACTACACCCAATAATTCGGTGTTCAACCTCTTTTTATCTCAAAAAGATCAAAATCTCTAATTTGATCAAAATCACTTTCATCAATATCTAATTTGATCAAAATCACTTACATCAATATCTAATTTGATCAAAATCACTTTCATCAATATCTAATTTGATCAAAATCACTTTCATCAATATCTAATTTGATCAAAATCACTTTCATCAATATCTAATTTGATCAAAATCACTTTCATCAATATCTAATTTGATCAAAATCACTTACATCAATATCTAATTTGATCAAAATCACTTTTCATTAAAGCCTGAATTTCTTATTAATTAATTACCGTTATCCTGGTATTTTTAGATTTGTTTACGTGCGTGCTCAAAAAGTTAGGGTGGGTACGTCCTATTACGTTGATACGTTTCGGAGAATGTTGTTTCAGAGACAAATGATTTAAAAAAAACTCGCATTTATTTTGATGACAATCACAAAGTATCTATTTAATATTTCATCCTAAAGTACATAAAAATAACATAAATTTACCAGAAAAGTAACCATTTTCTGTGCAATATATCGCACATGCGGGCACCTACGGCCATGTGTTTTATATGTTGCACTATACCTATAAAAACCAACCGAATAATTTCCAGGACCTCTCTAGACTTCCATGAGACATATTTAAAAATGCCACTTTTTCTCGCTAAGTATTGGTTTTACAAAAACAATGTGATGTTCATTAGGCAATAGAATTATTGACTGCCGTCAAAATAAATGCGATTTTTGTAAAAAAAATTCTATATCGTTTAAAGAGTAGTTTCGATTCAGTATGCACTGTACCAAAAATGATTTAATTGAAAATATTTTGAATCAAATTACAAAACAATTCGCGGTTTCGCGAGAAAAATAATGTTCAATTGGGAAAACTTCAATGAATATGGAGGTACGAAAAAAAGGAGTTTTCCTTATTTCTACGTCTTCCCAGAATTTAGGTACGTCATCACAATTTACCTCAAATTGAAAGAACTATATTGTTGTGACACACGGACGAACAGACGGACATGATGAAATAACGGTTTTTACAATTCGGCTACGAAAAGACAACAATATAAACCTATCTTAACCTATTGGAAGGAAAGTATTAACACGTTTTGAGATAAATATTAAAAATAAAAGAAGCTATATCGTTATTGCTAAGTTGATATTACAAGCCCGTTTCTATCGGTTTTTGAGTACAAAATAAGAAATTTCGTTCTACAGAATTGTAACGTTACGAGAAGGGTTAAGCGTCCTGCAATGCACGCACACCGAGCGTCGAACGTCATCATGAAAACGGATACAAGTATTGTTTCACAGAAAGAAAAATATATTATATTAGTGAATTAGTGTTTTTCTTATTTTTTTATGAAGGTTCTTTTTATGGTAATGAAACACTTAAATATATTCATTGGCATTCAGAAAATGTTGAAAATAAAAATGATATTAAGTTATTGAAAAAAAAACGATTTCTTAGTAATAAAGGTTCAAATTTAAAAAAAAATTAAAGACTGAGTGTTGGTTAATTGATACAGCAAGATACTAGATGAAAATGATCTAAATAATTGTTTATTTAGGACTTTATTAGGGATAAGTAGTTTTTTTGTCAGTAACAATATATATTTTTTTATTTTCTATATTTTTTCAATTATAATTATATTTCAAAGTTTCAAAATAATAAGCAAAAACTCCCTTTAAAAAAATGTGTGTGTCAGCTCCGACGTGCGACTGGAGTTTACTCCTTAAGTACGATTGTCATGGAATGTATAAAATAGGTAACACTGTATATAATTATAAATATCAATATCATGAAAAGCAAAAGGAAAATTCTTTAATGAAATAATTATTTTCAAGTAAAACACAAATGAACAAAATCAAATTTATACAAAATTAAAAACATTAAATACCGTCAGACTAAGAAAGTAACATTAAAGGAGACTTTTTAATTTTGTAGGACAGAAGACAACAAATATTCACACAAAATGACATTTAATGATTACATTTTGATACAAATGAACGATAGTAAACTATGTGTGTCACACTCCGTCATTGCGATTAGGCCATAAGAAAATGCCAAATAAACATATTGATATCTCACTCTAAAGATGCGCAGAAATATTGCACGGAGCGGCTACCTAACGGTATACTTGTTTTAACGCTCTGAACTTCGTACTTATACTTTTTTTAACGCACTGAATTTATGATTTTACTCCTCATAAAACTTCATACTTGGCGACATATATGAAAATCGATTCTTAAGGAGTAAATTCCAAAAAATAGAAGTGTATCGAATGACCAGTATAACAGATTTTTGCAAAATAATTCTCATATGAATGCTGAAAACATGTCATGTGCATATTCAATGCTGAATATAAGTCATGTGCATTGCATTGTACATCAATTTGATGATTTCCCACAGCGTACGGTGTGCGTATATGACAGGACGTTTAACCCTTGCGCTAAGGTTGACAGAGTATCTCAAGAAAAGGAAAAAAAACTAAAAAAATAATTATTGATTACTAATCAAGAATCTGTGGACGCCGTCTGCTATACCTATATATTTAATAACATTTATATTTTATTAAAACCCACAGAAGGACAGACGCCTTAAAATATATTTTCTGCCTTTTCATTACTAGTTATGTAAATGAAGGTATACAGTGCAGGCGTGAGTCGAAAATTAAATAGTTGTGAAATATGTCAGAGTCCTAACATACAATTTTGTGTCATCACAGTTACATTTATCATCGTGACCGCACAGAAAGTCATGTACCGTTCGTTTATTTTTAAGAAATGTCCCTTTATTGGACGTAACTATGAAAAAAATTAAAAATTAAAGGTATACGCAGGTACACCTTTAATTTTTTTATTTATTCTTCCCATCGATATAACCTGGCAACATTAATGAAACGTAAACAAACGGATGCGTTACTAACTACAAGTGCGGGTTGGCATTGAACATGTTGTCAGCGGCATGCGGGCGGTCGTCCCCTCCTCGTTACCTCGACGGCGGTAATTGACTTTGAAATATGGAGAAATATGCGCGCCATTACGCAATCGTCCTGCCTAGCTGATGGACGCAAGTGCTGCGCGGTGCTGGCGGCTTCGTTGTCGAGGCAAACATATTAATCTTGAGACCGCAGGATATTACCGAAGTCGACGACAGAACCTGATTGACACTCGTTTTTGCGGAGCAAGTGTCAACGAATATCTGTACTTTTGAGTAGGCTGTGATAAGGGAAATAAAGTAGAATGCCAAAAATGAATAGAATTTGGACCTGTACCAATAATATTTTATTTATCAAAATATCCCATGTCTAACTTACAGTTTGCACATGCGCAGCGCTTTGGTGTAAGCCCTGGACATGTGCAAGCATTAAAAGTACAACAGTTTACAATACACATAATAACAAAAATAATAATTAATAAAACAGAAAAAAACACACGTTAATTCAAATTAAACGTAAAACTAACCAATAATCAAATGTGAACTATCGAACATAATCTTATTCCTGAAGCGGGTTAATGGAGGAAAAACAAAATATTACAATTGAGCGCAAAATATTACAATTGGGCACAAAGGTGCGTGAAAAACTGGCAGCTGAAATAAACTGTAACTTCGTCCTAGTTCATTTCAACAAAAAGAAAGTAAAAAAACCATAAATACAATAAACGCACAACGATTGTCAACTCTACGAAAGTAATGTCATTTTTAATTTTGACAGTTAAAAGATATTTGTAAATGTTGCCATTTTAAAAAATAAATATACCACGTAGTATTTATTTTGAAATCATAATTAAAATTAGACTAACATTATTACTAAGAAGCTAATAGTAATTTATCTAAGTGGCAAATGAAACAACATCGTATTAATAGTTATTCAAAGAAGTTTGTTTTGAAAATCGATGATAGCAATTTTTTTAAATCTGTTTTGTTGTTGACGATTATTGACGTTAAACATTTTCACATGGCAATATTTTTTTATTTTATGATTGTAAACAGGAGGAAACCACCATTAATATAAAAATATTAATGAATTTAATAATGCTTTATTTAGAGAGAAAAAATTATAAATATTAATAACGTGATTTTTCTCGGTTACAAAATAATTGTCGATCGCAACAGCACCAGGCCTTATCGTGATATTCACCTTTAATTTGTTTCTACAAATAATAAAACTGTAACAAAGTAAATTCTGTACAAGGAAAATATTTTAAAAAAGTGATTGATTTAGTGTATAGAATGATAATAGAAGCCAGAAAAACTTATTTTTTGAAATTTTGTCTGTCTGTTAATTTGTCTTTCAATCACGTGAAATCAACTTTCTCGGAAAATATAGGACTTCTATCTCATATTATAGATTTAAAAAAAGCCTGATTTGGATAATATTACGATATTGCCACTACTAATGCCATCTATTAGCGGTTTCAGTAAATTTTATGCTCATAGATATATTACGATGTGGTGTTGCTAACGCCATCTATAGGCATTTTAGTAAACTTTATACTGATATATACTGCAAAAATAAATAAAAAATGAAAAGAACACAAAGAGGAATAAAAAACAGAGAAATGATAATGATTATCATTCCCAATAACTTTTTTTATTCCGAATTTCACGTAAGTGAAGTCGCTTGCATAGCTAGTTTATACTAAGCTAACAGTCACCACGAATTCGTACGGGTACAATTAATTTTTTGACTAAGATTTTTCGGTATATATTTTTTCTTAAAAATATAGCAACGTAAAAAACGTCGCCTTCAATCAGCTCAAAATAAAAAAAAACAAAGAACACTTAGAAGAATAAAAAAAACAGAGGAATGAAAATGTTTATCATTCCCAATAACTTTTTTATTCCGAATTTTACGTGAGTGAAGTCGTTTGCATAGGTAGTTTATACTAAGCTAACAGTCACCACGACTTCGTACCGGTACAATTAATCTTTTGACTAAGATTATTCGGTATATATTTTTTCTTAAAAATATAACAACGTAAAAAACGTCGCCTTCAATCAGCTCAAAATAAAAAAGAAAACAAAAAACACGAAGAAGAATAATAAAACAGAGGAATGATAATGTCCATCATTCACAATAACTTTTTTTATCCAGAATTTCACGCGAACAAAGTCGCTGGCATAGCTAGTTTATTACTAAGCTAGCAGTTAGTCGCTCCGACATTTGCACGGGTACAATTAAGTTGTTTGATTCAGATTTTTCGGTATATATATTTTCCATCATAAACATGGTACCGCATTTTGTTGTGATTAACAAAAACATGACAACGTGAAAAACATCGCCTTCAATCAAGTTATTCATATACCCTATATAAAAATTAAACCGCCTGTAAATGGAACACTTTTCGTAGATGTTACCATTTCGTTCCGAATTTTAAAGTATTCTCATATATATATATATATATATATATATATATATATATATATATATATATATATATATATAAATATACAAAATTTGTTTATTTTCGACCATTAAATAATGGATAATTACAACGCATGTCGTTAAAATGCGTAATTTTTCTCTAACTACTGATCCAAATTATAAAGTAGGATAATTTTTATCCACAAAAAACGCTTAAAATTATTATAATTTTTTTTTTAAATCAGTAACTATGATTTGTCCACAATAAAAAATGAATATATGTTTTTCCTTGTATTTTTCTTTAGACTTTTTTTAAGACCCACTATTCTTCCACTAATATATGTGTGTCCAATAGTTTTTCCACTGTTCGTGCGCCTAGACCAGAGACTTCTTCCCTGACTTCTACGTTGACATTATTAACTATATTTAATTAATTATACATATAATATATAACCTACACCAATCTGGAAACTATAAATCATCATACCATCAAAGTTGTATGTCAATTGGATTAGTGGTATTTCCGTGAATTCCTAAAAATAAACAAACATAATTTTATATAAATAGGGAAGCCTATAACGTTAGTAGTATTTGACTCCCGTAATATTAAATTGACATTTTAATTAGACATAAAAGGTTTGGGCTTATCGTGAAATAGAAAATAAGTTTTTTATCAGTAAGTGCTGAATAAGTATGGAAATTTGAGGGAAATTGGTTGAAAATCGTGGGAGTATGTATAGAATAAATGTCTTTCACCGTCCATACTCCGCTAACTTTGTTTTCCACATTCCATTTCCTTCCATATCCCCCTCTCTTAATCCTTTTCCTTTCTTTTCTTACCCTTCATCCTGGTCCAAAACCCCTTCAGGCATATCACATTAGTTTACTTATGTTTATTTTGTTTTCTTTTTTTCTTAAAATATACTTACATTTTCATTAAAATTCAATTGGGATAAAATATTTAAAGCATATTTATTATAATGGAGAATATTTAAAGCATTTGAGATTATTTATCACATCGTGCATCAAACGAAAGTTATAATATGCATCTTCTACTAGAATAATATGCATCTCTTAATGTAGAAAATAATAACTGTGGCTTAGAATAAAATAAATTAATATAAAACGTGCATCACAACTGTTAACTAATAGGTACATATTTAGAATCTAAATGATTATATTCATCTAGGCCAAAACATAATAAACTACCACAAAGAACGAGAAATAATCAAGGTTTCGTGGAACAAATACTAAGTTATGAAGCATATTTTTAAGTCTAATGTTCCACTAACACTTAATAAACTATAATCCAACATTCCATTAACTCTAATGCCATGGAATATATATATATATATATATATATATATATAGTTATATATATATATATATATATATATATATATATATATATATATATATCTTATATTTCTCGTGCGAATTGACCATATTAAGGTGTGATGGGTTGTATATGGTCTAGACAGGATCATGCAAAGGCGAAGTATATTACGTTCATTGTGTAGCTAATGACTTAGCAGCACAGGAGATTGATGACATATATATATATATATATATATATATATATATATATATATATATATATATATATATATATATATATATATATATATATATATATATATATATACATATACATATTTATGGATGTTAAACATTGGCATTTTCAGGACGAATAATAGAAAAATTACAGGTGTTTCAAAGGCCAATTGAGTGAAATATTATGGATATAGGAACAAATGATCGCCGTCATACTTTTCAAACTCAAACGGATACGGAACATGGGATAATATAATAAAATATTATTTCCTGTAATGTCGTTCTAGATAAAAAGATATCATATTCAAGTTTTGCTGTCTGCTGGACCTAATACGTTATAAACGCACTGCAATTCTGATCAACTATAAATGTTTACTCCTGTAGCAATAAGTTCGCCATAGATTATTCATAAGAGAAATATATAATACAGAATATAAATACATATACACATAGGGCGAGTTATGTACACACATATGTACAAGTCCATATAATGTATATTATATACGGTGTCCGAAAATAGTGTCGGAAAAAGAAAGACGTCATTCGTTGAATGAAAAAATAGTCGATTGTCGTTAAAATAAAACTTTAAGAGATGAATTTTTTCAGAAAATTTAAAATAATATTCATAATTACTTGTCATCTTTTTCGTACACACGATACTTGCTTACATTATCCATCGCCGCTCAGGAGAAAATAACCCGCGAAGACATCTAGCTGCCCGGGTAAGCACCGCGCTCCGGGCAAGTATTAGGTGTGTTAAAAAGAGTCATGTGTAATATATTTTTTTGCACTCAATTAAAGAAAAAGCGTGTTTTACGTTTCATTTCAATTACAATTTATTCTTTTGTACCTAACGAATAGCGTCTTTCTTTGTCCGACACTTTTATCCGGACACCGTGTACATAGAAGTTTACCTACAATATGTATAAGATTATAAATATATCATGGACTTGATAAGTTATAAAGTAATTAAACAAAACACTTATAGCAGAGTCGATATTTAGTTTAAATAATCTCACAAAGCATTTCACACTTATACAGATGTGACTATTAACAAAGATATTGCAATATTTTCTCTAAGTAATTATCAATAGAACAGGTTAATACATTCATCTCACCTGACACGGTCTTATGAACCAATGCTCTTCGATGCTAATCGCGCATTAAACTAATTGCCCTATTAAAGCTACAATGACTCAAATAACTATGTAACAGAAGTATAATGACTCGTAACGGGAGTATGAACGGAGTGGTCATTACTTACGTTTGTACATATATGGTCTGTCGTCAGCTCGTGCGAATTGACCATATTAAGGTGTGATTGGATGTATATGGTCTAGAGAGGATCACACAAAGGCGAAGTATATTACGTTCATTGTGTAGCTAATGACTTAGCAGCAAAGGAGATTGATGATTTAGATACGGAACAAACTTAGCGGAAACACCGATTTTTTTGATGATAAGGATGTTTCAGGCGGATACTGTGAGTTCGTTATGAATAACTAATCTTTATTTCTATAAATGTTTATTGATGCCATGCTATCTCCCGTCCAGGGAGGGTAACAAGAGATGATGGAATGCCATATTTGTATGTTCAGTACTGTCATATATATTTCACTTCATATATTTATTTATTTACAGACTTTAACGTACAAAATTGATACATACCACCAGATAATTCTTTTACATTCAAACAACCCCAATCAGCTCTTATAGCCAACTTACAGTCCAACATTAATGTAGACATTCAATTTACACTTCGTTCAACCTATAATAATCATTTCAACATAATGCAAATAAGGTACCTGCCTTTTTTTTATTTTAGGGTTCTGCAAGTCAAGAGGAAAAAAGGAACGTTTTTCTTCTGCACGTGTACACAGCTGTTTTTCTCACTGTGTCACTCACATGTACAAAGCCGTTATTCTCACTGTGTCACTCACGTGTACACAGTCGTTTTTTCCTACTCTGTCACTCATATGTACACAGTCATTTTTCTCATTATGTCACTCACGTGTATACAGCCATTTTCTCACTGTGTCACTCATATATACATACAGCCGTTTTGCTCACTGTGTCACTCACGTGTACGCAGCCGTTTTTCTCACTGTGTCACTCACATGTATAAAGCCGTTATTCTCACTGTGTCACTCACGTGTACACAGTCGTTTTTTCCTACTCTGTCACTCATATGTACACAGTCATTTTTCTCATTATGTCACTCACGTGTATACAGCCATTTTCTCACTGTGTCACTCATATATACATACAGCCGTTTTGCTCACTGTGTCACTCACGTGTACGCAGCCGTTTTTCTCACTGTGTCACTCACGTGTACACAGCCGTTATTCTCACTATGCCACTCACGTGTACACAGCCGTTATTCTCACTATGCCACTCACGTGTACAAAGCCATTTTTCTCACTATGCCACTCACGTGTACAGTTTTTCTCACTATGCCACTCACGTGTATGCAGCCGTTTTCTCACTGTGTCACTGACGTGTACAAAGTCATTTTTCTCACTATGCCACTCACGTGTACAGTTTTTCTCACTATGCCACTCACGTGTACGCAGCCGTTTTCTCACTGTGTCACTGACGTGTACAAAGTCATTTTTCTCACTATGCCACTCACGTGTACGGAGCCGTTTTTCTCACTATGCCACTCACATGTACAGTTTTTCTCACTATGCCACTCACGTGTACGCAGCCGTTTTTTTTCACTGTGTCACTCACGTGTATAAAACCATTTTTCTCACTATGTCACTCACGTGTACGGAGCCGTTTTTCTCACTATGCCACTCACGTGTACAGTTTTTCTCACTATGCCACTCACGTGTACGCAGCCGTTTTTCTCACTATGCCACTCACGTGTACAGTTTTTCTCACTATGCCACTCACGTGTACAAAGCCATTTTTCTCACTATGCCACTCATGTGTACAAAGCCATTTTTCTCACTATGCCACTCACGTGTACGCAGCCGTTTTTCTCACTATGCCACTCACGTGTACAGTTTTTCTCACTATGCCACTCACGTGTACAAAGCCATTTTTCTCACTATGCCACTCACGTGTACAAAGCCATTTTTCTCACTATGCCACTCACGTGTACGCAGCCGTTTTTCTCACTATGCCACTCACGTGTACAGTTTTTCTCACTATGCCACTCACGTGTACAAAGCCATTTTTCTCACTATGCCACTCACGTGTACAGTTTTTCTCACTATGCCACTCACGTGTACAAAGCCATTTTTCTCACTATGCCACTCACGTGTACAAAGCCATTTTTCTCACTATGCCACTCACGTGTACGCAGCCGTTTTTCTCACTATGCCACTCACGTGTACAGTTTTTCTCACTATGCCACTCACGTGTACAAAGCCATTTTTCTCACTATGCCACTCACGTGTACAAAGCCATTTTTCTCACTATGCCACTCACGTGTACGCAGCCATTTTTCTCACTATGCCACTCACGTGTACAAAGCCATTTTTCTCACTATGTCACTCACGTGTACAAAGCCATTTTTCTCACTATGCCACTCACGTGTACGCAGCCGTTTTTCTCACTGTGTCACTCACGTTTACACAGCCGATTTTCTCACTGTGTCACTCACGTGTACAAAATCATTTTTCTCAATATGTCACTCACATGTACATAGCCGTTTTTCTCACTGTGTCACGTGTACATAGCCGTTTTCTCACTGTGTCACTCACGTGTACATAGACATTTTTTTCACTGTGTCAGTTACGTGTACATAGCGGTTTTTCTCGGCAACTGATTAACGTAGAAACTTAAAATTTGACATAGTAATAAAGCATATTAACCCACACATCTTTGAATAGCTAACACTCAAACATATTTATGTGGGAATTTTAGAAGTTGGAAATTAAGTACATATACATATAAGCGTATCATTAGAATGGGCTAACAAGATCCTCATATATAAGAATCCTCATAGATAAGAATGCCTTATAAATATTTTTTTTAATAATTTTAGACAACATATCTTCAGAAGTATGCTAAAAATATGTACATATCCCAGCAGCTAGAATTAAACAAATATTTGTATGGTAATTTTAAAAGGGCGGCTGGGCCTATTAAGTACTTTAAACAATTTTTAAAATTCCATTTTTTATTCATTTATGTTGTACATCTTCAAATATCTTCAATATATATTAGCGATTACTAATTATAAATATGTAAATATCGAAAGTTCAATTCAAACGTGGTGCGGAACCCCAATGCGTGGGACAGACTCGTAGATGGCCGTACCGACTTTGGTAAAAGCAGAATACACATGGCCGTACCGACTTTGGTAAAAGCAGAATACACATGCGCGTACCGACTTTGGTAAAAGCAGAATACACATGCGCGTACCGACTTTGGTAAAAGCAGGATACACATGGCCTTACCGATTTTGGTAAAAGCGGAATACACATGAGCGTACCGACTTTGGTCAATGCCGAATATACATGGCCGGACCAACTTTACTAAAAGCTGAATACATATTATATAACTTTGGTAAAAGAGGATTCTATAAAGTTGCAATGGTAAAAGAGCAATGTACACGACCTTACCAGCTTTGCTAAAAGCTGAATACATATGGCTGTATCAACTTGGGGAAAAGCGGAATACATATGACCGTTTTAACGTTGGTGCAAAAAGTTAAATACACATGGCCGTATGAATTTTGGTAAAGAGTTTTGGTAAGAGAAATATACGAAACCGTATCAATTTTGATAAAAGCGGTCTGTCTGTCTGTTGACATATCTTATAGAATCTCGGCAATTTAGCGTGATTGTGTATTGTTATACCAGATTTTAGATTATATATATACTTTTCAAAATTAAATTGATGTTATGTAAATAATTTTTCGTTTTCAAATCCCGTTCGCAAAGAAATATTACGCTGCAAAATGACATGTAATACGTACTTTCCCCGCCCCCTCTGTTAATGTTTTATTTTTTTTCTTGCAAATCTAAATAAATTTAGATGTACTACAATTTGATTAGAAATTTTAATTAACTTTATTTCGGTTAAGACGCGTCAATGATTTCAAGATATATATATATATATATATATATATATATATATATATATATATATATATATATATATATATTCTGTGCATCGTGTACACTCGTCGTTTTATATAATCCTTTATATTTCCGTACCACACATATAAACGGCCTCTATAATCACATTGTGTTTATTCTTCTATCGTAAACCTTTTTAACACTCCGTTACAGCACTGGGGGAAATTTAAAAAAAATTTCGATCTCTTTTAGTGAAAATTTTCAAATATCGCAAAAAAAGAAAAAACGTTTAAATTGAAATGAAAAAACGCTAATCACATACAATTTTTCAAAAATTTTATTTAAAATTATCCCTAACTTTTTAAAATTGTTCGGTGATCTTTTAATTCTGCTCAGTGGCGTATAAGTTGTTTTTTTTTTAATGTCTCTGAGAAAATTCCTAAAAATGTTTTAATAGTGCACCCTTTCGCGATTTGAAAAACCATTAAGAAAAATGTAAAAAAAAAATTAAGAATGTCAGTGATAAAGTTCCTATTAAAATTAGTTTATTTTTTTATACACAATTAAAATATTATCTTAAAAACAAATAAATTGTCAATAGTAGCAAAAACAATTACTAATATTCAAAATAACAACAAATAAAAAAAAATTAATATCGTCACTTTTGCATATTTAAATTAATTGCTCAGTTATTATAAATTATAATGGGCGCGTTCGAAAACACACATAAAATTAAGAGGTATAAAACATTTTGGAAAAATGTCCAATATTCCTCCACGTAAACGAGACGGAATATTGGTATTATATAACAAATATAATAAACTATTAAATAAATTTTAGAATTATAATGAAATGTAGGATACATGTTTTGTACAAAGTACACAATAGTGTTTTTTTATAATAATTAAGCTTTTGCTCTTATTGAACTGTATATATATATATATATATATATATATATATACATATATATATATATATATATATATATATATATATATATATAAAATTTAGCGTAGAGAAATGGACAACCCTAGTCGTTAATCACATAAAATTAAGAGGTATAAAACATTTTGGAAAAATGTCCAATATTCCTCCACGTAAACGAGACGGAATATTGGTACTATATAACAAATATAATAAACTATTAAATACATTTTAGAACTATTAAGAAATGTAGGATACATGTTTTGTACAAAGTACACAATAGTGCTTTTTTATAATAATTAAGCTTTTGCTCTTATTGAATTGTATATATATATATATATATATATATATATATATATATATACATATATATATATATATATATATATATACATATATATATATATATATATATATATATATATATAAAATTTAGCGTAGAGAAATGGACAACCCTAGTCGTTAATAACATAAAATTAAGAGGTATAAAACATTTTGGAAAAATGTCCAATATTCCTCCACGTAAACGAGACGGAATATTGGTACTATATAACAAATATAATAAACTATTAAATACATTTTAGAACTATTAAGAAATGTAGGATACATGTTTTGTACAAAGTACACAATAGTGCTTTTTTATAATAATTAAGCTTTTGCTCTTATTGAATTGTATATATATATATATATATATATATATATATATATATATACATATATATATATATATATATATATATATATATATAAAATTTAGCGTAGAGAAATGGACAACCCTAGTCGTTAATCACATAAAATTAAGAGGTATAAAACATTTTGGAAAAATGTCCAATATTCCTCCACGTAAACGAGACGGAATATTGGTATTATATAACAAATATAATAAACTATTAAATACATTTTAGAACTATTAAGAAATGTAGGATACATGTTTTGTACAAAGTACACAATAGTGCTTTTTTATAATAATTAAGCTTTTGCTCTTATTGAATTGTATATATATATATATATATATATATATATATATACATATATATATATATATATATATATATATATATATAAAATTTAGCGTAGAGAAATGGACAACCCTAGTCGTTAATCACATAAAATTAAGAGGTATAAAACATTTTGGAAAAATGTCCAATATTCCTCCACGTAAACGAGACGGAATATTGGTACTATATAACAAATATAATAAACTATTAAATACATTTTAGAACTATTAAGAAATGTAGGATACATGTTTTGTACAAAGTACACAATAGTGTTTTTTTATAATAATTAAGCTTTTGCTCTTATTGAATTGTATATATATATATATATATATATATATATATACATATATATATATATATATATACAAAATTTAGCGTAGAGAAATGGACAACCCTAGTCGTTAATCACATAAAATTAAGAGGTATAAAACATTTCGGAAAAATGTCCAATATTCCTCCACGTAAACGAGACGGAATATTGGTACTATATAACAAATATAATAAACTATTAAATAAATTTTAGAACTATTAAGAAATGTAGGATACATGTTTTATACAAAGTACACAATAGTGTTTTTTTATAATAATTAAGCTTTTGCTCTTATTAAACTGTATATATATATATATATATATATATATATATATATATATATATATATATATATATATGTGTTCTATTTCTATAATGCCTGGTCTACCTTTTCCGGCCTAATTTTTCCGTGTTAATTTACGTTAGTGAAAAAAATAGTTTGTTATAACTTTTTTAACTAAATTAGTCACTAAGCACTTAATAAGGTAAATCCGGGAGAAATGACCGTAACGCAGAGATGGCCAATTAACATTTTTGATAGTTATACTTTAAAATTAACAACACTATTTTAACAGTCCGCTTCGCAGCTAATTTAGAACCAAGTGTGCGAGCTTATATATATATATATATATATATATATATATATATATATATATATATATATATATATGTATATATATATATATATATATATATATATATATATATATATATCTGTTTTCGATTTAAACAGCATTAGAAAAAACTTTAATGTCAATTTTTGGCATTACTTATACGCATTTCAGCATTATACTATACAACGTAAATGTGTATACCAAAAACGATTGTATATTTTGTTCACAAATACGATATAAATCTATATTCCATTACTAATGTGAACACAAGAAGGTTTACAATATCTGAAGTATCACTTTGCTTTGTTTATAAAGATTATCTTTTGGAATGGAATGATGTATAGACGCAAAGCTCCAACTCAGTCATTTAAACTTCTCCAGCAAATCTGTGAAGGGACTTTTATCTCGCTACTTTTTGTGGCTGACTTTAAAGACGAATTGAGATCTTTTTACAGTAAACCTTTGGTGAGATTTCATATATTTCGAGTTTCTTTAAGGTCTCATGACTAACACACATTCGATAACGCTAACAATTTATCCAACTCAGTCATTTACAGTTCTCTAACAAAACTTTGGAAAAAGTTGGTTGCTTTTATCTTGCTACTTTTTACGGCCAACTTTTAAAGAGGAAATTAACTCTTTTTACAGTAAACTTTTGGTGAAATTTTACAACTTTTTATCGAGTTTCTTTAAGGACTTATGACTGACACATCCGATAACTCTAACATTTTATCCAACTTAGTCATCTGCACTCCTTTAGAAAAGCCCTGAAAAAGTTGCCTGCTTTCATCTTACTAATTTTTACGGCTAATGTTTTAAAAACGAACTTGGGTCTTTTTACAGTAAACTTTTGGTGAAATGTCACATCTTTTTGTCAGGTTTATTTAAGGTCTCATACCTGACACGCATTCGATAACTCTAATATTTAATCTAGTTTTTAACTTTCTCTTTTGTATACTGTTTTCCTTCTTTTTTTCTCGGATATTTCAGTATTTTGAATTTTGTACATTCGTATTTAAATTTAATTTTTTTGGGGAAAAATTTTTTTTGACATCTGAGTATATGTATACCTTGTACATTGCAGCCCATTCTTATTGCTTCATAGATACCAATTACATATTTTAATTTATAACAGGGAAAAGGTGAAAAACTGGATTATTTGTTATTACTGAATCCCTATTATTTTCTTCTTGTCTTCTGTAAGTCTTGAAGAGTTTCAGTTAGCTGTTGTGAAAGAAAATTGGTCCTCTACTTTTTTAAATTTACTTTATATTTTAATTTAAAATATTACAAAAGATCATTTTGATGAAACTTTTGTCCGAATTAACCTATTTTATTTATTAACTTTTATGTATAGTACATATGGCGGAGTTATTGCTACATGAGCAATCCCTTCCAGTCAACCATAACAATTTGTATTGAAATTTAGTTGGTAGACTGTAAAAGATTTTACAATGAAAATTCTTTACAGCACATTAGACGGAAAACAATTTAAAAAAAATACAAAAGTAAATTAAAAAAGAAAACAAAATATAGACATGATTTAGGATGGGAAAGACAGGAAAGGACAAGGACACAAAGGAAAAGGTTTCAGTAGAGCCAGGACTTTTTCACTCGATCTTTAAAAATATTTAGAGACGTGATTTTCCTGATGTCAGGATCCAGGTGATTCCAAATTTTTGCTGCTTGGACAGTGAAGGATTTTTCGTAAGTGGTAGAGGTATGTTTAGGAATAAGTAGAGTGAGTGAACTTTCAGATCGTAGCCCAATGCCGTGAGCAGACAAATATTTAAATTTGCCAGTAAGATAATTTGGGCTCGGAGGATGTTTTAATATATTAAAAAGAATACACTTCTTATAATAATTTGAAGTATGTGAAGTTGGCGTCGATCACGTATCTTCAGCCATTTGAGGAGTGACCTGTATTCAGAAATATGATGATATTTTCTGAGGCCGAAGATATACCGGATGCATACATCTTGAAGACGTTCCAACTTATACAAATATTCTTCATTAAGATCAGGATAGCGGACGTCTAGAGAGTGTGTTCGATATTTTCGGTATAACTAAATGTAATGATATAAATAAAACCATAAGAATTATATTGTATACATACTATATGCTGTATAATGTTTGATCTAACTATAGAAATTAACTCAGTTTTTCGGTACTTAGAATAAGAAATGGCATTGTAATTTTTAGTAACTTCTTTTAAGTTTCACACTTATTAAATGGATATAAATTTAAGAACAGAAGAAATCTCTTCATTTTTGGAGTTTACTTCCTAAGAATCGATTTTCATATATAGCGCCCGGTATGAAGTTTAATGAGAAGTAAAATCAGAAGTTCGGAGCGTACGAAGTTCAGAGGGTTAAAAAAGTGTAACCGTCAGGTGGCCTCTCTATGCAACATTTCTGCACATCTTTAGAGTGAAATATTAATATGTTTATTTGGCATTTTCTTATGACCTAATCGCCATGATAGAGTGTGACACATGTATTGGCATTTTATTACGGCGTAATCGCAATGACGGAGTGTGACACGCATAGTTTATCTTCGTTCGCTTATATCAAGATGTAATCATTAAAAATCATTATGTGTGAATATTTGGTGTCTTCTATATTACAAAATTAAAAAGTCTCTTTTAATTTTAACTTCTTAGTCTGACGTTACTAAATGTTTTTAATATTGTGATATAAATCTGATTTTGTTCATTGTGTTTTACTTGAAAATAATTATATTATCAGCACTTTTTTATTAAAGAATTTTTTAATTACATTTAATGATATTGATATTTATAATTGTATACAGTGTTACCCACTTCATATATTGCAAGACAATCGTACTTAAGGAGTATACTCCAGTTGCGTGTCAGAGCTGACATGTACAATTATTTTTCATCAAAGATACCTTTTTCATTTATATACTCATATGTATAACAACTTATCAACTTCGTCACGCAAACTTTTTCCATTTGCATTTCTCAACAACCTTTTTTTCTGCATATACGGTTAGTTTAACCCGGTATTTCGTATACGATGCCAGCAGACTATCCCACTTTTGCTTAGGTGTTTGCTATTATTATAATAAAATTAATTTATTTAACGTCTCGTAACCCAAATACCTATGCATATATATTACATGCAAACTAACGTAATTTTAACGAATAAAAAATTTTAATCTTGTTAAAATTTTGTGCACAAATAATGTACAATACAGAAAATTTTTGTTTACACGCGAATTTTTTGTTAAATATAATAATTAATTAAATAATTTAAAAATACTGAAATGTTTATAGAGTAAATATGTTTCTAAATATTGATTTAAAATTCGTTTATAAATTTAACCTTTTATTGTCATTATCAAAACTGATTTTTTTTGGATTTATTATATCTTTATAAATTTTTCGTAACGATTATTTTAGTCTGCAGTTCTATTATAATTAATATATTTTAAATATTTCCACACAATCCAGTTATTTTCATTTGCACTGTTCAGTATTTCCATAATGAAATGAAACTATTACCTATGTTATTCAGACAACTGTACTTACTGTGATTAACTATAACCTATGTTATTCAGACAACTGTACATAAGATCGATAATAAAAGTTTTATTTGAAATGAGTAAGTAGGTTCTACGTGAAAATATTATAAACAAACCAACAAATAAGTTTTCCGTGTAAGACAAATACGTGACTACAAGCGGATATCGAGGTTTTTTAGTTCTTTGAATCGATACGTCACAGGGAACTGCCTACCCCGTTTACCGCCTATGAATCAGGTGAGTGAAATGTTTTAATCTGCATTGTGTTTGGTATTTTAGCACTCCAAATTATTGAGAATATATCCGCACGAGTACCACTTTTTGCACTTTCAAAATTTCGTTTAATATGAATAGTTCGTTTGTGTTAAATAAATATATATTTTACATATTGTTTAATCAGTAATTAACAGCTATTTAGCTGTTATAGCAGGCCCCTGAAAATAGCAGGCCTCAAGGATACAATCTGGACTATGCTTCGCCTTGCTGGTTCAAAGAGTTCTATAGAAATAGCATTTGCAAGCTATTATTAAAAATAATCTGATTTTCATAAAAAAATACAAGGCTTCTCATTTCTCTGATTGACGATTTAAATAAAACATTTAAGGATCTTATTTCTTAAATTTTTCTCTATTTAAAAGGGTAATTTTAAGATTCTGCAACTCAAAAGAAAAAAGGAAACCCTTATAGGATGACATCGTTGTCTGTCTGTCGTTTTTTAATATTCTTTTTCGCAGGAAAGCGTAGAGGTATCAAGTTGAAATTAATATCAAATATTTATATCTACGGTCCCTTGAGGCTGTAAAAAATCAAGCTTCTAAGTCAAAGCAATTGGGTATTTGACTAATTTTTTTTTATTTCATCAATCATAATTTCAAGGTACAAGCTGATGAAGAGTGAAAAAATTTTTTAACAATCTTAAAAATTGACCGAGTTATAAAAGTTTAAATTTAATCTTTAGACAAGGACGGGAATACTGTGTTGTGAGGTCATTTTTGATATTGCACATTATATTCCACAAGAGGAAAAGAGACAGGGATATACCCAACCCTATCCGTATCTTCAAATTTAAAAGCCTATAACTGGCTTATTTTTCAATAAATTTTTGAATTTTTTTCAAGACTGGTTTTTAATTAGCTTATATTTCACAATATTGTACGATAAATATAAAAATTTAAAATGAGTCAACTACCATATTAAGAATAATACTAAAAAAGGGCCATTTATGCCGCATATTCTGACACTCGCAAATAAATCAAAACCCACAGGGTAATTCACGTTGATCTAGAATCATGAAATTTGGCAAGAAGCAAGGTCTCATAGATGTTGCTCTCATAACTTTTAGTTACATCATATTATTATTTAGAGTGATCTTCTTTACTCTCTAAATAAAACACGAATGTCCAATTATTATATAGAGTGATTTTCTTTACACTCTCAATAAAATGCAAATATTCAATTATTATTTAGAGTGATCTTCTTTACTCTCTAAATAAAACACGAATGTCCAATTATTATATAGAGTGATTTTCTTTACACTCTCAATAAAATGCAAATATTCAATTATTATTTAGAGTGATCTTCTTTACTCTCTAAATAAAACACGAATGTCCAATTATTATATAGAGTGATTTTCTTTACACTCTCAATAAAATGCAAATATTCAATTATTATTTAGAGTGATCTTCTTTACTCTCTAAATAAAACACGAATGTCCAATTATTATATAGAGTGATTTTCTTTACACTCTCAATAAAATGCAAATATTCAATTATTATTTAGAGTGATCTTCTTTACTCTCTAAATAAAACACGAATGTCCAATTATTATACAGAGTGATTTTCTTTACACTCTCAATAATAAACAAATATGTTTTTTTAATATGCACCTATAATAGATATACCAGGCAAAATATATTTTAGTTCTAAATACAGTTTTGTAAATAGTTTAATTGGAACATTATGTACAGTTAAATATTTATAAATACTTAAATATATACAGTACCTCATAGTGCGAGTTCCACTCGTGCTTGACAGGTTTTTATTCTCCTAACACCTGGGCCCAATACTATATAGACTTATACCAATCTCCTTTTGTGTTATGAGTAATGTCATAGATGTAAAGAAAATAGGTCATTGAATAAACCTAATTTCATTGGGTCTTGATAAAGTCGGTTCGAAACCTTGAGTCGACTTGATTTCGAATGATTCAATTCCCTTTTTATTTCGTCCGTTATAAAAAGATTGCGACTTGATATGAGTTGACCACGTTACTTTTTATCGGTTCTGCGCAATAAAAGCGTAAACCGTGTGATATAAAGTTATATTATGCTACGATTGGCGAAGGAATTAAAAGAGGTGGAGTTCTCAATTCGTATGGAACTGTATATATATATATATATATATATATATATATATATAATCGTAATCAATTGCCCACTTAATCAGAACCGCGTTAGTCGGATTCGAATCACAGTTCTCTTTATCTATGCACGTTCCTTTGATATCTGCATACGAGACAGTATACATACTTCCCCTTTCTATTTTCTATCGATTTCCACTTGGGTAATCAAGGTTTCCATTCCTTGGAACTCAGAAGAGACGTTGCGCTTATGAAATCTATCTTCCAGCTATCAAAAGGATAAAATCCTATGCCCTGTATAATTGAGTAATAACATCACTCTGTTTGCTTCAAATGCTAGTCAGATGGAGGAATTACTTCTTAAAATGGAACGCGTAAGCCTTATGTTTGGATTGAAGATTAACCGGAACAAGACCAAAATGATGATTGTGGACCGCGCCAATAATATCTTGCCAGAGGTGACACAGATTGCGATGTGGTTCAGTCCTACATATACTTTGGCGTTTTAATCTCAAATAATGGGGCTGCGTAAATGAAGTCAAGAGGTGAATGGGGATAGCCAGAACTGCTATGGATTAGCTGAAGAAATTATGGAGGAATCGCAACTTAACTAAAGCCACTAAGACCAGGCTCTTAAGAACACTAGTTTTCCCCATATTTTTATACGCATCCGAGACGTGGACATTGCGAGAGCTGGAAAAGCGGAAAATAGATGCCCTAGAGATGTGGTGCTGGAGGAAAATGCTGGGAGTGTTATGAAGACAACAGAATTTCGCACAAGCACCTCCGTACTCTAAGAACTCGGCAATACGCAGCGTCTGTCTACCCTAGTACAGTCTCGTATTTTGAAGTTCTTTGACCACGTCTCGAGGCGACACAATGACTTCATAGAGCATTTGGTGGTCTAGGGAAGGGTGGACAGAAATAGACAGCGTGGCAAATCATCCATGCGATGGGCTGATCAAATAAAATCAGCAGTTGGAGACCCTATACATAATGGCATTAGAATGTCGGCCAATAGGTTAAGATGGCGAGAAATTGTGAGGAGGGTCACATCAACCACCAATGATGATGTAGCTTCATTATGACCACGATCGCTCTATCAAGAGCTACACGACTGAGTAGATATAATTGAGTAAATTTTCATTATTTATACCTGACAATTTTCTGTTCTCACGCGATCATCACCTGTTTGCTATACCACACTCTAGAACTTTGTTAAACCATTAATTGCTTATAGTTACGAATAGGTTACCTGTAATGTATCGATAAATGTGTGTGTGCAAAAATAAATAAATAAATAAGAAACATAATGTCAGCTTTTGAGTAGATATCGAATAGTATATAAAGACACTGAATCGTCATAGTATATAATAGTATATAATCGTCATAGTATATAATAGTATATAATCGTCATAGAATATAATGACACTGAACTACTAATATACATAAACTTGTCACTGAACCGATACTGAACTACTAACATACATAAATATTTTTAGTCATTAAAAAGCGCTTAGTATTGGTGGGTTAAAAGTTTACAAAATACATCCACTCTGTAATAGAAACGAGGAAAATAAACATTACGATAAAATAGAAACATTTTCTTCTGCACGCGAAAATCATAATAATGTCTAATTTTAAAAACAATTGCCTAACACAAAAAATACAGGATAACGAAATCTGGTAGACAGGTTTGTTTTTGTTTTTTATTGAGAGTCTAAAGAAGATCACTCTAAATAATAATTGGATATTCGTGTTTTATTTAGAGTGTAAAGAAGATCACTCTAAATAATAATTGGACATTTGTGTTTTATTTAGAGTGTAAAGAAGATCACTCTAAATAATAATTGGACATTAGTGTTTTATTTAGAGTGTAAAGAAGATCACGCTAAATAATAATTGGATATTTGTGTTTTATTTAGAGTGTAAAGAAGATCACTCTAAATAATAATTGGACATTCGTATTTTATTTAGAATGTAAAGAAAATCACTCTAAATAATAATTGGACATTTGTGTTTTATTTAGAGTGTAAAGAAGATCACTCTAAATAATAATTGGAGATTTGTGTTTTATTTAGAGTGTAAAGAAGATCACTCTAAATAATAATTGGACATTCGTATTTTATTTAGAGTGTAAAGAAGATCACACTAAATAACAATTGGACATTTGTGTTTTATTTAGAGTGTAAAGAAGATCACTCTAAATAATAATTGGAGATTTGTGTTTTATTTAGAGTGTAAAGAAGATCACTCTAAATAATAATTGTACATTCATGTTTTATTTAGAGTGTAAAGAAGATCACTCTAAATAATAATTGGAGATTTGTGTTTTATTTAGAGTGTAAAGAAGATCACTCTAAATAATAATTGGACATTCGTATTTTATTTAGAGTGTAAAGAAGATCACACTAAATAATAATTGTACATTCATGTTTTATTTAGAGTGTAAAGAAGATCACTCTAAATAATAATTGGGCATTTTTATTTTATTTATAGTGTAAAGAAGATCGACCAAAATAGCTTTAAAGAAATAGAATGCAATTGATCATTTAAAAAGAGCAAAAAATTGCATGCAATTTCTAACCATTATTCAAACAAGAAGAAACTAAGTTTTTGAACGATACATTAAAAATATAATACGTGGTTATTATATTTTTAATGTATCAAAAATTTATAATGAGTTATAAAAATAACAATAAAAACTAATGAAGTACGTAGTAAGTTTTTGGAAACGATTACAACAAATTATCAATATCGACTGTTTTTTTTAAATTTGTAGCCATTGCCTAAATTAATTAAAAATAAAGTTCTAAGCCATACTGACATTCGTTCGTTTAATTATTCTGTTCTTTTAATCTATGGCAATCATTCTCTCCGTAGAGAACTATTTGTCAATGTCAAGTTTAGAAGGGGGTGCCTAGGCAATACTGACTAGATTACATTCCAAATAGATGTCATTGTGGCTTGGCAACAAAAAATAAACTATACAGTAAAACAAAAGTCAAATAGAAGTATGCCACAATTAAATAAATAATCCGAAAATATGACTAAAAAAATATTTACAAATAATACAGATGTGAGAACAATATGCATATAGAGGAGTAAAAGATAAATATATGAATATATGCAAACAAACATATAAATATATATAAATACATACATGAGTTTTTAGGATACTAGTTTTGAACCTTGTTATCGTTCTTTCTTATATATTGTAAGTCTAGAATGATTTTATTGACAATTGACAGAAAGGTTTTAATATTAATAGACAGCTGAATTTGGTATTTTAATTTATAAATAAACGAAGGAAATGTATTATTTAATGGGCATGCAAACATGAGGTGACTTGTATCGCCCTTCCTAATCCAGCAATCGCAGATTGGAGACCCTCTGACACGCAGCCTAGCTAAATGTATAGGATTAAAACAATGTCCCAAACGCATCGAGACATCACTGGGTTTTTCTTTAAGAAGAAATGAATTTTGAAAACCAAGTTGTCAAAATGAATGTCTTTTTTCTCTTCTTTGAGTTTTGTGTGGCTTTTTTTAATGAACCTTTTGGGTCTGTCACTTTTCAACATTAGGATGTTACATATGTGTATGAAGATAACAAAATGCAAAATTTCTCATTTGTCATAATGACGATATAAGTAAAGCTTTTAAAGAGATTTTTTTCATTTTTTCTATTTAAGACTGTCATTGTTATTCTTCTAAGATCTGGGCCTACGCCATATGGACTTTAGTCAGTCTGGTATCATGTGTACTTCCGACGACAATATAATATTATAGTGATATGGAACAGAAGATGGTGAAGGAAATTTCTAAATAAATTTTCAGGAGAACCCTTAGGTTTGGACTCGTTTAATTCATCTCAAAGAAGAATTTTTTTGTGGTTAAACGGTGATGCCTCGTAACCAACCCTCCCTCCCAATCAAGTGAAAATTTCGTTGCACGCTGAGAGCTTATAACACTAGGGTGGTTGAACATGACGTGTTTCGAGTGCTACATCCTCGGGATTTAAGTACACCACTTTGTATACAAATCTTTCTTTTCTATATGGATCTGTGTGAGGGATGATCGTTTAGTATTGAGTTTCATATAAAAACTAGAAAGTGAAAAAATAAAATAAATAAATGGAAAATTTAAGCGAAATGATTTAATTTTTTGACAGCCCCAACCTTATAAAATTATTTTCGAATTAAAAATGTGATTCAGATATCATGATTTGTTTCAGATGAAATTTAATCACCGATTAATAGCATATTTTAGAAATACAATGTAAACGCCGTCGATTTTATAACCAAAATAAAAAACCGAACTAATAATCTAAAATGCGAATCCACATTATGCCACTTTTTAGGGTTCCGTACCTCAAACTGAAAAACGGAATCTTTATACCTAAGTGGTTTTTTGACTGCCAGTCATAGTAGTTTTTCTCAAAAATTATGTAACGCAGAAACCTGAAATTTGGAATCGTAATACATAATTTTAATACAAAATATATTATTTTGCCCTGACTAACTTTTTCAAAATATTCACATAAGAATTAAAGAATGTACTCAGGGTATAAAATGTACTCAGTTTTTTGTTTTTTTTTTGGAAAATGCTTGATACGAGGAATACAAAAATATTTTTTCTCAATTTGAAATTGCGTATTTAAAGATAATTTAATAAAATGTGAAAATAGGCATTCATCCCCCGTTCTCTATTTCGAAACTACTGAAACGAAAGTCATGAAAAATAGGGTTGGAAAAATCTGACTGGGAGATTATAGGAAAACTATAGCGATACTTTATATCTTATAATTTATTTGAAATGTGCACCATGTCTTTTGGCCTGTGAAAATATTATTACAGCCCCTAATTGACAGTTTTTTTCCTTTATTTTGTATTATTTGTTTAGTTAAAATAACAGATATTGTGTCATACTTAAGACTTTGCCTTTTAAATACTCATAATATGCTAATATGATAGGTTTATTATATAAACCACTTCAGTTTTCAATTCTGTGTCACCTGAAACTCATTGTTTGTGTTCATAATATCTACAAGGACATATATATAGCCACACCTCATAGTATGCTAATACCATAAGTTTATTATATAGACCACTTCAGTTTTCAATTCCGTGTCACCTGAAAATCATTATTCGTGTGTGCATGAATTTATTTTAGTGTAAGTTTCACGGTGTTCATAATACCTACAAGGATATATATGTAGCCACACCAAATAATATGCTAATATCATAGGTTTATTATATAGACCACTTTAGTTTCCAATTCCGTGTCACCTAAAACTCATTGTTTGTGTGTGCGTGAATTTATTATAGTGTAAGTTTCGCGGTGTTCATAATACCTACAAGGATATATATGTAGCCACACCAAATAGTGTGCTAATACCATAGTTTTATTATATAGACCACTTCAGTTTTCAATTCCGTGTCACCTGAAACTCATTGTTTGTGTGTGCGTGAATTTATTATATTGTAAGTTTCGCGGTGTTCATAATACCTACAAGGATATATATGTAGCCACACCAAATAGTATGCTAATACCATAGGTTTATTATATAGACCACTTTAGTTTCCAATTCCGTGTCACCTAAAACTCATTGTTTGTGTGTGCGTGAATTTATTATAGTGTAAGTTTCATAATACCTACAAGGATATATATGTAGCCACACTTCATAGTATGCTAATACCATAGGTTTATTATACAGACCACTTCAGTTTTCAATTCCGTGTCACCTGAAAATCATTATTTGTGTGTGCGTGAATTTATTATAGTGTAAGTTTCGCGGTGTTCATAATACCTATAAGGATATATATGTAGCCACACCAAATAGTATGCTAATACCATAGGTTTATTATATAGACCACTTTAGTTTCCAATTCCGTGTCACCTAAAACTCATTATTTGTGTGCGCGTGAATTTACTATAGTGTAATAATATAATGTAACCTTTGTGTATATTATTATGATTTCATTGATTTTTGAAATGTACCATTAAAAACAGACAAGGTTAAGCGAGGAGAAATTAATTTAACTAAAAATATAACATGATATTTTTAATTGCATTTTAAAAGACTTTGTCACTGACACCTCATTCGATGGGGCCTTTGAATTGAATGAACGCATAAACCTGTAAAAAGTAATTGCAAAATTATTTAAAGATGATATAGCTGTAGTGCTGTAATATATATAT
Organism: Druceiella hillmani; assembly: GCA_039881145.1. Taxonomy (NCBI): domain Eukaryota; kingdom Metazoa; phylum Arthropoda; class Insecta; order Lepidoptera; family Hepialidae; genus Druceiella; species Druceiella hillmani. The sequence continues at coordinate 3,813,999 of JAYKKI010000073.1, read as the reverse complement.
ATATATAGAAGACAGATGGACAGACATAATGAAATTATTCCTAGTTTGCTATGGAACTCTAAAAACAGCAATATATTACTATTAGTATACAATTTTATTCAATAATATTAAACATAATTAATTTTATCGACAAAATTATCGATATGATGATTCAACACTAGTATAAACGTCAAATAAATATTATTACACGAAAATTTGGTATATTCATATTATTTTAGCATATAAGGTATATCTTATATGTAATTAGGCATATTATTCCGTAAATTGTCATATATGAAATAGTCCGTGAAAACTCTCTATAACTTACCCATACAATGTTCTTTGTCTGGATTATTTCAATGTGTAGTGCCTTAACTAAGTATAATACAAGTAACGATTACTCTAAAATATACTTATTTTAATAACGTAACATCGAATAAATACAAAATCGCGCGAAGAACAGAGAACACAATACACTGCGTGACGATAAGTGCCGACTGCGTTGCGAAAAAGGGTTCAACGGTCTTTATTGCGCTATCTCTTTTTAACATATGACATCGCTATTATGCATCATCGCACTCGCTTTTACCTATATTCGTCTAAGTATTGTAATAAGTTTATCGCAAATGTATAGTATATAATGGTTAGAAAGTTGTTTCATACCGTTTAGCGCAAGATGTTCATCAAAATAAAATCGCTTTCCTTAAATTTGTATTATTTTTTATATTTGATCATCGATCTGTGAAATCCTGTAAGAACGGTGCATTTACGCTTCTGAGATTCCATTTATACCACAAATTGAGGACCGAAGGAGGAATACTCATAAAATAATGAAAATTGTTTATAGCTCCTCATTTATACGTACACGTAGTTCTCTGAAGGTAGAACGTAAGATAGATAAGTTAATGAATCTGGGGATGGAGATAAGAACATTTGTGTGATTGAAAGAATATAATTATTATTCCCATGAAGAAAAGCCACCGAAAACGTAGTTCTAATTTAGAAATGGGAAAATTATAAATTGATAATATTAATTCAAAATTTTATGTGTAATATAATTTTGAAGGCTTTCTTATTTTGTAAGTCATTTTATAAACCGTTTGGCTGAGTGTTGCGGTTTATTGGCACATTAAAAAAATCTTTAAATTACGTTTTTATAGACACTTATGTAACTTTTTACCAAGCGTGTGTTGTTCTCTCATTTTACGTGTACGTAACGCATTGTTTAGGATACGACCATTTCCGTTCTTAGAAGCGCCTTCGTCAGAGCCATTGTTAACAGTCAAACAACGTCTTATCAGCTTTCATCATTGTTACCGGGGATTTTATCATGATAGCAAACATGAGTATGGGCCGGTGTGTCACTCGTATTAGTCTTTTCAATGAGATAATTATAGACATGGTAGAAAAAACTTGAGGAATTGTTAGGGTTTTGAAAGAGTTCGCGGGAAATGAAAGGGAAAATGGTTTTGATTTAATTACCATATTTTTGATATCATATTAATTTATCTATGTTAATAAATAAAGCGGAAAGTTTTGTTTGTTCGCGCTAATCTCTGGAATGATATGTGCGAATTTACCCGACTACGGCAGAAGGAGGATTGAGAATTTCACAGGCTATGTATGTATATATATATATATATATATATATATATATATGTGTGTGTGTGTGTGTGCATTCGTGTAAGTTTGTTCCCTCATAGAAACTAAACTACTAAAGAGATTTCAACCAAACACGGTGGCCTAAGGTATATATGGTTATGAATTTCACAGGCTGTGTATGTATGTTTGTATGTATGTATGTGACTAAGTTTGTTCCCTCCTAGAGACTAAACTATTAAAGTAACTTCAACAAGTGAAGAGTTCTTAGATTTGTCTCGATCCAGAGAGTGTCTTAGGGTATATAATGTTATGCAATTTCACAGGCTATGTATGTGTGTATATATATATATATATATATATATATATATATATATATATATATATATATGTGTGTGAGTAAGTTCTTTCCCTCGTACAGATTAAACTACTAAAGTGATTTCAACAAATAAGATGTACTTAGATTCGCCTTGATCCAGCGAGAGTCTTGAAATTATATAACGTTATAAATTTCACGGGCTATGTATGTATGTATCTGGCTTTAGTTTTTCCTCCTTGTCAATATTCTTTTTGTGTTTGAAGGCCCATATTTCGAGGTAGATTGTAGGTTATGCCATCATGTTATTATTTCCAGAGGCATAGTAATGACAAAACATGTAACAGAAGTCGAGGGACGCTGCTTAAACAGTGTGAGATAGAAAAAGGCCAATATATTTCTTGATTGATCATTCCGAAAATTCCCACCGATTTATCCCTCTTGATCCCTGTGATTGATGACCGCGGGGAGGGGGAGTAGCTCTGTGATGTGGCATGCCGCACGGCTCAATAGCGCGGGCGATTCGCTACGCAGCGGACGTATCACTGTGAATTGTTTTTAATGCGATTCGTTTTTATTTTCTTTTTTGTATTTTTCAATTTTCTATTTTTTGTACGCTGGTATAACCGCGTAACATACAGTTTTGAAATTAACGTTGTTAGGAGACCGAGAATAAGGCTTTGGATCTTTGAAATTTGGATCAGTTATTAGTGTTGATACCATTGTGCAGATACACAGATGAGTCGAAGCATACGTGAAGTCCATACCAGTGGAATATAATGGGCACCCAATCTATGGAACTATAACACTTTCATAAACAGGTAACGGTGATAACTCGATAAATAATAAAAGTATATCACCATAATCTTATTTGCAGCGATATCACAATGTACAACTATAATGTAGCCGCAGTGGTGTATTGGATTGATAACAGGCTGACGGCCTTTGAGGGTTCAGCACACCGCTGAGTACCGGGTTCGATTCCCTGTCGAACGGGGCTTTAGTGTTGTTTGTAATAGAGTATATAAAATACCACAGTCCAGTGATGGCCACAGCTCCACTATGCGAGAAACTTCATATTTCGGTCGCCAAGTCGTCTGTTTAGCGCATGGTGGTACAAGTGCCGATCAAACGAGGTCATAAATTTGTATCCATGTCGTCGTTGCTATTTTAAAAAGGAAAATGGTTCAAAATCTTTCGAAATCTTAAATAAAAATTAATTACTTAATTTAATAAATGTTAATGGAAGAGAAATTTGCCACGATGGGGTTTGTGAACTATAAGTGTATTGTATGAATTGAAAAATTCCCAAATGACAACAATATAATTTATTTATAAAATAACATCGATTCCTTAACTAGTTAATTAAAATATAACTTAAACTCTTGACAAATCCAGAATTTATCTTGAGATAAGGCTATTTTGTGGAGAAATATCTATAGACCAGTAAAAAATGGGTCTGAGCTGAGTAAAAGTCTATTTAGCAGTACTCGTAATATTTAGTAATTGGCACTATATACATATATATATATATATATATATATATATATATATATATATATGTATATTTTTTTTATATTTATTTAATTTTTCTTTCAAGTAGGACTATTAAAGTTTCTTTTGACATGTCACGATTTAACTTCTAATTATTATGAGCAAATATCCTTATTGTCTGTACGTATATCTACAATTAATCAGTCCCTCTTAATGAGGGTCAGAATGTGCATTTTACCCTATGATGGCCTCCATACATTTTAATCTTCAATATAATCTCTGATGCTATATTATTATAAAGCCTTCAAAATAAGCATGTGTTTAATATGCATTTTAAATTTCGCTATGGGAAGGTTTATTATATCCTCAGGTATCCTGTTAACAAAACGACCACCATTGCCCAGAAAAGACTTATTAGTAATTTGTAATCTAAATTTAATACTATGAATTTTATTTTTATTTCTTGTATCAAGAGTATGGATATCAGACCCTTTAATGAAGAAATTTAAGTTCTTTTTAACATACAATAGGTTTTCATAGATATATAACGACGGTAAGGTCGGAATATTTGCCTCTTTAAATAGATCTTTTACTGATTCCTGGGATTATATATTATATATGGCTCGGACTGCTCTCTTTTGCAGAATAAAAATACTTTTAATATCTGCAGCGATGCTCCGCAGTAAAATACCATACGACAAAATGTAATATAGCCTTCTTTTTGAGACTCGAGTATTCCAGGAACTGTGTGAGATGATAAAGTTTGCAATTCAATTTCGGTTTTTGCTTCTATAGTGACTGACTTCTGAGATTGATTACATTGCATTTTAGAGGTAGCATGTTATCGGCTATTAGTACATTTTAGCAGGATGGTAAATATTAATATGAGTGAGTCTTATCTCTATAAAAGTGTTAAGAACTCGTCCATATTAATATTTATTCCGAAGATAATATTGAACTTATCAGAAATATTGTGTAGTAGATTTACAGTAGATTTATCTACTTGAGATAATTCTGTCAATCGTTGACATTTTGACAGCTTATTAAGCCCAAAGTAATATATCCTGGGTCCTCCGCGAGCTGGTTCACGTTATTCTGAATGCACTGCCGTTAATTCTTGTTAATTATACATATTCAATTCTATTTAATCTATCAGAGTACATGAGCAAACATTTTAATTTATTTCTATAACCATGTTCTTATAATTTATGCAGAAAGAAATGATAAAAATATGACAAATAACAAATAGCATTATGGAAAATACAAAAGTAGGGAAGGTCACTATGATAGATAATTTAGCGGGGGACTTAGAGTAAGAAATTCAGAAAGTGAAACTATACTGAAAGAAGAAATTACTTCACGAGAAAAAAAACTAGAACAATATATAGAGACAGAAATGATCATCAGAGATGAATACAATAACGCCAAGAAAAAGAAGGAAACTGCAAATATGGTAACATGTGTACTGATTCCAACATCGATGACGAGATGACTTATGCAGACATTAACAGTGATCTTGAGACACATTGATTGCAGGCGTTAGCAAAGGAGCCTCAGTCATTTGAGGACAAAGAAGTGCGGGATGTTGTCCATACTCCAGATAGTGCAAGTGCAAGTGCATGAAAGTAATGAAAAAAACTGAAGTTGGAATTTCAGTTCATTTTGAAATTTTTTAACAATAAGTCTGAAACAGAAAAGTTTACAATTTAAATCTGAAGTTTTTGATTCAAATGAAATAATATTTACGCATGAGAAAAAGTTTTGATTAAAATAACAATAAAATAATTGTTGATCAACTGCGTCATATTGGGAAGAAGCTGCGAACACAGTTCCGTCTATTTGAAAAATACATCTGTTGCTTCAAGACTGGAGAAAACACCATATGAAATTTCGACGGTAAGAAAACCAAATTCACGATACATGTGTTTTTGTACCCACAGAACTTAAGTTAAATTTTGAAAAGTCTGATATCCTTCATAACAAACATAAGAATTTTCAACATTTAAATAAATTTGCAGTTAGTTATATGAACCAATTAAAATATTTGTTACTGGAATATTTACTGGAATTATGTCATAAGGCTTTAAAGATATTTATACAGCAAAAACTAGAAAATATTATTTGAGCTATACCAGACATTTAGATAATGTTATGTTAGGCAGTGATAATACTGACGGAAAGTCAAATACAGGGTTTTGTTATATATTAATTGTTGGCTAGTAAGTTTTTAGCCACAACTTCGGGACTTTTCTAGAAAATTCTCGAAACTTCTAGGTTTTATTGTAGGGTATAAATAGGTCAAAATGCAGTCAGTTGACAAGAATCAGCGCCGAAGCTTTAAGTGAATTACATAAAAGATGATGGATTTAAATCGATATCAAATACGTATTATATTACTTTACGAATTTCACCTAGGTCACGATGTAAAGGCTGCCACAAATAATATATGTCATGCAATGGGTGAGTCTACGGTGTCCTACGTGACGGCAAAAATTTGGTTCAGAAAATTCAGGAGTGAGGACTACGATCTTGAGGAAGAACCCTGTACCGGACGTCCTGTTGAATTGGACACTCAACGATTACGACGTCGAATTGAGGAGGATCATCGACTGATGGTTCATCAGTTGATAGATTAGCTACACTGTAGTCATGACACCATAGAAATACTTTGCACAAATTGGGAAGTTTCGAAATACGATGTGTGGATACCCCATTGGTTGTCATCATTTCGGCTTCAGTGCAGTAATGCTGTTTTTCAACAGTTATTGACATTGAAACGTAACTGGCTGAATCAGTTAGTACCTGGCGATGAGAAGTGAGTTATATACGTTAACCAATGCGCAAACGTCAATGGCTGGATGTCGGAGAAACAGGAGTTTCAGTATCCAAACCTAAAACAAGTGCCAAAAATGTGATGTTCGACTGCTGGTGGAATGCCAAGGGCATTATTAATTGGGAATTGCTTCCAGAGGGATCTACAATTAATGCAGATTTCACTGTGAACAATTGGACCAATTAGCTAACAAATTGAGTAGTCAACAGGATCGAGTTTGTTTTTTACATGATGATGCTAGACCACATGTTGCAAAACGTACTCGAGATAAATTGGAGATAAATTGAGTTCTACTCACTCATCCATCATCAAGCCTATACTTGGAGCAATATCATATACTATATATGTATACAATACTGCAAGTGAACGCTATTTGGGTATTGTGTATTAAAATATATAATGTTAATATATAAAACAATAAGCAATATATAGTGTTGACTGGCTTAGCGACACTGCGCTTTGAACTCGATAAAATTGGAATTCCGAGTTCGATGTCCAGCAGTATCATGAACCTCTGAATCCTACGATATTGATTGACTTACCGTTTGCTTTCAAAATATTCTAAAGCGCAACCAAAATATCTTTTGCCTTTACCATAAGTTAATCCCAAAGACAGACATGTTGGAATCGCTTTGAAGGAAGATTGTTTTCATCTTGGTTAATTTTATGTTGCTTTGTCTAGATCTGGCAGTGATGATCAATTTGTACTTCTGTCCAAGCGAAACGGAGAATGTATTATATTCCGAAACACTTAAAAAAGTAATTAGAAATTAGAATTAATTAGACAAAAGTAATTAGACACGTAATGAAGATAATTCTACGCAGGTAAAATGGTAGGAAAGAGCTATTTAATTATCAATAAAATAATTCAATTCCATGACCTTTTCATGGAAAATAAGGAAAACGATGAGACAAAAAGAAAATAAAAGTTTAACGAAAATTTAAAAAAAAAATTTAAAAAGATTTATAAATCCGTTTTTTACCACTATCCCTAATAATATGCCAAAAGTGAACTGTTGTCAGTTTATTCGTTTGACTTCTTTTTGATTAAATACTTTTTTTTTTGTATATGTTTCATATTTGTAACTAGCCCTTTCAAATGATATTCTACAGTGTACATGGAAATAAAAAAAAATTCGAGTATTTCACTTACTAACCCCTCCTTTCCCACAAAAATTTGCACATAAATACTTTCAGTATTGCCTATTAGGGTTCGTGCCGGGTATAATGTGCTTTGTGACTATGTAAAATTTTAAATTTCCACGTCAAGCAGTTTCCTCCAAGAAAGGTTGCAACAGAGACACACATGGGAACATGAGTGTTCTTATAAGTGTACGTTCCCACAGTATTTACAGGATCATTTTTAGCGGATCCGTCGCTACTGGATGTAATGTTCACACAACACATTCTGTTCAACGGTTCCGTTCTAAGCTGCCGATCAGTAAACCACCGACATTTTCTTAAGATGTCCTCGTGTTGCATCGTCATTCGCATCGCAAGAGGAAGACCAGGCGATATTGATACCATCCAATTGTGAGGTAAATACTTTGTGTAGGAGATTTCAATTTACTTATGAGTCAGTTCGACGAAGTTCGAATGAGAATGGAAATTTTTCAATTGGTTTCGAATATCGATGTCTCCGCGTACCTCTCTCAACCTATCGATAGACATACAGGATACAATAAAAATAACGGAATGCCATATGTCATGTGTGAAGGAACCTATGTATCTCCATACGTTTTCGGGTGAGGATCCATTTTTCTGCATCGTTCCTGCATCCAGTTTTCATCGATAAAACAAAATGACACATTTTGTCGGGTCGGTATGTTTTACTGGATCCGGAATATTGTCGTGTATGTGAATTCACATGTACTACTACCTATATTACCATCGAAATAAAAACAGATATAAGAACAGTCACAAAACAGACGGAAACAAAGCTAAGAACGATCCTTTAAACAGTTTTTGTATCAACGAGCTACTTACGAGGGTGGCATTTATCCTTTTGAGGTACTGAGATTAAAAATTATTATTTAAAAGTTAATATCCGGAAATTAAAAGTATTAAATGTGGTATAACTTTTTATATTTACAGATATAAAACTTACTTTAACATAACATTAATAATAATTAATATTTTACATAGATTTTTGAATAAACGTATGCATAATTAAATTAGTTATGAATAAATAATTCATAATAAAGAAGTTTCACTTCTTACCTATGGGCATTCACGGGCCCATTTTTTTATTAATTAGCCCGTTCATATCTTTTTTTTGTAAATACTCAAAACTGATTGTTTTTATTTTCATGCATACGTCAGTTTAACTTAAAGTTCAAACGAATATTAAAAAGTTTATTGCCAAATAATATGATTGCACATATAATTAGACTAACTTATACCTGATGTGAAATAGCGCTTCAAATTCATTCTTCAAAGATTCCGAACCATCTATGTACATCTCGTCACAATATATTGTCTATAGTTATGTAGTATTGAGCGCTGAGAACAAAACCCCAGCATCTGTTGTCATTCACGTATTTTATACCTGCGTTCGAGTCGATAAAGAACTCATAACAGAAAGTTTTACGAGTTTCGAAACGAAGTTATTTTCAAGACATTAAACTAAAGGTGTGCGGTATCAGTATTGTTTCGTACTAGAGGATCCTCTTACGAGTATATAAAAATAATAGGTACATATACCTGTTACAAAATATGTACTAGGTAGTACGTGGCATGCTGTTTGCTTGTCGGGGTTCTGTTAGGAGTACCCAACGTAAATACTCGTCGTAAAGTGTTTAATTTTTTTGTTTGTTGCACACTGTGATTTAACATATTTTCGTCTTTCACTCATTTGACTAAATACTAACTAAACAAAAAGTTACAAAAATAAAATGTGATGGTTTTTGTTCTATTTTTATAAAATCTTATCAAGGGCCTCCAGAGAATATGGATGAACATCTGCGCGCCAAATATAGATACGCAATGGAGACAATACTTAGTATAAAGCAAGCGCAAAGTACAAGTATATGAGGTACTAACTTGTCCAAGATAGGACGTATTACGAATGTGAATCTATTACGTGGTATGTTTTTTTTTATTTCATTCATTATACCAAAGGATGTATCCGATTTCGAATTATGTATCTGAAAATTAGCTAACAAAAAGGGTAAAATAAAAAGGAAGCTATGAAAAACTAAAACCCGACTACGTCGAAAAAAACCTAAAAGTAGAAAAACAAGTTAGTAATCATAATTTCATTGAAAGGTAATCGTTACTGAATTGTGAAGCCGAAGGTGGTGTTCAGTTTTGGTTTTTTTACTTTTCAGGTTTTTTTGACGTAGTCGGGTTTTGGTTTTTAATAGCTTCGTTCTTATTTTATAATAATTGTTACGATTAGTGGTTTTATATATATGTATATTGGCCAATACGGATGACATTGACATTATCGGCAGATGCAAGCAGGTTGTTGTAGATGCCTTTATTTCGTTAGAGGCTGCAAGCTAAGGATATTGGACTAACCATAAATGAGGGAAAGACAAAATTCCTGGTGGTAACAAGTAGATCTTATACTTCCCTCCCACTGCAGATAAATTCTTATGTCTTCGAATGTGTTGATCGTTTTACATATTTTGGTACTGTCATTGCTAATATAAACCATATCAAAACTGGAATTGACAATAGATTGTATATGGCTAATAGGTGTTACTTCAGCCAAAGGAATTTTCTGAAGTCAAACTTTTAAACTCTGGAACAAAAATGATTATACTACTCTTATAAGACCAATAATTCTTTATGGCAGTGAATGTTGGCCTGTAATAAAAGCAGATGAAGATATACATCTTATTTTTGAAAGAAAAATACTTCCTAAAATATTTAGTCCCGTCAAAGAAAATTACAAATGGAGAATTTTTTTAATCATTAAATTTATAGAAAATTTAAACAACCAAATATGGTCCGACTCATTAAATCATTTTATATCAAGTGCCTTGGACACATCTTTAGATTTGAAGACAACAACCTAGTCAGGAAAAAGACCTTTGCCAATTTGGAGGGCACCAAAAAATGAGGAAGATCTCGCATGGATGGATTGTGTCAAGAATGATTTTAAACTTTTAAAAATTCAACGCTGGCTGGTTGCCGCTGATTGGATCCGCTGGAGAAAGCTTGAAGAGACAGACTTGACCTGTAATGGGTTGTAGTACTAACCAAGAAGATATATATATATATATATACATATATATATATATATATATATATATATATATATATATATCAACAGAAAGGTATATATTATTCATGTAGGCGATTGTGCTTTGTGCGTCAAACCAAATAAAAAAATGTTCAAGGACTTTATGAAAAATCGCAACTGTTTCTGAAAAATCACTGTCAAAGTTTCGATGTCAGTAAAAAAAATTATATTTTTTAAAGAAACACGCTGTAAATGTACACAGTTTGATGTATATAATCACATAAATGAATAATAGACACGTTTTTTGTTACACATTGTATAAAGTTTCGACCAAAAACTTATTTTAAGTTCCTGGCCGATTATAAGAAACATATTTCTTATACACTCAGTTTTACATATATAATCAGTTATATGAAAAATAGGCACGTGTTTTGTTACATACTGTATAAAGCGTTGACCAAACTTAATTTAAAATTCTTGGACGATTACACTTTTTTTTACTTTTTGTAAGTAAGATGATGTGAACAGAACACGTTGTAATGAAAGTGAATGCCTTTAGTTTTTGTATTCTAGTTGTAGAAAAGCTGTAAAGTTACATGAAAGCTGCAAAAAAGCTTCATTGACAGTGGGACTTAAATGCGGACGAGAGCCAGTGTGTTTAAATTATACTCCATTATATAAGACGTAACCTGTCTTTATTAACATCGTTGTTTAATCATCGTCTTATCAATGTTTTATATGTCATTATTGTTACTTTTACTGCGTAGTTTAACTGGAGTAAAGATAATGTTATACAGATGATCCAATTGTCGGTGCAATCAAACATTCAGTCATCATGAGCTCTGCACTCGTAATGACTGAACATTATGAATTGAGATAACGATCGGCGTAGTATATGATTAAGGCCCAGTTTTTTAATCGTCCATTAAAACGGATAATAACTACTCTGCAAATGACTTAATTGGGCCAGGTAACCATTTTGCATTTTTCAATGATACATTATTCAAATTATATTTAACTGCAGTTTAGTGCAGCCAATTTCACACAACTTCATATGTATAAGCAAGATGGACATATACAGAATTGAACAGGTTAAACAGTTACAGGAACAAAGCGTTAGTTTGACATTTGACGTTCGGTGCAACACACACAAAACTAACATATAATTATTTTTTTGGCTTCGGTTTAGTTGCTCGTGGCGTGTCATTATTTATAAATTGTGTTGTGAAAAAATCTGAAAATAGAAGAAGTGAAGAAACGCAAACGTTCGTTTAATTCCGAAAAATCAAAATTCAGCTTATTGACTGAATTAGTCACTAGTTATCTTAATATAATAAAAAAGAAGAAAACTGACGAAGTCTGTAATGGAGAAAAGGATGCCACCTGGCAATAGACATTGCCACCAAATTTAATGACGCAACAAGTGGAAATACTGTACGCACAGAAAAAACTTTAAAATGAAAATACGATGAGTTGCCAAACATAACCTAAAACATCATTTGAATTGGCCAATAAACACTTATTCGGGCCTCGAAGTAGCTGATAAGTATATTCCTCAGTTAGGGGCTTTATTTGACAGTTAAATTCTATCTGATCATTGAAGAATGCAAAATTATGCTTTCAATCGAATGACTCCTATCTGGTAGTTTAGTTTATTTATTTATTGATTAAATGGACAAGACGTCAGTTTTGTTTGATCTTGCCGTAAGGAAACCGATCAAGGAATGCGGTAAGGAACCCAGAAGTCAACATTAATTAGGTCTACTTGCAAATATTGATGGACAGTTTAGAATATAGAACGAAAATCCTTGGAAAGGTGAATGATGAGTGATTGGGAAGGAATGCATCATTCGTACTGTACAAATGATTACAATAAAAATGTAAACATTAGGTTTATAAACACATTTTAAACCATGAATACATTAATGATTTTATTGGATATGGAATAAAAATAATAGGTAAATATTCCAGGTTTGGGTACATATTTTTTTTAACACAAGACGGTAAAAGCTGAGGAAAGGGTTTATAGAAATTTACAGGTGCCTGTAGCCAGGCGCCAGACTGAAGTTGCTCACTATCACCAAAAATCTATAGGAAATCAATAGGATGAAGTTACTCACTCAACATATATGTACACAATTTATTTGACAGATGAGTCGCTCACCATTTTATTTTTCTGCTGGCTTTCTATTGTAAGCCAATCATTTGCCAGATCACTTTTATATCACTTTTACTCAGGAGTTCCCAACCAGGGGGGCGCGCCTCCCAAGGGGGGCATAGAGAGATGTCTAGGGGGGCGGAAAGCGTTTGCATTTTAGAAAAAAAAAACAAAAAAATGTACAAACAACATTAACAAATAACATTACAATCTAATGTTTAATTTACACGCATAAAATTAATTAAATTAAATATCATCAAAATTTTACGTTTTGGTGTACATTTTTTGTTGCGAAATCAGTTTGAGTGTGTAAAATTATTGTGACTCACTGTTAAAAGGTAAGTTTGTGTATTTACAAACTTTAGTTACCATTTTTATTTAATATACTAAATCAAAGGGGGGGGGGGCATGAAAAAGTAAAGGGGGGGTGACATGAAAATATAATTTATAGTCCGGGGAGCCTCAACAAAAAAAAAGGTTGGGAAACCCTGTTATATCTAATAATTTTGCACAGTTATTGTTCTGTTATTATAAATAAATGTTACAACAATTTAAATACCAAAATACTGATTGCAGGGTACTGATCTACTGTACTTTATCTTCATTTTTTGCATAGTTTATTTAACATTTTTTTTATATTTAGCTTTTTGTTTCAAATATTTTAAAGATGATTTTATTTGGCATTAATCAGTTCACTTTAAAGTTACATAACTGGTTCCCAAATAAACGTTGATTCTTAAAGTATTTTATTTTTTATATTAAACTTCTTTAATTGCTAATCGCTTTGGGCTTTTGCTATTCGGACATTCGTTTAGAATTTGATGAGCACGATTATTTGAAAATTGCCAAAACTAACATGATTGCTATTATTCGGTATTTCATTTAATTATTATGCAAAAAGCATTATCATCAATACTTTAATTGTAATTAATTTATTCGATTACGCAAATTGTATGTAACAAACAAAATGTTTCATATTATAAGTTTGCCTATAATTATCCATACTTTAAAAGATAAAAGGGGTATGGGTATAGATAGATATGACGCCAATTTAAGGGATATTATAAGGAAAAAAATATTTATTTATTTATTTATTACAAATCTATATAAAAGGGGTATATGGGTATAGAGAGATATGACGCCAATTTAAGGGATATTATAAGGAAAAAAATATTTATTTATTTATTTATTACAAATCTATATAAAAGGGGTATATGGGTATAGAGAGATATGACGCCAATTTAAGGGATATTATAAGGAAAAAAATATTTATTTATTTATTTATTACAAATCTATATAAAAGGGGTATATGGGTATAGAGAGATATGACGCCAATTTAAGGGATATTATAAGGAAAAAAATATTTATTTATTTATTTATTACAAATCTATATAAAAGGGGTATATGGGTATAGAGAGATATGACGCCAATTTAAGTGATATTATAAGGAAAAAAATATTTATTTATTTATTTATTACAAATCTATATAAAAGGGGTATATGGGTATAGAGAGATATGACGCCAATTTAAGGGATATTATAAGGAAAAAAATATTTATTTATTTATTTATTACAAATCTATATAAAAGGGGTATATGGGTATAGAGAGATATGACGCCAATTTAAGGGATATTATAAGGAAAAAATATTTATTTATTTATTTATTACAAATCTATATAAAAGGGGTATATGGGTATAGAGAGATATGACGCCAATTTAAGGGATATTATAAGGAAAAAAATATTTATTTATTTATTTATTACAAATCTATATAAAAGGGGTATATGGGTATAGAGAGATATGACGCCAATTTAAGGGATATTATAAGGAAAAAAATATTTATTTATTTATTTATTAAAAATCTATATAAAAGGGGTATATGGGTATAGAGAGATATGACGACAATTTAAGGGATATTATAAGGAAACAAATATTTATTTATTTATTTATTACAAATCTATATAAAAGGGGTATATGGGTATAGAGAGATATGACGCCAATTTAAGGGATATTATAAGGAAAAAATATTTATTTATTTATTTATTACAAATCTATATAAAAGGGGTATATGGGTATAGAGAGATATGACGCCAATTTAAGGGATATTATAAGGAAAAAAATATTTATTTATTTATTTATTACAAATCTATATAAAAGGGGTATATGGGTATAGAGAGATATGACGCCAATTTAAGGGATATTATAAGGAAAAAAATATTTATTTATTACAAATCTATATAAAAGGGGTATATGGGTATAGAGAGATATGACGCCAATTTAAGGGATATTATAAGGAAAAAAATAGTTATTTATTTATTTATTACAAATCTATATAAAAGGGGTATATGGGTATAGAGAGATATGACGCCAATTTAAGGGATATTATAAGGAAAAAAATATTTATTTATTTATTTATTACAAATCTATATAAAAGGGGTATATGGGTATAGAGAGATATGACGCCAATTTAAGGGATATTATAAGGAAAAAAATATTTATTTATTTATTTATTAAAAATCTATATAAAAGGGGTATATGGGTATAGAGAGATATGACGCCAATTTAAGGGATATTATAAGGAAAAAAATATTTATTTATTTATTTATTACAAATCTATATAAAAGGGGTATATGGGTATAGAGAGATATGACGCCAATTTAAGGGATATTATAAGGAAAAAAATAGTTATTTATTTATTTATTACAAATCTATATAAAAGGGGTATATGGGTATAGAGAGATATGACGCCAATTTAAGGGATATTATAAGGAAAAAAATAGTTATTTATTTATTTATTACAAATCTATATAAAAGGGGTATATGGGTATAGAGAGATATGACGCCAATTTAAGGGATATTATAAGGAAAAAAATATTTATTTATTTATTTATTACAAATCTATATAAAAGGGGTATATGGGTATAGAGAGATATGACGCCAATTTAAGGGATATTATAAGGAAAAAAATATTTATTTATTTATTTATTAAAAATCTATATAAAAGGGGTATATGGGTATAGAGAGATATGACGCCAATTTAAGGGATATTATAAGGAAAAAAATATTTATTTATTTATTTATTACAAATCTATATAAAAGGGGTATATGCGTATAGAGAGATATGACGCCAATTTAAGGGATATTATAAGGAAAAAAATAGTTATTTATTTATTTATTACAAATCTATATAAAAGGGGTATATGGGTATAGAGAGATATGACGCCAATTTAAGGGATATTATAAGGAAAAAAATATTTATTTATTTATTTATTACAAATCTATATAAAAGGGGTATATGCGTATAGAGAGATATGACGCCAATTTAAGGGATATTATAAGGAAAAAAATATTTATTTATTACAAATCTATATAAAAGGGGTATATGGGTATAGAGAGATATGACGCCAATTTAAGGGATATTATAAGGAAAAAAATGTTTATTTATTTATTTATTACAAATCTATATAAAAGGGGTATATGGGTATAGAGAGATATGACGCCAATTTAAGGGATATTATAAGGAAAAAAATATTTATTTATTTATTTATTACAAATCTATATAAAAGGGGTATATGGGTATAGAGAGATATGACGCCAATTTAAGGGATATTATAAGGAAAAAAATATATATTTATTTATTTATTACAAATCTATATAAAAGGGGTATATGGGTATAGAGAGATATGACGCCAATTTAAGGGATATTATAAGGAAAAAAATATTTATTTATTTATTTATTACAAATCTATATAAAAGGGGTATGGGTATAGAGAGATATGACGCCAATTTAAGGGATATTATAAGGAAAAAAATATTTATTTATTTATTTATTACAAATCTATATAAAAGGGGTATGGGTATAGAGAGATATGACGCCAATTTAAGGGATATTATAAGGAAAAAAATATTTATTTATTTATTTATTTATTACAAATCTATATAAAAGGGGTATGGGTATAGAGAGATATGACGCCAATTTAAGGGATATTATAGGGTAAAAATATTTATTTATTTATTTATTACAAATCTATATAAAAGGGGTATGGGTATAGATAGATATGACGCCAATTTAAGGGATATTGTAAGGTAAAAATATTTATTTATTTATTTATTACAAATCTAATTAGCAGTACATAGGGTGGACTTATTGCTACAAGAGCAATCTCTTCTAGACAAAATCTATTCTTTGGTAGACTGTAAGAGAAGATACAGTATAACAAAAGAAAAAACAAAATTTTGAGAATAACGATAATAATAAATAACTAGCGTGACCCGTGCGAAGTCTTCGCATTATAAATTATTCAACTCAATTTAATAAATCAAAATTGATTGCAGGTATTCAATTCATTTTTTATTTTTGCACACTGCTTATTACGTTTTTATTCCATTATGAAGCTCAGATGACAGATCAAACAAATATTTTACTAAAATTGACATATAGAGGCGCAAGTATCAAAAGCATTGAGCTAAAGCGCCACTTTATTTATACGTGAGTGGATTTGAAATTAAACAAAACTTTTACCGACCGTCAATCGTATTGACGTTGAGCCGTTAGATGGCGGCATTGCTGTTTTGTGTATATAATTTTAATAATTAATTAATTTGAAAAACAATAGCAATAATAATTTTTTTAGTTGTGGATGCCGGTAGAGCAAGCAATTATCTATAAAATGATATATAATTTATGTGGATTAGTTGTGAGGTTTTTTCTAAAAAGGGAGTGTAACATCTTAACCTTAGCGTATTAATATATATGATGATGATGATACTTAAAAGACAAAAAAATTGTATTGAATAAATTTAGCACGATTTATGCTGAAAGAAGGAAAGGATATAAACACAAACAACAGAAGAATTAGGGCTCAGGAGATATAGGACTAATCCAGTCGATCCATGAAGATATTTATCGAGGATATTTTATGGTGTCACAATTCAGTTGATTTTAAAGTTTTGCAGCTTGGGTAGTAGAGAATTGTTTATAAGAAATAGCGGTATGCCTGAGAATAAATGAGTAAGCTTTCAGGATGTAACATCAGACCTTGTGGAGACAAGTCTGTAAATCTACATATGGCATAAGGTGGACTCTAAAGATCTTTTTAATATGTCAGAAAGAAGCACAAGTAACTTTTCCGGCTTTTAGGGGCAGTCCATGAAATTCTAGCAGAATTCTTTAAAGTAATGAGTTGAAATTTGAACTATTTGGTACTCTAAGAAAGCAGACTGCATGGGGAGTTATTAGTGACAACGCTTGCAAAGTATAAGTATTTAAAACCAACTGTTCATTATGACAGAAAAAACAGACGGGCAAACGGACGTGAATGTGTGTTATAAAAATACCATTTTGCTGCAGACTGTTGAAAGAAATATATTGATAAGCGTGTAAGATGTTGTACAGCTGACTAATGCTGTCAAAGAAGATTTAATCTTAAATTATACACAACATATAAAGAATATAAAAATTAATAAGTATCTTGTCGGAACGAATAAAACAGAAATATAAAAGAACTATTTATGATTAAAGACAGGCCAAGACGCAATAGTAAAAGATAGGCTCAGGCTTAGACAGTTGGAAAGACTGCCTGAAAAATACCCTCATCGCTATTAAAAAAAATTAAGGGCGCGGCTCACCCCAAACTGTTATATCACTGAAGAGAAAGAAATGAATTTAAAAAAAAATTATTTTATGCATTTCCATACGAATTTAATTAAACAAATTACTTTGCTGTCATAATTATTTTAAATTTAAAAAAAAATTTAAAAAGTAATTCTTGAACAGATTCAAAAATAAAATGTCATGATTTCTTTTTCCAAAATATTGAATAAATGAAACTTTAAATAGCCATGGTCCAGATTTGTGTTCTGAAAACTTATTGAAAGCTTCTCTATCTATCTCATTCTTAAACAGTGTTCGTGCTTTTATGAACACAGTTTCTTTCACTAAGTTATGCAATTAATTTGATCCTAATATCGAAATTTTTACAGTTTACGCGCCTGAGCTATGTAATTAATTGAATCCTAACATTAAAAATTCACCGTCCATATGTGCTTTCAAAAGTCAAATGAAAAATTATACCTGTATTGACGTATCATTACTACAGTACCAGGTGACCGAGTATGTGTCACCTGGTATTCAAGTTGTATTTCAAGTTTCCCATAGGAACGTGAAATTGCTTGTTTCATGGTAATAGATCTTCTTCCCCTTCCTTGTACTTTCCCCCTTTCCCTTTGCCTTTGCCTTCGACCTTCGATCTCGTCTTCAGCCTCGCCGTTCGACTTCGCGTTCGCGTTCGCGTTCACCTTCGCGTTTTTGCCTTTACATTCGCATTCAAGTTCGCGTTTATATTGGCCGAAATTATTAGTATTGCATAATCAGACACAATTTTTTTTGCGATAAAAAATTGTTTTATTTATTCAAAATTAAAATCAAGAAATTGTAATAGTGCAGGTAGAACCAATATATATATACGAGTATATATATATATATATATATATATATATATATATATATATATATATATTACGATGTTATTACATGTTAACGTAACAAGGTATTTACGAAAACTGCGGACCCAAAGTTTGAGTGAGCAACACAAGCTAGTGTGATACATAACACTAATTACGCATATTAAATATATTTGGCGTTAATTTTATACAAATTCATTATTCACAATTAAATTAAACTACGTGATGTATTATTATTTCTACTTTATTTAATTTCTTTACCAAGACCTAGGTTTCATTGTGCTACAACATCTTCAGGTGGGATATTAGCAAAAAAAGATTATTCCTGTCACATTCTTTGCTAATATCTTATAATGGTTATATGTTACGTTATTCCTGTCACATTCTTTGCTAATATCCCACCTGAAGATGTTATAATAACGAAACCTAGGTCGTAGTAAAGAAATTAAAGAAAGTAGAAACAATACTACATCGCGTAGTTTCATTTAATTGTGACTAATTACGCAAGTTAGACTTGTGCTTAGCCAGTTTGACTTTTTTTTCTATAATATATCTAAATAAACTACATTTCAACAAAAAATAACTTTAACTACTCAATATATCACTTTGTGAATCAGACATAACGTTATATTACAGCGTAGCGGTTCTATCCCCATTAACGTTACGTTATTCCTGTCACATACTTTCGTGACCATACTTGAACAGATTTATACATTACACTAGAAAGTAATAATCACTTAAAAGGTTTTTTCGATCCACTTCATTGAAACTAGATTTGCTTCTCTAATTTTTCTTTAGATGTGATTATATCTAGCGTTGGCAAGTACCACATTTAGTTTACAAGGTAACTTTTAAGCTTCAAAATAATTTTATGGTCACATACTCGTACAAAGCCACCAGAATATATATTGTATTGCCTAATAAGTAATGAGCGGTCATTAATGATATAATTCTTTATTATATTTCCAATTAAAAATTAATTCATTGTCGAATTACCATCGTTTTATAATATTTGTATACAACGTACTGGCAGAGAACGGATAGCACCTGCATAAAATTCAGGTGGATTAGAATGAAAAAAATTGGCCTAGGAAACTGTAATATTAATACTGGTCTTTATCATGAAAGTTTTTTTCTCGTAAGGAGTTGCTGAGCGATCTAAGCAAACAATAATCGGTGTAAGCAAGGTCTGGGGAATATGGCTCGTGGGGGATATGTTTCCGACTTGTTTGGCCCTTTGAGGACCAGGCTACAGCTACGGCTGGTCCGGGCTGAGTTCATTTGGTAGCCACGCACCGTATATGAATATTTTTCTAAAGCGGTGTAAATTATTCTCCACAGTTCGGTTGGAGTACCCGTGCAAAATTGCTAGTCAGCGTGTCGTATTCATTTAACCATTTTAACCTATCGCTATCCAATACCATCGGTCGACCAGAGCGTAGTTGATCACTCAGGAAAAAATCGCCGCTGCAAAACCGCTGGAACCATCGTTTTGTAGCAGCTTCATATATTGCTTCAGGTGCTACGCGTTGGCATATGTTGTGCGAAGCTTCGGCAGCTGAGTAACCAGATTGGTACTCGTAGACCGTGTCTCATATACGTCTTTATGTCATCCATAATATATGCTTGTTAACAGTGCAGCGTCTTAGTACTGAATCAGTGAGAGCATGCCGTGTACTTTATATATTTTCGATCATGGAAGCTTCTAGAACAAGGAAGTCCAATAATTGTGTAGAAGGCCAGGTTTATTATTATTGAAACCATGGCGGGCAAACAGATTTCACCTAATTAATTACCTCGCAAATAAGACAATCATTATCAACTAATAGTATGCACCATTTTTGGAATTACTAAAGGTGGTAATAGTATAAAAATGCCCACAAATGGCCAAAAAAGGTTTGTTTCTCCACAACAACGCATCGGCATGTTAAAGTCGTATTGTTAAGTAAATTGATAGGCTGCGATTTGAGTAGCTTCCATTTCCAACTTATTCAACAGATCTAGCTTCTTTGGACTACTTTTTGTTTTCTAGAACAAGGGAGTCCAACATAATTGTGTGGAGGGCCAGGTTTATTATTTTTGAAACCGTAGCGAAAAACTTTAATTGAAATTTTTCAACATGAATTATTTATAAAAAAAAACGCATCAGGTTTATAAATTATCACACAAATGAGAAGACTGACATTTGTTTTGTTTACACAGTGCATCTATGACAGCTGATATTTTAGAAGTGGCTATGCGAATATTTAATTGTTTTTGACTTGTTATGTTTCATGCGGGAAAAAGCTGTTCGCAAATGTATGTACGACTAAATAAGGAAATTTGTTGAAGAGCTATTTTGGTAAGGTTTGGGTATTGGTTGCGGTTAATATACATTTTGTAAAATTCAATCAGTGGGTTCGGAAGACAACCATCATATGCTGTTTAAGGAGAGAATTGCTATGTATATCAATCAATTCCAACTGTAGGTTTAACTCGGCGCTTGCAATTTCAATATTAAATGGATTTTGAAATTCTTTCATGTTGGATATTTGTGATTTGAAGTCTATGAATCTCTCCTCAGGCTCATTCTTCAATATTTGCAACAACGACGCGTACTTGCCTAAGTCCATTGTCTCTTGATCTCTTGAAGATAAGATCTTCCAATGTACCAAGTGATTTTGTTCCAGTTGTTTTCCCAATAATATGAGTTTCCATTCCCAGCATATCTACCTATCAGTATGTACACATTAATAATTTTGGCTGTCAGTTATTGGTTCATTTATCGACTAGTGTAATGCAACGGACATATGCATATTTTTAATGACTAGTGTAGTGTAACTGAAATAGGCAAATTTTTAATGACTAGTGTAGTGCAACTGAAATAGACATATTTTTAATGACTAGTGTAGTGCAACTGACACAGGCATATTTTAATGACTAGTGTAGTGCAACTGAAATAGGCATATTTTTAATGACTAGTGTAGTGCAATTGAAATAGGCATATTTTTAATGACTAGTGTAGTGCAACTGAAATAGGCATATTTTTAATGACTAGTGTAGTGCAACTGAAGTAGGCATATTTTTAATGACTAGTGTAGTGCAACTGAAATAGGCATATTTTTAATGACTAGTGTAGTGCAACTGAAATAGGCATATTTTTAATGACTAGTGTAGTGCAACTGAAATAGACATATTTTTAATGACTAGTGTAATGAAACTGAAATTGGTATATTTTTAATGACTAGTGTAGTGCAACTGAAATAGGCATATGTTTAATGGATATTTGCACAACATCCTATTGATGTTTTTAAAGTTTTGACTAGCTTGCGGACCGGATGCAGGGCGTATGTTAGACAGGCATGTTCTAGAATGTTTCCATATGTTCTAGATAATATTGAAAAAAAAACGCTGTTTACTTTTTAGCAAATCCAATATTTATTTTTCATTCTATTTTTACACAGTTATGACTGGATACTTGATTCCGGTTAAGAATGTGCGATACATCATTCCAGATCGTTATTCATGTTTAATAGCCTAATAAGAGTGATAATTGCAACAGCAAAGCCTGATAATGACCATTAGATTACGCGGAATAAAGCGGGCGATATGTAAACGGAAAGGAATTGCCTAAAATTTAAAACAACAAGGTTACTAACTCAGTGATAAATGATAGATAAAAATTATGATAAAGTATCGGTTTAGAAAAGTTATTTCTATTTTTTAAATTGTACATACATTATATATATATATATATATATATATATATATATATATATATATATATATATATTTATATATATGTCAGTACCAGGTGACCGAGCGATGTTCGCTAGATTTCGAGTTTCCCATAGGAACATGAAATTGCTTGTTTCATGGTATTAGATTTTCTGTTTTACGTTTACGATGTTTACGATGGGCTGTTTTACGTTAATTTGAATCCTGCTCACGTATTTGCGATTACCATGCTATTGCTAAATGCTAAACTAGCAGACCATTTCTGTGACAGTGCTATTTGCGGCATGTGTTTTTGTTTCGCGTATTAGCGTTAGCATGTTTATAGCATTGGGTAGCGTATTTTATTACGGCTATTTGGAGAGTTAGCATGTTTATAACATTGGGGAGCATATTTTATTACGGCTTTTTGGAGCGTTAGCATGTTTATAACATTGGGGAGCGTATCTTATTACCGCTGTTTGGAGCATTACCATGTTTATAACATTGGGAGCATATTTTATTACGGCTTTTTGGAGCGTTAGCATGTTTAAAACATTGGGGAGCGTATCTTATTACCGCTGTTTGGAGCGTTAACATATTTATAACAGTGGGGAGCGTATTTTATTACGGCTGTTTGGAACCTTGTCATGTTTATAACATTGGGGAGCGTATCATATGACGGCTGTTTGGAACGTTAGCATGTTTATAACATTGGGGAGCGTATCTTATTAAGGCTGCTTGGAGCGTTAGCATGTTTATAAAATTGGGGAGCGTATCTTATTACGGCTGTTTGGAGCGTTAGCATGTTTATAACATTGGGGAGCGTATCTTATTACTGTTTGAAGCGTTAGCATGTTTACGAAATTGGGGAGTGTATCTTATTACGGCTGTTTGGATTATTAGCATGTGATATGTCAAATATAAACATTGAATGACACTTGGCAGTTATTTGTGAGATATTAAATAATTGTTAGATAAAAAAATTCAATAGTAGATATAAATGAAATATGAACTTCAAAATACGTCATACATATTAAAAGTGCACAAACAAATCATATGAAAACTATGGCAGCTTTATTTTTAATTTGTATTTTTTTTAAATCATTAATGTGAAGGGCCAGAAACTGGATGTTATAGTGAATGGTTGGTAATAAAAAATAAATAGGTTTAATGATTTTTCACTGATTTTTTTTCTTCTGGGCTTAGTTTTCACGAAACTTATGACGTAATGATTTATTGCCATTTTCGAAAAGGAAGTTGCAAGTCTATAATGATTCTCGACACGCTGGTGCTAATAGCTCTGATGTCTCTAGTGCTGATGGTTGTTCTGAAGGGTTACTCCATAATGACACTGTATTTGTGATTGTTGGTGCTTCAGAGTTCTGAATATTGGTGGATATTTACGCCTGCGCCGAATGCCTATCACTTTGCTCATTCTCTTGCACTTGGGTTAAAAGTGTTGTATATGTTGATAGATGATTACGCCTTAAATATGTTTTTAAATTCATCACAGACAATTTATAAGAAAATGTTTGTTTTACACAGGTTACATATGGCACGCATATCGGAGATATCTTCGTAAAAGTTCCTAAGATGTATACACTTGGCGACTCGTTTCCAAGTTTGAAAGATATCATCAAATATAATTAATGAGAACTATAACTGTATCCGCGATTGCTCAAGAAACCTTTACAAACAATTTACAATAAAAAAAATTAAAATGCAAACAAAATATAAACACAATAATTAAAGTTGCAAATAATTTTCTAAAACACTATATCTTTTATTATAATGCTTTCTTTTGATCTAGATATATATATATATATATATAATCACAATTCAAATACAACGTTAATCGTATAGAGCAATGTCCCTCATAACAACAACACAAGATTTTTACATCGAATGTTATGCCGTTTATAAATCGATAAATCAATATATAAACAGTATTTAGCAGTTATAGCAAAAACCTAAAATAATACGCCACACGCGGCTTTCTATATGGTGTAAATACTGTAGCAGCCGCTAATAAAATTAATCTGCTAAAAATGTATCGGTCATTTACAGTTAATGCTTAAACAGAATTAGCAAATTATACCTAAACAGAATTAGCAAATTATACCTAAACAGAATTAGCAAATTAGCATTAGTTACAAAATGTCAGTAGAATGCTAATAATATTTTGTAAATATTCGGTATGTATATGTTTGTTTATGTTTGCATATGAATATGCATATATACGTTTATGTTGAACCGAGAATGATTTTATGAGTAACTTGGTTCAGATAATAATATATGGAATTAGCGTTACAACAGTAACTCGTTGTTTGACAGTCACTTAACGGCCAGTGTTTGGAGTAATAGTGATTGAATTTTATTCTGGAAGGCAGCGAAGGTCATTAATTCACGAGGGGATTTTATCTAGATTGGAGGACTCGTCTCCTATCGGTGAAACTGCTCGATTTTGGATAAATTAATTGAAATATCAGAGAATAAACATCGAAGATGCATCACATCCTGCAGCCCCAAAATCATATGTAACTGATCGATAAATTCCAATTCATCCTGGAGCCCCTAAATCATATGTAACTGATCGATAAACTTCAATATTTGGTTTTAGTTAAGAGACAAGTAAAAATGCATGGGTTGCCGAAGTCACAGGCATCAACTGAATGGGTTCACATCATTATGCATAATTAATTATATCTGAAAAAGCTTTGTGCAAAGTAGGTGCCTTCTTCTTCCACTCCAGAGCAAGAATAAATTCGACAGATGGCAATTAGCTAATTTTTGAGAAGTGTCCACTGGAATTTGACAATGAATGAAATACGAATAAAATACAATACTATATTCCTGAAATTAAATAGCAGTCAAGACAGGGAGGAACTGGAGAACTGACTCCAAAAAAGGCGAAATGCGTACCATGCATCAGTTTTTTGGGACGCAAACAAATTTCACCTAATTAATTACCTCGCAAATAAGACAATCATTTGGAATTACTAAAGGCGATAATAGTATGAAAATGCCCCTAAATAGCCAAAAAAGGTTTGTTTCTGCACAACAACGCACCGGCATGTTAAAGTCGTGTTGTTAAGTAAATTGGTAGGCTGCAATTTGAGTTGCTTCCACATCCAACTTACTCGACAGATCTAGCTTCTTTGGACTACTGTTTGTTTCCGAAAGTGGAACATTTGCTATAAAGCAGTCAAACGTTGGATTAAATTCAACCGTCGCGCAAAGAATAAACGAGTATTAAGGCCTCGAGGAAAAATTAATTTTCACGATGGAATTATGAAAATGGATGTACGATGGAAATGGCAAGTGCGTTGAACTTAGACGAGACTATTTCGAAAAATATAATACGTCACCAAACTTAAATTACTTTTTCTTATATGAAACAAAGTTCTTAACGAACCAACCTCGCATTTGGCTGTGATTTTTTTTCAATAGACTCAGCTATTTACTAAGCAATAATGATAGGTATCGAATAATTCAGTCAGTATAGTATCATCATTATTTCAAATTGTCATTACCAGAAATGATGTCATTGAAGGAGAACGAGAGCCATTATTAAGAAGAAGAGGAAACGAAAAAGAAGCAAAGAGAATGAATTGAGATGGAAAGACTTCTTTGATATCAAGTGCATACAGAAATAATATGTTTGATGACAATTTAAAAATCACAATTAATATATTGGGAAGCTTTACGACTTTTGTTCGAATTCATCTCCCATTTTAAATTGTTCAGAAGTTTTCATGTGCTAGTTTTCATTACCTTACCATTACAATTTTACGTGTAGCTATAAAGATATGTGATAGTTATAAAAAAACATTGAGAACCACAAACAATTTGATCAGAAACAAAATATGTTTGTGATTTGTAAATTCATTTATCGGTTGTTCATTTGTTTATAAATTACAAGGAAATGTTTTTGTTCATTTATTTATAAAGATGTTTTTTTATGATGATAAAATTTAAAATGCTATAATTTGTGTTATAATCTTACCTTTATGACTTATGCTAATCATATCGCTATACAAATTCTCATTAATATGCATACCCCCTTCTTAAAAGTACACTGTTAAAAGTACATTAAAGATGCATATAAATTTAGGTACTATGTGTAATATATAGACAAGAACAAGATTATTTTTGGAATTTCCCTACATGTTCATATCTTTACTTATCTGTTACGTATCAAGAAAATTCTCCTAACAGGTTTAAATAGAAGTCTCGACGATATATTTCTAAAAGTTAGAGGAAAAATATTAGTTTAGTATTTTTTCTGTCTCTTAATATAAACTACCAAATTTGAAAAGTTAACAGAAATATATTCATATGACAACAAAAAATTCAGAAAAATATGGGAGAAATATGAGAAAAATAATGAGACCACTGACCACATGATTAACTATTGCTTGATAGTCCAATATTATTAGGTTTCAGGTTTGGAAAAAATCTCAGTAGACTGAGTTTTTATATACATTTTGTTTTGATGTTTTAAAGTACGTGTCAATTATCGACAACGATACCATGCCCACGTTGTGAAATCACTCTAGCTCTACTCGATGAGGGGCCGGTTATCGAACCCGGAACCCCACGGTGCACCGCGCCGTCAAAGGCCTTTCGCGTTTGATCAACCCGAAACACCACAACGATGATGTAGAAAATTGTATGTTCAGAATGTTTATAATAACTGCTAACAAACTCCGTGCAAGAGAAAAGGAAGTTTCGTGAAAAACCTTCGCGGATAAAAGGCGAACGAAGTCCCGAGGAAATAGAGAAAATTATATACAAGATTTTTGAAGTCAAGATATAAGTCGTTTTCTAGATATGAACAAGGACAAATTTACTATACTTCTATGAACCTTGAAAAGTTCTGTGATAGAGGTTCGAGAGAATGGAAAAGAATATTAGGAAATAAAATCTTAATATGACATTAATAAAATGTGTGCCACAATTTGATAACAGTGTTATTGGTCTCATTATGTTGTCTGTCATTCTTTTGCTGCTCATATATAGGTACCTATGAAGACCGATTCCGTACCACTTACGTCCAATGGCTCCCTGTGACCTTTGCCAGATCATCTATCCACCTAGCGAGAGGCCATCCTACACTTCGTCTTTCTTATATGGTCATCATTCCAGAACTTTTCTTCAACAGCGATTCTTGGTTCTATGCGATAAATGAAGTGTCCATTGCCACTTCAGCCTTACCATCCTACGAGCTATGTCGGTGACCTTAGTTCTTCTACGGATCTCCTTATTATGAGTAATCATATTTTGTAGAGAAACTCCGTGTATAGCCCTTTCTATAGCTCATTGAGTGGATGGAGTCTTTTTATGAGACCAATAGAAAAGGTTCATATCTCACAACCATATATTGTCACAACCATAAAATGCCACAATGTTTGAAGAAGAAAATCTATAACAAATGTGTGTTGCAAACACACATTTGTTATAGATTTTCTTCTTCAAACATTGTGGCATTTTGGACGAGAAAATATGACTGATTTTTCCTATTGTCCCTCACATATTTCAATATTCGGAAACGATTTAATCTATTATTAAGTTGTAATTTCATTTTTCACAATTAAATGAAATTAAGTGATGTAGTATTATTTCTACTTTATTTAAATATTTTGCCACGACCTAGGTGTCGTTGAATGACAACATCTTCAGGCGGGCAATTTGTAAAGATATATTGTAAAAATATAATGTAATTTGCAAATATATCATTACAAATTGCCCACCTGAAGATGTTGTAATACAATGAAACCTAGATCGTGGTAAACAATTTAAATAAAGTAGAAATAATACTACATCACGTAGTTTTATTTAGTTGTGAAAAATTAAATTAATTTCTACAAAATTAACTCCAAATATATTCAATATTAAGATTGTTTTAGTTATTAGTCTGAATTAATTTTTTCACTACGATGGACGGGATATCTAATAAGAACCGATAATTTGTAGAATTCAAATATATTAATTAAATATGGGATTTTACATAATATATACAAATATGTATTATACTATATAGTATAATATTTTTAAATTCTACCCGTGGAAAAAAATTAAAAACTGTGGAAAATTCCAGTTACTCCCTTATATATCCAAAAATAATAATCTGTAAAACAGACTCAAGAAAAATATTGGAAGTCTTCTCAATTTTACACATCTTAATTTCTCTCATTGAACAGTTAGCTCGTCGTGGCTTTGTCTAGGAAAATCCTTTGAGCTACTTATAGAATTTAATGGCACTTATTCTCAATTATTTAGCAATTCTAATTTCAGCGCTTAAATTATATCCAAGTAATAATTATGTATGAATATATCCGAGTAATTATTATGTATGAATATATCCAAGTAATTATTATGTATGCATATATCCAAGTAATTATTATGTATGAATATATCCAAGTAATTTATTATGTATGAATATATCCAAGTAATTATTATGTA
Organism: Druceiella hillmani; assembly: GCA_039881145.1. Taxonomy (NCBI): domain Eukaryota; kingdom Metazoa; phylum Arthropoda; class Insecta; order Lepidoptera; family Hepialidae; genus Druceiella; species Druceiella hillmani. The sequence goes on along the minus strand of JAYKKI010000073.1, from coordinate 3,784,806 downwards.
TGAATATATCCAAGTAATTTATTATGTATGAATATATCCAAGTAATTTATTATGTATGAATATATCCAAGTAATTATTATGTATGAATATATCCAAGTAATTTATTATGTAAGAATATATCCAAGTAATTATTATGTATGAATATATGCAAGTAAATATTATGTGTGAATATATCCAAGTAATTTATTATGTATGAATATATGCAAGTAAGTATTATGTATGAATATATCCAAGTAATTTATTATGTATGAATATATCCAAGTAATTTATTATGTAAGAATATATCCAAGTAATTATTATGTATGAATATATGCAAGTAAATATTATGTGTGAATATATCCAAGTAATTTATTATGTATGAATATATCCAAGTAATTTATTATGTATGAATATATCCAAGTAATTTATTATGTAAGAATATATCCAAGTAATTATTATGTATGAATATATGCAAGTAAATATTATGTGTGAATATATCCAAGTAATTTATTATGTATGAATATATCCAAGTAATTTATTATGTATGAATAGATCCAAGTAATTTATTATGTAAGAATATATCCAAGTAATTATTATGTATGAATATATCCAAGTAATTTATTATGTATGAATATATCCAAGTAATTTATTATGTATGAATATATGCAAGTAATTATTATGTATGAATATATTCAAGTAATTTATTATGTATGAATATATCCAAGTAATTTATTATGTATGAATATATCCAAGTAATTTATTATGTATGAATATATCCAAGTAATTTATTATGTATGAATATGTCCAAGTAATTTATTATGTATGAATATATCCAAGTAATTATTATGTATGAATATATCCAAGTAATTTATTATGTATGAATATATCCAAGTAATTTATTATGTATGAATGTATCCAAGTAATTTATTATATATAAATATATCCAAGTAATTATTATGTATGAATATATCCATGTAATTTATTATATATGAATATATCCAAGTAATTATTATGTACGAATATATCCAAGTAATTTATTATGTATGGATTTCAATATTAAGATGACACATTTTTAAAGGTACAGAACACTCATTTCGCGAAACCCAACACGCACTTGTCCGCTTATTTCTTTAATTTATTATATTTCCTTCCTGAAGTGCAACACTCTAAAATGATTAATTCGAAATGAGAAAAATAATTGGACCTGTCATTATATCCTATACGCGTTTTACGTTCGCCATGTCACGTCCGCGGCGATTTAAAATGATTTCCTCATTAGCAAATTTAAACCATTAGCCGACCCGCCGAGCGTGGCGGGCGCTGCATCAGCCTAGCTAATAACTTTATTCACTTTCACTGCTAGGGGACCTTGGTTCGAACCCAATCAAGCGACCGTCTACACGCGAACAGTTTCGTGTCCTATCGATGTACGTCAATCGATACTGAACGGCCTTTCACCGCGTCTACCTCTCTAAATTTTTAAATGAACAAAGCAGAAACGAGTTCCTTTTATAAAAGTTTTATTTGGTTAATTAATTTTATTACTAAGTGAATAAGTACTGGTCCAAAGCTTGTAAAAATGGTTTTTCAGTTACTGGTGTTTATCTTCAATGTTCAGTACCGAAGATAAGAAAGAAACATATATGACCTGATCTCAATGCCTGTCCGTCGGGCTGACGGCCTTGTAAGATCTAAACCGGGTATCTTGTGATTAAAAACCGGCCTTTCTCCGTGTCTAACTCCCTAATTTTTTTAAATGAGTAAAGCAGAAACGAATTCCTTTGATAAGAGTTTTATTTAGATAATTAATTTTATTACTAAATGGATGCGTATTTAAAGTATCGTTTTGCTTTGTTTTTTAATTATATATTATTTTATTACCACATAATATTATATATTTTATTTTTTAAAGTACAATTAATTAATGTTTAAAAATCACTTAGAGTCTGCCACAGTATTTAATCTAATTCGTTATGGTTGGCTGTAAGAGATTGCTCTTGTAGCAATAAGTCGGCCACTGTATACTTAGTTTTCTAAGCTTGCAGAAATAATAAATAAATGAATAAATAATTTATGATTATATGAATTATATTATAGTTTATTTATTTAGTCGTTACGACAACGGGAAGTACTTATAGGTTTTGATTTATTTTCGAGCGCCAAAATATGCGTCATAAATGGCTATATTTTTTTATTGTGTTGACTTAGAAGCTTCGTTTTTTTTATAGTTCTAAAGGAGTGTAGATCTAAGTATTTGATATTAATTTCAACTAGATACCTTCACACGTTCCTGAGAAAAAGGATATTGACAGACAGGTCGACCTATAAGGGTTCTTTTTCGAAGTGATCCTATAAGGGTTCTTTTTTTCATTTTGAGGTACGGAACTCTAAAAAATAAAATAAGAAAAGTTTTCTAAATTTAAAAAAAAATGTATGAACATTTACGAAGATTAGAAACGAATAAGGAGTGAAACAGAAGTAAGCATATTGACAATGGTACGTGACACGTAATACAGGTATAATTTCTCATTTGACTTTTGAAAGCACGTATGGACGGTGAATTTCTAATGTTGGGATCCAATTAATTATATAACTTAGGGACGTAAACTGTAAAGATTTCGATATTAGGATCAAATTAATTGCATTACTCAGGGGCATAAAGTGTAAAGATTTCGATATTAGGATCAAATTAATTACATAATTCAGGGGCGTAAATTGTAAAGATTTCGATATTAGGATCAAATTAATTACGTAACTCAGGGCCGTAAACTGTAAATATTTCGATATTAGGATCAAATTAATTACATAACTCAGGGGTATAAACTATAAAGATTTCGATATTAGGATCAAATTAATTACATAACTCAGGGGCATAAAGTGTAAAAATTTCGATATTAGGATCAAATTAATTACATAATTCAGGGGCGTAAATTGTAAATATTTCGATATTAGGATCAAATTAATTACGTAACTCAGGGCCGTAAACTGTAAATATTTCGATATTAGGATCAAATTAATTACATAACTCAGGGGCATAAAGTGTAAAAATTTCGATATTAGGATCAAATTAATTGCATAACTTAGTGGAAGAGACTGTGTTCATAAAAGCACTAACAATGTTTAAGAATGAGATAGATAGAGAAGTCTGCAATAAGTTTTCAGAACATAAATCTAGACCACGGCTATTTAAAGTTTCATATACTCAATATTTTGGAAAAAGAAATCATGACATTTTATTTTTGAATCTGTTCAAGCAGATATTTTTAATTTTTTTTTGATAGAAAGTATAAAATTTTGATGACAGCAAAATAATTTGTTTAATTAAATTCGTATGGAAATACATAAAATAGAATTTTTTTTTAAATCGTTTGTTTCTCTTCAGTGATATAAGAGTCTGGGGTGAGCCGCGCCGTTCACTTTTTTTAATAGCGATGAGGGTCTTTTTCAGGTAGTCTGTCTAACTGTCTAAGCCTGACAAATTTCAATGAATACTCAGCATTCGATTTGATATAAAGGCGTATTTATAAAAGCGGTCTGGCAGATGATTAGCTCACAATAGACAGCCAGCAGAAAAATAAAAAGGTGGACGACTCACCTGTCAAATAAACTTTGTAAATATGTTTTAAATTGTATCATGGTTTAAAATGTGTTTATAAACCTAATATTTGCATTTTTATTGTCATTATTTGTAGAGTACGAATGATGCACTCCTTCCCAAGGACTCATCATTCATCTTTCCAAGAATTTTCGTGATACATTCTGAACTGCGCATCGATATTTGCAAATAGACCTGAGTAATTTTGACTGTTCACCGGATTCCTTACCGCAAGATCAAATAAAACTGACGTCCTGTCCGGTTAATCGGCAAATTTATTAACATTAAAATATAATGTTAATTATCCTTGGGGTCAATTTTTCTATACTCAGATAAACGACCAGATAGGAGTTATTCGATGGATAGCATAATTTTGCATCTTTCAATGGCCAGATGCAAGTTAACTGTAGAATAAAGCCCCTAACGGAGGAATATAGTTAGTTATCTGCTACTTCGAAGCCCGAATAAGTGTTTATTGGCCAATTCAAACGATGTTTTAGGTTATATTTGGCCATTCATCGTATCGTATTTTAATTTTAAAGTTTTTTCTGTGCGTACAGTATTTCCATTTGTTGCGTCTTTAAATTTGGTGGCAATGGATATCGAGATGGCGTTTTTTTCTCTATTTGAGACTGCGTCAGTTGTCTTGTTTTCCAGTATATTACGATAATTGGTGCTAATTCAGGTAACAAGCGGACTTTGGATTTTTCGAAATTAAACGAACGTTTGCGTTTCTTCACTTCTTCCATTTTCGGATTTTTCACAACACAATTTATAAATAATAACACGCCACGAGCAACAACACAGAACGAAGCATATAAATAAAATATATATTAGTTTTGTGTATGTTACACTGAATGTCAAATGTCAAACTAACGCTGTGTTCCTGTCACTGTCTAACCTGTTCAATTCTGTATACGTCCCTCTCGCTTGTACATGTTTAGTGTGAAATTGGTTGGACTAAACCACAGTTAAATATTATTTGAATAATGTACCATTGAAAAATGCAAAATGGTTACCTGACAGACAAAGAGCCCAGTTAAGTTATTTGTAGGATAGTTATTATCCGTTTTATTTGACAATTGAAAAACCGGGCCTTAATCATATACTCCGCCGATCATTATCTCAATTTATAATGTTCAGTTATGATGAGCGCAGAGCTCATGATGACTGAACGTTTGATTGCACAGACAATTGGATCATCTGTATAACATTATCTTTACTCCAGTTTAACTACGCAGTAAAATTAACAATAGTGACATATAAAACATTGATAAGACTGTGATTAAACGATTATGTTAATATGTATATATATATATATATATATATATATATATATATATATAAACGGCGCGCGGGTCTTGACTTGTCCGTTAAGTCGGTGGAAAATCGGCCAACGATCTTGTACCACAAAAATCAGCAGTTATCATTCGCCGTTTCATCACCTACAAAACTAGTTCGTCTGCGGAACGTGTAGCCGTTACCATAAAACAAGGCTCTGAAATCAAAATTCACATTCGGTTTGATGCGAATTGTTGGATCAAGAAAATAGTATACTGACTGATTATTTTGGTCTAATTTCTGTTCGGTATCAATTGTAAAAATCAGTATTTGGGTATTAAGACCTTAACACCAAATACAAATGCATCCGAGTCACTACAAATTCATATAAATTCCATATTTTATCGAAACTGAAAGAAAAACCACGACACTAAAAATTGTAAAAAAACCTATTTAAAAAAAAGGTTATTTAAAAACAGTGAATCTTTTTGAAAATTACTTTCTAAGTTCATAGCACCACGATTTGAAGATGGATGTAATCAAAACCACGTCACTCGATTCCTCTAAGATTTCAGTTAATGAAAATAATGCATACATCATAACAGCAAGTTATCTTTGAACGGCTTCGGGAACAGTTATCAGGAACAGCTGATTTTATTTGAAAGAAATCCATTAGGTGATAGAGCTAGAAGGCGCTTTTAATATACTATCGATGCAAGTTTCAATTATTTTTCGTGAAAATTATCTATGAAGTCGACGGGATTCTCGAACATCCAAGAAACCCCGGAAGGAATTTCAGGTTTTTCTCGTGTCTAAAAATTGAAACTGTTGCTCTAAAGTTATGATGAAAATGTTTTTTGCAAAAACATTAATTTGAGGTTGCACCGGTAGTCATGTTGACTTTCGACTATATATACTTTATATGTTAAATTATCAAGATTAAGACTAAGATTAATCTTAATGTGATTAATCTTAATGTGATGATGATTAAGATTAATCTTAGTCTTAATCAGAATTAAGACTAATAATAAGATTAATCAAGATTAAGACAACGATTTCGTTTATTTTGAAAAGTTTTTTTAAGAGTTGTCCTGATAGAGTAAACTGTGTCTAACACATAATTGGAATTGAAATTTGAATACAGGTGTTTTTCGTTTTTTTATTTTTGGAAATTCTAATTTATATGCTAATTTTTCGACTAATTTTGCTACAATATTTTATAGAATTGCAAGTTGGCATATTTGAAATGTGAAGTTAAATGAAACTTGATCGTTTTCTTGTTGTAAAAAAACTTGCATCTTATTTTCACTTCCGACCTAAACTTACAACTAGATCAGCTCAAATAATGACTTAAATGATTTACGACCAACATTTCACAAATTTTCCTCGTTACAAAAGATTTAAACTTGTCAAATATACATCTGATATGGGTAAAGCAAGATTATTTAACAAAATAATGTGTTTTTTCCTGAACACGGCGAATTTAAAAGGTAGACTGGGTTATTGTAGGTATTTATGTGTGTTTTATTTGTAATATCATTGTTACGGCGCATAATTTAAAAACAAATTGCTTTTGATAATGCGGTACATGTAGACTGATTAAAGATTAAGTGATAAAGCGTGAAAAATAATTGCGACAGAATATAAAAATTGCAATGAAATAATTTTTCTTGTTACTGGTATACATAGTGTTTATACGCTACTTATTTCAAGTTAAAGCGTGAAAAATAATTGCGACAGAATATAAAAATTGCAATGAAATAATTTTTCTTGTTACTGGTACACATAGTGTTTATAAGCTACTTATTTCAAGATAAAGCGTGGAAAATAATTGCGACAGAATATAAAAATTGCAATGAAATAATTTTTCTTGTTACTGGTATACATAGTATTTATATGCTACTTATTTCAAGATAAAGCGTGGAAAATAATTGCGACAGAATATAAAAATTGCAATGAAAAAATTTTTCTTGTTACTGGTATACATAGTGTTTATGTGCTACTTATTTCAAGATAAAGCGTGGAAAATAATTGCGACAGAATATAAAAATTGCAATGAAATAATTGTTCTTGTTACTGGTATACATAGTGTTTATACGCTACTTATTTCAAGATAAAGTGTGAAAAATAATTGCGACAGAATATAAAAATTGCAATGAAATAATTTTTATTGTTACTGGTATACATAATGTTTATACGCTATTTATTTCAAGATAAAGCGTGGAAAATAATTGCGACAGAATATAAAAATTGCAATGAAATAATTTTTCTTGTTACTGGTACACATAGTGTTTATACGCTACTTATTTCAAGATAAAGCGTGGAAAATAATTGCGACAGAATATAAAAATTGCAATGAAATAATTTTTCTTGTTACTGGTATACACAGTATTTATACGCTACTTATTTCAAGATAAAGCGTGGAAAATAATTGCGACAGAATATAAAAATTGCAATGAAATAATTTTTCTTGTTACTGGTACACATAGTGTTTATACGCTACTTATTTCAAGATAAAGCGTGGAAAATAATTGCGACAGAATATAAAAATTGCAATGAAATAATTTTTCTTGTTACTGGTACACATAGTATTTATACGCTACTTATTTCAAGATAAAACGTGGAAAATAATTGCGACAGAATATAAAAATTGCAATGAAATAATTTTTCTTGTTACTGGTATACATAGTGTTTATACGCTACTTATTTCAAGATAAAGTGTGAAAAATAATTGCGACAGAATATAAAAATTGCAATGAAATAATTTTTATTGTTACTGGTATACATAGTCTTTATACGCTACTTATTTCAAGATAAAGCGTGGAAAATAATTGCGACAGAATATAAAAATTGCAATGAAATAATTTTTCTTGTTACTGGTATACACAGTGTTTATACGCTACTTATTTCAAGATAAAGCGTGGAAAATAATTGCGACAGAATATAAAAATTGCAATGAAATAATTGTTCTTGTTACTGGTATACATAGTCTTTATACGCTACTTATTTCAAGATAAAGCGTGGAAAATAATTGCAACAGAATATAAAAATTGCAATGAAATAATTTTTCTTGTTACTGGTACACATAGTGCTTATATGCTACTTAAATATTTCAGCTTTCTTCTAATACCTTTTAATATAAGATCCCAACTTTAATGATACTTAAGATAAATACAAGAGCAATTAGAAAAAAGTTAAATATTAGAAAATGTTTTGTATTAAACAAGGTGATATGATGTTTAATAGATAAAAAACAAAATATTCCAAGAAAATTTAACTCGACCTAAACAAAATAGATTTTAACACAACGGTAATTAGGTGATAGTGCATTAGAACACTGTAGGCAAATTTACAATTTAAATATAGTTTAATTTTTACGCGTGATATTTTAAAAATATAACTTGTTGAGTTATAACTTTTTAAGGGAAAATTATCGACGTGCATCATATAGGGACTAAAACAGTTATGTGACGCTCAATGATATTTCTCCATTAAAGCGACCCTAACGCCATCTGTGGAGTCTGCTGTCGAATGATCGCACGCATGCAAACAAGAGAGAACCCTGAAAAAGTTAAGCTTTCAACGGGCGGATACGTAGTGCTTGGCGGGTCCAAAATTTTCTTCAAACACATTTTTTTTTCATTTATCAGTCGAAAATATAAATTTTGTAAGAAAAATATTTCGCCATAGTTTTGAAAAATAAAATGCTAGTACGCAAACGGTGACAATCTCTATAAAACATGAAAGAGAATAAATCGGACTGTCTCATGTGAAGACATAAAACTGAAATACCTGGACACACTGCATGGCATGTGACTGCTATTGACTTTTTCTTTGCTTCAGATAACTGAAATGTCTTCTAATAAAAAAAATGTGGCAAAAAAAATAATGGATCTCAGTGGTAGCAGTGCCGAAACTTTCAATATACATATATATTGCTACTGCATCTCTTTGAATAAAGTTTATCAAATTAAGAACAGATGGCGTTAATCTCTATAGAACGTAGTACAAATAATATTGGATAGATGGTATTAATATCTTAACACAGTTTTTTGTTAGATAAATGTTGTTGTAATTATTGTTAAGGCTCTCGTATTCCCAAAATGCCTCTATACTGCTGAAACATGGAGTCTACGAGAAAGTGAGAAAAAAGTGAGAAAAGATGCCCTTGAGATGTGGTGCTGGAGAAGAATGCTTGGTATATCGTGAATGGAATTCCGAACCAATGAGTTCATTCTTCAAGATAAAATGGTTCTTCAAATCAAACAAATACTATTAAGCACAGTACAAGCTCATATTCTCACTTTCTTTGGACACGGCGCGGGTGCGAATCCATAGAGGGCCTAGTAGTGTAGGGTAAAGTCCGTGGCAGATTACCAATGAGGTGGACAGATCAAGTAAAGAAGACATTCAACGGAAGACTACATGAATGTATAAGGAGAGCGAGAATTCGCGAGGAGTGGCGTCGCATTATGAAACAGGCCACTAATGTCGACGTGACGACCACCACCACTCTGCAAAGAGTGTAACGACAAAGAAGAAGTCGATCAATTATTTCACACGTTACAGTGGTTTTCCCGGAGAGGACAGTCATATTTTTATATCAATAAATACTCTAAAGCATTGGTAACAATAATAATTTCCGTACCAAGGTACAACCAATCAATGTACGTGTATGTCTCAAGTTAAATATAGATATAACTCGAATTGAAATGTTCTACATAAGCATCAATATGTTATCGTTCAGTAGGACAGACGGATCGGGTGACGTTTATGGCACATTGCTAGCGCGTCTGTTTACTAAACACACTGTCTAATGGCGGCTCATTTGTTATTGTATCAGCTTTTATTATAAACACAATATCTTCGAGAAATAGCAGACAAGTGCTGGCGCAAAGTAAATCTTGTTGCTATGGAGCGAAAGCGTCTTATGCGTAGATATAACAGAATAGATTGGACACTCTTGACCGTAAAATTTACAGCTGATCTCAGTTTCTTCCTTTTGGAAGGTGTCCAATGAAGGAAGTACACTCTAAATATACCAGATAGCGACATTAGATGACAGTATAATAAATTTATAAGTTTTTATATTTTTTTCCTCTTCATATGTGTTTATGTTGCTTTATTCATCTGTACAAAATTTGTTGACTAAAAGTGTACTTTAGAAAATCTTGTGTTTTTATTTTTCAGTGTTGTATTTTTTAATACAACCGTTTCATTAAGATTTTTATGTTAGGTTAGATAGTGATAACCTATATTATTGTGTTTGCAGGTTTGTGAAAGTGTCACACAAAATGACGTGTATTACCCGACTGTAACGCAACCACAAATCTCTACAAAATTTGTTAACTAAAAATGTTTTTTGTGAAATATTGTGTTTTTATTTCAGAGTCTTTTATTTCTTAATATAACTGTTTCATTAAGATTTTTATATTATTTCGATAGTGATGAGCTATACTGTGGTTTTGTGTTTGCAGGTTTGTGAACGTGTCACTCAAAACGATGTGTATTGTACCTGGCTGTAATTTAACCACAATAAAAACACCAGGATCCCCATAATAAAAATATGTATAAACAGAGTTGAAGTCTTGAAGCCACTTGAGAATCCAGATATATTTTGAAATGGTATAGAATAATTATGAGGAAAACTAAAATAATTAAATGTCAGACGTACTTTCGTTTTGTGAAATGTGAGTGTTATTTATTAATTTTGATAAAAACTTCCGAAAATAAAAATACGTTTTTAATTAATATATATATATATATATATATATATATATATATATATATATATATATATATATATATTGTTTAAGTTATTTATAAATATTAATTATATATTCTGCTATTACACCATCTGTGTATTACGATGCTCCCTAGACAGTGCCATTTAAATGACGACTACCTAAGGGCTGGTAGTGCTAGGTGCGTTTTCTGGTGCTTCGGTCGCATTGGTTTCATACAAAATTCCACCCAATGTATGGATGATGTCAAATCTATTCTGTACTTATCTATAGTATTGTGATTTCTTTTTAACCCATTTTTAGGGTTATATAACTCAAGCTTAAGGAGTTTACTGCTTATAAAAATCTAAGAATTTGAAGTGAAAATTATTTATTTCCTATAAAATATAAGTTAAATTTATCGTGTTTTCAGTTTTTTGATAGTAATTTTCGTAGAAACAGTCGGGAAAATTTTTATCATTCCTTAACATTTTCTGCTCAATGTGATGCACAAAACCACCTGTATAAAGAATAGATTCGTTTTTGTCACACGCTGTATATGTATGCATATTTGTGTAAAGTAATATAATTATCTGTGAGAACACCACTTCAATCACTTGTGCGATTCATCTGGTGTAATCTGGCAAGCATTTTTTAAAGTTATCTTGTTTATAAAATGATTATAGTTTGTTTTTGTATGAAATCATGATTACACACCTCTATAATTGGCATCGATTATCAGCTGGGCAACGTGTTACGTTTTGACAAATGTCATGATGACAGATGAATAAAACAACGAATGATGAGTAATAAAATCTAGCGTCTGTACTAAGACCCGTAAGATCAAACAAAGTTTAAACTACCGACGGAGTTTAAACGAGAATTTAACTTTGTTGCGCACTCACGGATAATTTACACAATGTATATGTGTGTCTGTGTGCATACGTGTGTATACGGAGGATTGAGTGATTTAATATTATGTAATATTCGCAATATTAATTCTAAATAGCGTATTGAATATATTTGGCGTTAATTTTGAAGAAATCCATTTTATTTATTATTATTATTATGTTTTATTTACCACGGCCTAGGTTTCGTTATATTACAACATCATCAGGTGGGCTATTAGCAAATATTAACGTTAATATTTGCATATAGCCCACCTGAAGATGTTGTAATACAACGAAACCTAGGTAGTGGTAAAGAAATTTAAAAAAGTAGAAATATTACTACATCACGTAGTTTCATTTAATTGTGTCTAAATAGCGTAACACAAAATAACACTTAACTCAGTTTTTATCAGTGCTGACATAGTCGAAAATAATTTACAAAGGCATTCTTACATTTTCTAGATAGGGAGTGACATTTTAAATCTAGAAATGTACATTATGGGATTGTTTGGAATCATACGATATGTATCTGAAGGCAGCATGAACCTGTTCTCTGGCGAAGGGCAGCTTATCTCTCTTGGTTCTTAGAACCATTATAGTTTATTCTTTGTTGACCCGATCTACAAATAGGAAACGGAAATAACGACCCTTGTCGCAGGGAGAAATAGCTAGAAGTAAAACTCCGGAATACTACGTTCCGAAATTTTGAATAAGTAATACGTTCCGAAAAACAATTATAAATTTTTATTAGCAGAATATTCTTTGTAGCAATGTCCACCTCGTAAAGCCTTTCGAATAGGTGGCGAATCACAATGAGTCTTTACAATATATAGGTGGTTATATATATATATATATATATATATATATATATATATATAATATATCAGTCATCTAATCAATATAATCTGTCTTTAATAAATTTCGATCAGAATTGTTTTCTGACACTTTACGATGAAGATGCGACCACCTACATATATACTTTATATTTAAATCTACTGTAAACGCAAAACCTAAGGCACGCATACTTGTAACCTCCATACCTTGTATTCCCATAACTCCATGGTCATCTTACTTCCGTCACACGTTTGCATAACGCTGTCGAAATGTATTTATAAGCTATTGCGATAAACAAATTCATTTATTATGACAAAAAATTCACAAAAACAGTAAAAATATTTGTCATTTTCTACGCATAAGTTGTTATGTGACAACTCATTTTTTTAATTGATCATGGTTATGGTTCTTCCATTGTAATGAATTTGAAGCATTTTAAAAACAAGATATATGTACTATATATGCGTTTATAATACATTTTAACTTGGCGAAACCTGTTTATTAATGGAGTCTGAGCAACAAATTTTATGTTAACAGTAGTATTATTTACTTGGGTAATTATAATTACTTCGAGAAAATTCCGTATAAGATTTGGCATTAGAAAATTGAATAATATTTAAAAATAATGATGTAGATTAAGGGTCGAAACTGGCCATTTCTTTATTTAAAGTCTTTAACAATAGCGGTCAATAGTTAATCATATCATGACATTAAGTTTATTTCTTTATTATTTTTTTTTTAGTACTGTAGTAATATATAATAAATAAAACATAGATTTAATTAATATATTAGGATTAAATGAAACTACGCGATGTAGTATTGTTTCTACTTTCTTTAAGTTCTTTACCACGGCCTAGGTTTCGTTGTATTACAATATCTTCAGGTGGGCTATTAGCATAATACAACGAAACCTAGGTCGTGGTAAAGAACTTAAAGAAAGTAGAAATAATACTACATCACGTAGTCTCATTTAATTGTGAATAATGAATTCCTACAAAATTAACGCCAAATATATTCAATATTATATTGGGATTAAATAAATATTTGGATAAGTATTACTTAATATTGTATTAGACTTATAATCGTATTAGAGGGGTAAGTTCGCACACTGAATATTTTTCGAAATTTCTGTGTCAGAGCAGAGTAGAAATCAAAACAACTGTTTTTTTTATAATTATATTTACGTACCATAAAAGGAAAAATGAAACCTTATAAGATCACTCACGTGTCTGTCTGTCATAGCCGTTTTTCTCAGCAACTGCGTGAAATAGAAACTTGAAATGTGGTCAAGAAATAAAGCATGTATTTCAACTGATAACAATCAAAAACATTTATAGGAAAATTTGTGAGGGCGGGGCACAAGTGACGTATTGGAAAAAAAATAAAATTTCATATTTATTACGAGATCTGAAAAGTTAAAGGAATTTCTAAAATATTTTCATAATTTTAGGAAGTGTAAGTAGTCTTCAGAGGTATATACTCATTTTTGAAACTGCTGAACCAAAAATTATAAAAAAAACTGAAAAGTTTTAGAAACTTACGAAAAGGTTGTAGAAAAAGTATAATGATAATTCTAAATGACATAGTTTTTGAACTGCACTTTCACAATAACATATTTGTCCTTCCTATTTAATTAGGTATTACTAAATATTTGTTACGTTAGGAAATTAATATCAGAAATGACTTATGATAAAGTAATTTCACTTCAAACGAGGTACGGACGCCTCGATGGCCGAGTCTGACTCGTACTTAGCCGTTTTTTTGTCTATTTATAAGATTCTTCTTCAATTTCAATGGAACTTGCACTACCAATATTTTTTTTAGATATTTTGACTGAGTTTACTTTTATTTTGAGCTGAGATTACCTTTAGTTTCAATCCTATATTTCCAAATTTACTTCTTGTCTGATTGTAAATTTGCCATTTTGGTGTAACGTAGAGAAAACGCTACTAAATTGGAATGAGGTCTTCATCAGAATAATACTTCGAATCCAGATTAGAATCTAGATCACCGATTGTCTTGATGGAATATTGTTAAAGGGTTTGTCATTTAATATTGGCACTCGCATCGTAAGAAGACAATGCGTCGGCTTTAAGGCTGATGATCTATTCAATTATTGATACGATCACAGCGGTTTAGCTTCAAATTCGAGCTAACAATGATTCTATTTAAGGAAACAATAAAGATTACAATGAGACGAAGTACAAGTTTGCTTACGACACTGTCAGCGTGTTCGCTGGCGTCGGAACTGACTCAGCACAAGACTGCCTACCTGCTCCTTATCTCTCGTCCTAACACAACACGGCGGCCATCTTGCAATGCTGCGGTGTTGCCGTGGCAACCGGGCGGCGCCGGGGTTCGTTTTGTTTTCATTGACAGCAGGGGCGTGAGGTCCGATTTAAGTAAAAATGAGATTGTGATAAATTGTATTGCGTCATAGTGTTTAATTGGTGAAATGGAATGTTTTATTATTATTCTGATAACGAGTTTGTCTCATCATCATGTTACGACAGTTTCCCTATTAATGTTCAGCAAGAAATTTTACAATTTTTATGTCGTCACAATGAATTTTTACGTCGTCACATGAATTGTTTTATTATTCTGATAACGAGGTTGTCTCATTATTATATTACATCAGTTTTCTTATTAATATTCTGCAAGAAATTTCACAATTTATATGTCTTCGTAAAGGGAATATTGCATTGTATTATCTATATCAATGAACTTTTTGTTCTTATTCTGTTAACGAACTTGTATCATCATCATATTACGACAGTTTCCTTATTAATGTTCAGCAAGAAATTTTACAATTTTTATGTCGTCGCAAAGAGAATATTCCATTATATTATCTATATCGATGAATTTTTGTTATTATTCTAATAACGAGGTTGTCTCATTATATTACGTCAGTTTCTCTTTTAATATTCTGCAAGAAATTACACAATTTTTATGTCGTTGCAAGAAAGAATATTCCATTGTATTGTCTATATCAATGAAATTTTTGTTTTTATACTGTTAACGAATTTTAGCATCATTATATTACGACAGTTTCCCTATTAATGTTCAGCAAGAAATTTTACAATTTTTACGTCGTCACATATATTCCATTATATTATCTATATCAATGATTTTTTGTTAATATTCTGATAACGAGGTTGTCTTATCATTATGTTACGTCAATTTCCCTATTAATATTCTGCGAGAAATTTTACAATTCCTACGTCTTCGTAAAGACATTATTCCATTGTATTATCTATGTTAATCAAATTTTTATTCGTTATCTATTAACGAATTTGTCACATCATCATGTTACGTCAGTTTCCATTTTAATATTCTATAAGTAATATTATAATTTCCACAGAACGAGAATATTTCATCGTATTATCTATGTCAATCAAACCTTTATTCTTTATCTATTAACGAATTTGTCACATCCTCATGTTACCTCAGTTTCCCTTTTAATATTCTATAAGTAATATTATAATTTCCACGGAAAGAGAATATTCCATCGTATTATCTATGTCAATCAAACTTTTATTCTTTATCTATTAACGAATTTGTCACATCCTCATGTTACCTCAGTTTCCCTTTTAATATTCTATAAGTAATATTATAATTTCCACGGAAAGAGAATATTCCATCGTATTATCTATGTCAATCAAACTTTTTTTCTTTATCTATGAACGAATTTGTCACATCATCATGTTACCTCAGTTTCCGTTTTAATATTCTATAAGTAATATTATAATTTCCACGGAAAGAGAATATTCCATCGTATTATCTATGTCAATCAAACTTTTATTTTTTATCTATTAATGAATTTGTCACATCCTCATGTTACCTCAGTTTCCCTTTTAATATTCTATAAGTAATATTATAATTTCCACGGAAAGAGAATATTCCATCGTATTATCTATGTCAATCAAACTTTTTTTCTTTATCTATTAACGAATTTGTCACATCATCATGTTACCTCAGTTTCCGTTTTAATATTCTATAAGTAATATTATAATTTCCACGGAAAGAGAATATTCCATCGTATTATCTATGTCAATCAAACTTTTTTTCTTTATCTATTAACGAATTTGTCACATCATCATGTTACCTCAGTTTCCGTTTTAATATTCTATAAGTAATATTATAATTTCCACGGAAAGAGAATATTCCATCGTATTATCTATGTCAATCAAACTTTTATTCTTTATCTATTAACGAATTTGTCACATCCTCATGTTACCTCAGTTTCCGTTTTAATATTCTATAAGTAATATTATAATTTCCACGGAAAGAGAATATTCCATCGTATTATCTATGTCAATCAAACTTTTTTTCTTTATCTATTAACGAATTTGTCACATCATCATGTTACCTCAGTTTCCGTTTTAATATTCTATAAGTAATATTATAATTTCCACGGAAAGAGAATATTCCATCGTATTATCTATGTCAATCAAACTTTTATTCTTTATCTATTAACGAATTTTTCACATCCTCATGTTACCTCAGTTTCCCTTTTAATATTCTATAAGTAATATTATAATTTCCACGGAAAGAGAATATTCCATCGTATTATCTATGTCAATCAAACTTTTATTCTTTATCTATTAACGAATTTGTCACATCATCATGTTACCTCAGTTTCCGTTTTAATATTCTATAAGTAATATTATAATTTCCACGGAAAGAGAATATTCCATCGTATTATCTATGTCAATGAAAATTATTGAAATACTTATAAAGTAAATGTGACCACGACGACATACGCGTGGAATTTTGGATTTGTTTAGACTTGTTATTTAAAAAAAAAACAGAAATAAAGTGTGAATTTCATATGGATGGAATGGATTGTTGATTCGATGGACTCCCATGGAATTTCATAGAAAAAGCTTTTGATTACCATGGGTTCTACTACTGCATGATAATGATACTCGTTTTATTACTGTAGGTAGGTGTAGCCATATGAATGCAGATATCATCTAAATGAAATATATTAGTTTTTGCTCAGACAGTTAACTGATTTCAGATCAAAGAGTTAAGTAACTATATGGATACAGAAAATATCTAAATTCCACTGTATTTCAATTCATATTTGACTTGCATTAGGCTTGCAGTATTGATTACGCAATGCGTACCTGTAGGGACCACAACCTCATAAATAAGAAAGTGTGTAGACATGCGTTACGGTATCCAATACCTATATCATCGTAACTTTGGAACCTTTAGAGCTATCACGATGCAACAAAAACTATGTTGGTCTCTATGTCTGTACCATATATAAAATATTAATAGTCGTAATTAGGTTCTTTTAATAATAAAATATTCGATCGGAAGAACTATTTAAAATCCGAATGTTTGGAATTCGCAGACGAACTCTTAAATTATTAACCAGCTCAAAAAAGGAAGAGTTCTTACTGGAGGTCCTCCACTTGAATTTTTATTACGTATGGTTACCTCATATACCCATAATTTATGGACTAATTTTATTGATTTTATTTTTATATGGAAACGTGTATTTCTACTGTAATTTATGTCAATTTGGTTAAAATTTGACATTGGAAATTGAAGATATACCGGAGAATTCTTCAACAATGAAGAGCAGTACAGGTACCGTGATCGAGTTTAAATGGCATAGGTTTAATGATAACCTAACTATTAAGTCTCTGGAATTTTGACACGATTAAGGTTGATATAAATCTGCTCTTTAGCAAAAGAAGGTACAGTGATGGACCTGGAAGGTATTGATATATACAAGAAAGTAACAAAGTAAATAGGTAGATATGTATATACATGTTATGTACCTGTAAGACATGCAAAAAGGCATGAAGCAACTTATAAATTAGCAGGAAGGTAGATAGTATACATAGGTATATACAGACATGAAGCACTGACTACGGTGAAAGCAAAAGAGAGAAAATGATATTTATATTCATATATGTTATGTACCTGTAAGACATGCAAAAAGGCATGTAAGGAATACAAAGGCATGAAACAACTTATAAATTAGCAGGAAGGTAGATAGTATCCATAGGTATATACAGATATAAAATAACTTATAAATTAGCAGGAAGGTAAATGGTATGCATAGGTATATACATATATGAAGCACTGACTACGGTGAAAGTAAAAGAGAGAAAGTGATATTTATATTCATATATGTATATATGTAGGTATGTATATACGTAGGTATATGTAGGCATGTATGTATATAGGAATATATTTAGGTATGAATATATTTAGGTTCTTTGAAGGCCGCAAACACCTGAGAAGGAGAGCGGAAGGAAAGCTGAAATTTATATATAATATGTCTTATACATTAATACTTGAAAAGAAAACCCTGTATCCTTTTTGAAGCATATTGCACGCATGGTGGAGTGTGAGATTTGACATAGGTAAAGTTTATATGGAGAAAGAGTGCAGAAAACTAAAATTTATGTATAATATGTTTTACGAATACATTGTTTACGTTCATATTATCGATGTCAAACACATAATAGTCTGTGGTCAAACAGTCGCACAGAGTAGAGATTGTCGCCAAAGAATTTTAAAACGTCAGATTGACTGAATGAGCTTCGAGTTGTGAATTTTGCGTGATTTCGAATGTTCCTTTTTCAATATTCTGTGGAGTGTATGTCAAGTCTCAAAATGTTTATTTTATATTTTGTGTAATAGATGCATGTGTTTTATATACTAGTAAAATACTACATATATATGTGTTTTATACATTAGTGGAATACAGCTTGCTTAATATAGCCCTGTTTCAAAAGGAAAATTTTGTACCCGCCATCTGAATTGACTTACTCTCGCCTACCTATTAGTGTTTTCAACAAAGTGGGTAGGTACATTACGGTCGAAATTTCGATCACTGTTTATTAAAAAAGTGTTAAATTTATGGTGACTTTTGTTATATAAGATATTTTAATAACTGAAACTACAACTGATATTGAGTTTTCAATAAAAGAGGTCTTATAACTTAACTTTAAATGGCTTAAGCAATTAGTGACTACTATGAAGAAATTGTTTACGTTAATTATATATGCAAAGAAAGGTGAATACCACAAAAAGAATGGTGGAACCTGAACAGCGTTATTTATTGAAAAGAATTTCCGGAGGGATTTAAAGTGAATGTAGAGATTAACAGCCAGCAATTAAATCAACTAGCTGACAAATTGAGTAGCGAACAGGATTGAGTTTACTTTTTCTGTAATAAATCTAGACTACAGTATCTCAAAATATATTAGGCCAAAGTTACAAGAATTAGGTTTAAGTCTGCTTGTAAATAACTTTTCTACTAAATCATTTTATTAACATATAAAACATAATGAAATTAATAAATTATTCATATTATAGACGGGACTTTAACGACCAGTATTAATATAATTACATAATTCAGACATTCAGAGCCATTTACAAACCCAGCTTAGATGCACACGTCGTGTATGATCATAAAGCAGTCATTATAACGTCTAGCGCAACCGCTCTTTTAATATCTAGCAGCGACACCAAGTAAGCAATCCAGTAGCGAAACAAGTGTCTTGTAATTCCGTCTGCTTGTTTACTTTATTAAAATCGAATTTAAGATTTAGTGTATTAGTTGGCAGAATT
Source organism: Druceiella hillmani (assembly GCA_039881145.1). NCBI lineage: Eukaryota > Metazoa > Arthropoda > Insecta > Lepidoptera > Hepialidae > Druceiella > Druceiella hillmani. The sequence continues at coordinate 3,764,902 of JAYKKI010000073.1, read as the reverse complement.
TTTAAGCAGAATACAGAAAAGATGTCGCGAAAAACATAATAATATTATTTAGACTTCAATTACATGAAAGTTATTTTTTCTGACATTAATCTCAGTGATTTAAGATAAATCTATACTATTAATATCGTCCTATTGATATTATGTTGTAACATATGCAAATATAATCGCTTATGTCTCTGGAATTGTACTCACCGCGTCTAGAAGTAGCTTATCGATTCTTAAGGTAGTTGTCTAGTTGTCGTGTAAAACGCGTTGTCGACGAAATTCAATGATTTTTTTGTATATTATTTAAACTATAAATATATAACTTACTTTAAAATTTAAAAAGTATTTACCATTTGGTTTTGGTAAAAATCGCTTTCAAAAATTTTACAATTAACATTATGGGAAAATAAATTATTTCGCCACACTTTTTATTTAAGAAATCTTAATATTTCACTTTATTTTATTTAGAAAACGCGTCGAGCGATTTGTCTAAAAAATTAAGTCAATGTAAAATAATGTTATATTGATGACATTTTGAAAAAAAATTATTTATCGTTTAGTTTTGGTAAAAATTACTCTAAAAATTGTACATTTAACATTAGAAGAAAAGCTGTAATTTCACGAAAATAATTTTTTTTTTAAAAACACGTCGAGCAATTTGTTTAAAAAAGTAAGTCAAATTTTGTAAAAAAAAATTTACCGTTTAGTTTTGCTAAAGATCGCTCACAAGCATTCTAAAATTAAAATTACAGAAAAAATAGGCATTTTGCCACATATCATTTTTTTAAAAAACGCAATAAAAAACGAAGAAATCATTTTTTTTACAAACTGTTAAAATAATATTACATTAACAGTTTGGAAAACAAACAAAAAAATTAATTTTTAATAATTTTTAAAAATGTTACAATAATTTTTGGATATCACACGACAACTACCATAAGCCGGGTCCAAAGACAAAGAAAAATTTGCATTCGGTATTAACGCATCATTCGGCGCACATGTTTTTGCGAAACATTTGAAATTATTTTGATATAAAATACGCTTTTATTCATTTAAATAAATATTAAATATTGCCCAAGTTGTATGCAGTAACTTGTTTGTTCTTGTACCAAGTTGTATGCTGTAACTTGTTTGTTCCTGTTCAAATTGTTCTGCTGATAACCATGTTTCCAAGTTTTAGAATTTTTGTCACTATATTTACATTAATTTAAGAGATAATGTGATACTTTTGATGCAAGATTACGAAAAACATGAAATCCTGAATAAAAGTGTTGTTTTACCAAAATAAAAGTAATGACACTTGGAGGGAAATTTCTGATCCATTGAAAAATTTGTCTATCAATATTCTGCGAGCATCCTCAATGAAGGCAAATTCTTTCGTCATTCGCCAAAATGCCGACATCGATAGGCAAACGTGCGTTGAATGATACTAATATTCACAGTCACGTCAGTTTTTCGTTAGCTTAAGAAGTTGCTTACTGATTCAGAACAAAATAAAAGTTCGTTTGTTGATGAAACGCTTTCTGGTGGGCGGGCGTGTGTCTGCGGTGTCGGGTTCGTGTCTGTAGGTGACAGCGGACACTGCACCATATACGTTACGTTATATGCGTTACGAAACATAGACGTAGTCATGTTTCCGTTATGCCGATCCAGTTATGCACGGTTATGTCACCAGATTAGGTATCTGATATTCTTGGAGATTGATACAGCCTTAAGTGGAAAGAAACCTTTGATTTAATTTTTTTAGAATAAATATTTTTTGTGTCGGTAGATAAAATGCTGGGAGGTAATTTCAAAGCGTTTTATCGACATATGACGTCCTGTTAACGCCATTTATCGGTTTAAATAATTCTATAATGTCATCTGTGATATTCATTGTAATTAGAATGATGGATCCAAATTCATTCATTTTACAATATAAAAATTCATTCATTCTTTTTGAAGTAATATCGTGAAATAATATTATTTTTTGCATATATATTATAAATAAATTTTATGTTTAATTCTGAGGCCGTATGAGTTATGTTTACATTACTTTATATCAATAATAAACTTTTTGTAATTTGTAATTAATTAAAGTTAGTATTAAGTGGATTTTTTTGAAATTAGTTGCAAATAAATCTTAATACATTTGTAGTAATTTCTTAAACTTCTCCGATCGATTTGTTAAGAGTTAAAATGAGGGGCAAACAGGGTTTTTTATATTTTTAAAATTTTTTTAAACGATTGTTTAAAAAATACATTGACTTACTTTTAATTTTTCATTTAAAAATGAGTTTTACATGACATCATATTACATTGCACACGTCACATGTCAGAATCAGAATAAATTTTTTTTTTTGCTCAATTATCCCCGCTTTAAACACATTTACAAAGAAGATATTATAACTTCTATTCCTAAAATAGTTTTGATATATTTAAAGTAACATTAAATTTAAATGATTAAAATTAACGTTACGTTAAATAAAAATTTTCTAGATTGCACGGTAAAGACCATTAGCTCTCTGAATTTAAATACTACATGCAACCTAATTTATTAAAAAAAAATTAAATATATTTTATCACCGACGAATGGTTGTTTATCGTCTAATTTTAAATGACTTGGCGGAATTATTTGAATATTTTTCTGCAAAGCCAAGAGGGGTATCGTTGGAAATTAAAAACAACTTGGGGGAACCATCAAGGTTGTCATTTTTAGACCTACCAAGTCAATAGGTCTGGTTAAAATAATGCATCGCGTACGAAGGCGCAACTCAGCTTTAATTTTGTTTTAATCGTCTTTCTCATATATGTATTTGAACAAGAAACACTAAAAAGAGCCAAATATGAAATAGTATAGAAGTTATGTGATAAAAGTCATAATTTTTTCCTAACTTCGCAATATTTTCGTGGGTAGAAGAAAACAGTACTGGGCAATATATTTATATAGCGACAAAATATATTTATATGCAAACAGTTTAATAAAAACACTATGTATCTCTAAATATTTCAATTCTAATATATACTTGCACACTATGTATCTTTAAATCTTGCAATTCTAATATATAATGCGAGTATTATCGTACATAATAGGTTTCGTAGATTTCTATTGTTGCCAAATTTAAATTGATAACCTTGGAACCTAGGTCCCTGGAATTCCCGATCAATATCGAAAATATACTTCATTTAAACAAAAAAAATGAATAATTACCGAGATCTTCTATGATAATACATTTAAATACAATGCAAATAATTCAATAAGTTATTCCCATGTTACGCTCTTTACATAAAAAAAATTATTTATTGTATTAAAGTTTACGTTAGTCTAATTAATGTAGATATGGAACCCTCGTATCGCGAACACGACTCTCGCTTGGCCGGTTTTATTTTTTTATATACTGCAAAGTAACATGTTTTTAACCGACTTCAAAAAAGGAAGAGGTTTTCAATACCTATGTCTTTTTTTCTGTGGTACCTCATGTCTCCGGCATTTACAATCAAATTGGAAGGGCATATCCTGAGTGTGGCACCGATTCCTAAAATCTCTATTAGTAGTCTTTTTGAAAATGAATTTGTTTATGTTTGGAAACAATATTGTACCGCAAAAGATTCATCTGATTATTTGTATTTTGTATTTTTCAGTGCCCTCTTGTTCTGTGGTTACTTGAAATGGGTTAAATTTTTTTTGCACAAAATAAAGTTTCATTTAAGCGTTTTTTCTCTTAGATCAAAACAGACGCATTCTACATATTTAGATGTTAGTTTCATGAGTTTGAAATATTTATTTACTAATTTATATCAAACTTTAACGTACACATGAAATTATATACAAATTTCCAGGACTTATTACTATATGGTTTATTCCTTCCAGACAACAAAACAAAAGTTAATATGCTACACGTATTTTGTAAACATATTACAAAATTTACAAATTATAATATACATTCCAAAGAAAAAACACTGTATGAAAAAATAATTAAAAAACAGACAACAGATATAAAAAAGAATTATTAATTACATATCTTGACATGGCCTAGTTAAGGAAAGAGAAGCCAAAGGGAAATAAGAAAGAGCAGGACTAAGGGGTTAGAAGAGGAAGGTCTTTCCAGACAATCTTCAGCCAATCGAAGTTTGATAAAACAGTTTCTTTCAATTTATGGATATATATAGCAGGCTGCATATAGTGGAACGAGATGTTTGAGTCAAGCAATTGAGGAACAATCCTAATATTTAGGCCGACTCAAAGTGCGATTGGATAAAACTTATTATAAACATGACTTTTCATATTTCATTCAATACAAAAAAAAAGAAAAAGAAACATTGCTCGAGCACCATACAGTTTATCGAAATTTTTCACTTAACAATTTTTATTCGCAATTAAATGAAACTACGTGATGTAGCCTTATTTCTACTTTCTTTAAGTTCTTTACCACGACCTAGGTTTCGTTGTATTACAACATCTTAAGTTGTGCTATTAGTAAAGATACCAGCAAAGATATTAGCAAAGAATCTTTGCTAATAGCCCACCTGAAGATGTAGTAATACAACGAAACCTAGGTCGCAGTAGTATTATTCCTACTTTCTTTAAGCTCTTTAGTGGTAAAGAACTTAAAGAAAGTAGGAATAATACTACTTCACGTAGTCTCATTTAATTGTGAATGTTTTGTTATATTATTTCATTGTTTTCGTGTGCTCTCTATGACTGTGTTATGCTAATAAAGGTTATTTTCAGAAAAAAATAAATATTTACTTTTCGGTCCCTCGCCTCCACGATTAGAGTAACCATATCAAATTTTAGTAAACTAGAAACAATAAGCTAAAAACCACGTACATTGCATCTGGATACTTGAAATATTTAAGTAAAAACACATATTTAATTAAACTGAAACAGTTAAGGGTTCATTTAAATTACTCATGTCAAATTATTAAAAATTATTTCGTCTTAATTAAGCCTTATTTACCTTACTAATCACAAACAAAAACTAATACGTATATTTACACAAAAAACAAAATGATGTTCCATCCATTACATAAACAATAAAAATATTTTTTATTGTTTATGCAATAGATGGAACATTATTAATTTCAATCTAGATTTTTAATTTAAATTTTAAAAGTTAAATCAACAGTTAAGATTATTTGTAAACAACTTAAAAATAATACCAACGGTGGAAATTAGTTTCGGTTGGATATGTATCTTATAATAACCTAAGAGAGACAAGAAAACAATGTGCAAATGTTCCATCCATTACATAAACCATACAAAATAATTTTTATTGTTTATGCAATGGATAGAATATTATTAATTCCAATCTAGATTTTTAATTTAAATTTTAATTTGTAAATAATACCAAGGACGAAAATTAATTTTCGTTGAATATGTACCTACCTTATAATAACCTAAGAGAGACAAGACAACAATGTGCAAATGTTCCATTCATTGCATAAACCATACAAAATAATTTTTATTGTTTAGGCAATGGATAGAATATTATTAATTCCAATCTAGACTTTTAATTTAAATTTTAATTTGTAAATAATACCAAGGACGAAAATTAATTTCCGTTGAATATGTACCTACCTTATAATAACCTAAGAGAGACAAGACAACAATGTGCAAATGTTCCATCCATTGCATAAACCATACAAAATAATTTTTATTGTTTATGCAATGGATAGAATATTATTAATTCCAATCTAGACTTTTAATTTAAATTTTAATTTGTAAATAATACGAAGGACGAAAATTAATTTCGGTTGGATATGTATCTTATAATAACCTAAGAAAGACAAGAAAACAATGTGCAAATGTTCCATCCATTGCGTAAACAATAAAAATAATTTTTATTGTTTATGCAATGGATAGAATATTATTAATTTCAATCTAGACTTTTAATTTAAATTTTAATTTGTAAATAATACCAAGGACGAAAATTAATTTCGGGTGAATATGTATCTTATAATAACCTAAGAAAGACAAGACAACAATGTGCAAATGTTGGACACTGTATTATATTTTAAATTGTTGTATAACTATTTAAGGTGTTTTAGTATTTATTTTATTGGATATTTGACGTAAGGATAGTGACAAAATTAATTATAAAATATTGTGACATGATATTTTATTTTCAAATAATTGTTAGTATGATTTTACACACACTATAAAGCAGTAAATATTTCATAAGCTAAGCTTTTGCTTTTATTTAGACGTACATTTTCGAGGAAAATCTTTAAAGTTTTGGAAAAACTTTAAAGTTTTATAAATATGCTGGCCCATAGAGCAAAGTCCAAGGGCCCCGGCTCGATTCCTGGCAGATAAATATTCATTAATTGTTTATCTAATTTTGTATGATTTATTACAAATTGTAATAAAAAAATGTAAAAAACCAATATCAATAAAAAAGTATATTTTAATCACAAATACCATATCAATTCATATAACGTGAATACAGGAAAAAGGTTTACAATATCTGGACTATTATTTTGCTTGGTTTACAAACATTTTATTTTTAAAATGGATGGAGCATAGATCCTTTAACGTGTTTTAAAACTCCACAGAAGTCATTATAATATTATTTTTAATCTTAACAATTTAAGTTACAGTTTTTAGTTCAATTTAATTTTTCCATTAGTCCATTGATAAAACTAATATGTTAATAATAGAAAATCGCTCTTAACAAAACTTTAGATACATTTTTGAAAATGCCCCAGACGACCCTATATGCTTTTAAAAATGCTGTCAAGTACTAGTAGATGTCGCACTACGAGGGTTCCGTATACATTTAGGCACTTAAAAACATTTAAGGGTACATAGTATTTCTATTAAACTACGAGGCGTGTTTTTAAAGTAAGTACCGGTTTCAAATAAAAAAAAACAAGTAGACAGTTGTCAAAAAAAATGTATTCATGTGAAAGCCCACATTTTACTCTACTTTTCGACATAATTCCCACTAATATTGAGGCGTTTGTCGTATCGTGGTACCAACTTTTGTATTCCATCATCAAAGAATGTTTCCGTTTGATTGTTAACGTACCACCGTGAACACAACTTCCGGTAATTTAGTCGTTTGGTCACAATTTCATAGAGAATACTTCTTGAGACTGCAGGAAACTCTTGAGATGAACATCATCTGTTCTCTTTCACTTTACAGTCCACTTTTTTAATCAAATCGTCGGTAATAATTGAAGATCACCCACTTCGTTCCTCATCATAAATGTTTGTGCGACCATCTCCAAAGGCCCTTACCAATTTTCATAGTATTCCATCACTCATAATGCTTTCACCATTTTGCGATGATTTAGCAATGCATTTCAACCCATTTCAAGCCTTTAGCACTGAGAAAACGAATAACAGCACGCACTTCGCAGTCGGCGGGATTCTAATTCGGTGGCGCCATTTTAATAACACACAAACAAGAGTAAACACAGTCGAATGGCTCTGTAATCGTGTCTATGGCTTCCCAAAAGATGTAGGTACACAGTGCACATGCGTTAGACTCCGACCGCAGAGCTGCGGTGGTGTTACTTAACGGTACTTATGTTAAAAACACGCCTCGTACTTATAAATATAGATTTTTCACTACATAAATATATTGCCTATTAGATCTTTCATATGTTTAAAAACTTGATTCATATATAAAAAATTGTGACATAATAAAATTCATAGCATTTCACCAATAAATTATGGACAGATATACTATAATAACTGTACTATCTTATATTGAATATATTTGGCGTTAATTTTGTAGAAATCCATTATTCACAATTAAATGAAACTACGTGATGTAGTATTATTTCTACTTTCTTTAAGTTCTTTACCACGACCTAGGTTTCGTTGTATTACAACATCTTCAGGTGGGATATTAGCAAAGATATCTATCTAAAAGTATCTTTGCTAATAGCCCACCTGAAGATGTAGTAATACAAAGATACCTAGGTTGTGGTAAAGAACTTAAAGAAAGTAGAAATAATACTACATCACGTAGTTTAAATTTAATTGTGTATTATCTTAGTAAACTGTCACGCTAAATAATTTTATATTACGTATGTATATGCTATATAGCATATAAAGCATACACAGCAATATCCTCTATGCCAAAGTAAACCTAATTTATTGCAGTTATCTTACTCCAGCATCTTTTAAAGTAAATGATGTGCACCGAATATATTTTTTTAAAACATCCTCTATTGGATATGCATGATACAATCTTAATATACAATTACTTAATTATCATTGATGTAATGTACTCGATTTTATTTTCAAGTAAGTCGTTTGCGGGTTTACTCTACCAATGTTCAGCTTCCATATAAATTAAGTTAATTCTTGGATAACTTCATTAATCCATTTTATGTCTAAGTAGTTGTGAATTTCTTGATTGGTAACATAGCGATATGCATTGGTAATTATACGCAAGAACCTGTTTTGGCATCGTTGGATTACATTACGATTTGACTGTTTGGTACATCCCCAAAGCTGGATGCCATACACCCAAATCAGTTTGACGATAGAAAGGTAAATTAGTCGCTTATAATAGAGGTTTAGCTTGGAATTATTTCCAACCAGCCACAACATTTGTCGTTGTTTCGACCTGATTTGCTCAGCTTTGACTTTAACATGATATTTCCAATTAAGCTTACTATCCAGATGAAGTCTAAGATATTTTGCTGTATCTGCTTGTTAGACTTGAATTCCATTAAGAGTGCACCGTATGTATATGCTGTATATACATAGATGATTTGCTGTATATGCTATTCGGTGTACATCATTTACTTTAAAAGACTCTGCAGTGAGATAGCTGTAATTATTAATAGTAAATTAGGTTTATTTTGGCATAGACGATATTCGATTCTCTTTTCAGCGTGACACGTAAAGAAAACACAAGCAGTAATATTTTATCATACAAACATATTTTATCATTATAAGTATATATATATATATATATATATATATATATATATATATATATATGTACATATATTTTATTCTATTGAATATTTTATGTAACAGTAGTGAAAAGAAACATTGTGATATGTTATTATAAATGCAAGTGTTAGAATTAAACAAAAATAAATATAGGAAAACTTTAAAATTTCATATATACATATATATATATATATATATATATATATATATATATATATACATGCACGGTAACCAGGAATAAGTGTCAGACAAAGAAAGATGCTATTCGTTGGCCATAAAAGAATACATTGTCATTGAAAAAAAGCATAAAACACGTGCTTTTTCTAATTGAGTGCAAAAAAATTACAAATAACTCTTTTTAACACACCCAATACTTGATTGGAGCGCGGTGCTTACCCGGGCAGCTAGATGTCTTCGTTATTTTTCGCTGAGTATTCCCCTGATCAACACTGAATAATGTGCGCGGGTATCGTGTGTATGAAAAAGATGACAAATAATTATGAACATTTTTTTCAATTTTCTGAAAAAAAGTCATCTTTCAAATTTAATGACAATGACAATGAACTATTTTGCAATCAATGAATAACGTGTTAGAATTAAATATTTAATATTATATATATATATATATATATATATATATATATATATACATCGGTCTATAGCGCCGTGAGTAAAATGCTAGCATCCAACTAACGGGCACCGGTTTGATTCTTGACAGGAAAACATTCATAAATTATCTATCTAACTTTGTGTGATTTATTACAACAATTTTTTTTATCACGAAAACCATTTAAATTTACGTATATGAATTCAGGAAAAAGGTTCAAAACATCTGGACTGTCATTTTGCTTTGTTTACAAACATTCTCTTTTGGAATGGATGGAGGCTACATCCTTTAACGAAATCATAAATATGTTAAAAGACATTCAATTAATTACTTTGAATATGTGACTGCGTGATTGTTTCATTAGAATGTGAGTTAGCTTATCGCTAAACACATGTTCACTTGAACAATGGACGCGTGAACAAACTGTTAACAAGTAATTCAAACGAGTGCGAGTATAAATAAGCCTTTGAACACATGCGTAAACATATATTCAAGAACACCTGTATAAATGTGTTGAATAACTTAACAATTGAATACAATTATTGGTTAATATACATAAGAAACGGAGATTGATTGATTCAGTTAGTTAGTATATGTAACTAGCATCCGATACCCGCCATTACCCGGGTTCGTTTAAGATCGGCATTAGTAATTTATAGTAAGAATATTAATTTAATAAAGAGGAAAGTTTTGTTTGTTTCTTTTTTAATTTGAAACCAACACAGCTTATTAATTGCATGATCGAATAGCTTATAGTATGTAAGTAGACATAATGCACACAATACCTTTTTAGAACATCTGGGACTTGTCTCATATAGAAGAATGGTTACCAGAGCCTCGAAAGGTTGGATTTACTACTATAGGTACTGACGGATCTGCTGATGAAACCATTGAAAATGGAGGTGCTGGCATACATAGGTTATCCCCAAATGGTACTACAGAGGAATATAAAATTAGCACAGGCACTATTGCCTCAGGTTTCACTAGTGAACTGAGAACAATTCTAAAAGCATTACAAGAATATCTCTCACTCCAGATTATACAAACATGGCAAATGGATTAGCCTTTTTCTGCGACTCCATTGCAGCTTTAGAGGCAAAAAATAGAGGTCAGTCTGCACTCACCCAAGAAATCCATCCTCATTAGGAACAAATTGGCAAGTCAAGAAATAAAATCTGCACTTTGCACTGGATGCTGACACATGTCAGCATTCCGGGATATGAGGCAGTTGATGAGCTTGCAAAAGAAGCTCATGATCTTAGTGATTTTAATAATATGGGAACTACCTTCAGCGACGTAAATGTTTATACAAGTTATAGTTTACGAGAAGAGGCCATCAAAAAAGACTATCAAATATGTGCAATTAACCCAAATCGTGTGCTCACCAAGACCATCACAAGACTCAGAACTGGGCACTTTTAAGGCATGAAAATCCATCCTGATGATACTAGAACCTATCGTCCCTGTAACAAATAAGATGTCCTCCTCAGCTCGGACCAGATATTCAGTTATCCTGCGATTTTGAGATCTCTGTGTGATCTTGGAGAGTTTCCATTCAGCGGACAACTCTACTCTGATAATATCGCTAAATGTGTCATTTCTGCGCATAGAAATTTGTAGTCGCTTCCTCATCTCATGTGAAGATGACACCAACCAACCACCCAGAACATCTGAGTATTGATCAATGACGATATAAGTGTAGCGAATTGAAATGAGCCGAGTGTTTTTTTAATTAAAAGTTTAAATGAATACAGTCACGGTAAAATAATGTATTAGATATGGCAGATAACATTAAAATCTAGAAGAACCGGTGTGCAATGCTAATTATTACAAATTGTTTCTTATAGTTATTAACATCTATCTATTAATACTGATACGCCGGACTGGCTATACATAATGTTATAAGGAATAAATTCGATTCTCACCATTTTGGCGCCACAGTAGCGAGCGTCCACGGAACTAATGTTAGAGACGAGACTGTTTGACAAAATAAATCGATAAAAGTCTCGAATAATTAAAGTTTTATGTAGCATTACAAGTTTTCGTCGATTTAATTATACAATTAATCTAATAACACGCCGATAATCAGTGTCGATACTTAATCAAAACTTTTCTATGGGTTGGAATAACCAAATAAATTATATTACATTAAATTAGAATTATGCAATTGATTCCAATCATCGACGAACCCCAATTTTCCATCTATAAAAATTTCATATGGTAAAATCATTCGTTGCCGATATCTATATTTTCGTCTGGAGACGACAAATAATACATTTTGTGATAGTCACACTTAATTTTCTTTCGAAAGTAATTTTTTTAATTCATTTATGTCACTAAGGTATTGCCGTGTATCGATACAACGAATCGCATTCTGATATATCGATACAAAGAAAAATTTTAGGCATCTCTAATTAAATGTCAAATTTAGTTCCCAGGCCCCAGGACGGGGCGTTTCAAATAGGCATAAATATAGCTGTTATTTTACATGATTTAGCCAGTCCAGCGTACTAATACGGGTAGAGGTCAATGCTTATAGCCGATTTTCTATTACAAAATTGAACTATGGGGGAATTGTCGAGTAAAACAAAATAATCCGTTTACTTAAATTGAAATAATGTTGTGAACTAATTTTAGCCGAGAACGAAATCTATGCCAAAGTTAATTGTTATATATTTTTTTGTTAAAAATATTTTAAATGTTACAAGATTGAGCAGTACCAGAATAAATAACTATTTCTTCTAGTTATTTTTTATATATATCTTCGAGAATACTGTTAGTAATCTTCAGTAGATAATCTAAATTATAATAAAACGGAAATGTTTGTTGTTTTGTCGGCTTTATTTCTGGAATCACGCGTTCAAATGTAAAAAATTATTTTTGTGTTGGAAAACCCATGCTTTGAAGAATATTATAGTTTATGTCATTACGCTGCAATTCGCAAGAGCAGAGCAGTAATAAAAAACCAGCCAATTGCGAGTCCGACTTGTGCCTCAGAGTTGGTAGTATCAAATAATATTACACTTAGAAGTTTATATTTCTCAAAGATGTCGTGAAATACTTAACTTTGTATTTCACGACATCTTTGACAAATATAAACTTATAAGTTGCTTGGTCGGTACCGAAAATACCTAATATATAATAATAATAATAATATCTCAAAAACTACACAACACATCTTATTCAAACCAATAAGATGTGTTGTGTAGTTTCACCTTATATAATAATAATAATAATATCTCAAAAACTACACAACACATCTTATTCAAACCAATAAGATGTGTTGTGTAGTTTCACCTTATATAATAATAATAATAATATCTCAAAAACTACACAACACATCTTATTCAAACCAATAAGATGTGTTGTGTAGTTTCACCTTATATAATAATAATAATAATATCTCAAAAACTACACAACACATCTTATTCAAACCAATAAGATGTGTTGTGTAGTTTCACCTTATATAATAATAATAATAATATCTCAAAAACTACACAACACATCTTATTCAAACCAATAAGATGTGTTGTGTAGTTTCACCTTATATAATAATAATAATAATATCTCAAAAACTACACAACACATCTTATTCAAACCAATAAGATGTGTTGTGTAGTTTCACCTTATATAATAATAATAATAATATCTCAAAAACTACACAACACATCTTATTCAAACCAATAAGATGTGTTGTGTAGTTTCACCTTATATAATAATAATAATAATATCTCAAAAACTACACAACACATCTTATTCAAACCAATAAGATGTGTTGTGTAGTTTCACCTTATATAATAATAATAATAATATCTCAAAAACTACACAACACATCTTATTCAAACCAATAAGATGTGTTGTGTAGTTTCACCTTATATAATAATAATAATAATATCTCAAAAACTACACAACACATCTTATTCAAACCAAATTTCGTCAATTTATGTTTTCCCTTTTTTTTCAAATCGTTACAGGATATTAAAAAACTAACACACCTGGGTAGTCAATGCAGTTGTAGACTGTTAGGGACAGACGTTAAAAAGGAAATAAATACAGGACTTCATAATTCAATGACGGACAAAAAGGATAATATTTTTTTTCAAATTTGAACAATATTTTTTGTGTTAAAAATGTTATTTATTCTACATATTTTAGGCTTCCGTACCTCAAAAAAGAAACATAACACTTACAATAGTACTCATGCATGTGTCTGTCATTTTTCTCAGAAACAGCTTGTCGTAGAAACAAGAAATTTGGCGTAATAATAAAACTTATTACAAAGCTAACACTTAAACTATTAATATGATAATTATAGGGAGGGGGGGGGAGGTAAATATATGCTCATGCAGATTACTACTTAATTATTTAACAGCGACATCTGTATCTTTTATAAGCAACCATGATTATGTCAGCACATTAAAATATAGTTTTATCATTTTCCACTAGATGGTGATATTTATTTTATTGTAAACATTATAATTCTAAATGACAATACTAATTTCTGTTTGACAAATATTGATAATTCAAAAATGCTTTTATACTTTCTTGCTAGTAAAAATAGCCCTAACTTCAATCTATTATATTTTAGTTTAACTTCTTTTTCATATTTATTAACGTTCGGGTTGCTCTAATGGACATCATTAAAGCAGAAGTACATTTATACTATTATATAATTCTATATCGATTCCAGTAAATATTAACACATTTATTTTTCGTATTTATTGAGCACCGCTTTTGTGGCTTATAAAAACAAGATTATTTTTTTTTTTAAATTGGCAGTAGCTCCGCATCACTAAGCTTAAATTATCATGAAAGAGTGATGCTCTTCGAAACGAAATTTCCACAAACTTATACAACAGTTATTACTTAATATATTTATTTAATATATTTTGCGTGCAATCGACATGTTTATTACAGGTTTCATAACGTAAATTTTTAAACTTTGTATTTCAATACTAAACAATTTATACTAAGCAGTATTTTTTTATTCAATACACAATACTTTATTAGGTTCTTGTTTACCGTTCATAACATTTTATTTATTTTTAACCAACAACGGCAGAGGAAGGGTTATAAATTTCACAAGCTATTTTTTTTATGTTAGTTTGTTCCATCGTACAGACTAAACTATTAAAGTGATTTTAACAAGTGAGGTGTCCTTTAATACGACTTGATCCAGAGAGTATCCCAGGGTATATATCGTTATGAATTTCACAGGCTATGTATGTATGAGAGTAAGTTTGTTCCCTCGTACAAACTAAACTACTAAAGTGATTTCAACAAATGAGGTGTTCTTTGATTCGTCTTGAGACAGAGAATGTCCTAGCTTATATAACGTTACGAATTTTACAGGCTATGTATGTTATGTATGAGAGTAAGTTTGTTCCCTCGTACAAACTAAACTACTAAAGTGATTTCAACAAATGAGGTGTTCTTTGATTCGTCTTGAGACAGAGAATGTCCTAGCTTATATAACGTTACGAATTTCACAGGCTATGTATGTTATGTATGAGAGTAAGTTTGTTCTCTCGTACAAACTAAACTACTAAAATGATTTCAACAAATGAGGTGTCTTTAGATTCATCTTGAGCCAGAGAATGTCCTAACGTATACAACGTTACGAATTTCACAGGCTATGTATATTACGTATGAGAGTAAGTTTGTTCCCTCGTACAAACTAAACTACTAAAGTGATTTCAACAAATGAGGTGTTCTTTGATTCGTCTTGAGACAGAGAATGTCCTAGCTTATATAACGTTACGAATTTCACAGGCTATGTATGTTATGTATGAGAGTAAGTTTGTTCTCTCGTACAAACTAAACTACTAAAGTGATTTCAACAAATGAGGTGTCCTTAGATTGAATAAAAAATATGTACAATTCAAAATTAGTGATAGCAAATAAATTACAATTTACTTAAAATTGCTCATATTGAAATGAGTAAAAATCCTGGATAGGTAATATAAACTCACGAATGAAAAGAAATTATCCACAGCCTTCTAAATTTTATGACTTAGCATATTATATCCAATCTGAATATTTCATTCTAAAAATGTATACAATTATAATACTGGTGATATTGAAATAATTATAATCAAAATACTCATACTCAATGGATAACAATCCGGGATAGACAAAATAAATTCGGAAATGAAAAGAAACTATAACCTTCTAAATTTGACCAGTTTTGTATATTATAAACAACTTAATTATTTAATGAAAAAATATGAACAATTAAAGTGCCAGTGATAGCAAAACAAATATAATTTACTTAAAATTTCTCATAATGAAATGTGTAACAATACTAGATAGGTTAAATAAATTCGTGAATAAAAAAAAATTATTTATAGCTTTCTAAATTTTATCAGTTTGTACATTATAAACAATTCAATTATTTAATAAAAAAATATGAACAATTAAAGTGCCAGTGATAGTAAAACAAATACAATTTACTTAAAATTTCTCATAATGAAATGTGTAACAATCCTAGATAGGTTAAATAAATTCGTGACTAAAAAGAAATTATTTATAGCTTTCTAAATTTTATCAGTTTGTACATTATAAACAACTCAATTATTTAATGAAGAAATATGAACAATTAAAGTGCCACTGATAGCAAAACAAATATAATTTACTAAAAATTTATCATAATGAAATGTGTAAAAATCCTAGATAGGTTAAATAAATTCGTAAATAAAAAGAAATTATTTATAACTTTCTAAATTTTATCAGTTTGTACATTATAAACAACTCAATTATTTAATGAAAAAATATGAACAAATTAAAGTGCCAGTGAAAGCAAAACAAATATAATTTACTTAAAATTTCTTATACTACAATATATATATATATATATATATATATATATATATATATATATATGTGTGTGTGTATATATATATATATATATATATATATATATATATATATATATATGTGTGTGTGTGTGTGTATATATATATATATATATATATATATATATATATATATATATATATATATCTATATATATATCATAGATAGCTAAAATAAAATCACAATTAAAGGAAATTATATTTGATAATTAGCCTTAATTTAATTAGTTTATTTATTGTAATAAATTTAATTATAAATCGAAATTATACTTTAGTATTGGTGATAGCAAAGAAATTGAATTTTTTTTAATTTCTCATACGGAAATGTAGAAGCATATTTTTTTATTATTATGTGAGAATTGTTACCAAATCAAACAACAGTTTTATTTTTCAGTTGGCGACCTTCTTTGAATGCACGAAAGAAAAATAACCATTTAAATTTTTTTTGATGTATTTTATAATTTCTCTCAATATTATCCTAAGCCGGTCTGGACTGTTTTCTGTAACTCAATCTATTTAATAGTTGCGTTCTCAAATATCGTAAAATAAATAATATTCATATGCCATGCTCGTATTACAATATCTTGTCTCAACGTAAACAAAAATTGTATCTAAACATTGGGAAGTAATTGCTCTGCGCTTGTTCCATCTAACTCAATAACCTTGTTGGAATATACCATGCGAATATAACATCAACCTTACGCGCTATAGAATACTTCTCTTTGTGGAATTATGGAGAATTTTTAAACAAAAGACTCCACGACTGCTCTGAGTGGCCACATTTCTCGGAACGCTGCAACAAAACGAAATACAAATTGTGAAAACACAGTTGTTTTAGTGTTGTCAATCGTTCTTTTTTAACAGGATATGTTCTGATTTTTAGGGTGTCCTGGGTTATCCTGGGTAGATTTTAAGGAACCTTCTGAGTTTTAAAAATAAACTTCCACAACAGGAGCTGCATTGCGCTTAGAATTCTCTAACTCACAGAAAATATAATAACAAATTGTGATTGAAATATAGATTACTTTCGTTGATCGTATAATGGATATGCTTTTATTTATTTTTAAGCTAAATATCCTGGTTTTTTTACCTTCTTGTCTTCATTTTTAGGATGGAGATCCTAAATCAATTAATCACTTATTACAAAATTATTATTTGCAAGTAAATACAATTTACATATACACAATAATGAAAGATTAATATTTAAGAAAGTCAGTAAATCAAATGTATTATCGAAAAAAATACTTTGGAGGTTTATGAATAAAATAGAATAAAAATTTATAGCTTTTGATGTGAATACGTCTTTAAATTTTGCTACAATAGTGGGGGTAATCCCGGAAACCGGATGATAAGAAAATACAGCCCCGAATCTGCCGTCTACATCTAAAATCCAATCACATCATTTGAAATGAGAATAACTTTACGTCCCCACCCTTCATTCATTATGAAGGGTGGGGACGTAAAGTTATTGCGAGCAAGGGAGAGGGGTCGCGCCTATTTTAAGTCGATTTGCGTGCGTCTGGAAACTTCTGCGCAGTATAATTTAGACTCGGTGTAGCTACGACGCTCGCTTGATAGATTTCACCTAGATCTACCGATTTATACACATATACAGCTTTTATACAGAATGGTTACAGTGAAGCTGGGAATTAATTTGAAAATAAAGAAAAGTCAACAAGATATCTGTCTCTAATCATCTAAAAGCCAAGTGGAAATTTATAAATTCTATACTGCTGGAAAGAGCTTCTCCAGATTTTAAAAAGCTTACGTTTTTAGTTTAAATTATTCAGTTGAAAAAATTGGTTTGCACAATGCGCACAGTCATCGACTTACAAATACATCGATATGTGTCATGTTATGTCGATAAATAGAACAATAAATGAAAACGATGAAAAATAAGTAATTTATTTTTATACGACATATATTTACGACGACGTATATTTACGATAATCCATTTTTAAAAGATACTTCATAAAATGGGGAGGAGATACTGGATTCGTCGGAATCTTTTTTCCTGTTCAGCGATAATTCTTTACCAAGTGGACCGATTTCGAGATTCTTTTTTATTTAAAAGGGGGTATTTTAGGGGTGGTCCCATAAAAATATGATGATGATCTGAACGAATGATATAAACGATGGAACTCCTTAACAAATGGCAATAAATCAACTCTGATTCGAGATATTTACTACGGGCAGTTATTACTTTGCAATATAAATTCACCTCTTACCTAGTCAGGATCTGATGATGCGTTCTGGAGATGAACAATGGAACTCTTAATCGGATGGTAGTAAATCAAATGTAATTCTGGATATTTGCTACTGGTTAGATGTTACTTTAGTTATTACTTTGCAAAATGTAATATTGGATTTATATATATATATATATATATATATACATATATATATATATATATATATATATATATATATATATATATATATATATATAATATATATATATATATATATATATATATATATATAAACACGATGATTTTGATAGCAATGGATATTCGTAGTTAATAATATTTATCGCCTTAATAATTTTTCGCTATTTTTTTCTTCATCACCATCCTAAATGCCAGATTTCATGATTCTAGCTCTTCTAAAAGTGCCCATAGATTTTGATGATCTGTCATTTATTCAGCGTGTCAGATATGACAGCGACATTTTTTCATGTCGAATATGTCGAAGTCTACTATAGATACCAACTCAAAAGTAATCCTTTCGAGTTAAAATTTCATATTAATCTCCAGACGTATCCCATAAATTAAACTTACACATTTGCTGCAGCTGAACTGCTGTAACGGGTGTAAGGTGTAGTAGCTATGCATCGCCGACAGGCTGACAACGAAATCATAAGAATTTCGTTTTTAACAATCAGATATATTCCTTAGAAATATTTTTTTTTAAATCGATTCTTAAGGAGTTTACTCCTTAAGAATGGATTTTCATATATAGTGCCCGGTAGAAGTTTTATGAGGAGTAAAATCAGAAGTTCAGAGCGTTAAAAAAGTGTAACCGTTAGGTTCTGATCGTACGAATTTCAGAGCGTTAAAAAGTGTAACCGTTAGGTGGCTTCTCCAAGCAACATTTCCTGGTATGTTTAGGGCGAGATATCAATATGTTAATTTGGCATTTTCCTATGGCGTATTCGCAATGACGGAGTGTGACACACATAGTTTACTATCGTTCGCTTATATCAAGATGTAATCATTACATGTCATTATGTGTGAATATTTGGTGTCTTCTATCCTACAAAATTGAATAGTATCTTTTAATTATAATTTCTTTGCCTGACGTTACTAAATGTTTTTAATTTTTGTTTTACAAATTTGATCTTGTTCATTTGTGTTTTACTTGAAAATAATTATATTGTCAGCATTTTTTTATTAAAGAATTTTCCATTTACATTTAATGATATTGATATTTATATTTATATACAGCGTTACCTATTTCATACTTTCCAAGACAATCGTACTTAAGGAGTAAACTCCGATTACGCATAGGAGCTGACACGCACAATTTTTTTTGTCAGTTTATTTAGTGGATATTTTTAATCAAATTTGTGGTGAATTTTAAGTTTTCATGAAAATTCGTTTTCCACTATTTTCCTTGTGTTTTAATAATTTTACTTTTTTGTTTTCTTTCGCGGTGTCTTTTCAAATATATTTTCGTTTATTGTCGGCATCACTAGTTCAAAACGTGAAAACTCTTATAGCAACATTTTTAAATAATTCATTTTCTTGTGAAAATTCTTTCGTTGAGCAGAGATAATGGCTTTGTTGCGGCATTGCTTTCACGCAGTGACTGATAATGCGTTCAATGGACCGTGACTGGGCGCGATGGTTATTAACGGTACTTCACACCGGCAACGTAAGAAAGCGGTTTTTTTTGTCAATTGTCAACTTGAAACGTGGCTTAACTTCGATGAAGAGAAACAAAGGGTATTCGGAGCGTGTTTGCATATTTTCGGCCACGAACGTGCCGTGAATCGTTCTAAATCATTGGCTTCGTACGTGTGTTGGATGCAGATTTGAGAAACGTTTTGGTTAAAAAGGAAAACGAGTAAAATACGGGCCATGCGAAGCGCTTTAAAAATATGTTGCTTCATAATTGTGGTTAAAATTTGCAGCTTATCTCTGGTGATTAATTATGATGTAAGCGAACGTCTTATAATGTTGACGATTTACAATCACAGTATTGAATATATTTAGCGTTAATTTTGTAGAAATTCATTTTCACTTAATTTTCATTCACATTAAATGAATATTTTCCCATTTGAAGCGGTTCTCATAGAAACCTAGGTCGTTTATAATTTAAATAAATTAGATATAAATAAAATAAAATAAATAATTTAATGATTATAAACAAGAAACGTTTATAAGTTTGTATGTTTGTACGAACTAATCACAAATACTATTAAACTGATTCTAAATGCGATTTTCTTTCGTCTTTTCATAGGCTATGCTTTCCCATCATAAATAAGCTACATTTTATCTTAGAATATTTTAAATAGTAAAGTTTTTTTCTATATTTTTGGTATTTGGCATAAAAATAGCTTATTCGATCAAAACGAAACCTTCACAATTACATATTATATAGTATATTGTGACCAGACAGGCTGTATAATATATTACCAGAACCTGTGGGTAATGAACGATTACAAATATTGAATATATTTGGCATTAATTTTGTAGAAATTCATTATCACTTAATTGTAATTCATAACTAAATGAAACTACGTGATGTAGTATTATTTCTACTTTATTTAAATTCTTAACCACGACCTAGGTTTCGTTGCATTACAACATCTTCAGGTTGGCAATTTGTATTTGTGATATCATTACAAATTGCCCACCTGAAAATGTTGTAATACAACGAAACCTAGGTCGTGATTAAGAATTTAAATAAAGTAGAAATAATACTACAGCACGTAGTTTCATTTAGTTGTGAATAAAAATTAAGTAAGAAACAATTATAGTTTAAGTAAATGGAATCGTGGTTTACCGGGTACATTTTTGTGTAAAACGAGTGAAATAAAAGGCAATTATGATTCCTCTTTTTTCCGAGAAAAGCCGGAATGAGCTAGTCTTACGTCCAAACCAAATATTCTAGCTATCTATGCTTTCATATTACTGGGAGTAGAAATTCTAACAGACATTTCAGTTTTGTATATCAATAACATATCAACAGATAGGAATTACTATCTCCGCTCGTTGTCTATCAATGGGAGGGCAAATCACTTACTGGCCCTTCTACATTGTATAGAAATAACAGGTGTTGCTCCTCAATAACTTTTTGACAGTTATCTCTGGTAATAACTTTTTGACAGTTATCTCTGGTAATAACTTTTTGACAGTTATCTCTGGTAATAACTTTTTGACAGTTATCTCTGGTAATAACTTTTTGACAGTTATCTTTGATAGGTTAGGTTATCAACAGTAAGTGAATTTTGTATCTGTTACTTTCTAGCCATTAACGCTTATCAACGGTGTGTTTTATGTAAAATTATCCAATTTTTTTATTGTGAAAAGTTAGTGAAAATCAGTAGCAAGTCGTCCTCTAGCTATAGCCATTTTAAAATTTTCCAATCGTTATCATATTGGAATGATGATTTCGATAAAGAAAGTAATAGGGCCTGTCGTAAACATAAACACCAGCTAAATTATATATGTGTGCTCAACGAGTAGAATTTTTAAACTAGGTTTCAATTAATAAGAATTTTTTAGAATTATTATAATATAATAATTATCTATTTATAAGAGTTTTGTTGAATTATTATAAAATAATAATTATCTATTAGTTATTACAATTTATTGCTTCCTTCAATTATAAATGTTACATTAATATTGACTTTTGTCAGATTTAACTCTTGATAGAATGGAAATCAAAGACTGATAGTGTTCTATAATTACTTTAATTGATTTTACATGTATTATTATTTGTTTTGAAATCTACAAAATTTCACGAAATATTTAAATTAAGTCTAATCGCATATAATTAAAATGTTTCTGTTCATTTATCATGTATAAACATATTTAGTGCGTATATATTCCTTATGGCGAATTTACTATATGTATGAACCTGCAGAAAATGTATATATATTTTAAAATACGTTTCAATATGTATTCTGATATTTGTACGTTATTTTGATGTCAGTATATTTTCTCACTAATCACTAAATACAAAATAGTAGTTAACGAAGTAGTATTAAAAACATTAAATATTAGTACTACAACGAAGTTAAATTAGATTCAGTGTGATCGAAATTCATTATTATTTACATGAAAAAGACGATTTTAAGTCAAATAGAGCAAACAATTTGCGATTCAGGTAAAATTTTGTTGTAATAATTAACAATGAATATATTAAGCATTAATTAATTAACAATGAATATATTATGAATATATTAATTAATACATTAACAACGAATATATTATTAATTTATAATTGACAATGGATTTATTAAACTTAGTCGTCACTTTTTTTCACACAACTGATCATTATGTATCTTAACGAAGGTTTATTTTTTATCATACATAATTAAAATAAACAAATAATATGAAACATGTATGTCGAGCAGTATTTATACTTGTTGTGAACTTGAGGGAAAATTGGATTTTTGAAACAAAAGAATAATAGCAGAAGGACTAAAACATTCCTAATCGCCATGTTATCTCTAATACTTGATAATTCAAGTTGGATCTTAATGTTACGTAACTAAGTTGACACATATACTACAGTACTGATAAGAAATTACGAGGAGTCTTCAATATATATCGACATCCTTTGCTGTGCGAACGTGGATTTTGTCCTGGACAAAGTACATTTGTAAACTGTTTCAGCCAGATGGAGTCTAAATCATCGTGTCATTGTTCTCCAAATTAATGGATTTGTGTGTATATATATATATATATATATATATATATATATATATATATATATATATATACATATACACTGCGATGGTAGTCTTAAAATTCCACTTCGAATTTCATACGTAATATATAGTCACTAACAACTTTTTTCTAGTGAGAAAATACACTGATATCAAAATAACGTACAAATATCAGAATACATATTGAAACATATTTTCAATTATATATACATTTTCTGCGGGTTCATACATATAGTAAATTCGCCATAAGGAATATATACGCACTAAATATGTTTATACATGATAAATGAACAGAAACATTTTAATTATATGCGATTAGACTTAATTTAAATATTTCGTGAAATTTTGTACATTTCAAAATAAATAATAATATATCTAAAATCAATTAAAGTAATTGCTTAATTATGGAACACAATCAGTCTTTGATTTCCATTCTATCAAGAGTTAAATCTGACAAAAGTCATTATTAATATAACGTTTATAATTGAAGTAATAAATTGTAATAACTAATAGATAATTATTATTTTATAATAATTCAACAAAACTCTTATAAATATATAATTATTATATTATAATAATTCTAGAAAATTCTTATTAATTGAAACCTGAATTTAAAAATTCTACTCGTTGAGCACACATATATAATTTAGCTGGTGTTTATGTTTACGACAGGCCCTATTACTTTCTTTATCGAAATCATCATTCCAATATGATAACGATTGGAAAATTTTAAAATGGCTATAGCTAGAGGACGACTTGCTTGCTACTGATTTTCACTAACTTTTTACAATAAAAAAATTGGATAATTTTACATAAAACACACCGTTGATAAGCGTTAATGGCTAGAAAGTAACAGATACAAAATTCACTTACTGTTGATAACCTAACCTATCAAAGATAACTGTCAAAAAGTTATTACCAGAGATAACTGTCAAAAAGTTATTACCAGAGATAACTGTCAAAAAGTTATTACCAGAGATAACTGTCAAAAAGTTATTACCAGAGATAACTGTCAAAAAGTTATTACCAGAGATAACTGTCAAAAAGTTATTACCAGAGATAACTGTCAAAAAGTTATTGCCAGAGATAACTGTCAAAAAGTTATTACAAGAGATAACTGTCAAAAAGTTATTACCAGAGATAACTGTCAAAAAGTTATTGAGGAGCAACACCTGTTATTTCTATTCAATGTAGAATCGCCAGTAAGTGATTTGCCCTCCCATTGATAGACAGCGTACAGAGATAGTAATTCCTATCTGTTGGTATGTTATTGATATGCAAAACTGAAAAGCCAGTTAGAATTTCTATCCCTAGTAATATAAAAGCATAGATAAAATATTGGTTTTGGGCTTAAGACTAACTCATTCCGGCTTTTCTCGGAAAAAAGAGGAATCATAATTGCTTTTTATTTCACTCGTTTTACACAAAAATGTACCAGGTAAACCACGATTCCATTTACTTAAACTATATTTGTTTCTTACTTAATTTTACTATTAAAATAGATAGACTTTATAGTTATCCACTTATAAATGCTTAAATTATATATATTAATACGCTAAGGTTAAGATGTTACTCTCCCTTTTTAGAAAAAACCTCACAACTAATCCACATAAATTATATATCATTTTATAGATAATTTCTTGCTCTACCGGCATCCACAACTAAAAAATTTATTATTGCTATTGTTTTTGCAAATTAATTAATTATTAAAATTATATACACAAAACAGCAATGCTGCCATCTAACGGCTCAACGTCAATACGATTGACGGTCGGTAAAATTTTTGTTTAATTTCAAATCCACTCACGTATAAATAAAGTGGCGCTTTAGCTCAATGCTTTTGATACTTGCGCCTCTATATGTCAATTTTAGTAAAATATTTGTTTGATCTGTCATCTGAGCTTCATAATGGAATAAATAATGCGAAGACTTCGCACGGGTCACGCTAGTATTATAATAATATATAAGAATAGATAGTTATCCACTTATAAATGCTTAAATATTTGTGGGTATAAAATATTTCTGCTAAACTATTTACAAATATTTTTAATTCCATTTTTTTTTTCAATATACTACCCAGTA
Source organism: Druceiella hillmani (assembly GCA_039881145.1). Lineage (NCBI taxonomy): Eukaryota > Metazoa > Arthropoda > Insecta > Lepidoptera > Hepialidae > Druceiella > Druceiella hillmani. The sequence continues at coordinate 3,739,571 of JAYKKI010000073.1, read as the reverse complement.
CAAATTTCACAGGTTTTAAATAAAACTAACTCGTTTTACCTTAAAATATATGTAAATGAAACCCATATGTCGTTGTCGGTGGGCCGGTAAGCAAAAAAAGTGAGAAATATATATACATACTTAGACACTCTATTAATAGGAAATTCTTACTAAATAACGCCAACATAAAAACAATTAATTTCTTTAGAACCATTTTCATAGTTCTAATGATGTGTTTACTCAATAATGGCTTTGTCTCTAAGTTCAACCCGTGAACTTTTAGCAAATAATATTAACTTTATGATTAATACATGAACGCCACGCATTATTACATATGTATGACAACGTACAGAAACATTCGAAGTGTGGATGTACAGACGCATAATGCCTACATCTTGAACTCAGAAAATCATCAATGAAAAAGGATGAAAATCATTTTCCACAGTAATAAAACAATTTAACCCGCACACATCTCAATAGCCAACAGACAAAAATATTAATTTGAAATTTTGTTAAGGTCAAATACGGTACTCTAAACAAAATTTGAATTTCATATAAAATGTGGAGTATCGTCCGAAAGGAGTAGTTATAAAGGGTAACCCTTTTTTAATTTTTTTAAAATTTTAGATAGTCAGTATGTCTTCAGAGATATACTGCTAATAATATATTCCCCATCTATATTAATATTCTAAACTAATGGATATATATATATATATATATATATATATATATATATATATATATATATAAAATCGAAAAAATACAGAGTTTTCCGAAGCCTACTATAGTCTATTATAGGAATATTCTAGGTCTACTGTAATTTAATATTGGAACGATAATTCTAGGTGCCTTAATTTTTGAGACATTCGCTATAATATATACACGATGCCTGGTAATAGATGTAGGACAAAGAAAGACGCTATTCGCTGGATATAAAGGAATAAATTGGGTGCAAAAAGCTATTATTATACATAATTATTTTTAACACACCCAGTACTTGCCTGGAGTGCGGTGTTTACCCGCAGGTACGATTTCTTCGTAGCTCTTCGCGGTTTATTCCCCCGAGCAGCGCTGAACAATGTGCGCAAGTAACATGTGTACGAAAAAGATGACAAACAATTATGAATATTATTTTTAATTTTCTGAAAAAAATCATCTTTTAATTTTTATTTTAAGGACAATCAACTATTTTTCAGTCAAGGTATAACGTCTTTCATTTTGTATATCTCACCCACCTTATTACGAAAAATTTATTGCGTTCGGAACTTCATATTAGTGACAAATAAAATAATTTCACTTCAAATGAGGTACGGAATCCTCGATGCGCAAGCCATACTCGCATTTAGCTATTTTTTGTAACATTATGTAAGAGCTATAACTACGTATAGTATTTTGATACTCCTCCAACGCGGCGGTTAAGGCGGCGTAAACTAAAACGAGCTGCAATCTTTAAACCTTTCCCCGACTAGTCCATTGAAACGTACATTGATATTGTAACAAAATTTTCCCCAAATGATCACTCGAAACGTACACTGACATTGTAATGAAACTTTTCCCGATTTGTCCCTTGAAATGTACATTGATATTGTAATAAATCTTCCTCCGATTTGACCTTTGAAATGTACATTGATATTGTAACAAAACTTTCCCCAAATTGTCACTCGAAACGTACACTGATATTATAACAAACCTTTCCCCGACTTGTCCCTCGAAACGTACATTGATATTGCAACGAAACTTTTTCCGATTTGTCCCTCGAAACGTACACTGATATTGTAATGAAACTTTCTCCGACTTGTCCCTCGAAACGTACATTGATATTGTAATGAAACTTTCTCCGACTTGTCTCTTGAAACGTACATTGATATTGCAACGAAACTTTTTCCGACTTGTCCCTCGAAACGTACATTGATATCGTAACGAAACTTTCTCCAATTTGTCCCTCCAAACGTACATTGATATTGTAACGAAACTTTCTCCGACTTGTCTCTTGAAAGGTATATTGATATTCTAAAATTAAACACGAAAACTTTTCCAACTAAATGAAATAATCAACACTGTAAACAATATATAGGGAGGTAAAAAAGGTGGAAAATCAGTGTAAACACCGCTTAAATGCATCCAACAGAAATTGAGTTATGTACGAACAGACAGAAAGACACATTGATAGAAATCAACTTTTAAAAATGTAGTAAATTAACAATATATATTTGGTAATGCAGGAAATATTAGTTTTGAAGATTATCAGCAAGGTCTGCATTAACTAACAACTACAGACGAACGGCACATATAAAGGCACCATTATACAAACATACACATACATATAAAGCGCAATGAAACTGATAGCTGTCATAAAGTTTATCTGGTAGATTAATATCATAGCCAACCTTTTTAGTTTATGTTGGCCGCATTGTTATGCATTGTCTGAGTGACCCACTTGTTGCTTTGTCGTTTCCTGTCATCGAATATATGGATCTTTAGATGTGTTATGAAAATAATATCACACTTTTTTAGATAAAATTTTGTTTTGAATAAAGGACGATGGACACATGAAAAATGTAATTAGCGAGCACTATTTGACTTAAGTTTACTGTGCTGGGTCAGAATAAATAGACTACTGTGTAAGCCCTAAAAAGGTGATGTTTGAACTTTTTACGTGAATATAAATTTATATTGGATGTTATTTCTCATTCAAGTCATTCCAAGCAACGTAGCTGTTGTTTGAGTATTTGCGTTCCGTGGTCTATATTTAGGTATTTTTATATAGGATAGTATAGCCCTGCGTCACAATAATACAAAAGATAAATTATAAAAACAAATATTTATTTTGTTTTCAATGATATATTGTAAATAAGTGTATTGAATATAAAGGTAACGAAATAACATCCGACACGTCTGCACGCTCTGCCTGCTTACACGAGTGTGCCCGCGTGAATGGCAACCTTGCAAAATTCAATGATATATTACGGTTGTAAATAAGTTTATTGAATATAAAGGTAACGAAATAACATCCGACACGTCTGCACGCTCTGCCTGCTCACACGAGTGTGCCCGCGTGAATGGCAGCCTTGCAAACATGGTTTAGTAGGAAGGCGTCCGGTGTTGTCGCGCGCTTGCTTCTAACCTCTCAGAATGGGTGCGATTGTAATGTATATAATATGTATTTTCATTATAATTATTGTCGTGTAACGTATATTTATTTTTGTTTAAGTTTGATTATAGTAGAAATGTAACGTGAAGCAAGTACTTAACAGCAAGTGAGAATAATTACCTTATGAATATTGCAGTGTTAGTTTTTTAAAATATATAACAAATATATATATATATATATATATATATATATATATATGCTGAGCCCTTTTAAATTATGTGTCATGTATAATATCTCGTTTAATTGCCAAATTAATTTTTCCTGATTTTTTAAAACTGGAACAACCTATCATCTTAATCACTTACAAACTTAAACTTAAATTCAAACCAAAAATAATTTTGAGCCAAATGAAAATCAGCTATATAAATTAAATATTTTTATATCTTTTTTATTAATTTCTGTACATCTTCCGATTCCAGAACATTCTTATCTCATCTCGGTAAGAAATATCTTTGTTTCCTAATTCTAAATATTTATTTGCCGAAAGATCGAAGAAGTGGGAATGTCTTCAGACATTCCCACTTCTTCGATCTTTCGGGTACTTGACAAAGAAAAAAAAACAATTCGTTTATTTAAGTTATATATTTTGTCACTTTTTTCTAGAAACTCCTTATTCAAGTTACAACTTAGGGTTAATTCATTAGAGCAAGCTCCATAAGGCAGGGTAGATAATATAAAATAAAATAACAGATAAAATTATTTAATCTATTGTTTTAAATAGAATATTCCTCTTATCGATTAAATATATTGAATTAATATTATAAAATTTAATCATATTTTTAAAATCATTCACGAATGTTTTGTTACAAAAATTGTTTACCTATAATTAATATTATATTCCTTATTTTTATTATTTTTTGCTAAAATATATATTAGTTTTGTTAAGGTGGCTACAATAGTGGACATTACGACTGAATCTGTAGATCATTTAAATATTTTTTTAGATAATTTAGTAAAGTAGCCATAATAGCAAAATTAAATGGCGAAGTGAAAATTAAAATAAAGGATTTTTATAAGTAAAAATTATATTAATTATTAACCAACAAACATCGTTTTATATTTCATCTCATAAAAAATATATTGCATTTGCAAAAACGACAATGAAGTCTGTACTCAAAAGTTGACGAATGTCTCAGATCCGTTTGGGTTACCAAATATTGCTTTCGACTATCTAAAGAAATAACAAAATTTATAATTGACAACTTGAGACCGATGTTGAAAGTGTCACGACGAATAAACATTACTTAATGCTCGACAAAACAAAATAAACGCGTCTGCTGTCATCCATAGACAAAGTACAGAACTGTCATCCAAAACAAAATAACTTATAAAAAAGTGTCTGCTGTCATCCATAGATAAAGTACAGAACTGTCATCCAAAACAAAATAACTTATAAAAAAGTGTCTGCTGTCATCCATAGATAAAGTACAGAACTGTCATCCAAAACAAAATAACTTATAAAAAAGTGTCTGCTGTCATCCATAGATAAAGTACAGAACTGTCATCCAAAACAAAATAACTTATAAAAAAGTGTCTGCTGTCATCCATAGATAAAGTACAGAACTGTCATCCAAAACAAAATAACTTATAAAAAAGTGTCTGCTGTCATCCATAGATAAAGTACAGAACTGTCATCCAAAACAAAATAACTTATAAAAAAGTGTCTGCTGTCATCCATAGATAAAGTACAGAACTGTCATCCAAAACAAAATAACTTATAAAAAAGTGTCTGCTGTCATCCATAGATAAAGTACAGAACTGTCATCCAAAACAAAATAACTTATAAAAAAGTGTCTGCTGTCATCCATAGATAAAGTACAGAACTGTCATCCAAAACAAAATAACTTATAAAAAAAGTGTCTGCTGTCATCCATAGATAAAGTACAGAACTGTCATCCAAAACAAAATAACTTATAAAAAAGTGTCTGCTGTCATCCATAGATAAAGTACAGAACTCTCATCCAAAACAAAATAACTTATAAAAAAGTGTCTGCTGTTATCCATAAATAAAATACAGAACTGTCATCCAAAACAAAATAACTTATAAAAAAGTGTCTGCTGTCATCCATAGATAAAGTACAGAACTGTCATCCAAAACAAAATAACTTATAAAAAAGTGTCTGCTGTCATAGATAAAGTACAGAACTGTCATCCAAACAAAATAACTTATAAAAAAGTGTCTGCTGTCATCCATAGACAAAGTACAGAACTATCATCGTCGACGAAATAGTTCCGTCCTTTATTTCTTCGCGTAAATTTATATGATGCTATTCTTTTCTGTCAAATGAAAAATAGGGTTGCTGTAACGAATCACAACTACCATCCTAAAAACTATAGCTATCTCTTCAATAAGATTCAAACGTTCTGATTGGTTTAAATATACACTTGTGAGTGTTGCCATATTGAATAATAAATAAACGATGGAAATTTATTTTGAAACTGTAATTAGAATTAGGCTAATACTATTACTAAAAAGAAAATAATAATTTATCTAAATGGTAAATGAAACAATATTTTATTAATACTTATTATAATAAGTTTATTTTGAACGTTGATGATAATATTTTTTATAATATTAAATATTTGTGGCAAATTATGGATGTCAAAAATTGTCTAATGGCAATAATTTTTATTTAGGAATTGTAAAAATTAAATTGACCTTGAAATTGAATTTTGTTATCCTTCATCCTTTTCTTTTTTATAACCTTCTTTTGTAAAAGTACGGGAATTAAAGAGATAGTTAAAAAACTCAAGTTCATCATCAATCGCTAAGAAGGGTATGTATGCAGAATTGCCACATATCTTACGTTTACCGAAATAAAAGGTTGATCCATTTCCACGTTAATAACTTATGACAATTTTTAAATTTTAAAAGAAAAAATGGTAAGATTTTTAAAAAAATTAGGTGTATTGCAGTGTACCCATGATGCACTATTACGAATTGAAGTGGCGCTATTTAGTGATGATACATACTGTATACATACGTAAGAAAGATTAAGATAAAACCAGTGCAATACAACATGCCGATTTTTAAAAGGAACATTAAGACAAGCGTTCCTCTCGTGCGTTAGCTAATGTACACGTTAAGTAAAGGGAATGATGCAGACACAGGGCTGATTATTTTCTGTGTTCCGTTATTTCTCTAGAATTTGTTACGGTTATCAGTAGACTGATATTTTTTCTCCAGCTCTGTATTAACATATACTAAGCAAAATTATAAAACCTAAAATAAATCTGTTTATTTGTTTATTTCGTTTTCACGCCTCAACTACTCAACTGATATCAACGAAATTTTGCACAGATATAGTGAAGATATGGTGTCACAAAAATGTACTTTTTATACCCTAATAATTTTTTTTTAAAGTAAAAACATACCCCTTAGGGATAAGGGTGGGGACATAAATATGTATATAGGTACATTTATATAATAAGTGAAGCTTTTGGCTATAATTTTCCTATAACATTTATTAACCTTTTCCTACGTTTGGTTTCCCTTTTTCGTTAAACTGTAGACTGTACTTACGTAGTAAAAAATATTATAAACTTGAAAGGAACTCGTTACAATTTACAAATTCATTACAAAACCATTATCACTTGGTAAGCGCCTCGAAAGTAATAACTGCATTTTTAAATACATTTGGCATTGCAGATGCACGCGTCAGTCGTGTACGTGACTGAACGCATGCATCTCTATGCAGCCTCCTTTGTTTCCTTGCACCAAATTGCTTATATGTGTTTCTGGTCTAATGTATATATAGTCACAACGAATAACATTATAATACAAGTTTACAGTTTACAAAGTTTAAAATTAATATAAAAACAAATCGATAAACTACGAGTAAAATATGATTGTCAATGGTTCTGTCCCTATATCTTAGAGTTAACATAATAACGTTAAAAACGAGAAATTTTGAATTAAAAACCTGGATACTTAGTGCGTGTTCGTGACTCTGAATATTTAAATCATTAAAGTAAAAGCTCATTTACATTAAAATAAAACAGTATAATCATATTAGACTAATCATAATTATTTTATCTTAATCAAGTCTTATTTATGTCACTGATCACAAACAAAAATGATAAAATGTAAAACAATTATAATGTTTCATGTATAAAATAAGACAGCACTAATCATATTAAATTTATCATAATTATTTTATCTTAATCAAGTCTTATTTATGTCACTGATCACAAACATAAATGATAAAATGTAAAACAATTATAATGTTTCATGTATAAAATAAGACAGCACTAATCATATTAAACTTATAATAATTATTTTATCTTAATCAAGTCTTATTTATCTCACTGATCACAAACAAAAATTATAAAATGTAAAACAATTATAATGTTTCATGTATGGAATAAAACAGCACTAATTATATTAAACTTATCATAATTATTTTATCTTAATCAATTCTTATTTATCTCACTGATCACAAATAAAAATGATAAAATGTAAAACAATTATAATGTTTCATGTATGGAATAAAACAGCACTAATTATATTAGACTAATCATAATTATTTTAGCTTAATCAAGTCTTATTTATCTCACTGATCACAAACAAAAATTATAAAATGTAAAACAATTATAATGTTTCATGTATGGAATAAAACAGCACTAATTATATTAGACTAATCATAATTATTTTATCTTAATCAAGTCTTATTTATCTCAATGATCACAAACAAAAATTATAAAATGTAAAACAATTATAATGTTTCATGTATAGAATAAAACATCACTTAAATATATTAAACTAATCACAATTATTTTATCCTAATCAATTCTTATTTATCTCACTGATCACACACAAAAATTATAAAATGTAAAACAATTATAATATTTCATGTATAGAATAAAACAGCACTAATCATAATTATTTTATCTTAATCAATTCTTATTTATCTCACTGATCACAAACAAAAATTATAAAATGTAAAACAATTATAATGTTTCATGTATGGAATAAAACAGCACTAATTATATTAGGGTAATCATAATTATTTTATCTTAATCAAGTCTTATTTATCTCAATGATCACAAACAAAAATTATAAAATGTAAAACAATTATAATGTTTCATGTATAGAATAAAACATCACTTAAATATATTAAACTAATCACAATTATTTTATCCTAATCAATTCTTATTTATGTCACTGATCACACACAAAAATTATAAAATGTAAAACAATTATAATATTTCATGTATAGAATAAAACAGCACTAATCATAATTATTTTATCTTAATTAATTCTTATTTATCTCACTGATCACAAACAAAAATTATAAAATGTAAAACAATTATAATGTTTCATGTATGGAATAAAACAGCACTAATTATATTAGACTAATCATAATTATTTTATCTTAATCAAGTCTTATTTATCTCAATGATCACAAACAAAAATTATAAAATGTAAAACAATTATAATGTTTCATGTATAGAATAAAACATCACTTAAATATATTAAACTAATCACAATTATTTTATCCTAATCAATTCTTATTTATCTCACTGATCACACACAAAAATTATAAAATGTAAAACAATTATAATATTTCATGTATAGAATAAAACAGCACTAATCATAATTATTTTATCTTAATCAATTCTTATTTATCTCACTGATCACAAACAAAAATTATAAAATGTAAAACAATTATAATGTTTCATGTATAGAATAAAACATCACTTAAATATATTAAACTAATCACAATTATTTTATCCTAATCAATTCTTATTTATCTCACTGATCACACACAAAAATTATAAAATGTAAAACAATTATAATATTTCATGTATAGAATAAAACAGCACTAATCATAATTATTTTATCTTAATCAATTCTTATTTATCTCACTGATCACAAACAAAAATTATAAAATGTAAAACAATTATAATGTTTCATGTATGGAATAAAACAGCACTAATTATATTAAACTTATCATAATTATTTTATCTTAATCAAGTCTTATTTATCTCACTGATCACAAACAAAAATTATAAAATGTAAAACAATTATAATGTTTCATGTATGGAATAAAACAGCACTAATTATATTAAACTTATCATAATTATTTTATCTTAATCAATTCTTATTTATCTCACTGATCACAAATAAAAATGATAAAATGTAAAACAATTATAATGTTTCATGTATAGAATAAGACAGCACTAATTATATTAAACTTATCATAATTATTTTATCTTAATCAAGTCTTATTTATCTCACTGATCACAAACAAAAATTATAAAATGTAAAACAATTATAATGTTTCATGTATGGAATAAAACAGCACTAATTATATTAGACTAATCATAATTATTTTAGCTTAATCAAGTCTTATTTATCTCACTGATCACAAACAAAAATTATAAAATGTAAAACAATTATAATGTTTCATGTATGGAATAAAACAGCACTAATTATATTAGACTAATCATAATTATTTTATCTTAATCAAGTCTTATTTATCTCACTGATCACAAACAAAAATTATAAAATGTAAAACAATTATAATGTTTCATGTATGGAATAAAACAGCACTAATTATATTAGACTAATCATAATTATTTTATCTTAATCAAGTCTTATTTATCTCACTGATCACAAACAAAAATTATAAAATGTAAAACAATTATAATGTTTCATGTATGGAATAAAACAGCACTAATTATATTAGACTAATCATAATTATTTTATCTTAATCAAGTCTTATTTATCTCAATGATCACAAACAAAAATTATAAAATGTAAAACAATTATAATGTTTCATGTATAGAATAAAACATCACTTAAATATATTAAACTAATCACAATTATTTTATCCTAATCAATTCTTATTTATCTCACTGATCACACACAAAAATTATAAAATGTAAAACAATTATAATATTTCATGTATAGAATAAAACAGCACTAATCATAATTATTTTATCTTAATCAATTCTTATTTATCTCACTGATCACAAACAAAAATTATAAAATGTAAAACAATTATAATGTTTCATGTATGGAATAAAACAGCACTAATTATATTAGGGTAATCATAATTATTTTATCTTAATCAAGTCTTATTTATCTCAATGATCACAAACAAAAATTATAAAATGTAAAACAATTATAATGTTTCATGTATAGAATAAAACATCACTTAAATATATTAAACTAATCACAATTATTTTATCCTAATCAATTCTTATTTATGTCACTGATCACACACAAAAATTATAAAATGTAAAACAATTATAATATTTCATGTATAGAATAAAACAGCACTAATCATAATTATTTTATCTTAATCAATTCTTATTTATCTCACTGATCACAAACAAAAATTATAAAATGTAAAACAATTATAATGTTTCATGTATGGAATAAAACAGCACTAATTATATTAGACTAATCATAATTATTTTATCTTAATCAAGTCTTATTTATCTCAATGATCACAAACAAAAATTATAAAATGTAAAACAATTATAATGTTTCATGTATAGAATAAAACATCACTTAAATATATTAAACTGATCACAATTATTTTATCTTAATCAATTCTTATTTATCTCACTGATCACAAACAAAAATTATAAAATGTAAAACAATTATAATGTTTCATGTATGGAATAAAACAGCACTAATTATATTAAACTTATCATAATTATTTTATCTTAATCAAGTCTTATTTATCTCACTGATCACAAACAAAAATTATAAAATGTAAAACAATTATAATGTTTCATGTATGGAATAAAACAGCACTAATTATATTAAACTTATCATAATTATTTTATCTTAATCAATTCTTATTTATCTCACTGATCACAAACAAAAATTATAAAATGTAAAACAATTATAATGTTTCATGTATGGAATAAAACAGCACTAATTATATTAAACTTATCATAATTATTTTATCTTAATCAAGTCTTATTTATCTCACTGATCACAAACAAAAATTATAAAATGTAAAACAATTATAATGTTTCATGTATGGAATAAAACAGCACTAATTATATTAGACTAATCATAATTATTTTAGCTTAATCAAGTCTTATTTATCTCACTGATCACAAACAAAAATTATAAAATGTAAAACAATTATAATGTTTCATGTATGGAATAAAACAGCACTAATTATATTAGACTAATCATAATTATTTTATCTTAATCAAGTCTTATTTATCTCACTGATCACAAACAAAAATTATAAAATGTAAAACAGTTATAATGTTTCATGTATGGAATAAAACAGCACTAATTATATTAGACTAATCATAATTATTTTATCTTAATCAAGTCTTATTTATCTCACTGATCACAAACAAAAATTATAAAATGTAAAACAATTATAATGTTTCATGTATGGAATAAAACAGCACTAATTATATTAGACTAATCATAATTATTTTATCTTAATCAAGTCTTATTTATCTCAATGATCACAAACAAAAATTATAAAATGTAAAACAATTATAATGTTTCATGTATAGAATAAAACATCACTTAAATATATTAAACTAATCACAATTATTTTATCCTAATCAATTCTTATTTATCTCACTGATCACACACAAAAATTATAAAATGTAAAACAATTATAATATTTCATGTATAGAATAAAACAGCACTAATCATAATTATTTTATCTTAATCAATTCTTATTTATCTCACTGATCACAAACAAAAATTATAAAATGTAAAACAATTATAATGTTTCATGTATGGAATAAAACAGCACTAATTATATTAGGGTAATCATAATTATTTTATCTTAATCAAGTCTTATTTATCTCAATGATCACAAACAAAAATTATAAAATGTAAAACAATTATAATGTTTCATGTATAGAATAAAACATCACTTAAATATATTAAACTAATCACAATTATTTTATCCTAATCAATTCTTATTTATGTCACTGATCACACACAAAAATTATAAAATGTAAAACAATTATAATATTTCATGTATAGAATAAAACAGCACTAATCATAATTATTTTATCTTAATCAATTCTTATTTATCTCACTGATCACAAACAAAAATTATAAAATGTAAAACAATTATAATGTTTCATGTATGGAATAAAACAGCACTAATTATATTAGACTAATCATAATTATTTTAGCTTAATCAAGTCTTATTTATCTCACTGATCACAAACAAAAATTATAAAATGTAAAACAATTATAATGTTTCATGTATGGAATAAAACAGCACTAATTATATTAGACTAATCATAATTATTTTATCTTAATCAAGTCTTATTTATCTCACTGATCACAAACAAAAATTATAAAATGTAAAACAATTATAATGTTTCATGTATGGAATAAAACAGCACTAATTATATTAGACTAATCATAATTATTTTATCTTAATCAAGTCTTATTTATCTCACTGATCACAAACAAAAATTATAAAATGTAAAACAATTATAATGTTTCATGTATGGAATAAAACAGCACTAATTATATTAGACTAATCATAATTATTTTATCTTAATCAAGTCTTATTTATCTCAATGATCACAAACAAAAATTATAAAATGTAAAACAATTATAATGTTTCATGTATAGAATAAAACATCACTTAAATATATTAAACTAATCACAATTATTTTATCCTAATCAATTCTTATTTATCTCACTGATCACACACAAAAATTATAAAATGTAAAACAATTATAATATTTCATGTATAGAATAAAACAGCACTAATCATAATTATTTTATCTTAATCAATTCTTATTTATCTCACTGATCACAAACAAAAATTATAAAATGTAAAACAATTATAATGTTTCATGTATGGAATAAAACATCACTAATTATATTAGGGTAATCATAATTATTTTATCTTAATCAAGTCTTATTTATCTCAATGATCACAAACAAAAATTATAAAATGTAAAACAATTATAATGTTTCATGTATAGAATAAAACATCACTTAAATATATTAAACTAATCACAATTATTTTATCCTAATCAATTCTTATTTATCTCACTGATCACACACAAAAATTATAAAATGTAAAACAATTATAATATTTCATGTATAGAATAAAACAGCACTAATCATAATTATTTTATCTTAATCAATTCTTATTTATCTCACTGATCACAAACAAAAATTATAAAATGTAAAACAATTATAATGTTTCATGTATAGAATAAAACATCACTTAAATATATTAAACTAATCACAATTATTTTATCCTAATCAATTCTTATTTATCTCACTGATCACACACAAAAATTATAAAATGTAAAACAATTGTAATATTTCATGTATAGAATAAAACAGCACTAATCATAATTATTTTATCTTAATCAATTCTTATTTATCTCACTGATCACAAAGAAAAATTATAAAATGTAAAACAATTATAATGTTTCATGTATGGAATAAAACAGCACTAATTATATTAGACTAATCATAATTATTTTATCTTAATCAATTCTTATTTATCTCAATGATCACACACAAAAATTATAAAATGTAAAACAATTATAATATTTCATGTATAGAATAAAACAGCACTAATCATAATTATTTTATCTTAATCAATTCTTATTTATCTCACTGATCACAAACAAAAATTATAAAATGTAAAACAATTATAATGTTTCATGTATAGAATAAAACATCACTTAAATGTATTAAACTAATCACAATTATTTTATCCTAATCAATTCTTATTTATCTCACTGATCACACACAAAAATTATAAAATGTAAAACAATTATAATATTTCATGTATAGAATAAAACAGCACTAATCATAATTATTTTATCTTAATCAATTCTTATTTATCTCACTGATCACAAACAAAAATTATAAAATGTAAAACAATTATAATGTTTCATGTATGGAATAAAACAGCACTAATTATATTAAACTTATCATAATTATTTTATCTTAATCAAGTCTTATTTATCTCACTGATCACAAACAAAAATTATAAAATGTAAAACAATTATAATGTTTCATGTATGGAATAAAACAGCACTAATTATATTAAACTTATCATAATTATTTTATCTTAATCAATTCTTATTTATCTCACTGATCACAAATAAAAATTATAAAATGTAAAACAATTATAATGTTTCATGTATAGAATAAGACAGCACTAATTATATTAAACTTATCATAATTATTTTATCTTAATCAAGTCTTATTTATCTCACTGATCACAAACAAAAATTATAAAATGTAAAACAATTATAATGTTTCATGTATGGAATAAAACAGCACTAATTATATTAGACTAATCATAATTATTTTAGCTTAATCAAGTCTTATTTATCTCACTGATCACAAACAAAAATTATAAAATGTAAAACAATTATAATGTTTCATGTATGGAATAAAACAGCACTAATTATATTAGACTAATCATAATTATTTTATCTTAATCAAGTATTATTTATCTCACTGATCACAAACAAAAATTATAAAATGTAAAACAATTATAATGTTTCATGTATGGAATAAAACAGCACTAATTATATTAGACTAATCATAATTATTTTATCTTAATCAAGTCTTATTTATCTCACTGATCACAAACAAAAATTATAAAATGTAAAACAATTATAATGTTTCATGTATGGAATAAAACAGCACTAATTATATTAGACTAATCATAATTATTTTATCTTAATCAAGTCTTATTTATCTCAATGATCACAAACAAAAATTATAAAATGTAAAACAATTATAATGTTTCATGTATAGAATAAAACATCACTTAAATATATTAAACTAATCACAATTATTTTATCCTAATCAATTCTTATTTATCTCACTGATCACACACAAAAATTATAAAATGTAAAACAATTATAATATTTCATGTATAGAATAAAACAGCACTAATCATAATTATTTTATCTTAATCAATTCTTATTTATCTCACTGATCACAAACAAAAATTATAAAATGTAAAACAATTATAATGTTTCATGTATGGAATAAAACAGCACTAATTATATTAGACTAATCATAATTATTTTATCTTAATCAATTCTTATTTATCTCACTGATCACAAACAAAAATTATAAAATGTAAAACAATTATAATGTTTCATGTATGGAATAAAACAGCACTAATTATATTAGGCTAATCATAATTATTTTATCTTAATCAAGTCTTATTTATCTCAATGATCACAAACAAAAATTATAAAATGTAAAACAATTATAATGTTTCATGTATAGAATAAAACATCACTTAAATATATTAAACTAATCACAATTATTTTATCCTAATCAATTCTTATTTATGTCACTGATCACACACAAAAATTATAAAATGTAAAACAATTATAATATTTCATGTATAGAATAAAACAGCACTAATCATAATTATTTTATCTTAATCAATTCTTATTTATCTCACTGATCACAAACAAAAATTATAAAATGTAAAACAATTATAATGTTTCATGTATGGAATAAAACAGCACTAATTATATTAGACTAATCATAATTATTTTATCTTAATCAAGTCTTATTTATCTCAATGATCACAAACAAAAATTATAAAATGTAAAACAATTATAATGTTTCATGTATAGAATAAAACATCACTTAAATATATTAAACTAATCACAATTATTTTATCCTAATCAATTCTTATTTATCTCACTGATCACACACAAAAATTATAAAATGTAAAACAATTATAATATTTCATGTATAGAATAAAACAGCACTAATCATAATTATTTTATCTTAATCAATTCTTATTTATCTCACTGATCACAAACAAAAATTATAAAATGTAAAACAATTATAATGTTTCATGTATAGAATAAAACATCACTTAAATATATTAAACTAATCACAATTATTTTATCCTAATCAATTCTTATTTATCTCACTGATCACACACAAAAATTATAAAATGTAAAACAATTGTAATATTTCATGTATAGAATAAAACAGCACTAATCATAATTATTTTATCTTAATCAATTCTTATTTATCTCACTGATCACAAACAAAAATTATAAAATGTAAAACAATTATAATGTTTCATGTATGGAATAAAACAGCACTAATTATATTAGACTAATCATAATTATTTTATCTTAATCAATTCTTATTTATCTCAATGATCACACAAAAAAATTATAAAATGTAAAACAATTATAATATTTCATGTATAGAATAAAACAGCACTAATCATAATTATTTTATCTTAATCAATTCTTATTTATCTCACTGATCACAAACAAAAATTATAAAATGTAAAACAATTATAATGTTTCATGTATAGAATAAAACATCACTTAAATGTATTAAACTAATCACAATTATTTTATCCTAATCAATTCTTATTTATCTCACTGATCACACACAAAAATTATAAAATGTAAAACAATTATAATATTTCATGTATAGAATAAAACAGCACTAATCATAATTATTTTATCTTAATCAATTCTTATTTATCTCACTGATCACAAACAAAAATTATAAAATGTGAAACAATTATAATGTTTCATGTATGGAATAAAACAGCACTAATTATATTAAACTTATCATAATTATTTTATCTTAATCAAGTCTTATTTATCTCACTGATCACAAACAAAAATTATAAAATGTAAAACAATTATAATGTTTCATGTATGGAATAAAACAGCACTAATTATATTAAACTTATCATAATTATTTTATCTTAATCAATTCTTATTTATCTCACTGATCACAAATAAAAATTATAAAATGTAAAACAATTATAATGTTTCATGTATAGAATAAGACAGCACTAATTATATTAAACTTATCATAATTATTTTATCTTAATCAAGTCTTATTTATCTCACTGATCACAAACAAAAATTATAAAATGTAAAACAATTATAATGTTTCATGTATGGAATAAAACAGCACTAATTATATTAGACTAATCATAATTATTTTAGCTTAATCAAGTCTTATTTATCTCACTGATCACAAACAAAAATTATAAAATGTAAAACAATTATAATGTTTCATGTATGGAATAAAACAGCACTAATTATATTAGACTAATCATAATTATTTTAGCTTAATCAAGTCTTATTTATCTCACTGATCACAAACAAAAATTATAAAATGTAAAACAATTATAATATTTCATGTATAGAATAAAACAGCACTAATCATAATTATTTTATCTTAATCAATTCTTATTTATCTCACTGATCACAAACAAAAATTATAAAATGTAAAACAATTATAATGTTTCATGTATGGAATAAAACATCACTAATTATATTAGGGTAATCATAATTATTTTATCTTAATCAAGTCTTATTTATCTCAATGATCACAAACAAAAATTATAAAATGTAAAACAATTATAATGTTTCATGTATAGAATAAAACATCACTTAAATATATTAAACTAATCACAATTATTTTATCCTAATCAATTCTTATTTATCTCACTGATCACACACAAAAATTATAAAATGTAAAACAATTATAATATTTCATGTATAGAATAAAACAGCACTAATCATAATTATTTTATCTTAATCAATTCTTATTTATCTCACTGATCACAAACAAAAATTATAAAATGTAAAACAATTATAATGTTTCATGTATGGAATAAAACAGCACTAATTATATTAGACTAATCATAATTATTTTATCTTAATCAAGTCTTATTTATCTCAATGATCACAAACAAAAATTATAAAATGTAAAACAATTATAATGTTTCATGTATAGAATAAAACATCACTTAAATATATTAAACTAATCACAATTATTTTATCCTAATCAATTCTTATTTATCTCACTGATCACACACAAAAATTATAAAATGTAAAACAATTATAATATTTCATGTATAGAATAAAACAGCACTAATCATAATTATTTTATCTTAATCAATTCTTATTTATCTCACTGATCACAAACAAAAATTATAAAATGTAAAACAATTATAATATTTCATGTATAGAATAAAACAGCACTAATCATAATTATTTTATCTTAATCAATTCTTATTTATCTCACTGATCACAAACAAAAATTATAAAATGTAAAACAATTATAATGTTTCATGTATGGAATAAAACAGCACTAATTATATTAGGGTAATCATAATTATTTTATCTTAATCAAGTCTTATTTATCTCAATGATCACAAACAAAAATTATAAAATGTAAAACAATTATAATGTTTCATGTATAGAATAAAACATCACTTAAATATATTAAACTAATCACAATTATTTTATCCTAATCAATTCTTATTTATGTCACTGATCACACACAAAAATTATAAAATGTAAAACAATTATAATATTTCATGTATAGAATAAAACAGCACTAATCATAATTATTTTATCTTAATCAATTCTTATTTATCTCACTGATCACAAACAAAAATTATAAAATGTAAAACAATTATAATGTTTCATGTATGGAATAAAACAGCACTAATTATATTAGACTAATCATAATTATTTTATCTTAATCAAGTCTTATTTATCTCAATGATCACAAACAAAAATTATAAAATGTAAAACAATTATAATGTTTCATGTATAGAATAAAACATCACTTAAATATATTAAACTAATCACAATTATTTTATCTTAATCAATTCTTATTTATCTCACTGATCACAAACAAAAATTATAAAATGTAAAACAATTATAATGTTTCATGTATGGAATAAAACAGCACTAATTATATTAAACTTATCATAATTATTTTATCTTAATCAATTCTTATTTATCTCACTGATCACAAACAAAAATTATAAAATGTAAAACAATTATAATGTTTCATGTATGGAATAAAACATCACTAATTATATTAGGGTAATCATAATTATTTTATCTTAATCAAGTCTTATTTATCTCAATGATCACAAACAAAAATTATAAAATGTAAAACAATTATAATGTTTCATGTATAGAATAAAACATCACTTAAATATATTAAACTAATCACAATTATTTTATCCTAATCAATTCTTATTTATGTCACTGATCACACACAAAAATTATAAAATGTAAAATAATTATAATATTTCATGTATAGAATAAAACAGCACTAATCATAATTATTTTATCTTAATCAATTCTTATTTATCTCACTGATCACAAACAAAAATTATAAAATGTAAAACAATTATAATGTTTCATGTATGGAATAAAACAGCACTAATTATATTAGACTAATCATAATTATTTTATCTTAATCAAGTCTTATTTATCTCAATGATCACAAACAAAAATTATAAAATGTAAAACAATTATAATGTTTCATGTATAGAATAAAACATCACTTAAATATATTAAACTAATCACAATTATTTTATCTTAATCAATTCTTATTTATCTCACTGATCACAAACAAAAATTATAAAATGTAAAACAATTATAATGTTTCATGTATGGAATAAAACAGCACTAATTATATTAAACTTATCATAATTATTTTATCTTAATCAAGTCTTATTTATCTCACTGATCACAAACAAAAATTATAAAATGTAAAACAATTATAATGTTTCATGTATGGAATAAAACAGCACTAATTATATTAAACTTATCATAATTATTTTATCTTAATCAATTCTTATTTATCTCACTGATCACAAACAAAAATTATAAAATGTAAAACAATTATAATGTTTCATGTATGGAATAAAACAGCACTAATTATATTAAACTTATCATAATTATTTTATCTTAATCAAGTCTTATTTATCTCACTGATCACAAACAAAAATTATAAAATGTAAAACAATTATAATGTTTCATGTATGGAATAAAACAGCACTAATTATATTAGACTAATCATAATTATTTTAGCTTAATCAAGTCTTATTTATCTCACTGATCACAAACAAAAATTATAAAATGTAAAACAATTATAATGTTTCATGTATGGAATAAAACAGCACTAATTATATTAGACTAATCATAATTATTTTAGCTTAATCAAGTCTTATTTATCTCACTGATCACAAACAAAAATTATAAAATGTAAAACAATTATAATATTTCATGTATAGAATAAAACAGCACTAATCATAATTATTTTATCTTAATCAATTCTTATTTATCTCACTGATCACAAACAAAAATTATAAAATGTAAAACAATTATAATGTTTCATGTATGGAATAAAACAGCACTAATTATATTAGACTAATCATAATTATTTTATCTTAATCAAGTCTTATTTATCTCAATGATCACAAACAAAAATTATAAAATGTAAAACAATTATAATGTTTCATGTATAGAATAAAACATCACTTAAATATATTAAACTAATCACAATTATTTTATCCTAATCAATTCTTATTTATCTCACTGATCACACACAAAAATTATAAAATGTAAAACAATTATAATATTTCATGTATAGAATAAAACAGCACTAATCATAATTATTTTATCTTAATCAATTCTTATTTATCTCACTGATCACAAACAAAAATTATAAAATGTAAAACAATTATAATATTTCATGTATAGAATAAAACAGCACTAATCATAATTATTTTATCTTAATCAATTCTTATTTATCTCACTGATCACAAACAAAAATTATAAAATGTAAAACAATTATAATGTTTCATGTATGGAATAAAACAGCACTAATTATATTAGGGTAATCATAATTATTTTATCTTAATCAAGTCTTATTTATCTCAATGATCACAAACAAAAATTATAAAATGTAAAACAATTATAATGTTTCATGTATAGAATAAAACATCACTTAAATATATTAAACTAATCACAATTATTTTATCCTAATCAATTCTTATTTATGTCACTGATCACACACAAAAATTATAAAATGTAAAACAATTATAATATTTCATGTATAGAATAAAACAGCACTAATCATAATTATTTTATCTTAATCAATTCTTATTTATCTCACTGATCACAAACAAAAATTATAAAATGTAAAACAATTATAATGTTTCATGTATGGAATAAAACAGCACTAATTATATTAGACTAATCATAATTATTTTATCTTAATCAAGTCTTATTTATCTCAATGATCACAAACAAAAATTATAAAATGTAAAACAATTATAATGTTTCATGTATAGAATAAAACATCACTTAAATATATTAAACTAATCACAATTATTTTATCTTAATCAATTCTTATTTATCTCACTGATCACAAACAAAAATTATAAAATGTAAAACAATTATAATGTTTCATGTATGGAATAAAACAGCACTAATTATATTAAACTTATCATAATTATTTTATCTTAATCAATTCTTATTTATCTCACTGATCACAAACAAAAATTATAAAATGTAAAACAATTATAATGTTTCATGTATGGAATAAAACAGCACTAATTATATTAAACTTATCATAATTATTTTATTTTAATCAAGTCTTATTTATCTCACTGATCACAAACAAAAATTATAAAATGTAAAACAATTATAATGTTTCATGTATGGAATAAAACAGCACTAATTATATTAGACTAATCATAATTATTTTAGCTTAATCAAGTCTTATTTATCTCACTGATCACAAACAAAAATTATAAAATGTAAAACAATTATAATGTTTCATGTATGGAATAAAACAGCACTAATTATATTAGACTAATCATAATTATTTTATCTTAATCAAGTCTTATTTATCTCACTGATCACAAACAAAAATTATAAAATGTAAAACAGTTATAATGTTTCATGTATGGAATAAAACAGCACTAATTATATTAGACTAATCATAATTATTTTATCTTAATCAAGTCTTATTTATCTCACTGATCACAAACAAAAATTATAAAATGTAAAACAATTATAATGTTTCATGTATGGAATAAAACAGCACTAATTATATTAGACTAATCATAATTATTTTATCTTAATCAAGTCTTATTTATCTCAATGATCACAAACAAAAATTATAAAATGTAAAACAATTATAATGTTTCATGTATAGAATAAAACATCACTTAAATATATTAAACTAATCACAATTATTTTATCCTAATCAATTCTTATTTATCTCACTGATCACACACAAAAATTATAAAATGTAAAACAATTATAATATTTCATGTATAGAATAAGACAGCACTAATCATAATTATTTTATCTTAATCAATTCTTATTTATCTCACTGATCACAAACAAAAATTATAAAATGTAAAACAATTATAATGTTTCATGTATGGAATAAAACAGCACTAATTATATTAGACTAATCATAATTATTTTATCTTAATCAAGTCTTATTTATCTCAATGATCACAAACAAAAATTATAAAATGTAAAACAATTATAATGTTTCATGTATAGAATAAAACATCACTTAAATATATTAAACTAATCACAATTATTTTATCTTAATCAATTCTTATTTATCTCACTGATCACAAACAAAAATTATAAAATGTAAAACAATTATAATGTTTCATGTATGGAATAAAACAGCACTAATTATATTAAACTTATCATAATTATTTTATCTTAATCAAGTCTTATTTATCTCACTGATCACAAACAAAAATTATAAAATGTAAAACAATTATAATGTTTCATGTATGGAATAAAACAGCACTAATTATATTAAACTTATCATAATTATTTTATCTTAATCAATTCTTATTTATCTCACTGATCACAAACAAAAATTATAAAATGTAAAACAATTATAATGTTTCATGTATGGAATAAAACAGCACTAATTATATTAAACTTATCATAATTATTTTATCTTAATCAAGTCTTATTTATCTCACTGATCACAAACAAAAATTATAAAATGTAAAACAATTATAATGTTTCATGTATGGAATAAAACAGCACTAATTATATTAGACTAATCATAATTATTTTAGCTTAATCAAGTCTTATTTATCTCACTGATCACAAACAAAAATTATAAAATGTAAAACAATTATAATGTTTCATGTATGGAATAAAACAGCACTAATTATATTAGACTAATCATAATTATTTTATCTTAATCAAGTCTTATTTATCTCACTGATCACAAACAAAAATTATAAAATGTAAAACAGTTATAATGTTTCATGTATGGAATAAAACAGCACTAATTATATTAGACTAATCATAATTATTTTATCTTAATCAAGTCTTATTTATCTCACTGATCACAAACAAAAATTATAAAATGTAAAACAATTATAATGTTTCATGTATGGAATAAAACAGCACTAATTATATTAGACTAATCATAATTATTTTAGCTTAATCAAGTCTTATTTATCTCAATGATCACAAACAAAAATTATAAAATGTAAAACAATTATAATGTTTCATGTATAGAATAAAACATCACTTAAATATATTAAACTAATCACAATTATTTTATCCTAATCAATTCTTATTTATCTCACTGATCACACACAAAAATTATAAAATGTAAAACAATTGTAATATTTCATGTATAGAATAAAATAGCACTAATCATAATTATTTTATCTTAATCAATTCTTATTTATCTCACTGATCACAAACAAAAATTATAAAATGTAAAACAATTATAATGTTTCATGTATGGAATAAAACAGCACTAATTATATTAGACTAATCATAATTATTTTATCTTAATCAATTCTTATTTATCTCAATGATCACACACAAAAATTATAAAATGTAAAACAATTATAATATTTCATGTATAGAATAAAACAGCACTAATCATAATTATTTTATCTTAATCAATTCTTATTTATCTCACTGATCACAAACAAAAATTATAAAATGTAAAACAATTATAATGTTTCATGTATAGAATAAAACATCACTTAAATGTATTAAACTAATCACAATTATTTTATCCTAATCAATTCTTATTTATCTCACTGATCACACACAAAAATTATAAAATGTAAAACAATTATAATATTTCATGTATAGAATAAAACAGCACTAATCATAATTATTTTATCTTAATCAATTCTTATTTATCTCACTGATCACAAACAAAAATTATAAAATGTAAAACAATTATAATGTTTCATGTATGGAATAAAACAGCACTAATTATATTAAACTTATCATAATTATTTTATCTTAATCAAGTCTTATTTATCTCACTGATCACAAACAAAAATTATAAAATGTAAAACAATTATAATGTTTCATGTATGGAATAAAACAGCACTAATTATATTAAACTTATCATAATTATTTTATCTTAATCAATTCTTATTTATCTCACTGATCACAAATAAAAATTATAAAATGTAAAACAATTATAATGTTTCATGTATAAAATAAGACAGCACTAATTATATTAAACTTATCATAATTATTTTATCTTAATCAAGTCTTATTTATCTCACTGATCACAAACAAAAATTATAAAATGTAAAACAATTATAATGTTTCATGTATGGAATAAAACAGCACTAATTATATTAGACTAATCATAATTATTTTAGCCTAATCAAGTCTTATTTATCTCACTGATCACAAACAAAAATTATAAAATGTAAAACAATTATAATGTTTCATGTATGGAATAAAACAGCACTAATTATATTAGACTAATCATAATTATTTTATCTTAATCAAGTCTTATTTATCTCACTGATCACAAACAAAAATTATAAAATGTAAAACAATTATAATGTTTCATGTATGGAATAAAACAGCACTAATTATATTAGACTAATCATAATTATTTTATCTTAATCAAGTCTTATTTATCTCACTGATCACAAACAAAAATTATAAAATGTAAAACAATTATAATGTTTCATGTATGGAATAAAACAGCACTAATTATATTAGACTAATCATAATTATTTTATCTTAATCAAGTCTTATTTATCTCAATGATCACAAACAAAAATTATAAAATGTAAAACAATTATAATGTTTCATGTATAGAATAAAACATCACTTAAATATATTAAACTAATCACAATTATTTTATCCTAATCAATTCTTATTTATCTCACTGATCACACACAAAAATTATAAAATGTAAAACAATTATAATATTTCATGTATAGAATAAAACAGCACTAATCATAATTATTTTATCTTAATCAATTCTTATTTATCTCACTGATCACATACAAAAATTATAAAATGTAAAACAATTATAATGTTTCATGTATGGAATAAAACATCACTAATTATATTAGGGTAATCATAATTATTTTATCTTAATCAAGTCTTATTTATCTCAATGATCACAAACAAAAATTATAAAATGTAAAACAATTATAATGTTTCATGTATAGAATAAAACATCACTTAAATATATTAAACTAATCACAATTATTTTATCCTAATCAATTCTTATTTATGTCACTGATCACACACAAAAATTATAAAATGTAAAACAATTATAATATTTCATGTATAGAATAAAACAGCACTAATCATAATTATTTTATCTTAATCAATTCTTATTTATCTCACTGATCACAAACAAAAATTATAAAATGTAAAACAATTATAATGTTTCATGTATAGAATAAAACATCACTTAAATATATTAAACTAATCACAATTATTTTATCCTAATCAATTCTTATTTATCTCACTGATCACACACAAAAATTATAAAATGTAAAACAATTGTAATATTTCATGTATAGAATAAAACAGCACTAATCATAATTATTTTATCTTAATCAATTCTTATTTATCTCACTGATCACAAACAAAAATTATAAAATGTAAAACAATTATAATGTTTCATGTATGGAATAAAACAGCACTAATTATATTAGACTAATCATAATTATTTTATCTTAATCAATTCTTATTTATCTCAATGATCACACACAAAAATTATAAAATGTAAAACAATTATAATATTTCATGTATAGAATAAAACAGCACTAATCATAATTATTTTATCTTAATCAATTCTTATTTATCTCACTGATCACAAACAAAAATTATAAAATGTAAAACAATTATAATGTTTCATGTATAGAATAAAACATCACTTAAATGTATTAAACTAATCACAATTATTTTATCCTAATCAATTCTTATTTATCTCACTGATCACACACAAAAATTATAAAATGTAAAACAATTATAATATTTCATGTATAGAATAAAACAGCACTAATCATAATTATTTTATCTTAATCAATTCTTATTTATCTCACTGATCACAAACAAAAATTATAAAATGTAAAACAATTATAATGTTTCATGTATGGAATAAAACAGCACTAATTATATTAAACTTATCATAATTATTTTATCTTAATCAAGTCTTATTTATCTCACTGATCACAAACAAAAATTATAAAATGTAAAACAATTATAATGTTTCATGTATGGAATAAAACAGCACTATTTATATTAAACTTATCATAATTATTTTATCTTAATCAATTCTTATTTATCTCACTGATCACAAATAAAAATTATAAAATGTAAAACAATTATAATGTTTCATGTATAGAATAAGACAGCACTAATTATATTAAACTTATCATAATTATTTTATCTTAATCAAGTCTTATTTATCTCACTGATCACAAACAAAAATTATAAAATGTAAAACAATTATAATGTTTCATGTATGGAATAAAACAGCACTAATTATATTAGACTAATCATAATTATTTTAGCTTAATCAAGTCTTATTTATCTCACTGATCACAAACAAAAATTATAAAATGTAAAACAATTATAATGTTTCATGTATGGAATAAAACAGCACTAATTATATTAGACTAATCATAATTATTTTATCTTAATCAAGTCTTATTTATCTCACTGATCACAAACAAAAATTATAAAATGTAAAACAATTATAATGTTTCATGTATGGAATAAAACAGCACTAATTATATTAGACTAATCATAATTATTTTATTTTAATCAAGTCTTATTTATCTCACTGATCACAAACAAAAATTATAAAATGTAAAACAATTATAATGTTTCATGTATGGAATAAAACAGCACTAATTATATTAGACTAATCATAATTATTTTATCTTAATCAAGTCTTATTTATCTCAATGATCACAAACAAAAATTATAAAATGTAAAACAATTGTAATATTTCATGTATAGAATAAAACAGCACTAATCATAATTATTTTATCTTAATCAATTCTTATTTATCTCACTGATCACAAACAAAAATTATAAAATGTAAAACAATTATAATGTTTCATGTATGGAATAAAACAGCACTAATTATATTAGACTAATCATAATTATTTTATCTTAATCAATTCTTATTTATCTCAATGATCACACACAAAAATTATAAAATGTAAAACAATTATAATATTTCATGTATAGAATAAAACAGCACTAATCATAATTATTTTATCTTAATCAATTCTTATTTATCTCACTGATCACAAACAAAAATTATAAAATGTAAAACAATTATAATGTTTCATGTATAGAATAAAACATCACTTAAATGTATTAAACTAATCACAATTATTTTATCCTAATCAATTCTTATTTATCTCACTGATCACACACAAAAATTATAAAATGTAAAACAATTATAATATTTCATGTATAGAATAAAACAGCACTAATCATAATTATTTTATCTTAATCAATTCTTATTTATCTCACTGATCACAAACAAAAATTATAAAATGTAAAACAATTATAATGTTTCATGTATGGAATAAAACAGCACTAATTATATTAAACTTATCATAATTATTTTATCTTAATCAAGTCTTATTTATCTCACTGATCACAAACAAAAATTATAAAATGTAAAACAATTATAATGTTTCATGTATGGAATAAAACAGCACTAATTATATTAAACTTATCATAATTATTTTATCTTAATCAATTCTTATTTATCTCACTGATCACAAATAAAAATTATAAAATGTAAAACAATTATAATGTTTCATGTATAGAATAAGACAGCACTAATTATATTAAACTTATCATAATTATTTTATCTTAATCAAGTCTTATTTATCTCACTGATCACAAACAAAAATTATAAAATGTAAAACAATTATAATGTTTCATGTATGGAATAAAACAGCACTAATTATATTAGACTAATCATAATTATTTTAGCTTAATCAAGTCTTATTTATCTCACTGATCACAAACAAAAATTATAAAATGTAAAACAATTATAATGTTTCATGTATGGAATAAAACAGCACTAATTATATTAGACTAATCATAATTATTTTATCTTAATCAAGTCTTATTTATCTCACTGATCACAAACAAAAATTATAAAGTGTAAAACAATTATAATGTTTCATGTATGGAATAAAACAGCACTAATTATATTAGACTAATCATAATTATTTTATCTTAATCAAGTCTTATTTATCTCACTGATCACAAACAAAAATTATAAAATGTAAAACAATTATAATGTTTCATGTATGGAATAAAACAGCACTAATTATATTAGACTAATCATAATTATTTTATCTTAATCAAGTCTTATTTATCTCAATGATCACAAACAAAAATTATAAAATGTAAAACAATTATAATGTTTCATGTATAGAATAAAACATCACTTAAATATATTAAACTAATCACAATTATTTTATCCTAATCAATTCTTATTTATGTCACTGATCACACACAAAAATTATAAATTGTAAAACAATTATAATATTTCATGTATAGAATAAAACAGCACTAATCATAATTATTTTATCTTAATCAATTCTTATTTATCTCACTGATCACAAACAAAAATTATAAAATGTAAAACAATTATAATGTTTCATGTATGGAATAAAACAGCACTAATTATATTAGACTAATCATAATTATTTTATCTTAATCAAGTCTTATTTATCTCAATGATCACAAACAAAAATTATAAAATGTAAAACAATTATAATGTTTCATGTATAGAATAAAACATCACTTAAATATATTAAACTAATCACAATTATTTTATCCTAATCAATTCTTATTTATCTCACTGATCACACACAAAAATTATAAAATGTAAAACAATTATAATATTTCATGTATAGAATAAAACAGCACTAATCATAATTATTTTATCTTAATCAATTCTTATTTATCTCACTGATCACAAACAAAAATTATAAAATGTAAAACAATTATAATGTTTCATGTATAGAATAAAACATCACTTAAATATATTAAACTAATCACAATTATTTTATCCTAATCAATTCTTATTTATCTCACTGATCACACACAAAAATTATAAAATGTAAAACAATTGTAATATTTCATGTATAGAATAAAACAGCACTAATCATAATTATTTTATCTTAATCAATTCTTATTTATCTCACTGATCACAAACAAAAATTATAAAATGTAAAACAATTATAATGTTTCATGTATGGAATAAAACAGCACTAATTATATTAGACTAATCATAATTATTTTATCTTAATCAATTCTTATTTATCTCAATGATCACACACAAAAATTATAAAATGTAAAACAATTATAATATTTCATGTATAGAATAAAACAGCACTAATCATAATTATTTTATCTTAATCAATTCTTATTTATCTCACTGATCACAAACAAAAATTATAAAATGTAAAACAATTATAATGTTTCATGTATAGAATAAAACATCACTTAAATATATTAAACTAATCACAATTATTTTATCCTAATCAATTCTTATTTATCTCACTGATCACACACAAAAATTATAAAATGTAAAACAATTATAATATTTCATGTATAGAATAAAACAGCACTAATCATAATTATTTTATCTTAATCAATTCTTATTTATCTCACTGATCACAAACAAAAATTATAAAATGTAAAACAATTATAATGTTTCATGTATGGAATAAAACAGCACTAATTATATTAGACTAATCATAATTATTTTATCTTAATCAATTCCTATTTATCTCACTGATCACAAACAAAAATTATAAAATGTAAAACAATTATAATGTTTCATGTATGGAATAAAACAGCACTAATTATATTAGACTAATCATAATTATTTTATCTTAATCAAGTCTTATTTATCTCAATGATCACAAACAAAAATTATAAAATGTAAAACAATTATAATGTTTCATGTATAGAATAAAACATCACTTAAATATATTAAACTAATCACAATTATTTTATCCTAATCAATTCTTATTTATGTCACTGATCACACACAAAAATTATAAAATGTAAAACAATTATAATATTTCATGTATAGAATAAAACAGCACTAATCATAATTATTTTATCTTAATCAATTCTTATTTATCTCACTGATCACAAACAAAAATTATAAAATGTAAAACAATTATAATGTTTCATGTATGGAATAAAACAGCACTAATTATATTAGACTAATCATAATTATTTTATCTTAATCAATTCTTATTTATCTCAATGATCACACACAAAAATTATAAAATGTAAAACAATTATAATATTTCATGTATAGAATAAAACAGCACTAATCATAATTATTTTATCTTAATCAATTCTTATTTATCTCACTGATCACAAACAAAAATTATAAAATGTAAAACAATTATAATATTTCATGTGTAAAATAAAACAGCACTAATCATAATTATTTTATCTTAATCAATTCTTATTTATCTCACTGATCACAAACAAAAATTATAAAATGTAAAACAATTATAATGTTTCATTTATAGAATAAAACAGCACTAATCATAATTATTTTATCTTAATCAAATCCTATATATATTACTGATCACAAACAAAAATTATACCCATGATTAAATGTAAAACAATTATAATGTTTCATATATTGCATAAACTATAAAAAAATAAATTCCAATCTACATACTTAATTGAAACAGTAAAACTTACATTAAATCAACAAGTAAGACTGATAGAAAAGAAATTTAAAAACACAATCAAACAGTAAAATAAATTTTAAAATTCCTACGAGTTTTAAAATTTTTAACAAGTCATTGTAAATTTATATTTAGTCTTAACAGTTCTTTTATTAATCCGTGAATTAATTTAATGTGTTAATTTATTTCATTAGTCCATAATTAAGCAGGAAACTTCTTTATTTAAAACCCCGGGCCCCATGAAAAGGATCCAGACAGTTCTTTTAAAAAAGAAGACAGTGTCCGGGGAAAAGGACAGATCTAAAAAAGAAGACAGTGTCCGGGGAAAAGGACAGGACCCTCTACGGTAAAAATCTACATAATAATATCGATATTTTACGTTAATTTAAGAAATTTATAACTTCAAAATATTTGGTGAAGTCATTCATTTCTACAGATGTAAACTCTTCTGTTTAACCAAAGTATAATGAATTTAGAAATTAAAAAAAATATTCCGTACGATAAAAAATAAACAGTTATGTTATGGAAGATCTCGCTTAATATGAGAATGAGCAAAATATAAAAAAACATGTTTAATATATCAGCAAAATATTAAAATAAAATATATCTAACTTTGGGATAACGTTTTTTGTTCACGGTTCCCATTAATTCGTCAGAGAGGTCTTTAAAATAATCGTTACAGAGGTCTTTTAAAATATTTTAAAATTAATTAAATAAAATTGTGCACCTATTTACCAATTTTAAGGTTTCATAAACATTTAAAGGTACATCATTTTTATATTAAACTATTTATAAATATTAATTTTGACTTGATAACGTCTTATAAATCGATTAACACCGGCTGCACTCATGAAAAATTGTCACGTTCCGCCTGAGCCTGAGCGTGCAAGCGAGAGCGCGGAACAAGTGATAGAGAGGCACGATCGGCCCGAGCGTCGGAATTTATCTCTCTTCTTGCGTGACGTCAGAGCTAGCAGTTCGACAACCATCGGTTTGACTTTTTCAAGACACATTACACTTGAAACACTCCCCTTGATTTCGTACTTTTCCTATCATCGTCCTATCCTTAATAGAATAACGCAGATTGGAAGATCTTAAATATAACACGTGTATATAAGTTGTAAATAAATTGTTAATAGCACATTGTTACTTGTAATTAATCTGTATAATTTAAGTAAAAAAATATTTGAATTAACGAGTGTATATAAATGTTAATTTATCGAAAAAATTGTAATTTTCAATTAAATCCTTCTTTGTATTATACAAAATAATAATAATTCAGTGATAATAATTCAATATAATTCATAAAAGTATACAATTTTTCATCAATGTTTCTTTATGACGTTATCACGTAAAACTATCGTCCGTAAACCGACTTTACAGACAACCAATCGTTTTTTACAACGTAAATGTATTACCTGCTATATATTTTACAGTCGTAAAACTATGGTACATATTTAAATAATATTATTTCTCACTATGTAAATATACAATATATTGCCTAGTGTATCTTTCACAGAAATAATAAGTACACATTTTAAAACACTAAGTTATTTTTTAGTTCATTTAGTTCACTTTTATGGAGTTTCTCTGAATTATTTTCAGACCCAACTACATAAAATTCATAAGTCGATCGACTACTTCTTGTAAATTAGTAAAGCCTACTAAGCTGTGCTAATTTTTTTTATTTTTGGAAAAAAAAGTACTACCATATTTTTGAGTAAGTTTTCCAGGAGTATTCTATCAATAATTTTTAATACAGGGATGTGTTTACCAAATATTAAGCTTTAAGGCCATTTTTAGGGTTCCGTACCCAAAGGGTGTCAAAGAGGCCTTTTTACTAAGCTTCCACCGTCCGACTGTCCGCCCGTCTGTCTGTCTATCATAGAACTGTATCTTTTGGACCGTAATAGCTAGGCATTTAGAACTTTCATAGAATACATGTCAACTATGGCCTCTATCATGACAAATAAAATCAATTTTTACGAATTTTACAAATTTACAGATATTTACGAATCCAGTTTTGTTATGGCATCTATTTTGTTATTTACCAAAGAATTAGTTTGTATTAGCAAAGTTTGTTTGTTCGCCGCACAATTCTTTGCAAATTGTTGAATTAGCAAAGAATTTTGCGGTGGTAGGGAACCCATCGTGTGCGAGCTCGTCCGACTCGCATTTAGCTCCTTTTTTATTATTAGAATGACGTGTCCCATCTCCGGCCCACTAAGCCGCTATTTTAGAATATCTGAAAAGTATTGACAAATGTAGTATACATAACGAAAGCGAAACGAAAAGTATCACAGTTAAGTAGGTTCTACCAGTTTACGAGTAATAACGTACCAACATATAACATATAGCTAGGTCCGTAAAAAGTTCATAGAAAATCCCTAAAAGTGACTTAAATTAACTACAAAAATAACTATGTATTTTAAAACATATATTTATTTATTAATTCGTTAACTTTAGAAGACTCAACTAGTCTAGACTAGTCTAACTAGTTAAACCGAGTAAAATCTTGCACCAAGGTGGTAAAAAAAGTCGGTACACGGTTGTTTTTGAATTTTTCTCTTTTTTCTAGAAATGAAAGAGCATGACATGCTAAATAAGAGCAAGAAGGATGAGAACATCATTAAAACGGCATGAGAACAAGCAATGATTTATAATTTAATATTTTACTATACAATTTTGGAAAACTATCATCAACACCAATACATTTATGCTATTAAATATATAAACTAATAATTAGTTGAATTTTATTTAATTTCAAAATTATAATCAATAAATATTGCTCTGGTGCTGCTACACAAAATAAATTAAAAGATACTTCTCCCGTATGGTTTCGATTATATGAACTGAATACTACCCTTTTTTTAAAAATAATTTTAAACACAATCGAATTGCAAAAACTGATGTGTTGTCATGTGTACCTGACGAAATGTCAACTTTTTTAGGTTATATCAATGTTAAGCTTAGATCGAGGTCGGAATAGTATTTGACAGATGATCTTGTCGTATACTGGAGTTTATTAGTAGCATTCTTATATATCCTCAATGTGTAACTATTATCACTACTATTATTATATATCAACATGCGAAAATTAAATAAAGCTTCTCCTCGACAGTTTCGATTGCACGAATTGAATCATATAAAACTGATTTCTCCCAAATAATTATAAACACAATCGAATTGCAAAAACTGACATGCTGTCATGTGTACCTGACGAAATGTCAACTTTTTTAGGTTATACCAAAGTTAAACTAAGGTCGAGGTCGGAATAGTGTTTGACAGATGAAGTTATAACGAGTTTGTTGTAATCTTTGTTTATCAAATATTTTCTCTATTTACGCAAAATATAACTTTCTTTTCCAACTTTCTTAGTAACAGTATTAAACCTTTATATATGACTAAGTTAGGACGGAATCTCCGTAGGACAAGTTCTACTCGTACTAGGTATTTTTTTATTTGTAAGCCCGTAAGTGAAATATTAGTCTTCGAAATGATTGAAATCTCCATTACTTTAGTCGAAAATACGCTTAATTTTGAGTTAATAGATACATATAACAAAACGAAAACAGCTCCATGTTTGTATGTAAGTATCACAGAAACTATTGGCTATTGGACGGATTTTAATAAAAATAAGCTATTTTATACCTTAAGAGCTTGGTGAACATGTTTAATAATAGCAACCAATATTAAAACTTAACTATAGCACTAATAAAATAATTATCAAGTTGCAACTTAATTCATTGATAACAAGCTCTGTTTCGTTTATGAGCAAAACGTTATCGGGGTATGGTTTTACAATTCTCCCCTAGATTGTAGCATTTATTTTGTTTTTCTTAATTATTTTTTCTAATGAAATTATGTTAACCCATAAAAATTAAACTATTTAATAAATCTTTGTGAAAATCAATTTTTTGATTCCATCATACGTACATACGTACAGAGCAACGGATGGAGACGTATATAATTTTTCAAAGACTAAATATTTTCTTAGAGGAAGATGTCCCCTTTCCAAAAGGCTATATTAATAGTTGATTACTAGTAAAATTACTCGAGTTATAATTACTTCCACCGACATAACTCGAGGCTGGCGCGCTAATTGGTAATTAAAACACACATCAACAAGGTGCGCAATATTTAATTAATTTATGATCATTATTTTTTTTCTTATTTTATTTTTAATTTAATTAACACACATTTTTCACGCATAACTTATTGACTATTTAATTATATGATTAGGGAATAAACGAGAAAATATTATACACGGTGTCCGGAAATAAGTGTCTAAAGAAAGACGCTATTCGCTGGCTATATAGAAATAAATTATTGTTGAAATAAAACGTAAAACGTTTTCTAATTGAATGCAAAAAAATATTACACATAACTGTTTTTAACACACCCAATACTTATTTGGAGCGCGATGCTTACCCGCACAGCTAGATATCTTCTCAGCTATTTGCGAATTATTCCCCTGAGCGGCGCTGAGTGATATACACAAGTATCGTGTGTACGAAAAAGATGACAAATAATTATGAATATTATTTTCAATTTTCTGCAAAAAAGTCATCTTTTAAATTTTATTTTTACAATCAACTATTTTTCAGTCAACGAATAAAGTCGTTTTGTCCGACACTTATTCCCGGACACCGTGTACAGTTTAATCAGTTCAAAACAAAAATGTTTAAAAGTGATTGTAAAGAAGAGAATTAAGTTAACCATGACCAATGATATATAAATTGATTAATATTCATTTCGAAACAACGATATAGGAGAGGATACGCATCCTTGATTTCTGCGACAAAGAAAACAGGATTAAAATGAGTTGGCGGGATGACCTAAATGCAATGACCTCATCCACCATCATCCCTAATCTGTTTCCTTATTTATCTTCGTATTTAAAATATAACTACAGTCAACATTTTTTGTCATCGGATGTATGGTCGATAATGGATGGACGAGTATCACATATATATATATAATATCGTGACATTTCCTGAGAGCAATAAGCAAAATACTTAAAATAGCTATTTGTCATTATTATGATAATTGTCATTAATAGAATAATATTGTTCCCATCACTAGTTATAGTAGACTTCATGTAATAATAACTTGCAGTTTTTGATTAACCATCGTCGCTGATATTTCAACCGTTTCGTCCACAGTAAAAGTGTTAATAGCAAAAATATTAAAGTTATATAAACTATAAATCTTAGAAATAGCAACAACATGTTTCAATACTTTTTTGAGATGAATACGTCTTTAAATTTGCTTTCATACGGGGGCAATCCAAAAAACCTAATGATAACAAAATCTGGCGATACAGTTTCGAATCTATCCTCTACATCAAAAATTAAATTATACCACTGGATAGCTAAAGGATCAAAGAATTTGTTACGATAAGCGAGAACAGTGACGCATCGCGCGCGGTGGAGGGGAAGCGCCGCCATTTTGATGTTATTTTGCTGCGTATCGAGATTTGCAATTAGTATAACTTTTGATTCGGAAAAGCTACAATGTTCGTTTAAGTTTTAATCGTCAGCTGTCGTCAAAATCTATCGATTGTATATAAAACATTAGTTTAAAGAAGTGACAGTGAATATAATAAGGTGTTCGAATAAAAAAATATTATCAAAAATATATAATGTCGGCCTATACGCTATTGTAACACAATAATTATTTGTTTCCTTACTTTTATCCTAAATACATAAATAAAAATATTTTATTTAAAAAATATAACCCATTACATAGACGTATTCACATACAACACACGGCCGTGTCCATGACACAGCCACACCCAAATTTTTTATCGTTAATTGGGGACCAATGTAGATTTTGCATATATTTTGTAAATGTATGTCGGGCCAGATATCGAGCCCTCGGGCAATCTGCGTAATGTATGTTGGACCCTGTATCGGGTCCTCGGGCAATCTGCGTAAATGTATGTTGGGCCCTGTATCGAACCCTCAGGCGATCTGCGTAAATGTATGTTGGGCCCAATATCGGGCCCTCGGGCAATCCGCGTAAATGTATGTTGGGTCCGATATCGGGCCCTCGGGCGCTTGAGCGGGTACTGGAACGAAATGAGTTATCATAATGTAGTTATGTTGCTTTTATCTCATAGTGATGTTGGCAAAATATGGGAGTTACGTAAATTTAGGTCCTTTTTTGGAAATAAAGAAGAAAGTTATGTATTTATGTATAGGTGTAACTGAAAATGTGTCTATTATTCATATAAGTTATTATTTGCTTTAAATGCTGTAGACAATTCGAAGGAACTACATGCCAATTCTCAACTTATTTAATTCAATATTCAGTTTAATACACATATATACATATATATACACATATATACATATATATACACATATATACATATATATACATATATATATATATAATCAAAAGCCCCAAGATACAAATTTCTGCACATTAAAGATATTTAAAAAAATGTGTTCGTGGCATAATATATAAATTATAAAAGACCTAATTGTTAAGAGGGGTCAGCACTTTTAACATTTACATCTTTCTATCTGTGTGTTTGTTTGTACGAGCATCATATAAAAACTGCCTAAAATAATTTAATAAAATTTTTAATAGTCTATAGATGAAGATCTTCGATAAAATACTCATAATTTTTATAAAATATTGACAAGACGAGAAATAAAGAAGAAAAAATTTAGTTAAAAACAAAATTTAATTTATACAAAATACTAGAAAAAACTGTCCTTTTGATATATTTTATTACCTTTTTAGGATTATAATGTCGTCCTGTCTGTCTATGCTTCTATCTTTCTCTCCGTTTGTCACAGCCATTTTACTCGCAGAATTTGCCGTAATAAAGACGAAATTTGGAGGATAGGTGTCTTTTATGAACCGCTATACAATGAAATAGTGGAATTATGAAAGAAATAATATTAGGGGTGGTACTCCATATATTTACATGCATGGAATATCACCCCTAAAGGATGAAAAAATCTGGTAGACGTAGGTGTGTTGAGTATTGTTAGATAGGTCTCAAAAATGATAAAGAGGTTCCGAATTAACTTTTTTGTTTAAGTCAATAGTTGGTGGGATATGCACTTCTAAAGTCTTAAAAAGTATGTCCCCCCTTCCCTCTAACTTTTCAACTAACGTGTGTAAAATTCTGAAAAAAAATAAGCTAGTAAAACTTAAATTAAACCTTCGTTCGGTATTGACCGCAACAATAACTTTATTTTGTAGTGTCTTTGAAATGCAAACTTATAAGTTTAATATTGTTTGGTGCTACGCAACCCTTCATGCGCGAGTTCGGCTCGCACTTAACCCCTTGTGGTTTTACTTTTTATTGTTACTAAGTAGGCCGATTAAATGTTAACGTATTATTTAAACAAGTCATCATATTCTTGTTTTAATACCATTTTCTGCTAACTCCACTAGGTGTAAGTCACCTTGCGTTATCAACGTTGTTCTGTATATTAATGATTCGTGTGAAAGCAGTCGTGTGTGAAACTAGTCAGTATCAGGAAGAAATAAGGAGTAATCAGGAGGAAATGGTACAAGAACTGAAATGAGAAGTGCTATATAAGGAGTAATCAGGAGGAAATGGTTCAAGAACTGAAATGAGAAGTAACTATATAAAGAGTAATCAGGAGGAAATGGTTCAAGAAGTGAAACGAGAAGTAACTATATAAGAAGTAATCAGGAGGTAATGGTTCAAGAACTGAAATGAGAAGTAACTATATAAGAAGTAATCAGGAGGAAATGGTTCAAGAACTGAAATGAGAAGTAGCTATATAAGGAGTAATCAGGAGGAAATGGTTCAAGAACTGAAATGAGAAGTAACTATATAAAGAGTAATCAGGAGGAAATGGTTCAAGAAGTGAAACGAGAAGTAACTATATAAGAAGTAATCAGGAGGAAATGGTTCAAGAACTGAAATGAGAAGTTACTATATAAGGAGTAATCAGCAGGAAATGGTTCAAGAACTGAAATGAAAAGTGGCTATATAAGAGAGTAATCAGGAGGAAATGGTTTAAGAATTGATATGAGAAGTAACTATATAAGGAGTAATCAGGAGGAAATGGTTCAAGAACTGAAATTAGAAGTAACTACATAAGGAGTAATCAGGAGGAAATGGTTTAATAATTTATATGAGAAGTAACTATATAAGGAGTAATCAGGAGGAAATGGTTTAAGAACTGAAATAAGAAGTAACTAAAACTTTTATGTTGATAAATCTAAGGAAGGAGGCGGACCTTCGTATATACTCGATTTATACTTAGCTTCTTAAAGATTTCATCCAGATGCTGCCATGGGAAAAGCTGCTATATATAAAGATTACAAATAGTGAAGCAACGATATGTATTGGAAATATATAAAAAATATGTTACAACACTGCAACAACTACCCTGCAATATCGGATGCGCTCGCAGTAATTTTGCCGAACAGCGCTATATCTATCGTCGCTCGCTCAGCACAGTGTCGACACACGGTAAAAATAGATCTTGTTTATTGCCAGTGGGTGACGGTCTATTATTAGATCTTGCGGTGTGACTCAGTTTTGTTTCCGCGCGTTTACTGTCATTGTCATCTGTGTTTTGGGTGCTTTAATCTGCGTTCACACGTGATGATAACGCTGTCAATGCAGGCGATATGACCCACGTGTAAACGTACGATATTAAGACAAGACAATGACCTTTCAATTATTCTGTGAGATAAAAAATTAGGTGTGCTTAAAATGGCATAGCAGAAGTGAAAATTTGTTTAACTAAAATTCGGGAAATTTTTAAGTATGCGGGAAATTTTTAATACGAAAATTTAAAAAAAACGAGAAAATTTGTTTTCGAAGTAAGATATTATTTATTATGTACAGAATAACAATTTTAGTTCAATTGGTATTTATAGATCCTCTGTATAATTATCATAATTTTAAATTTTATTTTAATTTTTTAATGCATAAAATTACCCTCAATTATTTTATGAAAGTTATACGATTACATACAAAATCCATATACTAAATAAATACATTTGTCTATAGAGAAAATATATGCCTTCATTATAAACTGGAACTTCAAGAGAGAGAATATATATATATATATATATATATATATATATATATATATATATATATATATGTGTGTGTGTGTGTGTGTATGTGTGTCGCTAGACCACCTTTTCTCTCTTTTGGGTATATTCGGCCAGTTGTCGAATATAAGCGAGACGCGCGCCGCGCATACGATACTCGGCCGTTCGGCGGGCCGTCATGTTCCTCACGTTTAACTCTACTCGCTTTGCCACCGAGTATACCCGAAGCGCTTCGAATCGTTCGGCCGTACTTGCCCTACTGTCGGCGTTAATTGAGGCCCGTCACGCTTGTAACGTGACACGGACCTGCAAATTATTGCCCATAAAAAATTATTGGACAAGGTGAGCCAAAAGACGTTTTCAATTCAAATGCCCGGTTATCTACACGAG
Source organism: Druceiella hillmani (assembly GCA_039881145.1). Lineage (NCBI taxonomy): Eukaryota > Metazoa > Arthropoda > Insecta > Lepidoptera > Hepialidae > Druceiella > Druceiella hillmani. The sequence continues at coordinate 3,699,170 of JAYKKI010000073.1, read as the reverse complement.
ACGATATATTCCACCACCATTATCTAGTCCTAATGCCAATGGGTTTGGGATAATATGACCGCATAATAACTGTAAAAGCGCATGTAAACATGGGTCGACAACAATTTATATCGATTTAAATTCAGAATTTATCAGAATTTATGGACAATATTATTGTGCACCATGCACCTATTTCCAATTCTGTCTAGTTCCTCATCCAAAGCTTATTCTCATAATTTTTGGTTACTTTATGTTACCCAATATTTAGTATTTATTTATGTAAAATACTTAATTCGTGTCAATGGAATAGCGAGTCTCTACGGACCAACGTGATGATGATAACGCTTGGAAATGAGCATCCTCTCATCTTGTGCTGTTCACGAAACACGTGACATTGGCTTGTTCTGAATATTGTCCTTATATAAAAATTCCTTAATATTCAGCTCTATGTTGTATCATTTACTTTAATTAATGTATACGTTAGCTAATGATCAATAATAACGGTTGCCTCAAATTTCGTTTCAAAAATCGACATGTTGTATGATATTAACGTTGTTCTAATCTTTATTGTTCATTAATGTAACGCTATTTTTTGTTGGTTTGAGAGAAATGACTGTCATCATATATTTTATAAGCAGAAAGAAAAGGACGTAGCTATTTCGTCGACGACGACATTTCTATACTTTATCTATGGATGACAAGAGATACGTTTTTATACATTATTTTGTTTTGTTGCGCGTCAAGTGCTGTTTGTTCGAAAGTATTTTACGACCGCAATATTCTTTAATGTTATTGGATCCAAGACATCCCTCAACTCTCGAATGCGGACTTTATTCGCATTTCTGCAAATGCCAAATATGTTTATAAGATGAAATATGTAACGATGTTTGTTGGTATCTAATGTAATATTATTTTTATAATGCACCTATAAAAATAAGTCGTTTTACTTCTTCAGTTCGCCCAATAAATTCTACTAGTAAGCCTAAATTTACTAAATTATCAAAAGAAATATTTAAATAACCTTTAAATACTTTTGTTTAGCTACATTTACATAAAATGAAATAAAGCGCCATTTTGATCTACGTAGCTGTCAAAATAAAGGTTTTAGTGATGATACAACATTCAAACGTCTGCTCAAAGGCTAATAATTCCGTAATGTTTAGGTTATTCATCAAGTTACATGATGCAACATAGGGCTGAATACAACAAAGGGCAGCTCAACAGCGCATTTTATCGCTGATTTTATTTTGTAAATATTTTAAATTGTCTGTTCGATAAAAATAAAATTCGTGGTAGACTTTAGCTAACAAATAAATTATTCTGTTTGAAGATTATATGAAGATCTTTCCAGTTATTAGAGGTGTAGCAGATTGCAAGTTGCGCAGCGTGGTATCGATCCCGTTCTCGATTGGAGCTTTGCGGGCGGTCTAAGGTTCAATTCAAGCAAATGCTTTGTGGTGAGTTGCGACTAGGTGCACGCTCTTTTCGAATATGAATACACCATTGGCGGGAAGCCCCTATCCCGACTTATTGAAATAGTCCGTTTAGGAGTTAAATTGAATTCACGCCAGATTGTTCATGGTCATTTGGCGGATGTAGCGAAAACAGTTATCCAGAAACCTCAGATTTGTGTGTAATGTAAGACTTCTGGTATGATTCCTCGATTAACATATTATACATGATTTCAGTACGAAGCAAGTTAGAAGCCAGCTCCATAGAATAGAACCTGTTGATTGAATGTATCTGAAACGAATATTTCTTCGATGATATAGTTACTTTCTGAGATGATATAGTTACTTTTTGAGATGATATAGTTACTTTCTGAGATGATATAGTTACTTTCTGAGATGATGTAGTTACTTTCTGAGATGATATAGTTACTTTCTGAGATGATATAGTTACTTTCTGAGATGATATAGTTACTTTCTGAGATGACATAGATACTTTCTGAAATGATATAGTTACTTTCTGAGATTATATAGTTACTTTCTGAGATGATATAGTTACTTTCTGAGATGACATAGATACTTTCTGAAATGATATAGTTACTTTCTGAGATGATATAGTTACTTTCTGAGATGATATAGTTACTTTCTGAGATGATATAGTTACTTTCTGAGATGAAATAGATACTTTCTTCGAAGATATAGTTACTTTCGGAGATGATATAGTTACTTTCTGAGATGATATAGTTACTTTCTGAGATGATATAGTTACTTTCTGATATAATATACTTACTTTCTGAGATGATATAGTTACTTTCTTTTTCTATTTCCTGCCGATTTTCTTCAGGATGTGCTAGGTTACCGTACGTTGTCGTCCAGAAGAGATAGAGGTTTCTTTGGTGAAATTTATTTTCCGATTGTGAAATGGAAACATATTATGTCCTAATTTATTGAAAAACTCCCACCCTTCAGACCTCATAGCTACTTTCACTCGTATGGTTATAATTTATTTGGTATACCTGCATTAAGAACCGAATTATATCGAAATTCTCCAGTTACTCAGGGTATACAATTGCTCAACCATCTTATCGTGATTGCACCAGAGTATGATATGTTTGTGATTAGTTAGAGTAAATTTATTGATGAGTGTCATCGTTACGTAATCATCGTTATGTAAATTCAATAGCCCTACAAGGGTTATTGAACTTTTTTATTGTTGTAATTATCAAAATCCATAGATGTAATAACTGTATGATAGCTAGTAAATAACTAAATAAAATATATTGATTATTTCATTAAATAACATGATTTAATATTATTAACCTAATCATGAATTCGCTGTAGTAAAAATGTTTATGTAACAATCAAGCGTTCATGACAGTCAGATACTCCAAGTTCAGACTCCGACAACTACAGAACGGAAAGAGTCATTCGATTGTAGTGAAGTTGAACGGAATGGTCTGTTTATTTTTTCAATCGTGTATTTCCATAGTTGTTGTCGACATTGGCGAATCACTTGAAGTTTTCTGAAAAGACAAATTGGAGAAATCTATTTGATAGTTGCGAAGTTGAACAGAATCGCCTGTTCAATTGCTCAGTTAAAAGACAAATTGGAGAAATCTATTTGATAGTTGCGAAGTTGAATAGAATCGCCTGTTTGATTGCTTAGTTAAAAGACAAATTGGAGAAATCTATTTGATAGTTGCGAAGTTGAACAGAACCGCCTGTTTAATTGCTCAGTTAAAAGACAAATTGAAGAAATCTATTTGATATTTGCGACGTTGAACAGAATCGCCTGTTTAATTGCTCAGTTAAAAGACAAATTGAAGAAATCTATTTGATAGTTGCGAAGTTGAACAGAACCGCCTGTTTAATTGCTCAGTTAAAAGACAAATTGAAGAAATCTATTTGATATTTGCGACGTTGAACAGAATCGCCTGTTTAATTGCTCAGTTAAAAGACAAATTGAAGAAATCTATTTGATAGTTGCGAAGTTAAACAGAATCGCCTGTTTAATTGCTCAGTTAAAAGACAAATTGGAGAAATCTATTTGATAGTTGCGAAGTTGAACAGAATCGCCTGTTTAATTGCTCAGTTAAAAGACAAATTGAAGAAATCTATTTGATAGTTGCGAAGTTGAACAGAATCGCCTGTTTAATTGCTCAGTTAAAAGACAAATTGGAGAAATCTATTTGATAGTTGCGAAGTTGAACAGAATCGCCTGTTTAATTGCTCAGTTAAAAGACAAATTGAAGAAATCTATTTGATAGTTGCGAAGTTGAACAGAATCGCCTGTTTAATTGCTCAGTTAAAAGACAAATGGGAGAAATCTATTTGATAGTTGCGAAGTTGAAACGAATCGCCTGTTTAATTGCTCAGTTAAAAGACCAATTGGAGAAATCTATTTGATAGTTGCGAAGTTGAAACGAATCGCCTGTTTAATTGCTCAGTTAAAAGACAAATTGGAGAAATATATTTGATAGTTGCGAAGTTGAACAGAATCGCCTGTTTAATTGCTCAGTTAAAAGACAAATTGGAGAAATATATTTGATAGTTGCGAAGTTGAACAGAATCGCCTGTTTAATTACTAAGTTGCGTACTTCCGTAGTTGATGTCGACATAGGCGAATCCCTTGAAATTTTCTGCAGGCCTCAAAAAACAAATTGGCGAAATCTAAAATTGAAGCTATTTCATATTTCAGTAATTCTGTAATAGGTATATTTAACTTTAACTGTTACATTTAAATTACGAACTATTTGTTTTATTTATGTATAACGAAATTGCTTGATCAAAACTTTGTACCAAACTGATGCTCACAACTTAAGCAAATTAAAAACAAATGCATCACTTATCAATTAAAAACAAATAAATTTAAAAATAAAAACTAAGTATATATAATATATTTGGCGTTAATTTTGTAGAAATTCATTATTCACAATTAAATGAAACTACGTGATGTAGTATTATTTCTACTTTCTTTAAGTTCTTTACCACGACCTAGGTTTCGTTGTATTACAACATCTTCAGGTGGACTATTAGCAAAGATCTTTTATTGTTACTCATTGACAGCTAGACTCCCACAACACTAAATTCTCGATTTCTGGTGTTTTGATTAACTTGAAGATATTGCTCATCTAACAATAAGTTCCTATTTTATAAATACTTTAAAATCTAAATAAATTTAAAGAAAGAATAAATAATTGATTATTGAAATTACTTTTACACCGAGACAGCAACATTTTTTTTCTTTTAGAAATTAGTTTAGGCAACTATTTACTATAAACTCGCATCTGAGTTTAACTAACTACAGAGATATTTACAATACAATAATTTAAACGTCAGTAAGTTACTGAATGATAAACCGGCTTAGTTACACCGATGTGACGGTTTGTATGGCGCAGCAAAAGTATTGGCTGCTATCTTTAATCTATGTTAAGTTAGGTTAGAATCTGTCAGATATTTACGGCAAAAAAGCGTTATATTCTATTGAAATTATTTTTTTTGATAATTGTTTATTTTTTCTTTTTTAAATGCTTAATTATCTAACACATGCAAAAAGCAAGATAACTAGACAGCATATTTATTTTAATTTTTGATTTTCTTTTTAATTGGATCAGGTCATGTTACGAAGAGAGATTGAATGAACGCCATTGAACAAAATATAAAATAGGACCAAAAAAAAAATTAAAAAATTATATTGCTGAATTTCAATTATTTTTAATTTACATATCGCGTTTGTATAATAAATCAATTATTTACGATTTACATGTCGCTTTTGCTAGAATTCGCCATTATTAGTAATTTGCATAAAAATAATGCATCTTTTAACCATAGACAAACACCAATTTGACAAAATCGTTTTCCAAAGATAGCGTTGACAGATGTCTAAATTTCATAGGGACACCACGAATTGTCATTTCCATACATTGCCCACTTTGGTGGATAATGGTAAAAGTCATGTCCGTACGTGGTAAACGAATATAGAAAAATATACCTGTCAATAGTTTCTTGAGACGCAAAAACGTCATTGACAATTCCGCCTTCAGTAACTTTATATGAATTTTATTAATGAATATATTTGGCATTAATTTTGTAGAAACACATTATTCACAACTAAATCAAACTACGTGATGTAGTATTATTTCTACTTTATTTAAGTTATTTACCACGACCTAGGTTTCGTTGTATGACAACATCTTCTGATGGGCTATTAGCAAAGATTGTCATGCAACGAAACCTAGATCGTGGTAAAGAATTTAAATAAAGTAGAAATGATACTCCATCACGTAGTTTCATTTAGTTGTGAATTTTATTATATTAATTTCAGTAATGTATCTTTAATTATAAACAATTAACTTCGACTAATTGCAAATAGGCAGTAACTAATTGTATTGTAAATGATACTCCATCACGTAGTTTAATTAATACTCCATCACGTAGTTTCGGTAATTGAATTGTAAATGATACTCCATCACGTTTTATTGTATTGTAAATGATACTCCATCACGTAGTTTCATTTAGTTGTGAATTTTATTATATTAATTTCAGTAATGTATCTTTAATTATAAACAATTAACTTCGACTAATTGCAAATAGTCAGTAACTAATTGTATTGTAAATGATACTCCATCACGTAGTTTCATTAATACTCCATCACGTAGTTTCCGTAATTGTATTGTAAATGATACTCCATCACGTTTTATTGTACTGTAAATGATACTCCATCACGTAGTTTCATTAATTGTATTGTAAATGATACTCCATCACGTAGTTTCATTTAGTTGTGAATTTTATTATATTAATTTCAGTAATGTATCTTTAATTATAAACAATTAACTTCGACTAATTGCAAATAGGCAGTAACTAATTGTATTGTAAATGATACTACATCACGTAGTTTCATTAATTGTTTTGTAAATGATACTCCATCACGTAGTTTCATTTTGTTGTGAATTTTATTATATTAATTTCAGTAATGTATCTTTAATTATAAACAATTAACTTCGACTAATTGCAAATAGGCAGTAACTAATTACAAATAGGTAGTAACTAATAGGCAGTAACTAATTGCAAATAGGCAGTAACAATTAACTTCGACTAATTGCAAATAGGCAATTTTATTATATTAATTTCAGTAATGTGCCTTTAATTATAAACAATTAATTTTGACTAATTGCAAATAGGCAATTTTATTATATTAATTTCAGTAATGTGCCTTTAATTACAAAACAATTAACTTCGACTAATTGCAAATAGGCAATTTTATTATATTAATTTCAGTAATGTATCTTTAATTATAAACAATTACCTTCGACTAATTGCAAATAGGCAATTTTATTATATTAATTTCAGTAATGTATCTTTAATTATAAACAATTAACTTCGACTAATTGCAAATAGGCAGTAACTAATTGTATTGTAAATGATACTCCATCACGTAGTTTCATTAATACTCCATCACGTAGTTTCATTAATTGTATTGTAAATGATACTCCATCACGTAGTTTCATTTAGTTGTTAATTTTATTATATTAATTTCAGTAATGTATCTTTAATTATAAACAATTAACTTCGACTAATTGCAAATAGGCAGTAACTAATAGGCAGTAACTAATTGCAAATAGGCAATTTTATTATATTAATTTCAGGAATGTGCCTTTAATTATAAACAATGAACTTCGACTAATTGCAAATAGGCAATTTTATTATATTAATTTCAGTAATGTGCCTTTAATTATAAACAATTAACTTCGACTAATTGCAAATAGGCAATTTTATTATATTAATTTCAGTAATGTGCCTTTAATTATAAACAATTAACTTCGACTAATTGCAAATAGGCAATTTTATTATATTAATTTCAGTAATGTGCCTTTAATTATAAACAATTAACTTCGACTAATTGCAAATAGGCAATTTTATTATATTAATTTCAGTAATGTATCTTTAATTATAAACAATTAACTTCGACTAATTGCAAAAACACGCAGTGTGATCAGGTTGCAATGTGATTTGTTTAATTAATAGAAACTGTTAAAATGGTTTGATTCGCTTTCAACTATTTCTCAAGTTTAAATAGTTCAGCGACTCTGCTGTAACTTATACTCCATACCATTTCAAAAGAAAATTTTAGTAAATAAACCAATTTGACACTTAAAATGTGTTTTTATTAAAACATCCTCTATTGAATATGCATGATACAATCTTAATATACAATTAATTAATTATCATTGATGTAATGTACTTGATTTGATTTTCAAGTAAGTTATATGCAAGTTTAATGTTCAGCTCCTATATAAATTAAGTTTATTCATGAAGTTAATTTATGAGGTTTAATACGTTTTAGCTTTCTCTGTTCGTGGGTAATATCCAAAAGTCGAATAGCTTCTACGTTGGTATGGTTGAAGAGCCGTTTTTCGAGTTTAATAGTATATTCTTGGATAACTTCGTTAATCCATTTTATGTCTAAGTCGTTGTGAATTTTTTAATTGGTCACATAGCAATATGCGTTGGTAATCTAATAAATAAATAAAAATATGCAAGAACTTGTTTTGGCTTCCGGAAGCCGGATAAACTGGAAGAATTTAAGTTACAAATATTTTTTGACAATTGTGCTGTAACTCAGTGGTTTTAGTGCTCAATCGGGAGGGCTCGCATTCATAACTCCCACGATCATAAAACTTACTTTCTTAGTCATAATAATATGTAGTCTGCACATAAATAAATATTGAAAAGTTTCTTTCTTTTTTATTTAAAGTTTCACAAATATTAACTGTTTCACAAATATTAACTGTTTCACAAATTTAATGAATCAAATGAATAGAAACAAATTATTTAATTTTATGAATTCGGATGATGAAAATATTAATATTCACTGTTTCAGAGTATTATGAGAGCAATCAGAAATTCATCCACTTATTATTAAACAAATATTGAATACGCATTTATTGAGTCAATTTCGATTTAGGGAGGTTTTAATCTGAGTTTTACTCTGTTGAAACTCCTATTCGGAGTTACGGAAATCTTGGGTAGGTTTTTATTTTAAATAATTCTTTTTTAATCTACTTATATACGTATATTATACAAACACAAAAATATGGATATGATCAAAACGTTAAAAACAAAACAAAATTATGTAAAAATTCATATCTATAAACACCCCACCCCCACTGGACTCCTTGTCAACCCCCACCACCGCCCAAATACTATATCTTACTTGTCACCGTGCAGTTACAGAAGAACACTCTCTTTGTAAAGCGCGCTGCGACCGCACGTCATTTGCATGCAAAGACGTGAAGTCGTGCGCGATTTGAAAAGACGCCCTGTGAAAGCATTTATTATAAAAGTAATATTTTAATAAGATATTTATTTACACCATTACAAGAACATAAAATGTCTTCAGCATTTAATCATCACGATTGACTAAATTAAATTTAAAATATTTTCAATTTTATCATTAAAGTGCATAAGTGACAGGATATAAATACTTAAATATTTTCTTTATGTCGTAGTCTGAAAGTGCCCTCCGTGTAGCGTCGAACGACGTTATATGGAGGTCACTTCCAGACTACGGCATAAAGAAAATATTTTCCCCTTTAAGAGTCCGAAATTAATTCTTTCCGGAGAAATACTAAATATGTCATTTGATAGATTGTATAGCCCAATTTGTGATAAAATATTTCCACTTTTTAACTCTTGTATACAAAGACATTACAAGATTTAGTTAAATTTCACACGATTTTGTATGTTAAATTGTCGAGTCGTAAGAGAATAACGCCATCAAATCAATATTGTTTAAATGTTGTTTTACAAAATGAAAACGATTTTTACGAAGAGGATGCGAAAGTAGCACAGTTCAATATTGAATATTCTCAAAATTATATCAATACCTACTACTTTGTTATTTTAACATATTTATTGAATATAAAGGGCAGTCCGCCATAGTTAATGAGATCCACTTGTAAATATCAACGAATAACAATGAAAGTAACACTGTCACTAATAAACTTGGAATATAAAGTTATGCCTTCTATAAATAAATTCGTCATAACCTCATCTGTCAAACACATTCCGGCCTCGACTTAAGTCTAACTTTGGTATAACCTAAAAAAGTATTTCAGGAAGTAAATCTACAGTCACAATCATAGACACAACCTCATATTTTACGTGTTTGTCTATGAAACGCGACGTAGTCACATTTGATTTTTGAAGTAACTTAGGAATAATTATTTCGCTGTTTTGCAGAGTTTGTTACTAGTAATTAATACCTTTATACCTTTGTTATACCAACCTCATTAACGCTATAAATATTCTCAGAATAAGAGTAGGGTAATTTAAGTTTATGTATTTTTTATTAGTAATAGTGTAAGTCTATAAAACACATTTGAAACCATGAATGAATAAATAAGAAAATCACAGCGTACGAGCGTAACGATTTTGACATAATATTAATTTCAATGACCGTCTTCGGTATTTTTTTAGTCTTGTAATCCAAATTTTTGACCATATCTATAAAGAATGATGATTTCAACACATAAAAACATTACATTCACACATAAATTCATTAGATATATAGCACTACCATTTCAAAATAAATCCAGTCGTACTTCAAGCAATGGTCCTATAAAGAACAAAACGTTTTTTAACGGTTAAAAATTAATTAAGCATATATACTATTCGCCATAAGGCAACCCTAAAGCATGGATGAAGTATATTCGATGCTTTTACAAAGCAATTATTACAGATCCTATCCTTCTTGCAGAGATTAAATCTCGTAAAGAGATAGAAGCTGTATATAAATCTAACATGTCGGAAGCTAATTTCCTCTTGATTCGAAAGATCCAAACACAGACTAAACGAATTCTACTTAAAAAGGAGGGAAGACTAGAAGAAATACTACCTGTCTCTCTGTCTCTCTCATCTGCTACTCTTTCTTCTGTCATTTGGAATGATAAGGTAAACAAAACACAGCTGTATAAGTTAAAAACTGCTTTTAATTTGACGCACTTAAATACACCGCACAATTATGTTTTTCAGCAATATTCATTATATTCTAATATTTTTAAGGTTATTCAATTATCAAATAATTAATTGATTAATGTTCCCTCAGGAAAACTATTTACGGTATTAAGTTATTCAATAGTATAACTAGGTAGAACACAGATTTACTGGAACACGTTAATTTTTAAAATGATGAATAGTATAATTGTTGTAAAGGATGGACTGTTACTTGAGTAAGGTTAATATAGAAGCGACTTCTATACTAATTGTTGAGTTATTCTTGCTGCGACTTCTATACTAATTGTTGACTACTGTACTATTTTGCGACTAAGAGTTTGTCTAACGTACGTTGTGTCTATTTTGCGTCTAAGAGTACATAAAACGGGCAGTTGCAAACTTATCTGTTGATACAAAAAAAATATAAACATTATTATATTGTTGATTAACGATATCATCCTAAATACTCGTTTAAATACGGTGCGGCAGATCACACGTCAGGAGATATCAAATCTCAGCATGAGACTAGAGACGAGGACGTGATCAAAGGTATGTTTTTAATCAAGTGCTAATCAAAATTCTGATCTGGGAAGTCTACATATTTTAAATTGAACTTTTACGGATTTAACTCATAGAAATTTAAAAAATATAATTAATACATTAGTTGTTTAATTTTTAAGTTACGCCCTTTTGGCCTGTTTTTAGCCTGATCTCCCCAAACCCATTCATGTGGATTGGGTAGACCAATTTTTAAATAAACTTGCTTTCCCATCCATCCCCAATCTAAATGAACTACCAAAGATATATAAATTTACATACCTTAACCACTTTTTAGGAGAAGGTTCTTATATTAATGAATTGGATTTAACCTTACATCATCTAAAGGACTCTTCACCTGGTATTGATGGAATCTCATGTTAAATAGTAAAAATACTACATCTACCCGTTGGCATGTTTTACCTCTCGTGAGGCTATATTCCAAAATCTTGAAAACCCCAAATAATAATTCGCATTCTCAAACCTCTTAAAGATTCCAATATAGGTTCATCCTACAGATCCAGAGCCCTTTCACCTGTTTTAATTAAAATTTCCGAATACCTATTAAAAATTGATTGGAATGGTTAGTAGAATATTATTTCAATGCAGTAAACAATCAATTTGGCTTCAGAAATGCAAAAAATACGGTGGATAACCCTAGTATCTTGACCATCGACTTTCGACCTGATCTCTCCTGACCATAGTTCGTTCTTGCTGCATTCGTAGAGCTTTTCTCAGCCTATATAACATAAACCTTTTCAATTCTCAAGAAAATTATTCGTGATTTCGTCAAGATTACAGTATGTAATCAGAAGTATATAAAATCATCATATCAGAAGTATATAAAAGTAGATTACCAGCGTATTGCGATACACGATGTAAACCTTTTCCGTTGTGTGTTGAAGTACGCTGATAATCTACTTTTATATACCTCTGATAAGTAAATAACGGCTGCCGAAAAGGCTTTAAACTCTGGTCTTGTTAACTTGAGCATGTGGGTAAACTCATAAAAGTATCAATTTATCCTCAGCAAATAGTGATCTTTTTTAGAAGAACAATAATCCTCTTATCTCTATTTCCTAGGACTCTTCTATACTTTCCACATAAAATTCCTAAATATGTCCGTAAACTTAAAATAATCCTGAAATAATTATATGCAACATATCACGCTAACCTTTTTTTCAGACAGTAGCTTTCTGAGTGTCCAGATCAAGCAGCATACACTTGATTTAGATTGATCCTTGGTCACTGCGGCATAATACATAATCAAATAGTTGATGCAAAAGCTCGGTACGCTGCTGTGAACGGATATTCATGTTATTCTGGTAATTTGATTAAGGATTTTCTACTTTTAACTAGCTCTTTTATTGTCTCTAATTGGCAGACCGCATAGATAAGACCATATCAAATGGCGAGAGCGGGGTACTCCGGTTCTAACCTACTAGCCTCAAAACCTTGGTCAGCAAAACATAGTTTTTCTGGAAGAGAAACCTCGGTGAGGCATTGCTATATTCCTGCCCATTTGGCTAGGCTACTTATAAGAGGTACTCCACTTAGCGATTGCAGGATTGGATCTAAATCATCTTATTTAAATAATTTATTTTCTTAGTTCATTTATAAATTGTTAAAGTATACAATTCAGTTATCAATTAACGTTAGGTCTATTTTATCAGTTGCCAACAAACCAATTGTAGAATTTATAACACGATATTTAAGAAAGAGTGACATCAAAATCTAGAATTTTGTTTTTTGCATGTTCGATATATACACATGCTTGTTTTTGGTTCTCTATATATTTTAATTGTTTTTATTTCATCTGTTAATGCTATTTTTATTTACAATTTTGTTTTATTTATATATCTTTTCATTTTAATTTAATTTTTGTTTTGCTTTCCTACATATGTTGTAGTTGTGAGTTTATAGATGTTTTATATAAGTAAGTAACAAAGACAAATATCCAAGAAATACGGTAGTTGACTCATTCTAAATTTTGATATTTTTCGTACAATATTGTGAAATATAAGTTAATTAAAAACCAGTCTTGAAAAAATTCAAAAATTGATTGAAAAATAAGCCAGTTGTAGGCTTCTAAATTTTAAGATACGGATAGAGTTGTGTATATCCCTGTCTCTTTTCCTCTCGTAGAATATAATGTGCAATATTAAAAATGACCTCACAACACAGTTTTACCGTCCTTCTCTAAAGGTTAAATTTTTGCACTCTTCGTCAGATTGTATCTTGAAATTATGATTAATGAAATAAAAGAATTTTTTTCAAATACCCAATTATTTAGTCAGTTCTGCCTACCTCCTCTAACTTGACGTTGGCAAAGGTTCTCTATCAAGAAAATAAATGCGACAAAATAAAAAGATAATTGTTGCATGAAATGTTACTATTTTAAGGAAATATTTTTGCAAATATTTTGAAGAACACACCGGTTTCAGTCATACCAAAGTTATTATTGATATGATCAGAAAGTGACCACTTTTTGGCGTACAAATCAATTTTATCTGCTTTGGTGTAATTACCAACACTACAATTTTTACCACCATTCGAAATCGGTGTAAAACTAACGCTGCTTGCCAAGTTTTCACGTAACTTTCTAACGTAGCATAGAACACTCTCCCCACTTCTTTACTTACTTTCGTCACGCGCTTTTGTAACGTTATCTGAATTCTTACCTTGTAAGAATTTTCATGTCACTAAAATTGTATGTCCTTACCGGCGTCATTTAGGCTCTTATCCTTTTAAATAAAAGTGATGGGGAACTTCGGGTAAAAAGGGTTTAAAATAAAACAATACTTTTATAATGATTTGTAAATATTATATTAAGAAAATAATAACTGCTCATAAGATTGTATAATGATCATCAGACATAACAAATGATTTCGCGGCGAGCAGTTTTACCAATTCAAATTGCTCCGAAACACATTTGCCGACATATTCGTGAATGTTTCTTTGTTTTATATCGATGTTATTTCGGACAATTGCCAAAAGGAAACTTCGCTTTCTCGATTGAAAATGATAAAATTTTTTTATTACATATTGTCACTAATACTTGTTATAAATGTTAAAATAAAGTGCTATTTTTTTTGTAGCTATAGTATTATTAAGTACATCATTATTGCTGTAGGAATATGTAAGACGTATGCTTGTATCCATTTTTAAGCTTAAAAGTTATTAAAAAATAATTATATTAATAAAAAAATACTAATAACTAAATAATAGATACAAAATAATTGCTCAATAAAAATACCATTACATTTATTTTTAAACAAATTATATCATCGGCTATATCGCGTTTATTTGTGGATAATTAGAAAGAGATCGTCTACAAAAAATTGAAGTAAAATCGTAGAAGTTATAAATTTAATTAAATAAAAAAAACAGTTCGAGTTTGAGTTGACATTTTCACAGAGAACGTTTTGTATCAATAACATCATGTCATATTAATATTACAATTACTCATTGAATTATGTAAACAATTATGCAATATTTTAGTTGTCTGTTTTTTTAAAGAAGCAACTCAAAAAGAAAAAACGGAAACTGACTCGAAAGAAAAACGGAAACTTTATAAGATCACTGACGAGTTCCTCTATTAATTTTTCGAAGAAACTGCTTGACACAGAAAGCACTGATATAGCAACAAAGCATATAAACGTGCATACCTTAGCTCATAAAAAAAATATTTATATTGAAATGTCAGTGGGACGCTGGGTACAAATTGGTATCTCATTTGAAAGGGTCACAAAAATATTTTTTCGTAATTTTAAATAGTTTCTCTTCTGAAATTTTCTGAAAAATATCTAAAGAATATTTTCCTAAACAATAAAATCCAAAATTAAGAAAAATATTTTTGAAATGAAAACTTCTTGAGACGCATTGAGCGATTTTTGGTAGGGGAAAATCTTAAGGGTTCGCGTCACTGACACGCTAGTGTTGACAGTATATTTGAAGCTATGAGTATGACGTGTTGCGCTTGGCCAGTATTGAAAGAATATATACAACACATTGTATATACCCGTCGACTGTATGATGTACGCGTCGGACGCTTTTTGGATGGGTAAAGTCTTATGAGTTCGCGTCACCGAATTACTGTAATAGCAGTACATCTAAATAAGGGTGACGTGTTGTGCAACATTAGTGCTGTGTATATCTATACACAGCACTAATGCTGTAATACAAGTGAAGTAAAATTGACTGGATTGGACAGTTAAATGTGTGTATACAATGTATTGTTTAAATTGTGTTTTAGTTTGATTATTATTTAAGTTGTTTAATTGTATGATCCCTGTGCACTACGACAGTGAGCACTAAATATGTTAATATTTTTGTATAGAAAAATTAATAACAAAAACAAAGCATTTATTTTCAAATATTTCCAAAATTCGTATCAATATTAGCGTACATAGTTTTGAATTTTCACTTCTGTCAACAGTGTTCCCGAGACAGCCTGTTTTTTTTTCTTATATCTTTATTAAATTTTGAAATAAAATTTCATTTACCTAATTTATCCCCCACCCCCCAACATTTCTTTATAAATACTTTTGAATCTTAATTATTAAGATTAATTTTATTACTTATTACTATGGTAAAAGGTAATTTCATTACTATGGTAAATTTTAAATTTCAAGGTACACAAGATTCAGAAAAAAATCTACTTTAATAGATGGATATATGGATACACCACTAATCTTAAAAGGGTTCTATTTTTTCTTTTGAGGTATATAACTCTAAAAGAGAGAAAAATTCGTAGAAATTAATTTATGCCATAGTCTTAATATAGTAAACTATCTACACAGGTTACGGTAGCGGCGTAACTCTACGTTGAAAGCTACGGCGCAGTTGCTACTATCTTGGGACTTTTATCACAAAACGTTTTTATAGATCCATACTAATTTATTTATAGTTGCTTCTCTATATTTCCACTAATAAACTCGACATAGCATTTAAAAATATTTACTTTAAAAACTAAAAATAATTGCCAAAATTAACAATATGGAATTATCACAATGAGACATGGTTCGCTCGTTCTAATTAATTTTTGTAGTTTATAGAAAAATATTTAATTAAAAAATAATAATATAAAAAATATACTTTCTATAAGAAAATATAAAAAAGAAAATTAAGTACAATAAGACAAGATAGTTTGACATTTAAAAAGAATAATATACATCATGATTTTTTTAAGTTTAAGAACTAAAATATACTGAAATATGTTGTTTAAGCTCAACATTTTTATAGATTATCTGAAAAAATGTAATTACGTGACAGATGATGGAAATGCAATGGATTCAGTCTAATGGTGAAACAAGGTTTGTCTTGACGTGGACTTTGTCAGAAGTCACTCGCGTCTAATGGTGGTGCTTTTTTAAGTTTTGGGAAGCAAAGGAAAGGCTGCGTCTTTTTCAGCACTGCATATTTAGACTTTTCAGATAATCTATAAATTAAATATCTCAGTCATATCATATAACATTAACAAAGGAAAATAATTGAATGCTACAAGGAAGGATAAAGCTATTTAAGCTAGACGATTTTTATAGTAGCTCAAAGATTTTCTAAAAAAATTAAAAAAACAAAACAAAATTTACAAATTAGACCTTTCAATATTTATTTTTCCGTCCTCTTAAACCTCATTTTCTTTCCCTTGTAACTTCCAATTACTTTTCGCTTTTAGTACACAAACATTTTTCATTTCTGATTACAAATTGTCAAATTTGAATCATTAAAAAACAATTTTTCTTTTTAATTACAAATTATTAAAAAAACAAAGTCGTGTTTTTTCTTGAGTTTCTTCGTTCGGCGAATAATATTTTAATGGTTAATTTTTATAATAATATGGTCATAAAACATGAAATTATAATAAAAATGGCACCTAAATTGCTATAAATATAAGGCAATTATGTTGCTATAAAATAGCTGATAATATAAAAGCGCACATGCGTGTATATATATATATATATATATATATATATATATATATATATATATATATATATATGTAAATATACTCACATTTATATGTATACGTACAGATATATGAATTTATATGTACGATACAAATTAAGAAGTCGAGGCAATTTATTTTTATAAAAAAGTACGAGTTAAAAAGCTTATACACTCGTGGGCTGAAGATGCATTGATTACGTTTTGGAACAACCTGTATATCGTTAGTATGGCAGTGGACAATCAAATTTTAAACGCAGTGTCAAACTCGCATTTTATCAGATGTACTTTTCAGTAACTATACTTTACATAATTTACCATTTTTTACCAGATTGACTAGGTCAAATATAGCTCTTATAACTAGGGTGGATAAGAAAGAACAAAATAATTTAAAAAAGGTCAAATGCAGGTCAGATTCGAGCGCCTATTATTCCGTTCCTAGTTTTCACATGTCAAACATAGTTAATATAATGATTTAATTGCATGGTCAGGTTTCACTTGATATCAATTTTATATTTATATATTAAAAAAGAAACTTTTTTAATCATCATTCAAAATCAAAAGCTTTTTTCCAAAATGGACCTAAAGTTTTGAAATATACAATTTGGAGGCAAAAGGTTGAAAAAATTAATCAGCAAAAAATTAATCAATTAGGTTTTTTTATGTTTTTAGGTACCGAGCCCCTAAAATGTTAGTTGCACTAATTTAATAAAAAGTTTAAGTTTGTTTTTACTGACCATTCATTGCTATAGGTGCATGCATGTGTGGAAATTTAAAAGAAAAATGTTAATATGCGTTTTTTTTTAAACACTAATGCGTAAATCTAAATTTGAGCAAATTAATTTTATAGAATTATCAAATACTAATCATCAAGTGATACATACACAAAAAAATTTATATATTAAAAAAAAATAATATCCATCCAAAATTAAGGGTTTTTTTAATTGGTGTCACTGGTATATTTAAAAAACAAATTCACTTTCTTTGAAAGTTTAAATGATAATCAATGGGTTTAAAAATGTCGTTCGGACATAAAATGTAACCAAAGTAATTTAAAAAAAAAAACTTTCTTCAATCTTTGTTTTCAAATGATATAGTTAGACATTTTAGTTAATTCACAGTCTTATGATAAAACTACCTCCAGTAGCCAGCAACCTATTGGAACCAATATGATCCATACGGTGAGTCCCCGGTATCAAATATGTTAAAGAAAATAGAACAAGACAATAAATATATCTACCACACTGCACATGGAAATTCGCGCGTTTGAAATTGAACTTTGTCCGCCCTAAATTCGATTGTACATTAGCGCACTAACCCCACTTCCGTCACACATTTTCGCGATGCTATCGCCCGATTAGAGAATTTATCCGTAATCAAAACTGTTATCCGAATCTATTTTGTAACCGGCAGTATATGACATTTTTTTTAAATGATCTTGATGAACGAATTTTTTTTGCAAATTATTATTTGTTACTTTCAACATAAAATATAATATCATTAAAGGTTAAAAATAAGGACATATTTTGTACCATCTTCAAAGGTTTAAAAAGGGTTTACCATTTAAAAGCATCTCTTTAAATGGATACATTTCTGTGATCTAAATTTCTAGCATTAATATAATTCAAAGTATGCTAAGGAAGTGTTAATAGACTTTTTTCTTTAAATTCATTTAAAAAGTTAATGGATTTTAAAAAAAATCAGTTTACGTCTTTTACCCCTTAGTACCTTACGATTAAAAATGAACGAATGTTTTTTGATAATAATCTTTTAAGGCATCGTAATTAGATCGCTTAAGTTTTGTATACTTAGATGACTATAAATTACGTAACACGATGGAAACACTCAGATAAATTAGACTAAATGTTGCCAAAAGATAAATTAGTACAAAAAAGAGTTTGAGAAATATTATTTTGCATTTAAATATCGAGTTAATTCAATTCTGAGTTCAAAATCAAAAATTATATAAATTTTATTTAATTTTCATTAGTATTATCTTTTTTTGTTTTAATCTATTTTAAGAAGATAAAAATAATCATACATATTAAACTTTTACAATACCGTAGACAAAAACCATAAATTTTGGAAACGTCACATTTTCGATTACCAATGAGTATTCGTATCAGTTGGTGTTTTTATTATTATATTAATAAATATCAATATTAAGGGTGTATATAAATTAAACCCTTTCGTTGTCAATTTAACTTAACTGAATGTTTTAGGAATGTATCTAAATTCAGACTTTCGAGAAAATCCATAGAGCGAAGATATTAATCCAGAATTCATAATGGTTATTTTATTTTCAAAATAACGATACATACATATTCTAACATTTTGCGATGTTATATTATCAAGAATGATACAAATGCGTTTTTACCAAAAGACATATTCACACGTTTCTCTGGATAATATTTAATAATCATCGTTATTAACCTTAAAGTTTGTTTTCCAAAGTTAATCATTTAAACTCACGGTTAGGATGTTAATGAGTTTATGGATAAAGTACTATCTTGAAGGGATAATGCAATTAATCTTTTTAGGACTCTTTGCTGTTAGAACTAGTCGCGATAATTTATTCGATGCATTAAAAAAATGTTGATTCTATAATCTGCAATATTTGCAATTAAAATTTTGCTAAAAATTAGCAGACCTAACTAAAAAGTGATAATTGTAAACCTCAAAGCATTATCTGTGCTATAATATTTGCACAGTTCGCGTGTCCGTTATGCCAAATAATATCAGTTGACGTAATAAAAAAAATTGATTTCCGTCGCAGTCATTACACGTATGTTTAAAAATGAGATTTTTTAAAATAATTTGTGCCCAAACGAGATTACAAACTCAAATAACTTTGTGCCACAATAGGGATTTAAAATACATGCCACCGTGCAATGACAGGGTATTTTTAGATTCCTCCGATCTAAAAAGGGCATTAAGACTAGTACCTATATTATTTCAGATGCAGGTATTGTATGTTCCCCTCTTTTCTATATTGGGTCGACCGGTATGTGAGAGCGAGTTTACAATACAAATAAAACTCGTTCGAAAATTTCAATTTGTGTAGGTAATTTTGACAAACAAAACTTTGATTTACATTTGCAAGCGCCGTCTTGCATCGTCCGTACTGGTTACTATTAAAATATTGCCTTACGTAATGCATTAAGAATTTTTTTTTCTTTTAATTTCAATGCGAATTGTTTCGTTGTTTGGATCGATTTCAGTTTAGCCAAAATGTGAATTTTCACTTTTTTTTATTTTAAATGAAAGGTTATAGGTAAAAAATGGAATATTAATCAAAAGTAGGGCTCGGTCGTGATTATTTTACTAAAAAAAGGAATTTTAAAAAGTTTCCATACAAAAATAAGCTTTGTCAAGGAAGTATGAGTTATATGTTTTTCAACTTAATTGCCATTATGACTAAACACAGAATTTGCAAGTACAAAGGGAAATTGATTTAAAAAAAACAAACCTACAAAATAAAAAAATGTCAAATCGCAAAAAAGATCGCATAAAGTGAGGTTATAAAATTTGTTTGACAGCCAATTGGCAGCCGTTTTTTCATAAAAAGAGCATTTTTTAAATCATTTTTTTATAATAATATAATCGTATCCAGGCCTTAATTTAAATATATCGTTATTTATATGTATTCTTTCATTTAAAACCAAAAAAAACGGGGAAATTTACATTTTCACTAAACTGAACTTAAACCCGTTGTTTATTATTGTTAGTTGTAGATAGCTAAACCAGCGAGTGATATCTACCCACTACATGTTACAAGCTAAATTTATTATGAACTTAATGCACAAGTATTGGAAATAAAAAAAAGTAATCAAAGCCATTGTAATTTAGATATTTAGTTGTTTTTTTAAATTAAAATACGAAAAATGATTCGGAGCTCCAATAGTATGAATCCTAAATTGTACGCCCATAATTAAAAATCCGTTGTTAGACAATAATATGTATACGTTTTCGTATCAGCTGGTATAATGAAGACGTTAAAATTACATTTACTTACATTAATATTTATAAGTTTTATTCAGATCTATAAATTGTTTTTTTATAACATTTAGTTAATTATTAAAAACAAAAAAATGCCAAAAGAAAATGGCGTCTGACGTATAAAATTATTGTCGAAACTTGCATGTAGATACTATATGTCTAATTCGATAAAATATGTTTTTTTTTCTTTTCATTTCATTACAAAATTGACATAAACTATTTTATTAGTTTTCGGAATGTACATTTTATATTTGGATTGATATAGAAATCAGCTTTGACATATTACAAAGTAAATATCAGTCTTCTTTGAAAGTCATAAGCACACACATATGTATAATATATATAATTATTTGATAAACGTTATGATATCCTTAGTTTATAATAAAACATACTTATAGTTGGCAAGTATAAACAGATCATTATTTATATATAAAAAGTTACTACAAAAGACGTAGCAGCAAAAGATTATAATATCAAAAGTTGGATACTGACGTAATTAAGTCTTTTAGAACGAACTCACTCAGACAATCTCTCACTAACACTAAATTCGTCTCGACGTTCAAATTTAAACATTTCTTTTTAACTTTTCACTTTATAATTTTCCAATTACGCCAGCGGCAGGCGAAAATAATTTCTATATATTTCGATTCAATCACAAATCTCGCGTATTACTTTTCAATACGGTTTACCCTACAAATTTGTAAACCCTAAAACGAGATATCGAAATCGCGTTATCGACGTGAAATTTCGCGAATCTCGATTGTTATCGTCGTAAACAAATAATTCGTGTTAACATTTCGTTTTGACTCAACTAAACACCTCCTTTTGTGTCCAATCTTTCGGCAAGTTCCCCCATTAGCTCTCTATAAATAAGCGGGTCGATATTCTTGCCGAGCTGGTAGAGAACAAACCAATCGCCGATCTGGCACTTGCTGGCCACGGCTTCCACGTGTTCCTGGGGAGCGAGGCGGGATCGCGCGCGTAGTAGGTACAGTCGAACCTTGGGGCCCGCCACAACAAAAGCTCTGTATGCCAGTGAAATACCGCTCAAAACGCTCAAGATTATAAACCAGAACCACAAGAAGACGTAAATCTTCTCGTTGACTATGTTCAACGGTAGCACGCAGAGGCCGTCGAACTTCTGCACGGTTCCAGAAGGACCGTATTTGTGGAAGGTGCATTTCGTGACTTTCGGAAACACCCTCGCCATAGGATCCTGTCTTTCTTCGGGCTCCATCTCGGTGAAGCGCACCACGTCCCGTCCGTACGTGGAAAACTCGCCATCTAGGAAGAAATCCATGAAATAAATCTGCCCGACCACGTTGATGAAATTAAGCACCTCGCATATGAAGAAACGGAAGGCGTAAAAGTTCTGCGTGTTGAGGTTGCTGGCGAAGTAATCGACTAGAAGTTTCTTCCGCTCATTCTTGCAGGATTCGGCTACTAATGGGCAATTTAAGTCTATAACCAGCATCTTTATTCTACCGCCTTCCCACGTTTTCCAAAGGTAGCGCGGAATGTAGAATAGGATGGCTTGGAAGAACAGTACGAAACAAACCCACTGATAGTACTTGTGGTACTTGACTTCGTCTTCGCCTGGTACATGCGGCGCTACACCTGGCTGCACCACGTGCTTCCCCACTTCGCCATGCTTCTCCGGTATCGTGAAAGTCGAGTATATCCAACAATAAGTATCCATAACGTTCAAAGGAATCTCGTCGACGATGCAGTCTATCGGGTCGCCTATGTATTGACGCGACGTGACCAGTAGCGAAAACGCCACCAGTATTATAACGGTCCCTTTGTAGTGTAGACGGAATATGTTGTTGTCGATGCACACGGAGTCAAGTTTAAGGAGCCCCTTAATGGAGCTGAACACGTCAAACATGGCGGTCGCTTTTTATTTACAGTTCACGCTTTACACATACATACACACTCACACATACGGAACGCGGGGTACGCGCGCGTCGGTCGTGCTACTCCGTCGGCGGTCGGCGGTGCAATGCGGGGTGGGGGTTCGCGCAGGCGCTCGCCGCCCCTCCCCCTGTGCCCGGCTCCCCCCGCCCAACGAGCCGCAGCCAATGACACTTTGACCTTATTTCGGAGGTTGCATCTAGGGATGAGCGGAAACGGTTATCGATAGTTTAGCTACGTACTTCCGTGTGTATGAGTTTCGTGTGTCGATTTAGTTTTAAGAGGCAACGTTTTAAAATAAATAAAAAATTTACTAAATCAGTAATGAATAAAAAGGCGTATCAATTTAAATATTACGGCATAGCTTATACACGTTTATTTAGTTTAGAACGAATTTACGTATAAAACGTTTAATATCACATTCAGGACGAAGGAATTTTATTTTAAACGCCTAAAATCGTTGGTGTTATTGGGTTGTAAAATCCTTTATACCTCTTGACTGAAACGCTTTAGAAGGCTGCTATTATACATACAATATCCAATTGGGATCAAACACACTTTAAGAATATTTCCATTAGTAAACGCAAAGATAAATAAATAGTAAGTCCAAACCTTTTCTAATGAGGTACCTTTTCTAAGATAATGCTAATGCAATAGTCGAATCAAAATAATTTTTTTAAAAATCCTAATTGGTCTGACTGATATATATATATATATATATGTATATATATATATATATATATATATGTATATATTTATATATATATATATATATATATATATATATATATATAGATATATGTATATACATATATATATGTATATATTTATATATATATATATATATATATATATATATATATATATATATATATATATATATATTAATTCGGCCAGTGATGTAATACTAAAATATTTTTTCGTCTATTTTTTTAAGTCAGCATTTTTACTTGTGTTTATCGTTAAACAAAAGTAACTGTTAAAATTTGGTAGTATGCACGTATACAACAAATATTTTTTATAAAAGAAACGCTATTATATATCCAAATATAATATATATCCAAAGAATATATCTAATAGAAAGATTGGATATAATATATATCCAAAGAAAAACAGAAAAGTCTATTTGTCGAACAAAAATTTACTTTAATAAACCCTTTGTATTATTGTTGAATACTAATTACCTTGGAAATGTACTATATTTCTATTACATAAGACCATAGCTGGTTATCAGAATAAGCAAAAGACACAATAAATAAAATGCCTTAGTAAGTATCTATAACATATAACTGCACTGTTGCATTGTGTTATCGACTCAGTATTCCAATGGCGTCTGAACAAGAGATTCTATTTTAATGTAAACAAATATACATTGATGATATACTCCAGCTTACTTGCACATCTTGTGCGCAGCTATGTGCTGGAAGAAATCACGTTCGAAAGCATGCCCGGATTTCGAGGTAATTATGGATGACCATCTCATATTCAATAGTCATATCGAAATCTGTCAAAAAGCTACTAGGATTTGTCATAAGCGATTCAAATGATTTTCATGACATCAAATATATCTCGACTATGTTCAACTCTTAAGACCGTAGTATTCCTGAAACCACTGCAGTAATCAGGTCTCCGTATGAAGCTACTTATATCCTCATGTCGGAAATATATTAAAAAATTTCAATAGTTTTTTTTATCACGAAATTTATGGGTTTTACACTTTATTAACTACGATGTATCTTTTAACTACGATGGGTATTGTTTTCAATCATGCACTGTTTTAAATTTTTCAATCTATACGTTTTTAGCCTAGTATCTCTCACCAGCCACTTACTGCTCATGTATGTATATATATATTTATATATATACACGTTGTCCGGAAAAAGAAAGACGTTATTCCTTGGCTAAAAATAGTAGTAATTGTCGTTAAAATAAAATTTAAAAGATGACTTTTTTTTCAGAAAATTGAAAATAATGTTCATAATTAATTGTCATCTTTTCCGTACACACGTTACTCGCGTACATTGTTCATCGCCACTCGAGGGATTAACCCGAGAACAGCCGCGAAGACATTATTTTTTCATCTGTTCACCCTTCTAAACACAATTTTTATTGTGTGTATATTTTTCAGTTTATAGATTAGTTTTCTTGCAAACCATTTAAATGAAATTTAATTTTTTGAGGTAAAACTTCTTTTTCGTATTGATAGATTAAATGCTGGAGGATAATTCCACAGCGTTTCATAACAACACATGACGCTACCCCGACGCCATCTATCTGTCAAATTTACATTAATGTCTTTAAAATATTAAGTATAATATTCATTGAAATAAATGTTGGAATTTGAACTACAAACCACAGATGACAGAGTTCTTTATTATTATGTTTAAAAATATTTTTAAAATTTAAATCTGGGAATAACATAATGTTTTTTTAATATTTAGATTAGTACATGGACGAGTATATCCAATACTACATAATTACATTATGCCCGAGCAACACGGCTTTGTTCGTGGTAGATCTACCACCACTAACCTACTACTTCACTCTCAGCACTTGTTCGAGTCATTGGATTCCAGACAGCAAGTCGACGTGATATATACAGATTTCAAGAAAGCATTTGACAAGGTTGATCACTTATTATTGATGCGAAAACTAGCATTTAACGGTATCAGGGGCAACTTGCTTAGATGGTTTATTTCATATTTAACTAATAGGCAGCAAGCAATTAAAGTAAATGGGTTCTTATCACCATATATCCAAGTGACTTCAGGTGTACCACAGGGATCTATATTAGGCCCTTTCTTATTTATTATATTTATTAACGATATAAGTACCTGTTTTAGAAATAGTAATTTTCTAATGTATGCAGACGATCTAAAGCTATTTACTCTTGTAAAAGACATACATGACTGTTCGAATATGCAAGCTGATCTCGATAGACTTCAT
Organism: Druceiella hillmani; assembly: GCA_039881145.1. Lineage (NCBI taxonomy): Eukaryota > Metazoa > Arthropoda > Insecta > Lepidoptera > Hepialidae > Druceiella > Druceiella hillmani. The sequence continues at coordinate 3,673,407 of JAYKKI010000073.1, read as the reverse complement.
GTTTACTGTGAAGAGAACAAACTGCATTTAAGTTACTCGAAGTGCAAACAAATCTCTTTTACAAAGAAGAAAAAACAAATAAATTTTAAATACGCAATAGGAGGGAATTCACTCGAAAAAGTTGACAGCATGCGTGACCTTGGTGTCATTTTTGATAGTAAACTGCATTTTAGTTTGCATGTTGAGCAGATTATATCTAAGGCCTATAGAATGCTTGGCTTCATACTAAGAACAGCCAAAGTATTTAAAAATACTGAAACATACTTAACCTTGTACAATGCCCTTGTAAGATCACAACTTGAATACGCTGTTGTTGTCTGGAATCCACTATATGCCACTTATTCTGGTAGTATCGAGAACATACAAAAAAAATTTTTGAACGCTCTTCAGCATCGTATAGGTGGCGGTAAATTACCATATAAAATATTACTTAATAATTATAAATGTGATGCCCTCTATCACAGACGTTCATTATTAGAGTTGATGATTATGTTCAACATCTGTCAAAGTAATTATGACTGCCCATCTCTACTAAGTCAGATAAAGATTCGAACGTCCAAATTAACTCGTAGCCATCTCTTATTTCATGTCGATAATGCACGAACAAACGCCGGTGTCAGAGCACCGCTACGACGGTTGTGCGACTTGTACAATAAAGAGATGTTGACACTTGACATCCTCGCAAGTCCACGCCCCCAGTTTCGATCAGATGTAAAGAAAAGGCTTCGTGAAATTTATGCTCAGCAGACGGATCATTAATGTTATTATCATTTTACTTTTATCATTGTTTGTTCAAATTAGTTAAATAGAGTGCGTCACATAAATAACTTGTAATCCATAGTTGCAGCTTTATTTAATTGATAAGTTAATTACATGTATTTTCTATACTAATTTTATGTCTTAATTTAAAAAAAAATTGTTTCACTTACTTCCATTAACATTGTCACATTTATGTATTGTTGTATTTAATTGGATATATATTAATGTATTTTTTTTTGTTCTTTGTGGAAATGTTAGAACACAAACTTATTTCGTATTTAGTGTTCATAGAATAATTCAAATAGTTTGTGTTTGTTTTTTTCCCTTTACAGAAAAAAAAAAAATAAAAAAAATAAAATATTTACTATGAATGAACTTTATATTTAATTACAGATAAATTTCTGTTAGAATAAATTTAAAACGATACACGTGAGATTGCAATAACTTATCTTTGCGTATTACACATTGCATATAAATAATATTATCAGAATAATCTACATCAATTTTATTCCCGTTTTCCTTAACGAATTACTAAGAACATGATTAATATAGAAACTTTATCACAATAATGAATAATTAGCTATTAATAATACGTAGGCGCTAAACAATGAATGGACATTCATTCAAGCGATTTACGATCAATGAGGAAAAAAAGCAGGTTAATGCGTCAGTCGGTAAGGTAAGGAAAATCTCAATTTGTACACTTGTCACCGCTTGTTTCAACACAATAAAGATAAATCAATAGATTATTTACTGAATTACTAATAATATTCTTTGATTTATCCTTGAAGACTCATTTTTTCAACGATTATACATATTAACCAAATATGTGGATGGTTAATAATATTCGTTTATTTATCCTTAAAGACTCACATTGTGTACATTTAGATATATTAATCAAATGTCTGTCGTTTTGGGTCATAATAGTTTTGATGGCAACTTTAGTTTGAAAAATATTGGGGCTTCAAGATAATATAAAAAGTTAAATAAAATGTTTCGAATAAAAAAAGCTAATGAAATCGAATTCTACATCTTAAAATTTATATTAGTAATAGTAATGAAGCACTGATTTCATAAGTGAACATTGATATTATTTTTTTAATATTGCAATTTATTTGTAGCCTGTAGAAGAAAAATAATTGTCCCTATTAAAAGTATAAATATATTTTCTTCTAGTGTGAGCAGAATCTGTGGAAATACGATAGGGTTGCTAAGGAAATGTTAGCCATAAATCTAAAATACCTCCAAGTAAACGTAGCATACCTAAAGTTATATGCGAACAAATGTAGTAAACAGATACGATAATTTTTGAGCCGTTTCTTAAACCTCTTTAGAAATAATTCATAAGCAGAGATTTCTGAAATAAATCGACAAAACATTTCAAATTCATCGAAAATAATATCTCGGTTTTTTATCGTAAGGATTAGTGTACATTGATATAAAATATCATAATGTTAAAATTAAAATGTGATGACGCAGTAACAATTTGACGTTTAGAATATATTTGTGAATATGTTTAAACGTTAATACTAATATTTCATACTAAATGAAAAAGCCGGTCAAGTCTGCCTCGCGCATCGAGGGTTTCGTACCTTGTTTGAAGTGAAATTACTTAATTAAATATAACTAATCATTAAGATAAACTTCATATCGTAATAAATATTTAATAATGGCTGATATAGTTAAGGCTGTAGATATTCTCGTGAATTTCTCATAAACCATGATATCTGGAATAATCGTTAATTTTCCTAAAACCTTTGGGCGGGCTTCCAAAAATCTGTTTTCTTTTCATACTTTTACGCTTTCAGTATATTTTGAGACTCTTGTAACTAGCACTTTCACCCGTACTGTAAATGGAATTTTAAAAGACAAATTTGGAGCACTTACATATTTTGCCGAAACACATTTATAATTATTTTTAAATATTATCAATTGAGATGTATACAGGTTACAGTACTTTATCACTATGCCAAATTTCAGTGGCTACATCAATCAGAGAGGTCACTTGACTGAACTTGACTGACTGTTTCTTTTATCTTTTTGAATTACGGAATCCTATAAACACGATTGATGGGTTCATTTAAATTGATTTAAAGGTTAATATTTCGCAGAAGAACCTTGAAGAATGAAAAATAAGGTGCGCAAAAAAATTGTCTCTATTTTATATGTATTAGATAAACATATTTTTTTACTTTTATTCCTAGATATGTATTAAAACAAACCTACGAAATGTACATGGTAAATAAATGAACATACAATGCAATATGTTGCAATAATGCATTTGTTTCATGTGAATTTCACACAGCGTACATGTTATATTGAAGCAGAATTATTTGTAATGCCTAAATATGACATGGTATGCATAAAGCAGTGATTAGTTACAGCAATTAGTACTTAAAAATGTAATATCATATTCACTCGTAAGATAACATTCGAAGATATTTAGTTTCGTCGGGCACAAAAAAACACGTATATCGAAGTCTGTATTTCAATGTAAATGTTAGTGTATTCTTTCAGAGTAAAGCCTTTTTCATTAAATTTTAAATAATTAACATTTTTCACCTAATTTTGATAATTTTCATTCATTTCAACGGGATCTTTATCATTGACACTTGCATCTATGGCTAGAAATTTTAATTTCTATTTGAGAATTAAATTCTGTCATTATGTGGCTGACTTTAAGTAGTTTCTTAATTTCACTCGCACTTTTTCATATTTAGCTGATAAATTGTTGATTAATGTATATTATTAAGGTCTTTATAATAAAAATACTGCAATTTATTTTCATAAACATATTATTACTTCCATCACTTATGGTGCAGCGAACGTTTTTAAGCGACCTTTGTATATCTTGCCCTTTTCCTGTAAGTATAAAACTGTAGAAATTATGAGGCTGTGATAGACAGACGGGCGTAGCGATTGGTGAAAATACAAGGATTTCTTGTTTTACCACGGACCTTAAAAAATATATAGAAAAATCAGGCTGGAAAAGAAAGTACAGGTGACTCAACAGATCTACATGAACTGAAAGAATGTCTGAAGAATGTCTGAAAACTGTAAGAATGTCTGAAACATGATAATGTACTGCGTACTATAAGTGCGTTTAGTATAATGTCTGCTATAACGCCTGCCGTAATGCCTAATATAAAATAACTGCCTATTCTATAATGCTTACTATAATACCTAATTCAAGAAAATCCCTATATACTACTCCTATAACTACTAAACGAAACTACCGTAAAATAGAAGAGCCACTGTGAAAGTACACATGAAAGGAAGTGAAGCGAATGAAGTATGTAAGAATAAATGAAGAATGGCATGACATTACCGTTGCTTAGCTTGGCAGAACGAGAGATGAAATTAAATTTTAAATAGACAGCTAGACATATTATAACTAAGTTAGTCAAATAATAGTCTACTATTTTTAAAAACTAACAATAATTCCATGTTTTCAATGAAATTAAAAATTCATTTTAATGAAAAAAAAAAGACAAAAAAATCTATCGACACTCTCACATCACTAGCTGACGCGACACCTGGCGACGACTCCGGGACGGGTCTTTTTTCAAAATTCAACTCGGAGTAAGAAAAAAAAGAACAAACAATAAAACAAGATGGCTGCCGCTTCTTCTTTTTTTTGTGCCAATGACAGCTAGACAGCCATTTGGCGGGTAAATTTATGGTTGCGGCCAATGCGGCAGTGTCGGAGAACGCCTTTTTTTGTTGAAATATTCACGAAATATACGCTCTTCAAGCCATAAATGTTATATGGATAAATGCTTACTGGTTATGTTAATTAAGCGAGTGTCTTTGATTGAGGTTCGGAGGCTATGTCGGTTGCATTTTTATGAGTAAAAAAGCGAAACTTCATATGTGGTCTCTAGATTTTGACAGCCAATTACTATTCATGTTTTTTAAGCGGTTTTTTAGTTGAATATTTTAAATATTTTACGTTTCGAGGTGGCAAATTATATTGCCGTAAAATCTGGTTTTGTTAAAAGATTAAACATAAAACTTTGCATTTGGGTTTTTCCAATGATTTTAATATATTATTTGACAATACAATTATTTGAAAGCTCTATTAAATCGGTTTTAACAAATAATATATCAAAAGACGTGTATAGGTAATACAGAGGACACTAGTTATGTGAGTATTTAAAAAAAAACAACATGTCGGTTGTTAGATTAAATTTAATACGATCGAAGACATTTAACTATACAGATTACACGTGCTATAAAACTAAACAGATAAAATGATAAATTTAAAAAAATATGTATTTTTCAGTATACACACATTAAATAAAAATAACTGTACTTTTAATAAAACAGTCAGAGTAAAGGAATTTTTGTTTGTTCGTAAGTTTTTTTGTTACGTAAGGATTATCCGATGAATTTAAATGAGAATTTTACAGTTGTATTTCTTAAAGTATGAGAAATAATATAAGATATGACGCATTTATATACATTAGGAAAAAAGGAAGAATACGAGTGTTGTTATTGAAAAGAAATCAGAATAAAAGTGTTGAAATTTTAAGAAGTGAGGATATGACTATTGAAACTACAAAGAAGTGAGAATAAAAGTGTTGAAATTAAAAAGAAGTGAGGATATAACCATTGAAACTAGAAAGAAGTGAGAATAAAAGTGTTGAAATTAAAAAGAAGTGAGATATGACTATTGAAACTAAAAAGAAGTATAAACATAAATGTTGAAATTATAAAGTAGAAAAATAAGAGTGTTGGAATTAGAAAGAAGTAAGTTTATAAGTGTTGAAATTAAAAAGAAGTGAGATATGACTATTGAAACTAAAAAGAAGTATAAACATAAGTGTTGAAATTATAAAGTAGAAAAATAAGAGTGTTGGAATTAGAAAGAAGTAAGTTTATAAGTGTTAAAATTATATAGTAGAAAAATAAGAGTGTTGGAATTAGAAAGAAGTAAGTTTATAAGTGTTGAAATTAAAAAGAAGTGAGATATGACTATTGAAACTAAAAAGAAGTATAAACATAAGTATTGAAATTATAAAGTAGTAAAAATAAGAGTGTTGGAATCAGAAAGAAGTAAGTTTATAAGTGTTGAAATTAAAAAGAAGTAAAAATAAATATATTGAAATTATTATTTTTCATTTTGTCGGAATGTATGCTTATTTGTTTGCGTTAATATTGTTTAAAAACTTTACAATAAATTTGCATAACATATTTACTGTTGTATTTATTGGTATTTGTGAAGAAAATTGTGGTATCTTGATACCATGTCTGAAAGTTTAGGAAGTAAGAAAACAATGACGGCCCCCCAACCAACACGACATTATTAACCGTCAACTATATATTTATTGCCACTGAAAATTAGAAAAAGTAGCCCAAGCTAGCCAATCTGTGAAAGAAAAGCTAGGGATTAAGATGTGAAACGAATTAATATTGTATACGATACACGTAGTTGAGTAGTATAAACACTCGAACAGTGATCAAGAGGGTTGTGGGTTCAAACCCTTTCAAATCTATAAAGTATTTTACGTTTAACAGTTTCAATGTTACGATAACTGAAAAAATTGCGTTTCGAATCCCCAAAAAGAACCTACAAAGCGTATGTCGGACTACGCGCAGTGCAGGGTTCCGTAATCAGTGCGGCTATATGCGTACCAAGACGTTTTAGTCACTTAAGAACATTCCCATATAATACGATAATAACTAAGAATGAATGATATAACTTCTCAGGAAAAATTTGAAATAATGTCGAGTCAAAGTCCGAAATCTAAAGTATTGTCGACTGTACCTATAAGTTAAATTATCGACTGTACCTATATGTCGTCTAAGTTAAGAGTTGTCGACTGTACCTATATGAAAATTTGAAATAAGGTCGAGATGTTAAGTGTTGTCGACTGTACCTATATGAAAATTTGAAATAAGGTCGAGTTGTTAAGTGTTGTCGACTGTACCTATATGTTAAGTGTTGTCGACTGTACCTATATGAAAATTTGAAATGAGGTCGAGTCAAAGTCCGAAATCTAAAGTGTTATTGACTGTACCTGTATGTTAAATGATTATAATTTGTTTTTCTTTATTTCATGCGTCCGGACACAATTAGTGTAATATATGGTACACTGTAAGTACACAGTTAGCGTAATGTACCTGCATGACACACTGTCCTCTTTAGTTTAAAAAATAATATGTTGAAATAAAAGGTATTTCTGCAGTTGATTTGAATAATTTTTTTGGAGTTTTCATAAAATTTTCACAGCCCCACTCAGGTATCATAAATAGGTCGACTATTACTCGTAAACCAGTAGAGCCTACTTAGTTGTAACCTGAATTTCCCGTTTAATTTCGTTATATATACTACCATTTTGAACACTTTCCAGATTTTTGGAAATAGCGGTTTAGTTAGCAAAGGATATGAACAGGTAATTCTAAAAAAAATTCACTTCAAAGTTAAATATTTCGTAAACGAATCCCGGTATCGAAAATATTTTCATGACCTACCCCTATTATTTTGAAAGATAGTCAACGATACGGTGGGGTATGTGAATATAATTCACCTCCTCTTTACACGTAAGGGAAGTACCCTAAATTATAATTTTTTTATTTATTATATTTTGATATCTTTGTAGGTGTTATAAATATAATATATATATATATATATATATATATATATATATATATATATATATATATATATATATATATATATATATATATATAAATATACATATAACTAGTTATTTGTAAAATGGCTGTGTCATACAGACGGACCCTCATACTGTTCCTAGTTTGCTATGAAACCACACAAATGGAAATTTCTTATGCCGAAGATTACTTATAACAGTTGGGTTCTCTTAATTAACTTGTTGAGGTTTAAATATAATATTTACATGTATTATTTATATAAGATGTATAATTTATTTTAAATTTATTTAAATAAATTATTTTTATAAGATATATAAAAATAAATAAATTTAGCATATAAATTAAAATATTAATTGCTTTATAATCTCGTTGCCGCCATCTTGATGCCGCTTCAAGTTATCTATTCACGCATATTATTACTAATTATATGAACGATTTATTCGCATTAATTATTCTGCGAATTGATAAGTGAAACTTCTAATCCGCAAATATTAATAAGCGTGAGTTTAAAATAAAGTCAAGGAATTAAAATAAGCCACTCACCTCTCCGGATGTGTCGTCCAAATATTATTTGATTATAAAAAGTTAAATACCGTCGAATGCGATCAATACTAGATTGGATAGCCATATGAAATTGCATTGTGACTTTAACTTCTTTAGAAGTTTCTAACACCGCGCATTATATATATATATATATATATATATATATATATATATATATATATATATATATACACACACATATATACATATATGTATATAGTTTAATGAATATATTCCTAAGTTATTGATCCAATTTTCTGAAATTAAGTGTTTTTCGATCATCTTAATAACCGGAGTAATAAAGACTCCATACATCAGGCAGCCATGGTTTGCTATAAGTTAAGGGTAGAACTTTCTGAACAAAACATTCTTTCTGAACAAAAAATCATATTAATAAACGTGAAGAAGATACGTGTTGTGTTTGAGGCGATTGTTAACATAACGTAAATATGTTTAATATTCTTATAATTGGAGAAAATGGGATTAAGATCTTGGGAAATATTCAATTTATTTCCCACTTGAAATGAAGAAATAAAAATTGTTTTATTCCATCATAAGTTTTATCCACGGGATTGGCTCGCTACAAACAAAGTTTATGAAAGTCTGCTAACTGTGTAATTGTGCTTAGCTTGAAAAAAAAAATTGTAACTTATCAAATATACAGACTGACATTTGCATGGGATTAAGATCTTGGGAAATATTACATTTATTTACCACTTGAAATGGAGAAATAACAATTGTTTACCAACAATTCTAAAAATTGTTTATTCACCACGGATTTGCTCGCTACAAACAAAGTTTACGAAAGTCTGCTGAGTATATAATTTTTTGCTTTGCTTGAAAAATTAAAAAGAACTTATAACTCGTTATCAAATATAAAGACTGACCTTTTATTGTCCAATTATTTAGTCTAATAAATTATTATGATCTTAAAAACGAAATAGCGTTTTATCATATTTTAATTGATCAGTTGTAAGGAAACATTTGCAACTCTTAGACGTGAGAAACAAATTAAACAAAATAATAATTAATTATTCAAACCCAGAGCAAAGTCATCAATAGAGAAGAAAAATATTTTTCGTTATATTCTAACGAAATGTTACCCTGTTTGTTAGTTCATGGTATGATACAAGTTAGTTTATGGTATGATATGATCGTAATACTTAGCCAAAGTTATATTTGGTAAATAAGAAAATTTATAATTATAAAAAATTAAAAAAATCACTTTTATAACCAAAGGACTCGTTGAGATAAGTCAAAAAGAGTAAAACTCAACGGGTTTACTGTTAGCCATTGAGTAGTTCTCATAGACTTCCTCCTCCATCATCCAGTCCTTCCGGTTACAATACGTCACCAAAAGATTCATAGAGACAAATCAAACGAGCCCAAATTTGATGGGTTTATTTTTAGCCATTAAGAAGTTTATATTGTTAGCCATTAAAAAGTTTATATTGTTAGCCATTAAAAAGTTTATATTGTTAGCCATTAAGAAGTTTATATTGTTGTCCATTAAGAAGTTTATATTGTTAGCCATTAAGAAGTTTATATTGTTAGCCATTAAGAAGTTTATATTGTTAGCCATTAAGAAGTTCATATTGTTAACCATTAAGAAATATAAATTGTTAGCTATTAAGAAGTTTATATTGTAATCCATTAAGAAATATATATTGTTAGCCATTAAGAAGTTTATATTGTTAGCCATTAAGAAATTCATATTGTTAGCCATTAAGAAGTTTATATTGTTAGCCATTAAGAAGTTTATATTGTTAGCCATTAAGAAGCTTATATTGTTAACCATTAAGACCGCATCTATCCTCCATTTTCACATAATCTCGATGATGATAATAGATATAGCAATAAGAGATGGGTGAAAATCAAAATGCTACGTTTGTTTACATACTTATTTACATAAAAATGAAGCTAATTGAAGCGTGTTAAAAACACAATAAAAATAATATATATTATATTAGAAAGAATTTGTTACAGAAGTTTATTAGAAAATACCTGTAGTCGTGGTTGCAAACGAATAGCCAATTTATTCATATCTCAAATTTGAATATCGCTCGTTCATTTGCTTTTTAAATTATCATATTAAATGAGTTTCTTTTTATCACCATTGGGAGTTGGCTACAGGTTATCGATGTAGTGTGGTAAAAGATCGTCGAATAAAACTATATAATAAATACGGTAATAACGGTCAAATTACCCTATTTCGTAGGGGTATTATTCGAGGTCACAACGATGCTATTCTGAATGCCATAAATTATACATATATATGTATATTTATATATGTATATATATATATATATATATATATATATATATATATATATATACACATAAAAGCAAATGAACATCAATATATGTTCATTTTGCTTATGATAATGTTAAATTTTCGTGTTTCATTGACAACATTTCGACATATTTAATTTTGTGTACCGTTTTCGACATTGTTACTTCAAAATTAAAAATTAGTGTTTGTACTTGTGTGCTATGCATTTATCAAATGACAAAAGAAAAGAAAAATAAGTCAAAATAACTAGTTCGTCGCAAACGCATAAATTTTATGGAAAAATTCTAAATCCATCACTGTTCAGTTCATTGTATTTTCGAAGTCAATTTTGATGGTGCGGTCGTAATGTTAGCGGTCTTAATAACTGTACAAAATAATGTCTTCTATATTTTTCCATCTATTAAAAAATACAAACAAAATAAATTAAGCAAGCAAAATTAATTTTACTTGATACACAAAATTATAATTTTAAAATTACGCAGACAGTAAGACAGATTTACAAAATAGCTTTCCTAATAGAGATATTATTAATATAAGATTTTTGACCACATTCTAAAAATATACAGTGGTCATTTTCTCTATTTCCCCATTAAACAATTACCACTCAAACGAAAATATATGAGTTAATAAATTACACAGCAAATTTTCAATGCGGTAAAACTGTTCGAGTTTTGTTTCCTTATCCGCCTAAAGCCAATGCCGCGCTCGCGTCTAATTTAATTTTATTGTCTTTACATGTTACAGTCATTGCGTTTAATGATTGGCAAAAAATACTTCCACAATGATTAACGTGCCCCTGAAAGTGGTCTTTGATTTAAATTCCTCGCGATCGTCATTCACAACGGCTTTGTCCGCATAATATTACTGTAAATATAAGTATTTGTAAAGGTCTATACCTTTTTTTCTTTACAACAAACAAATCAGAAAGAAACAATAGATATATTGTAAACAACAAAGTAAAGAACAGACCCCATAAATGAGAAACACCTGCAAAAAACCCCATAAATGAGAAACACCTGCATCACCCATTCGAAAGACGTAACGCTTCTATTCGTTACCACTGTTGGCGAGGAAAAGGAGGACTGAGGAAATTCTTTCTTTCATTTTCCAATCTAGGCATGAGAGTTGATTAATTCCAGGATTTTGGGGGATATGAACGTAATATTGGATTACTTATCTCCGTGGTTTTGATAGGTTTTAATTTATTAGTTTTACAATTGATTACAATTTTATCAATTCGTTACCACTCTTGTCGATGAGAATTGTTTTTATTCCGTTTTCCAATCTAGGCACAAAAATTGACTTATTCCAGGATTTTGGAGAATATTAACGGAATTTTGGATTACTTATCTCCGTGGTTTGGATAGTTTTCAATTCATTAGTATTACAATAGATTACAATTTTATTCTTGCAACGTTTGCTTAAGTTATTTGAGATATATATTATATACTCATTTATCAAAATGTCTAAAAATTTTTATAAACAATCAACATTATATAGCTTCAGTTTAAAAGTAGAAAAGTACCCAAACGTACATTAGTGCATGATCAGCTGTAACTCTTCAATTTTAAACAAAGGATACACATTTAATTACACATTTCATAAAATCGTTACCATGAAGTGTTGGTTTGATTACAAGGCATACGGCCTTTGAGGATGCGGCGCGCCGGGAGGACCCGGGTTCGATTCTCGGCCGTTCGTCGAACGGGACTGAACTGGTGTTATGGTTGGCTGTAAGAGATTGCTCTCGTAGCAATAAACCCTCCATATGTATCAATAAGATATATTAAGTAGATATATAAATAAATAAAATAGTCTTCATAAGTTTATTGATAGCATTTCACTTTTGGGATCACATTCAACGTCCGTGTTAGAAGGAGTTGGCGGTTTATAGGTCTCAATCAAGAATAACTGTTCTGGGGCGTTCTCGCGGTCGTCTGCAAATTTGAAGACGAATGCTTTCCCCGTTTTCGATCTTTTCTTTTGCTCGATTTACAGTCTCTGGTAACCTATTTTGAGTTTTCTAGATAGTGTACGTTCTTTTGCAATATTTCTTTCAATTATTTATTACGTGATCCGTTTCTTTATAATATTGTTTTATGTTTTTAATTTGTATAACTAACTTTTGCAACGTTTTGGTCCTCGCTGTACGTTGATGAATATTTGTAAAAGTGTATAGAGAGGTCTGTGCCTTATTCAAGATAGAATGTCACAAACTATTTTTATATCGATTCTGTTACTGTATCTTCAAAGGCGATATGTCGCTTAATAATGGATTAAATCATTTAAAATTAAAGGATGATTGTAACATTTCAAAAAGAATATTTTTTGACCGGGGTGATCATAAAACATTTTTCAAATTAACAACTTTGAAATCGCTTCATCTAGTCATCGTTAAATTTATGATAAAATTTTCCAGATTCCCAATGTTGGATAAACAATCGATAAAATTAATTTTATATAAACTTTTGTAACATAAAAAGGATGCGTGTACTTATGTACGCGCGTGAGAAGTTATACTTCTTTGGCATCATTAAATAATATATACGGATAGATAACCTCAATTATATTGGAGCACTTGAAAAAGTCTATAAACACAATTGTTTCACTAATATTTACGAATAGTAAATATATTAATCAAAATATTTAATTTAAATCACTACTGAATATAATTTATCAGCACATATATAAATCGCACTTATATGAAACTAAAACACGTGTGTGAATGTAGACACTAGAAACATGTGGATAAATACTATGAATATGAAAACAGTGAACGGAGGCGACGATGGCGCCAATAGCTTTTGTTTCGTGACTGCAACCGCTGCAACTTCATACTGTAACTTTTGTGTGACGAATCTTAAAATTTCACTCTCATCATTTTTTCATAACGCGCCTAAAGAAGTATAACTTCAAAAACGTCCTCCATTGATAAAACTAAATAACATTATTCAGTAGCCCACTTAATTCTTCATCGGCTTTGAAAGAGTTATATTACAATTTTAGTAATACAAAAATATAGCATTGGGCTACTCTCTAAGACTTAAATTGAAATTTTTCCAATTATTATAAATATTGGTTTACCCCAAATTTAAAATGCCACGAAATTTGATGTGATAGCATTTCTAATTTTGGATTTTGGACAAAGTAAGTAAGCGTAGTGAGGCAGTGAGGCATCCTATATATATAACCTTATATACTATATCGCGTTTAGCGACTATAGGAAAGCGTTTGATTCCTTAATTCATGCAAATATATGGGAGGCATTAAAATAACAAGGAATTGAGCAAAAATATATAAGATTAATAAGAAACGTCTATAGTCATAGCACAGCAAAGATACAGTTGGAGAAGAAAAGCACTTCATTTACAGTAGAAAGAGGTGTAAGACAGGGCGACCGTGTCTTACACCTCTTTCTCTGTCACCGAAACTTTTTTCAGCGGTACTGGAAAAAAAACTACACATAATTATGAAAAGCAAATTATTTAATACATGTATATTACCCGTTCTCATATACGGCTGCGAATCGTGGACTCTAACTCGGGACTTGACAAGCAAGTTGGCAACCTGCCAGTACTCAATGGAAAGAAGTATGCTCAACGTGAAATCTGATAGATTGGAAAATAGAGTGATCAGAAACAAGATAAAGGCCATTGATATTACTGGAAAAATTAAAAGACTTAAATGGAGATGGGAAGGGCACATGATGAGAGGTCAAGACAAATGGAGCAAAAGAGTGACTGTATGGTACCCTAGAGAGGGCAAGCGATCGAGAGGCTGACCTCAGAAAAGATGGTATGACGACATAAGACAAATGGCAGGAATGACGTGGAATAGAGTAGCTCATGATCGAACAGAATGGAAAAGGTTGGAAGAGGCCTTTGCCGACTGGCAAACGGATTCACAGAAAATAAAGAAACAGGAAATATTAAATTAATAAGATAGGATTATTTTATGTTATACTTTCTTTAATTTTAAGTTTGATTATATAAAATTGTGTAATAGATCCGAATAAAAGGGCTATATTATTATTATATTATAAGTAAGCCTACAATATAAATTCAGCAAAAATAGGAAGCGGGTCTAATGATGTTTCTTTTGATCTTTTTATTTTGGGAATTTTAAAAGAATTTTCCCAACTGATTCACTATACTTATGTTTTTTTAGCGACTTACGTTCTCACTTCTCATCGAGTCTGCCAATAATATATTACTTTATTAATTATTGAATATAATTTAATTATGTTGTAAAAGGGTTAAGTTCTTGTCTGGTGAGTTTTGAATTATTAATTTATAATAAATCGTACGTTCCTGCAGCAAGTGCTTGTAAAATTAGGCTGCAACGCCTATGGACCAAAAATACAGTCCGATTTCGGGTCCTTCTGTCTTCTCAAACACTACTCGTATCTTCGGAGAAAAAGAATAAACTTATTTTCGTGTGATTCATTATTATGTAGCTTGTTAACATAATCTTTTTCATATAAAACAGAACGATGTTTTGTCAACGAGTTGTATAGTAGACCTAACGCATTCTGATACCGGCGAACGCTTCGACGAATTCCATTATCATAATTGCAATACAATACAGATGAGATACACAAAATTATGTAACTAATTCTCATAATTAGTTTTTAATCTTTTTTATTAAACCTTTTTCGCACAAGTAAGTTTGAGTCATCCTAAAATCCACTCGAGCGGAACAGCAGACATAAACGAAACTAATAACAGTTTTTCTTCATTCAACGCGCGGTAATTACGTAATTACATTGTGTTCATGGCTTAAAGAGCCATTATTAAAACAGCGTATACTTCGATCGTGATTAATTAAATACACTTAATGAGAGTATCAAACGACGTGATGAGGGAAAATATAGACTTCAAAAGAATTAAATTTATCATTGGTTGCTTCGATTTAATTTAAAGAAAATTTGTTATAAATTTTCCTTTGGCTAATTGCAAATGGCGCTCAAGATTTATCATTTTGCATAAATAATATAATCAGTCATTTCTTCACAGAAATAATAATTTCGTAATAAATAATTTGTTTTTAAAGTTTCGTGACTCAAAAGGAATAAATAAGATCTTCGTAAGATCCCTCATGTGTCCCTCCGTATGACCGTCCGTCACAGCGGTTTGACGTAGAAACTTAGAATGTAGCATAGTCAAGCGGCAATATACGTGGGTCAACCACATATATTTCAATAGTTTACAGAAGACCAATAAAGTAATTAACTTTTCTTAATTTCATACATCTTGTGGGTTATCAATTGAAAAAGAAAGTTCAGAAACTATTTTTCTTGTAATTTTATGTTAGATGGTTGTAGAAATACTTTTGTAAACATTCTTTAAAAAATTGTTTATTTTATCGTTTAATGGTAAATTATTTCAAATACGCATTTAATTTCATTTCTCGGATGCCAAGGTATACCGTTATAAAAACCTTTTAATAGTTGTGTGAAAACAAACATATAAGCTGAAAAAGAGACCAAAATCGTGGCAAACAAACTCAAGTAAACGATGTTAACTGCTGTATCTTCAGCAGAATAGATTCTCTGAAGCGTCTTCACAATTGCCTAGCTGTAGAAACTAAATCCTACTTCTGTGAAGAATATATACTCGTATTGCTTTTGTTTGACTACGGAGATCTACTAGTATACTATTGAAATGATGGCATGTCTGATTTTGATGATTGATGATGTTGGCGGGAATGATGTTGAATGGGAATGGTTTTGGCGGACATTATTTTGGCGGGAATGATTTTGAATGGGAATGATTTTGGCGGGAATGCTTTTGAACAGGAATTATTTTGAACGGGAATGATTTTGGCGGGAATGATTTTGAATGGGAATGATTTTGGCGGGAATGCTTTTGAACAGGAATGATTTTGAACGGGAATGATTTTGGCGGGAATGATTTTGAATGGGAATGATTTTGGCGGGAATGATTTTGAACGGGAATGATTTTAGGGGGGGAATGATTTTGGCGAGAATGATTTTAAAGGGGAATGATTTTGAATGATAATGATTTTGAATGGGGATGAATTTGAATGGAAATGATTTTGGTGGGAATAATTTTGAACGGGAATGATTTTGGCGGGGATGATTTTGAATGAGAATGATTTGGAATGGGAATGATTTTGGCGGGAATGACTTTGGCGGGAATAATTTTGAATGGGAATGATTTTTCGTGAAGAATGGGAATGATTTTAAAACAATTAGAATATAATTTTAGGTTCAGAAAATATGACCATATTTCTAACAACAGACCGCAACTCGCATGAATTGTGGTCCGTGATCGATGCTGTTTTCAACATTTTAAACATTCCAACGAATGGTTCTGAAAACTTGCTCAATTTTTTTGTTTCTCAAATAGATTATTTTCCATAAAAACTTTTTTTATTATTTGAAATACAATAGTTTGAGATCAATTGGAAAAGAAAATATCCTAAAACTTTGGACTAGGATCTCTGAAAAATTGGTCTAGAAAATTGCCATAGCTCGTTGTACGTAATCTTTCCTCTTGCTTATTTCCTTCTCAACCGTTTAATTAGTCTACATTTTTTTATTTTTATTGAATTGAAAACTTCTTTAGGCTCACTTTTTCTGAGTAGTGGTCGAAACTGAACCGTCACGCTCAGGACGGTGACGCTGAATCGGGTAAACTCCACTCCTTAAACTCCCTGGCCAAGTGAACTACCGTTTTAAGCGCACCATGTGCCCTTTTCAAATTTCAAGTGAACTAATTTTTTAAGCGCACCATGCTCACTTTTTTCAAATATCACGTGAACTACTTTTATAGGCGCACCATGCGCACGTTTTTAAATATTTAATTAAATTTGGCTCCAAAGTATATAACATATTTCAGTTTTTATAAACCTATTGCTTCATTCTTATGAATAAACTCAGTTCCATTGGCATCGGTAGAGCTAGTTCACTATCTAACGCGAAGTGTATCGTTCCAATCATTACGTGTTATTTTTTAATAATATTTTATTTGACTATAATTCAATATAATACGCGTATGTCATTGTATATAATCAGTGTAATAACTTAAGTATATATAGTTAGTGTTTAATATTTTATTTGAGAGTAACTTAATATAATACCCGTATGTTATTGTACTTTAAAATAACAATCTCGCATTGTTCCTGATTCACCTAAGTAATATCCATCAATATAATTATTGAAGTGAAAACTTCTTTAGGCGCGTTGTGCGACTTTTGGTAGCGAGAAATCTTATAGATTCGCATCACCAACATGCAAATATTAACAGTATATCTGTAACTATGAGTATGACATGTCGCGCTTGGCCAACAGTGAATGCACATATATATATATATATATATATATATATATATATATATATATATAATATCTACGGCACTGCTACCAGAGTGGCCGACTGCAGCGACCTGTGTACCCGTATACACGTATAAACACCAACTCATTCTATATACCGGACTGTATGATGTGCGCATTGAACGCTTTTTGGATATGTAAAATTTTGTGAGTTCGCGTCACCGACATGCTGTAATAGCAGTATATCTGTAACTATAAAGGTGACGTATTGTGCAATACTAGTGCTGTGTATATGTATATAAGTAAAGTTAAATTACTACGTGGAAAGTTCAATGTGTGTATTACATTTTTCACATTATGTTTTAGTTTGAATATTATTTTAATTGATTAATTGTAGGGTCACTGCAGTACAACAGAGAGTAGTAAATATGTTAATATTTGTATGTATAATTTTAATTTATCAATTATGAAATTTTAATTTTTATACAACAATTAACTTAGAAATCTAAAAAAACGCTGTTGTTTTATAGAATTTAATTTTTATATTTTTATAGGCAGTCCCCATGACTGTCTATGTTTTTATAATGTATATAAATATTTGTATTTGAAGTTTTCACTTCTATCGTGTGGTCATAAGCATGCAGGAAAATTTTTCTTTATTACCTTTTAAATTGTTTACTGCTTTTTGGATTCTAATCTAAATTCTTGTTCCATGTTTACCTTCACAGAGGTTTGCACTAAGTTTCAAAATCGGGCTCCTATTCAGCGACGGACTCTAACACATTGCACGTACATAAATGTGGAAATACTTTGCAAGCCGCAAATATTGATTGATTTTCCTGATCCTTTTCTTTATTCTTCAATTCAAATTCATTATACTCAGGGTCATGCTTTAATTTTCATTATACTCAGCGTCATGCTTTAATTTCATGCATTATACTCAGCGTCATGCTTTAATTTTCATTATACTCAGCGTCATGCTTTAATTTCATGCATTATACTCAGCGTCATGCTTTAATTTTCATTATACTCAGCGTCATGCTTTAATTTGATGCATTATACTCAGTGTCATGCTTTAATTTTCATTATACTCAGCGTCATGCTTTAATTTCATGCATTATACTCAGCGTCATGCTTTAATTGTTGCTAGCGAATATATTTATCATTTAATCGATTATATGAATTGCTTTTTGCAATAAATTTTTAACAAATTGTCACGTTTTATACGTCGAAGTTTATTTTCATTGTCATGAAAATGCGCATTACGACTTTTGTTTACTTTCATAAATTTTCCATTTTTTTTAAATTACCTAGTCAAACTGCACAGTAGAAATAGTCGTTTTTTATCTACTGAAAACGTTTAAAATAAAATGACCTAAGTTTTGTGACTTTTGTCCCAAGCACTTTTCTAACAACTTAAAACAGTTATCGTCGATTATATGAGAAATACTTTCCTACATACATTTTACCAGTGTATCTTTAATCATTTAATTAAAGATTCACTACTTAATTTTGTTCTTTTTTCGAATACATTCGCCTTATTAATTATATTTTAACAATTATTTAACATATTCGTCTAATATATAATGCCTGTGTCAGTTTCAATATGTAAAGCCTGTGTGAATGTCAATGCGTAATGCCTGTGTCAATGTCAATGTGTAATTCCTGTGTGAATGTCAATGTGTAAGGCCTGTGTTAATTTCGATATATAATGCCTGTGTCAGTTTCAATATGTTATGCCTGTGTAAATGTCAATGCGTAATGCCTGTGTCAATTTCAATGCGTAATGCCTGTGTGAAAGTCAATGTGTAATGCCTGTGTGAATGTCAATGCGTAATGCCTGTGTCAATGTCAATGTGTAATTCCTGTGTGAATTTCAAGTGTAAGGCCTGTGTCAATTTCGATATATAATGCCTGTGTCAGTTTCGATATGTTATGCTTGTGTGAATGTCAATGGGTAATGCCTGTGTCAGTTTCAATATGTTATGCCTGTGTGAATGTCAATGCGTAATACCTGTGTCAATTTCAATGCGTAATGCCTGTGTGAAAGTCAATGCGTAATGCCTGTGTGAAAGTCAATGTGTAATGCCTATGTGAATGTCAATGTGTAATGCCTGTGTGAATGTCAATGTGTAATGCTTGTGTCAATTTCAATGCGTAATGCCTGTGTGAAAGTCAATGTGTAATGCCTGTGTGAATGTCAATGCGTAATGCCTGTGTCAATGTCAATGTGTAATTCCTGTGTGAATGTCAATGTGTAAGGCCTGTGTCAATTTCGATATATAATGCCTGTGTCAGTTTCGATATGTTATGCTTGTGTGAATGTCAATGCGTAATGCCTGTGTCAATTTCAATGCGTAATGCCTGTGTGAAAGTCAATGCGTAATGCCTGTGTGAAAGTCAATGTGTAATGCCTATGTGAATGTCAATGTGTAATGCCTGTGTGAATGTCAATATGTAATGCCTGCGTCAATGTCAATGTATAATGCTATCATATTGCGAAGTTTGTATGTCAGTAGGATTAAGAGTTCTCGCGTAAATCCATTAAAAAAAAACAAAGAAAAATAATGTTCCGCATTATTACATTAGTAGGATTATTTTAACCAGATCGGGTTCCGTTTCCATAAATATTTAAGTTGTGCCAAAATTCATTCCTTGAACCGGACCAAATCTCATTATTCTGCTTCCAATATTACTTGACATATCCACCGCACGTAGTGTTATAAAGATTGTTTGCGTTAATTTCAACTCACAGCATCGAAGCGCCCGTCTCGGAAGCTGTTCCGTAGACGCAATTAGAGCTGGCCCAGCCTCGCTCTCCGCTCCCCGTGGCCCGGGGCCAGTTTCTACCGCATTACGACCGGTAGGCAGATGATGGTATGGACCAGTCACGCCCACTCCCTACCTGTTGCGACTCCCACGTATGTATAGTTCGCTCCAAGAGAAAAGGTCAAGTGGTGAGGAATTTCGGACTTCCGTAGTTGCATAAGGGCTTCCATGAGTCGGCTGTCTCGCCGTCTGTCGACGCTTTTAAAAACATAAGTTTTAAAATTATGGTAAAGTCATATTTTTAAATGAGATATGTAACATTTATAAGGTTATCTGTCATCTTGTATTGTTATTCATCCTAGAAATCATGTTATATTTTTAGCTGAATTTTGACATTTTCCCCGAAACACGCGTTTTAAGCTGTGGAAAAAAATTACTTTTGTTATGGTCTTGCAAAGTTTCACCTCAAAATACTTAGTCGAATTATATGTAAATTCCAAGACATCACGATGCCCTAAACAAACAAATAAATTAAAAAGGGGAGATTCTATCTCTTCCAATCACTGAATATATTAATACATATATATATATATATATATATATATATATATACATACATATGTGTATATATATATATATATATATATACATATATTTATACTTATATGTATATACTTATATTACTAAGATTCTTACATTGGTAGCTAACAGAAAAATTAAAACTAACAGCTTTACTCATGATTTAACATTTACACAAGTTACCAAATTACCAAATTGGTAATTGGAGGCGGAATTTTCAGAAGAAAACTTGAATAAGTTTTAAAGAAATCTTTACGTATTTTTTTCAGAAAATATATTAGTCTATTTAATTAATTTATTAAAAAAATTCTACCAACATCTACCAAATCTTATTGCTGACATATTGTTTTAAGAAAAAATTATCTGTATTAATAAAAAAAATTAAAAGGATTGGAAAATTGGTTACGTAAAATATATTTACATATAGCAAGAGATAATTAAAAATAACACAAAAGAGACAAAACGTAAATAAAGGACAATATGTTTATTGAATACATTCGTATTTGGCATTAATTTTATAGAAATTCATTGTTCACAATTAAATGAAACTACGTGATGTAGCATTGTTTCTACTTTATTTCAATTGTTTACCACGACCTATATTTCGTTGTATTACAACATATTCAAGCAAATAATCTCTTTTTTTTTTTTTTTTAATATCTGCGATCGGCCGTAGGCCATAATCAGATGTGGTCTTAATCAGATGTAGTCTAGTAAGCAAATAATCTAAATATATTATTTCTAAAAGGTGTTTTTTGGTCGAGCGGCTCGATCTCTTTAACTACTGCACCAAAAAAAATAAAAAAATACCCACTTAAAGCTTATGTTTTCTACTTTGGGCGAAAAATATAAAAAAATTCGAAAAAAATATTTTTGTTAATAAAAAAATTAATTTTTATAACAATTGGCATGAGCGCCATCTGTGGGCGACACATCAAATACCTTAGCCAAATTGTATACTTGGAACACGCTAGATGGCGATATAGTGCGAAGACTTCGCACGGGTTAGCTAGTCTTTCTTAATAGCCCACCTGAAGCTGAAGATAAAGAAAGTAGAAACAGTACTATATCATGTAGTTTCATTTAATTGGGAATATATTTATTATCCATATAAAATTTGTGAAGTGAATAATATTAAATGTTTTATTGACACGAAAAGGCCTATAAATTCGGTGTATGGCCTGCTACCAGGCCGTAATGTTTGACGCAACGATTACGCCGAACGTTATGCCGAAATTTGTAACGCGATAACACCGTGAATAATGAGCCGATAGGAAATTACCAATTAAATTCAGAAGGCATGCTCTTTTAACGTTCTAGCTAGTGAGTTCTAGCTAGTTTCTAGCTGATTTCAATAGCTGAAGTAATCTAAGAACATATCGATCGTGTGCAAAAGAAACAGAAATATGGAAGTATATATATTTTACAGGCGGCCCACCTCATGAACGTTTGAAGCCAAGATGCACATGGAAAGCATTTAAGTAGTTCTAATAAGACATCTGATATCGGCTTTAATTACAATAACCAAAATTTTAATACTGCAAAATTAAAAAAATTATATTCTTTTTTTCAAAAATATTGGCCTAAATGGCACACAAATGTAACCGGAAACGAAGGATACAGCAATTAGGGGAAAAGACGGATCAAAGATATCCATAAAAGTGCTCGATAGTGGTTTTAATAACAAAAACCAAAATTGAATGATTGCAAACCTGAAAAATTATATGTATTCAGAGACATCGACCTATATGCGACGAAAATACGACCAAAAAAGAAAGAACGTTTGACATGTGCCTGTCTTCTATTCTAGGTTACTCCATCCACTCTCGCATCTCGATACTGCATAATAACAAGACTGACATTTCTACCTTTCACAAACACAGGTAATTTTAACGTGGATGATAAGGATGGACAGGCAGATCTTACCGAGTTCGGAGTAAGTCAAATTACGGGACCGACAACATAGGGAAATACGGCGATGGACATGAAATTCGGCCGGAATCTGAACTCGATCCAAAGTACTCCATATGTTCAGTTACTTCAGATACCACAGTATCCACCAGTACTGCATCGAATGAGATTGTAAAGTGTGTGGACCTAGAATTATGTAGAACACAAGCGTAGATAAGTGATTTACATGTATATTTATTCCAATATTGTTTTAAAACGTAATAGTGCCAAAGTCTTTGGTATTGATAAAGATTATAAATTTTATCGATATAAAAGACTTATATTTCTTTGATTAAATTCCTGAAAAGATGGAAATAAATTGAAGGACACCAGGTTTTCACGTAAAATCCTCCGACTCGGACACGATTGAGTCCGTTTCGTTTTTATTTTATTTATTTTCATGATACATATTGAAACGGAAAAAGTAAAAGGAAAGAAGAGATAAAAACAAGAAGTTTGTAGAAATAGAGCTTTTCCAAGCATTTTTTTAAGACATTCCGCAAGTAAAATTGTTAATTTTGTAGAAATTCATTATTCAAAATTAAATGAAACTACCTGGTGTAGTATTATTTCTACTTTCTTTAAGTTGTAATACAACGACCTAGGTTTCGTTGTATTACATCTTCAGGTGTGCTATTAGCAAATATGACTGAGAAGAAAAATCGCCACTCTAAGAAAAGTGCATCTGTGATACAAATCCATACCAAATATAGAACTCTGTCGAATTGTAAGGTGTATTAAAAGGTCTCATATAGGCCAGCAGAATATTTATAGTCATCCATCGAATTCAGCAAATGCAGTTGCTGTGTTGTGTATACATTTATGAGCGTTAGACAGAACTGACAGAATAGATGGGGAAGGGAAATCTAAGAGTTGCGTAGGCGAAAATTTTTTCCATTTTTTTTTTTAGATACTTGTCAGAGAAGTGTTAAGCATGGCAACATCTCTAAAATTGATGATATTGCTTCCCAAAAATTTTGAATTATTTAAAATGTTAAAAACGTTTAAAAAGTACAAAAATTACTTTAAATATATCTGATAAATCTGCAATTGTAATATTTTCCTCAAGAAATGTGTTTTAAGCCAAAAAATCGACTTTTATTGGTTTCAAGCAAAACACTAAGTTACACTTTGTATAAATTTTATGACGTCACAATGCCCAAAACAAATAATTAAACTGAAAATTCTCTTTCACACACATCGTCATTCTATAGTGACGTATAAATATTGTTTACGGAATTTAGTTTATGGGATCGCGCTGTCCTATTCACACAAATGAATGACGAAATGATTGAATGAAATTGGCCATAAATTAGTTGTATAGTATAAATTTCGACGTCACGCTTTCTGATCAGCGAATTTGTGTTTCGATGTTATGCTGCGAATTTTAAAACACAATATTATTTATATATGCAAAAGGGAGTCACAAAAATAAATTTCCATTGTCTTTGGGAAGTTACATTCAAAATGAGATTAGAATTATGTTTATTTAAGTTTTTGGACGTGACATGACGTCAATCTTGAAAAAAACCTTACTGTCCACAACTATGGTACTTCTATAAATACTCTGTTCGAAAACCCGATATAATGCATATTATTTTACTAAACGCCGATTATAAAAATACAATATTATTTACATATGCAAAAGGGAGTTACAGAAATAAATTTTGATTGTTTTTGGGAAGTCATATTTAAAATGAGATTAGAGTTATGTTTACATAAGTTTTTGGACATGACATGACGTCGATTTTATTAAAATTATCTTACCCGTCCACAACTATCATACTTCTGTAAATACTCGGTTCAAAAACCCGATATAATGCATATTATTTTATTAAATAATATTTTTTTTAATAATAGTATCTTCAACTAAACGTTGGGTTAAATATTTTCTTTTCTTAAAAATTCCTCCTTGAAAATCGTTTCTATGTGAAAACTTCAACCGAAATAGTAACGAGGAAAAAATAGTGAAAACACATTCAGTATAAGTTATAAATATTACTAAAGGTGAAACGAAAGAAATACTCGAATAAAGATTTGGAATGTAAGATAAGAAAAGTGTAGAAGGTCGTGTAGGTGATAACGCTCTAGGCAAGTCTGGAAAAGACGAGTGTCACACTCGTCTTCTTTAGTCTTTATCAATCAAGACCCACTTGACCCCATTTTCCTGATCGATGTCATTATTATTCCGTTATAAAGTTATTAAAAAATTATTAACTTCTCTAATACCAAAAATGTTATGCAACAGAAGAAGCGATTGTTAGAAATCTTCTTTCTTGTCTATTTAGTCCTCGAATAAACAAATTTGGAGGTATACTGTCTTTATAAGTGCCAATAGTTATAAAAGTGGTTTTATCAATATTTAATGAAAACTAAAATACATATTACAAATGTAAATCATTAAAGTTATTTCTTTCTAAAATATTTCTTAAATGTTATAATAAAAACATATATATGTAGTTATATTAACAAAAACGAAACTTATATATTATTCATATTATATTTAATGATTCTTAATGGTTTCTCTTTTCTCGTTTCTTAAAATAATCCTAATTTGACAGGCTTGTTAAGAAAGATGCAAAAAAATTATTTTCATGATTTTAAATTAAATACATTCAAAAAATATGTGAAAATACAGCATTCTCCTGTTTATTTCCAAATTTACTGAGCCACAACAGCGTTGAAAAAATCTGTCTAGAAGGTTAAAGGGAAACTATAGCGGTATTCCTAGATCGTATAATTTATTTTATTTTGGTAATTCTTCGGTTCTATTACATAATTTCCTTGTATAAAATATGAATAATGAAAATGAAAAAGAATTTAGACGGATAATCAAAAAAATTATATTTACAGAATTAACTAGAAATATATTTAGCTATATACATGTCACATACATAGCTTCTTGTACCTGTTTGTAATTTAAAAACCAGTTGATCTAAAATGCTGAAATTTAAAAACCATTTGATCTAAAATTCTGAAATTAATCATATTGTTGGTTTTTATTAACTTTTATTAATATTTTTACCAAATTGTACAAAATTTTTCTTTAATTTATGTTTCATAAATTCTATAAGTTACTAACAAGCTCGGCGAGTAAAGGATATATAAGCAGCGCGTGTGGCCTGGGAAGATTTATGTCGTATTGTTGTCGTTGCTATGCATGTGTTATGTGGACAGTTTAAAATTTACCTATGATTTATTTCAAGGTATTATTTTTGTGTTTCTTTGTTGAACGCGATTTCATTTTGTTTAATAAATTCTGTTATTTTAAATTGTAGTTAATAATTTTAATAATTTTATTCAATGAGAATATCCCTCATTGAAATAACGTTAGTATATAACGCTGAATAAAATATTTGGATTCTCGTTCTTCAGAAAGAAAAATGCAAACTTTATAAAATCACTCACGAGACTGTCCTTTTGTCCGTCACAGCTGTTTTTTTTTCAGAAACCCCTTGAGATAGAAACTTGGATTTTTCATAAAGGATTTTCTCAAAAACCGTACGACGTAAAAATTTGAAAATTGGCATAGTAATACATATTATAAATTTATATATTTTGCACTGGCTAACTTTTTAAAAATATTCTTACATGGATTAACGCGGGGTTAAATATAGGTCTTAAAACTGTTTTATCCTTAATTTTATACGCCATGTGCGACGTTATTTCAAAGCGTTTTTATGAGAAATATAAAAATATTTTTATAATTGCATATTTAAAAGTATATCCCATAAAAATATGCTAAAATTCAGAATGATTATGTGCAATAACATTCTCGTATTATATTAAAATATTGATCAAAACCGTAGCGCAAGCAAAGATCTGAACCATGAAATCAGTATAGCGCCATCTATCGATAAATATTGCCAAAAATATTTTATACTTAAAAATAGTTTTATTTAAAAAAAAACGCTAACCTATGAATATCAAAATTTTCAAAAACAACTACAACTGATCGTTAGTTTAGGGATCCAATTTTCACTTTGGGCGCGAGAGACACCTGATTGAAATTCCAGAAGAACCCGGCTATATTTATGTAATTTTTTTAACGTTTAACGTTGTAACACAGTTTAATGCGATACCCGGATATAAATGAGGTGATCGAATTAAGTCGGAAAGAGCCGACAATACAACGAAACTGGCCGGAAGGAGAAATATTAAATGATATTCAAATGAAATATTATTCAAAAACAGAACGTAATTCTTGAAAGGATGCATTCCGTGTTAGACAGTGAACTCGCTTGGCCGATACCAAAGAAAGGCGAGTTTACCCGATTGAGCGTCACCGAACCGAGCGAACATCACGGACACGTGCAAACGCCTCAGCTTCGTTCACTCCTCAGAATAAGTTTTCACTTAAATAAATAATATATTATTAGAATATAATTAATCTAATGCTTTATTTAATCTTTATATATAACAAATATTTCATCTTCATACTTAGTTGAATAAACCTACCTACAAAAAGTTTATATTGAATACCATTTAGCTGCGTTTGCCAAGTAGGCAAGTATGAAAAGCCTACAAATGTAATTGAAATTGAAACTAATTCAACCTTAACTATCTTAAAATGAGATGTAATTGAAACTAATTCAACCTTAACTATCTTAAAATGAGATGTAATTGAAACTAATTCAACCTTAACTATCTTAAAATGAGATGTAATTGAAACTAATTCAACCTTAACTATCTTAAAATCCAAATCCATCTTATATTTACCTGGAACCTTAACTAAACACGAAATTATAATATAAATCGACACGGCGCTGTTATGTAAAGATTTGTGAAACTTGCAAATTATTTTTTTAATTATATTAGATAAGTTCACAACCTATTGCCGATAGGTAATGTTTATTCTTGTTGAACATTCCCTAACTATTATAAATTTCTTTTCAACAAAGCTAAAGGCCGATTAATCCTACGTCTTGTCAAGCTGTAAGCAAAATTATAAAATACATCGTTTTATATTTATGGTAAAATATTCCTCTACGCCTCTAACTATATTCAAACGATTAACGATTTACAAACAATTACATAGTTAGGATAAAAATGTAAGTCCAAAACATAGTTGCCATTAACCATATCTGAAAATGTTTCAAACTAAACATATTTGACAATGTTTCAAACCCGAAATTCTTAAAGAATTATAACACATATTTCACAATAATTAATGGGAAAATTGTAAATTGATACAATGAACTCATTATGTTATATGCTTATAATATGTAATATCTGGAACCGATTTTGTGTATAAAACGCTATCACACGTATAGACATGACATCTAACCATTTTCGAAGATAATTCTTAAACAAATAATTCATGTAAATTTCAAAATTACAAATAAAACATCAAAATCAACCATGTCCACAATGCAGCTTGTCAATATGGCGTCCTGACCATACAGCAAATTAAGACTTTATGACAATTTCGTATTAAGTAAACATGCAAAGCATATGCGATCTCGCTCAATCTCTTATAGGTTACGACGAAAAGAAAGAAATGAAAGTATATCAGTCATTGAATATATTTGGCGTTAATTTTGTAGAAATTCATTATTCAAAATTAAATGAAACTACGTGATGTAGTATTATTTCTACTTTCTTTAAGTTCTTTACCACAACCTAAGTTTCGTTGTATTACAACATCTTCAGGTGGGCTATTGGCAAAAGTGGGTTATTAGCAATCTTTGCTAACAGTCCACCTGAATATGTTGTAATACAACGAAACCTAGGTCGTGTTAAAGAACTTCAAGAATGTAGAAATAATACTACATCACGTAGTTTCATTTAATTGTCAATATATCAGTCGTTATAATTCCTGCTAGATAGTCTCCGATACTTATATATCTGCACCCTGATTTGTAAAAACACGAAAGTTGTGCTTTAATTTTGCTTTACGTGATTTATTTTAGAACATTATTCTTGTATTTGTTAGTTGTTGGCGAAATAATATTTTTTAATAAATTCTTCATTTTTAAATTGCATTTCCTTCCTCCGGAAATAATTTTCTTTACTTATTTCCACTGTCCCCTTCTTACTGCTGACGTTCATCGAATCACTTGGATGAAAGTACATAAAACATGTGAAATATGGTTCGGTGTTGTAAATAAAATATAGATAAGAGCCATTTTTAATAGCTCAAGTGGAAGATATGATTGTTTCGGATCGTCTGTATGATTATAATCGTTTTCGCTTACATAATCAATCGTGTTTGCTATGTTGAGAAATTTAAAAAAAAAAATAATTTATCATTCTTTTTAAACTATAAATCATCATATATATCATTATTTTTAAACTATAAAATAGGATATTGGTAAATAGCCATTTTAAGTATCTCTTATGATTTTTTACTAGATTAATTTTTGTTCATATCTCCAGAAATTGTTGGTGCGAATTAACAGAAATAATGTTTTTATTTCTGGTTGAATGCCTCTGTAGTACTGAACGGAAGGATACAGTTTTGAAGTTTAATATATCTCAACTGAAACTTAAAAATGGTAAATAAAATCGAAATTTCATTTTAACTTATTTACCCATGCAAGAATATAGTGCTCAGATTTTCTTCCCTTGAAAAATATTTCCAAACAAATATTTGTTTAAATTTTGTTACATATTAATTGAAAATTTAATATGAAGCATTTATTTTCAAAATCTCGTGCACATAGGTCTAGAACTATAGACATTATCAGTCCGTGACAGATGGACAGATGGAGGGATATGATAATATTGTAAATGTACGCGTCAAGTTTCTGTTAATTCGGGATCAGGACTAATTTTAATCATAATTTGTTTGTAATTTCTCAGGTCGCTATGAACTAGCCTTAGCCCGTGGTTTCACTTGTGTAATTTTTTGAATGTGACGAATTTTTCTTCAGTAACAATGTTTGTGTCCGAAAAATACCTTTGATCTGGTTAAAAGTAACATAGATATATCCTAACTCAAACTTTAAACTGACTAATCAAACTTTGTTTTCAATGATGTACTTCTGGAGACATATCCATGAAAGATATCCTTGTTCGGGTCCACTAAAAATATTATGAGATTATTAATCTATGTCAAGAACTGGAAGAAGATCTGAACTCTGGCACATGGAAGACGGCAATTTTTGAACATGGCTCTATTTGGTGGTATACTAAAGTTATATCGGTATGGATCCCACACAAGCTAAGGTATGCTGCAGGATGTGCTATTAGGGATTAAGTTATTCACTACAATTTATCACTATTGTTAAAATTTATTACTACATCTGTCTGATCTGAGTAAGGGTGGCAAAAGCTGGATCCGGTATAACACTAGCAGCTACCTATTGAACCCCTCACGGTGACGTAAACGAAAACGGCCCAAACCTAATCCAAACTAGCAGAAGATTCTTTTGATTAATGATATGTGCTCTTTCAAGAACTGCTGTAAACAGTCAGTCACAGCGGATGTGAAATAGAAATCTTCATAACTGTCACAAGCTCAAAGATTTCTATTCATCAATTTCTATGTCCACACACTCTGTTTCTACTACTTGTTGACTAAGTTTCTTAAAAAATATACGATGAAGCAGAACTTAGCCTATATTTTAATCTAAACACTAAGCATCATCACTGATTAAAATTGGTCTTGATATTGTATATATTGCTCTAATCCACAATTAAATGAAACTACGTGATGTAGTATTATTTCTACTTTCTTTAAATTCTTTACCGCGACCTAGGTTTCGTTGCATTACATCTTCAGGTGGGCTATTAGCAAAGATAATAGCTAATAGATCTTTGCTAATAGCCCACTTGAAGATGTTGTAATACAACGAAACCTAGGTCATGGTAAGGAACTTAAAGAAAGTGGAAATAATACTACATCACGTAGTTTCATTTAATTGTGAATAATGAATTTCTACAAAATTGACGCCAAATATATTCAATATTGCTCTAAAATACAGACAAGAATTCTAAAAAACATTTACGGGTAGCTTCTACTCAATTCAATTTTCCTTCTGTGATACAAAATATTTAACGTAGAAATTAACCTCCCGAACGATTTTATATAATAATATAATTATACACGTGTTAAAATAGACGTGTTTTGCTCGTTAATACAATTTTTCATTATATACTTCTTTATAGATATGTGCCTCACATAGAAACGAGATCATATATGGTTATCGGTTTTTCCCCTTATCAGTTAAATGCTTAAAACATAACACATTTCGATCTTAATCGACAATTAACAGCGAATTTGATAATATCATATCAAATGAATTAACGTTTTTGTTGTTAAACCTTTGCAGCAAAACATTTATATGAATATTAATCTATAATGAAATTATGATTCATTAGTTTCTCTATACCTTGAATAAGTATTTATCTATATTTGGGACTGAATCATAACTAATATCACACGCTATTGAATATATTTGGCGTTATTTTGTAGAAATTCATTGTTCTAAACCTTGCAAGGTCTTAGCTGATAGCCTACTTGAAGATATTGTAATACAACGAAACCTAGGTCGTGGTAAAGAACTTAAAGAAAGTAGAAGTAATACTACATCACGTAGTTTCATTTAATTGTGAATACATATTGAATATAACTTGAAAGTTAATTTATTTGTTTGTTTGAGTGCTGTTTACTGAATCTCGTCTCATCGGTTGAACCAGTTTGGCTGAATGAATCTTATTCCGAACTGAGTCCCATTATGTACATCTTTGTCACGCGCTCAACTTATTGCTGTTATGGTGTTTTGTTAGTTCAACTTCTGCAGTTAGTCGACATTTGAACAAACTTTCCATCAGAGATTTGATACTTAAAAAAAAATGTTTTCTATGCATTCGAATGGTGGCTTCAAGAATCCTTGACATCTAGAATATCCTAGCTACTATAGGACTTTTGCAGCGTCGCCAACAGTAAACACATATTTCTATGTTTATTACACGTCTCAAATTGGTGGACACACGTTACCAGCGCAGTTTACCTGTGCTATATATTCCTTAGAATCATATAATGAACCACTGCAATCTGTCATACTGTAATTTTATACTCCATTTTATTTCGAAAGAGAATGCTTGTGAGCAAACCGATTTGATAGTTAAAATGTGGTTGGCACAAATATATATTCAATTCGTCGACGATTATTCACAAAACTCATTTTATTTCAGCCGCAATAATATTAAACTACAATGACTATATTAACGTAATAAATTTCGACATTAAATAATTTCATAATTATCAATATTACTTTGTCATTTTACTAATGTGAATTGTAAAATTTAGCGGGGGTAAGTGTACAAACTTTGCTGTCAATTACACAAAATTTAGAAAAACAAAACATTTTGGAAAAATGTTCAGTATTCCGACGGATAAGAAATATATACCTATATATACTCAGAGGTGCAAATAATTTACTACAACCACTATATTAACGTAATAAAATGACACATTAAATAATGTTATAAATATCAATATTACGTTGTTATTTTAATAACATGATTTGTAAAATTTAGAGGAAAGTGGACAAACTTTGCTGTCAATTACACGAAATTCAGAGATATAAAACATTTTGGAAAAATGTTCAATATTCCGACGGATAAGAAATCTATACCCATATATACTCAGAGGTGCAAATAATTTACTACAATCACTATATTAACGTAATAAAATGACACATTAAATAATGTTATAAATATCAATATTACGTTGTTATTTTAATAATATGATTTGTAAAATTTAGAGGAAAGTGGACAAACTTTGCTATCAATTACACAAAATTTAGAAAAACAAAACATTTTGGAAAAATGTTCAGTATTCCGACGGATAAGAAATCTATACCCATATATACTCAGAGGTGCAAATAATTTACTACAATCACTATATTAACGTAATAAATTGCGACATTAAATAATATAAAACATTTTGGAAAAATGTTCAGTATTCCGACGGATAAGAAATCTATACCCATATATACTCAGAGGTGAAATAATTTACTACAATCACTATATTAACGTAATAAAATGACACATTAAATAATGTTATAAATATCAATATTACGTTGTTATTTTACTAATATGAATTGTAAAATTTAGAGGAGGAAAGTGGACAAACTTTGCTGTCAATTACACAAAATTTAGAAAAATAAAACATTTTGGAAAAATGTTCAATATTCCGACGGATAAGATATCTATACCCATATATACTCAGAGGTGCAAATAATTTACTACAATCACTATATTAACGTAATAAATTGCGACATTAAATAATGTCATAAACATCAATATTACGTTGTCATTTTACTAATATGAATTGTAAAATTTAGATGAGGAAAGTGGACAAACTTTGCTGTCAATTACACAAAATTTAGAAAAATAAAACATTTTGGAAAAATGTTCAATATTCCGACGGATAAGATATCTATACCCATATATACTCAGAGGTGCAAATAATTTACTACAATCACTATATTAACGTAATAAATTGCGACATTAAATAATGTCATAAACATCAATATTACGTTGTCATTTTACTAATATGAATTGTAAAATTTAGATGAGGAAAGTGGACAAACTTTGCTGTCAATTACACAAAATTTAGAAAAATAAAACATTTTGGAAAAATGTTCAATATTCCGACGGATAAGAAATCTATACCCATATATACTCAGAGGTGCAAATAATTTACTACAATCACTATATTAACGTAATAAATTGCGACATTAAATAATGTCATAAACATCAATATTACGTTGTCATTTTACTAATATAAATTGTAAAATTTAGAGGAGGAAAGTGAACAAACTTTGCTGTCAATTACACAAAATTTAGAAAAATAAAACATTTTGGAAAAATGTTCAATATTCCGACGGATAAGAAATCTATACCCATATATACTCAGAGGTGCAAATAATTTACTACAATCACTACATTAACGTAATAAAATGACACATTAAATAATGTTATAAATATCAATATTACGTTGTTATTTTACTAATATGAATTGTAAAATTTAGAGGAGGAAAGTGGACAAACTTTGCTGTCAATTACACAAAATTTAGAAAA
The DNA here is from genome assembly GCA_039881145.1 of Druceiella hillmani. NCBI lineage: Eukaryota > Metazoa > Arthropoda > Insecta > Lepidoptera > Hepialidae > Druceiella > Druceiella hillmani. The sequence goes on along the minus strand of JAYKKI010000073.1, from coordinate 3,639,562 downwards.
ATAAAACATTTTGGAAAAATGTTCAATATTCCGACGGATAAGATATCTATACCCATATATACTCAGAGGTGCAAATAATTTACTACAATCACTATATTAACGTAATAAATTGCGACATTAAATAATGTCATAAACATCAATATTACGTTGTCATTTTACTAATATGAATTGTAAAATTTAGATGAGGAAAGTGGACAAACTTTGCTGTCAATTACACAAAATTTAGAAAAATAAAACATTTTGGAAAAATGTTCAATATTCCGACGGATAAGATATCTATACCCATATATACTCAGAGGTGCAAATAATTTACTACAATCACTATATTAACGTAATAAATTGCGACATTAAATAATGTCATAAACATCAATATTACGTTGTCATTTTACTAATATGAATTGTAAAATTTAGATGAGGAAAGTGGACAAACTTTGCTGTCAATTACACAAAATTTAGAAAAATAAAACATTTTGGAAAAATGTTCAATATTCCGACGGATAAGAAATCTATACCCATATATACTCAGAGGTGCAAATAATTTACTACAATCACTATATTAACGTAATAAATTGCGACATTAAATAATGTCATAAACATCAATATTACGTTGTCATTTTACTAATATAAATTGTAAAATTTAGAGGAGGAAAGTGAACAAACTTTGCTGTCAATTACACAAAATTTAGAAAAATAAAACATTTTGTAAAAATTTTCAATATTCCGACGGATAAGATATCTATACCCATATATACTCAGAGGTGCAAATAATTTACTACAATCACGATATTAACGTAATAAAATGACACATTAAATAATGTTATAAATATCAATATTACGTTGTTATTTTACTAATATGAATTGTAAAATTTAGAGGAGGAAAGTGGACAAACTTTGCTGTCAATTACACAAAATTTAGAAAAATAAAACATTTCGGAAAAATGTTCTATATTCCGACGAATAAGATATCTATACCCATATATACTCAGAGGTGCAAATAATTTACTTCAATCACTATATTAACGTAATAAAATGACACATTAAATAATGTTATAAATATCAATATTACGTTGTTATTTTAATAATATGAATTGTGAAATTTAGAGGAAAGTGGACAAACTTTGCTGTCAATTACACAAAATTCAGAAAAATAAAACATTTTGGAAAAATTTTCAATATTCCGACGGATAAGATACCTATACCCATATATACTCAGAGGTGCAAATAATTTACTACAATCACTATATTAACGTAATAAAATGACACATTAAATAATGTTATAAATATCAACATTACGTTGTTATTTTAATAATATGATTTGTAAAATTTAGAGGAGGAAAGTGGACAAACTTTGCTGTCAATTACACAAAATTTAGAAAAATAAAACATTTCGGAAAAATGTTCTATATTCCGACGAATAAGAAATCTATACCCATATATACTCAGAGGTGCAAATAATTTACTACAATCACTATATTAACGTAATAAAATGACACATTAAATAATGTTATAAATATCAACATTACGTTGTTATTTTAATAATATGATTTGTAAAATTTAGAGGAAAGTGGACAAACTTTGCTGTCAATTACACGAAATTCAGAGATATAAAACATTTTGGAAAAATGTTCAATATTCCGACGGATAAGAAATCTATACCCATATATGCTCAGAGGTGCAAATCATTTATTTTAATACGTTGGAATGAAACAGTTGCAATAAATCTGTTGTAACGATAGGAAAGAGCATTATGACATTTAATTTTATATTAAAATAAGTGTTTCTTTATGATAGGTAAGTTTTTGCTCTTATTCGACTGTTTATTTTCGATGATTATTTTTAGTGTTCAAAGTAAATATTAAAAAAAATAATATATAAAAACCTTACTCTTAATATTCGGCATTATTAATATGCACTTAGGTATTAAACCCCTGGTTCGATTCTCGATAGGGTCTTTAATGAGAAAAAAACCATGGCAATGAAACATATATCATATTTTTTAATTACGTATACAAAATAATTTGATATTACATTACTAATGTGAACATAAGGAAAAGGTTTACAATACCTTATCTGGCATTTTCCTTTGTTTACAAACATTTTCTTTTGGAATGGTATGGAACATATATTTAAAACTCTCAGTGCACATAACTGACTAATACATTTTGAATTCTTTTATATCCTTCTTTTTCAAAATATAGTACCACCTTTTACGAGTACTTCCTCACTATACATTCTATCTCACAAAGGAACAGACTTGATAAAATGTAGACCTTCAAAAAAGCTTTTGAAAAAAATTATTCATATTTTTATTTCGTATCCCACCATCTCGTCTCTTTTTTCAACCTATCATATCCTGTCTATTGCTTTTCTCTATACATATTGAAATATAAACTACTTAATTTATATTTTCCCACAAACAACAAGATAGAATCTTCCTGAGTATTAAATATTTCAATTTGTATTTTTTAATTGATGCGACAAGGTTTCGAATATAAAAATAAAGTTAAATATTTATACAATACGGGAAAATTTTTCATCCCAAAAATAAATTAAATACTGCGTTCTTTGCTGTTTTTAAGTTACTTTCTTAATAAAGAAAAATAACTTAAAAACAACAAAAAACGCAGTATTTCGTCCCTAGTTCTTAATAACGGAAAGTATCTTAAAAAATAACAAAGAACGTAGTTTTTCACCCCCATTTCTTAATAAGGGGAAGTACCTTAAAAAATAACCAATAACGTAGTTTTTTTTCTCAATTCTTAATAGAGTAGAGTACCTCAAAAATAGCAAAGAACGTATTTGTTATCGTCACTTCGTCATAAGGGAAAGTACCTTGAAATATAGCTAAGAAAATAGTTTTTCATTCCCATTTTCTGATAAGGGGAAGTGTCTTAAAATAGCAAAGAACGTAATTTTACTTCTCCACTTCTTAAGAAGGGGAAGTACCTCAGAAATAGCCAAGAACATAGGTTTTCATTCCCATTTCTTAATAAAGGGAAATACCTCAAAAAAATGGAAAACAATTTTTTTTCTTACATACTAATTGTAAATTTTATCTGAAATATATACTTGCAAATGTCATGTACCTAGAATAAAACTGAAGAAACTATAAGTGTGTGACAGACAGACGGACACACACAGGGACTCAACGATATTATAAGAATTCTGTGTATGATAAAAGAACTTAAGAAATTGAACTAGTATACTAATTTACATTTGATTCTTGAAGTGTCTTCTGAAGCAAGATTAACTATGAGAAAGCCTTTGCAACTGTTAACCATAGACAACGAAATTTCACAACATGGAAATTAATTATTGAGACCCATAGAGGCACCATCTATCTGGAAAAACAAAATAATTCTCAATTATATCCTAAGCCACTTGGCAATTTCCCAGGATAAGAAAGTTATGTTAGTTCGCAACAAAGTCTATCGATGTTCAAATTTTGACAATGATTGATCAAATAGTTGCTGAGCTATTAAATAACAAACCAACTTACAAACAAAAAGGCACTTTCTAATCCTATTTAATATTATATAATAGCGTCCCGTTACGATCTCGCGCGGGTAGACAAAGATTTTTTGGAAGCCCGCGCATATAAATTTGGTTATTTAATAATGCCCTCAAAATGATTCGTTAAAAAAATGCGATATGCAAATTAAAATCTGTATAAATTGAGGAATATCACTGCAAAATTTAATTTGATAATGTTTAAGACAGTTTTTCACAATAAGCTCTGGAAAATTAAGTTGAAAATTATGTTTTTTAAAAAGTAAATCATTTATAATGGTTTCTACATAAAATAAAAATATATACTGTTTAGAACTTTACTGTAGAATTTTTGAGAAAAACAACACTGTCATACATTGTTTTCACGTATAGCACACCAAAATACCTTTCCCAGAATGCTTCTTTCTGACTTCATCGATATGCATTGTCATTGATCGGATGATTTTCACATAACATTCATAAATTATGCATTTGTCATCCTCGTGAATCAATCTATATGTTAAACTAGGACATTATCCGTCCAATAGTTATTAAAAAAGTCACGCATTACAAACACAGACGCGACAGTCTTTGTTTCATAATAGGTAATTTTGAAGCGTATATAAAGAAATATAAGATTAATGTACGTCATTGTTTTTGAGTTAAGAATAATAAGTGACGATATTTAATTGTAATAAATTTGCTATAAATATTTTCATTTAATCATTAAAATTAAAAATAATATTGCATCTTAAAATTCGCGGTTAAACACCAAAACAGAAATTTTTTATGAATCGCAACGCGTAACGTCGAAATATGCCGCACATATATAAAAATGTCTTAATATATAGCTAACTTCAAGTAATTGTGTGAGCAAGATAGCGTGATCCCATAAATTAAAATCCATAAACAATATTAATTTGTCACTACAGAATGGTGAAGTGGGCGAAAGAGATGGGACCTCTCCTTTTCAATTTAATTGTTTGTTCGGGGCACCGTAACGTTACGGAATTTACATCTTACATAAATGTTTTAACGCCAATAAATTTTGTTTCATGACTGCAACAAAATTCGGCTTTTTCAACATAAAACACGCGTTTCGGTGAAAATATCACAATTTTAGGTTTATGGAATACATTTCGAATAATTTAAAATATTTAAAAAAATTAAAAGTGCCTTATTTGTATTGATGCGAATATGGGTTTGTTTCTTTATTTGTTTTTTGAAAATAAAATGAATCTCTATGAAATTTATGAATTGCATACGTCTAACCTGGGTTATGGAGATAAACGTAGGATAATTCTTGTTCTGGAATATAAAATGCTTTTTTTGTAACATGATAAAATCACTCCTTTAGAGATACGACAGAGTATTTCGATAGATTACTAGAGTATATAGAATGATATCTGTCATAATTTATGGGCTAATCCCAGTTACGTTGTAGTAGTGCTATTTCATTCTAACCTACGTCGGACTCGCTCTCCTGTATTAGAAATCTTCATAAATACAACTATCCCTTTTCTGTAACTACCTGTTTGACTCGACATCTCAGTCTATCCATATAATCCAATATTTGAATGTAAGGAAAATTTTATCTGTGTATTTTAACTACATATATTTGAGTAAAATACCTATAAACTATAAACTTAAGGGAGATTCTAGTTTAAACAAAAGATATGCTATGTGCTATTGAGGCATTTAAAAATTGGAGCTGTGAAATAATTTGAAACAAATTAGTTCAACGAAATTCATTTCACAATATAAAATAGTGCCTTGGAACATTCCTCCAAAATGGAGATTTGCAAAGAAAACGTTATGAAAATACAATTTTCAGTAATTTCTTCATTCGAAATTTTCGTTTGCTTAGAAAGCGAAATCTCTAAAAGAGGCTTTGTGTTTTAAACTTACAAATTATTTTTAAATTTCGCAATTTTTTGAAGTTTACTCCTTAAAAACCGATTTTCATATATGGATATATGAATTTGGATGAGTAAAATTAGAAGTTCAGAGCGTACGAAATTCAGTGCGCTAAAAAAGTATAACCTTTAGGTTCTGATCGTACGAAGTTCAGATCGTTAACAAAGTGTAACCGTTAGGTGATATCTCTGCGTAATATTTCTGCGCATCTTAAGAGTGGGATATCAATATGTTTATTTGGCATTTTCTAATGGCGTAATCGCAATGACCGAGTGTGATACACATAGTTTACTATCATTCGCTTATATCAAGATATAATCATTAAATATAATTATGTGTAAATATTTGGTGTCTTCTATCCTACAAAATTAAAAAGTCTGTTCTCATTTTGACTTGTTAGTCTGACGTTACTAAATGTTTTTAATTCTGATGTATAAATTTGAACTTGTCCACTTGTGTTTTACTTGAAAATAATTATATTGTCAGCATTTTTTTATTAAAGAATTCTCCATTTACATTTAATGACACTGATTTTTATATTTATATACCGTCTTACCTATTCTATAGACCGTCTTACCTATTATATTTATATACCGTCTTACCTATTTTATAGATTCCAAGACAATCGTACTTAAGGAGTAAACTCCAGTCGCGCGTCGGAGCTGACACGCACAATGTTTGTTTTCTTATCCGCAAACCGCGGGTCGAAATTAGTTCATTACGTAATATTGTTATCTATATTTTGTTCTATTGCTTTATTGCTTGTCTATATCCGCCTGCCACATTTTATGACTTTATTGTTTTATTTATACATATATTGTTATTCATGTGTGTTGTATCGGCCCCAATGCAGTCTCAGAAATAGAAACAAAATTAACATCTATATGATGAAATTGGCTCAGCAATGAAACAATGTGGCCAATTATCAGCAGCCAGATATATGATAATTGACAATTGCTGCTAGATTACTTTTATCAGCTCGATAAACGCAATTCAATCGAAGGACAAGGAGTTTCATGCGATATATCAAGTGGATGTAAGATATATTGGCACTTAATGGGATCACGATCTGACAGCGAATGACGTTTTTATCGCGAAATATTCGTAAATGTCGCCGCGTTGATAGGCAGTTCAATGCCGATAGTGGTTTATTGGCATGGATGATATGATTTTGGTGTCGATCTGACGTTTTGATAAAGAATGTGCGGTGAAATACGGGAGGGCAGTAGTTTTTAAAGTAATTCATGACTGTTCAGAAAATTTAAATAAGATTATTCTTTTTTTTCAGAAAATTCAAAATAATATTCGTGAGTATTTGTCATTTTTTTCATACACACGATACTTGAGCACGTCAATCAGCAGGCTCGGGTTAATGTAGTGGTTGCGTATGGCTAGCGTGAGCTTGTGTGCGTACGTTAGCGGTATTAGGTGTGATAAAAAGAGTTATGTGTGATATTTATTTTTGCACACATTTAGAAAAAGGACGTGTTTTACGTTTTGTTTCTTTATAGTTAACGAATAGCGTCTTTCTTTGTCCGATTTATATAAAATAATATAGAAAGATAGATAGATATATAGAAAGTAATATTTATGAAAGTATTATATAAAAGTTTGTCTGAATACTTATCAGATTTTATAGACATTTTTAAAAACTAGCCTTTGTTAATAACTACCTTTCTTAATTTTTAAGACTTCGCTGCCCATGCGTCCGTCTGTCTGTCTGTGTGTTAAGGGCTATAACTTTTGAACCGTAATAGGTAGATACTGGAAATGTTCACAGAATACGTGTTACTATGACTTATATTATAATTTGTTGTAATACTGTGTTCCCTATATTTACACCGTATTCGGAAATAGACGTCGGACAAAAAAGACATTATTCGTTGGCTATAAACGAGTGGCGCTGAACTATGTGGCGATTAATTTTTTCAGTCAAAGAATAACGTTTTTCTCTGTCTGACACTTATTCCCTGATACTATATATATATATATATATATATATATACATATATATATATATATATAAATATATATAGGGTTTGTAGAAAAGAATTGAGTGTTATAATTGCAAATATGTTTTTGACAAAATCACAGTTCATTATTAGTCACTCTTGCGCATAGAAAGGAACATTGCTATATATAACCCATTGCTATATATAACCCAATGGGTTATATATAGCATTGCTATATATAACCCATTGGCAACGTACAGATAAAGTGTGGATTCCTTCTGTGTAAAAACTTCGGGGCTGTGACTCAAAAAACTTATCAAGGAAATCTGTTAACTCAGCTATATCATCAAACTTTTAATACTGAATGTGATTATTTAAAGCTAAGATGCTAAGATAGAGGAATATGGTGGATGTCGTTGAATCTCCCAATGAAAATCTGGTAACTTCTGGCGGACGACTTTAGCTTCGTGCGGCCGAGCGTTATCATGAAGGAAATACGCTTTTGTGTGTTCATTACGTTTGTTTTGTATTTTTGTGCGAAGTCAATTAAGTTGATTGCAGTATGTTGTTGAGTCTACTGTGGTATTTTCTGGTAGTAGCTCCCAATACAAAATTACTTTTGCATTCCACAAAACAGATAACAAAACTATATTTTAATGAAGCTCAGTTTCTGGAGTCGGTATCCGTTTTTAGTATCAATTTAGCCATTGGCGCTTTCACGTATGGTTTACGTACAGAATCCAATGTTTGCCTTCAGTTTTCAAATGGTCAAACCAGCGTTGAGTGGCTCTTAGGGAAAGAAGGTTCCTACATATATTGGCACAATGGTCTAACTGAGCGATAGTCAGGGTATGTGCTATCCACACCCCTAGCTTGGACACTTTATCCAATTGATGCAAGTGTTCCAATACCCGCATATGGCTGCAACTAAGCTCTGCTGCCAGGAAACGTGAGGTAAGGTGGAGATACATTGCAATTCATTATTTTAAAAGGTCTGTGTTAACTTCTATTTGTCGTCTGCTATGGGGAAAATCTTTGAGGTCATAATTCCCATTTCTGAACCTTTGAAACCAAAGTCTTGCAGTTGATCACAGACCAAATCTCCATCTACTGCATTACGTATATTTCGAGCAGCTATAGCTGCTGAATAATCTAAACGAAACTAGTACAAAAGCAAGGACTTACATGTGCTTTCTCACATCCATGTTCTAGTAAATATTGAAGTGTTTCGTAACAATTGACACATTTATGTAGTGTACCCCCACCGTTTAAAGGAAATAGATTATTAAAACTAGCGGAAACTGTAAGACAGCGACAGTTATAGGGGTTCTTTATTTTGCTACAGAACTTTAATAAATGGCTAACATAAATTATTTTCCCAATTACTCTGATACCCTAAAAATAAGTCGTTTAAATTTAATGTTAGAGAAATGGTGAGAATCCCCATTTGACGTGATAACGTCCTAGTCCACAGGGAAGTAAGCATGCGTGTTCAAAACGTTACCTTTACGAAAATACCTTAGATTCTTTTAGGTATATAATAAAAATAAAACAAACACTTACAAAAAGTCATAAAATCAAGCATGCTTCGGACAACAGGAACTCAGGCCAATGAGCTTCCGGGGGGATATTTCGTCACTTGTTTTTTATTAGTCATATAAAAAAGTGGTAATCGCAACAAAAATTTAAGATATTTTTAAATTGTAATTTGTCTATGCTCAATAATTATGACAGATGTCATTATGACAATGTCCAATGTTTTCATATAATTCGGTTACTAAAAATCTCAGCTAAATCCGATAACTGTGTATTTATATTCTTAAATACTCAATATCGCTTATTTTTTATTAAGAAGTAAATGAAACTACGTGATGTAGTATTATATCTATTTTATTTAAATTATTAACGACGACATAGATTTCGTTGTACGACAACATCTTCAGGTGGGCAATTTGAAGAGATGTCTTCGATGTTGTAATACAACGAAACCTAAGTCGTGGTAAAGAATTTAAATAAAGTAGAGATAATACTACATCACGTAGTTTCATTTACTCGTTAATCAAAATTAAGTGATACTGAATTTCTACAAACTTAACGCCAAATATATTCAATACTAAATATTGCTAAAAAAATACAGTTAATCCTGACTGTAGAAACGCGTAGATATATATTTTTAATTTCATACGACGCTCAATATGACATATGACAAATTAAACTACTTTAAAATTTTTATAATTAAGTTCACTTTAATTAACGAAATAAAATAAATTGCATTTCAAAATTAGTTTCCGTTCATTCGTCAGAGACAGATATGATCACGTCCACACACCTGCTGCCGTGTAGACCAAACAGCTTACCCCCATTTTTTTCTTGCTATTTTATATTTACCGAATAAACTCAATAATAAATCCATTCGATTAAAATATCCAAGAAATTGATAACGATTATTGCAATAGCAAGTCACGTAAACGGCACGGCGTTTACATGCGTTCACACCGTCAAGCCAGGCATTCCGGTCACGTGTGACGCTGCGCATACCTTTCCATAGCGCCAGGTCAATAATCTACTTAATATGCCTACGTATATGCATACCTATATACAACTACATATATACAAATACATATTTACAACTACATATATACAACTACAGTATATAGCATTTAAAACAACCATGCACGCTTGAGCGAATTGCTTGCTGGAGAACAATGCATTCCATATCAATGCAAATCAACGTTTGTGGAAACATACGTAGATATGTACACGACTTGTTCAAGTTTCATTGATACTGTTGGAAAATCTAAAGAAAAACACGATGGCAGAGGTCAGTTGCAAAGGCTCGCAGAACGAAGATTTTTTTATTTTCTGTATCGTTTATACTGTGCTAGCTGTCCTGTATCAGTTTTGAACGGGCAAAAAGGCTATCAGTTAGGTTGCATTTTTTTTAAATCACTTTTTTATATAAGGTTAATTTATTAAGTATATATATATATATATAGATATATATATGTATATATATATATATATATATATATATATATGTGTGTGTGTGTGTCTCTATGTGTGTGTGTGTGTGTGTAACATATATTAAATATTGTATATAAAAACCTTTAATATATGTATCAATATATTGTCAGGTGATACCTGTAAACTATTTTTGTCCGCAATGCTTGTGGCAAAGTTGCACAATAAAATAAATAGTTGTTTGTTGTTGTTTCTGTTTTTTCTTATAAGTAGAATAAATTTTGTATCTGCATTTTTATTTGCAAATAAATTGTTGTTATTCTCAATGCTTTTCTTATTTACTCTGAGCTGTGGTAAATTTCAGAGTCGTACGGTATTTTCTTATAATAAAAAAAACATTAATTACGGGCAGAACTCGCACTACGAGGTTTCTATTTAAAAGTTATGTGCAATTTTTCATCAAAAACAATTGTTTGTAAAAAAATCTATTATTTTTTATGAAAAATACGGTATTTTCTTAAAATTAAAAAAAAGCATTAATTACGGGTAGAACTCGCACTACGAGGTTTCTATATAAACGTTATGTGCAATTTTTCATCAAAAACAATTGTAAAAAAATCGATTATTTTTTATGAAAAATAAATTTTTAACAATCGATTTGTGTATACAAATAATCGCTTATGCAAAAATCAGTTTGTTTCGCTGTCGATTTTTGATTAATGGCATTAACTTCATCTATTCACGCAGTTCAGTTCCAGTTACCCAAATTGTCACCTCTCGCTGTTTGTTCCAGTTACCCAAATTGTCACCTCTCGCTGTTTGTTCCAGTTACCCAAATTGTCACCTCTCGCTGTTTGTTCCAGTTACCCAAATTGTCACCTCTCGCTGTTTGTTCCAGTTACCCAAATTGTCACCTCTCGCTGTTTGTTCCAGTTACCCAAATTGTCACCTCTCGCTGTTTGTTCCAGTTACCCAAATTGTCACCTCTCGCTGTTTGCTTCTGCAGAAAGGTATGTGATGTTGCAGAATTAATTTAATTAATAAAGCTGTGTGTAAATTTGATGTACCGAGAACTGAAGGGGAAGGGAAGATAGATTTTTAAATATATTTTAATCAGAATTAAATGAAACTACCTGATTCAGAATTATTTCTACTTTCTTTAAGTTTTTTAACACGACCTAGGTTTCGTTGTATTACAACATCTTAAATATCCCACTTGAAGATGTCGTAATGCAACGAAACCTAGGTCGTGGTAAAGAACTTAAAGAAAGTAGAAATAATACTACATGACGTAGTTTCATTTAATTGTGAATAATGAATTTCTACTAAATTAACGCGAAATATATTCAATTTATTTTAATGTAAAACAAAATAATCGACTTTCAGGAAAAATTGATTATTTTTATAAGTTTCGTAGTAATCGATTGTTTTTAAAAAATTTTTAACGTGAAACGAAATAATAGATTTTTTTATGTTGAATGTCACATCCCTAATTTCTGTTAATCTATTTACAAATGTTAATATTGTTTCTCACTGTGTAAATGTTTTAACAAATTGCCTAGTACACCTTTTACAGTAATAATAAATATACGCCTCAAAATAAGAAGTTATTTTTGTACTTAATTTAAACTATTTGTATGGAGTTTTTATGAAATTTCTACAGATTCAACTACATGTCATTAGTTGGTCGACTATTATTCTTAAACTAGTGGAACCTACTTAGCTGTGATAAGTTTCTTTTTAATTTCGTTATATATATATATATATATATATATATATATATATATATATATATATATATATATATATATATATTACTATTGTGAATAGATATATAGAGATATTAAAAAATAAGGGTTAAAGTGGTCGGGGATGGGGACACGTAACTCGAATAAAAGTGACCATTTTAAAGCGGAATATTACGTAAACGGATCCCTGTATGGCAGAAGGGTTCATGACTTGCCACTGATATTTCTGAAGGGACTATTCAATTATTTCCTTATTAATCCTCTTTGATTTCACTTGTCTCATTTTCGACAATTTGTTCAATATATTTTATTTCAAGACTTTATAGGCGTCATAGATCTGTATAAACATGCTAAATCTCAGCTTCATAGCACTAATTTTCTGCTAGTAAAATGGCTGTGACATACAGATGGAAAGACAGACAAAAATGGCAAAACTTTAAGGGTAGAAACCCTTTGACTGTGAAACCATAAAAATGCTTTTAAAAACAATATATAAAAACAAAGTATCCTGTAACTTATTTGTAATTTTATTGTTGTATACAGTTTTTTGGAATATTGTTTCTATATATCTATAAAAATTTAGTTTGTAAACTCAACAAATATTATATGACAGAATTATATGACTGAATAACAGACAATCTGGCGAAGTTAGGAAAACGGTCCACTTTTTTAATACGTTTTTAAGTAATTTCAAAATATAATGTTAATTGTCTTTAATGTTGTCATAATAGTTTAACGTTATCACTAATAAACATAGAATAAAACTAATAGCTTGAATAAAAAGAAAATAGGTAAAAACGCTACTAATAAACTCAATATATGACAAGCTCGTCATAACTTTATCTGTCAAACACTATTCCGACCTCGACCTAAGTTTAACTTTGGTATAACCTAAAAAAGTTGACATTTCGGCAAGTAAATATGACAGCACGTCATTTTTGTTTTTAATTATTTTAAAGAAAATGGCTTTATGTAATTAAATTCGTACAATTGAAACTGTCGAGGAGAAGTTTTATTTAAATTAGGCGTGAAGTTGCACCAAGAGTAATATTTAGTGATGATAAATTTTAAATTAAATAAACTTCGAGTAATGTTCTCATTCATTGTTGAACTATTTAAATGGGAATTATGATATTTTTCGAAAATTTTGCTACGAAAATTGGGATTAACCATTATTTGTTCATGCTATTTTAATGACGCTCATGCTTTTTTTTTAGCATCTCATGCTCTTTCGTAACTGGGAAAAAAAGAAAAAATCAACAAGAATGGACACAAGCGAAGAATAATGTAAATTTTAACGATACTCTAAAGACGCCGTCTAATGTGATAGATATAATTGTGTTTGCAATCGTAGACACAACTTGACGTTTTATTTGTTTGTCTATAAAGCGCGACGTTACCACATTGAATTTTTGAAATAACTTCAAAATAATTGTTCTATAGTTTTACTGAGTTTATTAGTAGTAATTAATACCTCCGTTATACCAACCTTATGAACGGTATAATTATTCTTAGAATAAGAGTGGTATAACTTATGTTTAAGCATTTTTAGTAAGTGTATAAGTTTACGCTATAGTGAAAATCAGCTCACATTAATCTGATAAGTAATTTTTTTATCAAATCCTATACAAAATTAAACAACAAATAAATAACCGTTTCCTCATTACAAAAGTATGATTTCGCCGAAAAACATCTGTAAAATTATAATTTACAACATGTACCACATACCGTGTACATAAAATACAGCATTTTTCTTTTTTTATATAATACAGCATTTTTCTTTTTTTATAAGCGATGGAAAACATTTTTTAAAGTTTTTAAGTTCTTTTTAATAATGAATCAAAGTGTATTTTGTTGCAATGAAATTTTTTGGCGAATATTTTTATTCAGATATATATATATATATATATATATATATATATATATATATATATATATACATACATGCATACATACACTCGTATATATGTATTCACTGCACACCACTATACTCAAACATATAGCAATAATTTTAACGACATCTGTACTTCTGTTATCTAATTTTTTTTGTCTGTTTACTTTATAGCATATCCGTATGAATCCAAAAGAATCGACGTAAGAAAATATTAAAAATATAGAAATGGTATTAAATAAAACTACTATTTAATACCCTTTTCTACTGTACCCAAGCTTGGCTTCCTGTTGGATCAATATGACTAATGACATCTTAAGATAAAAATCGTTAGAACGTTTTCCTCGAAACGTACTAATTTGTCAAACTCTATTTCAAACTTTAGTCTCTGTAAAGGTTTACATTAGAGCTTCAGAATCTGTAAATTCGATTAATATTAGGGCTCGAAAACGTGACTATAATTTTGATAATCGATCGCAAGATGGTCACAACCAAAATAGTTATAGATTCATGACCAGCGAATTCTACATCTTTTGTCTCTTTTATTTAATATCCTCAATGACCCTTTTATTCTTTTGTATTTATTATCTAAATTCCAATAAATGTCAGTTCATGACCTTGAACTAAGCTCTAAAAATAAGAATATCCTCCTAATCCCTTGGTACGGAACTGTATCCGATAGAAAATCATTTAAGGTATACATAAGGATATCTTTGTTTATTTCTGTACCCTGCCCAATTATAATACGTTGGCTATCATACATCTTTTGTTTCTTTTATTGAATACCGTTAATAATCCTTTCTTCCTTTTAAATCTAAATTAAAACACATGTCAGTTCATGATTTCGAACTAAGCTCTAAAAATAAGAATATCCTCCTAATCCCTTGACATGGAACTGTATCCGATGGAGAATTATTTAAGGTATACATAAAAAGATCTTTGCTTCTTTATGTACCCTGCCCAATTATAATGGGTTTGCTATAATACATATTTTGTTTCTTTTAATGAATACCCTTAATAATTCTTTCTTTCTTTTATATCTAAATTCCAACACGTGTCAGTTTATGACTTCGAACTAAGCTCTAAAAATAAGGATATCCTCCTAATCCCTTGGCACGGAAGTGTATCCGATGGAGAATAATTTAAGGTATCCATAATAACATCTAAGCCCTGCCCAATTATAATGCGTTTGCTATCATACTGGCTACAACCATTTTGTTGACAAAAGCTCTTAAATCGGTGCCGAATGTTGGTAGACCATTCCCTCAGTCTAAAGTTATTACTCCAAAATATTCCCTCAGATTATGGAGCCATGAGTCCTTCATCGACCTGTGTTTCTGCTTTCTATTATCTCGACTTGTATTGGATGAAGTAGATCATAAATTTCTGAGTGTCGTATTAAATGTCCGAACTATTAAAATTTCCTTTTTTGATTATTCTCATTAGTATCTTTATCCATTCGCTGCAGGACTACTTCGTATCGAGTCTTGTTAATCCAGAATTTTTGCAATGTCCTCCGGTACACAAACATTTTATATTTTTAGGTTTGTTTGTGAAGACTATCTGTTAGCGCCCAGCCTTTGACACTATATAAAAGTGTCGAGAATTATCAGCATTTTACTAATGTGGTTCACAATTTTAGTCATGTTATTTCCATAAAATCTTTTTCTACCTTGAAGAATGCAGTTCCGACCTTTACTATGCAGATTATAATTTCTTTACCTGCTCAGAGATATAAGAATCAAATAAATATGAATTTAGAGTGTGCGCCCTCATTTCCTTTGTACAGAGGTCATCTGAATTCGCATTACCCAAGATTATCTTCGGGTCAAAATCAAATAAATATGAATTTAGAGCGTGCGCCCTCATTTCCTTTGTACAGAAGTCATCTGAATTCGCATTACCCAAGATTATCTTCGGGTCAAAATCAAATAAATATGAATTTAGAGCGTGCGCCCTCATTTCCTTTGTACAGAAGTCATCTGAATTCGCATTACCCAAGATTATCTTCGGGTCAAAATCAAATAAATATGAATTTAGGGCGTGCGCCCTCATTTCCTTTGTACAGAAGTCGTCTGAATTCGCATTACCCAAGATTATCTTCGGGTCAAAATCAAATAAATATGAATATAGAGCGTGCGCCCTCATTTCCTTAGTACAGAAGTCATCTGAATTCGCATTACCCAAGATTATCTTCGGGTCAAAATAAAATAAATATGAATTTAGAGCGTGCGCCCTCATTTCCTTTGTACAGAAGTCGTCCGAATTCGCATTACCCAAGATTATCTTCGGGTCAAAATAAAATAAATACGAATTTAGAGCGTGCGCCCTCATTTCCTTTGTACAGAAGTCGTCCGAATTCGCATTACCCAAGATTATCTTCGGGTCAAAATTCTTATTGTACGTTATTTTTCTCCATTATCTGCTTTTCCCGCTAGTCTTTTGTATTTAACTTTAATTTGTAATTATTTATATATCTGATAAATATTATATTTATGCGTGATTGTGTATATTATCTTTTTTGTCACTTCATCATTAATTAGCCTGTATCAAATGCTTCAATTCTGCTACATTACATATATTTTACGCTAATCGCACTTATAATATATGAAGGTTGCCTTAAAATGGAGATTTTGTTACATAATGCCAAGATATTTCCATCTATTTCAGTTGTTCGTCTATTTCTTATGGTAATGCTCTGATTGGCGTATTTATATAATTATTTTTTTCATGTATTAGTGTATTGTTTGAATATAGTCTAACTGAACACCATTGAAGTTAATTTAATGCTTATAAGTAAGCCATCCTGTTTATCATGTTTGTAGTGCCGAGTTAGACATTATTCACTGGGTGCTTGAATACAGTGCCATCTAGCATTCGCAATTTTGCCTACTCTGTCAATATTAAGTAACTCTATCTTTGCCAATAGCCCACCTGAATATGTTATAATACAACGAAACCTAGGTCGTGGTAAAGAATTTAAAGAAAGTAGAAATAATACTACATCACGTAGTTTCATTTAGTTGTGGACAAAAGTGTTTCCAAAATGAAGAATGATATTGGTTAGCTTTGCCATTATAATATCTAAATGTTCCTTTATTTTATGTATGTAGGTATGTAAGCAGAGTTTTTCATTTATTGCGTTGAAGAAAAATGAGTATAATTTACATAAAAGTGCGTCTGTTTTCGGTACAATTAGGTTAGGTTGTTAGGTTATTGGAGCCTTTCGATGATAGTGAAATTTCCACTTTTTATACATACATGTATATACATATATATATATATATATATATATATATATATATATATATATATATATATAAATATATATATATATATATATATATATATATATATATATATATAGAGTCTCTGTTATTATAGAACTATATAGATTATAATGTTAAGATAGGACGATTAATAACACTATAGACTGTCTCTTGTCTGTCACAGCGATTTTTCTTAGAATCTGCTTGACATAGCAAAACGGTTAATATAGCAATAAGCATATTAACGTACACATATCACAATAGCTATTATACAAAAACATTTAAATGGAAATTTTAAAGTATCAAATTAAGTACTAGAAAAAAAATTTTAAATTCATGCACATATAGTGTGGGACTTAGTTTAAAACAGCTAGTAATAAGGGTCTCGAAACTATTTTTTTTTTATAATATTAGGTAATACATCTTCAGAGATGGAACCAAGCAAATTACATTTAAAATTATTGAACCTAAAATTATGAAAAGCAAAACCTTCCAACGAGGTACGAAACCCACGATGAGCAAGCCAAACTTACATATGACTATTTTTTTTCAATTTTGGTAGATGCCAAAATATTCCTGTCATTTTCAAAAATTTCACATATCAATCTAACATTTTTTTTGTTTGCCTTCATTTTAACAGATTCATCTGGAGAGACATATATTTATATAATTTTGTACATGTACCAGCTCTGAATATGTATTAGGAGGATATTTTTGAATACCTTTTTGGATACTTTCATGGATCAGCCGAATTATACCAGCTCTGAATATGGGATTAGGAGGATATTTTTGGATACCTTTTTGGATACCTTCATGGATCAGCCGAATTATGGCAAATCCAAGAGAAAAGTTTTTATACGTCCGTATGTAGGAATGTATTAATGTTCATTTGTTCCGCTATGGAGCTCAAACACCTTTATGATTCCAAGAAATTGGAATAGTTTGATTTGTGGTGCTATCCCGGGTGATGTACGTAGCTGATATCACAAAAAATTATATATGGTGGACGTCAGTCACCATATTGTCGAGGCAAAAGAAATATTTTTTGAATCCCAACTTTATGGGTATTCAATGAAAGGTAATCATTCCAAGGATTCCGAATATATATATATATATATATATATATATATATATATATATATATATATATATATATATGTGTGTGTGTATACATATAGTTACGGGCGAAACCAAACAAGGTACGTTTCTTTGCGTATTTGTACGTATGTACTGGCATTCATTACTTCCACTATAAAGCCCAAACGGTTGGACTGATTATAACAAATGATGTACCGTTAGATACGTTTTGACAGTTCAAGTGACAGGCTCTGTGATATCAAGAAAAGATCAACACACAGGACGTCACAATGTCGACTATATAAATTTTCCTTTCCAAGCCCCAGAGCAACATCAGAATAATGATGTACATATAATATGGGTACTTGGCAAAAGGATTTGGAAAACTTAATTTAATATAACAATATTAACAAAATTTTTATGGAATTTCTTTTCGAAACTTCTTTGTTGTTTATTTATGTTAGTAAACATGACATGTTTATGAAAATTTTCGCTTTCTGGGTCTGTTATAGTGCTATTAATTTAAAAGACGATAAGATTTAAAATTAAAAATGGGTCTTAATCAGTTGATGATTCTTCACTTCGTGTCCGTTTCTGTTTTCACCTTTCCAAAAAATATGGGTTGACTTTTCCGTTTCTCTTTGCGTGAAAATTGTTTTTTATTAAAAAAATAATTTCTGTATCCTACGATGAAGCTGAATCAATTTAACTTTGCTACTTTGATGTACGAATTTCGCGATAGAAAATTATCGAGCTCTTTTCTGTATAGAATTTTTTATCTATGCCTTTGTGATTTTCACACATTTTTTAAAAATAAGCCTTCGTCTTCATTGAACATGTTAGTATAAACCGATAGGTTGAAAAATTAGACCGTAACGAAAAATTAAACATTTGGGGAAAGCGAGAGATGGTTGGGGTTTTCTGCTTCGCTTCCAATCATTCAGCGCATTAATGAATAGCAGGTCGCCAGTAAAGTAAGTCTAGACTTTTTCAGTCTATTATTCCCTGTCTTAATAAAGCGTACGTTCATATTTAAGTAGTAATGATATGGAGATCATTAGCGTAATATTTTTGTTAGTGTCAGCGCATGCGTTGGAACTACAGAAAAATAATATAAATAATCTGTCAACAAAATTGTTTTATTTTCAACACAAAGTTGCGTTATTTTAAGCATTTATCTGTACTTCGAAAGCGCTTAGCAGTTACAGAATCTTGTTATTTTGTTTATTGTTACCTGGTAAAACCCTTTTATTTACCACCAGGGCGGCGCCACTTTGGAGCGAGGTACATTGAAATGTTAAAAGCGTATCGCATACTTATATAAAAAGTCAAAACTTTCAAATTATAAAAGTTATTAGTATTTATTTTTATGTTTCCTAATTGTATACTAGTATTTCGTTATTTTATCAGATAATAATGAATAAATCAATCTACGTACTTATGAATGTTGAAGTATTAAAATGCGAACTGTGAAAAAAGGCCCCAAAGTAAGTGTGCACCAAAGCAAAAGTTATTCAAAGATAATCTATATAACTAATGTATTTTAAATTTTCTTTTCGATTATTTTATACTTACTATATTATATTTATTCCTAATTTATTATGCTTTTAATAGATAACATGCGCTTGACAGATAACCTTAGTACCTAGGTCTAAAGAAGTGACATCTGGTGAGTACAAAAATATTAGCGTTTATTACTAGAACGGAACACTTCAGTGTCCGTCGGTACGTCCGTCTATCATAGGCGATTTTCTCGGAAAATATTCGAAGTAATAATTTAAAATTTAGCATAGTTATAGTCTCAATTATTGACGTGAAATATAAAAAAATAAATTTTGATTTTGGGGGTTATTTTCGGCGGGTAAATTGGGAAATAAAAAAAAATCAAGGAATCGGGTAGGGTGTCGAAACTTATTGAAACACGAATTCAATAATATATATGATGTATTATTTTTATGAATTTATTTAACCACAATGAAGGAAAAAGTTATTCGTCTTATCAGCAAAAGGATAGCTCCGAAAGATCTTAAAAAAATCATTAACATTGAGAATTAGGAAAATATTGAAAAAAAATTATCAGAATTGAAAAAGTCCAGCACGATTAATCGTTATAAACAATACAATTGTTTATTTCCTTATAACTTCTCAACCATTGGTTTCAGGGAAAACATTTTTCATTAAAAATATTTCTCACGTTTTAATATGTCTCTCTAAAGACAGCTTTTCACTCAGTCAAAATGCTTTCCACGCTTTTCATACGTCGGCGGCGGATAGCGCGGCAGATGGGCGGAGTGCGTTACTATTAATAATCCAAGTGCTGGTTGCACGAAATAATAATTGTGCAAGTATAGTTTACACTTGATGATTTTCTTCAATTTCACGTATCCGGTTGCTAGCAAACATGTAAACAAAAATAATTATTTTCTATTCGATGAATTTTCCAAATTTAAACACGCAAAATAAAATCCGGTAACTTGGGGAACATTTTCCAATATACGTATTAACGATAAATAATACATGAAGCTGTCGTCGAGTTCCGTTAATGTGGGTAGTTGTGTACGCCACGCGCACTTACACTCGCTTATGTATATCTGCCCACGTCGCGCAAACGTGTTGTTAGTAATGAGCGATTCTTGTTAAGACAATGACCACTTTCCAAATAAGTTTGGATCTAGTTTTTTACCCCTTATTTTTTTGTATTCGATATAATACTCAGGTAAGCCATGTTAAAATATAACACGATAACAATCCAATAAAAATTGTAAATTTTGTGAATGTTCTAATTCGCCTTCAGTTATTTTAGAAAAGGATGTCTGCGTTTTATCTTTAACGTGCAATTTTATATAAAGCTAGCTTTGATACGCGGATTAGCTTATCGTATCCATAATGTATATTTTTGTTCATAAAAAAGTTAATTTTATTCTATGGTAATATATACTATATTTATCTTGACACAGGTTGTACGTATACTAAGTTTTATAGAGATCGGTTGTGTAGTCCTGGTGTGAAAGCGGTAGAAACAAAAACACAAACAGACTGGCTATCGTATTTATATAATTATTAATAATTACGACTAATTAGGATTTTAATTTTGGTGATTTAAATAAAGTGTAGTCCTGATCGTTATTCTGGCAGCCGAAATTTCTGTTAGGTCAAGTTGATCAGAGTCTACTGAAAAATACTGGCACTTTTGTGCCAACTGTCTTATAAACTGAGTGTATGAAATAGATACGGAAGTCGATGAATAAATCAGTATTAGAGTGGAATTAGATTCTTGTGTAACTTTTGATAAGTGATTTTGAAACATTGTTCTCAAAAATGTACCCACTGTTCCACAACGCCTAATTTACAGTTAAAAAAATGGTAACACTATATGCTGCAAAGTGGTAAATTATCTTCACTATTAACTGCAAGCGATTTTCTTATAAATAATACGTAAACCTGTATCATAACATTTAGTTCTACAGAAACTGATTTGCGACGACATCGCTTAGCTAATTCAACTGTACAGTATTTATTTGTTGTGGTAACAATGGAAGGTAATACCTGGTTATAAGCGGATTGCTATTAACAGTTTAGAGTCTGCGGTCAGTCCATTAAATTTTTTTTCAATAAATCTGTACATAATAAAGGAGGCGTGTCTGTATACAGAAAGTATTTACGACAATTAGTCTATGCAATGAAATAATTTTTTTTTAATTTATGTTTGTTTGTCTGCTAGTGCGTTTGTTTGTGCATGCACCACGTAAAAACTATTCACTCAAATAGTAAAACGTTTCTAAGAAAACATAGGTGTTAACTTGAAATAAGATTTGAAGAAAGACTGACTACAATCTTTAATAAGACTGACTACAATCTTTAATAAGAAAGACTGCAATATTCTTCTACGTGTTTACTCGATCAGAATATTGGAGTCCTTTCTCTTTTAATCAATAATTTTTTTGTATTTAATATCGTTACCCAAAATGGAATTCACAACATCAGTTACAGATATACTGTTACGACTGATTAATGTTCAATACCCGAGTATATTTTTAAAGTATTATTGTTTACCAGATAGTGTGAAAGATGATTTTAGAACTTAATTAGGTAAATAAATATTTACAAAAAGGTTCAATGTTTAATAGGTAATGAATTGAGATGTATTCTTTATATTAAAAAAAACATGCTCAATATATTAGTTCACACTTTAAGGAATAATATAATAAAACTCCCATCCTAAATCCTTCCAGCAATATTTACAGGACGAGACAAATAGACAAAAACCATCGCGTTCTACTTTCTTATGTACAGGACGAATGGAGAAACGCATAGTGAAACAAACAGACAAAAATCATCGCGTTCCGCTTTCTTACTTGCTGACAAGCGCTTGGATTCTTTTTTTTTAATATTTAATTCACAGACTTTTTTCTATTTATTGTTTTATTATATGGCAACTGTCGATAACGTCTCCGCATCCCATCACTAGTACGCTTCTCTCGCTGCGACTGTCCGCGCGCGCGAGTCTGCGCCCAGACGGGTTCCGTGTTACTCCCCCCACTACCGCTCGTCGAGATTAAGATGGATGGACCGTCGTTTCTTTAGACCGGCCGAGATCGGTATTCGAAGTTATTGTACCTGTTTATGCGACTGGCGCTTTATACAAGACGCCCGTTTAACGAAATTGTAGTTAAGAGATAAATGCTGGTAACTTGGTTGCCTTAAGTCATACTGACGAGTGGGTTTATTATTGAAGTTTATTAAAAATAAAATCGAAAGAAATCAATGTTTATATTTATTCGATTGATGGAATGAATTGGGTAGTATATATTTATTTGTTTGCGAATTCTAATACAAAACATAAGGCAAATTTATTGCTTCAAGAGCCATTTCATTGAATTAAACAAACGAAAGTTTATTTCAATATACGATTATTTTGTAGATTTTGATAATTTATGTGAACTAAAAGAAAACATGTAGAATCAAGTAACTAGATATATTAAAAAAAAATAAATAAATAAATAAATATATATATATATATATATATATATATATACATATATATATATATATATATATATATATATATAATATATATGTATGTATGTATACACACAGGTGTTGCTTAATTGGTATAACAAGAACTTTTTTCAGATTTTCCTCGAAGATATACGACGAAAAAGATTTATAGGTACATTTTTTTATTTGAGCCTTTGTCACGGAGAAAAAACTTAATTGTTCAAAAACGTAATATTTTCTATTTTCAACATTTCCTCAATCATAATAGGGACTTTGACTGATGTCAATATTTTTTGTAAAAATGTTTTAAAACTGTGGAGTAGGTTCAAAAAAAACTTTTGATGAAAAAAATAATATATATAACAAACAATTAATCGAAACTTCAAAAAGTGTAAATTTTTTTGTTCATTAAATTGAGAAAGTAATTATGATTTTATTTTTTTTAATTAGAAAATTATAATATGCAATATATAACTTAAACACAATATTTAACGAGATACTAGAAATATTTAATAAACTGCCTTATAATGAGTGCTAAATTACTAGCAAGTGACGTCATAAGCCATTTGTGTTTTTTATTTGGCGTTTTCGCGGGAATCGTTGTTCGTCAGTTTTCCAGGTCGTTATAACTTTGTAATGGGAAGTTCTAGATACGATATATTTATTTCAATCGTTTTTAATGTTATTAATTTTTCTATTTTAGTGATAAAAAATAGAGTCAAATACATAGGGTATTTGTAAGTATAGATTCCATTATCGTAAACAACATTTCCATGAAAAATAACTAACAATGAATCAGCAATATAATAGATTTTTGTTTCTGCGAAATAACACTCGTATCGATTAACCTTCAAAGCCGAACAAGAGGTTCACCGCGTCACATCCTATCGCTTTGATGTTGCCACGCAGCGCTCTTTGTGTGTACACTGCAGAACGGTAAACCTTTGCATTAAGGTTAAAGTAAGTAGAGTGTCTACTAAACTCAATGAGATACCAAAAATATTCATTGATTTTAATCGTCCGTGTTTTGTACTGGGGAACCCGTAGAAAGAAAGAATCCGCTTGCATTACCGATTTATTCTATCTGTCTGCACGCTTATAAATTGGACCTCTCTGCCGGATGGATTAAGGGGTATTTTTTTATAAAGTGTCAGCATATGTATAACTCAGGCTACAGTTTATCCTAGAAAAGTTTATCCTGGAAATTGAGCTAGTACGAAGCCCTACAGGTTGCACGAAGAGGGTGGTCCTATGGAGAGGATGTCATTGTTTCAGAAAGAGGTTCCACTTTAATCGTGAATTAAAGAAGTTTTTGAATGTCACAAATTTCATGCAAGATCAGCCGCGAGCAAAGGCTTAAAATTAATTTATACATACGTTGAAATATTTTATGGAAGCGAAGAGAGGAACTAGATGTAGAATGAGAAGAAAGGAGGTACCTTCATATGTGGAATAATTTAAGGCAAAAATTGGAGACGACGACGTTTGAACGCGTATCTTCCCAAAGAACTACGTACGTAAGAGTCGAACTTATTTCATAATTTTGCAGTTGCCTTACAATGCCGATCGTAGTTCGTAGATTGTAGATAATATATTATGTTTAAGAACGAGGAAAGCTGTGAAGAAAAACCAAAAACGTACACTTGATCAGTCACTTTGGAGAATGTTCAATGTTTACTAAAATTTATTCATTATTTTCTTCGATGAATAGGTACCTACGACCGGCGAACTTATTGCTATATGAGCAAACACTTTCAGTCAATCAAAATTATAGTGTTTGTGACATTATAGATAATAAAATGCGATAACAACAAAATATGACAAGTAATTTTTAAAAAAACATAAAACACGAATATACTCTATTTTGATGTATCAAGAGAGGTTCTAAAGGGGAAATGAGGGTTGGGAAAGAATGGAAAAGGATTACGGAGAAAGATATGAAAAGAAATAAAATGTGGAAAGTGAAGTTGGGGAAGGTATGACTTTTTTACATTGCTTTTGGATACTTGAATGTATGATGAAAATCTGATGTCAAAATCAAGTTTTTTCCAGAAATTTGCAACAAGAACATTGAAGGAATAATCATAGGAAGAAAAACTATATTTGAGGATAAGAAACGTGAGAAGATTTTTAGTGCGTAGACATTACTGGGAGCCGTAACATCACCCCTCATACAAAAGAAGGGACCTTAGAAGATCCCGTATCTACAATTACAACGCCTCCATCCAACTGGGTTATGGACTGCCCCTACTCAATGAGCCTAGAAGATCGGTCCACACTCAACCAAGTAATCATCAGATAGGGCTATAATTTTGGCAGTAAGATACATTCCTTCTTAGATGTAAAGAATTTTTAAGATTCTTAAGAAGTGGTGAAATAATGTGGAAGTCACGAATACATCCACCGGAGCCGCGGCTTAAAGTCACAGATGTGATTAAATTTTCTAAAATCGAAAGTGTAACGAATACATAATGTTGAAGGCGTTGAAATGCTTTGTTAAGCAATTGTTCTGAAAGATTAAGAAAGCACACATCTTCATAATTTAATACAGTTTGTGTATATTACACAAGCTGCATTCAGTTCATAAAAAAATATACTAAAATTGATAAACATCGCAAATTTTGGAAAATAATTATGTACAAAAAAAAGTTATATAAAGTTATATTAATTATGTTATTATTTATTATGATCATTATATACCATTCTTATTTGATTATGCTCGTCTGTACGTGTGTCATGTGACTGAGAAAATGTTTAATAAGAAAAAAATGCATAAAAGTTTTCGACTACAAACCAGAAAACAAAGATATAAACTTTTTTTCGCATACGTCATTAAAATGGGTATTGCCGAATTCTAATTTTGTTTTGGGGGCAGTACATTAAAAAAACGAATAAAATAGTAGAAGTGACACTTAGTAAAAATGTTTTATTAAAATTACTTCGAATATTCGTGTCCATTTATATATATATATATATATATATATACATATATATATATATATATATATATATATATATACATGTATATATATACATATACATATATATATATATATATATATATATAATGCGTAAAAAATGTTGGACCACAAACAATACAACAAGGATGTATGCATACGCCATTAACATGGGTAGTGTCGAATTCTAACTTCTTTTGGGGGCAGTATGTTAAAAAAAGCGGATAAAATCGTAGAAGCAGTACTTAGTAAAAATGTTTTATTAAAATTACTTCGGGCTACTACTATTGAAATATTGCAAATTTATATTTATGGCAAACTTTTGCTATAAATATAAATTTGCAATATTATTTATGGCAGTTCCCTACATGTCCTTGCCTCTTTTGTTTGTATTTTAATTATCGCATATAAAATATTTTATTAACAGGAAAGTTAATTTTGCATATTAACGCATATCGACACTATTACAATAGCCGTCTTGGTCAACAATTAATTACTTGCAACAATAAAAATACGAGGCCGACCGTAATTAATTAATTGCGTTCCACATACTTTTGTTTAATATTGTACATTTTATTATGGTTCAATATACGTCTATATGCAAATGTTTTACATCGTACGGACTAAATAATTTCAAGATATGTAAATAGTCATGGGACCCGCTTTGCCTATATTCCGGCAAGGACTTGCTTTTTTTTTTAATCAGAGAACACTCCTAGAAAATTCGCATTTAATACTTATACTCTCCCGTGATAAACTTAATAAAAAAATCGATTGAGAAGTAATTTCATTACTGGCAAATGTCAAAAATTCAGTTTTTTTTACTCATTTCACTTTTTTTGTTTTCTTGCTTTTTTAAGGTTCCATAAGGAAATGAAAGAAACGGAAACTTTATAGTTTAGTCATGTCTGTCTGTTTTTATTTCTCACGCCCTTAAAATTTCTATACTTTTAGACCTATTTTCACGAAGTTTTGCAAGTAGATATTTCAAATACATATAACAATTAAGATATAACGAAATATGAAAAAAAAATGCTTAATGTAAAATAGCAAAGAATGATTATTCACCGCATCCCATTCAGCGGAGTATCGGTGTATAGGCCTTTCGAAATGTACGTGAAGTTTTATTAAAATTTAGAAATACCAAATCAAATTAACTCCCTTCGTTTACATGACTTTCGACTTTCCGCATCCCGTATAGAGTTGCTAACCCTCGAGCAATACCAAGGTGCACTAGGAATTAATCTCTTAATTTTGATCTTAAATTTATAAACGACTTCCCGCTTTCAATCATGACCCCACGTCGTAAACCGGGAATTATTAGTAGAGTCAAAAATGATTTGATCTTAAGTTAATTTATTTTTAATATATGAAAAGTATTTACTAAATCGTGATATTATATTGTAAGAAAAGTTCTAAAATAGTTTTTTTATATAATTTATTTTGATTTTATGTTAAAGGTTATTTTTTCCCGAGAATCCGCAAAAAATTAGAATTGTGTGTATTGCAAAAACAGTCCACCTCAAATGGGACAGTTTACTACTCTTAAATTTACTGTATTAGTAAAATTTCACAAAAATATAATTTAATTAAAAACCACGAATGAAAAATTATAAAAATTGATTAAAAAGTAGTCGGCTATGAGCTTATGAATTTAATGATATCTTACCGTCTCATTCGCTCTTATATTTCCTCACACATAATTACTTGTGATGTCTTTCTCCATAATAAATTTTGTGTTTGTCAAAAAATTAATTTAAAATCTTAAAACTCAATTAACTCCGGCCCCGTTAGCTTTTACCTTGAAATTATGATTTATGTAATTAAGAAATAGTAAAATATACTCTATTTGATTCACCATGGAGTCGAAAAAGAAAACAAAAAACAAACTTTTTCCTAATTTTTTTTATAATTTTCAATTCCGTTATTTTTCCATTTCACAATCCTAATTTTAAATTACAATTCCTTTTCCAACTCGGAGTCTATTTTGTAACGTAGTAAATATTTTAAAGTAATGTCAGAAAATAGTAATGTTATTCGCCTTACAAGATAAAATTTGCTATTGGATTGTAAACCGACATATAAAACAAATCATATGAATATTGATAAACAAATAACAATAGCATTAATCTCAGAACATAATAAGATTAACAAAGCCTATCATCTGACCGCGGTGTACTTTCACTTATCAAAAGTTTATTTAACACCGCGAAATATCTTTGTTTTGTATTATTACGAGAAAAACAGGTGTCGGTAAAAGTAGAGGTTAACGTCCAAAAATAGAACGACACACGATAATAACACAAAGACAAGCGGCGTGACAACGTATTTCGTCAGATTTCATCATTTATCTGCAAAATGTAAGAATAGGCCGCGGCTAATTTGCGATGAGTTGCACAACGAAACGAGAAAAAAAAACGTTTGCACGGTCAAGACTTGGATATGAAAAAAATGGCGGACGGTTGGCGGGTGGCCGCGGGCGTCGCTATGGTAACGGCGCGAGTCGCATAGCAACGGTTCATGTGTCCATGGCAACGTGCATTTGGAGTGCGTCGAGCGTTCGGTTTGGCATGCGAGCGTGTGAGGGCGTGTTTGGTTTGGTGATGCTGAATTTCCTTCAATAAAAAATTATACACTTGACCAAAAAAGTATTATAAAAACTTTGGCAAATAAAAAATTGTCAAGAATGCATAATTGTATTTAAATATTAATACATTAATGAAGCGGTTGGTATGTAGCTTAAAAATGGTTTTAAAATGCGTGTTAAAACTTTTAACACACAAGTTTTTTGTTTGCTTGATTTTTTGAATTGAAACTTCTTTATGCACGCTTGACTTGGGGAGTAAGAATGTTGAATTCGTGACGAGAGCGAGCGAACGGTGATTTTTTGATTATTTTGTAATTGCATTACGTTCTTGAACAATTTTATAAATTAATATTTTGTCCAATACATTCAAAATTCTACGTTTAACGTGAATAAAATTGTAAATTCATTTTAAAGTTCATATTTTGTGAATTTGAAGTTTTACTTCAGTCGTGTGGTCTAAGGCATACTCGTTTTTTTTTGTTAACGCTACGTTATAAAAATATTTCCTCTTTCAGTAACGACCACGGGGATAAGTAAATTAGCATAAAATTATTTAAACATATCATGTATATTTAAATATGTCTTTATTATTACTTTTGTACGAAGTAGTATATTTGTAATATTCCGTATATTAAAAATATGGCGCTTCGCCCAAAAATGGGGTATAAAGTATTTTAAAAAATATTAACGTAATAGTTTGTGGAAATGTTGGCAAAAGAAACCTAAGAAATTTTACGAACACAAATGTGTAATATTTTGGACATGTTTTTTATATATTTCATTTGAAGGCAGGCCAATTATTGTAGGATAGTTGTGTTCTTCTGGTAATCAATGACACCTGATCATCGATATAGGAAATTCGCGTTAGATATACCTTATTAAAACCCCTTTTTTTATTATTTTACTCTTCTAAATGCTATTTAAATAGTCTTCCATCCACGTTTGTACATTTATTTGTAGTTCTTGTTTTCTTCTTCCACACATAAAGCCACGGACAAATTAAAACTAAAATAAATTCGGGCATAACAAATCGAATTTTTTTTCGAATTTCCAAAACACTGAACACTTCATCTCTCAGCTGTAAATTGTGAAAATGTAACTTTTTCTTTCACTCTTAGTTTTGTCGTAAATAAGTATTTGAATCAATCACTGAAAATATCTTGTAAAATTTTTCTTTCACTCTTAGTTTTGTCGTAAATAAGTAAATATCTTGTAAAATTCTTTATTATGAAACATATTTAAGCAGAGTAATTGATTTAATTAGATAGTGTAAAACATAGTGCAAAACAATATACATTTAAGTACTTTTACAGAATAATACGAGAAAATTGAATTTAAATATACTTTTCTTCAGTTTGCAATGGCAGATTTTTTATGAAGAATATTTGGAAAAAAAAATAAGTATTTAGGCTTTTAGCTTTCCACTTTAAATTTGAGACGGAAAGGAGGGAATTTAGCAAAAGTTATTTTTGTTTTTATTTTATTTAGTTGAATTCAAATTTGTAGAATAGTTTTAAATTATTGCTTAAACCGCTTATGGCTTATTTAAAAAAAATCGGCAATAGAAAAAGTATAGAACGGGCCATGTTTTTGCAAAAATTTTGTTGCAGTTTTTTAAACTTAAATCGTATGTTTTTGTCACTAAAAACCCAGTATACAAATAGGAATACTATACCAACAGGAAATTGGTTTATTTTATAAATTTAATAATATACTTTATCTTATTATTTAAAATACTTTATATTATATATACATATATAAAATGTTATATAACCAATTTTTGAGGAATTTCTCGTAAGATGTTGATGGAACAACATTGTTTTTAGGCCCAGGTTTATGGGTACCTTTGGAGATAACTTTCTGAGTTGAGTGCAAGGATGTTATGCTTTTGAAAGCAACTACAAAATGTATAAAAAAAAGACCCCTAAGTCAAGTGTCTTTTTTCCAATATTTTAGAAGTTTGCTTTTCTTTTAACGCAGTACACGATGAATGTTTATTGCGAAGATCACTATTTTTAATAGTTTGAGAAAATTGTTTTTATAGCTCTGTGCTACAGGCTACGGGATCTGCTACTTTTTTGTCATAATACGATGACGATATTCAATATAATTTTGAAGAAAAATATGACATTTGCTACTCTTGCGTCACTAAACATACATATGTGAATTTTCGTCATGATAAGCTTGAAAATAATAGTTTCATAACTGAAAAACGATGCATTACCGTCACACGCGTTTGAGGCGCATTTTTCTTACATATGTTTATTATGAAAAAAAAGAAGAAAATAGTAACGTAACATAAACTAAAAACGAAAAAAATATGACAAGGAAACGACTTCACTCCCTTTCTAACTTCTTTCCTGCCTCTGTCCTCAACATCCACTTTCTTCCCTCCGTCCAACTCCTGTACTTTTGTACATCCACGTCCTATTTTTCGTTACTGATGATGCAGGGGGCCCATAAATCCGCCGAAATTAGAACTTCATATGTTACAGCTACTTCTGATACATAAATAATTCCGATACATAGATCATTCCTATACATAGATCATTCCGATGCATAGATTATTCCTATACATAGATCATTCTTATGCATAGACATCTGGAATTCCTGGTATATATAGCAAATGTCGTGAATATCAAAGTTTTGGCATAAATAAAGCGCTCAGTCAAAGGTTCAGCGCCCCAAACGGAACGCGTTTCTTGTTGGGTTAACATTTTAAGACCATACCGGTATGCCTGTATGACGCGAGTGTGGTTGGAAATCTTGCAAAACCGGTCCTGAGACGTGTTCCACCATCACCGACTTGCAGATCCGAACGAGATGCCTTACTCAATGCATTAGGACATAAATCAAACGTGCGCGATGTCGTGCCCGGATCAGAAAACGGCTTTCTTTATTGAACTCGTGTTAATTATTTATTTAAGTACATTAAATTACAATAGAACAACATTTATTTCAAACTATATAGGTATATAATGTTATATATGGATGTTCCCTTACGTAATTCAACCCACACAACAATCGCCATGTGAACGAACTAGTCGATACCCGACGTAATACATGAATGATAAGTACATACATAAAAGTACGTGCTGATTCTTGAATCTAGTTGATATGAAACAAAAAAAAATATTTTGGGTTAACAGATAATTTTAAAAGAGACAAAATGGTACAGGATGTTAATCACCAAAATACTCAACGATATCTATGCTAAAATCATGAATTGCACAGCAGAATAAGTTGAAATGAGATAGTGTTTCCAATACCGAAAAAAAACATACAAGTAGCTAACTATCCTACCGAAGTAGCTAACTATCCGGTGTTGCCATTGGATGTAGTTACGAGCATGCGGTTTATGAGATAGTGGATGACTTGTATTCGCACATAACAGTTCGAGACGTAAAACGACATCAATCTCAGTGCCGATGGGAGAACAATGAAACTTTTCAACATTTTTCATAAATGCAGAGTCAAGTTCACGACTTCCTACACGAGTTCTTTATATCAATGATTACCAGAGGTACAAGACTTTCTTATATCAATGATTACCAGAGGTACAATATTTTCTTATATCAATGATTACCAGAGGTACACGACTTTCTTATATCAATGAGTATCAGAGATGCACGAGTTCTTTATATCAATGATTACCAGAGGTATACGAATTTCTTACATCAATGATTACCAGAGGTACAAGACTTTCTTATATCAATGATTACCAGAGGTACAAGACTTTCTTACGTCAATGATTATCAAAGGCACAAGACTTTCCTATATGGATAGATGTCAACTGTTAAAAACCTGGGCTTACTGATCGATCAAAATCTTAGTTGGCGGCCTCAAGTAAATGATGTTAGTCGTCGTGTTTTCAACAGGATACACTCTTTGAAACGTCTTCAAAATTTTCTACCGGCTAAAACGAAAATCGACCTTTGTCAAACACTCCTATTACCAATAATTGATTATGGAGATGTGTGCTATCCTGATCTTAATGAAGAATATTTTTGCAAGTTGGAACGTCTTCAAAATTTATGCATCCGGTACATATTCGGTCTCAGAAAATATGATCATATTTCTGAATACAGGTCACTTTTCAAATGGCTGAAGATCCGTGATCGACGCCAATTTGAGATACTTACACTTCTTTTTAATATATTAAAAAATCCTCAATTAAAATAGCTCAATTTATCTTAGTGACAAATTTAAAGATTTGTCTGCTCACGGCCTTGGACTACGATCTGAAAGTTCACTCGCCCTACTTATCCCTAAACGTTCCTCTACCACTTACGAAAAATCCTTCACTGTCCAAGTAGCAAAAATTTGGAATCACCTGGATCCTGACATCAGGAAAATCACGTCCCTAAATATTTTCAAATATCGAGTTAAAAAGTCTTGCCTCTCATGAAACCTTTCCTTTGTGCCCTTATCCTTTCCTGTCTTTCCCATCCCAAATCATGTCAATAGTTTGTTTTACTTATACTTTTGTATTTTTTAAAATTTTTTTGTCTAATGTACTATAAGGAATATTCGTTGCAAAATCTTTTACAGTCTACCAACTAAATTTCGATACCAATTGTTATGGTTGCAATAAGTCTGTCATATGTACTATACATAAAAGATGATAAATAAATAGGTGCAACTCTTCTATCATTTACAGAAAATTAAATCCAACAACGAATATTCAATAAAATTATATGCCTGAATTGAAAACCAATTCTTTTATTCATATGCCTGATTATTGAAAACCAAAAGGTACATGTGAGGGCATTATCCATAAAAAGTGGAGCAATTTTAGAAATATTTTCTGTATTTTCCTCTAGTTAAGTATAAATGTTGCTTCATACTTGGACCAAATAATTGATTTTATTTTTAATTTACTCCTAACGAGAAAAGCGTAGAAAACTTTAATATTATTGATATCATGAAATTTTCGTCCGAATATCCTAAATGCATGTAACAATGAAATAAGAGGCAACTATCCATAATCGCATACTCCATAACAAAGTCTTTAGAAACACAACGGAAGAGTATCAGAATGATGTGACCACGCCGTAATCTAGAACTTCCTAATGCATGCTCGTACATAATCTTAATCTCCAACTCATCATTCAAAAGCAGTCGCTAATAATAGCTAGTACATAAGACAAACTTTCTTCAGACATTTTTAAATGCATTGCATACGTAACGCATTTCAATTAACTATTGAAACATACTTAGAAAAACACACACATACAACACATACTTAGAAAAACACACACATACATTACAACACAGAAAAACTTGAAAAGTTTTAATTTTGCAGGAACCTAAGATCCAAAAAAAAATACCACCCATAAACATCCAATCCATAAACAATCATTTTAATCCCTCTTCGGTATTACCATAGACTGAGAAGAGTGCTATTTTGTATTCTTTATTCTTCTATTGAAAAAAAACAACAAAAGCACCAGCTTAAACAGAATAATCTAGTCCTAAAATAGCTTCTTGGAAATCAGTTTTTTTTGTTGATTTTTCAACGGATGTTATGCTAATTGATTTCATTCCTTAAACAATTCAAGATGACGAGAATTGAAGATGTGGTTTCTCGAACACGTTTGTTACGTTTTATTGTTCGTCATCGAAAGCTATTCCTACCTACCTGGTTTCCGGATCCGTTCATAACTAAATACATAGTCATTTGAGACTTGTAGGCACAGGTTTGTCTCTAACAATAAACACAGCTATTACTAAGCATCGTAGTATTTTGAAGGTTATTAGACTTTGGTTTATAAATTGCACCTCATATATAATTTGTTAAAAACATTTCCTTTGTTGGTGGCTATAGTTCTCTAAGCTGAACGTAATTAAATTTTACGTCATACCCATAAATTAAACTCTGAATAGAAACCAATTAACGCGCCGGGGAACGAGCTGGTATTGCAAAAAATTAACGATAGCCATTTAAACTTTTATGGCATCAAATGCATTTTATCACTTAGAGTAACTAGCATTAAGATTTAAGTTAAGTTCGAGAATCCATCTTCGGTGAATTGCAATAAAATAGGAAACACTTCACGAAAGTACTAACAATTAAATGAAACTACGTGATGTAGTATTATTTCTACTTTCTTTAAGTTCTTTACCACGACCTAGGTTTCGTTGTATTACATCTTCAGGAGGCCTATTAGCAAAGATCTAGCCACAGCCCGCCCGCACATTTCAAGCGGTCATGTCTACGAACGTAATGACAGTAAAGTTATAAAAAATTGTCATTAGTTAAACTGTATTTTACCAGTTAATTACAGTTTCAAATTCTCGTTTTTAGTATAGCAGCATTAAACATTTTAAATAAATCTGACACGATAGAAGAAATAAATTAACCATCATCAGAAGCTAATGCCATCCGATATTTTTGTCACTATGTTCTTTCAAAAATGGAAAAATATTTTCAGAAAACGCCAGTCAGATCGAACCAGATCGAACAGATCAGTCAGATCGAACAATTGGATTGTTCCAAACTTAACGGAAAGACGCCTTGCAATATGGATTCATTGACGGAGAAGGTGAGAATGTGCGCGCAGTCGGTTACCAACACGAAGTAAAGAAGAGACACCTCAGTCTAATCAATGGCACCAAACCTAATCAAATAACAACTCAACCTAACAAATAAATCCTTATGCTGCTCTGCTAATTTGAATTTTGTAGAAGTATTCTTTTTTATTAAAACGGTAATATTTGTAAAAGTAGTTCTAAATATAATAAAAAGTAACTCAAAAAAAAATAATCTCTCCTTTAATATAAGACTAAAAAATTAAAATAAATTAATAGTTTAAAAAAAATTTAAAAGACTTACAAATACTGCACTAAAAAGCAAATAATGATTATCGAACCAGTATTAATAAAAGCCATGTCTGTTTTCAGCAAAACTAATAATTTTAATGGAAATTATGTTGAGAGTATTTCTTTTAAATTTTGAATTAGTACAATCTAATATTTTTAAGTGAAAACTTCTTTAGGCGCAATTTTTCCGTGCAGTGAGTGAAACTGAGCCATCACGATCGGGTCGGTGACTCTGAATCGGGTATTCTCGGCTCCCTTCGGCCAAGTGAACTACTTTTTTGGGCGCACCAAACTCACTATTTTCAAATACCAAGTAAACTACTTTTTAGGGCGCACCAGGCGCTCTATCAAAATATCAAGTGAACACTTTTTTTGGGCGCACTACGCTCTCTATTTAAAGTATCAAGTGAACAACTTTTTTAGGTGCAAAAAGCGAACTTATTTTATGTATTTAATTAAATTTTAAGCTAAATTATATGTAACATATTTCAGTTTCCATTAACCTATTTTTTTTCATTTTTACAGGTAAACTCGACTCCCTACGGCATAGGCCAAGCGAGTTCACTGTCTCTATATGTATATCATGCTTAGTATATCATTTCAAGAATTACGTTTCATTTTTTATTAGTATTTTATTTGAGTATAATTCAATATAATACGCGTATGTTATTGTATTTTAAAATAACAATCTGACATTTTTCCTAATTTGCCGAAATAATATCCATCATTTAACATCAATTTAATTATTGTTATATTTTTTTATTAATTATTGTTATTATAGTTTTTCTTTTATCCTGTGGTCATAAGCACACGCAAGAATTTTTTTTTATATTAAACTACATACGAAGGGTTGAATTAAAAATATATATACATTAAAGATAATGCAATAACGTTTTACCACCGCGGTATGCAACTACCCTAGCGACATCTATTGGCTTATTTATGTAAGTATTGACCGTCATAATTTCAAATAACGAACATAACAGTGCGCGTCAAAATTTGGACGTTAACATTTTGTGTGTAAACACATTAAATTTGGATGTTGATTTATGGCATTTTTTTAAATAGTGTTTAAATATAAACAATAATATTTAATTAACTCATATATATATGTATAGTACAAAATGATGTTGCAATAACTACCAAGTAAAATTTCTAAACATCATCATTACATGTATAATTCAACACAGGACAGTTGACAACTCCTAAATTTTTCATTTTTAGTTAAATGTCACAAAAGTTTAAATTATTTAAAAACCAATGGCGGAATAATTATAAATAATCTCTTTCTGAATGCAATTACCGAGGTAGAGTGAGGATATCTATCATTTTCATTCGCTCTCGTTGAATATGACGAGCGTTACTAAAAATGACGTCACAACTCAGTATTGCTATCTTTGTTTAAACGTAAAATGTAAACCTTTATAACTTAACCTAAGTTCGAAGAAAGAAGTGACTAGACCTTTGTAGGCAACTCCTCAGAAAAAAACAATCACTACGCAGACTGCCATAGTTTCAGGTTGGTAACAGTATATCTAACTTTGGTTATTTCGGTTGTAATATTAGAGTAATATTTATCAAATGTTTCTAACTTCTTGGACACCAATCAACCCAACAATATTTTTGATATTTTTGATAATATTTAAAAAAAATCGTAATTAGCCCATTTTATACGCAATACAGTAGAACTGTTATTTCAATCAGACGATGCACGGAGTACACAATGTTAATTTTTTTTAATGATACACGTTTTTATGTTTATCACCATATTTTTTTTGTTTGTTATAGTGTATCGACAATCCCCCCGCCGGAAACACGAGTTTACAAGTTTTTGTTTGGTCAATTCGCGCGTTCCTGGAATCGATAATGGGCCTCACGGTCCGGGCGCTTGCTTCCTTTGATGTGCAACCGCCTCGTCCTTTACGACCCTGTTCCCGGAACGGCTATTGTTAGTGGCCATGTTGCAGTTGATGTAGAATCCTGCGGGCGGTGTGGCCAGATGGTGACTATTTATAAATATCTGGAATTGTGCCCTATAGAGCATTTTGGGACTTTCTACTTGACAGGATTTTGATTAACTTCAGAAACGTCATTGCACGTTGTTAGACTAGTTAATTCATGGTTATAAATTTAATTTAAGTTATCTTTATTCTGTAAAGGTTATAAACAGCTGCTCGTCACTAATACTTTTAAGATGGCATTAAGGATACTAGGATTAATCGACCATGCGAAATTTCGGAGAATTTCACGAAATCAACTGTAATCGGTAGAAGGGGTTGTAAACAGCTACATGTCACTAACACTTGTAAGACAGCATTTAAGATACTGGAAAATCACGAAATCAACTGTAATCTGTAGTTTTGGTTATGAATAGCGGCCAGTCTCTAATATATGTAAGACTGCATTCATGATACTACGATTTGTCATATGAAATTTCTGAGAATTTCATAAAATCAACTTTATACTATAGATGGGGTTATAAACAGCTGCCTGTCACTAATACTTATAAGACGGCATTTAGAATTTCACGAAATCAACTGTAAAAAGGAGAATTTCACGAAATCAACTGTAATCTGTAGATTGAGTTATAAATAGCTGCCTGTAACTAATATGTGTAAGACTGCATTCAGGATACTTCGATTTGTTATACAAAATTTCTGACAATTTCATGAAATCAACTATATTCTGCAGATGGGAGTATAAACTGCTGCCTGTCACTGATACTTGTAAGGCTTACATTTCAAATACTAAGTCTTGTATGACATTTTTAAGAATTTATCCAAATCAATTGTATTAAGGTTATTTGTAGTAAATTACAAAAAATGAATGCCTGTATCTATACCAGTAGATATTGGGAATGCTATTTTCTAGGTACTTAAACAAATTGCTGATTACTATGTAGACCTAAGACAATTTGTCCAATAAGGTAAATCCAATTTTAAGAAAGAGACCAACAAATTGGCTGGAATTCCAGAAAGCCAGCCGGCTGAGGAAAGCCGAGTTGGCTGGGCGGCATTCGGGAGACTTAACCATATCTTTTTGTCAAAAACACTCCAGTGTTTAAAGATTGAAGTTTTCAACCAGTGTGTGTTGCCAGTGATCATATATGGAAATAAGATGTGATTTGTTGTCCATATTAATTCAGTTGGCAGGCCAAAAAAAGGGATTTCAAAATGCTTTCAAACTCTTAAGCATTTTTGACAGGAATTTGTTAACATATTATAAAACAAATAGACGTATACACACGGCATACAAAAAAGGGCATACGAAAAAAGAATAATATTTTTTTTATTTGGAACTTATTTTTGTAAAATCAATTTCTTCAGAATTGCTACAAAGTCACTAAAAATTTTAAAAAGTATGTAATCAAATTACCCTCTCCTGCGTCCAGGAATCGTACATCGTGTAATTAATCTTTTATACTTGGGAATAAATATAAATCGTATTGTGCGAGGTTAGGACTGAATGATAGGAGCGAATGATCCCCAACTTCAACACTCGATTTAATCAGAGGACTTGTCCTGATGAAGGAGGATTCTGTTGCAAGGGCGTTGCTCTCGAACTTTTCAGAAACAACAAGTAAACAATTGTTGCTATAACAGTTTGCGGTACTTGTTCTTTCTTTTTCCAGAGCCATCGTTGCACAATAACCCGTTCGTCCAAAAACGAGGTGACTAGTTTCTTTCCAGTGCTTCGTCCTTTCTTGACCTCTGTAGGTAACTCTTTAGAAAGAAACAATCACTACGCAGACTGACTCTTAGTTTCAGGTTCGTGACAGTATATCCAATTTTGGTTACTTGTGCTGATGTCGGTTATAGTATTTAAGTAATATTTATCAAATGTTTCTAACTTCTTGGACACCAATCAACATGACAACATTCATGAGCTTCACAACCCGAGGTTTCCCGATACCTAAACATGCATTTAGAATTTTGTGTACTTGACTAATACCAATGCCTAATATTAACCAAATCTGCTGATATGTCACTATCTTGTTAGTATTTATCAGCAAAGCATAAATGTAATCTCCAGTTTTAGCTATTGAGAGATGCCCCTCACGCAGATCATTTCTGTGATTGATACGACCACGCTTTAAACCATTAAGCCAGTTGTAAACAGTGCCATGGAATGGAACTTCATTATAAAATGCCAGTCAAAGTCGATCGTAGCTTTGTTGTTGGTTAGCTATAGCCATAAAAATCATCAAAGAAAAATTGTATATAATAATTAATCTTGACGCACAATTTTCGAATTGTCACCAATTTGTTAAAACAAATGACAAATTCAAGCAAAGTACCCAATAGATTACCGAAGAGTTCAAGCTCACGAAATTTTAATTAATTTTATTATTGCTATTATTACAATTGACCAGTTCCAAGAACTTCCGGTGCCACCCTCGCATACCATCACTCAAGAGAGAGAGAGAGAGAAATACGTATAGATAATGGAAGATTGACAAAAAAGAAATATGTGAGAAGACTTAAAAAATCTCGTAGATTTAAGAAATAGATATTAAATATTAAAAAGTTTCATTACGCATTTTAGATTTTAACGCGTCTCCGTTTACGTCTATATTCGTTTGCGCTCAACTTGATTCACGTCTTTCCTCTAACTCGCAGAAAATAAAATGGAGAGTGTAAAGAACGCTCTCCGCTACCGCTTGTGGCGCTAGTAGTTGGTAGTTTACGAAAGTTGGGTGATCGACCGCGTCGTCCAAATGAATACAGGGCACGACAGTTCTTTTTTGTCGTAATAAATATTTGTTAACAAATTAAACTTAAAACTATAACGATCAGGCACAGTTATGTTGGGTTCAGTGAAATGTATTGTTACAATGTTTTGATATCGTCATATATTAGATGATTTGTTACGTTAGTTATTATTTGAATTTGGAGATAGGTGTCAATGTAAATGATATATAGCAACATAGGATTAACTCACATCTTTATAAGATATAAAGATAGCGAGCCATTATTGACGTATGAAAAGCTTGGAAGAGAGGCAAAAAAACTGTTCTATTGAAAGCTTATTGGAATCAGAATAAAATGAAGACCCGAACTGAGCTTTACCGACTGGCTGAAAAAATATTTCATTGTGCTCAAAGTTGATTTGGAAAGATTACGACACTAGTTTTGCTACTATTGTGACAAGTAAATAAAGACATGTATTTTGATTTTGAGAAATAAATTGCTTAAACAATGAATGTGGTCACACCGATCTGATATTCTTTGCTGGCGGCTGATTTTTATCTACGACTGCGACTGGGAATGAAGATTTATAATTTATTGTATGATAATATAGACGCACATAAGGTCACTTATACACATATGGTCTAAAACCTACGAAGTACATACATCGTTTAACTATGAAGAGGTATTTTCATTCGGTATTATATAAAAAGGTTTGAGGTCTTTCCCAGCGTCGACCTCATTATTTTTGGTAGATTTATTCATACACAGCTCAAAGGCTATATTTTATATATAATTCAAAGTAATGACTAATAAATCATAACACCAAATTGACAGTTCGCTTATTGTTTTCGGGGGAAATTTTAGAAAATCTTTGTTAGAAAAATTGTACGTTTTGTGAATATTTCTAGTTTTTGTTGCTAACTGAAATGTGATTGGTTCATTACTAATTTTGTGTGTACTTGATCCATTACAGACAACATATGTACTTAATTTATTTATAAATCGGCAATGAACCCGCATATGTAGTTGTCGCAAATGTAATATACAAGCGAAGCGATAGATCCCGACTTCCTTCAGGCGCATTTAACATTTTGGTACTGACATCGCGGTTTTCTAAAGAACAATATAATGTAGAGTTATTTGTTTTTGTTTTAAAATGACGAATTCATGTAAATTAATATAATTTATAATTAAACTTAAGAAATGTTGAATATATTTGGCGTTAATTTTGTAGAAATTCGTTAATTTTTAAGAAATGTTGTCAACATAATAAATATTAATTACATTTTTAGTAATTTTGAATTGCAAAATTAAACTGTTTGTGACAGGTAAACTCTAACTTAATTATTTGTGAAAAATTTTGTAGTCTTTTCACACCCCTAGAAGTTTTCCCAATTTTTTTCTTTCTTATGTTTTTCGGATAACCTCTTATTTAGTGCCGATGTAAATGATGTATGGTAACAAAGAATAAGCTCGGAGCATTACAAGGCATAAAGTTAACCAAAAATGATTAAAAATTCAGAGAAAAAAGTTAATTGGATTGGAAAAGTTAATATGATAAGCACAGAAGAGGAGCTCGCAAAGAGACTGTTCTATACAAAGTTCATTAGAGTTAGAGTTGCAATTGACATCTGTCCCCTTTTTCCGGGAATTACTCCTCTTTTTAAAAGAGCCTTGGACCATCCAGGAGGTTTTTAAATGTGTCCGGGGTCTCATAGAAAGTGGTTTTCTATTGTTCACACATTCATTTAATCTATGAAATAAATGAAGAGCAAGGAAGGTGCCTTAAATTTTCATGAATAAATATAAATTTATTTATGAATGACTTCAGGAATTTTAAGACTATGAGTCTGAGTATCAGTATGGAGATATAAAACTAGGAATTTTAAAACGTTATGTAGTCACAATGTTATGATAATATATTATAATATGCGTCCAACCAACATCTATTTTTATTGTTAATTTAATTTTAAATGTCGTTTATTATTAGTATTCATTGTTGATTTTAATTTCAGAGTTTGAATTAAGGATTCAGTTTTAAAATGATTTTTTGGGAGTTTACTCCTTAAGAATCGATTTTCATATATAGTGCCCGGTATGAAGTTTTATGAGGAGTAAAATCCGAAGTTCGGAGCGTACGAAGTTCAGAGCGTTAAAAAAGAGTGTAATCGTTATGTAGCTACTCCGCCCAATATTTCTGCGCACCTTTAGAGTGAGATATCAATATGTTAATTTGGCATTTTCTTATGGCGTAATCGCAATGACGGAGTGTGTCGCATATAGTTTACTATCGCTCGCTTACATTAAGATGTAATCATTAAATGTCATTATGTGTGAATATTTGTGTCTTCTGTCCTACAAAATTAAAAAGTCTCTTTTAATTTTAACTTCTTAGTCTGACGTTATGTAGTTAATGTTTTTAATTTTGTTGTATAAATTTGATCTTGTTAATTTGTGTTTTACTTGAAAATAATTATATTGTCAGCATTTTTTTATTAAAGAATTTTCCATTTACAATTAATGATATTAATATTTATATTTATAAACAGTGTTACCTATTTTATACATTCCAAGACAATCGTACTTAAGGAGTAAACACTAGTCGCGCGTCGAAGCTGACACGCACAATTCCTTTTTTTATTGTTTGTGCTATAGATAAGATAATACAATTTTATTGTTTATAATCGTACATGATATATTTTTGGTGTGATTAATGAAGTAAATAAGCCCCGATAGAAACAAAATAATTTTTATTAATTTATTTTAAATAATTTAAATTAACCTGTACAATCATCATCATATATATTAATACGCTAAGGTTTTAAGATGTTACACTCCCTTTTTAGAAAAAAACCTCACAACTAATTCACATAAATTATATATCATTTTATAGATAATTGCTTGCTCTACCGGCATCCACAACTAAAAAATGTATTATTGCTATTGTTTTTGCAAATTAATTAATTATTAAAATTATATACACAAAACAGCAATGCTGCCATCTAACGGCTCGACGTCAATATGATTGACTGTCGGTAAAATTTTTGTTTCATTTCAAATCCACTCACGTATAAATAAAGTGGCGCTTTAGCTCAATGCTTTTGATACTTGCGCCTCTATATGTCAATTTTAGTAAAATATTTGTTTGATCTGTCATCTGAGCTTCATAATGGAATAAATAATGCGAAGACTTCGCACGGGTCACGCTAGTTTTAATCTAATATGAGCTTTCACTTTAATGATTTAAGTATCCGGGTTTACGAACGTAATTTTTACCCCACCACTTCCAGTTTTCGAAAAGTTAGTATGAGGAAACCATGTAGCAAGTATAAGAAGGATAGCCCTAATTAGAGGAAGATCCAAACTGAGATTTATCGACTACTCGGGAAAAGGTCTTAAGGTGCTTAAAGTTAAGAATTGAAAAGCAATGGTACAGAAAAGGTTACGAGGGGGGAATTAATTTTTAGAAAGGCCCGGGTCTAACATCACGCTGCTGAACAAGAAGGAGATGAAAAGTAGGACAAGCGTTTATTATATTTTTCGATACCTTTAAATGTTAAAGTACCTCGAAATTTAAATTCTAGAAATGAAACCATTAAAAATATAACTTTTTCACATAAAAAATAATTATGAAGCAATGCTGTGCACAGAACAATATCAAATATCATTTTTCTGGCTTAAATGTTTTAAATTGTAGACAGATGTAATAGGCATATGGATGCCAGAGAGAGTGAGGCTTTAAGTTTTCCGTTGCTATGGCTCTATTGTAAAATACTAAACACGCCCGCTTTGCCAAAATATGTGTAAAGTCGGGGTGAAAAATTGTAGACAGATGTAATAGGCATATGGATGCCAGAGAGAGTGAGGCTTTAAGTTTTCCGTTGCCATGGCTCCATTGTAAAACACTAAACACGCCCGCTTTGCCATAATATGTGTAAAGTCGGGGTGAAAAATTGTTTTCACATGAGCGTCATTAAAAAGTGTCTTTACAACCTTACATACCCGCCCTTTAATTTTACAACGATAAACAAAAAATTAAGCACCCCAAATCTTTTTACTCGCTTTATATAAGCTTCACTTGTATTTAACTTTTACTTAGCTGCACGAAACGGAATCTTTCAATTAAATTTTCCGCCCATTTCCAGACGACCGAATTATTTGAAATTTTGCACACGTATCAAGAACCGATGGTAATATAAATACAATAATTTCATAGCTTAATATTTATAAATTGGAAATTATAGTCTAAAACAAACTAAAAAAACATATAAAATAAAAAAACATTTTAGCTATTTGAATTAAAAGATAAAAAGTAATCTAAACATAAATATAAAGATTTTGGCCCAGAACTAAATGATGTCTTACAACTCGTAATAACTTACTTTTTTAATATGCATAAAAAAGAATAAAAAGAATTATAAAAAAATCAGTTTAATGTAAAAAAAAGGTTGAGGTGCACTGG
Organism: Druceiella hillmani; assembly: GCA_039881145.1. Lineage (NCBI taxonomy): Eukaryota > Metazoa > Arthropoda > Insecta > Lepidoptera > Hepialidae > Druceiella > Druceiella hillmani. Next base: position 3,594,741 of record JAYKKI010000073.1, on the reverse strand, counting down.
ACTAAGTTTGCAGAATAAGCCCACGCCACACTTTTTTAAAATTAAAGTTAATTTTATCATTTTCTTTAAATACGGAATATCGTTTCAAATGGTTAATTATAAGGGGTAAATAACATTTTTTCCGTAATATATTTCAGAGATAAATTTAAAAATATACAGAAAAGTTTACTGCTTATTTTGTACAAACATTATTTTGTACTTATTTTGTTCAAAACTGATTTTTTTTGTATGCTCCTTCGTGTATCATCCCCTCCTCCGCAATTACTATTTGCGAAAATAAAGAACTTACAAATTACGAAAAAAACAAAGTTTTTTGACAAACATTTTAGGAAAAATATAACGATGATTCTATTTGTCATAGCTTTTGAGATCCTCACGATAATAAAAAAAATGTATATATATATATATATATATATATATATATATATATATATATATATATATATATATAAATATGTTCCCCAAACTTAATTACAGTAATTATTTTTAACTATTACTACGCTATTGAGGAATATTTTATAATTTACCATAGAATATTTTAAATTTTACTAAAAGCTAGGTATGTAACCCTTGACACGCGAGTCCAGCTCGAGGAAACGGAGGAAAACATAAAGTCTCACTCTCTTTGGCGTCCGTCTGCCTATTACAGCTGTCCACATTTTAAGCCAGAAAAAATTACATAGTTCTGTACACAGCATTGATCCATAATTATTTTTGATATAAAGAAGTTACTTTTGACGGTTTAATTTCTAGAATATTTATTTCTAGAATTGAAATCAATAAAAGATGAAAAAATATGATAAATGCTTATTCTTCCCTCTCATCTGCTTCTTGTTGAGTAGCATGACAGTAGACCATAACCTTTCAAAAAGTTTATTACAGGCTAACCTTTTCTGTACCATTGTTCTTCATTTCTTAAGCTTAAGCACCTTGGAATCTTTTTCTGAACAGTCTTTAGAGCTTTATCAATAAAAGGTATCAAATAATATGGCAGGTTTTTATTGAACTCGGTGCGAAATACTAAAAACCACATTCCTCACCCCTTTACCCATCTTTTTTCACATATTTGCTATCGTTGCCTACCTCGTGGTAGACGATATGACAATGTAGTTAGTTAGGCATTGACACGTCACAGCACACGAACATTAATGGGTGCTGAGCCAAAGTAACTGTACGCGGAAGTGCCGTTCTTCAACTCGTTGTGACACGACTTGACTCAGCGGGCGTTCATTGTCACAATCTGTCACATCATTCGCTTGTGACGCCGGTCACGTCGCCGTGACGTCACCCTATCGGTATTTATCTCATTCTTTTTTCCCATTATCTGAACGGAGGCTTTTTATAGAGTACCGAATATATTCTATTCAATTGTACTTAGTGATATGTTTAATCTTTTATATATACATTGTTGATATATAACTTGGGATTCGTTCAGTTACACCAGATAAGATTAACAGTGATAACGAATCACCTGATATTTTTTTATGATGACTTTTTTATTTTCTTACATCAAATGATTTAAAGACATATTGTCTATTGATAAATTACCATTAATTTTGTAATACCATTCTTTTGTTTACATGTAATTTTTACCGCTCTCCCGGAAGCAACATCCTGCATACCTTTGTTGCACAGACAATTGATTCTTTCTTCATAAATCATCCCTTCCTGTACTTTGAAATATAATTACTAAGACAAAATAGTATGACACCTACATTAACATAGAAATTAAATAATATAATTCACAATACCAAATTTGGTGTAGTCCCAATCAGGTTACTAAACTGTAACTATACTCTTGATCTATAAAAACACAAAATAGTATGACGACTACATTAACAATGAAGTTAAATAATATAATTAAGAATACCGAATTCGGTGTTGTCTCAGTCAGGTTACTAAAATGTAACTATACTCTTGATCTATACAAACACAAAATAGTATGACAACTACATTAACAACGAACTTAAATAATATAATTAACAATACCGAATTCGGTGTGGTCCCAATCAGGTTACTAAACTGTAACTATGCTCTTGATCTATACAAACACAAAATAGTATGACAACTACATTAACAACGAACTTAAATAATACAATTAACAATACCAAATTCGGTGTGGTCCCAATCAGGTTACTAAACTGTAACTATACTCTTGATCTATACGAACACAAAATAGTATGACACCTACATTAACATAGAAATTAAATAATATAATTCACAATACCAAATTTGGTGTAGTCCCAATCAGGTTACTAAACTGTAACTATACTCTTGATCTATACAAACACAAAATAGTATGACGACTACATTAACAACGAACTTAAATAATATAATTAACAATACCAAATTCGGTATTGTCTCAATCAGGTTACTAAACTGTAACTATACTCTTGATCTATACAAACACAAAATAGTATGACAACTACATTAACAACGAACTTAAATAATATAATTAACAATACCAAATTCGGTGTGGTCTCAATCAGGTTACTAAACTGTAACTATACTCTTGATCTATACAAACACAAAATAGTATGACGATTATATTAACAATGAAATTAAATAATATAATTAACAATACCGAATTCGGTGTTGTCTCAATCAGGTTACTAAACTGTAACTATACTCTTGATCTATACAAACACAAAATAGTATGACAACTACATTAACAATGAAGTTAAATAATATAATTAACAATACTGAATTCGGTGTTGTCTTAATCAGGTTACTAAACTGTAACTATACTCTTGATCTATACAAACACAAAATAGTATGACGATTATATTAACAATGAAGTTAAATAATATAATTAACAATACCGAATTCGGTGTTGTCTCAATCAGGTTACTAAACTGTAACTATACTCTTGATCTATACGAACACAAAATAGTATGACGACTACATTAACAATGAAGTCAAATAATATAATTAAGAATACCGAATTCGGTGTTGTCTCAATCAGGTTACTAAACTGTAACTATACTCTTGATCTATACGAACACAAAATAGTATGACAACTACATTAACAACGAAGTTAAATAATATAATTAACAATACCGAATTCAGTGTTGTCTCAATCAGGTTACTAAACTGTAACTATACTCTTGATATATACAAACACAAAATAGTATGACACCTACATTAACATAGAAATTAAATAATATAATTCACAATATCAAATTCGGTGTAGTCCCAATCAGGTTACTAAACTGTAACTATACTCTTGATCTATACAAATACAAAATAGTATGACAACTACATTAACATAGAAATTAAATAATATAATTCACAATACCAAATTCGGTGTAGTCCCAATCAGGTTACTAAACTGTAACTATACTCTTGATCTATACAAACACAACATAGTATGACAACTACATTAACAACGAACTTAAATAATATAATTAACAATACCAAATTCGGTGTTGTCTCAATCAGGTTACTAAACTATAACTATACTCTTGATCTATACGAACATAAAATAGTATGACGACTACATTAACAATGAAGTTAAATAATATAATTAAGAATACCGAATTCGGTGTTGTCTCAATCAGGTTACTAAACTGTAACTATACTCTTGATCTATACGAACACAAAATAGTATGACAACTACATTAACAACGAAGTTAAATAATATAATTAACAATACCAAATTCGGTATTGTCTCCATCAGGTTACTAAACTGTAACTATACTATTGATCTATACAAACACAAAATAGTATGACGATTATATTAACAATGAAGTTAAATAATATAATTAACAATACCGAATTCGGTGTTGTCTCAATCAGGTTACTAAACTGTAACTATACTCTTGATCTATACGAACACAAAATAGTATGACGACTACATTAACAATGAAGTCAAATAATATAATTAAGAATACCGAATTCGGTGTTGTCTCAATCAGGTTACTAAACTGTAACTATACTCTTGATCTATACGAACACAAAATAGTATGACAACTACATTAACAACGAAGTTAAATAATATAATTAACAATACCAAATTCGGTATTGTCTCAATCAGGTTACTAAACTGTAACTATACTCTTGATATATACAAACACAAAATAGTCTGACAATTACATTAACAACGAACTTAAATAATATAATTCACAATACCAAATTCGGTGTGGTCCCAATCAGGTTACTAAACTGTAACTATACTCTTGATCTATACAAACACAAAATAGTATGACGATTATATTAACAATGAAATTAAATAATATAATTAACAATACAGAATTCGGTGTTGACTCAATCAGGTTACTAAACTGTAACTATACTCTTGATCTATAGGAACACAAAATAGTATGACGACTACATTAACAAAGAAGTTAAATAATATAATTAAGAATACCGAATTCGGTGTTGTCTCAATCAGGTTACTAAACTGTAACTATACTCTTGATCTATACGAACACAAAATAGTATGACAACTACATTAACAATGAAGTTAAATAATATAATTAACAATACCAAATTCGGTATTGTCTCCATCAGGTTACTAAACTGTAACTATACTATTGATCTATACGAACACAAAATAGTATGACAACTACATTAACAATGAAGTTAAATAATATAATTAACAATACCAAATTCGGTATTGTCTCAATCAGGTTACTAAACTGTAACTATACTATTGATCTATACAAACACAAAATAGTATGACAAATACATTAACAACTAAGTTAAATAATATAATTAACAATACCAACTTCCGTTTTCTCAACAAGGATACTAAACCGTAACTATTACTCTTGAACTATGCCAACACAAAACAATACGACAACTACAGCAACAATGAAAGAAAATAAAGTAGTTAACAATATGAACTTAATGGAAGTATCTAACATTGTCTTCTCAATCAGGTTGCTAAGCTGTAACAATAATCCTTGGACTATATTTATACAAAATAATATGACACCTAAATTAAAAATGAAACAAAATCATATAATTAACAATACTAACTTCAGTGTTTTCTCAATACTAAACCGATAGTTACTCTTGAACTATACTAACACAAAATGATACAACTACATTAACAATGAAAGAAAATAAAGTAGTTAACAATATCAACTTTATGGCAGTATCTAACAGTGTCTTCTCAATCAGGTTGCTAAGCCGTAACAATAGTTCTTGAACTATATTAATACAAAGTAAAATGACACCTAAATTAAAAATGAAAAAAATCTTATAATTCATAATGCCCACTTCAGTGTTTTCTCAATGAGGATACTAAACCGTAACTGTAACCCTTTAACGGTAGATAATAACACAAAATGATATGGCAACTATATTAACAATGAAATAAAATAATATGGTTAACAATATCAACATTATAGAGTATTAAACAGTCTTTTCTCAATCAGGTTACTAAACTTTAACTATTATGAAAAACGAAAAATTGGTCAGATTCAGAAATTTGCAGTTTATTCATTTACGAGTGAAATTGAAAAAAATTCAGATTCAGAAATTTATGCAATGTTACTGGAGGGTATAAAACACTAAGTCGTCCGGTGACATCGTATTACAGAAGTGTAATCATGAGAATCAGATAAATACCTGTGACATAAAGTTGGGGTCACCTGAAAGTTATTAAATAAACGCCGGTGACATCACGTACTAATATAAAATTGCATATTTATTTACGTTTTCTCCAGAAATGGGAGAGGAGACGTGATTAGAAACTGTTGATATTTTTATGTTCTACTATATCTCAATGCTGCCACAGACAGATGCTTGGACCTGTGTGACATCTACCGGTACCAGACAGAATAATCCTAGTCAAGCGTGCGCACATGTTTCACGTCTCGTTTTCACATCAACGTGCATTACAACGTGTCAAAGTGTATTACAACGTATCAAAGTGTATTCCAACTTGTCAATGTATATTAAAACGTTAAAAAGTTATTACAACGTGTTAGCGTGTATTACAACGTGTCAAAGTGAAATTACAACGTGTCAACGTGTAATACAACGTGCCATCGTGTATGACTTTCAATGTATTTTGGTTATGTATCACAAAGTGTGTTACTTGCAATGTACTTTAATTGTTATGAAGGTTTTTTGGCTAGTGGAGAAAACGTGGAAAACGGAATGCGCCAAACTGGTTGGTTTAACTGTCAATTGACTTTTGTATAAAAAAATATACCGTTCCTCATCATTGTTTTCCTTTCATCGGCAAGGAAAAATCTCAAAGGATGGAAATTCGAGATTGATTTTCGACACTTTTTAAAACGGTGAAGGTACAATGAAATGTCCTTTTTCCCCAAAGATGGTCTTGTCTTCCAGAGATAGGTCAGAACCGACAAAAGTGGATTGGACTCCAGGTAGACCATTTTAACAAGCTACACGTTAAGGTTAGTATAAAATAAAGCATTATACGAATTATTGCATACGTTCCATTCATTTTTGATCACTCCCTTCTTGGCGTGACTTAAGAAAAGGGGAATTCGATTATCAAGTCATATGATCAAGTCATTAACTTTGATCATATGATCAAGTCATTAACTTTGATCATATGATCAAGTCATTAACTTTGATCATATGATCAAGTCATTAACTTTGACACAGTCATTAAGTGTTTTTTACTTCTACATAATTTTAAAAATCATAGTATTTTCAGATACAGTTGACAAAAAACAATTGGTTTTTAGTCCGTGTCAAAGTTTACAGCACTCCTCAATACCAGGCTCATTTCCATTATGTAATAGTATGTCGCATTTTCCAAAAAAATAATTTCATATCCTATAAAATTTTCTTTTGGTATTAAAAACACTTCAAAATATTTAACAGTTATGTTTGCAAACCTTTAGATCTCACATTTGATAATTTATAAGTTTGACTATCATATGTACATTTATAGATGTATCTGAGTCTTCTTTTATGTATTTTGTTCAGATAAGTTCATATACCTAACACCCTTTTTGATGTCTTATTAACTGTTTTACATTTATGGTAATCAAGTTTACAATTGATAAGTTCATTAAGAAATTGTTTTGACAGCAAATTCGTACAGACCTTTTATTTCATAGAAGCAATGGCCAACAACGTAAAATACAATAAGTGTGGTACTTGTCCAATAAATATTTGTTTAATTACATTATGTAGTACATTAGGTTTAATATAATTTCTCTATAAAATTTTATCCCTACCATTTTGTCTTATATCGTATAAACAATTGTCAATATATTGCAAAATACGTAAAATACACATTTGTATTTGAATAATTAAATAGTGTCTTAATTTATTAGCAATATACATACTTCAAATTATACAAACATTAAACAAACTGCTTTAACTTCTCAGGAAAAACCACATCAGCGTTTTTCCCCTTAAATAACAAAAAAAAACTGTTAAAATAAATACAGTTTTTTTACATACAAGAATAGTCGCGCTTATATTGTAAAATGCACGTTAATAGAGCCCACCTTGCTTATTTTTTATCTAGTATAGTATATATACAATACGGCGCTAAAAACAATACCATTTCCTGTCTTTTCGGCAAGGTTACCAGATTAACGTAAAATATTCATAGACAATAAATATACTGGCGCTTAGAGTTGCCAGGAAGTAATATGATAATTATAATAGTATTAAACCTATTTAATTATCTAAAACACGTGTTTCTTTTTTTTTACGAGTCTGACTCATGAGCGTTTATCATAAAGGGATTTAATGAATAATGTCAACGACCAATGAATCATGATGAGCTATTCTGATAACTTGGACTCTGGTCGGTGGATTCCGTCTCGGACAACGGAACTTCCTCTAGGGGCAAGCCGTGAGTCATTTGACGTCTGATTCGATTCGGATTCGCCGCATTTTTGTACTAGTTTCAATTAGTTTGTCTGGTTTGTTGTTCCGCATTCCGCTGTAGCAGATATTTTCGGGTTCCGTAGAGATAATTAATAGAGTTAAATATTAATAGCAGAGGTTTTCGTCTAATGATAAATGTATTTAATCGACTTCTGTTCGTAGATAAGTATTTTTATATAGATTTACGTTCGTCTTAGAGTTAGATGGTACACATCCAGAGTATGAAGCAATGAAAATATGTCACAAATTGATCAAGAATAATCTGATAAGAGGGCAATGACATGTTACTTGATAGATTGTGAATTGTAACTATCATAAAACAAGTTTCGAAACTTCTAAATTTTGAAATACGTATTTCGATGTAGAGTTACATATTACTCGGTATTAGATCGAGGTCACTTCCAGAACATGATGCAATAATAGAGAAATATAATGTTATTAGATATACTGCATATTATAAGTATCATAAAACCGATTTATAAAGTTTGACTTTAAATTTTGAAAAATGTATTTCGATGTAGAATTATATATTTCTCGGTATTAGATCGAGGTCATTTCCAGAACATGATGCAATAACTGAGAAATAAAATGTTATTATTTATACTGCATATTATAAATACCATAAAACCAGTTTCTAAAGTTTGAATTTACATTTTGAAAAATGTATTTCGACGTAGAATTACATATTTCCCGGCATTAGATCGAGGTCACTTCAAGAATAGAAAAATAAAACATCAGATATACTGCATATTATAAGTATCGTAAAACCAGTTTCTAAAGTTTGACTTTACATTTTGAAAAATGTATTTCGATGTAGAATTACATATTTCCCGGCATTAGATCGAGGTCACTTTAAGAATAGAAAAATAAAACGTTATCAGATATATTGTATATTATAAGTATCGTAAAACAAATTTCTAAAGTTTGAGTTTAAATTTTGAAAAATATATTTCGATATGAAATTACATATTTCTCATACTATAAGTATCGTAAAACCAGTTTATAAGTGTGATTTTAAATTTTGAAAAATGTATTTCAATGTAGAATTACATATTTCCCGGCATTAGATCTAGGTCACTTCAAGAATAGAAAAATAATACGTTATCAGATATATTGCATATTATAAGTATCGTAAAATCAGTTTATAAGTGTGACTTAAAATTTTGAAAAATGTATTTCGATGTAGAATTACATATTTCTCGGGATTAGATCGAGGTCACTTCCAGAATATGATGCAATAACAGAGAAATAAAATATTATTATATATACTGCATATTATAAGTATCGTAAAACCAGTTTATAAGTGGGACTTACATTTTTAAAAATGTATTTCGATGTAGAATTTCATATTTGTCGGGATTAGAATGATGCAATAATATATTATTAGACAGACTACATATTATAATAGCCATAAGATAAGTTTTAAAAAATTGACTTCAAACTTAGAAGATTATTAAAATCGTGTTGAATTTTGAAAAATGAGTTTTGATGTCGAATTATATCTCTTTTCACATTAGATGGAGGTCACCTCCAGAGTATGTATAAAATAACAACCATAACAAATTTTCAAAAATTTTATTTCAGCCATTGAAAACTGTATTTTGATGTAAATGTTAAATCTTTCTGGGTATTATACAAAGGTTACTTCGGCAGGATTGCAAATGTCACAATGTTTTTTTTTGTTTCAATATGCGTACATCTAATATTGTGTAAGCTTATAAGTACATTTATATATAAAGACCTTTCTGTATCTCTTGAATCTCATTGTAGTTATCTCACACCAATGCATTATGAAATAAATATATGGATGAATAGCATACATGGGTCTAGTCTTTTTTATGCGTCGAAATTTCGAATATTTTTGTGAAAGATTTTATATCTCTGAGTTTTCCTTGATTTCCAACAAAGGTTTTTCGTTTTTCTTTTTTAAATTTTACAGTTCATATTAGTAAAAAATGGTGTATATTTGTAATATTATTTAGCGTGACAGATAAGTATTAAAAAATATAATGATCATAGTAATAATATTATTATTACTAGTCATAATAATAATATTTATTAGTAATAATATTATGAGTGAAATATAATAATTTTTGTAAATAATCGTCAACTGATTGAACACATATTTGTGCCAACAATATTTTTGCTGTAAAATTGGTTTGTTTACAAATATTATAAATTGGTTTGTTTACAAATATTATTGTTTACAAATATTCTCTTTTCAAATAGAATGGAGCATAGGAATATATTTAAGTGTACCTACTCTATCAACAAATCGCATACCTTCTAGTGTTCTGACTCTACCCAACCTTTCTCATGCTTACTTTTCCACTTGTTCTAAGTTTAACCTTGCAATATTTAGCACTACCATTAGCACTATCAAATAACTTGTTGAAGACACCGATGATCTCGCCCATATCTGCCGTTGTTATGTTCATCCCTAGAATCACTGGATCATTTGAAAATGAATTTTCATTATGTCACATTAATGATGTGAAGAAAAAAATGTTTCCTTTTATTCTTATTCTAAGTTTACCCTTACAATATTTAGCACTATCAAATAACTTGTTGAAGACACCGATGATCTCGCCTATATCTGCCGTTGTTATATTCATCCCTAGAATCAGTGGATCATTTGAAAATGAATTTTCATTATGTCACATTAATGGTGTGAAGAAAAAAATGTTTCCTTTTACTCTTATTCTAAGTTTACCCTTACAATATTTAGGACTACCATTAGCACTATCAAATAACTTGTTGAAGACGTCGATGATCTCGCTCATATCTGCGGTTTTGCCGTTGTTATATTCATCCCTAGAATCAGTGGATCATTTGAAAATGAATTTTCATTATGTCACATTAATCATGTGGAGAAGAATTTTTTTTAATTATTAAAAATATCTGCTGTCTACAAGTTAAAGTTATGGAATAAATTATTTACGAGCATGGGACATTAAACGAAAATAATAATACATAAATTAAAATAATGCAACTTATAATGTGGCTGCAATCCATAATTCAGCGGTAAGAAAATGGCTTTTCGCAGAATATATTGGTTCGAAGTGTAGATACCAGATAAACTTGCTTTTCAGATCTGCAGCAGATAACTTTTTTCAATTGTTACTTGTAATAATATTTAGCCAAATTGCGGGTATACTTTCATCCTTTGCAAAATGGTGCAAATACGTAATAAAACTGGTAGATCTATATAACAAAATATTTACAACAGAAATAGGTAGACATATCAAAAAAATTTCACAACTTTAAAACTATATAAATAGGAGTGAAATCAATAAAAGCAAATGCAGATTATATTAAAATAAACACAAAAATAAAAAAATAAATAAAGTAATGCAAATATAAAAAAATGTAAAAGCAGATAGTAGAGAAAACATAAATGTATTCATGTTTTGACCAATTAAACAACCATTTTGAAAGTATTTTGACAAGAGAAACTTCAGAAAAGTTAAAGTACAATGAAGTTGGCTGTGCTAGAAAGAGATAGCATTCATCTCAAAAATTGTATAAAAATTATATTTTTATTTACGAGTGGCGGGATCCTGCCTATGACTAAACATTAGTTCCGTGTCTAGATCAAGAGATGGCGACTCGAATAACTATATCGCGTTAACAAAATATCGTCACAGGTTAAACATTAATAATTCTTTCGGAATATGCTACATACGATTGTTTAATATTGAGATATTGTTTCTTAGATAGGTTCCTTTATAAATTACTTCTTCTATTCGAAGACCACACAGACGAAGTCGCGGTAAATGTTCATTATTATTATAATACATAAATGTCTTCTGTTTCACATTCTTCTGCTAATCATATCCAAGTTTCATATTCGGATCTTGACGTGTACATTTCAAATGATCTGTTGGTAAACAAACAAATGTCCAGACGTTTGAAATGATTGAAACATAAGACGATGAGACGTGACAATTAATATAAGCTAATGCCACGTGCAAAGCGCATACACCAACCTGTTATCTGATATAATCAAAACAAACCGTTTGTCGGTCGGTTTGTAACTAGTCGTATTTGATCATTTCATATTCCGTTGCATACATACATACATACATATGTATATATATATATATATATATATATATATATATATATATATATATACATATATAAATATATTCTAAACAAATTTTCATGGAACACCTCTGGGGGAATACGCTTTTAAATAAAAAAATTATAATCCACATCGGTCGACAAATTGTGGAGATATGAGGTAACATCCTTTTTTGAAGTTGGTTAAATATAATTGATTAGTATAATATTAGTACGTATCCATTTTCCAACTTAGTAAAAATATAAACTGTAAACCTTTTAAGAAACAATCACACTTTTTTCCGGGTTCGAAACCTGCTTTAAATTTTAACGTGCGCTTGGAAATAGCGACATCTCTATCTTTTACGAAAAATCCTTCACTGTCCAAGCAGCAAAAATTTGGAATCACCTAGATCCTGACACCAGGATAATCACGTCTCTAAATATTTCAAAGATCGAGTGAAAAAGTCCTGCATCTCCTGAAACCTTTTCTTTTCTACCTTTGTCCTTTCCTGTCTTTCCCATCCCAAATCATGTCAATAGTTCGTATTACTTATACTTTTGTATTTTTTTTGTCTAATGTGCTATATATAATTTTCATTGTAAAATCTCTTACAGTCTACCAACTAAATTTCCATACCAATTGTTATGGTTGACTGGAAGAGATTACTCATGTAGCAATAAGTCCGCCATACACACTATGTATAAAAGTTGGTAAATAAATAAATAAACAAATATAATTTTTTTAAATCGCATTTTATTGCTGCTTAACGTCGATATAAGATGAGATGTATCTTAAAAAACTGGTAGATATTTGAGCTAAAATTGCATATGATTCTATTGAAATATGTTTAGTCATTTTTACGTGACATTTAAACGAACACACAGACAGACAAATTAACAAACTTCTGGGTGCTGTATTCAATAGAATATTTGTAGCAAACAAACTTATTCTCTCAAAAAATATCCAATATACAGACATTATTGGGATTCTTTACTGTTTTATTATAGGCAGAGCTCGCTTAGAAATCGCATTGTCCACAACTACCACGATTGAATTTTACGACTGAATTTGAACATTATCGCGAACAATTGAATTTTACGATTGAATTTGAACATTATCGCGAACAATTGAATTTTACGATTGAATTTGAACATTATCGCGAACAATTGAATTTTACGATTGAATTTGAACATTATCGCGAATAAATGAATTTTACTATTGAATTTGGACATTATCGCGAACGATTGAATTTTACGATTGAATTTGGACATTATCGCGAACAATTGAATTTTACGATTGAATTTGAACTTTATCGCGAACAATTAAATTTTACGATTGAATTTGAACATTATCGCGAACAATAGAATTTTACGATTGAATATGAGTATTGTTATGTTATCACACTATTTAAAGCGTTTCGTACGTACCAACGTCCAAGAGGACACGCTTCGCAAATATTAATAGAGCTCTGTAGTCTGACCATAAATACGATTGTTTTATATAAAAAGAAATTCTGGTTAAATACTGTTTATATAAATAAAAATCGCATTAAAATCAATTAACTAAAACTCAAGTTATAAGGTGATATATTGTCGCAACTATAAAAACGTCTATAAATTCGGTTTGGTAGCCAGGTGGTCAAATTTTTCGATGGAACGATATTTTACAGAATTTCGTAACGCGATAACTCTGTGAATAATAGGCCGATAGGAAATTGCAGATTAAATTCTGGAAACTCACTCTTTTTCTAGCCAGTTAGGTTATTTCAACAATTGAAGTAGTATAAGAGCATAGCGGTCATGTGCGAAGAGTATACATATTTTACTGGGGGTCTAACTCGTGAACGCATGAAGCTAGGACACTGAAGCTAAGACACTGATCTAGGTGGCCATGGAAAGCCATTGTGCAGATCTGATAAGACCTCAAGTGATACTGGTTTTAATAGCAATAACCAAAATTGTGTGATTTTGCAAAGTTGAAAAATTATATTTTTTAAAAAATATCGGCCTAAATGAGAAGAAAATATGACCGGAATCGAAGGGGAAAAGGCTGTTAAGGAAAACCAGAAAAGCGCCTAATCGATATTGGATTTAATAACAAAAATAAAAATTTTAGGACTGAAAAGTGAATGAATAATTATATTCTTTTTACAATATAAACACGACCAGAAACAAAGAAACTTGGTGTTGATAAAAACAATACATTTTCTCGAAATAAAAGTCACACAGCACAAGTAAAGTTAAAAATTCATAAATCTTTAATTTGTAAAAAAAAAATTTTATTAAATATACGCCTGTGAAAGGTATCGCAGACAATATATTTACATTCGGAAAAATTAAAGTCTTGAAATAGTTTAATAAGAATTAATATATAATAACATTAAATATGTATAAATGCCTAAATGTGTACGGAAAAATTGCACTTGTGCTTGACAGTTTTTTTATTTTTATATTAATTAATTAATTTTGACAGCTTCACTCGCACAAATAATGTGGTGTAATTTAAACATAATGATCTTATGAAAATAGTCAATCTTAACATTGAAAATGACGTAAATCAAAGAAATCTATACCCTGCAATAGATGAATATACGCTGACATCTTGATGAGATGTCCTTTTCAAAAACACATTCATATGGCACAAATTGCCCCCCCCACCCCATGTGATGACTTTTTTATTGCCAGATAAAGATTATTTATATTCTGGAATAAAAGTATCCAATATTTGTCTGTAACCAACAAAACCATAGTTGATTAACTCCAAATTAAGAGGAAATTACCAACCATCCGCTACCAACGAGGCTATATTCTCGTAACTTGTAGACAGCCAGACAACCTAGACAAACCTGTTATTGTAGGATAAGTAGCCGATAAAAACCTGGCGGTCGATATACTAACCACTGGTCTGATCAGATTAAAATCATTACGGGGCACCCTGTCAATGCTGCCATGAAATAAGGTGAAGATATGGAAGCAGCTCCATCTCTCTCCTACTTTAGTAAGATACTTGAATACGAGCATCAACTTCAGCAATTAAGACGTGACGAAATTTACGCAAAATTAAAAAAAAGATTGGTTGAGTAGTTGAGGCGTGAAAACTAAACAAGCAAACTCACGTTAAAATTAATAATATTGGTTTGGATAACAGTTTTTTGGAATATTAAAAATGTTTACTAAGTCTGAAAAGAACGTTTTGAATTTTGCTATGAGTCATTGTTTGTTGTTTTTTTATACACATTACATGTGAAATCAACAAGTCTCGATTGATTCAATCCACGATTTTTGACGTCCATTTGTCAGTGGTGAAGTAACTTTTTGTGTACATTTTTTTTGTTAATTAAGTCGCATGTTGTTTTAATAAACATTTAAAATGTTGTTTATTGAAATTAAACAAACCGAATTGAAATAATGCTTCTAAAAAAAACCGAATTGAAATAATGCTTCTATTATTTCAATTCGGAAGAAAAAAAAACGAAAAATAATCTGTACTCTTATCAAAATACAAACCAAATTTGAGTATATATTTTGTCCCTATACTCGTATTGTATTGACTGTTGTCCGCACTTTGCCCATGTGTTATCAGGATAATGTGAAAAAGTAATTTTTTTAAGGTTTCATACCTCAAAAGAACGAAACCCTTATAAGATCACTCCCGCGTCTGTCTGTCTGCCTATCACATCATAGTAATGAAGCATATTAATCTGCACATATATCAATAGTTTACACTCAGAAATATTTATATCGATATATTAAGAGGGGCCAATTCAATATTCGAATTTTTATTAAATTCTAGATATAGTGTAGGCGATACCCTACACTATATATAGAAAGGGCTCATAATAAGGCCTCAAAAATAATTTAAAAAATAGTATACCTTCAGAGATAAACAGAAAAATATACAAAAAGATATGTTCCCTTTCCTCATTTCCGAAACTACTCAATCTAGAATCGTGAAAAAATTGTGTTATAGACATTCATGCAAAAGAACAATAGGATAACAATAGCAATTAATTAGGATTACTATAACTAAAAGTAGAATAACTATAGCAATAATTAGGATTGTCATAACTAAAACTAGAATAACTATAGCAATAATTAGGATAGTTATAACTAAAAGTAGAATAACTATAGCAATAATTAGAATTATTATAACTAAAAGTAGAATAACTATATACATAATTAAGATTACTATAACCAAAAATAAAATAACCATAACAATAATTAGGATTACTATAACTAAAAGTAGAATAACTATAGCAATAATTAGGATTGTCATAACTAAAACTAGAATAACTATAGCAATAATTAGGATTGTTATAACTAAAAGTAGAATAACTATAGCAATAATTAGAATTATTATAACTAAAAGTAGAATAACTATATAAATAATTAAGATTACTATAACCAAAAATAAAATAACCATAACAATAATTAGGATTACTATAACTAAAAGTAGAATAATTAGAGCAATAATTAGGATTACTATAGCAATTAATTAGGATTACTATAACTAAAAGTAGGATAACGATAGCAATTACCCTAGATCATTTAATTATTTAAATATATTTTAACGCCTGTGAAAGAAATAGTAGGCAATACATTTACGTTGTGAAAAATTCATATTGTGACTAGTTTAATAGGAATACTCTATACTCTTAAATGTTTATAAGTACCTAAATGTGTACGGAACACTCGTAGTATAAGTTGTACTCGTACTTGACAGATTTTTTTCAAATAAATAAGTATAGATTTCAATCAGGCCAGTTATGTAGTTACGTAGTAAGTATATAAGTGGCCGAAAGTGTTATTACGAAGTATTATTTTGAACATAATTTACGAAGTTAATTTCATACTTTTACATAATATAGAAAGTTGCGAAGTATTACTTTGAACACAATTTACGAAGTTTATTTTATACTTTTACATAATTTAGAATGTTAGGAAGTATTATTTTGAACCTAATTTACAAGGTTATTTCATACTTTTACATAATTTAGAAAGTTAAGAAGTATTATTTTGAACATAATTTAAGAAGTTTATTTTTTACTTTCACATAATATAGAAAGTTACGAAGTATTATTTTGAACATAATTTACAAAGCTTATTTTATACTTTTACATAATTTAGAATGTTAGGAAGTATTATTTTGAACCTAATTTACAAGGTTATTTCATACTTTTACATAATTTAGAAAGTTACGAAGTATTATTTTGAACATAATTTACAAGGTTATTTCATACTTTTACATAATATAGAAAGTTACGAAGTATTATTTTGAACATAATTTACGAAGTTAATTTTATACTTTTACATAATTTAGAATGTTAAGAAGTATTACTTTGAACATAATTTACAAGGTTATTTCATACTTTTACATAATTTAGAAAGTTACGAAGTATTATTTTGAACATAATTTACGAAGTTAATTTTATACTTTTACATAATTTAGAATGTTAAGAAGTATTACTTTGAACATAATTTACAAGGTTATTTCATACTTTTACATAATTTAGAAAGTTACGAAGTATTATTTTGAACATAATTTACGAAGTTAATTTTATACTTTTATATAATTTAGAATGTTAGGAAGTATTATTTTGAACATAATTTACAAGGTTATTTCATACTTTTACATAATTTAGAAAGTTACGAAGTATTATTTTGAACATAATTTACGAAGTTAATTTTATACTTTTATATAATTTAGAATGTTAAGAAGTATTACTTTGAACATAATTTACAAGGTTATTTCATACTTTTACATAATTTAGAAAGTTACGAAGTATTATTTTGAACATAATTTACGAAGTTAATTTTATACTTTTACATAATTTAGAATGTTAAGAAGTATTACTTTGAACATAATTTACAAGGTTATTTCATACTTTTACATAATTTAGAAAGTTACGAAGTATTATTTTGAACATAATTTACGAAGTTAATTTTATACTTTTATATAATTTAGAATCTTAGGAAGTATTATTTTGAACATAATTTACAAGGTTATTTCATACTTTTACATAATTTAGAAAGTTACGAAGTATTATTTTGAACATAATTTACGAAGTTAATTTTATACTTTTACATAATTTAGAATGTTAGGAAGTATTATTTTGAACATAATTTACAAGGTTATTTCATACTTTTACATAATTTAGAAAGTTACGAAGTATTATTTTGAACATAATTTACAAGGTTATTTCATACTTTTACATAATTTAGAAAGTTACGAAGTATTATTTTGAACATAATTTACGAAGTTTATTTTATACTTTTACATAATTTAGAATGTTAGGAAGTATTATTTTGAACATAATTTACAAGGTTATTTCATACTTTTACATAATTTAGAAAGTTACGAAGTATTATTTTGAACATAATTTACGAAGTTAATTTTATACTTTTACATAATTTAGAATGTTAGGAAGTATTATTTTGAACATAATTTACAAGGTTATTTCATACTTTTACATAATTTAGAAAGTTACGAAGTATTATTTTGAACATAATTTACGAAGTTAATTTTATACTTTTACATAATTTAGAATGTTAGGAAGTATTATTTTGAACATAATTTACAAGGTTATTTCATACTTTTACATAATTTAGAAAGTTACGAAGTATTATTTTGAACATAATTTACAAGGTTATTTCATACTTTTACATAATATAGAAAGTTACGAAGTATTATTTTGAACATAATTTACGAAGTTAATTTTATACTTTTACATAATTTAGAATGTTAAGAAGTATTACTTTGAACATAATTTACAAGGTTATTTCATACTTTTACATAATTTAGAAAGTTACGAAGTATTATTTTGAACATAATTTACGAAGTTAATTTTATACTTTTATATAATTTAGAATGTTAGGAAGTATTATTTTGAACATAATTTACAAGGTTATTTCATACTTTTACATAATTTAGAAAGTTACGAAGTATTATTTTGAACATAATTTACGAAGTTAATTTTATACTTTTACATAATTTAGAATGTTAAGAAGTATTACTTTGAACATAATTTACAAGGTTATTTCATACTTTTACATAATTTAGAAAGTTACGAAGTATTATTTTGAACATAATTTACGAAGTTAATTTTATACTTTTATATAATTTAGAATGTTAGGAAGTATTATTTTGAACATAATTTACAAGGTTATTTCATACTTTTACATCATTTAGAAAGTTACGAAGTATTATTTTGAACATAATTTACGAAGTTAATTTTATACTTTTACATAATTTAGAATGTTAGGAAGTATTATTTTGAACATAATTTACAAGGTTATTTCATACTTTTACATAATTTAGAAAGTTACGAAGTATTATTTTGAACATAATTTACGAAGTTAATTTTATACTTTTACATAATATAGAAAGTTGCCAAGTATTATTTTGAACATAATTTACGAAGTTTATTTTATACTTTTACATAATTTAGAATGTTAGGAAGTATTATTTTGTACCTAATTTACGAAGTTTAATTTATACTTTTCCATAATTTAGAAAGTTACCAAGTATTATTTTGTACAATATTTTCTAGACCTGACTTGATAGCAGAACTTGAGGTAGGCTATCCTTTAAGTTATAATGCATATTGGTTATATACATAATTCCATTGAAATCCTTTGGGCCGTTTAAGCGTGAAAAAAAGACAAACAAATAAGTAATTTTTGCCACTCAGTACACGTGACAGATGTGAAATTCCTTTCGCGATCTAAACCACTATTTGTAAGCATAGAGTAAGAAATAAAATGGAAGAGATAAAGAAAGAGAAGGAAAAAGAGAAAAAAAAGAAAATATCCTGAAAAACATATTATTTCACAATAAATAATACAAGTTTTTTAGGATTTTTCCCCTCTTTCTCTCTCTCGTTCTCTCTCTCTCTCTTTCTCTCTTTCTCTCCCTCTCTCTCTTTAGCTCTTCCGTTTTACTCATAACTCTATACTTATGGATAGTATTTAAAGAATGAAAATGAGAATTAAATCTTCATATAAATTTACATAGACAATTGTTAATAAATTAATAATAAATCAATCATAAATAGATAAATAAATCGACAAAATGTTGATAGCTTACTTTTGACACACAAAACAGCTGATAGCAGTAGTAAACGCCATTTTTCACTTTTGACACACATAATCTACCAAATAGCCGCCATTTTTTATTATTCTATCGTGTTCATCTATTTCTCTCGGTTGTTAGCTAAGTGCCTATTTTCCAACCTTCTTGCCATAGATTCGTTACATTTAGAGAACATGGCGCGCAAAGAAGTTTCACTTCAATGAACAAACCACGTTTCACTTTTATTGTGTTAGTAGGGACATCTAGTAGACCTCCATTAATTTTGTTTGCTTACAATATCTGTTCTTATGTGAGCGGTAATTTTAATATGGTACCGAATCTGATGATATACGAGGAGAATGAAAAACGATATATTGAGTCAATCAAGAATTATATTTCCATACGTACATACATGTGCAAATACAATGTACGAACAATTGTTGGAGTATGAACTTAATTACAAAACTTGAGATCATCTTCTCTATACATGTGAAATAACTTTGTGTTTTAATTAAAACATAGTTTCATTGAAGACGAAGCAATCATTACCCCGACGAAACCGGGTTCTGTGCCATAAACTTTTACCGGAGCCTGTCCTGAATGCCAGAGTGACTCAACACAAATCCAGTGGACGTGGTGCGTGAGTGCGAGCGAGAGGCCGCCGGCGACGTGCGAGCGGGACGGCTGCACGGCTGCGGCGTGCGTAAGTACGGGAGTCGCGTGCTTTAGGAAGGGATTTATGACAGGAATATGGAGTAGACATATAAATAAACGAGAAATGCCAAACCGATACGTGTGTGAAAATCTACGCTACAAAATCAAACATACGAGAAAATAAAAAGCAAGGTCATTTGTATATCAGGATAGGCACTGAAAGGATTACGTAGTTGGTTCTCAAAAAAATTATTTGATTCCATTCCATTAAATGCTACTTCGGTTTTTATTAAGTCAGTTTAAAAATTTAAATATGGTCACACATAATTTTGAAGTTCACTCGTAATTTTGCGCAAATTAAATTTCAAATTAAATAAAAAAATAAACCAAGTTCGAGGTGGACTTGCACCCGAAGGGTTTCATAGCACCAAACGTTAAACTACTACCATAATATTAAACTTATTTGGTATGCGATATGGCATATTTTGATTTTTGTATGTATGATTTAACAGCTAGAGTAGTTGGGGACAACGACTTTAGAAATATATATATTATTTATCAGTTTTGATTTGAATAATTTAAAAGTAATTAAAGTTAATATCTTAAATCTTAAAGTTGTATCTTATATATTTGAGAAACTATGTCCAGCTTAAAATAAAAGACTATAAATTAATATTAAATATATATTAATTTATAGCCTTTTATTTTAAGCTGGACATAGTTTCCCAAATATATAAGTTACATGAAGTAAGGCTTTTTTAAATCAATGATTTTACTAATGTATACTATCGTGTTATATAACTACATGCGTCCCTGTATAGGGATGTGATAGCTAAATAAAGTTTAATATATTTCAGCTTCAAACGTAAAATTTCAAAAAACATAACAAGGTGTGTTCCTCATTTCGTGGTAACACAAAGATATAGTACAGTAATCCGGGCATATATCGTTATGTACGTACTAGTGACGTAAGCAATGGTCGCTTTCGTATTCTTAAATATTTGTATTTTTTTTTTAATATTCGCGTTCTTAACAATAATACGGTCTTTATGCGAATGTGATTGCAACGGAATTTTCGTATTGAGTTAATTAAAATAGAAAAAATGTATGTAAAAACCAGCTAAGTGCGAGTCGGACACGCGCATGGAGGGTTTTGTAACACCAAACAATATTAAACTTATAAGTTTGTATTTCTCAGACACTGAAAAACAAAGTTCCTGAGGCTGAATCGCAAATATCCCATGTCACAAAAAGTACACAACATTTTCTTATTCAAACTAATTTTTCTTCAAAGTTTATTTTAACTACCTTCATTTTTTGTTAAAATTTTACACAAGTTAGTTAAAAAGTTAGAGGAGTGGCACTTTCAAGAATTTAGAAGCGCATATCTCACCTGCTATGAAGTTAAATGATCTCTATATCATTTTTAAGATCTATCTAACGATTCTCCGCACACTTATGTGTACTGGATTTATTTCATCTCTCAGCTGCATGTATGGAGTGCCACCCCTGGTATTTCTATTTTCATAATTTCCTTATATCATTGTATTATAGAAGTATTATATCGATTCATAGAAGACACCTACCTTCCAAAACTCATATTTCTCCATATAGTACCAATAGTATCCGCGTAAAATGACATTAATATACGGACAAACAGACGGACAGAATGAAATTATAAGGGTTCAGTTTTTGTTATTTGGCTATGGAACCCCAAAAATTGTTTTAGAATGTTAATTTCATTTTAAAAAAAAATCACCTGTGCATTACATGTATGGGGAAATATACGTTTTTAAACTTTTTTGATGCAGATACTTTTTTTCTTCTTTTAACGCAATTTGAACTTACATAGTCGAACATCGACACGAGTATTGCTAAATCAGGTTGTCGCCCTGCCCATCACAACTTTCAATCACGTTTTCAAGAAAGTATTGCCATATCGTACGATTATGGATTTCGTATGAAATATTTATCAAGATTATATCAGTAGTACAACAAACTTAAAGAGGCGGATATTTTTTCAATTTATAAAAATCTGTCACTTTTCATGTTTAAGTAATATGAATATAACATATTTTAAATTATACAAATAAAATAAAAAAATAAAACGAGAAACACCTGCACAAGTCCACGTTGTGTTGGCCTAGTTTGAGAAAATGAAAATACTATACTCTTATATTGAGAAAATGAAAAAAGCTCCTTTATTTAAAAGCTTAACTTAAAAGTTTTATTTAAATCGTCAATCAGAAAAACGAGGGATCTTGTATTTTTTCATGAAAATTCAAGTGTTTTTCCATAATAGCTTTTAAATTCTATTTTGGCACAACTATTTGAGCCAGTAAAATGAAACGAAGTGCAGATTATGTGTTGTTGTATTCTCATAGAAAGACTTTTAACATCATTATCCATAAAACTCGCAAGCCTGGTAGGTTTATCAAAAAACCATGCAAAACTCGAAAAGAGCAAAGAAGCGTGTTGAATACACAAAACAAATATTAATATCAGTTGACAGTTTATTTGTAATTAATTTAGGCAATGGGCACACTTAAAAAAAAGCAACCGGTAGACTACTTTCCTAATTCTTTCTAAAAAGGCTTTATATACCTTATCAGATCTTTATCGTTGTTTTTTACTTTTATGATATCTTTTATTATATTATTTCTTTCTTATTATATGATTTATATAAAGAATAAAATATATGTGAATTTATGATAACTTTTTTTGTATTAAATTGTTTTATTTTTTTTTGCTTTATTTATTTTATGAATTACTTGATTTTTATATTCTAATAAGTGTCCGTTTTTTCCTAAAAAATAACTGTTATTTGTTTGCCCATTTTTGCCAATTTCCTTAGTTTACTTTAAGTAGTAATACATAATATTTAAATTTATATCCTGCTCTTAATAAAATAACCAACAACTGCTATAAACCAGGATTGCAGTAATGTGACCAGACCCCAGGGGTAAAAAGAGTACTATGGAAAGCACTGAGAGCGTTTACTAATATTCCTTGATTTTATTAAAAGAGAACTTATATTAAAATCTATTTAGGTTACCCATAAAACTGCGCAGTATTTATTTTATAGAAATATCGACAAGACAATTTTTCTAAATAAAAATGATATTTTGCTATAAAACATTTGTTATAGTTTTTGCGACTCGATTCACTTTTTTGTAATTAAGAATATATAATAATATGAATTGTAAGTCATTAAACAAAATAAACATTAGAAAAACCTTAAAAATTAATGATGTTGATTAAAGATGTTTAAAATTTAATAGTATTTAAAGTGCTTTTTAAACCAATCCGTTAATGAATTAATAAGTGTTGTACATGATTTTTATGCATATTTTTTGATTTAAAGAAAAGAAAAACAGAAAAAATTCAATTTTATTAAAATGCATGTATACCCCATGGCGTGCGTAAATGTGCGTGCCTGCACTGAAATTGTAAAATATCTTATCTTTATTGCTCTTAAAATGTTCTAACTTAATAGCATAATTTAAACATGAGAGAAGGAAAGAGAGAGAGAGATAGAGGGAGAGAGGGAAAAAGAAATGAATTTTTAGTAATAAAGTTTTTATTAAATTATATTATTCGTTAATACTTTGTTCACATGTATATTTGATAGAAATATATTTAATATAATTTAATTCAACGTGCCCCATCGTTACTATTTACCACACAATTCTATTGATTTAATTATTGACTTCTTTCTTCATTAGTTGCTATTAAATAATAATGCCGCCTCCATAACATTTACTTCAGACGTTTTTCGTCTGACTAGTAGTCTAACAGGTTCTATTGCCCTTTCGCCGGGAGCTTAGCGCCATCCCGCTCTAACCGTGGAGTTGGATCGCGGCTATTTGGTTATTTTAGGATTAAATCATATAATGACTTCGGTTACTATAGGTGGATTAGGAGACTTTGAACTTTATAAAATAATTAACGCATAGTACTTATAAATTACATCACTACGTGGTGTAAATTGAAGTATCAGATTCGCCACGGTGTGTTGTGAGCCTTATAATGGAAGGCTTTGCCATTTCATAACATAATTTTATTAAATGGACGGTCATATTCAGTGACGAAGTCATACCAAATTGTCATCTCACGTTGAAGAAATGTTCACATTTGTGTGATTGATTTATGATGAGTGAAAGTAAATTTGTCGAATTATATCGTGGTTATCTTTTATAGTTATCGTGTAATTTGTGTTCATGTTTAATCTAACTTTGTTAAACCATTAATTTCTTATCGTTACGAATAGGTTACCTGTAATGTAACGATAAATGTGTGTGTGTGTAAATAAATAAATATATTAATATTACAAATGCGATTTTTTGACGTGAATACGTCTTTAAATTTGCTACCATACGGGGGCAATCCAAAAAACCTAATGGTAACAAAATCGGGGGATAAAGTTTGGCGTTGCAGTTTCGAATCTATCCTCTACATCAAAAATTAAATTATACCACTGGATAGCTAAAGGATCAAAGAATTCATTACTATAAGCGAGAATAGGGACGCATCGCGCGCGGTAGAGGGGGAAGCGCCGCCATTTTGAGGTTATTTTGCTGCGTATCGAGATTTGCAATTAGTATAACTTTTGATTCGGAAAAGCTACGATGTTTGTTTAAGTTTTAATCGTCAGCTGTCATCAAAATCTATCGATTGTATATAAAACATTAGTTTAAAGTAGTAACAATGAATATGATAAGGTGTTAGAATAAAAAAATATTATCAAAAATATATTATGTCGGCCTATAAGCGTCGAAAAGCAAAACCAAATACAGAGAACGGCTGGAAAGGGCTTCTCAAGAACAATCGAATGGTAATAATAAAACACCATATGACGGAATCAAGCAGTGCCGGGAACGAAAAAGAATGAATGCGGCCGAGCGGATCAACGACGGTGCCAGTACATCTGCAGCTGGGGCGGTTGAAATTATGCGTTACAGACGTATTCACGTACAACACACGGTCGTGTCCATGACACAGCCACACCCCATTTTTTTGTTTGTCTCTGCATCTAACAAATCTGTAACCAAACTATGAATCATTACGATTTTACAAAATAACAGCAATGGTGCCCGTTTTTAACCGCGTACAATTATCTTGTTTGTGCTGCTAAACGTTCACTGAATGCCTGGGTTCCGTTCGCCAAACGAAGTCGGTCGTCGGGTCTAAAGTATAACGGAGGGAGTACTCGCGATGATCACTCAATAAATAAGCAGAGTTTTTTAAATAAAATTAAAATAGTGGTGAAATTACTACTTTCCTGTATTGTTAATTATACAATTTTTGAGAGGGATTTTCACAAAAATTTAAAAGGTGAATCTTTTTCAAAATTTCAATGTTTCACTATTTTACATTGACAATGTGGTAAAAGACCACTTTTCTTGTAATATTAATTGTACAATTTTTGAGAGCAATTTTTACCAAAACTAAACCGTAAATAATTTTTGAACTTTAAAATAAGTTAGATATTTATAGTTTGAATAATATATAAAAAAAATCAGTGAATTTTGTCGATAACGCGTTTTAAACGACAACTCCCTTAAGTGATCTTCGACTTCTGTTACGTTTTCTATCACTGCTTTGTCCCAATTAATCGTAGCGTGATGATATCAGCCTATAATCTTTCTTGGAGTATGGGCTTTCCAACACAAAAACCTTTGAAATCGGATAAAGGATAGGGAATAGTTGGAAGATTTTGATATCTAGAATATATTTATACGCTATAGTTTTACTACAACATTTGCTTGGACTTCTAAAGACCTATATTTTTTATTTTGGTGACCAAATTTTTTTCGCATATTGCTCAGTATATTTCTGAAAGCATAATACTTAAAATTATGAGAAAAAATTGGGCGAATAGTGTCGGTACACTACCGTATTTTTTCTTGCGTGGAAACGTTTTTCGATGACCACTAGGTCACCTCTGATGCCGAATACTTTCCTAATTACGCAGCATTACCGGAAACAAGCAAATTTTATAAATTGTCAACCGGAAACAATTTTCACTTGGCGACCTAATTTTTTTCCATTTTTTTTTATAAATTTTTACATTTTACTTTTTTAAAACACTTCAATGTCTACACGACGACTTATAAATAACTACAAATAACACGTGTTATCCTTTCCATTAAGGAGTTCCGACTAATTCTTTAGTCGCGCAGAGTGAATTTCGAGACTTTGTTTCAAACCCCCCTTTCACCCTCCTTCCTCATTGCTCGATAATGAAGTAAGTACACTAACAGTCAATGTACAGCCACTTTCAGAATATTTACATCACTTTGCGATACAACCCTTTGAGTCACGAGACGTAAAAGCGGTCAAAAAAATTATTTTCATTTTTCTTTCTTTTCATCGTTAACTCTGGTGGGACCTTAGTGTGGAACCCTTTTTAAAAAAGTTTTTAGACCTTTATGACTTGGTTTTTCAAACGAGGCTCTGAACTATATATGGAATTAACAAATATTTTGCAGAAAACCGTGTCTAAATAGGTCAAACCATTTTGGAGATAAATAAAAACATTCGTTTGCAACAAAACGTTGCAGCACCCCCTGGTAGACTAACACCATAACACCTATCTAAGAACTAACGCAAATTAGTCCCAAATATTCTGCAGAAAACCGTATCTAAATCGATCAAACGGTTTTGGAGATAAATGGGAACATTGGATTACAATAAAATGTTTATTGCGGCGTCCTCTAGTAACTAACCACCGTAACAATTATCTAAGAACCATTTCCAATGAATCACAAACATTTTACAGAAAACCGTATCTAAATCGGTCAAACCGTTTTGGAGATAAATGGGAACATTGGATTGCAACACAATGTTTATTGCGGCGTCCTCTAGTAACTAACCACCGTAACAATTATCTAAGAACTATTTCCAATGAATCACAAACAATTTACAGAAAACCGTATCTAAATCGGTCAAACCGTTTTGGAGATAAATGGGAACATTGGATTGCAACAAAATGTTTATTGCGGCGCTCTGTAGTAAGTGACCACCATAACAATTATCTAAGAACCGTTTCCAATGAATCACAAACATTTTACAGAAAGCCGTATCTAAATCGGTCAAACCGTTTTGGAGGTAAATGGGAACATTGGATTGCACAAACAAACAAACAACCTCTCACCCTAAACACCTCCTCCATTCTGTCGGGGGTAATAAAGATACCTCCCTCAGGCGGGGGACAGGTGCATTTACTTTAGGGTGAAACCCCACATACCATATTCGTAGGTTCGCGTTTCCTCTTTCCGTGACAAATTATTTGATTCGTTGGCTATCGAGTCATGTAATTGGGATTTTAGAAGTGGACACTAAATTCTGAACTGCAATGTCAGACTGTGCCTCCCAATTTTATTATTATCATGTTTTATGGGTTACCCCTAGGCAGGGTGGTATGGGGAGGGGTGGCTCATGGAGGGGTGGAATTTAAAGATGTATCCACTTAAAAACTAAGTACTGGCTTACTGCCACAAATACAATATTTTACAACTAGCCGGAAAAGAATAAATGAAGAAACATTACTAGCGACAAAGATTTTAAGTTATAGCTAAATACGAATTTAGTCAAAAAATTAAAACCGGAGGGATCGCGTCACGGTGGCTTCGTATCTCGATCATTTAAAGTCAATTTCATTCACACTAAATCTTTTTTTTAAACATATAACTTTTTTAAATTTTCAAATGTGTGTTGCATCGAAGAATATCAATATTTAAAAAAAATACCATAAATTGGTTTTATTTTATCTGCTAGAGTGATATTACGCCTTAATACTTACTTAAAGATATCAGTGTAAGTTGTTATTACGGTGCTAAGTTAGGTAAATAATCAGTATTTTTAACTTTTTAGTAATAGTTAAAAAAGAGAAAAGAAAAACGCATATTTTTAATACCCATAATTTACAAATTATTATAGTTGAATACAATATTTATATTCATTGCTTAAATGCAGATTATATAGAATGAAGACTTGGAATTTCACGCGAATAAATATCAGTGCTATTAGAGTAGACTTGGTAACAAAATAGGCCTTAAACGGCAATTTTTTCCACCACGTCATTGTTTTTCAATACACATTTTTTTTCAATACGCTTACGCTCTCAAAGATTTTTTTTCGTACAACCGCAGTAACCAATGCGACGATCGGGCGGCCGTGGATTTATAAGCCCTAGCGTTACAACCAGCGGCCGCACAAAGGGATTACATGGCGTCGTATAAGTGAGATCACAACACTGCAAAAGCATTATCGTCAATCATTACATAAGTACCGTACAGTTCAACATCGCGTTCAAATTCGAGATTACTTCTGAATTCAGTTAGATAATGCGCTACAGTTTAAATTCAAGCAACCGGTAGTTTAAGCACGATAGGCAGCTTTGTAAGCACTGTTTTATTTAATAAAGGAATTGTCTCACACCAAGAAAAGTATTTATTGGTAATCGATCCAGCGAGCTCTCTCCAGATTTCATAATCAGTCGTGAAAGAGATCTGGTTAACGTCGTATCCTCACATCCAGCAACAATCAAATGCGGGGTTCTATTAACTGCCTATCGTTCTGCACAAAGCTGTTTTCCATAACACTCCAAAGGCTACGGCGGGAAAGTTTTTGTTTCAATAACAACTTTAAGAGCTTAAACAATTAAGGCAAACTAATTTGAAATCGGTTTTGGATTTTTTAATCATAAAATTCATAACAAAAGATAATTCATAGCAAGGAAATATTGTAAAAAAGGTTTTATGTTTAATACTTGTATTACATAATACGAAAAATTGAAATACTTTTTTTATTCAATTGTCAAGGGTCTGTTGCTATTTGATGCTTTCAGCGTCACATCAGCTCACAATACTTATACATAATGACCGACAGATGGCGTTAGGGTGGGGTTAAATCTCGATAAAACGTCATTACCTTATCCCTTAATTATGTTATCTATCATTACAGAAGAACTCTCTCTGTTGAAAAGTTTAATGTGTCGTTAAACGCTTATACAAACATTTTCGGCACAAACGTACTTATCTTAAAAATGTTAACCCCCCCCCCCCCAACGAACCCAAATTAAATTTTAACATAATGATTAAGTAACTGACAAAAATCCTCAATTTTCAAATTAATCCTCAATTTTCAATTGACAAGCAAATTTTTAAATAAAAGGAAGTCTCAGATTTTTTTGCTTTTGGCCTTTCATACCTTAAGAAGAAAAAGGATACCTTAATAAAATCACCCATGTGCTCATTTGTCTGTCAGACAATCCGTTACAACCGGTTTCCCGAAATTATTTGACGTGGAAACGGGAAAATTGGCATAATAATCAAATATATCAATCGGCACATGTGTCTAAGCTAACACTCCAAAATATTCATATGTAAATGTTTGCGGATCAAGTAATTTGATATTTTTGAAGTTATGCTTCTTTAGACGCGTTATAAAAATGACGTGTCCACCTGTCCGTTTATCACAGAGGTTTTTCTCAGAATCCCACTTAATGTTGGAACTGTAAATATGGCTTAAAGCCTATTAACTCATACATACCTTAATAGCTAAAACTCAAAAATATTAACATGGAAATTGTGGAGCGATATTTAGCGTTATGCTGCTGGAGTCAGAACAACTATCCAGCCAAACTTTATAGTACGACGGTGGCATTCTGCCAATAACAGTTAATCTCACAAGATGTATACACGGCGACAGCTGGTGGCAATTACTGTGATAAGTACCACCATGATGAAAACTCTTAGATGAAAAGTCACCGTGAAAACGTACCTTATTTTGGCTCAACATGTTATTCCCGTTACCGCCCAGTTACTTTCACCATACATTTTTTGACATTGCCCAAACCGATGGACACCCTAATATGAAAACCTAAATATTTTCGTTTTAATATCTATGTTTATATGATTTTTCTTTTAAATTAAGTAAACAAATATATTGTTATAGAAAAGCTACGAATTTTGCTTAACAAAATTTATATTTTATTAAGCAAAATTCATTAGTAAAAACGTCAATATATCCGTTTTGTTTAAAAAAAAGTGTCTATGAGACATCCATAATGACAATTTTAAAATATGGAATATGAATTCCCAAATCCCGGCAGAAAGGCTAATTTTATATATGCTTCGTGATATTTATAACAAATCATGGTTACAATTAAAAACCAATTTTATTTTTACCCATTATAAAAAAAAAATCACACACGTGATCACAATCAGGTGATTGAATAATTGAATACCTTGGTAGTGCTTCGTTCCATCTTTCCGGGGATGTAACCCCCTGGAAAATTGGAACAATGGAGAAGAGAGTAATCAATTTTACGAATACAATGTGACAATACAAAATGCACTGACCAACATTGATAAAGAATTTATAGAGTGTTCCAAGATTATACAGTTAACTTTGAAATGAAACTTATTTTTAGTGGTTATAACTTTGTACCACTCACTATGTTTCTTTGCCCAAACCTAAAAAAAAAAGGATCACACAGAATCAATCAGCTCGCGCCCGTCTAGCCATCTGTCACAGACATTTTCTTACGAGGTCATTTGTGAAGAAACTTGAAACTTGGCGTTATATACAGAAAGATAAATTTTATTTATATAATAAAGTGTTAATTATGAAATAAATTCTTTAAGTATAATTAAATGACAATTTTTATTTCTTTCACATCAATTTTTTTTCATAAAACTGAAACATTTTCTACAATTACGGATAGCAATTACGTACTTAGCAAACATGATATCGATTCAAGGAAATATGATCACGTTTTCAATAGAAGTTTCATTGGTTAAAAATATCTGACCAGTGTGTTTTCTGACTTCTAACCATGCTTGCCTCAAAATCAGTTTCTCAGTCTTAAATGCAGACGGCCTTGGACTTCATTTTGGGAATTTCCACAAACTTCTATTTCAAAAACATGATGCTTTAGTCTGTAAATACTCTTTTAGACCATTAAGCCGTGATATAAATTGGCCTCAATACCCATAGTCTATAGGAACAGCGCTCAAGCGTCGTCTGAAATGGATTTTCCTGGTTTAATTACTTCGCAATTCAGATTTCCTTGATTTTCCTATCAAGTATTATTCCAATTAATATATCTGCAATTATTTTGAAGTAAAACTTATTTAGTATTGACAGATAAAATGTAGAGAGTTAATACTGCAGAGTTTCATCAATTTATAACGCTATTCTAACGCCGCCTATAGGTCAAATTATAAAAAGTCTTTCTTTAATACTATCTTGATATTCATTAAAACGATTGTTGAAACTTGTATTGCAAAACACAGATGGCGCTGTTCACTATCTTCGAAACTTTGAAAGTTTAAAAAGAATTAATGTCCCGAAAGAAAATATTGTTTTCGTACATTTTTAATTTTACATTTAATTAAGGAATTGTGTGTTAGTAACATTTACATTATATAATATTAAAAGTAATTATTATTTGGCACCGAGGTTACGATGAATATATGAGCAATTAACTTTCACTCGCAGTGTTGCTTGCTTTGCTATAGTTATAAATTTATAACAAGAAATTGAAACGTGCAGCGCCATCTAGAATTATTAAGGGAAATTAAATGGTGATTATTTTCATGACTTTATTACACAAATTATTATAAAAATAAAAATACTTCCCTCTAAATCCGAGTTTAAATAGATTCTGTTCCTTTTATATTATTGAATCAAAAAATCAAATTAGTCCGTTGCTCCGCAGCGACGTTACTAAGAATTTTTCTAAAGAAATAACATTTCTTGAGATAAAAGTAGTCTATATCATTTCCTGGCTTACCCACTATTTTTGTGCAAAAAATCTTACTGATCTGTTGTTTCCGTAAAACACACTTAGGGACAAACACACTTTCGGCTTTATGATTTTAGTAATTACTAGCTCTGCCTATGGCATTGTTTGCGTGTAGTAATAACATTTTTTTTTCTCTTATATGTTGCTCTTAGGTATAAACTATTACCATAGCAAATTCCATCAAAATCCGTGCAGTAGATTTGGTTTGATACCCGCTCAAATTAACTTACAGACACAAAGAAATTTAAAAAACATTTTTTTTGCAATCTGTTATCATTCTATACGCTAAATCAATCTCTTTTTTTTAAATACTCGTATTTTCAATATACAGAATTCACTCTGTTACAATTTTATTATACGTATGGATAAAATAAGTTGCAAATAAATCCTATTCAGTAAAGAAGTTCAAATGCTATCCAGATTCTTGGTCTTAAACGAAAATATTCTTGGACTTCATTCTAAAAAAACCCACAAACTTTATATCTAAAACATGATGATTACTCTGTAAATACTGTTTAACAAAATCAAATTGTTCAATACCTTAAATACATGTTATTTTTCGAACCAGCTGATACCATCTTGAACCATCTTATCATATACGAAATTTGCATAAATTCTATATTTTAATAGACATTAAACTTCGAACCAGCTGATACCATCATTATCTTATCATATAGGAAATTTGCATAAATTCTATATTTTATAGACATTAAACTTCGAACCAGCTAATACCATCATTATCTTATCATATACGAAATTTGCATAAATTCTATATTTTATAGACATTAAACTTCGAACCAGCTGATACCATAATTATCTTATCATACACGAAATTTGCATAAATTCTATATTTTATAGACGTTAAACTTCGAACCAGCTGATACCATCATTATCTTATCATATACGAAATTTGCATAAATTCTATATTTTATAGACATTAAACTTCGAACCAGCTGATACCATCATTATCTTATCATAAACGATATTTGCATAAATTCTATATTTTATAGACATCAAACTTCGAACCAGCTGATACCATCATTATCTTATCATATACGAAATTTGCATAAATTCTATATTTTATAGACATTAAACTTCGAACCAGCTGATACCATCATTATCTTATAATATACGAAATTTGCATAAATTCTATATTTTATAGACATTAAACTTCGAACCAGCTGATACCATCATTATCTTATCATATACGAAATTTGCATGAATTCTATATTTTATAGACATTAAACTTCGAACCAGCTGATACCATCATTATCTTATCATATACGAAATTTGCATGAATTCTATATTTTATAGACATTAAACTTCGAACCAGCTGATACCATCATTATCTTATAATATACGAAATTTGCATAAATTCTATATTTTATAGACATTAAACTTCGAACCAGCTGATACCATCATTATCTTATAATATACGAAATTTGCATAAATTCTATATTTTATAGACATTAAACTTCGAACCAGCTGATACCATCATTATCTTATCATATACGAAATTTGCATGAATTCTATATTTTATAGACATTAAACTTCGAACCAGCTGATACCATCATTATCTTATCATACACGAAATTTGCATAAATTCTATATTTTATAGACATCAAACTTCGAACCAGCTGATTCCATCATTACCTTATCGTATACGAAATTTTCATAAATTCTATTAATACACTACTTTAATAAAATTTTATGTAAATAGCTAAAATGTTGAATTCAATCACTGATACTAAAATGTCACAACCATGGCTGACACCTTCATTATTACCAAACCAACTGGTCATTGCACCGTTAACTTCGACAGCTGGCCTTGTAGAGTTTTTTAAGTTTAATGTAAATGTTTCGAATGTTTAACTTAACTAAACATAGACACCAACTAGTGAATTTACTTTATTTTAGTTAAAATAAATAAAATGATTGATACTTAAATTGAATACAGCATAATCGTTCAGGTTCTCAGTCTGTAATCAAACGTGAAAAATATATATTTTATTAATGTATCTTCTCTAATTTTTTCTCGTTTATAATTTTCTCTGTTACTCTCTATTAGCCGCAATCATTGATCCTTGAGTAAAAAATAAGAAAATCGTAATCAATAATTTTTTTCGTATCTTATCCTGTTTTTCAATTTCACTATTTTAATGTCAGTTCAAGGGTTAAGTGTCCCGCAGTCTACACACACCGGGCGTCCCCCACTATCATGACAGCAATGCGGTGAACGCTTTATTTGTTTATTAATTCTGAGCCCATACCGCTCAAAATTAATAAACGAATAAAGTGCATAATAAACGTAAAGTGCGTAATAAGCAACGAATAATAAACGTATAAAGTGCAAGAAACGCATAAATCGCAGAAAACAATTATTAATTTAATTCAATATTGTCATTAAGTTTTTTTCAAATGATTTTCTGTTTATGATAACGAAATTATTGAATGTAATTATAGTCCAATATAAAACAAATGTTTTATGAAATATAAATTATTCCTCAGTCATTAGGCCCCAAACAAATAATGTTATTTTCGTAAAACATTTCAAAAAAAATTTGCTCTTCAAATAATGACAGCCTGTATATTAATATAAAATAAAATAAGAATATAATTTAAATTACTATTCTAATCGATTATGAAAAATCGTGTAAATATTATAAATAATGTAATAAAAATTGTTGTTATTTACCATATAAATATTTATTGCAGTGTTTTACGAAGTGGCCATTAAAAAGAAAGATTTTTTCATTTAACTGGCCACTTTCTAATACCATTTTCTATTTATTGTCTTTGGTTAGACGTTGAATTCGAAATTTGAATGTATTTCCGCGCGCAATATAAACCGCGGTTTTCCATTTTTAAAATCAGAAATTGAATCATCATACAGTGTTCTGTTTCTATTTAGATTTAATCAGATTAGCCATTGTGAACGAATTCGAAATTCTGATTATTTTTAGCGCGAGTTTCGTCGTTGAAGTAAAGCCACGTTTACACGATACAATTGCCCTTGGACCGAGTCCACTCAAATATTAATATCTGAACGAGTGAACTTTGGTCACACTTAACCTTAATAAGTCCACTCAAATATTATTAAACAATTCGAAAATTATTTGTCTAAAAGTATGAAATTTCAATAATGAAATGTTTAAAAGTATGAAATTTCAGAAATGAAGTTGTCTCCATAATCATCTATACTGATATTTCTATGGAGATCACTATGCGCAATAAGTTGATTTTCTATATTTATTTTTAATTCTATGGGTTCAAATAATCTACATCTCTCTATAAATTTTTATCAGAATTGGTCTAATACTAAAAGGACCATACTGCTGTGAGTGAGCTACGAACGGTATGCTACGGTATGATGAGGCTATTAGCACAGATATCGTCTTATCAATAAACGTATTGACATCCTGGAATATGCAGATGATACAGCGATAGCTCCTTTCTTAAAAGTTGGTCTACAGAACTCTTGGATGTCAGAAAATAGGTAGCAGGGCTAATGTTTAATGTTAAAAAGTGTACTTTCCTGAATATAAAATCCCATGATAACGTATCGGACGTTCACAATTCAGGACGTAACGTTCAGCATTACGATTTTGACTGAAAGTTCAAGCTGATATTCAGGTTCTGACTGAAAGTATATCATCTGGATTCCGTACTGTAACCTCAGCAGAAAAGTCCATCGCCAAAATGAATTCAGACATCGAGCAAATCCATCGCTTCTCGCACCTTCACAGGGGCAGCCAAGTATTAAAGTACTTCCATAAAACACCTATGATCTAAAGAATGAGGTTTCTAGGAAAAAACGGCTGACCGAAATCGACAAAAAGATTTGCAACGACGGTAAAACGTCTTTGGAAAGGTTCTGCAGATAATCCAAAGCCAAAACCAAAACGGTGACTGAAATCTTCTTCCATTAAGAATCCTAACGGAGTTTATCAGATCGTTTATGGTGCTCGTCTATTCCACTTCCAAGATATGGAGTATTTGGTGTTTCCCGATCCCATCCGACCATATTGTTAATCACAGTTTTAATTGTGCAAGTAAAACACCCCTCAGGAGAGTATCTTTTTCATGTATTTTTGGTTCAATTGTTTCAAGAGGTAGTGGAATATTCACAAATTGAAGATATATTTTTGGTTTTGTTCAATTTTATGGAGAATGTTTCTTCAGCAATGTAGTTACAAAATTTGCTGATTCTCGTACAATATCACAAAATCTGAGCTTCTAAAACCAATTTTTCAGATAACATACGGATATTTTCCCATCTCAGTAGCCCCCGTAGTATACAATGAGCATTAATAAAAATGACGTCACAATTCAGTATTGCGGCCCTTATATAAATGTTAAATTTTGAACTTTTATAATTCGGTCAATTTAAAAAAAAACTCGTCACAATTTTTGACTTGAGAACGTATTTAAAATCAAAACTGGGCGTCGGGAGGTAATATCATCCAAATGAACAACAGTTTCTGTAGAAGTAATTTCAAACTTCAATAACTTGGCAAAAATGAAAATAACGTTTATCATCTTCATCTCGTTATAAAAAGAAAGAATTAAAGTTTTGCAACAGTCAAATGAAAAAATCACGGCGGCTCGATATTTTGAACTGCACATGCGCAAAATAAACTGACGATTTTCGGTCGACAGATATGACATTACAAGAGATGTTCAAATTATTTCAAAGTCATATAGAATATATACTTCTCATACCATATATTCAATAAATATCAATTTCAAATGAATTAAAGGTTCAAAATAATATACGACAAATATTTTCATGAAAGTAACTACATTATTTTCCGACACACCATTTCTTTTTCGAAATGAAAACTTCTTTAAGCATCATTGGCACTTTTTCCTGAGCAGTAAACGAAACTGAGCCATCATGCTTGGGTCGGTAAGTCTCTTCGGCATCGGCCAAGCGAGTTCACTTTTTAACACGAAGTGCATCGTTTGAAGAATTATGTTTTATTTTTGTTTAATATTTTATTTGAGTATAATTTAGTACAACTAAGCGTATGTTATTGTATATAATCAGTGTAATGTTTCAATTGTATACGGTTAGTGTTTAATATTTTATTTGAGTATAATTTAATACAACAAAGCTTATGTTATTGTATATAATCAGTGTAATATTTCAATGGTATACGGTTAATGTTTAATATTTTATTTGAGTATAATTTAATACAATAATGCGTATGTTATTGTATATAATCAGTGTAATATTTCAATGGTATACGGTTAATGTTTAATATTTTATTTGAGTATAATTTAATACAACAAAGCGTATGTTATTGTATATAATCAGTGTACTATTTCAGTGGTATACGGTTAATGTTTAATATTTTATTTGAGTATAATTTAATACAACAAAGCTTATGTTATTGTATATAATCAGTGTAATATTTCAGTGGTATACGGTTAATGTTTAATATTTTATTTGAGTATAATTTAATACAACAATGCGTATGTTATTGTATGTAATCAGTGTCATATTTCAGTGGTATACGGTTAATGTTTAATATTTTATTTGAGTATAATTTAATACAACAATGCGTATGTTATTGTATATAATCAGTGTAATATTTCAATGGTATACGGTTAATGTTTAATATTTTATTTGAGTATAATTTAATATAACAAAGCGTATGTTATTGTATATAATCAATGTAATATTTCAATTGTATACGGTTAATGTTTAATACTTTATTGGAAAGTAGTTTATAAAAAATCGTGTAGGTTATTGTATTTTTTATTTTTTTTGCATATTTTCCGGCATATCTCTATCTAGCTCTATCTATATCTACTAGCTCTTCTAAACGATACTAACCCCCCAACACTATATTTGAATATTTACATAAATTATCCAACAACATTCGAATCAACTCACAAATAAATATATATAAAAATTGTGTTTTCTTATTAAGCTTATATAGGTATTTCGTTAAATTTGAAACTAAAGATTTATAGCTTATTTCAGTTTCAATAAACCTTTTGTTTGATTCTTATAATATGATAGCAATGAAAAAGCGCAATCAAAGCAAAATTCATCTGATTAATTCACATTTATAATTATATATTTTGTAACTAATATTACTTCACAAGTATAAAAATAAAAATAAATAAACCTATTTTAAAATTATTGCTGATTCGCCGAAATAATACAGAACACATAACGTCAATGTAGTTATATACATATACATACACACACATACACACACACACACACACACACACACACACACATATAATATATATATATATATATATATATATATATATATATATATATTAAAATTAGAAGTCTTCTATCGTGTAGTCATAAGCACACACCAATTTTTTTTTAAATTTGGTGTCATTTTTATAAATAGCATAAACAAATGTGTAGCAGCTCTATCTCTACATGAACATCACAAATTTGAAGAACTATACAAATTCAGACATTTGTATATATCCAACACGTAGTTATAGGCAAATAAACGATCCTGAATCCACATTTAGTTTATGATCTATTCCGCTGAAACATGTTTTAATAGTTGGCTAAAGAACTATTAAACGCGTTTGAAATAAATTTATCTCTATCCACTTAAGTATGCTTGCTGTGTGGATAGACGCGACGGAATCAAATATACATGAGCTGCAAGCATGATCTGACATACTAATCTAGCTTAATCTTCGATTCTCGGCCATGATGGATCACTACTCTGGTTGACACCATCGTAGATGTCAATCTGTGTGGTTAATCTCCAACGACTGCCTACAGGATGATTAAAAAATGCTGAAAAGTTGCTTCAGATTACAGGAAAGAGGATTCAAGATTAAGATCAGGAAAATATTTTTCCGTTGCGTATATAGTGTTTGCTTTCTCGTTCTCCAGAAATGAACAGATACGTATATTATGCTCGCTATTTCGTTCTCCAGAAATGACCAGATATGTATATTGTATTTGCTACCCCGTCCTCAAGAGGACAACAAATACGTATATGTCGTGTTTGCTATTTGCTGTGTTGCTCAAGAAATAAATAGATACGTATATTGCGTTTGCTATCTCGTCCTCCAGAAATGACCAGATAAGTATATTGTATTTTTTACCCCGTCCTCAAGAGGACAATAAATACGTATGTCGTGTTTGCTATTTGCTGTGTTTGCTCAAGAAATGAATAGATACGTATAATGTGTTTGCTATCTCGTCCTCAAAAAATGAATAGATACGTATATTGTGTTTGCTATCCCGTCCTCAAGAAATTAACAGATATGCGTATTGTGTTTGCTACCCCGTCCTTAAGAAATGAATAGACACATATATGTGTTTGCTATTCCGTCCTCAAGAAATTAACGGTTACATATAATGTGTTTGCTATCTCATCCTGAAGGAATGAACAGATACTTGTATTGTGTTTGCTATCCCGTACTCAAGAAATGAACAGATATGTATATTGTGTTTGCTATCCTATCCTCAAAAAACAAACAGATACGTATATTGTGTTTGCTGTTCCGCCCTCAAGAAATGAATAGATACGTATATTGTGTTTGCTATCCCGTCCTTACTAATTGAAATCTAGCACAAAAATGACTGATAACCCAAGTAGAGCAACGCACTACTCAAACTGCAGAAGCTTGTCCTCGGAGCTTGTTATAATTTATAAGCGCGGAGTTGAAGAGTTCAGTTTCCTAAATACTCTGTTTCTGATGTAGTATTTGCAATATTACTTCTAAATGGCATACCACAAAATAAAACCGGACTAACTTTTCTTCAGCAAAGATGACACAAGAACTGTAGTAGAACGGTATCCTTTCATTTTTCAGACAGGAACTGAGATCTTAAATATAGGAATATGAAACACAACGCTACTATTCCTACGCAAAGAATTTGCGGAATTGTTCGTAACTTCTAACGTAGAATTTGGTGTAATCTCTAAAATAAATAAGCTTGTTGGTTTACCAACCAGTCGACAATCAAGCAGTTATAAAACAAAAGAACATCAGACAATCAAACAATAATAAAATATTCCGAAACGAACATAGAGCCAGATAACAGACTTCTCATAGTCTGCTCAATTGTCTGTTTGGTTGTCTGAAGTTGTTTTCAAAATAGTTTATTATTACTTTATTGTCGATCTGTTTTGATAAGTCTGTGCAGCTGTAAGGTAATAAACTCTAGCCAAAAAAAAAAAAAGAAAAGATATATGTGTATATATATATATATATATATATATATATATATATATATATATATATATATATATTTATATATACACGCATTCTTTATATTGTAACTCCAAGGACTGAGTAGTTCGTTATAGAAAGTTTTCTCGTTATAGAGAGTGTGTAATAAAATATATATAAATTCTCACAAGAACTTTCCACAAGAACTTTCACACAAGAATTATTCATGGATAAGCCGCTTGGCTTATCCATGAATAATGATTTATTTAACAACACTTGCATCCCTTTACTTCAGAAATATGTTAAATTATTTCGATTCTAGTGTATTAGTTGTTCGATTTAATCTAACATTACTTTTAACTGATTTGAACATTCCATTAAAAGCCACTATTCTCCATTCCATTTCAAAAGAGAATATTTGTAAGACATTTCAGATATTCTAAACCTTTTTCTTGTATTGAGTATATTTGAAATTAATTTTATAGAAATTCACTATTCATAATTAAATGAAACTACGTGATGTAGTATTATTTCTACTTTAAGTTCTTTACCGCGACCTAGGTTTCGTTATATTACAACATATTCAGGTGGACTATTAGCAAAGAAATAGCTCATCTGAAGATGTTGTAATACAACGAAACTTAGGTTGTGGTAAAGGGACTTAAAGAAAGTAGAAATAATATTACATCACACTTTTTCTTGATACTACTACATCACACTTTTTCATTTATTTAATATTTGTTTTCAAAAAATATAATCTTATTATAGGTATACATTTACGTTGTATGAATAATGTTTCATTTATTTTAATCGAAATTATTTGTATACACATTCGAATTTTTTAATGTTATTTTTTTATAAATACTTCTAACATTAAAGATAATCATTGAAAATATACAATTAAATAAGAGCAAAACCTCAACTATTATAAAAAAACACTGCCATGTGCTATGTACAAAACATCCATTGCACATTGCAATATAGTACTCACTTTTATTTGAAAACAAAATGTGACAAATTTTGTTTGTTTACCACTAGGTACCTTGTTTACGTATATTTATTATATAGAACCAATGTTCTGTCTTGTTTACTTCTGCCTGTCTAAGCATCACGGTAGAAGACAGTTGAACATCGTTTATGTCAAAATGAAACTGCTTTATTACAGATACATATTTCACCTCGACACGTTAGAAAATAAACGATGTGTAATAAATAACATAAATTGAGTATGGTCTTCTTACATGTCGAAATATCGAATATTATTCCAAAATGTTTTATACCCCTGAGTTTTATATGGTTACCAGTTCATTTCAACTAGCCAACTACATCCTTTAGTTTTAGCCATAAAATAAATGTTTTTTTTATCTTTTTGCAAAAAAAAATGTTTTATTCCTTTCTACTCAACGACCTACATATTTTCTGTATAATCCATATTCGATTAGCTCTTGTTTTTGTCATATATAACTGTTACGCGAATAACAATCCCACCCAAAAACATAAATGTAAACAACGAGCTAAGTTCTTTTATATCAGTTGAATCAGTTACAAACAAATCAAAAACCTAAAACGACCCCAATTTTATTCCAAACACAACCTCGAAATTAGGCATTTAATTGCGAAATTACTTTTATTTTATAAAGTTTTTTTATAAATTTCTCCTAGATAAATTCTGCCTAGAGTGTTTTTTTACGATGAATCCGTGCTAAAATAACAAAATTTGTAAGAATCATTTTTTTTAAATCATTACAATAACGTCTTTTGAAATTCATATCAGATTATAATACGACTAATTATAAGATAACAAATGAAAATTCTACTGGCTAAACTTAATTTAAAACTTACTAAGAGAAATTCTACAATTGACACAGTCACACTCGCATTTGCAATGGTAAGTTGCTGTACGTGCGATGACGTTACTTGAGGAGTTGACCATTGCTTAGACCACTTCTGTATTTAGATATCACGGATTATATTTTTACCACTGCTTTAATCAGTCCTGTATTTAGATATGACGGATTATATTTTTACCACTGCTTTAATCAGTCCTGTATTTAGATATCACGGATTACATTTTTACCATTGACTTAACCAGTCCTGTATTTAGATATCACGGATTATATTTTGACCATTGCTTAGACCATTCCTGTATTTAGATATCACGGATTATATTTTACCATTGCTTTAACCAGTCCTGTATTTAGATATCACGGATTATATTTGACCATTGCTTTGATCACTCCTGTGTTTAGATATCGCGGATTATATTTTACCATTGCTTTAACCAGTCCTGTATTTAGATATCACGGATTATATTTTACCATTGCTTTAACCAGTCCTGTATTTAGATATCACGGATTATATTTGACCATTGCTTTGATCACTCCTGTATTTAGATTTCGCGGATTATATTTTACCATTGCTTTAACCAGTCCTGTATTTAGATATCACGGGTTATATTTTGACCATTGCTTAGACCACTCCTGTATTTAGATATCATTGATTATATTTTACCATTGCTTTAACTAGTCCTGTATTTAAATATCACGGATTATATTTGACCATTGCTTTGATCACTCCTGTATTTAGATATCGCGGATTATATTTTACCATTGCTTTAACCAGTCCTGTATTTAGATATCGCGGATTATATTTTACCATTGCTTTAACCAGTCCTGTATTTAGATATCACGGATTATATTTTGACCAATGCTTAGACCACTCCTGTATTTAGATATCACGGATTATATTTGACCGTTTCTCTGATCATCTCCGTATTTAGATATCACAGATTATATTCTGACCATTGCTTAGATCACTCTTGTGTTTAGATATCAGGAATTATATTTTATATAAACCTCGCATATCGTTTGATCTGTTAATCCATGCATTGATAGTAGTATTTTGTTTTCATATACAGCTATCGGAATTTAGATTATGTTAAGACTAGCTTTGGTTACCCAGTTTCATTTCAAAACTGTGTTATTAATTCAAAGTAGGCGGTGAGTAATAAACAAATTAGCGGATGTAACATTGGTATTTCTCGTGGTCGAAAATAACTGATAAATCTCTCATAAAATAGAAACAGACTGAAATAGAAAACAGACTTAAAATATATTGGTATTCAATTTAATTAAATTTATAAACGCCAGTTGGAAAAGTTCTATTAATTATCGTTTTTAACTCTGGTCATATGATGCTATCTTAGAATGCTTTGAAGATCCGAGGAAATATATATTGTAGAGCTACATACTCATGTCTGAAATTGGGAACAGTCTTGAAACATGTTCTGTGCCCAGGTGTCCTAATGAAAAGCAATTAAAAAAAAACTTTTTGGATGTTCAAAATTTAAATCATAAAATATTACTTTTTAATCTCAAATTGCGTTGTTTAAAAATTCTCTATTTGCTTAATTGAAAACAGGCATTCTGTAACTCCTGGAATAAAAAAAAATGTTTTGTTGGAATTAACTTTTTTTCTTTACTTAATTCTTTTCTGTCGTATAAGATAATTTAGAACATTTTTTTGGGAATTCAAGTTGTAATTCAGGTTAATATAACAAGTACGATAAAACGGCCAACCAATAGATTGCAGCGTTCTTTCACTAAATGTCCCTAATTATACATATTAACAACGGCTACCAGAGCATCCTGGCTACTGCAAACGATGTTTTTTTTTTAAAAGTAAGTACTTTTTAAATCAATTTTAAAAGATCCCAGATTTTTTTTAAATAAATCGCTTTTTAGTTTTGTGAACCATGTTTTATTCTTCATCAAGTGCCTACCGGAAATGTTACCTCAAAATAAATTACAAATTAGTAAATAAAGCCAGATTGGGATATGTGGTCCTATCAGCAGCACGATTGGACATTATTGCTTAGATGTACATTATAAAACCGTTATAGTGTAAACCCGTTGTGTTTCTAGTTTTGGGAATCAAAATTTTCCTTTTTTTTGTTAAATATAATCGTCTGCCAGTGATGTAACCTCAAAATTTATCGCAAATTAGTGCGTAATTCTAAATTTGAATATGTGACCATATCATCAGTTTTAAGGCGATATAGCCTTATGTATTCAAGTGTTATATGTATATTTTTATATAAAAATGGTAAATTAATAATATTCCACTTCTCAATATGAAAATATGGCCAGTTATTCTCCCTCACTTTTGGTAGATGTTAAAGAAAACGACAAACAAACCAACAAATCCAAAA
This sequence comes from Druceiella hillmani, assembly GCA_039881145.1. Classification (NCBI taxonomy): domain Eukaryota; kingdom Metazoa; phylum Arthropoda; class Insecta; order Lepidoptera; family Hepialidae; genus Druceiella; species Druceiella hillmani. The sequence continues at coordinate 3,549,912 of JAYKKI010000073.1, read as the reverse complement.
GAATTTTAGGTCCTGGCTCTTTGAATCATGTATGTCCAGTGTCAGAACAACTCAATACAGTTTGAAAAAGAGCCAAACAAGCAGGTACATCACTGATAACTTATTCTTATTTGAACGGTTATCTGCCCATATCCGATAAGATGGCCAATAGAACAATTGTACTATTGCATTTATATAGCATAAATAACTATTTTAATTGTTACAAAAATCTCAGTTTCCAAATATGATTAAATTAATAAAAAAAATTATTAAAACATTAAAGCATTAATTTACCTTTTTAATTTAAACTTCAAAATGAATGAATGAAATGAAAATCCTTAAAAACCATGGCCATATTGCCTCGAATAACTCTATACTAGTATATATATATATATATATATATATATATATATATATATATATGGCATTGAAAAACTGCCGTCATCAATGATTGCTATTGATAACCCCATTCAAACGAAGAGATAACAACTCAACGATTTATTAAGAAATAAATTACAAAATCAAATTTCAGCGACAAATGATGACAGAAATTACGACGATAAGTCATCGAATCGAAATCATCAGATAATGAATACCAGAGTTACGAGTAACCGTGGCTTATCAGAGTTCATTAGTCGGTGTAAAGTTATTTAAAGCGTAAAATACTGAGTATGATCAATCTGTTAATAGAATTAGCTGTCAACAGTTTTCTTACGTCAAATTTTCTGACAATTTTTCCACAATATTTTCCTAGAATTAAACAGGGGGTTTTCGAGAGCGTGCGTGAAAATACTGCATTGAGTAGCGCTCAATCGACGAATGTCATGTCGACGAAATTTATAATCGGAGAGCAATAGACATGTCTAGCCTGTACAAAATAATAAAAAGTCATTCAAGCTGTAAAAAATACTCACGTTAAATGGTACATTCATTAAATAAGTATCAAAAATAAAATTTTATTATAATTTACCCTAAATTATGTAGATGAAACTTCTTGGTCCAATAACAAAAAATTTGTCGTGTGCCATATCACTTTTTCTTAGATTCCATTTTATGACAAGTTCGTCCATAGTTCAGTCATTACAGGATTTTACAAAAAAATTAGAAAAGCTGAATTTTTGGGATGACCTTTGTTGACATAATGGTATCTTGAAAAGTCCCCAAGTTCACCCTGGACCTTTTTTATGAGATGAAGTAAGATTGACTTTTTTTTTCGCGATCATTGTGCATTTTATTAACATACCTTGCTCTAAACTGCTAAGGTATAAACTAATACAAAAATTCAGATCTACACTTTGAAAAAAAAACAAATATCCAGCGGCTTCCCCGACCACACGTCGTTAGTTACGTGACAAACACACCACGTCGGTAGTTAAAGGTTAAAGATGGGCTGGCGGGCACGTTTTAATATTAAAAGAGTTCCGTTTTTCCTTTTGAGATACGGAACACTAAAAAACAAGTACTTGATAATTAGAAAAACAGTTAATGATTAATTAAATAACTTGTTAGTTATAAAATCAGCTATCATAATATATAATTAAACATAATTTAATAAAAAATCGATTTAATCAGCGCTTTTACTACTGGTTTCAGTTGGTAACTTTTTTAATTTTCTTTTATTTTAAGTTTAATATTTAACAATTATTCTATGAACCACATGTAGAAGTTAGTATCTAGCATTAAAAGTATTAATTATTACGATAAAAATCGCACACTTTCGCATTACACCAGTGTTATCAACTAAGCTCTTTTACAAATATCCTTCAAACAACTGATACATTATCGTTATAGAATTATCATTAACCATAAATAACAATATTAGAAAAGCTTAATTCTGTTGCATTTTATAACTGTCACTATTAAAGGTTATAAAAAATTTAAGATAAATTCGAAACGAGGTGTTACCTTATCAAAAGTTAGTCAAGTGTGTGCGTGTTTTGTGCAAATCATATAAATATGGACTGTCGTTATGCCGAGAGTGGCAGGCGTATAATACAGTAGTAAAAGCAATTTTATTAGAGGAACTTTATGCATTGGAACCGAAACTAAGAAACAGAATATTGAATATATTCTGTTCTGTTTAAAAAACAAAAAAATAATGAAAAAAAGGTGTTTCACCTCTGTGTTCTGGGTGTCACTTCGAGATTATAATATATTGCATTGTAATCTCGAAGTAACACCATACGGTATATATATATATATATATATATATATATATATATATATATATATATATATATTCCAATTTTCAATAAAATATTATTTCCACTTTCTTTAAGCTCTTTACCACGACCTAGGTTTCGTTGTATTACAACATCTTCAGGTGGGATCTTTGCTAATAGCCCACCTGAAGATGTTGTAATATAACGAAACCTAGGTCGTGATAAAGAACTTAAAGAAAGTAGAATTAATACTACATCACGTAGTTTCATTTAATTGTGAATAAGAAATAAAAGACCTAAGAAAGTAGACCAGGTCTTATTGAAATAGACTATAATTGTTAGGAAGGCTGATATTTTTAGAATATAAAAAACAAGCAACTTAGCGGAAAGGAGCAAAAAAAAAATTAAATACATTTTATAATCATAATGGAAAATAAAAAAATAGCAATCTTCAAAAATGTTTTTGAAATATAAAGTTGTATTTTTAATATATTTTCAATGTATCTGTTGTTAATAATCAATAAATATAAATAATGCCTTGTTCACTCTTTTTAACTTACCTGTCCGGTCTGCGAATAGCATGAACCCTAAAAATTAATAAGTGAAATATTATAATTTTGGTACGTAATTAAAGAAAATATCAAAACTCTAGAAAAAAAATTGTCAGAAATTAAGTTATTCTAAAAAACACAAAATTTTTTCAATATTACAATAACCTCGTTCAATGTAAATACGGTATCGCTGAAAAATTTTATTTAAAAAAAACGGCTTTAAAGCCGTTGTATTGTTTTTAATTTTTTCTACAATTTTCCCCAAATTTCTTCTCAATACTTTTAAACTGTAACTTTCTCTGAGTATTCCTTGCACTATCCCCATGTATAAAAGTCAATTACATTAAGTCAAGAGAGCACGGAGGTCAAGCTATGTTTCCGCTAAGACCTATTCATTTCCCGGGGAATTTTCGTTAACTCGTAAATATTTTTTTACATTCAAGGTATACCGACAGGGTCCACGATCGTTTTGTAAATATCAAATTTCTGGACGTCTGTAAATATACATCCTCTAGAAACTCAATTCGACTGTCTTTGAGGTCACATCAAGGACAAAGATGACACAACGGGACACCATATGTACTTTGTTTCATCTAATTCTAATTCAAAGTGTTCCGTACAAATAGCATTTGTAAACTAATATCAGAAGTATCCTGACTTTTAGCGAGCTTATATTTTCATCTATTATTCTCTATAGTTATATTTTTATTCTTGCAATTCCTGAACCCAACACCATGTGAACTTTTGTCAGTCTCTTTTGAGGGGAAAATTTATAAGGGCGCAGTAAATAACTAGCTAAATAAATGATAAAATGATACTGAAACAGTTTACCGTGGAGACAAGGGGTGCAGAGAAATAGGAAAGAGGGAAGAAGTAACTAATAATATGCCACCAATGACCAAACAATTTTAATGACAATGTAAACATTTACAAATGAAGAAAATACATTAGTAACGTAACTATTGTCATTCGTAACTCACACTGATACAAAAAAAATGTTACACAATACCAAACTCAAGAATTTATACTTCGGATGTGCAGGTTTTCCCAAATTTTCATAAACCATTGTATATTACTCCTCAACGACTAAGAATTTTTTTTAATTCTATCCTGTCCATCCGCCGGTATGATACAGACTTGTAACTTAATCACTACTTAATTTTTCACTAATTTTTGTTTTTATTTTACAATTTTTATTAAAACTAGTTATATAACTAACGATTAATTTGTTTCTGAATTAATGTACTATGTGCTGACTAAACTAAGATTTTCCTTTGAATCACTTAGTGTTCTAATATCTAACAAGCTCAAAAGGTTTTATTCTTTTGAGTCTTCTAATAGTATTTTGCACATTTGAGAGTCTGGACACTTCTAGATTAATGTGGTTTTGAAGTCTCTTTTGGTGAGAACTAGCAAATCTACTAATAGTATCGTCTACCATCTCAATCTCAAGATCGCGATGGAGATCACAGTTACGGATATACCAAGGCGTGTTAACTGCACACTTAAGCACTTTGTTTTGGAATATTTCTATCACTTGGATATTAGACTTACTGGCTGTATTCCATAACTCCAAATTGGGCGTAGGACTTGCTTATACAAAATAAGCTTGTTGTATGTTGAAAGCTCAGAATTACGACCAAGCGACCAATACATTTTTCTGAACTTGATATTAAGTTCGTCGTGTTTCTTCTTAATATGTTCTTTCCACCGAAGCTTAGCGTCGAGAGTCATACCAAGATATTTAGCGGTGTTTGCATATGGTAATTGAGTGTCATTAATAAAGACTGGTTGTTGTGTTATCTTTTTATTTATAAAGTTGATATGTGTTGATTTGGATTCGTTTAATTTAATGCGCCATTTCTTTATTTTTTTTCTTCCATTTTTTAATAAGTAATTAAAATAAATCCAATCTCTTTGTTTGTTACTAAAAAAATTGAATAGATTATACGTTTAGATAACCCAAAAGCAAGTATAAAGGGAACTTACAAAACAACGATATAGTACTCTACCATATGAATATCTCAACAAAAATTCCAGCCCCATAACAAATAAATCTAGAATGAAAGTTTTTTCTCGTGCACCCCATCGACTGGGGCGTTATTGAATAGGCTTTTCAAAATATAATAAATTATGTGCCAACATATTTTTACTGAGTTCCATAATAAGTTTTCCAAAAATCGCGCCTCCAAATACAATCTCAATCCAATCGCACTCCAAAAATATGCGCCTCCTCCATAAAATTTTCTAAACAATCGTTTAACAAAATTTAAAAAAATGTGCACGACAGCAGTTATTAAGTACTTTTGACAGTTTACAATACACACAACAAAAACAATAATTAATAAAATAAATAAAAAATTATTAATTCAAAGTAACATAAAGCTAATTATAATCAAACGTGAACTACCAAGCAACCACTTAACTCCATCTCTAAAGCGGTCAATTGAGCAAAAAAAATATCAACATTTGGCACCTTTCGCAATACCTCGTTGATCGATCAACAAAGTTCGTGAAAAACTGGTAAACTCTGCAGGCTATTTGTGCACAATCCAGGCAGATTAAACAAACTGCGACTCCGTCATTTCACGTATGTCGGAGGTATTAAACGTTACTAAATCCAAGACCGAAGGTTTATAAATATAATCATTTAATAATAAAAAAATGCGTAATAAGAAGCAATTCCCAACCGTACCCATTATAAAATCTAAAGGAAACAAAATGACACTTTTTTAATACTTTCTCTAACAAAAGTATATGTTACTCCGTGCAGAGACCAGATGACTGCGTTGGGATACTGCGTTCAAGGATACACTGTCATGGAAATCGTGGGAATCTGGCATGATAAATCCCAGCATCCCGTAGACTTTCTGATAGGTTTCAATGATACGATCGTTAAATGTTAGATAGTCGTCCATAATTACAACGAGATCCCACGCGGATAATACACTTTAGAGCGCCGTTCTATTTAAATAATAATTTACGTTGGCAGGAATACGTGATCATTGCGCATTTGTTCACATTACATTGTAGCATAGAGATACAACCGTCTCACCGTAACGCGACTGGCTTACTGAAGACTTCATCGATAATAATTTATATGGGTACTGCATTGGTAGCTCGGAGGGGAGGTGAAGTTAGCGGGGAGCGGAGAAGATGTCTGTTTCTTTCTCGATCATTATATTTGTACATGCATGAATAAGAAAAAAACTAATACAAAGGTTATTTGTACTTCATATAGATAAGTGACAAATCATTTACGTTGGCTATCGTGAAAATCGCTTCGGGTCTTCTATTAAAAGTAAGTTCGTAACTCCTTGGTTATTAGTATTATTAAATTATGTGCACTAATTTTTGAGATACAAAAAAATGTTTAAAATATAATCTCCAGTGTGTCATTCCGATTAAAAAAAAATCATTCAAATATTTTTTTTTATAAAACGACGAGACAAAATACGTAAAAAAAATTAATGGCAGGCTCGTAATAAAGAATTGAAGTGTTACAAGAGGTACTTTAGAACTGCAAGCGTTATTAAGTTATCGCCGTCCATATGGACAAAATTCTATCATGTACAAATTTCAACTATTAATGAAACCAAACTTAAATCGTGTCCATCACGCACTAAACTGACTTTTTTTATTTATGAGACTGTTAAATTGTACGAAAACCTGATAAAAATATTTGTGTTTTAATAAATATTTGTAGTAAAAATATACCCGTATCCGTCCTTTTAATCGCTGTCACATTATTATGAAAATATTGATAAAACACTTGCGATTCGACAAATAATTTTGATAATAAAAATTACTGATAATGTATATTGCAAATGTATATTGATTATCTGATCATACCAATAAGCGTTCTTTCACAGCACACTAGATATTTCGGTTTTCTGTCAAAACCTCTACTGTTTTGACGTAATCTTTTATCGTTGAAAATATTTACTTGTGAAGGCAAATATATTAAGGTAAATTCCCGAATAAATGTTGCCTCACTTATGAAATAAATATTTGTGTTGCCAGATGTCGCAATTTTTTGCTTAATTAATTTAATGTTGTCAATAATAACAAATCTTTAATATATGGCCAGCAAACTTTTAAAATGAGTTAAATAGGCTTTCCATAATTTTTCTTCAATTATTGTATTTCCCAAGGCTCATAAATTATTACTGATACAATATATGTGTCATAATAATATTGTTAAATATTACTTGTCGACCAAAAATACCATCAAAAACTATCTATAAATTTTTATATTAATGTTCTTTTATATAAGAACTGATAAATGGTTGCAATGGTTTTGATAGCATTTTTAGTCGACAAGTAATACTTAACAATATTATTATGACACATATATTGAATCAGTAGTAATTTATGAGCCACGGGAAATATAATTTAAGAAAAAATATGGAAAACTTAGAGTTTCCATAATTTTATCCATTCCATATGACTAGCAGACTTTTAATATGAGTTAATTAGTTAACTCATATTAAAAGTCTGCTGATCATATATTAAAGATTTGTTGCAGAAAATATCTGTTTATAATGCAACAATTCAATAAACTATTAATTGTTTAATAGTAATTTTTGCTCGCAATTCAGCTTGCTTGGAATTCTCGTTCAGTTGTGAACAGTAGTGGTCAATGGTTAACCATGTCCTGGTAGTCATTAGGATGATATATCTTTAATTTTTCAACTTTTTAACATAATTTAAATATATAAAAGAGCGGTCATGTTCGCCCATTGAGGGTTCCGTACCATATTTGAAATGGAATTACTTTATTCATCATGAGTAACCACCAAAATGGACTTCCAAGTGCAATAAATGTTTTAAAATACGTAACATGATTAAATAGGGGGATTAGATATGTATAATAATCAATATATCAAAATATCTATGACATTTAGAATCATCGTTATGATTTTCCTACAAACTTTGGTTTTCCAAAATTTTAAGTTCAGTATTTTCGAAAGTTTTTTTGAGCGGGGAGGGCCGTATTTTTTGACAATTTTTCAATATATCTCAGAAATTTTTTTTTTTTTAGTTATGAATAAAATTTTTTAGACCCTCATTCCCGGTTGTTTCAAACGTATAAAAATTCGTATAAAACTTCTATATATTTTGAGTGTTAACGAGTGAAATATGTGCAGATCAATACGCTTTCCAACTATGCTAAAATTGGCTTTATTACTAAATTTCAAGTTTCTACGATAAGCAGTTTCTGAGAAAAACGTCTGTGACTAACGGACAGACGACATGTGAGTGATATTATAAGGGTTTCGTTTTTCCTTTTAAGGTACGGAACCCTAATAACAGAAACATAAACTAAGTTTTTTTTTCATAGACTCAAAGTAGTGCAGTAACAGCCTCTTTGTCCAGGTTTTCTGCAGTGTGCGCTGCACCCGGTTACGTTTTAGATTTATCTTCCTCTACTCTTCATCAACTTAGTTTTTATCAACACCTTCCCCCAAAATATTGTAAGATTTATATTCGAGATGGTATAGTCGGCCACTTGGCCATCTCTAGGGGTGTTTTTTGCTGTTAACGAATTCTATAGTCGGCTGAAAGTAAAGAGAAGCAAATAACTGAGCCCACTAAACGGTTCGTTTGTAGCTAACTGACTGTGCCCGAGGTAATTTACAGCCAACTGCAAGCGCAGCTCGATTGATTATAGAAGGTTATTGGCAAGAAAAGGGTTAACTCCAATATTATTACATTATATGAGCCGAAACAGACAAACAACTGTTATTTCTCGACTTCTCTCCGTTGTATCGAGATGATACGTACCTTATTTCATTCCAGGCATGCCTGTTGAAAATTTGCTCAAAATTTGTTTAGTATAGTAGACATCTTCTGGCTAATTATGCCATCGCCATAATTAGCCAGAAGATGTCTACTGCTGAACATAGCCCTTTCCTCTACATTACAAAATAGGTCATTGCCACTCCAGCCTACCAATCATGTGAGCTATGTCGGTGACCTTAGTTATCTTAAGGATCTTCCCATTACAAATTATATCTTGTAAGTTGGAGTTTTTTTATGAAACCAAAAGTAAAGCACACAACATAAATATTATATTAATCTTTAATTAAAATTATCTTAAACCTATTAAGACAATTTTAATAAAAGAAAAAAAAATGCGGGTAAAGAAGTAGAAATTTAAGCGAAACATTGTAAATAAATTGTTCGAAATATCTAAATATGTTTTCGTGATAATTTATAAACGAAGGAAAAGCTCATATTATGTTGGGCCTGGTGTTAAAGGGATAGATTAAATTTTTGAAGGAAAAAGAATTGTAAGCCCTCACAGGGAGCCTGACAGATGTGAAATGTTTAAATTTTGTTTATTTTAATATTGAGATAGTTTTATTTGAACGAAGTGGAAACAAAAAAAAACAGATATTCAGAAAAATAATAAGATATTATTTTAATTTTATTATTTTATGTTTATCTAATAATTTATCACAGAAATATTTCTGAACAATATATTGAAAATTCATTTATAAATTTTTTAATACTGTCAGCCGACAAGCCGGGAAGTTGCACGAAATAATTCGTAAAGAGGCGACAAGATGTGAAGCTGGCCGAGTTAGGTTGGAAAGAGCCGATAAGACGCGAAGATAGTCGAATGGTACTTCGCGACGTTCCGTCAGAACGTTTGAACTCCCATTCGAACGCTGCATTAGGTGTTTCACATCAACAAATTCAAAAACAACAACAAACGAAAAAATCGAGTCTTTTTTAACTTTAATTAAACGTAAATTGTATCTCGTTTTATTTTCTATGCACAGAAGTCCATAAAACACGCAGATGCGGCAGGTTCGTCGATGTACTTCTTTAGGTTTTTATTGTTAATTTCATTTCTCACAAGCTTTTACCCGTGGCTTCGCCCACGTGCTATTTAAGCAGATCCTCTCTCTTTTCACATCGTACACATACACGAAAAGTCAATCCGCCACAATTCACCGCCCAGTCGAAATATATAAATGCCGCCCAGTTGAAATACATAAATACCACCCAGTCGAAATACATAGAAACACATACAATTAAGAAAAGCTAAATATATTTACTTGCCAAAGTGAATTTTCATAAAGATTTTACATAAGAATCCATAAGTTTTCACAGCAAACACCTTTGAATATAATGTTCAGCAATAATATTTTTATTTATCATTAAAACGTATATTATGTGTTATCCATTGAAAATATATAGGGTAGGAATGGATATTACCGGTCACTTAAGAAGAAATAATTCTAAATGAGCCATTAATCAATATTTGTTTATTAAACTTTTTACTAATTAAACTTTCAGTATTCTTCTCAATCACACTCATTGAGATCAATATGTAATAAAATTTTGACCTAACCAATATTTAAAAAAATACGGCTTTGACCGGTATCAAAGACCAAGGAACCAGTCAATAGATTGGTAATACCGGTTAAGCTTTGTTCAGGCATAAGTCGCAAATAAAGCCCTTAGGAAAGTCATACCCGGAGCAATAAGAGTGAACGCAGAGACATCATGGCACACACTTATACAAAAATTCGTTTCTTTTGTCCATAATCGTCACAGATTTTACATTTTTTATCCAAGTCCTGTGCAGCGTCAGTATTTTCATTGCGCAGGTCTATCATTTATATTTCTGAGTCTGACGTACTACCATCACTCTTGCCTTTGTCTTGATATACTCTCTTCTTAGTCTTTTTTACATTAATCTATTTTACCTTTCTTTTCTTTATTGTCTTTTTCAGACTTGATTTTTAAAGTTACTTCATTCTCTCTTGTTCTTTTTATATTTTCTTTCTCTTCTTTGTTGGGAGTACCTGTCAGTACTGTTACATGCTATTTGCAAGATACATATTTTTTCTAGTTTTTTGCCTTATTTGGCATCAGCAGAAGATCCTTAGAGGTAGTTTTGTAAACTCTTGAAATAGAAGGAACGGGGTTGTTATAAAAATTGTTAATCGATTAGGACTTTGGAAGTCTTTGTTACATTATTTCTTGGGGCTGGTATGATTTCATTAAAAAGAAGTGATGGCGATTCTTACGAGCTTCTCCGGTAATGAGTTGATGAATCACTCGATTCAGAAAAAGATACTATTTGGGCATCTGAGGTTGTATTATCCTTGTCTCGTATTTCCTCTACCGAAATTATAACTTTGTCGCCGTTTGAAATTTCAGCATCCACAAAATCTTCATCTATGAATACTTTCGGATTTGGAGGTTATATTTCTGTAGCAGCAAAACCTGCTTCAATATTTGGGATGGCTGTTACTTTTTTAAATGCCTTTTTGAATAGCGAGGCGAGATCCTTTTATTCGAACTTTTTTCGAAATTGACGACTTCATAAAAAAGTTAAAGTTAAAGTTTTTTCCACTTCATAAAAAAGTTACATTCTTGCTATAAGTAGGCTATCTGTAAGCAGCCTCGGAGAGTATGATCGGCATTTCCCGCCCAGAAACATTTCTGTAGAAACATTTTTAGGTTAAAAACCTGTTGAGAAAAGATCAAAATCTAAAAAATGCTTGATAATTAGACTAAATCAATTATAACTAACAATGTAAGAAACGTAATAAAACAAACGTTCATCTCTTATTATCTGACCACGAAAACTTACATCAATTTGGCGTGAAAACAATTGAAGTGCGTTCATCCCAAACGTGTGCTGGTCAGTTACCAGCACACGTTCTAGATGACTATACCCCGAGCAGAAGTTCATGCCGCGACTTGGGATATAGTCACGCCACTCGCTTTGTATGTGTGCGTGCGCGGAAACGCTGTAACACGAGTGAAATTGTAATGACCGGTAAAACCTCCTGACCTCCATAATCTGTTTTATCCTAAATGTCTTCGTAAACTTTTTCTACATTTTTGGCAGCCCATTACGTTTTCCATATGCGGGCATAATTGTTTTTAGAGTTTATGTTTACTGATTCATTACTACCAATGATAACGTAATTATATTTAACTTATCTTTTTATTTAGGATATGTGTTATCTATACGCAAAGTTTCATTGATATCCTTTATGCTGTTTACGTGTGAGAGAATGACAAATAAACAGGTAAACAGACAACTTTTGATATTTGTTATATTCTTCTTCTCAGTCGTGTATTCTTGACAAAGTGATCGTGGTTGTTCCGATGACGTAGGTGCTAGATTGAGGGTGCCTGTACATGTTTATTCATCATTCAGTTTTCCTGGTCTGAACTGCCTCCTTAGCAATGTCTCCCTATTTCTGCCGGTTCGCTGCGTTGCGAGAGCACTCAGTCACGGTAGTTTGTGTTACTGATTTAATTTGGTCCGTCCATCGAGTATGTGATCGGCTTTCTTTCTTTCTTTGGGAGTCTTTCGATCGAATGCTCGTTCCTGGATATGTGGCCAAAGAATTTTAGTATACGCAGTTGCACAGTCGATGAAAGAAATTTCTTGACCTTGGGTTCCTTCGGAATAGAGTTGTTAGTGCGGAAAGTGCTCCAAGGGGTCTTCAGCATACACCTCCAATACCACATCTCCAAGGCGATTTTTCAGCGATCTTATAAGCGTAGAGACCAAGTTTCAGCTCCGTAGAGGAAGATTGGGAAGACAAGACATTTGATGGGTCAGAAGTTTGTATTTTTGGTTATCATCCTATCCTTCCAAATCTTATTGAGCTTTTCAGCCGCAGATCGTGTAATGGCGCATCTTCTCTGAATTTCTTGCTCATGGCCACCTGTGTTGGATATATTGGATCCGTGTTATATGTAACACTGAACAACTTCACAGTTGGCAATATTTGTTATATTAGTAGGGATTAGCTATTCTTTATGTGTAAAAAGTATAACATATGCGCATTTAATAGGACAGGTTCTTTTTTTGTTTTTAATTATTACCACAAATTGTATTTTATTTTTTTCGTCCCTCCCTGTAAATCGCTGAATTGTTTTTTTCATATTATAAAAAATAACAGTTTTTTTTTAAATTACGTTCTATTTCTTTAATACTAAAGCATTTTTGTCCGGTCTCCTTTTATAATCTAATGAATATAAATTGTAAAAATGTTATATTTTTTGAAAACTTCATTTTGATATTCAATTGCTTAAGGAATCAGTCAGTTGACTTCAACCGTGTCATCAGTCACGTAGAACTGTGAAAATATAAAAAAGGCCATTGACCGATTGGACCAGCTTGTTGATAAGGCACTCGAGCGTGTTCTTTATATGTTATGAAGACTGGTACGACAATGCACATAAGTTACATTTGTAACTATTAAATAAATATTCATTCGTATTTTGTAACACTTTCCTTATTCATTTACATCATATTTAATGTAACATATATACAGTTTATATTAAACTGAAACATTTTATCAGTCATGTCAGCAGTTGAGTATAAGAGATAGCAGTTCCAGTAACTGTTTAAAGAAAACCTGTCACGCACGAGTGTAACTCGCGCTGCGAGGGCACCGTACGCACTAAGGCACGTTTAAATATTTAAAAGTGCACAGTATTTCTGTTAAACTATTTACATATATTGATATTATTTTTTACAATATAAATATATTGCCAAGTTTATTATTCAGAGATATTAAAATATGGTGAATTTTTGAAAAATTTTTATACTTAGAGTCATGCTGCAATTTTTCCAGTGAAGTTTAAGTAAATTTTTAGTAACGCTATTTTTGTTATTTTGGAATTCAGCAGTTTCAGAAATGGCAAGAGGGGAGGCTGGTGCCATCATTTTCAAAATCTCTAAAGGTATGTTATTTAAAGTTCTAAAAAAAAGTAATTTTAGATTGTTGTTCATCTAAAACCTCACAATATAAGAAATTAAAAGAAAATCCGGTTACTCCGTTTTCACCATCTAAACTTTTTATACGAATATTTTTTATCTTCTGACAAAAATTACTTGAATAAGCAAACACACAATTTAGCGATTTTTTTTAACAATTACAGGGAAGCGATTACAAGGAATTTGTTTTTTTTTAAGTACACCTTTGATAATAAATACTACCACAAAACAAAACCGCCAACTTGACATGTCCGCAGGAAGAAAGAATAAGACGAGGTAAAAAGAAAACCGGATATGAACGGATTGAGCAAGAAGCGAGAGAAATTAAAAAAGGTAACTTTGGAATGGTGCATTTTCTGATCTTAAATACAATGATTTTCACAAATTGGAAAGTTAGACAAGGAAATAATAACCACAAAAGGAGGAACGATATATTGGAATGAGGTTATGAAAGCCTGTATGACAGGTGTTGAAAGCTTTCTGAAGGTAGACCCAAGTTATATGCAGATAAGTCCTTGAATTTGATACTGACGATATAAATAAATAAAGCATAAAAAGGAAAAAAAAACAATATACTCGTAAAGATATAATAATACATCTTACTATAAAACAACACACCCAATGTGACATGTCCGGAGAAAAAAAAATAAGAAGAGGCATAAAGAAAACCGGATATTAACGGAGCGATAAAGGATCGAGTGAAGTTAGGAAAGCTTGCATTATGACGGTGTATTTACTCATCTTTGATACAGTGATTTTCACAATTTGGAAAGTTAAACAAGGAAATAATAACCACAAAAGGGTGAACAAAGTTTAGGAATGAAGTGCACACGTAAGCCTTTTGAAGCTGAATTGAAGGTATAAACAGTAAGTTCGTGAATCTGGTACTAACAACACGAACAAAGAAGGAATACACATAAAAGAACGAATATGTTTAGGAATGAAGAACGTATGTAAGTTTTCTAAAGGTAGACCCAAACTATGTACAGATAAGTTCAAGAATCTGGTACTGACAACATAATAAAATAATGAATATCCACAAAAAGACGAACAATTTTTAGGAATGAGGTACACACGTAAGTTTTCTAAAGGTGAACCGAAGCTATGAATAGATAAGTTTGTGAATCTGGCACCGGTAACATGAACAAAGAAGGAATATCTATAAAAAAACGAACAATGTTTAAAAATTAGGAATGTACGTAAGTTTTTCGAAGGCAGATCCAAACTATAAGCAGTTAAATCCGTAAAAATCTTTCACTAATAATATGAACAAAGGAGGAATATCCACAAAAGGATGAACAATGTTTAGAAATAAAGAACATACGTAAGTTTTCTAAAGGTGGACCCAAACTACGTACAGATAAGTCCATAAATCTGGCACTGGCAACATAAACAAATAATACGTATCCACAAAAGAACGAACAATGTTTAGGAATGAGGACGCACGTTAGTTTTCTGAAAGTGAACCGAAAGTATAAACATATAACTTCATGATTCTGGCACTAATAACATAAACAAAGAATGGATATCCGCAAAAGGATGTAAAATGTTTAGAAATGAAGAAATTAAGTAAGTTTTCTGAAGGCAAATCCAAACTGTATGCAAATGAGGCCGTGAATCTGGCACTGATAACATAAACAAAGAAGGGATATCCGCAAAAGGATGAACAATGTTTAGAAATGAGGTACGTACATAAGTTTTCTGAACGTAAACCCAGGCCATGAACAGGCAAGTTCCTGAATCTATCAGTGAGCTGAAAAACTACGTGTGGGTTAATCAAAATATTATAGAAAAGTGAAACAATATATAATTTTGTTGATCACAAATCGTCTTCGCTTTAAGTAGACAATTAAACTCAGGAATACGGTCGTACTTTTTGGAGTTTACTCCTTTAGAATCGATTTTCATATTTAGCGCACGATATGAAGTTTTATGAGGAGTAAAATTAGAGCGTTAAAAAAGTGTAACCGTTAGATGGCCACTCCGCGCAACATGTCTGCGCATCTTTAGAGTGAGATATTAATATGTTGATTTGGCATTTTTTTATGACGTAATCACAATGACGGAGTGTGACCACACATAGTTTACTATCGTTCGCTTATATCAAGATGTGATCATTAAATGTCATTATGTGAGGATATTTGGTGTATTCTATCCCATAAAATCAAAAAGTCTCTTTTAATTTTAACTTCTTAGTGTGATGTTACTAATTGTTTTTAATTTTGTTGTGTAAATTCGATTATGTTTATTTGTGTTTTACTTAAAAATAATTATATTGTCAGCATTTTTTATTAAATAATTTTCCGTTTACATTTAATGATATTGATATTTACATACAGTGTTACCTATTTTATACATTCCATTCTTAAGGATTCCTTACTTATGGACTGAACTCCAGTCGTGCGTCGGAGCTGACACGTACTATTTTTACCAGAGATAATTAAATGAAGATTTTTCTAATCTGTTGATTTATTTTTCGGTAATATCTAAACATCATTCATTTCCACAGATAAATATAAGAACGGTTGAATAAATTTTATAAAGTTCATCCTTCTGATCGACATTTGCCACGCCGATTAATTACGCTATTGCGTTGAGTCATCTGTAAACATAATGACAATACCTAATCAATTTATATTTTATTTATTAGCGGAATTGTAAAATGAATAATAAGACATTCTTCCAATTACAACACTTATAGTAAGTTTCCATTTATGATAAGGGTGAGGTGACTCACAAGAATTGAACAAGGATGGCAAAAGCCAATTGTATAAATAGCACTTGCGTTGGAAGTAAATTATCTTTATTTTCAGATGAAATTCACAAACTGGCTTTTCCAACAGCTTCTTATTAAACTAATGTATACTGCAATATTCTTAGGTATATTGACCTATGCGTCTTTGGTGTGGACTTCGTGGTGCATCGGTGCCACCAAGTTAGAAGAGTCGTACTGAGGTCATAGCGTACGCCGTTTATGGCTCTGAAAAAAAGGTACAAGACCTGTTTACGGTTTTAACGGACCTCTTACCTGTTGATCTTGCGATCGTAGAACAAGTGGCTAATTTTGAGTTGCCTTCTGCAACTTCGTTTCGAGTTTCAAGTACATGAACCCCTTAATACACGAAAAAGACACATTTCTGGAATCTTTTGTGCTCACTGGCAGACTAGATGGTCCTCGCCGAATCCCAAAGCAGAAACATCTTAAAAATGTTCACCATTATTTCTGAGCGAATCGAGAAGACCTGACTGAAATCTGACTATTATATGTCACAATTTCTTACGGCAAATGACGTCTTCTGCCCAAACTTACATGGATTCGCACTTAGAGACAGTCACTATCCTGGGTCTCGTAACTGCATGTATAGTCCATACCTGCAGTTACGAGACGCAGGACATGGAACACATTTTGTTTAACTGCAGTGAGCCTGACGATGGGCGTAGAGTTTTACTGAAGAGCATTCGTCGTGAAAGTAGAGTAGAAACACGCGGTTTCTTACAACGTGATTTCTTTAGTCACCGTGACTTCGATGGCAGTGGACTGAGCTTTCAGTCATTTAAAGCTTTCACCAAAAGCGTTCTTGAAAAAAATGGAGGGACTGAATAACCCTTTGCATAGAGACATTCTCTAATCCTGTTAGGGTGGAAGCGTTTGACGATAGATACGGGATACTATTAGAAAACCTTTCATGGTGCCCTCTTTTGTATGAGGGGGTTTGTTATGGGTCCCTGGAGTGGCTCTGAGAGAACCTGGGTGGAAAGATGGGAATAGCTTCTTGTGCAGGCTCTGCTGATATATTGCAAAGTTTTTTGGTTAAAAAAAAGATAAAATGAAAAAGTAAATAATTTGTAAATAATCCAAAGACTGATGTCTTACACGACAATAATTTACTTGGCAGGCGAATGGAATAATAAGCATTTTTACTTTTTTTAAGCATTGACTGAACCGCAAAAGGGAATGACAGTGGTCCATATACTGTCGGAAGTCCCAAGAAAGTCACAAGTGTTAGAAGAATAAAAATAACACAGTAATAATAAGCGTCAAATAAGCGCCTTAAAAGTTTTACTTAAATCGTCAATCAGACAAATGGGGAATTTTGTGTTTTCTTATGAAAAATCAGGTTATTTTTCATAATTGTCTGTAAATGTTATTTCTACGGCACTCTTTAAACTAGCGAGGTGAAACAAAGCGAAGATTGTATCTGGTTGTATCCTCTATCCATAGATGAACCATATTAATCCACGAAACACAAAGACCAGATAGGATCGTCGAAAAAAGTCACGTAAACCTCGACAGGAGCGAAAACGATATTCATTTTGTCAACAAAAAAAACATTGTCGATGTGAGTTTACTGATTATTTTTAAAAATTTATGCAATATAATAGCTACACAAAAAAAACAATCGATATTGATAATTGTTTGTAATCATTTCTAAAAAGTTATTATTAATGTAATTCATTAGATTTTCTTCCCTCGGGGGAGCCTATGACCCCTAGAGGGACCGTCTGCAGGTGGCGGATCGGGGAATGCTTCCCATGGGTTCCCATGGCTGGTGGAAGGGAAATGAATACCTTCCTTGGACCAACAGGAAAAAGTCCAACCTCTTTAAGGCTCTGGCACCCATTTTCCCATGAGAAGTCAAGCAAAAATTGCAAATACTATTTAGATAATATAATTTCATACAATATTTATAATATTTCAGAGACAGTATGTCCTTGTTACTTTTAACTAATACAGTATTTATCAAAAATATTTTTAAAATTTCTGGCTTGGTAATATATTTTATATAAAATTTATTACCTTATATTTATATTATTGTTTTCAAAACAAAGAAACGGAAGCTTCATCTAAAAAGAAGCAATAAAACAAAAAAATCTTCATCTAAAGTGCGATTCTAAAAATGGTCGTTTTTAGCCCATCTGGAGGAACAAACATTTTCGATTCAATTGTGGTCCAAATGATAACAAAATAATTATAAAATCATTTATAAGAATTAATATTTTAAGAATTATTTCTGGGATATAAATGGTTACAACAGTAAAAAGGAACCTATGCAATAATATAATTTAATATAATATACAGCTCTTACTATAAAATATAATACAAACAATAATTGAATAATGTGAAAACCATGTACTTATATATCAAAGAAATAGATCTGGTTTCCATAGAGCCGGATTCACAATGAAAAACATTAAAAAAGTATATAACAAATTATATTCCATTTTCAGATACAATAACAAAATTGGATGTAGCCATAGAGGACACGAATCTAACACGCATCCAAATCTATACGCCGACAGAAGATAATACTGAGGAACACAAACGAAACTACAATCTCACCGACGGACATTGGAGCGAGCGGGTACTGCACTGATGGCTTCGCGGACACAGCAGGCCGTGAGAGAGTCCGCGCGCCCATTGGAGCGAAGATGTGAAGACCGTCGCCGAACCGACCTGGACCAGATTATCGACTGATATGTACCATTGGTGGACGATGGAGGAGGCCTTTACACGAAAATATCAATAATTTTAAGTAAAATGGTTTAATTGATGTTAAAGTCGAGGAATAATGAAGATTATACATAGTTTTCAAATTTACTAAATGTATTTAATTGAAAATTAAGAACAGAACACATTCAGAAGCAAGTTGAGTTCTTGTATATAATTCTCCCGCTTCTTATTAATTTTTTTTTTATTGAATTTGAAAAAATCGACAGTTGCAGATAATTATATGTCCTTTTTATTATTTGGTTTTTTGGTTGTAAAATCTATAATGTTAGCAAAAACACAATGATGATGAAACGTGAAACGTGCATCTCATATTAATTTTTTATATAAATCTGGTTTAGCGAAAATGCGAATTTCCCGTATTTTTTCCCCGATTTAAATAAAAGAATATACATAAAAAACAAAGTATTTCAAAAATTAGAGCTCAGACTTGATTATTTCGTAATAAAAATGTATTTGAGGTATTCACTTTCTATGGAGAAACGCCTGTCAGTTGGTTGTCAAACATAAGTTTCATATTTCTGTTTTCATGTTTCTAATTTTTCGGTTGGTTTTTTTTTATCAATTCCTGTTTGTATGTGCAAATTTAAATTTTTTTTGTCACTAAGTATGGCACTCAAGTCGAAAATTTATAACTTACACTTTTTTGGAAACCACACTTTTTTACGGAAACACTTTTCTAATCACTTTTTTTAATAAAATAATAACCTAATTTTTTACCTATATTCTTTCATTTAAACCATGGTAAAAAGAAGGGTAATTCGCATTTTTACTAAACCAGACTTGTGCCTAATTTTTTTAAAAATTGATAATTTTTTTAATAAAAAGAGGCCTACTGACGCGAAAATATCAGCCAGCAGACAGGAAAATGTAATTTTCCTGTCTTCGACATAAACCAATTAGTATTCGTGAAAGCGGCCAATTTTGTCATAGTTGGCACTGCATCATCCATAATTACCCACTATACATAAGTCGGTTGACCACATCGCTTTAGAGGAAAAAAACACGATAGAATAATTATGAAAATAAACAGAATTTTTTATCAGTTGTTTATCTGATGATAACGATGATAAAGAGCGAATATGATTTACGTTAATTTCTTCAGAAGAACTAAAATGATTTTCCGCTAAGGATAAACCGTAGGCGTGAAGCATAATTTTCCACTACAATGTAGGAATATTCATTTTAAAGGTTTTCGGAACGCGACTTGTTTTGAATGCGGATATTAATTAAAGGAAGTTGGCGGGCAGCAATAATTAACCAAGCCCACTTAGAGATACGAATGAACGACAATAAAAACGCAGATATTTATTTATTTATTTATTGACTTTTATATACAGTACATATGGCGGACTTATGAAGCAATCTCTTCCAGTCAACTTTCCAGTCAGATATTAAAGTTGTAAAACAAATTTTAAGTCATGAACGCATTAATGAAAATAACATTTTACAATAAAATCGCAACATGCAAGTACATACTAACGGATTGTTAAATATTGAATATATTTAATGTAGATTGTTAAATAATACTTCTCAATATTTTTTAGTTTTGTAACGCAAATTTTTGAACTTGTAATATATAACTGATTACAATTTTAATACTCAAATTTAACACTGTATAAGATTACTAGCTGCCCCGACGACTTCGTTGGCGTGAAATTTGGAATCAGAAAAGTTATTACAATTTTTTTTTAGTTTTATAACGCAAATTTTTGAACTTGTAATATATAACTCATTACAATTTTAATACTCAAATATAATTTTTTGTCATTTATTCTAATTCTATTTACTAATTCAAACCTGCCAACTTTTGAATCTAGATTTCAGTTTCACCGCAAAATCTAAGTATGATTTTTAGTATCGTTGCTAAAGTTTTCCTGTAAACTTTTAATAGCGCTCTTTTTTTTATTTCCACTGTAGTAGATTAGAAAAATGTGGTGATGGACATGTCTTTTTATTAATATCTTCTACAATATTTTTAGAAATACCTTAGATAAAACTCTGAAGTTATTGTTTTAAAATCTTTACGTATTAATTGTGCTAAGTTTTATTTTAGTAGGGCTGTTTTTCCAAATGCGATAACTTCACAAACAAAATCATATTTCCAATATAACAAACTTGTTTGTTACAATAAAATACATCGAATATATTGAATACAATTAACGAAAAGTAAATATTATGAAAGCGTAACCTCTGAGACGTGACGGTGTGTGCGGCTATCTTCGCTCCATTCGATAGCTAGACACACGTTTACTCACAACTTGCGAGTGAATGTAATCATAACATAAAATTATCAAAGGCATATTGAATGGCCTTAAAACTGTCTTTGATTGTTTTACATATTATTTATTTCTGAAAATGGTGTTGCTGATAAAATTTGGATGGAAATTAAGAGTTCGATCTCCTTTTGCAGATTTCAATTGTTAATAGACTATTGTTAGATCAGTATAGCAAGCTGACTTCTGTGGTTTCCTGAGTATAAAATAAGATAATTATAATCAATACATGTTTTTTTTTATTATTATTATCCCGTTCTCTTGATACACATTTGCAACGTTACCGTGTGGGTTCGGTAATGTTACCGCATGGGTCCGGTAATGTTACTGCGTTGGTCCGGTAACGTTACCGCGTGGGTTTGGTGTTGTTATCCCGTGGGGTCGGTAACGTTACCGCGTGGGACTAGTAAATTTAAGGCGTGGGTCCCGGTAACATAAAGAGTCCTATAGTATACGCACACCAAGCGCCATGCGACATCGTCAAAGCAACACACATAAAACATTATTTGGCCTCGAATAGCTAACCATGCGAGTATTATTTCGATGAAAAAAAATCGATTATATTGGAAATTCTTAACGTTTTTTTTAAATAAAGGTTCTATATATGAAAATGAGAAGTTCAAATGTAATTATGGTTGAGAAAATGCCAAAAAAAATTGAGCGAGTGCAACTGAAAATGTGATAGAAGTGAAACTTCTTTGGCGATCTAAACCTAGATGTATGAGTATATAGTAAAGGGTAAAACAGCAGAGAGAGAGATATAGAGAATGAGAATACACTAAGTATTAGTACATAGATTGTACTAAATTCGTATAAGAAAATTTTAATAATTAATAAAATGTGATTGCAAATCGACGTAAACATTTAATAAAATCTTTATATAATTTTATATAAACAATTGTCAATAAAAAAATAGCCACGATGTCAGTACCAGAAAGCAGCTAAATGCGGCTGAAGGAAGTCTGTTGTTAATTACATTTACGACAAATATATATACAAATTCATTGCGGGTTTATAAATAAATTAAATATGTATGTTGTCAGTCTTGTAATGGATGAAGTAGACTGGATGGATGAAGTAGTAATGGATGAAATGGATGAAGTAGTAAATTTAGCAATAAATCAATCATAAATAGATAATAAACCGACAAAATTTTGACAGCTTATTTTTGACATATATAACGTAATGACAGCTAATGGCAGTAGTGGTCGCCATTTTGTTTTTTTTCGTGCATGCGTACACTTCTTGTCTTATTCTATGATAATCATCTATCTTTCTCACTTGTTAGCTATGTACCCATTTTCCGTCCTTCTTGCGATAAATTCGTTAAATTCAGATCTTACTTTTTATTTTTTTTTTCATTTAATGAAAACATTGCACGAAACTCGATCTTGACATTTTACTCTCATCGCGCCCAAAGAAGTTTCACTTCAATATTTTGTTGTTGAAAAGTAAATTATTTCTCAGTAATAAATTTTGGTCTTTTTGGTCTTATCTCCTTGAGAAGAAACCGAGGAAAAGTTATTGCTACGCCAATAAATCATGTTCTGTGTATTGTCTTCTGCAAAACTCCGGGAAAGCACAAGAAATATAAATATATACATATTTATAGATTTTGTATGGGGCTGGTGAACTTTAGTTAAGAGATGAAGAAGGAAGTCAACTCAAGTCTACTAAACTACTGTATGTCTACCAAAATATTTATTCAGTAACTTGTGAATATTCCAATGTCAGCGTTCGGGTCCAAAATAATGACTGGAGAGCAGGATAGGTAAATAATTGAAGTGTCAATAGCAAAAGTGCCGCAACTTTCAACATACAACTAAGCTGCTACTGCAGCTGTAAAATTTTTTCCCAGAGAAAAATGTTTGGTAATATTCTCTTTCGCTGCTAAGTGAAAGAAAGAGAAAGAAGAGAGCGAACAATATCGGATGTTGTTAGTTTCTGAATGGTGTTAGTTTCTTAAGGCTAAATTTTTTTCTTCTGTAGTATAACATGGTACATAAACTCGCACAAAATTTATCTAAACTTTGTAAAAGTACTATTTCGTAAAATTAAAAACTGGAGAATTATTAAGAATTGCACTATCCAATCTATATTAAGAACATTATCATCGCTTCACAATTATTTGTTTCAAATTGTACGTTCAAATTGTGACATATCTTTGTTGCGTTGTAATAAGAACGTGACATCCCACAATCACACTCCCTTTCAATTCTTCCTGGGGGAAAGACGTAGTTCTAAGTTAAACTTTAATTTTTATCCAAATGTTATTAGATCAAAAAAGAAAATTTGATAAAACTGGAAAATTTTAAGACCGTTCAACACTGTCGGCAATTGTATCTTTCAGATACACTCGCAAGCTGTGAGTTAACCAATGCGCCTATTTTCCAAACGGACCAAAGATTTACAACGCTTACAATCAAAGTCGTTTCCTACGAAGGGATCTTTTTGAAATTATATTTTCAACCGTTCAACATTGTCGGTAATTTTATATTTCGGATACACTTGCGAGCTGTGAGTAAACGATGCACATATTTTCCAAATGGAGCAAAGATTTACAACGCTTACAATCAAGGTCGTTTCCTATGAAGGGATATTTTCGAAATTATATTTTCAACCGTTCAACATTGTCGGCAATTGTATCTTTCGGATACACTCGCGAGCTGTGAGTAAACGATGCACATATTTTCCAAACACTATCAAAGATTTACAACGCTTACAATTAAAGTCGTTTCCTACGAAGGGATCTTTTTGAAATTATATTTTCAACCGTTCAACACTGTCCGTAATTTTATATTTCGGATACACTCGCGAGCTGTGAGTAAATGATGCGCCTATTTTCCAAACGGAGCAAAGATTTACAACGCATTAATAATTAATAATTGTTTAGAAGAAGACAATGGAAATCGACAAACATAATTTTTTTCTACTTATTTGACCCACGTTTCAAGAAGTAATATCTTATTCAATTTTAAAAACACCCACACCGAATATTAATGTAGGCTTTGACAATACCTGCAGACACGCTGTTCTATTCATGTCATATTTGTAGATCATATATAATTTAGGAGTTTACGACTAGCATAATGTCACCATACATTATGGCACATGCTGATGAACTCTGCTCTATATGTCGATTAAGAGGATCGTTGAATATTATTTCGCAATAAAACCTGACGTTTTGGATGAGACATGTTTGCAAATATGAAGTTGGAGATAAGAGAAGAAACTGATAAATATTCCTTAATGGTTTCTTTACCTACGACATTTTTTAATTAGTAACCTTCATTTTTTTTTAAATCACGTCTGTTCATCTTTAAATTGTCATAGGATAATGTTTATTACACCAAAATCTTTATTGAATTATGCTTTACGTACCAATTTCGTCAAAATTTTAAATACACAGAGAGAAAAGCATTTTGTAATATGAAAGAATTGGAACAAATGCAAACTGCACAAAACATTTAAAGTTCTGTATGTTTATGATCTCTTATAATTAAATTTATATTATTATATATGATATATTGTTAATGAAAATCACATTTTGTATTATTTCGCTTCTCACTTCTTTTTTCTACATTCCGAATCAACAAATCAACAGAGTATTCGACAATGAATGTTTAATTTCCAAATTTTCTTTAAAATAAATTAAGCGACATAAAAACTAGAATACCGATATAATCTCCTGATATTTAAATATAAATTAAATCATATTATATATGTAGTCAACATACATATTATATATGTAGGGCAGTATTATATTTCACCTGTTACAAAGGTCACAAAAAAAAATTTTCCTAATTTTTTTTTCTAAACAAATAAAATCTTAGACATTTTTAAAGAGTTAATTAAGATAATGATCAAATTAAATATTCCATTTACTTTATAAATTCCATGTGCAGTGCGTAGCATCGTTTGAAAGAGGTAATTGCGAAGGTCTCAAAAAAGTGTTTCGTTTCGTAATATTTTTTCTAAAGAGATAAAATTTTGAAGACATTTTTAAAGAGTTTATTCTGTTGAAGACTGGATAGTCGATATCGTTTATCTGGATCTGTTAATTAAGATAATGATCAAATTAAATATTAGATTTATTTTATAAATTCCATGTGTAGTGTGTAGCATCGTTTGAAAGAGGTAATTGCGAAGGTCTCAAAAAAGTGTTTCGTTTCGTAATATTTTTTCTAAAGAGATAAAATTTTGAAGACATTTTTAAAGAGTTTATTCTTTTGAAGACTGGATAGTCGATACCCTTTATCTGGATCTGTTAATTAAGATAATGATCAAATTAAATATTCGATTTATGTTATAAATTCCATGTGTAGTGTGTAGCATCGTTTGAAAAAGGTAATTGCGAAGGTCTCAAAAAAGTGTTTCGTTTCGTAATATTTTTTCTAAAGAGATAAAATTTTGAAGACATTTTTAAAGAGTTTATTCTTTTGAAGACTGGATAGTCGATACCCTTTATCTGGATCTGTTAATTAAGATAATGATCAAATTAAATATTCGATTTATGTTATAAATTCCATGTGTAGTGTGTAGCATCGTTTGAAAAAGGTAATTGCGAAGGTCTCAAAAAAGTGTTTCGTTTCGTAATATTTTTTCTAAAGAGATAAAATTTTGAAGACATTTTTAAAGAGTTTATTCTGTTGAAGACTGGATAGTCGATATCGTTTATCGGGATCTGTTAATTAAGATAATGATCAAATTAAATATTCGATTTATTTTATAAATTCCATGTGTAGTGTGTAGCATCGTTTGAAAGAGGTAATTGCGAAGGTCTCAAAAAACTGTTTCGTTTCGTAATATTTTTTCTAAAGAGATAAAATTTTGAAGACATTTTTAAAGAGTATATTCTGTTGAAGACTAGACAGTCTATCGTTTATCTGAATCTGTTAATTAAGATAATGATCAAATTAAATATTCGAATTGTTTTATAAATTCCATGTGTAGTGTGTAGCATCGTTTGAAAGAGGTAATTGCGAAGGTCTCAAAAAAGTGTTTCGTTTCGTAATATTTTTTCTAAAGAGGTAAAATTTTGAAGACATTTTTAAAGAGTTTATTCTGTTGAAGACTGGATAGTCGATATTGTTTATCTGGATCTGTTAATTAAGTTAATGATCAAATTAAATATTAGATTTATTTTATAAATTCCATGTGTAGTGTGTAGCATCGTTTGAAAGAGGTAATTGCGAAGGTCTCAAAAAAGTGTTTCGTTTCGTAATATTTTTTCTAAAGAGATAAAATTTTGAAGACATTTTTAAAGAGTTTATTCTGTTGAAGACTGGATAGTCGATATCGTTTATCTGGATCTGTTAATTAAGTTAATGATCAAATTAAATATTAGATTTATTTTATAAATTCCATGTGTAGTGTGTAGCATCGTTTGAAAGAGGTAATTGCGAAGGTCTCAAAAAAGTGTTTCGTTTCGTAATATTTTTTCTAAAGAGATAAAATTTTGAAGACATTTTTAAAGAGTTTATTCTGTTGAAGACTGGATAGTCGATATCGTTTATCTGGATCTGTTAATTAAGATAATGATCAAATTAAATATTAGATTTATTTTATAAATTCCATGTGTAGTGTGTAGCATCGTTTGAAAGAGGTAATTGCGAAGGTCTCAAAAAAGTGTTTCGTTTCGTAATATTTTTTCTAAAGAGATAAAATTTTGAAGACATTTTTAAAGAGTTTATTCTGTTGAAGACTGGATAGTCGATATCGTTTATCTGGATCTGTTAATTAAGATAATGATCAAATTAAATATTAGATTTATTTTATAAATTCCACGTGTAGTGTGTAGCATCGTTTGAAAAAGGTAATTGCGAATGTCCCAAAAAAATTGGCTGTGGCTATGCCATGGAAACGGCCGTGTGTTGTACGTGAATACGTCTATGTAACGGGTTATATTTTTTAAGTAAAATATTTTTATTTATGTATTCATGATAAAAGCAAGGAAACAAATAATTATTGTGTTACAATAGCGTATAGGCTGACATTATATATTTTTGATAATATTTTTTTTATTCTAACACCTTATTATATTCACTGTCACTACTTTAAACTAATGTTTTATATACAATCGATAGATTTTGACGGCAGCTGACGATTAAAACTACATGAACATAGTAGCTTTTCCGAATCAAAAGTTATACTAATTGCAAATCTTGATACGCAGCAAAATAACCCCAAAATGGCGGCGCTTCCACCTCCACCACGCGCGATGCGTCACTATTCTCGCTGGTAATGAATTCTTTTATCCTTTAGCTATCCAGTGGTAGCAATTTAATTTTTGATGTAGAGGGTAGATTCGAAACTGCAACGCCAAACTTTATCCCCCGATTTTGTAATCATTAGGTTTTAAAGACGTATTCACGTCAAAAGATAAAATTTTGAAATCATTTTCAAAGAGTATATTCTGTTGAAGACTAAACAACTGATATCGTTCATCTAAATCTGTCAATTAAGATAATGATTAACATTAAATATACGATTTTTTTATAAGTTCCATATGTAGTGTGAAGTATCATTTGAAAGAGATAATTATATGCGAAGAACTGTAGACCTTCGTTAACATCACCAGACCCAACTTATAACGATAGTTACGTAAACAAATTTTCAGTGGCTTAAGAATGGGAAACAGCTCCATACCTGATTATATTGATACCATCTTCTTAGAAGTTATATGTTTGTAATCGAGTAACTGGACACTGTACTGTATGACATACATTTACAGTATCTAGTTACTCGAATGTCACAAGTATGCATAGAAAAAAATATTCGTATGAATGGTATCCAGTGCAGAGTCATGAAAAACAAACGTGTGAAATACGTCTAAGTAACGTGGTTATAGAATATGTTTGTTTTTATAAGAAGGTTGTTGTTAATGAATAGAAAGACGAAGATCGATGTGACACAATAAACAAAATAGATGGTAGAACGAAGAATGGCGCGCTCAAGAAAGTAGCAATGAAGCAAACACATGAAAAAGCCAGAATAGCTCTGTGTAATTGTATATTATTACAAACATTATATTTAAATATATAGAAGTAAGCCTTAGATAATGTAAATAGAAAATAAAAGAAAATTAAATTATGTAGCTAAAATAAACATGAAAAAACTTACAAAACCGATCTACATAATAAACGTAGATAAGAAAAGTCAAAGCGCAAGGTCACAAAAGAAATGGCGAGACCAAAACTGGGGAATGTTCTGTTTCTTTTGAAAATTATTATGTTATCTACAAATCCTCTATATTACTGACTAGTTAATTGTTAATCGTTTGTTGTATTTTAGATCTTTTTAAAAAATAGTCTTCGTAATCTTGTGAGTGAAAGCAACTGCAGTTAAGCTATATACTGCGATATCGTCTAGAACATACTTGCGTGATCTGAGCTTCGAGAGAAACGCTGATAAAATCTTAGTTATATTGAAAAAATATTTCAATTGTAATATATATATAAAAATTGAATATATCAATTATAAATATATAATATATAATAATATGAAAATTGAATATTTCAATTGTAATATATATATATATAAATTGAATATATCAATTATAAATATATAATATATAATAATATGAAAATTGAATATTTCAATTGTAATATATATATATAACAATTGTATATAAAAATTGTATACAAAAATAAGATATAATTTATTTTCTGAAAAGTTTTTAAGTAGTTTTCTTATTTTTTCAAACACAGCAGACTAGTTTTATCGACACGTATTTCGTTGCCAATGTTCTTAAACTCTGGAAATGATCCTAACTTCCTACTCCAACAAATTGTCTTTCGTAATTTAAATGTTTTCCAGGACCACCTGAAAATATATTTCTCGTAATCTCCAACTTCTATAGTTCCTTGATTCCACCTTGCTCACTTTCCTTAACCATATCATGTTAACATTATTTTTCAGTATCATCTTGTCATTAATCTACATAAATCATCTCAACATATAATTCATTTCTTTTTTTAATAATTTCAAGCGGACATAATATCGTATCTCAAATATAGATTCAGACTTGATTTCGCATTCGATCATTAATTGAAAAACTAATAAGAAAACAATTTTTAATATTTTGCAGACATAATGACCGCACAAAAATGACAAAAATGCGACAATTGCTTTCATTATATATGAAAAATTGGGAATTTTACAAAATAAAAGAAAATTTATAAAAATAATAGGTGTGATTTCTAATTTTCTTAGTTTAAAAAAATACAGGAAATGAACGATATGGCTTGAACTAGATGTGTCGAAAGATAACTTTTTATACTACATAGAGTTGCCGTGGTGTAACAAGGCTTTAGGGTCTTTGAAGCCGTCGGGACCAGGGTTCACTTCCTGGATCCCGCTGTACGTCGCGCCGTCACTGGTCTGTGACTATAATGCCACAAACCAGTAACGGATGGCAGCGCTACTGGTGCGAGAAGTTACACACTTCGACAGACAACCCAACGTGACGTGGACATCACATCTAATGATACTTCCATTGGAGAGGCTTATGTCCTATCGTGAACTAAACAGGTTTTTTACGATGACTACCGAACTAAAAAGTTGGTGGAAGTCCTGCTATCACATCGTTTGCAAATAAAGTCATTTATGAATATAATAAATATTAGCAATTATGAATGAATGTTGCTATTAATTGAATTTTCCACATTTACACGATCATTGGAAAAAAGGAAATGGACGAGAAAGCAAAAAAGAAAGTCCAATGGTAATAATACTGATCGCTAGGTTACTGAGAGACACTTTTTTATAAAATTCCAACCTCTTAAGCAAGTATCGATTGAAATCAAGGTGACATTCGAATAAGTTTAGTAGGAACGTTTGACAAATGTGCTCTTTATTTTTGTTAGAAATAAAATATTGAAGCCATTTTTAAAGTGCACATTCTGTTGAAGGAAGACTGGACAGTTGATATCGTTTATCTGGATATTTTAATTAAGATAACAATCAATTTTAATATTCAAGTTTTTTATAAATTCCATTTATAACATGAAAAGTTCTTTTGTAAGAAATAAAATATTGAAAACGTTTTGAAAGAGCATTTTCTATTGAAGACTGGACAGTTGATATAGTTTAATTAGATCTGTTAATTAAGACAATAATCAAATTAATTATCCGATGTTTTTTTAAATTTCTTGTGTAATGTAAAGTATTGTTTAAAATAGGTAATTATAAAGGTCTCAAAAAAGTTTTTTTTCGTAAGAAATAAAATATTGAAGACATTTTTAAAGAGCATTTTCTATTGAAGACTATGCGGTTGATATCGTTTATATGAACCTATCAATTAAGATAATGATCAAATTAAATATTCGTTTAAAATAAAAATCGTTTAAAATAAAATATTGAAGACATTTTAAAGAGAATATTCTGTTGAAGACTGGGCAGTTGATATCGTTTATCTGTGTCTGTTAATTAAGTTAATGATCAAATAAAAAATTCGATTTTTTGTCAAATTTCATGTAAAACGTGAAGTATCGCTTAAAAGAGGTAAATATAAAGGTCTGAAAAAGTTCTTTTGTATTTTTTTTTCGTAAAAAATAAAATATTGCAAACGTTTATTTATTAAAAACTGGACAAGGGTATATTTTATTAAAAACTGGACAGTTGATATCGTTTAAATGCAGTGAATTAAAATGTTGATCAAATTAAATATCCGTTTCTTTTTGTAAATTTCTTATATAGTGTGAAGTATAGTTTGGAAGAAATAATTGTAAAGGTCTCGAAAATATTCTTTACTTAAAAATTTTGGCTGGTATATCTTCAGAATTATACTTTTAAATATGCAAACAAATATTCTGAAACTGAGAATGAGTCTAAAATTTTGAAAACACAATGTTTTAGAAACCTACATCCGAAATTGATTTTTTAGGCTTTGCTGCTCAAACAATTTGGCTTATCATCACTTTTCGGATATTAATTTTACAGAAAAGTTTAACTAATTTTTTTAAGTTTTAATAGCAGAAATCTTCAAAAAACATCCAAGTAGAATCAGTGGGTAGTGTAGGATTTTTACCCACGACCAGCCTAAAGTAGACCAATTGGCGAAGTTTATTTCATTTTTGTATGGGTAATAAATAACCCACGTGATCATAACAAAAATGAGCACTTATCGTAGAAAGAGCCTTTTGGTGGATTCTAGACTTTCAGTCCACAAGATCTAGTTCTATTGAAACGTCGTCATCCTGAGGACTGCTTCTATCTCAGGGTTTTAATGATTCTACAACCGCATGGTGTGTTTTGTTGCATACTTTTTTATTACTCTTGAAACTGGTTCAAGGTTTAGGTCGCTGTTATAATTCACTGTTTGGAATATAACATGGGGTATAAACAAATCTTCAAAGTACTTTATTTGGGAAAGTTTGTATTTGCTAAATGTTTGTTTTCCTACTACATCTCCTAATTTTAACACCATAAATCAAAAGTGATTTCAAAATTTTATTGCAGATTCGTGTTTTATTTCTGATCAAAAGTTCTGTGTTTCAGCCAGTCAAATTGTCTCTGTTTTATATTTAACCCTCTCTTTTCAACTTTATACGTTCTTTCCAATTTCAATTTTGCATCTAGGTATTTAATGACAAGCCCATTTTTTTGTGAATCAACCTTAATATCATATTGAATATATTTGGCATTAATTTTATAGAAATTCATTATTCACAATTAAATGAAACTACGTGATGTAGTATTATTTCTAATTATTAAATGAATAACTAAATATAATATCATCACCCATACTTAATATCTTCTAGACATAATATAGTTAGACAACATTGATGCTACAGTACTCTTCAAATTGTTTCAGACCAAATACACATATAAATATAAGTATATATATAATAAAATTTTAGAAAAATTAAAAGAAATAAATAAATAAATATATGAATAAACAAAACCGGAGATATGTTTAATTAGTGGTATTACCTTGTCCTTACTTTCAGATACCCTTGCTTTTGTATAAATATATTACCGATAATAACTTCCATTTAATTTTATTACATACACCGGAACATTTGCATTGTACAACCTCACATAATAACAACAATTGAATTTATTATCCTCAGTAAAATACTGGTATATCGTATAACTCTCGGAAATATAATAAAACAGACACCGCGCCCCTGCAATCAACTTACTAACATAAGCAGTAGAAAAACCCGCACAAACCCGGCTTCCGCTATTGTGTTTGAAACATATAAATGCTGTCGGATGTTCCTAAGAGTTAATCTTTGCTAATATCCCACCTGAAGATGTTGTAATATAACGAAATCTAGGTCGTGGTAACGAAATTAAAGATAGTAGAAATAATATTACATCACATAGTTTCATTTAATTGTGATTAATATCATATATAATAACCTTAATAACCTAATAAATCCATCGGTTTACGGTATAATCAGTGGGATCAAGAAAAGGTAGATCTTTTTCCAACTTTTCTCCCATTACTCTTCATTGCATTTTTTATGAACTTTTTTCAAATGTGACGTGATTATACATAGCCTGTAATTATCCTGAATGACCAAGACACGTCAGGTAAAGTTTAGGTAAGCTATAACGATGGTGCTCCAGTTTATGGAATGTTCACAACAAAATATACTCACCCCTACTTAATTATATACTATTTATGGCACTAGGAAGTCATATTAGTGAGAACTTATGGTAAATAAAGTAAGTTCACTTCAAACGAGGTACTCGATGTACGTGATGCTCGAACCAGACAAGCACTTGTCTAGTGTTATGTTTTTTTTTCAATTAAGGAATCCTTAAAAGTGGATATTCAGTTTCGTTCTGAATTTATTCGCTTTATTTTCAATACGAGGACACGTCAGATCTTTGAACCAGTCGCAAATTGAAGACAAACGACAGTTTGCTGATAACATTATTTATTCTCGTAATGTTTATCGTGTCAATGATTATTGACTTCATTTTATCATTTCTGCCTTTGTATCGTCCAGTAATGACTTGACTGTTGGTTCCCTTATCAATTGTCACTTTAAAATGAAATTGTTTTAAATCGCGTTTTAAAATGTGCTTAGAGACACGTTTTGTGAGTTTCTGAATCGATTCTTCGATTTTAAACGAATATCAGAAGATTAAAATTTTGTTAGAATAGTGTCGTTTTGGTTATCTTTTAAGTGATTGAATGTTTAAACAACTTTAAAAACATTTTGAGATTTCAGACACGTGTTGTGTGAGTTGATCGATGGTTTCTTTGTGTTTATACAAGTGAGTTCCACAAGTGACTGAGTGTTTTATAATATCCATAATTGATAGTTCGATAAAAGGTTTGCTTTTCTTTCTTTATATTTGGTTTATTAATATTATCTAGATCACAAATATAATAAAGGTTATAAATAGTGAAAAAATATTGAAAGTAATTGTCATACTTTTTAGTTGAGGGCAGTGAATTTATTTGAGTGGGCTGAGGCACATTTGACATGAAATATATTTTAAAATCTGTAAAAATATTGTGTCATTGTTTATATTCTACTTTCAATAGAAACAAAACATTTTGTTAAAATAAGTTATAGAGCATTATTATTCCTCAAGTCTTCATTCAAATATCTGACGAGCTTTCTCATAACTATAGACAGTACACAATAATATTAATGATTACATATAAATAATTTCACTTTTAAAATCTTCCAATATTTTTTACATCTATTATATATTTTTTTATTATACTATCCTAATTCTGTTTAATTAACAATATAACAAAGTAATCTTTTGTTTAAACATAAAATTGAAATAATTTTTTTAATGAAAAATTGTTTAGTTGCAATAAATGAAGAAATTTATTTCCGAAGTTGGTTTTGAAAATAATTATTAATTTTTCGGCCGATTACACAGCTTTGAAATGGTCGATAAGTCGACAATAGCGTATAATAAGCTATTATAATAATGAAATTAGTAAACATGATCCAGTTTGTTGTATAAACACGTTTTCAGTTTAGTTTGATAAACAAACTTCTAAAATTTGAATCGCTTAGTTTACAAAATTGAAATTCTATCCCCTCTAAGTACGTAGCAATCTAAAATCATGAGCGATTGTGTTTTAATTTTTTAGAAATCAAATTTTAGAGTTTCGTACCCAAAAAGGAATAAAAGAAACCCTTAAAAGGTGACTCACGCATCCGTTTGTCTGTCTTGCATAGTTGTTTTTTTTCAGAATTTGTTTGATGTATAGACTTGAAATTGGCGATGTGATAAACTGTGCTTCTGTTAATCAGCAGGTATCTATATAGTTACCACTCAGAAATGTTTATATGAAAATTTAGGCGAGAGTAATTTAAGTATTTGCAAATATTTTTCAAAATTTCACATTTTCACAAAAAAATTGTGCAAAAAAAAAAATTTTTTATTACAATATTCAATTACAATTATATTGGCTCATCTTTATTAACAGTTTCAAGATACATACACCCCAATTAAAACTTACTTTGCGTGTGTCCTAACACTTGGTCACTTGTTTCATTAGAGCGGTTTTTTCTAAATACGGAAGGAAACTTAACAAAAAAACATTTGTGTCTAAGAAAACTGAATAAATTTTCTTTAATTTAAAAAAAATAATTAAAAAACGTACTTCCAAAAAGAGAAAAGGAAATTGATTAGATAAAGTTGGAAATGTTTAGAATATCGTCTTATGAAGAATCATTTTGGGTTATCCCAGAAAACAAAAGATACTAATTTAATTGTATGTATGGCTGGTATGACACTATTATCTCGCGAGGCCCAATTGATACTTGACCTCTTTTTTACTTCTTTATCTTCTTCACATTGACAAACTATCTTCTTGCGTGAGTTGTGAGGAATAGTCATCTTTTATTGGTTGCATCGTCACGATCTTGGGGTCTTTCCTTCTCTGTCTACGACGTAATGCCGTCTCCGCTGATAAAAAGATAAGTAAATCAGTGCCTATTTTGATGTAAACAACATATCTATTGTTGCAATGCCTGCCTATCGGTCCGTCCAATTTTTTCAAAATCTGACTCAAATTAGGGTTCCGTACCCGAAAATTTAAGAACCTATTTATATTAATAATCTGTCTGTAGCAAAATGTTTTATTGTTTGTTCTAATTTTATATCAAGGTCATTTATAATAAATATATAAAACTAGTATGTGAGATCAAACATTTTTAATGCAATTAAAAATACTTGAGAAAGCCATCTGTAGTCTGCGGTTAAAATTTAATTTCAGTGAATAACAAATAGTTTTAAAGATTGACTAATAGATGGCACTAGAGCAGCGTTATGTGCCAGTAAAACGCGATTACTTCAGTTGCCGTCAGTGTTTCATCTTTTACCATAAAAAGGATTTCGCTTCCAAAACTGGAAACACTATTCCAAGTAGATTAATAAATGGTTAGTTTAGTTTTGTTCCAAAAACGGGGCCGTAGAATTTTACGTGAAAGGGTAAAACTTACAAAATAAATGGCAGACAGAGTGTTTGCTTAAAGTGGGATAGGCTGAGTAGTAATATTTAATATATTTGGCATTAATTGTGAAAGAAATTCATTCATCTTTGCTAATAGCTCACCTGAAGATGTTGTAATACAACAAACCCTAGGTCATGGTAAAGAACTTAAAGAAAGTATAAATAATACTACATCACGTAGGTTCATTTAATTGTGAAAAAATGAAACTACGTGATGTAGTATTATTTCTACTTTCTTTAAGTTCTTTACCAGGACCTAGGTTTCGTTGTATTACAATACCTTCAGGTGGGCTATTAGCAAAGATGCTAATAGCCCAGCAAAGATTTCTTTAATGCTAATAAGCCAGCGACGATGCTAATAGGCCAGCCTTTGCTAATAGCCCACCTGAAGATGTTGCAATACCACAAAACGTAGGTCGTGGTAAAGAACTTAAAGAAAGTAGAAATAATACAAGATAACGTAGTTTCATTTCGTTGTGATTAAGTAGTAATGTAACCACGGCCAAGTAAAGTCGAGATTATAGCTTCGTAATAAAAAAATATAATTTTTCAACTTTGCAGTCACAAAATTTTGACTTTTCTTATTAAAGCCACTGTCGCTTAGGCGTCTTTCTTCTTTTCATTAATCGGCTCTTTTCTCTGATTGTCACATCCTTTGCTTCTGATCATATTTTTGTCCCACATAGATCAATATTTCTGAAAAAATCAGGGCGTGGCTGTGTCGGGAACAGGGCCGTGTGCTTTACGTGAATATGTATACGCATATGATGTTTTATGGGTATTACTGTATTACTCTCGAAAAGCTCTTTCTAACCGTATATATATATATATATATATATATATATATATATATATATATATTTATATATTCTTTTATTTGGCTTTTTTACAAGTAAGGCCGAAATTGCATTAAGTTTTTTTAAATTTTTAACTTTAACACTGAGTGAAACGTAGCTTCTCCGAGTCAAAATTTATATTAAACGGAAATTATGTGATGCGGCGAAACAGCCTCAAAATGGCGGCACTTTCCCCTCCGCCGCGCGCGATACGTCGAAGTCTCCACTCAACGTAACGAATTATTTTATCCTTTAACTATCGAGTGATGTAATTAAATTTTGAATGTAGATGCCAAATTGTATCCCCCGATTTAGTTAGCAATAAGTTTTCTGAATTGCCATCAACTATGGAAGTAAATTGAAAGACGATTCACATCAAAAATTAATTTTTCAAATTTTCAAAGTCTTCCATTTTAATTATTGTTATTAAAGCCAACATCACTTGAAATCTTATTAGAATTAGGCCTTTCCATGGCCACCTAAACCGGTATCCTAGCTTTGCACTTTCACCAGTTAGATCGCCTTTAAGATATACATATTTCTTTCTCTTTCGCTAACAGCCGCTATGTTCTAACATTACTTTGATTATTGAAATAACCTAACCCAACTAACTAGAATCTTAAAAGAGAGAGCTTTATGAATTAATTCCCTATCGGTCTATTGTTAACTGAGTTATCTGGCCACAAAATTCTGCATAATTTTGTTGCATCGAAAATTTGACTTGGCTATCAAACCAAATTTATAGACGTTTTCAAGTCAAAAATAAACATTATCTCGATATGGCCTTCTTGCCAGATTATGCTAAAAATAGTGGTATCCACATTCACTTTATACAACTTTAATTTTTCAATGTAGCTTCTTTAATATAACATCTTCTTTTTTACTTATATCGAAGTGATTGCAGTATTGCTTAGCAGCCATTAGGGTATCCATGAAGATTAGAGAAGCATAGTATTTAGGGCAAACTAGTTGCAGGTAAGTAACAGTAGTTGCACTAAGTATATATGTCTGTATTTTTGAGTTTTCAAAAGCTTCTCAAAATTGAAAGCAGTGTCTTATTGCATTCGAACTTTCTTTGTTTGATAATGTTTAATGCTATGAGCTAGTGACGTAACAAACATAGATTTTACATATTCACGAATACGACTACCATGTTTTAAAACAAGTATTCCCAGCGAACGAGGAGGAGAGCTGGCCTTCACATAACTCAAAAGAATACACTGCAAAAAGAAAAGGCATCAAGATTTTAATTTTCTTAAATTTTATGTTCTACGGCTCCAATTTAATGGTTAGCTGATAAACATTTTGTTTTTGTTTTAATTAGTAAAATAAGTAATATTTTTAAAAAGTTGTTATTTACTTTATTAGAAGAAAAATTGCATTCGTGTCTAAGATACTGTTTGTTTTTATCGTAAAAAAATTATAATTTTAAATATTTAATTAATGGTATGATTTTCTGTTGTGCTGACCGATATATGGCCGTATTTACAGAAGAAAATATTTAGCTTCTTTGGAAATTATTGTATAGGTAAGGTGCATTATAGCAAGAAGAAAGTTTCTGTTTATGCCAAAAAAAATTATTTATTTTTTTGTTAAGATAAAACACAAAATTTCTTTGCAATGAATAGTTTTTGAACTTTCGATTGTTATATTTGAGTTCCCCATGTTGCTATCATAGGAACCCATATAATTTCGTTCTGTCTATTTGTCTGTCTATCTGTCCGTGTGTCACAGCCATTTTACGCGGAGACTATTGGCACTATATAGATCACGACCATTTTATTCGGAGACTTTTGCCACTAAATATAATTATCTACATTTGGTTTATATTGGTCTACTATAAACCGCTATACAATGAGATAGTGGAGTTACGAAAAAAATAATTTTAGGGATGGCACTCCGTACATCTAACTAAGGGATGAAACAATAAATCCAATGCATATAGGCGTGCGGGATATCGTCAGATAGGTCTACTTTTTTATTTAAGTCCATAGTTGGTGGGATATGCTTTTCTTCTTCTAAAGTCTCGAAAAGTGTCCGACCCCTCCCCCTCCTTTAACTTTTCAACTAAAATATGTAAAATTCTGAAAAAAGTAGAAATACTAGAACTTAAAATGAACTTTCAACGAAAATTGGTTTGAATAAAATATGTTGTGTAGTTTTAGAGATATATAATATTTTCGGTACAGGCCGCAGCAACTTTTGTTTCTGAATGTCTTTGAAAAATACAAACTCATAAGTTTAATATTGTTTGGTGTTACGAAACCATGTTACGAACGCATGTCCGACTTGCGCTTGGCTGGTTTTTAGATATACTTTTCTATTTAAATTAATTCGATACGAAAATTCCGTAACAATCACATTCGCAAAAAATTCGTATTATTGTTTCGAACGTGAATATTAAAAAACAAACAAATATTCAAGAATACGAATGCGACCATTGGTTACGTCATTAGTATGTACATAACGATATACTGCCGGATTATGAAAACTATCTCATTCTTGATTGAACTTATTTAATTCGTACTGCATAATTTTCGCTTTGTAAACAGATAATACCTATGGTTTTCAGTTGAAACTGGTGAAACAATTCTGGAGATCCGCCCTAAAGTTGAATTTTTATAATGCATAATTTTCGCTTTGTTAAACAGATAATACCTATAGTTTTCAGTTAAAACTGGTGAAACAATTCTGGAGATCTGCCCTAAAGTTAAATTTTTCTCCATAGACTTATTTATCACTGAGAGCCAAAAGAGTGTAGAAGCCACGGCCTTACAGTAGAAAGAGGGCTGTCGAAAGATGGACTTAAATTATGTTTTTAAATGCATTTGTAGTCTATTCAAAGGGATTCTTTTTAAATATCCGGGATGCCTAGACAAAATCATTTTTAAGTACAATTATTTCATTAAGTTAATCTTAAAATACAATTTGTACGTAGGAAGACATAAACTCACTTAACGCCATTAAGATGTGATACGAGTATGTATACGATAAGGTTTTAACATTTTCACCTCTTGTTATATTGTAGACGGTTACGAAAACGTGCTAGAATAACTAATAATAACTAACACATCACATGCCATTGTTACATCAGCATTTAAAAATTAATTAATTAATTTGCAAAGCCAAATGAATGACTAAACATCTCTGATCCATAATAATTGTAATTCTTTAACATCGGTATTCTTTAATATATAACGCATTCGATTGTCGCGTTGGTTTTGTTTTGAATAAAAAAGGTATACAGATGTACGCATATCCCAATCTTACATTAGCAATGCCAAATTAATGGCTAAACATCGCTGATCGATAATAATTAAGCTCAAAACATTGACGTTCTTTAACATCAGTGATGATGCCAAAGATTGATGATAATTTATCTCGAAACATCGATGTTCTTTAACATAGATATTCTTTAACACATAAAGCATTCGATTGTAGCATTGGTGTTTTTTGCATGAAAAAGTATGCAGATGTACGCATAGCACAATCTTACATTAGTAATCTCAAATTAACAGCTTAATATCGCTTGTCTATAAAAATTGAACTCAAAACAGTGATGTTCTTTAACATCGACGTTTAACAACGATTATCGATGATAATCTGACTTAATACATCGATGTTCTTTAATAAGTGTCATATTCGACTGACACATTGACGTTTTTGTAGAAAAAAAGAATGCATAACGCCATCTTGCATTAGCAATGTCAAATTCGATATAAATGTCATTTTGTAGTTGGACCCAAATATCTATCGATGTTAATCAATTTGCTGATCAAGTCACCTTGATTCACTAAGTGCGATTGGCGCGTGTGTTATCTATGATTTTATATATCGACTGATTATGTGCCAAAATATTGCTAAGATACGCTCGAAATTATATGCAACAATTATTTTCTTTTCGCGTTCGTACTATTTGTAAGACATTTTATTTCTTTCATATTCAGATAATTGGATAGTATCAGTATACTCGATCAGTTTTGGAGTTGTATAAGTCAAAAAGAAAAACACAAACCTTATAAGATTACTCATGTGTCCGCCTGTGCGTGTATACAGCCATTTTCCTCAGAACCCTGTTAAGGTTCCCAATGAAGTCCAAAAATAGTTAACCCAATGAAGTCCAAAAATTATTAAAAAATTTTATTGTAAATTATTGGAGTTTACTCCTTAAGAATCGATTTTCATTTATATAGCCCGGTTTGAAGTTTTATTAAGAGTAAAATCAGAAGTTCAGAATGTACGAAGTTCAGAGCGTTATAAAAATTGTAACCATTATGCGGCCTCTCCACGCAACATTTCTGTGCATCTTTAGAGTAAGATATCAATATGTTTATTTGGCATTTTCTTACGGCGTAATCGCAATGACCGAGTGTGACACACATAGATTACTATTGTTCGCTTATATCAATTGCAATCATTAAATATCAATATTGTTGAATTTTTGGTGTCTTCTATGTTACACAATTAAAAATGTCTCTTTTAATTTTAACTTCTTAGTCGTCATTGTGTTTTTTCTAAATTTTGTTGTATAAATTTGATTTGTGTTTTACTTGAAAATAATTATATTATAAGCATTTTTTATTAAATAATTTTCCATTTATATTTAATAATATTGATATTTATATTAATATACAGTGTTACCTATTTTATACATTCCAAGACAATCGTACTTAAGAAGTAAACTAGAGTCGTTCAAAATTTTTATTTCTCCAAACTGTTAATATAACATCGTGTTAATATAACGATTTTTACGTTTTATTGCGTTTTTTTTTTAAATACAATGAAGTTGTGCTGAAACACCTACTTTTCCTGTAATGTATTTATACAATATTTGAGAGTAATTTTTACCGAAACTAAACTAAAAATATTTTTGAAAAATTGACTTAATTTTTCCTGTTAAATGTGTTAAATGTTAAATGTGTGTGAGCAGTAAAAGATGCATTTAAAACGTCCTGCCTATAAAAATGTGTAATAAAATGGAAAAGTAGAGAGTAAAAGGTAAAAAATGGAATAATAAATAACTAAAGTAGGTAACTAAGGAACCTAACAGTTACCTATTTCTCCATGCAGGAAAATCAGTCAAAGATGCGTTTAAAGGGTTCTACCAAAAAACGTGTGTATATAGAGAAGTAAATAACGTAGTTAACTAAAGTAACTAAAAATTAGCTATATCCCTAAGCACGAGAATCAGTAAAAGATGCGTTTAAAAGGTGGTAGGACCTTTTAAACGCATCTTTTAAAGTGTTCTGCCTAAAAACATATGTGTATATAGAAGTAAGTAACTAATGGAAGTAACTAAGGTACTAAAAGTTGCCTATTTCTCTATGCAAGAGAATTTGTAAAAGATGCGTTTAAGAGATCCTACCTACAAATACGTGTGTGTAAAGAAGTAGGTAGCTAATGTAGGCAATTAAGGTACTAAAAGTTGCCTTTTTCTCTATGCAAAAGAATTTGTAAAAGATGCGTTTAAGAGATCATACCTACAAATACGTGTGTGTAGAGAAGTAGGTAACTAATATAGGCAATTAAGATACTAAAAGTTGCCTATTTCTCTATGCAAGAGAATTAGTAAAAGATGCGTTTAAAAGATCCCACCTACAAATACGTGTGTGTAGAGAAGTAGGTAACTAATATAGGCAATTAAGGTACTAAAAGTTGCCTATTTCTCTATGCAAGAGAATTAGTAAAAGATGCGTTTAAGAGATCTTACCTACAAATACGTGTGTGTAGAGAAGTAGGTAACTAATATAGACAATTAAGGTACTAAAACTAGCCTATTTCTCAATGCAAGAGAATTTGTAAAAGATGCGTTTAAAAGATCCTACTACAAATACGTGTGTGTAGAGAAGTAGGTAGCTAATATAGGCAATTAAGGTACTAAAAGTTGCCTATTTCTCTATGCAAGAGAATTAGTAAAAGATGCGTTTAAAAGATCCTACCTACAAATACGTGTGTGTAAAGAAGTAGGTAGCTAATGTAGGCAATTAAGGTACTAAAAGTTGCCTATTTCTGTATGCAAGAGAATTAGTAAAAGATGCGTTTAAAAGATCCTACCTACAAATACGTGTGTGTAGAGAAGTAGGTAGCTAATGTAGAGAGTTAAGGTACTAAAAGTTGCCTATTTCTCTATGCAAGAGAATTAGTAAAAGATGCATTTAAAAGATCCCACCTAGAAATACGTGTGTGTAGAGAAGTAGGTAGCTAATGTAGGGAATTAAGGTACTAAAAGTTGCCTATTTCTCTATGCAAGAGAATTAGTAAAAGATGCGTTTAAAAGATCCTACCTACAAATACGTGTGTGTAAAGAAGTAGGTAGCTAATGTAGGCAATTAAGGTACTAAAAGTTGCCTATTTCTGTATGCAAGAGAATTAGTAAAAGATGCGTTTAAAAGATCCTACCTACAAATACGTGTGTGTAGAGAAGTAGGTAGCTAATGTAGGGAGTTAAGGTACTAAAAGTTGCCTATTTCTGTATGCAAGAGAATTAGTAAAAGATGCGTTTAAAAGATCCCACCTAGAAATACGTGTGTGTAGAGAAGTAGGTAGCTAATGTAGGGAATTAAGGTACTAAAAGTTGCCTATTTCTCTATGCAAGAGAATTAGTAAAAGATGCGTTTAAAAGATCCTACCTACAAATACGTGTGTGTAAAGAAGTAGGTAGCTAATGTAGGCAATTAAGGTACTAAAAGTTGCCTATTTCTGTATGCAAGAGAATTAGTAAAAGATGCGTTTAAAAGATCCTACCTACAAATACGTGTGTGTAGAGAAGTAGGTAGCTAATGTAGGGAGTTAAGGTACTAAAAGTTGCCTATTTCTGTATGCAAGAGAATTAGTAAAAGATGCGTTTAAAAGATCCCACCTAGAAATACGTGTGTGTAGAGAAGTAGGTAGCTAATGTAGGGAATTAAGGTACTAAAAGTTGCCTATTTCTCTATGCAAGAGAATTAGTAAAAGATGCGTTTAAAAGATCCCACCTAGAAATACGTGTGTGTAGAGAAGTAGGTAGCTAATGTAGGGAATTAAGGTACTAAAAGTTGCCTATTTCTCTATGCAAGAGAATTAGTAAAAGATGCGTTTAAAAGATCCTACCTACAAATACGTGTGTGTAAAGAAGTAGGTAGCTAATGTAGGCAATTAAGGTACTAAAAGTTGCCTATTTCTGTATGCAAGAGAATTAGTAAAAGATGCGTTTAAAAGATCCTACCTACAAATACGTGTGTGTAGAGAAGTAGGTAGTTAATGTAGGGAGTTAAGGTACTAAAAGTTGCCTATTTCTGTATGCAAGAGTATTAGTAAAAGATGCGTTTAAAAGATCCTACCAACAAATACGTGTGTGGAGAGAAGTAGGTAGCTAATGTAGGGAGTTAAGGTACTAAAAGTTGCCTATTTCTGTATGCAAGAGAATTAGTAAAAGATGCGTTTAAAAGATCCTACCTACAAATACGTGTGTGTAAAGAAGTAGGTAGCTAATGTAGGCAATTAAGGTACTAAAAGTTGCCTATTTCTGTATGCAAGAGAATTAGTAAAAGATGCGTTTAAAAGATCCCACCTAGAAATACGTGTGTGTAGAGAAGTAGGTAGCTAATGTAGGGAATTAAGGTACTAAAAGTTGCCTATTTCTCTATGCAAGAGAATTAGTAAAAGATGCGTTTAAAAGATCCTACCTACAAATACGTGTGTGTAAAGAAGTA
The DNA here is from genome assembly GCA_039881145.1 of Druceiella hillmani. Taxonomy (NCBI): domain Eukaryota; kingdom Metazoa; phylum Arthropoda; class Insecta; order Lepidoptera; family Hepialidae; genus Druceiella; species Druceiella hillmani. The sequence goes on along the minus strand of JAYKKI010000073.1, from coordinate 3,505,694 downwards.
GGTAGCTAATGTAGGCAATTAAGGTACTAAAAGTTGCCTATTTCTGTATGCAAGAGAATTAGTAAAAGATGCGTTTAAAAGATCCTACCTACAAATACGTGTGTGTAGAGAAGTAGGTAGCTAATGTAGGGAGTTAAGGTACTAAAAGTTGCCTATTTCTGTATGCAAGAGAATTAGTAAAAGATGCGTTTAAAAGATCCTACCTACAAATACGTGTGTGTAGAGAAGTAGGTAGCTAATATAGGCAATTAAGGTACTAAAAGTTGCCTATTTCTCTATGCAAGAGAATTAGTAAAAGTCATTTTAAGTCGAGTTATCAGGAAATAACGAATAAAATTGAGGACGAAATTAAAAATAGTAAATTGTTATACCCAACAGCATAACAACTCAACTCAAATTTGCATAAATGTCGTTCAACGTACCGAGAAAAATTAATCTGGCATACGAATATTAATATTTGAATGAAACACAAACATACGCTTAATCGTAATGCATCTTAACCCGTTAACACCCTGTTTAATGAATCAAACAATCCAAAGATATAATTTTAGTTTTATATAGTCAACGATTGCGTTACACAATGTGCAAGATAAATGTTGTTTGTGCAAAAAAACGGTTTTTGCTTGCGGTCTTGTTATAATGAATTAAAAAAATCCAAAGATATAATTTTAATTTTATATAGTAAACGATTGTATTACACAGTGTTTAAGATAAATGTTGATTGTGCAAAAAAACGATTTTTGCTTGCGGTCCTGTTTTAATTAATCAAAAAATCCAAAGATATAATTTTAGTTTTATATAGTTAACGATTGCGTACACAATGTGGAAGATAAATGTTGCTTATGCAAAAAAACGGTTTTTGCTTGCGGTCAAGACGAGTATTCAGCGATTATATAGTTTGATTGATAAACAATAGTTTTGTAAATTATAAGCATAAGTATCCGTAAATAAGAAATATATTTAGCAATACATTTAATATTTTTTATATAATTATTTGAGATAATTTGAATATAGTATTAGATACTGTAACCTTGGTTATATACATATATATTATAACATAGTATTAGAGATTTGTAAATTATAGTATTAGATTATTGTAAATTAAAATATTATAGATCGTAACCCAGGAAGTATGACATTAGAGACGGTAACCCTATGTAAATTATAGTATTAGATTATTGTAAATTATAGTATTAGAGATTATAACCCTGGAAGGATTACCTACAATCTCTAATACTATGATCGTAGTATTGGAAGTAACTTCTGTGCACACTTTCAGATTAAACGCTGTATAATGAGTATTTGAGTTTTTTTTTTTTATGTGTATAATGAGTATTTTTTTTTTGGGAAGAAAAATATATCCATATATTTTCAAATATTGACGTATTTTGTGCTCAGTTTTATTTATTTATTTCAAACGTTAATGTATAAATAGTATTATACATACTTTAGGCGGACTTATTGTTACATGAACAATCTATTCCAGTAAATCACAATGGTAAAATATGATAATTTGTAATGTGGAAAACTTTAAAATATATTTATAAATATACTCTTTTACGAATTTTGCATGTTAGAACAAACAATGTCTAAAGAAAAAAACTGAAAAGCACTATATAAAAAAATAACTTTTTTTTAAAAAATACTTCAAATATAAAAAAATAATTAATTAGAAATCTAAAGATGTTACGGTGGAGGAAAGGGGAGCAAACTGGGGTAAAAAAAGAGTAGGACTAAGAAGTCATGAAAGTAAATTTTTTTGAAAACATTGAAGCGAGTTCTTGGTATCAGGATTCACTTCATTCAAATTTTCACAGCTTGATTAGAGTTGAGCTTTTCATAAAAGCTTCAGGACAAATTGTAGAAAGTTTCAGAAACATTTTAGAACTTCTCTTTGATGATCACAGAATTGAGTTTGTCTGTCAACCTTTTTTGCGATAAACATAGTTTCTTGGAAATATCCTGATAATTTTCTTGTCATTTATAATTATATTTATAAAGTTATAAATTTTTCCAAAATTTTCTAATTATCACCGCTACTATTATTTTACTAGTTTCGAAAATATAAACGAAAACCACTTAACCCGTTGATTCTTTAAATAAATTCAAAAATGTAATATAAAAGGGCGAAAAATCCGGGTGAAGCGCAGAGAGCTCTGCAGTTCTTGGCGGTCGGTGGCAAACTATGAAGCGCGCCAGTGGTAGGGCAGTTTTGTTCAGCTTGCGTTGGGGGGCGCAGGTCTTTCGCGGTATACGCTATCTCTCTCGGCGATAATCCGTCTCTGTCTCGGTGTGCTGTCTCAAACCCTGTGTATTGCCATCTTTCGTTATTAGCCGAAATCAACAATATTCATTCAGTATTCGCTACATGGACTTCCATTATATTATATCGCATTCTACATCTGACAAATACTCACCTTTGTACTAGCTTCATTCTGAAGTTGAAAATACTGAAAGCAATGAATTAACCGTATCCACTAATGGAACATTGTCGTCGCCGTGGTGTGTCGGGTTGATCACAAGGCATACGACCTTTGACGATGCGACGCACCGCGGCGACCCGGGTTCGATTCCCGGCCGTTCGTCGAACGGGGCTGGACTGGTGTTGTGGTTGGCTGTAAGAGATTGCTCTTGTAGCAATAAGTCCGCCATATGTATCAATTAGATACATTAAAGCAGATAAATAAATAAACGTTGCAAAAGCGTGATATACATTTTTTCGTTATTTGGTGTTTCTTCAATAATTTATTTAAATGTGAACAGTTTGTATTGTAGACTATATGAGTTTTGCAAATCTAAAACGATCACCGCAGAATATGAAGAGTGATGTGAGAAGCACAAAAATTGGTGATTAGCAAATCACGAAAGGTCATCAGGGAAAATGAAGGTGAATGCGGTTACTGAAATGTTCAAACCATCAGAAGAAAAAAATGGGTACAAATACATGAATTCTACTAAAGAAGGGGACTCCAAAACTTATTCAGGTACTCTAAAAACAGCTTATGACTATAATGCAACAGTTAATAAATAGAGGGTATGTAAAATATTTAAAAAATGGGGACTCGACTTGAAAAAAACAAACATCAGTTCTTAGGAGTAGATGTTAACTTACAGGAAATATGATAGATGAATTAACAGTGCATTATAGCTTGACATTGCATCGAAATTTCCATTCTCTCGAGTAAACCAAAAATGTAATCTAGGTAACGTATTATAGCTCAACAGATGAAATCCTAATCATGAAATGTGTCCAAAGGCAAGGATTCATGGTGCTCATAACAGGAGGCTGAAGGATGAAATGTATCCAAAAGGCAAGGATTCATGGTGCTCATAACAGCACGCTAAATATATTAAAAATGTAATCTAGGCAACGTATTATAGCTCAACAGATGAAATCCTAATCGTGAAATGTGTCCAAAAGCAAGGATTCATAGTGCTCATAACAGCACGCTGAAGGATGAAATGTGTCCAAAAGGCAAGGATTCATGGTGCTTATAGCAGCATGTTGAAGCAATTGGTGAGCTATATTGATATAGTCACGATTATCTCTCCTTGCCTCCTGATGTTTTGATTGCTCTTAAACCAATTTATGACGACCTTAATAGTACTTAGTAGGCAAATGACATACTTGAGAGGGTAGAATGATACACAGACAACACATCGAGGTTATGGAAGCTTGCGCGGTGGCAGAAGGTCTATAATACGACCCTGGAGTAGATTACTCCATGTGAGTAATTTAATAAATCACGTTTGTATAAATTATTTAAAGGTGAAACTTTAAACGCGTTTTTCTCAAGACGTTTTCACATACGGCGGCCACCAGGTTTTAAAAACTACCAGATGGACTTAGATGAAATTGAGACAGCATATTTTAGGTATTATAGTCTTAAAAGCTTATCGAAAGATTTTTTGAAACAAAACTTTTTCTGTCGAAAACAATTTTTTGTCGAAAAACTCCAGGGACCGCCATTTTGCGAAATTTGAAAAAAGGATTCGACAAGGACCAAGATAAACTATCAACCTAACAATTTTTTATTGATTTTATATGAACCGCTAAAATGTACTGATTGCCACCGCAAAGCAATTTTATAAGAAAAATATATTAATAGAGTTGATAACTTGGTTCAGAATTAATGTTTTTTTTTTAATTATCGTGAAAGTTACTTAAAATATAATTTAAAAACATTGTATTATGTATTAAATACAAATTTTACACAACGGTTCATAAAACATTCTTGAAAATGTCTATTTTTTACATCACTGGCTGCACGAAACCTTTTAATATATTATATTTTGATTTTGTTAAATTAAAATAAAAAAGAGTTCATCTACGTTGTTTACATTTATTTTTTATTAATTTTTATATTTTTTTATAAACATACTTATTTTTTAAAATATTTAATTCAAATATTGAACGAAACATACAGCGTAGAACGAAAAAATCAATGTCTGCATAAACTACCTATACGCCAAAATAAAAAGCAAGTTTGCAATAAAAAAAAGCTTCGACCGTGACAGGACTCGAACCTGCAATCTTCGGATCCGAAGTCCGACGCCTTATCCATTAGGCCACACGGTCTTGCTGATAAGGGTTGAAAATTCGTAGTTAATTTTCTATGTAATCTGATATAACAAAAGATTTTCGCAGCCCTATTTAATCGAACGTTTCATTTCGTTCTTTATGTGCCCGCATCACGCAAAGCGGATGTAAACGCCAACCCTAAACACTGAGTGACCTCTAAACGACACATATTAAATGTAATTGTTCTTTAACTTTATTTTCTTTATTATAAAGTGCTATTGAAGAAATCAACCCCCTAAACAACATTGTATTTTGAATCACCACAGATTCAGAAAGGTATAAGGGATGATTGTGAAAACTTAAGTCAAATGTTGAACAAGAATTATCAATATTAAATAATCTTTTATAAAATTTACTCGTATGTTTGTTATTCATCTTTCATCTTAGCAATAAATGTAACAAAATTTGAGTAACAAATATATATTTTTAACAAAAATTTTAAAATAAAAAAATGGTGTATAATGAAATAAAACTCACACTTTGGAAGTTTAACTTATTTAGAATTCGCTCTTATAGATTTTTGCTTGTAATCCTCATACATGCACATATATAGAAAAAATTTTAAAATTTAATTTTAATATAAACTATATTAATGGTCATAAAAACCTGACCATAGTCACAAAAACGTCGCAAACATAAAAAGCACATTTTAACTTTGGTACTTGACAGCATAAAATATAATTTAATTAAATTTTTATTTTTAATTGAAAAAAAATTAAAAGGTTATTATAAACACAAACAACGTACGTATAGCCACATAGACCATAAATAGATATAGCATAAGTATAGGAATGTGGGATCATTTTGCTATCCCGCCACCTTTTTCTGTGTTATTTGTTATCCGGGCCAAAAGATGGCGTTAAAATCGTGTTAATAGGTAAATGACATTGAACGTCACACGGATGTTTTAGTTACAGCGTAACGTCCATATACTCTAAAGAAGTTACAGTTCAAAATTACGGACTAAATTCAATTTTTGGATTTATTATGTCGTTTGGCGAATCACGTCGGTGGTCGGGGTCAGTGCTATATTGGCGAAAATACTCGGAATGAGTACGGGACGTCTAACACCAAAATATTTTTTTTTTCAAAACGAACATGTGTCTCGTAAAACTGCATCGGTAATTATACGGCCAACGTTCGTTTAGACTCTAATAAAGCGGATATTAGATTAATCTAAAATATTTTCTAGACTCATTAGCCCTTCTAAATAAGATATATTCAGAACGGAAATTATTACTGAATCTAATGGCACTTTTTATTTATTTATTACAAACTCCATGCCCAACTTATAGATTCAATCAAAGTAGCCAAATTTTATGATTATAACAAAAACAAATTGTTTAAACCCAAAAAAATAGCATTTTATATTGAACTTACACTAGCAGTTATTAAATCGTGAAATTCCGAACAAATCCATTATCACGTTTCTCAAACTGTCAACGGAGGAGAAAAACATCCATATTGGGCTTATCTCCCAATAGCGCTTTAATCAGGGTGAGCACACGAAAAACAGGCGAAAGCTATATAATCTTTGTGCGTGATCTAGGCAAATGAAATAAACTGTGACTTTGTCTCTCATAAAATAGTTGGAAACTTAAAGCGCTATGAAACTTAAGTCATATAGTTATCAACGTAACGATTTTATAATTAAAAAAAGTGTATGATAACAATGTTAGTGACCCAACACATCTACTAACCATACATAATTTTTCTAAAGTCTCTTGAGTATTTACGGAGATAAATATTACGTACAAGTACTATTTTTATCTTTACAATATTAAAGTAGGTCGTTGAATTGTGAGCAAGTAGCCGCTGTTGAAGGGTTTACATCATCCATATCTCGAACCAGCGCCGTTTTTGTAGTTACGTACTTATGTGAATGGAATATTTATGGCCCTAACGCAGCCAACGATATTCACATAACAATTAAACGTGCCGCCTTATCGTTGCTTATCGCCACACGACCTATTTCTTGGCTAATCTATTCTTTTGATACTATTGTAAAGGCGCTATTTAATAATTGACGTCTGTGTTTATTTTCTGTTACTTGGCAACAGGTACTTGGTGACTGGACTTAACGCGATCTTAATTTTACAGGTTTTACTTCGAATGTAAATGATATTGGAAACGTTGTATTCTTGTAGTTAACAGCATAGTTAAGAAATATTTAATTGTGTGCAATTATTTACCAACAATTTTACGTAATTAAGAAGACAGGAAAAGAGGGAGATTCCAATAATTAAAAGTTTCTGGCTATTAATGTTTCATTATCTTAATATATCGCTCTTTCCCTTTAGAATAATAATATTTATAGAAGTTTCACGTCTAAGGCGCCTAGCTGTCCTTTAGGGGTTTTCGTAGGCGTTTCTCAAAATTAAAAAAAAAATTGTGCGTGTCAACTTCGATGCGTCACTGGAGTTTACTCCGTAATTACGATTGTCTTGGAATGTATAAAATAGGTAACACTGTATATAAATATGAATATCAATATCATTTATAAATATATATATATATATATATATATATATATATATATATATATATATATATATATATATATATATATATATATATATATATATATATATTACTGTTAAGATAGCGTCTTCATGACATTTTTTTTAACGGGATAATATACAACCTATGCCCATGCTGAAGGTCCTCTCTAAATATTTGTGAAAGAATTTTTGAAATCGGATGAGCAGTTTCGGAGATTACCTCCTACATCCAAACTTAAAAAAATTAACTTTTTTATAACATATGAATTTTTTTTAACGGGATAATATATAACCTTTGTTCATCCTGAAGATCCTTTCTAAATATTGGTGAAAGAATTTTTGAAATCGGACGAGTAGTTTTGGAGATTACCTCCTACATCCAAATTTACAAACTGTTACACTTTTTTTAACGCTCTGAACTTATGATTTTACTCCTCGTAAAACTTCGTATCGGATGCTATATATAAAAACCGATTCTTAAAGTGTAAACTCAAAATATTAAACATCTTTAGGGTAATCGTAGGCGTATGTCAAAAGGCAAAACGGAAATTTTATAGGATCGCTTACGCGTCCATCTGCCCATCTGCCACAGCCGATTTTCTCAAAAACTATGCAAAATTTATAGTAATTTCTCATATTAACCCGCATATTTTGCACTAGCTAACTTTTTTAAAATAGTCATGTAATTAAATAGGGGCTAAAAGAACGATATTAAAAATAATTTAATAAATAACGTGAGATATAATTGGAAACAGCTCAATGCAAGGAATATAAAAACATAATTATACATAATTTTAAATCGCATATTTAAAAAGATATCCTAAAATGTATACGGCGATAGAAGAAAATCCCGCCATGATGACGAAAAAACGGGGTTGAAAAAATTTTACTAAAAATTGTAACGATTATTCTAGATCTTATAATTTATTAAATATGCACCTTGCAATTTGTTTACTCCTCTGAAAGATATAGCAACCAATATATTTACTATGTGAAAATGAATTTTAGTAACTATTTTAACAGAAATACTATGTATCATTAAATGTTTATAAATTTGTACGGAACCCTCGCAGCACATGTTCTAGTAGGGGAATAGAAACCTATCAAGTACTAATACTATTATTCTACTACTTACTATAATTCTACTACTTCGTTATACCAAAAAATATTATAATGTATTGGTAAGAAATATTTTCAATAATTCGTGCAAAATTTATTTAAGGATTAGATTCGCGCTGAGTGATAGCATTAAAAATTAAAGATTGTTAACAGATGATTATTTAAAAGATTTAAAAGTAATGCCGGATGGGGGGAGGGAATCACATCCAAATGAGCGACAATTTCTGTCGAAGTAATTTCAAATTTCAATAACTCGGCTAAAACATCATGATCTCATTTTAAAGATATAGGATGAAAAAGTTGCCATATTGATCTCATTTTAAAGATAAAGGATGAAAATGCCAGTCCCGCTCCGAAATTACTGGTGGCCCCCGTCGCGGACTCCATGCGTACAAGGTGAAGCACAGATTTTTTTTTTAAAAGATTTAAAATCAATGCCGGTTGTTTAATGAATTTAAACTCTGATCATTGTCCAGTTTACCTAAAAGTTAGTGACAAAATCTATGAGAAAGAACAAAAACTAACTCTGATTAACAAATACACTGATTGGAATTATTTTAATCTTTTACTAGAAAACGACATTAAATTAATGGTACCAGTTAAAACTATTAATCAATTGGAAAAAATATATATATCTTTACCACAGCTCTTAAAAAAATTGGTTGGAATAGTATGCCGGTCCTTAAAAGAACAAAATTCCTTTAGTTGCTCCTAACAAAGTCACTGATGAAATTAGAAACAACCTCCAAAGTTATTATATCTTATCACTTCTAACAACTCTTCAATCTTACCTAACTAATCGACCCTTCCGGATTACATATACATATTTGTACTCAGAATTGAAGCTGATTAAGGCTGAGAACCCTCAGGGTGTTGTTCTAGGTCTAGTTTTATATTTGCTATACATTAATTATATTCCAACAATATTATGTCAGTCACTTTTGTTGTCAATACGGCTCTCATAGCAGTAGGAGATATGTGGAAGGTTCAATTAGAAAATTGCAATCTTCTCTCAAAGTAAACCAAAACGACACATATCGATTTCATAAACAAAAAATAGCACAATAATTATTCTTCATGAATGACCTTAAAGTACCATATGCCAACACAGCTTAATATCCTGGTATGACACTTGACACCAAGATTCGGTGGAAATAACATATTGAGAAGAAACGCGATGAACTCAACATCAAGTTCAGAAAAATGTATTAGTTGCTTGGATCAACGTACAATAAGCTTATATTATATAAACAAGCTTTACACCTTATTTGGAGCTTTACCTATATAATAAAAAATTTCAAAATAAAGTTCTTAAGAGTGAAGCTAACACATCTTAGCATGTTTGTAATTGTGACGTCCGTCGCGATCTTGAGATTGAAATGACAGAGGATATTATTAACAGATTTGATGGTTCTCACCAAAATGGATAAACCAAAGGATAAACCATTTGAACTTGCCAAATATTAGAACACTAAATGATCCAATGGAAATATATTAATTTTGACAATTCATAGTATATTAATTTAGAAAGAAATTAATGGTTATTAATGTAACAGAAATTGTAAAAACAAAAATTGTTTGAAACGGTATTTATAAAATACTGAGCTGAAAAATGTAGTCGCCTGTAGTTGGTAACCGAAAAAAACTGGAAAAATGTCGATGTAATCATTAATGAACACATTCGTTAAAAACTTTCGGATGTGTTGCATTAATGATACTACTTTCTATGATATTCACCAGTTAGGGTGTTTTTCATTTGATTCGGTTAAAAATCGTAAATGCTGTATTAATACTCATAGAACATTTTATTTTGCATTATATAAGATACTTCTTAAAAAACCTATTATATATAGTAGTTATATAAAAATGGTAGCTTGAAAACCTATTATATATAGTAGGTATATAAAAAGGGTAGCTTGAAAACCTATTATATATAGTAGGTATATAAAAAGGTAGCTTGAAAACCTATTATATATAGTAGGTATATAAAAAGGGTAGCTTGAAAACCTATTATATATAGTAGGTATATAAAAAGGGTAGCTTGAAAACCTATTATATATAGTAGGTATATAAAAAGGTTAGCTTGAAAACGTATTATATATAGTAGGTATATAAAAAGGGTAGCTTGAAAACCTATTATATATAGTAGGTATATAAAAAGGGTAGCTAGAAAACCTATTATATATATAGTAGGTATATAAAAAGGGTAGCTTGAAAACCTATTATATATAGTAGGCATATAAAAAGGGTAGCTTGAAAACCTATTATACATAGTAGGTATATAGAAAGGCTAGCTTGAAAACCTATTGTATATAGTAGGTATATAAAAAGGGTAGCTTGAAAACCTATTATAAATAGTAGGTATATAAAAAGGGTAGCTTGAAAACCTATTATCTTTGAAACCTATTATAGCTTTTTTCATGAACGCCACATTACTCAAATGGATCACCCACCCGCTTTAATTCAACAATTGATTAATTGACAATTTTTTAAAATGTATTAACATGATTTTAAAATTCCATGAGATCAAAAATTATTTCCGCGTTACATATTCGATATATATATATATATATATATATATATATATATATATATATATATATATGTATGTATGTATGTATATATAAACTCCATATTCTTTATTACCTTTTTATATATTTTATGTAAAGATGTGTATATATTATAATTTAAAAATTTCAGTCCTAGTCATTCAAGCGTTATATTGATAATCAAATGAATCATATCTTAGTCTTATTATTATAATTAGTTTCGATTTGAATCAATTTTTCCAACTATTTATTCTCGGTGTCCGGAAATAAGTGCCGGATAAAGAAGGACTTTATTCATTGACTGAAAAATAGTTGATTGTCATTAAAATAAAATTTGAAAGATGAATTCTTTTCAGAAACTTGAATAAAATATTCATAATTATTTATCATCTTGTTCATACACATGATGCTTGAGCACATTATTCAGCGCCGTTCAGGGGAATAACCCGCAAAAAGCAATGAAGACATGTAGCAGCCCGGGTAAGCACCATGCTCTAAGCAAGTATTGGGTGTGTTAAAAAGTGTTGTGTAATATTTCTTTCACACCCAATTAGAAACGAATACTTTGAGAAATTGGCCAACGAATAACATATTTCTTTGTCCGACATTTACTCCGGACACTAGGTATATATATATATATATATATATATATATATATATATATATATATATACATATATATATATATATATATATATATATATATATATATATTCAGTGATTGTTGCAACAATACATATTGTAATGACAAGCTACTCTAAACAATCGTTGTTTTGCCTGCAAAATATTTATAACTTACAATAGAAACGTCAAGTTCTGTGAACTTGTGGCAACTTCCTTAACCTATAGACAACGAAACAACAGCGAAAAGTCATCGCGCTGTCTTGCACACACGACCCTTTGAAGTTATTATACTTATATGAATACCTTATGATCTGTGTGTTATATTTTGACGTCACTTGTTGGCGAACAATTATGTTTCAGTGTTTAACCGTGAAATTTAAAACACAACGTTGGTTTTAGTTCCATTCTTCACAATTAAATGAAACTACGTGATGTAGTATTACTTCTACTTTCTTTAAGTTCTTTAACACGACCTAGGTTTCGTTGTATTACAACATCTTCAGGTGGGCTATTAGCAAAGATAATACTACATCACGTAGTTTCATTTAATTGTGAATAATGAATTTCTACAAAATTAACGCCAAATATATTCAATATTAGTTTCATTCATTAAATACATTTGTACATAGTTTATTTTTGTCACGACAGGTCGAATCAACAGATTCTGCAGATGACACAGCATCGATAGACGAAATTCTAGAATTTACACACAGCAAAGTGATCACAAAAATACTCCAAAATGCTGACGACGTTCGCAAGTATCAAAAGCCACATTAAATTCAACCCCTCGAAGCCGCATATCGACAATTTCATCTTCAAACTCCACTACCGCATCACCTTCCTCATGATGCTAGTCTTCACCATACTAGTCTGCAGCCGGGAGTACTTCGGAGAGCACATAAAGTGTATAGCTGATTCGGTCCTACAACCTGTCATACACACGTTTTGCTTCTTCACTTCCACCTTCACTGTTGTAAGTACAAAATTTCATAAATTTTTGTATGAAAATTTTTTTACCCATGTAACATACACAGAGCCCAAATTATCTTACTGGCTTACTGGCCTTGGGCTACGATCTGAAAGTTCACTCACCCTACTTATTCCTAAACATACCTCTACGTCTTACGAAAAATCCTTCACTGTCCAAGCAGCAAAAATTGGAATCACCTGGATCTGACGCCAAGAAAATCACGTCCCTAAATATTTTGAAAAATCGAGTGAAAAAGTCCTGCCTTTCCTGAATCCTTTTCCTTTGTGCCCTTGTCCTTTCCTGTCTTTCCCACCCCAAATCATGTCAATAGTTAGTATCAATTATACTTCTGTATTTTTTATTTTTTTTGTCTAATATACTACATATTATTTTCCATTCTGAAATCTCTTAGCGTCTAACAATTAAATTTCAATGCCAATTGTCATGGTTGACTGGAAGAGATTTGGTCATGTAATAATAAGTTCGCTATATGTACTATGCATGAAAGTTGATAAATAAACATACACCAAAACGAAACTCAGAGTTATACCAGCCTGTCTGTCTTTTTGTCTATTCATTTGTTATATCTTCATGGAAAAATTATCCAAAATGATTTCAATAAAACTTCGCAAAGAGATAACTTAACACTTGGAGAAGGATACAGACTATGTTATATCATAAAAATTTTATATGGCAAACGCTCCAAGACAATGATCCTGACTAATATGGACATCAAATGGAAAGGACTGGATTCTACATGAACACAAAAGTAAACAATTTATTGATTCCGACAAATATAAAATTTATTAATGTACGACGTATGATTATAAAGTGACACACTGATAAATGAATAATGAAATAAGGGCGTACTTATTACTGACTTGCCATATTTTATACTAGCTTCATCTCTTGTACACCCTTGACCATGCTTTTAAATAATACATACATAATGTGAAAGTGTGTAAACATATTCATCTTCTCATCTTCGGGGTACGTCGTGTTGTTTCTAGTTCGTAGTGTCGACGCCATTTTGTGAACATTAAAATCACGCAATTATTTTGTATATTATTAAGATTTTATTTGGCATGTTAAACTCACAATGGCATGTCACAATTTTGATCTTTTTTATATTAAGATTTTTTTTTCTGCCCTAAAGGAAGAAGCCCGAAATTATATTGGCTCCCGCAAATTATGTTTTCTCGACAAAATTCTTTGCTGACCCTCGACCGCTCACAACGGCTGTCGTAAGCAACTGACGCTAAGATGTGTGCATGCACATATTTTACTGTGGAAGTATTTTGTTTATCTAATATTATCTTTACCCTTCACATAGTATCTACAAATAAATAAATAACATTATATGAAGTTGTACACTTTAACAATGCGTTAATAAGTTTCATATTAACGAGATTGTGTGTACGCAGTTTTCAACGGAGGGCGGTGAAGCAGAGGAGGGGGGATTGCACACGGTAAGCGATACCTATCCGAATAGGCAGACACGATGAGGCATATATCGCTGACGGACGTGTGCGCTTATTAAGAATTTCCTCCAAGCCGAATTTCAAAATTTTATAATAACGTGCTTTAGCTACACGATCTTTACAATTGGAAAATACCACATACGGAAGCAGAACAACATCAGAATTGCAAAAGGAAGATATATCTCACCCTTGTTGAAAATTGTTTGATACCTGATATGGGCCAATATCTGATCGCGATTCTGGAAGGCTGGTGTCCCACCGAAAATCGTAAACATCTTAAAAGCCGTCTACGACAAAATATGCTTCTAAAGTCATACATAATAGCCTTATCTCTGAGGATACTCCAATGCATGTTGGTGTTCGATGAGGCTGCCATCTCTTGCTGCTTCACTTTTTTATTTTCTCGATGGCATAATGCACGGCTCAAACAATGAGAATTGATGTAAAATAATGTTCGTATCATCAGAGGTCTTGAAAAACTTAAACTATACCAATGAGCTCTGTCTATTGAGCCATTATCATGTGAATATGCAAGCTAAATTATAAAATTTGTGGAAAGAAGCAGCGTATACTGGGATCAAAATCAACATGCGGAAGACTCAAGAAGTGAGAAGTAGTGTGAAGGTCACCACACCGTTACTGCTAGGCACAGAGTAAGTAAAATGTATCCATCAATTTAAGTAACACGGGAGTGTCACATCAGAAAAGAGAGAAACTGAAGAGAAGGTCTCAGATCATCAAAACTAGGGCAACTCTCGGCCAACTCCGTCCCACGTGGAAACAACACGGAGAGTAAAACCCAGAACATTCCGGTCAAACGTCAAAGCCGTACTGCTACGCGAACACAAGGTATGGAAAACAATAAAAGACCTCCCAAAGCGACTCCAAATTTCGCCGACTGCTGCCTTAGATATATTCTCCGCATATCTTGACCCGAGAAAATATCTAACCTAGACTTACTGGAACAATGCAAGGAAGTTCCGATTGAGCACCAAATAAAACCCCATAAATAGAAGTGGATTAGCCATACGTTCATAAAGAAACCCGTCCATATCTCCAAACAGATATGGATTGAAACCCGTAAGGGAAGAGGTAATGTGGAAACAGACTGTGCTGACGGAACTGAAGAATATCGACAATAGCTGAAGTGAAGCAATTCTTGATACACAGGACCGATCAGCGTGACGAAGCACCGTGGATGCCCTTTATGGACGCTCTCGTTGATGCCTCGTTGGATTACCAAAAGGATATAAAATACGACGACGGACTTAAGTAATAAAACACCCCCGAATTATTGAATAAGCTCTTATAACTAGATTATTGAATAAGCTCTTATAACTAGATTTTCTACTCTATATCAAACTCTAACCCTAACAGGTTCGCCATTATAATAGCAGTCTTGTTGGTCTCCACATTCTGCCCCATCCTGGAGTAGGCCCTGTGGGCGTCGACGAGGCCGTGCGCTACCACGCCTACTACCAGTGGGTTCCGTTCGTGCTCTTCGCACAAGCCATCATGTTCTACATACCGCGATATGTGTGGAAGAAGGCGGAAGGTAAGAAAACCTATGTGTACATACATAATAAAGTAATGGGACAAAAAATCTATGTTAAAAAATAAATAAAGTGTAGGGAAGAAACGAAAAAACGGAACCCTTATAGGTCACTTTCTTGTCCATCATTTATCTATCTGTTACTACGTTTTAGAGACCGGCTTGTGGAATTATTACGTAATTAATTTTTGATTTTTTTCATTTTTTTAATTTATTTGTACATAGCTACTTAGTAAGATTAATTACAATATAATATAACAGCACAGAACCCTTAGGGTGCTAATTCTGTTCTCACACGACTGTCTTTTATTTTACATTTTTGTGCCTATCTATTTGTTTGTTTGTGCGCATATCACAGAAAAGTTACTAAATTTATTTTAATATAATTTTTGCTATAGTATAGTCTAAAAATCCTGAAATATAATGAAGTAAATATTATTTTAATGCATTGTCAAAATATGGAGAAATAATGCTTATTTATTTTTTATTTGAACTCATGTCGCATGAAAATTACTACGTCAATCTAAGTGGAATTTTTATTGCCCTATTTTTTAGAGTCTAGGAAAAATTCAATCTATTATGAATAGGATCAGATCCTGATCCAGTGAAATTGATGTCCCGCCGACGATCGTAAATACATTATCCTTATCTAATGAGGATATCCAGGTGCACGCGTGTGTTCGGTGTATCGGTGCATTTGCACTCTGAGAGTTCTGTACCGTATTAATATATTATTGTAAAACTTATTAAGTAGGTGATTTACAAATAAAAAAAGACGTAAAAATAGTCAGTTTGTCAGTAATAAATCCACGTAGATTTTAATTAGAAATTAACAATATTCGATTACTTCCGCAATGAAACTTTCCTATCATATATCTGTGAGTAAGAGTTCCTTTCGGATTTTGAGGTGTCTGAAACACAACAAAATCCGAAAGGAACTCTTTTATAAGAAACATCAGAGTTTATTTCGGATCCTTAACTGTTCGGTTTATTTATTCTCCTACGTAAAATACATTCGACAAAATTTTTGCTATTTCAGCAATTAATTTCAGTGAACAAGAAAAGCAGATGAGAGCTTAGTATTATGAAGACTGCAATAGACCATTAGTTATACAATATAAAATTAATTATCTATTACAACCTAACAATTAAAAATATAATCTTTTTGTAATATTAAATATATTTGGCGTTAATTTTATAAAAATTCTTTATTCACAATTAAATGAAATACGTGATGTAGTATTATTTCTACTATCTTTAAGTTCTTTACCACGACCTAGGTTTCGTTGTATTACAACATCTTCAGGTGGGCTATTAGCAAATATTGATTACGCTATATCCATCATATTCCAACCATCTTTGCTAATAGCCCACCCGAATATGTTGTAATACAACGAAACCCAGGTCGTGGTAAAGAATTTAAATAGTGGAAATAATACTACATCATGTAGTTTTATTTGCTTGTTGTAATAATTAACCTAAGAGCAACAAAATTGTCAAATAATTTAAGCATCAACATGGATAGGAAAAAGAGAAAGAGTAAGAGAAAGCGGAAGAATGTAGTGATGGGGAATAAAGTTTGAAATATATTTTTCAGACAACATTAATCGATGTTGCATTTCAAGTATTAGGATCAACTTTATTCCAGAGCTTGGCAGCACGTGCAATGATTTATGTACTCGTAGAAGATACTGTTAAGTTTAGTATATTTAGGAATGTGGAAGGATCCAGAACGTAATCCAAGACGTCTTTAGAATCCATAAGATGGTCTAGAACAATGCTTTAATATATTTAATAGAAGACATATAATGTGTAAATTGCTACAATCACATATTTGTATCCAGTTAAGACGAGACCTAAATTCAGAAATAAGGTCATATTTTCTCAGGCCAAAAGTATTGTAAATACAGAATTGTTAGAGATGTTCTGAGATTATGGTAGCATACATCATCATAATCAAGCAAGGGTAGTAAGAAATTTATTCAACACACGATTATATACTTCCAGTAGATGCATTACAACCATCATATTCCAACCATTTTGTGAAATAAGGCAAGAAGCAGGTATGTTCCACTTCTTGACAATGAAGTTACAAATGAGTACCTCATTGACTGACGTTGATATTTTTTGTAAAAATATTTTAAAACTATTGAGTAGGTTTAAAAAAACCTTGTGATGAAAAAAAAATGCATATAACAAACAATTAATTGAAACTTCCAAATAGGAAAAAGTGTCAATTTTTTTGTTCATTAAATTGAAAAAGTTATTATGCATTTAGTTTCCACACAAAAAAATGTGAAAATTATAATATGCAATTTATAAGTTACATACTAAAAATATTTAATAAACTCCCTCATAATGAATGCTTAATAACTGGCCAGTGACGTCATAAGCCAGTTGTATTTTGATTGGGCGTTTTCGGGCGAATCGTAGTTCGTCAGTTTTTAAGTCGTTATAACTTTGTATTAAAAAGTCCTAGGTACGATATATTTATTTTAACCGCTTTTACTTATTCTATTCTAGTAATAAAAAATATAGTCAAATACCCTAATTCAAAACTTATTGATAGCATAAATGTTTACTTCTCCACATTATTAAGGTAACAACTGCATTATAAACGTTGGCTAATATACTTCTTCCATTCGTCTCCAGGCGGAAGGATGAAGGCACTGGTCGACGGCTTGCAGATGGCAAGTCTGTCTTATCTGGAGGCTGATGTGACCACGTCCCAAGGCAAGGTGCTTTCCAGGGAAAATCTCAACGAAAAACTGGATGCCATCAGAAAAGATATCATTTTAAGGTGAGTTTGGAAGAATTAATTAATTGTGAGTCATGAACGATTTACCATTTGATCGATAGAAGAAAGATCGGCGAAACAAATGTTCCTGATATAGTACAAGAAATATATGTATATATATATATATATATATATATATATATATATATATACATATATATATATATATATATATATATATATATATATATATATATATATATGGGTACAAGATTTAATTACTAAATACTATTTGCAATATAAACCAGGAATATTAAGTACCAAGATATAAGGATTACCAAGATTGCCCCAGTAACTAAATAGACCTGAAAATGCAATAATTGGGATTTTCCCGCGACGTTCTCTCATATTGTTACCTTTCTTTGTAATATTTTTTTCAAAAACACTCGAAAAATCCTTTTCTTTACGCTAAGAACACCAATTTTGACGATCTCTTACATTATTATGCCTCTTTCAAAAATGTTTTACAAATAAATTTGTATACTACCTAAAGGACTATTTCCAATGATGTAACCTTAGCGTTTAATATTTAAATTAATGATATTTGCAATATAGACGAGGAATACCAAGTACCTAGATGTAAGAATTGTTAATATTATTAGTCTAGTAACAAAATATGTAACAACATCTGGAGAAGAAGAACTAACCCTGAACTTTATAAATTATTTAAAGAACCAGATGTGGTCAAATACATCGCAATTCAGAAAATAAAATGGGCAGAGTACTTGGGCAGAATGAACGACAGTCGGGCAATAAAAATATCTTCTCAGCCAGACCATTGGACTCTCAAAAAAGAGGAAGACCTAAACTTAGGTGGCTCGACTGCCTGGAAAAAGACTTAAAAATCTTAAGTGTAACGAACTGGATGTTTCTGGTCAAGAACAGGAAAGCTTGGGAGTCGATTCTGTGGAAGGCAGGGGTCCATCCTGGACTGCCAAGCCATTGAAGAAGAAGAAGAATAAAATAGATCTATAAACACCAATTTTGACGATCCCTCACATTGTTATCTTTCCTTAAAGAAATATTTCTAAAATGCCTTTTTACTCTACTCAAAGAGTCCTTTTCAAAGATATGATCTTAGTACCTCTTGTCTAAATAAAGGATATTTTCAATACGGATGATGAACACCAAATACTGAAATAAAATTCACACCAATTTTGATTATCTCTAAAATCGTTTCTTTCTTTCAAAGAATATTTCAAAAACATATTTTTACTCTACTTAAAAACAATTTGTAATAAAATTATCCATAACTTTAAATAAAATTGTATTTTCGGATCAAATCATTAAATAACATGTGTAAAAGGTGGCTTATTTCTTTTTGAGAGCTAGAGACCTCCGAGAGCGTGGTTCCAAAAAGGACGCCATTCGGACTTTATTTATCCTATATAATCCTTAAAAATACTGACTTGGTGTCTATAAAAAAAGGTAGCATGATGGAATTAAGAAGGGATAAAGATCAAGAGTAACCGACTTTTCAAAAGACCCTTGAAATATTATTCTACAGAGAGCGAATTCACAATGTCAGGATGCAGTTGATTCCAAAGTTGCAACTTGGACTTAAGAAAATTTCATTTGAAAGATAATCGTAAATTAATAAAAAAAAAATAAAACTTGCGCAAGTTGAATTTTACCAATGCCACTACGTTAATAATATTTTATAAACAATAACCTCGCGACGCTTTATTATGAAAACGTTTTACGCACTATACGTCTTGCACGGTTAGCCGCCGCTATATGAGAAAGAGAGATAGGCATACCACTTAGCTTATCCATTTCGCATTTTCTTATAACGGCGTCTCTCTCTACTGGTCGCGCATGATGGACAGTAAGTAAAAATTTTAAGTATGCGACAAAGATTTGAAAAATAATCTGATATTTTCCTATTCAACCAAAATACGTCTTTTAAACCATAGCTTCTATCTATACTAAATGCTGATGATTTTAAATTAATTTTATTTTAATAATTTTAAAACCACATAAAAAAATTATTACGGATTCTCTTATAAATATGCTATCGTGTATTTTTTAGTATTTACATCAATAATTTTTTAATAATGTATCCACATTATTTTTAATAATTTAGCCAGCTCACGCAATGGAAAAATCAATTTACTAAACCCAGAAAAGTTTTCGATGAACGACTTAATTAAGTATGAAAATAATGTCCTAAATCTTTCATAAGTTTTCAAGATTATCACGGACAGATAGTTAAACGCGGTCGAGTGCTTAATTTTATTTAAAAGTACAGATATATAATAAAGTCACATAGTTGAGAAAGAAAAAGAAGTATCACAGGAAAGTTAACCATGTCCTGTAGTTACAGGTCAACCAAGAAACCATAGAACATCGTTAACTTTATTTTACTGTCGCAAGTAACTAAATAAACCGATTGAACGGTCCACGCAAGTAAGCTGTGAGCAAAAATCTAAAATGATATAAATTTTCAGATTAACAAAAAATTGCCCTAAATTGTAAAATTGAAAATACTGTTTTTCATCATTAACAATTTGTTTGCTGAAAATTATAAATGTATCAATTTCATTCAGTTTTTATTTAATTTCCCAATAAAGTACCAATTTAATTGTGCAATTCCGACTTTCAGATTACGCCACTCCAGGGCGTGGTCGACCTGGCTGATCGCGTGCGAGTTGGCTAATATGCTTAACCTCATGCTGCAGATTTGGATCACGAACCTCTTCCTGAACGGACTCTTCATTAGCCTCGGGCCGAGCATCTTCGGTGCCGACTTTAACGGGCCTATGGACCCATTGGACACAGTATTTCCTAAGGTATCCACTTCAAGTCGAATTGCAAATGGATTAAATTTGAAGAAATCTCGAATTTAAATTATATTATTCAGTAAATTCATTTCAATTTAACTTTTTAAAATTCCGTAAAAAAAAATCGTCCGTCATTCCGTCTAACAAAATGTTTACGAATTTAGACTTAAGAGCATTGATTTTTGAAAGTTGACGTCTCCGATGGAGATCTCAATTTATTAGAACAAAAAATTTAAAAAAAGATGTTTAATGCACCCCATTCAGACGTATAAAGCGGTCAATACAGCCGTCTCACCATAAGAAGCCATAGGTAATCATTTATATGCGTATCGCGTCTGCATTTCAGAGGGGAGGTTAAGTTAGCAGTGGAAAGGTAATCATCTGTTTCGCTCTCGATCTTTCTCAGGTGAGAATAAGGGAACAACTGACTGGTTTAGAGAAGTGATAATTTTATCACTTTCGTTGAAAGTGATAATTTTATCACTTTCGTTGAAAGTGATCATTTTATCACTTTCGTTGAAAGTGATCATTTTATCACTTTCGTTGAAAGTGATCATTTTATCACTTTCGTTGAAAGTGATCATTTTGTCACTTTCGTTGAAAGTGATCATTTTATCACTTTCGTTGAAAGTGATAATTTTATCACTTTCGTTGAAAGTGATAATTTTATCACTTTCGTTGAAAGTGATCATTTTATCACTTTCGTCGAAAGTGATAATTTTATCACTTTCGTTGAAAGTCATCATTTTATCACTTTCGTTGAAAGTGATCATTTTATCACTTTCGTTGAAAGTCATCATTTTATCACTTTCGTTGAAAGTGATCATTTTATCACTTTCGTTGAAAGTCATCATTTTATCACTTTCGTTGAAAGTCATCATTTTATCACTTTCGTTGAAAGTGATCATTTTATCACTTTCGTTGAAAGTGATCATTTTATCACTTTGTTTTCTCCATTAGATGGAGGAGTTTAAGTTCAGTGGTATTTTCAAATTAAATGGGACTCAATTTATCATATTTAATGTTTACTAGTCTTCTTCAGTATACACAGACCAGATTTCTCTACTTACACTGTGAATTATACCATAGTTTTCAAATAAATGGTTTTAAAACTATGACGGCATTTCTAGCTAAGTAAAATTACATGCAGTGGAAATAATTTGACTAGACGAAAGTTTTTTTTGAAAATAAATTTTTATTTAATTATTAGAAAGAGTATTATGAGTAAGGGAAGTAATAACTAAACTTGAGATATTTGAATGCACCTAATGTGTGTCTATGTCTTCTGCGTGATTGTAAATGGAAAACTTCCTCCAGAAAAAGCTGCTTATATAGTCGAATCCTTAACGATCTCGAAGCTCGATGCAAAGCTTTCTTGTCGCAGTTTTGTATTAAAAGTTTACTAGTACATGGGCGGTTTGCAGAAGATCCGACCTCGTGGCGTGTATTTGGCGTGTATCGACTATTTTATCTGGCGGGAGGTTCGGTGGGAACGTTACTGATCGAAAATTATCCACTTGGCTCAAGGGTTTTGCTTCCATCAGTCTGTCGGCAAGTACTCTTTACCTCAACGAGGTAAAGAGTACCTGCCGACTAGTATTTTATTTTATTAAACAATTTGTATTGGGATTCATTTTTACTTAGATATATGTATTTTAAAGATAGGATATAATAAAGATGCAAAAACATACAATCAAGGTAATGTTTTCCACATTACCCCTATTTTCGCTTTGCACAACCTGATAAAAAGTATTTAATTTTGAGAAAAGTTATCCGCACGTATTTGTTTATTTGTTTAGAGCTCAACAATTGCTGTATCTATTCAATAAAAAAATTGGAGCTCAAAAATTGCTCTAATAAAATAAGTGAAACGGATGCAGCAATTCTTGAGAGGCTCCTGAATTGGTGTATCTGTTTCAATAAGACAAGTACGAGTAGAACTCGCGTCCTGAGATCTCCGTGCACTTTTATTATATTATCGCAAAGTTTAGTAAGTATATATATATATATATATATATATATATATATATATATATATATATATATATATATATATATATACAAAAAACATAATCAAAGAAACGAAACTTTGAGATTGGGACCATTTTTTAACGGGTCAGTCGAGATATAGACCTTAGTATTTAACATTTAATTCAACGTGATACCTCTGGCAATTCGCGAGAAAAAGGATTTCGACATATATACTATCGATCTCTGCCTCTCTGATGTTGCAGTTCGTTAACGTTTTATTCCAAATCTGTAAAAACAGACCGGTTATGGAGTCACCTGGATATCTGCCTGTCTGTCAGAGGCAATTTTGTTTGAGGCCTTTTGATTTAGAAAGTTAAAATATAGCGTAGTTGTAGAAATCAAAACCCTAAATTTTAACTTTATAATTTAAAATACCTACAAATAAATGCCTGTGGTAAACAGGCAGATATCCATTTGATACAATTAGAGACATTAGAATTGGAAAAATATTGATGGTTGAGAACTGCTGTAGGACAGATCTGTGCTAAATAAGTTTTCACGTTGACAACGGCAGGTCATCCAGATGGTACTTTATAAAACTTCCATTCTCCCATCAGGTTACCAAATGCAGGTTCCACAAGTATGGCCCCAGCGGCGGGATCCAAGAACACGACGCTCTCTGCGTGATGGCACTCAACGTCATCAACGAGAAAATCTACTCCATACTCTGGTTCTGGTACCTGGCACTCTTCATCCTCACATTCTTGGGTAGGTATTTATGGGCAGAATAATACTCAACTTTGTTATGTTGTCAGTTCATGGTGTATAGTCTATTTTTTAACCAATCTAGTTTTACACCCTTTCTACACACAGCAAAATTTCATAAGTACTGAAGATTTAATCTCTTTTATATGGTGTTTTCAAGTAAAACTTCATTTATATTGATATGTAAACTTTGAGGGGTAATGAAGAATAGAAGAGATATCTTGGCGTACGCTGCTTAAACCGTCAGAAGTACATGGAAACAATGTACGGCGAAACTGTTCTTCTCAAAAAGTTCTGCAATAAAGTCCGGGACAGTATATATGTATATATTACATAAAATTCATAATAAACAGTTTAATGTTTAGAAATCATAATACATAAAATTCATAATAAACAGTTTAACGTTTGGAAAACATAATTATTCAACTCAATTGTCTAAAACTGTCTTAATGCAGTCATTCTGTAAAACGTGTTGTTGACGGAATTCGCTGAATTTTTGTATATTATTCAAACTATAAATATCTAACTTATTTTAAAATTTGAAAATTATTTACCGTTTGCTTTTGGTAAAAATTTCTCTCAAATTGTACTATTAACATTACAGGAAAAGTAGGTATTTCACCACACTTAATTTAAAAAAAACGCATTGAGCAATTTGTCTAAAAAACTAACTCAAATTATTTTATATTACATTTTTGGACAATAAATATTTACCGTATAGTTTTAGTAAAGATCGCTCTCAAAAATTGTACAATTAACATTACGGAAAAAGTGGTTATTTTACCACACTTAATTTAAAAAAAACGCGTAGAGCGATTTGCCTAAAAAACTAACTCAAATGATTTTATACTACATTTTTGGAAAATAAATGTTTATCGTACAGTTTTGGTAAAAATCGCTCTTAAAAATTATACAATTAATATTACAGGAAAAGTAGGTACTTCGCCACACGTCGATAAAAAAAAGCAAAAAAAATAATTGTTTCACAAACTTTTAAAATTATATTATAATAACAGTTTGAAAAACAAATAACAATAATTTTCAATAAAAAAAAAACGAATAAATTGAAGTTACAACAGCATTTCACTTGCCTTCCCTTGTCGGGGCGAGACGCTACTTAATGCGCAAAGATGA
Source organism: Druceiella hillmani (assembly GCA_039881145.1). Taxonomy (NCBI): domain Eukaryota; kingdom Metazoa; phylum Arthropoda; class Insecta; order Lepidoptera; family Hepialidae; genus Druceiella; species Druceiella hillmani. The sequence continues at coordinate 3,480,866 of JAYKKI010000073.1, read as the reverse complement.
ATACGCACTTTATCGCGATTGAGAGCATAACGAAAACTGAAACAGCCTAGGCTTTTTTACTCGTGGCCTGCTATTTACTGACACTGAATTACTGACACTGGAGGGTGGAAATCTATCCATCCCTCACTACACCCGTTACTGACGTGTTTCGCTTTTAGTTACGGTCTCGTTTGTCAATATATGAACTTACACTACCATAGCATAAGAAGTTTCACATCTATAAACCAAAATGTGTATAAAATTCAGCGTACTAGAAGCGAAACTTCTATGTTTACGTAAATACAATATTTTATATAAACTATTATTAATGCAATATCACATGATTTATTTAATTAATTTGTTATATAAATTCAAAGTAAAGAGCGTACACCGTAGCATTTATATGCCACAGAATTAAAATTTTTACTTATTTCTAGAAACAAAATATTTTTAACGCAATTACTCCTAAAATATTAATTGTCGCAAAAAGGCGTTCCTCAAGCTGACAGGTGACACAGACCACCCAGAGCCGCCCCATTTTGATTTTATACTTAATATAACTTCACTAATTAATCATAATAATCAAAAATGGCTGTAGGGTGTTTTCCAAAAAAAACTCCCTACCGATTTGACTATAGTTTATGCACTAACAATAAAACGATGTAGAGGGGCTATCCCCACTCTTATTGTGTTCATCACACATTTCCATGGGGCGATATTAATTGAAAAAGAAAGAATATGCATCTCAAGATATTATGATTTCAGGATATTGATATTAGAATACCTTTTTTCCAGGACTTGTCTGGCGTCTCTGCACGTTTATTTTCTACAGACGATCGACTCGTTTCAATGACTTCCTTTTCCAACGGAGCAAGAAATATAAATTCGACCCCTGGGCTATGAAGGCTGTCAGAAAGGGCTGCCCCTACGGCGACTGGCTGTTTCTTTACTATCTCTCGAAGAATATGGACGGCCTAGTGTTCAAGTATGATAATTTTCGATTTTCTTTTTTGAAGGAGTTTTCATTTCGAAAAGAATTTAAGGATAAAAACAGTTCGCGTTTTTAACTAAAGCTAAAAGTAGGAGTAAAATGAAATGTAATATAAAAATACTTGTTTTTTTTCATGGATCGACTCTGTTATTCCATGAAAATTTGATTGTAATGTGAGTGATTTGTTGTAAGATGAGCTGTCATGTTTATAATCTAACGGTTAGATTCTAACCCAAAAGATCTAGAGGTATAAGTTTCCGTATTGTAAATGGCTTTGTCCGTTTGACATATTATAATTTCTAATTTCAGAGGAGATGGACAAATGTCTATACATAAAGAAAATAAAAAAGAAACTCCTTAAATGTTTTATTTAAATCGTCAATCAGGCGAATGAGGAATTTTGTACTTTCTTATGAGAAGTAAGGTTATGAAAAATTCATAATAATTATAAAGATTTTCATAATTACGGTAAATGAGAAGGTGGTAAAAAGAACAATCGGAGACCATTATCTGGGAATTTAAAATAAATGTAAAAATCACAATTTATTTTATATTCATAATAATTATAAAGATTTTCATAATTACGGTAAATGAGAAGGTGGTAAAAAAGAACAATCGGAGACCATTATCAGGGAATTTAAAATAAATGTAAAAATCACAATTTATTTTATATTCATAATAATTATAAAGATTTTCATAATTACGGTAAATGAGAAGGTGGTAAAAAAGAACAATCGGAGACCATTATCTGGGAATTTAAAATAAATGTAAAAATCACAATTTATTTTATATTCATAATAATTATAAAGATTTTCATAATTACGGTAAATGAGAAGGTGGTAAAAAAGAACAATCGGAGACCATTATCTGGGAATTTAAAATAAATGTAAAAATCACAATTTTTTACAATATATTCAATAGTACTATACCTAGGTATCCCAAATTTAGTATATTTTAATCGCAACCACCATCCATGGACTATTTTATTTAAATTAGAATAAAATACACTTACAAGTATAAAAATCTATATTTCTAAGTAATCCACCTGCCAGGAATGAGAGCAGAATAAAGTTAACGGTGTTCATAACGCATTAAGAATTCAACAACCTTTTTTTTCCTATTTCTCAGACAACTCTTCGACAAATTGGGCGAAGAACTCAGAAAGATGGACGAACATAATCATCAACCTAGCGACGACGTCTTCGATACTATTGATAAGAAACTGTTGGAAATCGATGGACGTGTCGATATTAGCGCGAAAAGCGCAGAAACTCTAGAGAAAAAGTGAACGAAAAAAATAAACAGAAACCAAAATTGAACTTGTTTGGATAATTTCGATTTGTGTGAATGCGATTCGAAAACGTAAAAAGAGCAAACTAAACGTGTAAAATGGTAAAACACATCGGACATATTTAGTAAAATTTTAATAAATATTTTGACTTTATTTTCTATTTATATTATATTTTTTATTTTGTGATTAACTAGAAATTAAAGAAATTTTTTGTTGATGAATTGTATAATTTTAGTTTAGAATGTATATTAGGTTTTTGTTACGTTATTTATTTACTTTAAAAATCTTCAAGAGTTTAGGCAAAAACGCCAGAAACAATGAACATTCATTTGACCGTGTCACTCTCAATAATGTAAACGCTGTAACAAAATACACTTTAAAATATTCTAAAACACTAAAAGAATACAATAAATATATGAAATTGTATGAGCACAAAACTATAACGAAGTTAGGGATCCAACATCTGCAGAAGATAAAAAAGAAGAGAGGGTCACCCACGTAAGCTCACAGAGAAAATGAAACTTCTTTATTGATTCTTTTCTTTATTCATGTCAGTTAATCATTTATAATAACCATTAGTTTCTTAAAGTATATTCTTTTTCTTTGTCGCTTTGATCTAATGTTTATTTTAATTAATTTATAGTGATATTCTTCACAATTAAATGAAACTACGTGATGTAGTATCATTTCTACTTTCTTTAATTTCTTTACCACGACCTAGGTTTCATTGTATTACAACATCTGTTCTGGTGGGCTATTAGAAAAGATTCCCCTGAAGATGTTGTAATACAACGAAACCTAGGTTGTGGTAAAAAAATTAAAGAAAGTAGAAATAATAATACATCACGTAGTTTCATTTAATTGTGAACAATGAATTTCTACAAAATTAACGCCAAATATATTCAGTAACATTCTTAATAAATTTTCACTCGGATTTATGCATTATACCCTACACAAAAGTAAATGCACGATTAAAGGTGTGAAACTTGGAGACAACCTAGCAATCCATCGACAAATTAGGATTTGAATAAATTTTTGACATTCTCGACCGCCATGTTGTTAGCGCACGATCAGTTCCGCCATCATACGGTCGAAAGCGTCCGACATTTGTTTCTTTTGAGCGTTACACAATTTTAACGCGACAGAATAACTTTGATGTTACTAAAGAAGTTTCGTTTCAACAATCGAAAAGTAGGCAGTGGCAACTGTGTAGCAGCTTTCAACGTAGTGCTATGCCGGTTCTGCATTCCATATAACAAATTTATCAAATTAGCAACAGATGGCGTTGATTTTCTTAGATTGTTTTTTTTCTTTTTATAATAGAACATAGTGCAAATAATATCTAATAGATGGCGCTAGCTTCTTACTAATTACTTTATTTCATGTATAGGAGAACACTTAAAATCTTTATCTATTCATTCGTCCGTTTGTCTGTCTATCTTCCAATTTTTTCCAAAATGGTGAGAGTTGAATTTAATAAAGTTATATTCAGTGACAAGAGTGAGTATAAAGTTATAAGAAAGGAATTTCGCATAGTTGTACATAGTGACAAAACTGAATATAAAATACATGAGAAATGAACTTGTCAAATTTATACTTAGTGACAAAAAGGAATGTAAAATATCTAAAATACAAATTTGGCTAAGTGACCTGGTGAAACCTGGTGAAAGAAGTGAATGCAAAATATATGCCAGATAAATTGGGAAAAATTGTATTTAGTGACAAACGCGAATGTAAAATATGTGAGAGATGATTTTGTCAACGTTGTACTTAGTGTTAACTTGAGTGAATGTTAAGTATATACGTCAAGAATTTGGTGATGTAATACTTAGTGACAGTAGTAAATACAAAATAAGTGAGTAAAGAATTTTTGGCAAAGTCATGCGAGATGAATCTGCAGTCTGTAGTTCAAATTTCAACATTAGTTTCACTAAAAATGACAGATGGCGTTACAGGAATTCTTATTACATGCATTGACCGATAGATGGTGTTAGTATATCGTCATGTGTCAATGAAACGATATGAATTTACCTCTTAGCGTTTCATATATCATATTCAGCTCTGGCCGGACTTGCGTGTCTCAAATCCATATCCTGGTCCTGTACGGAGGACCAGGATATGGATGAGACACGGAAAGTGACCTCCGAGATCAGCAAGCAGTGTCTGAGAAAAACTTTCCATATTATCTTGTCTGAAACAAAGAGCTGATGCGGAAAAAATACTGTCATCCAGATCAGAAGGAGAAAATGAATTTTGATTGGACACAGTCTCCGGAAGAATCAAGATACGATAGCAAGCCATATTTTGCCTTCAAGCTTTTTCTCTTAGGTAGGCCAAAGACATTATGGAAGAGAAGCGTGGGTGAAGAAGCCAAGAAAGTGGGAAAGTCGTTTAGGGTGCTGAAGGTACTAATTCGTAACAAGGTCCGCTGGCAAAGTTTCATCTGGATCCTGTTTTCTTGCAAAAAGCGACAGAATTTGAGTCAAATCAAATAAAGCTTTATGTCTCAATATAAAAGAAATTTCAAGTCAAACATTTTTTCTCGTGACGTCATGCCACCAATATTTTCACAACCTTTTGCGGCTATGCAAGCAGTTGTATGAATTTCCTTTGACTTCCATTTTAAGTTATGGTAGGAAAATACAAAAACTCAAAGTAAAAATTTCCCGAAAGCAGACAAATCTGTTAAAAACGCAACAGTGAAGAAGATAGGACAAGGAAATTGAATCATTAGAAGTGAAACTTTTATATTCTGTTTGTATGATTGGGTGAATGTTTGTCTGTGTCGCACTATCTGACGACTAAACCAATGGACTGACTAGATTAAAATTTACTAATTGCCAAATTTCTGACGAGAATTTCCAGCCGTGATTCAGCTTAATACTTCTTACTTATTTAATACTTTTTACAACCTCAAATTTAATGGTAAAAATACGTGGAAACATATGAAAAATTCTATTTTCTCAAAAACTTATAGGAGAATTTTCCAGCCAAACAATATTCTGTATATGTTTTTCTAACCAGAGTATCTCTGAAACGAAACCTAAGTAAATTACACGTGTTAACACGAATATTTTATGAGTTTTTCAAACCAGAGTGTCTCCGAAACGAAACTTAAGTAAATTACACGTATTAATACGAATATTTTATGAGTTGAGCTATTAATACGAGTACCGTAATAGCACGTCAACAATACAAATATTTTATGAGTCCTGCAATCAAATCAAATAATCAAATTTTATTGTGATGCTACAAGAAATATATAATTAGTCTTGCCTCTGAGGAAAAGTATGGCATTTTGACAAATTATTAAGTTTTGTACACTTATTTTATTTATCAATGTTTTGTAATTGTAAATGATAATTGAAAATATGGAAAAAGTCAAAAAGAGAAAGAGAGCTACAAATATGCTAGGATTAAAACTAAGCTAAATATGTAAGTTCCATATTTCACAAACCTTCTCAAAAGACAATGGCAAAAGTGTAAATAGTGTTGAGCTCAGATGTTACCAAAGTAAGCACGATACTCTTAAATATAGGAAACCAAAAATAAGCTCCGTAATTGTTTTGTTTAAATAGTCTATCTAATGTTTTATTCTAATCTCAAAAAATACAATATTCCCCTTTTGTCCAAAAAGCGTAATCTTGTATTTTTTATGAAAAGTCTGTTTATTTTTTTTTTATTTAAATAGTCTATCTAATATTTTATTCTAATATCAAAAAATACAAAATTACTCTTTTTAGATAAAAGAGTAATCATGTATTTTTTTATGAAAAGTCAGTTTATTTTTCTTCATCTTTAAATAGTCTATCTAATGTTTTATTCTAATATCAAAAAATACAAGATTACTCTTTTGTCTAAAAAGAGTAATCTTGTATTTTTTATTAAAAGTCAGTTTATTTTTCTTTTTATTTAAATAGTCTATCTAATGTTTTATTCTAATATCAAAAAATACAAGATTACTCTTTAGTCTAAAAAGAGTAATCTTTTATTTTTTTATTAAAAGTCAGTTTATTTTTCTTTTTATTTAAATAGTCTATCTAATGTTTTATTCTAATATCAAAAAATACAAGATTACTCTTTTGTCTGAAAAGAGTAATCTTGTATTTTTTATTAAAAGTCAGTTTATTTTTCTTTTTATTTAAATAGTCTATCTAATGTTTTATTCTAATATCAAAAAATACAAGATTACTCTTTAGTCTAAAAAGAGTAATCTTTTATTTTTTTATTAAAAGTCAGTTTATTTTTCTTTTTATTTAAATAGTCTATCTAATGTTTTATTCTAATATCAAAAAATACAAGATTACTCTTTTGTCTGAAAAGAGTAATCTTGTATTTTTTTTATGAAAGTTTGTTTATTTTTCTTAATGCTTTATAATTACTACTTGTACGGTACTTTTTCAACCAGAAATATGAAGTAAAATGCAGTCTGTGCCCTGTTGTATGTTCTATACAGAAATGTAGTAAAAAAGCTACGTCAAACTCGAAAAGAACGTTCCGCACCTATTTTTAGTAGCATTTTTTTTGTTTTTACGAAGGAGAAGAAACTATTGATCAAACCAGTGTATCGGTAAGTAAATGCACAACAGAAGCGAAGGTTCTTACGCTTTTGTATATAAACGTGTCTGTCTCTATCTCTCTCTCTCCCTCCCTTTCCCTCACTCTCTCCCTCTCTCTCTCGTTCACTCCCTCCCTTTGTCTCTCTCTCTTCGCTCCCTCTCTCCCTCTATCTCTCCGCTAAAAACCAGATGCTTCTCAACATCCGTCTCTCTCTCTCTCTCTCTCTCGTTTTCTCCTTCTCTCCCTCCCTTTGTCTCTCTCTCCTCCCTCTCACCCCTCTATCTCTCCGCTAAAAACCAGATGCTTCTCAACGTCTCTCTCTCTCTCTCTCTCTCTCTCCATTAAGAATCAGAAGCTTCTTAGGAACAAGACCAGTTCAGCAAAAATGCGAATTTACAATTTTGTTTTGTTTTAAAAGAAAGAATATAGGTAAGAAACAAAGTATCAGCTATATATTCTTTCAATTAAAACCAAAAATATCGGGAAATTTACATTTTCACTAAACTAAACTTATATCGCTTTTTAAAGAAGTTTCGCTTTTCATCGTTGCGTTCGCGGCGTTTCTCTTTTTTAACTTAGCTGCCCATCCCAAACATCCGCTAAGAAGCTTCGCTTCACAACCTTCCAAATTTTTTCCCATTCCTCAGTTAGTCTGTCGCAGCTTAATAGTTTCTATCTCCTGTAATTATACCTAGTGGTGTTAAATATATTGTATAATAATATCAACTCCTGTTGGTTCCTGAGTAAAAATAAGACGATTATAGGCAATAATTTTTTCCGTACCTTATTCCGTTTTCGAAAGACACTATTTCAACGTTACCGCAAGGGTTAAGCGTCCTGCAGTGCGCGCACACCGAGCGTCGCGCAGTATCATCAAAGCAACGGCGGTTAACACTTTTTAGGACTACGAATATTGAGCGAAACTTTCATTTTTGCAGAATGAAAAATTTATTAGATCAGTGTAAATGTGTTGAGTTTTTTTTTAATTAAGGTCCATTTTATGGAAATGAAAAAAAAAGTCAGAAAATGTAGAAATGAAAATATAAACTTACATATTTTAGAGAAAAATCTGAAAATATAATTTGTGCTGTAACAATTAACCTGTAAATTATATAAAACCTATCGCGTTGAAATATTTAATGATTATCTTGTGCAAAACATAATCCTTGTTTGGAAATAAAATCTTTTTCTTTATTTCACGTCCAGTGCAGGGAAAACGTTGATTAAAAAAAAAACATTTTTACTGCATCAACTTCTTCTTCTTAAGCACTTAAGCACTGTCTCTCCAAGCCTTCTCCATCCGACCCTATCTGGCGCAACAGCCCTCCATCGGTTTACTTCCAAAAGCTCTAAGACTCTAAATCCCATCCAACCATCTGTTGGGTGGTCTTCCTCTTCATCGTTTTTCTTCTACTTTTGAAAAAGTAATTGTCTTTGTTGGGGATGTATCATCATATCTAAATACATGATCCAACCGTCTAATGTATAAAGTTTAATTAACAACTAAAGAAATGAATACGCCGAAAATTTATTTTAATTTATTCATTTTAAGAATTTAATAGTTTATAGTGCAAATAAAATTTTTACCGAATTCGAACCAGCTTGGCAGGCTTTACAATAGAAAGCCAGCAGAAAAATAAAATGGTGGACTACTTATCTGTCAAATAAACTATGTAAATATATGTTTAGTGAGTAACTTCATGGTGTCGATTTTTTGTTGCCAATTTTATCCTATATTTTTATAATTTCACTCTCATCATTCTCTCGACGATTCGCCAAAAATAACCTATAGGTTTTGATAACGGTATCAAAAATAAAAATACGTTATAAAAATTCATATCTTGTTATTACGTAAACCAAAAAGTTGAGTTTTTAACGGTAACGTAAGACCCCAGCTTCAATTGCGACTTAACATCTCAAATTAATTCTGAGAAAAAGAGTTTTAATGGACAGACGTACGAATGGACAACAAAATGATCCTATAAGAGTTCCGTTTTTACAATTTGGGGACCGGAACTCTGAAAACGTGCATTTTGGGGTTAAATAGGAAAACCTTTCTAAGTTCGCCCTTCTTCCATTTCAAAATTCCCACAATTAGAAATGTTAAAAGCATCATTTTTAAATTAATTATTAATTAATTAGTGTATAATATAACCATTAGGAACTATTAGAAAAAGGCTATTAAATATTGCAATTAATACACAAGTACAATATAAACACGATATTAAGAAAAGACATTCCATCGACAATAAAAGACATTTTGCATTCAATTTTTTTTATTCTTCTCCACGACACGAATTGCGCCATTATGCAAAGCCACTCTCACTTTTTTCTTATTTTTTTTGTATGTCCACACTTTCGTAAAGCGCCATTCATAATGCCAGCCGCACGTTCACGTTTTTGTTCGCCATCTTTTATTTTATGTTTTACGTCACAAATAAAAGACTCGCTAAATAAATCTTATTATAGTATAGGCTTTTGTTAACCGCAGCCCCAGGGGCCATTCTATCACCTCCGTAGCACTTCGCCTTGCCCGTCATCTAGGATACGTCTTATAAATATAGCTTATAATAGCTTCGTAACCTAATTAGCTACAATAATGGTTTGTACACAAAAACCATTTGGTATAAACACCCTACATGATGTTGAAAATTTCATCAAATTAACCTAGTAGAAATCAAGTTATAAGTGAACAGACCGACACAGAATCGTTGCATTTTATAATTTATAAAGACACGAAGCAAAGCCAGGACAAGCGGCTTTGCCCAGGCTCAAAAGAATCATGACTGCATTTCTTTTATCTATCTTTTATGTGTAATAGTTATTAATGGTTAGTGGTTTCTCAAAAACGCTAAAATAGGTTTTTTTAATTATTTTTTTATTTTATTTAAACTTTGTTTTTTTCAGATATAAAGGTATTCAAGTTTTAAAACTACCGTTTATTTAGACAGCATAGACCCAAAAGTCGCGAGCCTTGCAGGCGACTGGTACACAACATACATATTCATGCTAGTTTACTCATGAAAGTTTATAAAAATTAATAATTGTGTACTTGGGTACAGAACACTAATTACGCAAGGCTCGATTTGAAAATAAAAATTTATTTCGTTTATCATGTAATGCTAAATTCTACAATAATTTATATTATTTAAAATTGGCAGATATAGGGTGTCATATCTTTACCACGAGCTTGGACCCATAAACCCACTTAACAAAGCTTTTAAAATTGAGTACTATATAATAATGAACTTTACAAAAACTGTGTCTACAATTTAACTATACGTAAATACCAAATATATAAATAATATGTATACTTCAGAAAGATCCTTATTGAATCTAGTATTTAAATACAATTAACATCGAGATTTTATAAAAAAAAAAACAAAATTACCTAAATCTAATTAATAATTAAATTGTAATTAAGAAATAATTCAACTTAAATTTGGCAACAAGTTAGTACCGTGTTGCCACGAAAAAAAAACAAAGAAAAATTTCGAGACAAGGATGTCAACATATCCAAATCGCGCCCTCTCACTCGTGCCTCGTTCGAATTTGAAAGTCGAATAATATTTGGTCTCGTTCGGTTTTCGAACACTTCATTTTTTTCAAATTTCGAATGCACAAAAACGCGGCAAGATGGCGGCGGTAGCGACGATGGAGCCGCACAGTCCGAGGAAAGTTTACTCTGGTGTGTTGACCCGCGACGCGCAAGGCGCGGGACGCTCAAATTTTAATTAATATGACGACTGCGTTAATAGCGCCTTCACTCGTATGACTTCATAATACATAGTTTCAATATTTATGTTGAGCGCTTTTATTAACAAACAGGTAAGAAATAATACACCAATTATAAAATATTTATTGTATTCACTAAATGTAACGCTAATGTGATATGCATACATATTTCATTTATGTACTTTTTATAACACGACTTTCAATCCTTAGACAACAAATGTACCTAGATTATAACGTTAATGTTAATAATCTATGAGTAAAACCCAAAATAAAGATAAAATAAACAGAACCCTTAATAATCAAATCATTCATTAGACAACCTAAAAATTTTTGACTCTACTAGCTTTTACTTCTAAAATATAATTCTCATAACATGTAATATTACTTTAAACCATATTCTTTGTTATAAAAAAACATACAATATTATTTCTGATCATCACGCAGTATATAAGGATATACTTCAATGTTCATCTGTGTAGAGGTCATAAATACGAGAGAACAGCATTTGAATTGCATATTCGCTGTGGACATCTAGACAAAACCTAAAAAGATATTAGAACCTAAAAGATGGCTTTATTGGTTTTAGGTTTAAAGCAGTGACTAAACAAACATTGGTTTTATATCTGATTGTTTTGCATCATATTGAATTATTTTTTTTAAATGTTGGTTTAATGATATCTCTCACAGCATTTTGTTATATTGCTTCAAAGGTCATAAATTATTTCGCTAAGTTTCTAATCTTATTAATAATATTTTGTCACCAGATCAATGAAACGTGTCGAAAAATAAAATATAGACAAATACATCTCAGACTTAACCTTCCGTATAAATAGTACTTAAGTATAAAGATTATTTTTTTGCGTATCTGATTATAAGGTTAATCTAATTAATCTGATTATAATAAATATAATTTTAATATAAGCTACAAGTATTCCCAATTGCGGCTTAAGAAAGTTAAAGCGAAACAGGTCTTCTTATTTTGCGCTACAGCCCTTTGTGAGCCCTAGCCTACTTCCTATTGCCCCTCCCCCCTCCCTCCCGGTATTTTCTATCGAGTGACTTCCTCTTCCAATTTATAATCTCTCACTTCTTCTCGTCTATTATTAACATATTTCCAGTGTAATAACCTTCTTAAATTATTATTTTCATTTTGTGTTTCTATATGTTCCAGCCGTGAGAGACATCACAAAACCTGAACTGCTACTGCAGGAGGAAAGGGAACTCCTATAATAAATATAAGAAAGTATAATAAAGATGAGTATGAAGTAAAAATTACTAATCGATTGTAGTGTTAATTTCCAATATGGGTTAGGTTATTTAAAGAGTATATATATGAGTTATTTTTATATATTATAGCATCGTCTCATATAATTTAAATAGTAGTTTCTAAACGCAACACGAAAAATCGTATTTTTAGTAATCGCCATTAAAAGCATAATTAACATAAATTTAATAACATGTTGATAAGAGATTTCAAAATCACAGAGTTTTCAAGTTTTTTATCTCAAGAATATTATATGGATGAATTATCTTGAACAAGGTTATAATAAACTAAACTATTTGTATTAATAATAATTAACGCAATACCATTCTGGCAAATTGCAGAGGTTGATAGTTTGTTTTTCTTACTTATAGTATTCGCCTCTATTGACTAATATCATAACTTGTATTCTTCTACAGATATTTTAAAATTATTATTTTGTCCTTTTCCATATGTTTTTTAACTATTACATAAGCTTCTTATTATTAATACTTCCAGTGCATATCTTCACTATCTCTCTTTGTAAAGTATAGAATATCCAATTTTACAATTAAGGAATGAAACATTGATAACTGATAACATTTATACCCTAGTATCTATTACATTACATACAAACGAAATGTTAAAAAAAATCAATAACGAAATAGGAATGTGTTTTTAACCAAATTATCGAAGTATAAAAAATCAAGCGTACTTGCAGTCAATTGTGATGCAAAAATCATAAAAGTGATTGCTAGGAAGTTCGTTCAACATATAATAACAATAATACTAATGTATTAACCAATGTAACAGAAATAAAGTAGATTCGCTATTCATTTAATTGCTAAATAAACAAAATGGTAAAATTACAAAAGTCTGAAACTTAAATAACATGACCATATAACGTATTAAAACTGCAATAACTTATTTATGAATCAGTTATATACATGACAATCCTAATTATATAAATATGGGTCAAAAGTAAAATTGAAAACGGACTACATACTGCCAAATAAAATTAAATCCTTCTGTATCTATAGATACTAATTAAAAGTAAAACGTTCAATGTCAAGTTATTTTGTCTGTCTTTTGCTCCTAATTCAGATCTTATAATTTTTGTTACGTAATTAAGTAACTATAACCACTTTTCTAAAATGTTTAATATAAAGGAGGAAAATGTGATATATCATTGGTTGCATTTACAATCCTTTCATAAAATCTTATCAACAGTATAACATGTATATTTTTATAATAATCACAATTTAGAAATCTTAGAATTTGTGGTTTTTCCTAGCAAGCAAAACTGGAATTAAATATTATATTTAGCATCCCGTAGTGTGCGCCTTCCAAGAATTTTGGTCTTGTGTAGTCTCGACGGTGGGCAAGTTCCCGCGCCGTACGCCAGTTGCGCGGTCGTCGGGGTAATATCGATTAGCATGGACTAGACATTCTATTTTATTATTACTTTGTTATTGAGTTTCTTAACTTGACTATTCGGCTGTAATTATAGACCGCCTTGCTCTTGTAACTTAAAAACGGATGATTCGGTGCATGCGTATTTAAATTTGATACAATTTGTCTTGAATGTATTTTAAATAAATTAATAAAATGAGTATATAAAAAAAATCTAGCATTACAACAGGCCGTTTGAATAAGCTAACATATCTTTAATCCTTTCTAGTACAAATTGGAAAACATTTTTATTTGTATCTTAGCAGAAATTATTTCAACGTAATCTAAGTAATTTCATCCCTCTGTAGCTTTTTAGATAATATATTTATTGTCTAATAAGTTATATTTAGTCTAACTCTCTGTTATAGCTGTCGAAACTTCTTCTACTGGGACGTAGACATAAATGATAAAGAGTTAAATGTTAAACGAAAAGGTTTAAATTTCAATTTTATGAAAAACGTAACGAAGTAATTTCGCAAATAGTTTTGCAAAGCAAACCATATTTTTGTTATAAAAGCAATATTTATTTCCTGAAGGTTTATTTGGATTGAATTTTCTATAAAAAATATATTCACGGAAAAATTATTTTTTCTGTTTTATTTTGTAAGTAGTAATATCTTAAAAAATCTTTCTGCGTATTTCCATAATAGAATATTTTAACACTAAAATATTTTGATTAATAACTTTGTATACGATAGAACTTGTTTATATGCAATAGTTTGAAATGAAACTTCTTTGGGCGCATAAAGTAAAATATCGAGGTCAAATTTTATGCAAAGTTTTCATTTAACGTTTAGTTGTAACATCTGAATGTAATGAATATACCGCAAGAAGGAGGAAAAATATGTACTTAGCTAACAACTGTGAGAGGACAAGAAGTGTACACTTGCGCAAAAGCAATTAAAAATATTACTCACTATTGGTATCAGCTGTTTTGTACGTTAGGTGTGTCAAAATTTGACAGTTTTATAATTTTGTTCATTTATTTATAAATTTATGATTGATTATAACTAATGTCGCGTATACTTCATCCATTACAAGACTAACAATATATCTACTTAATTTATTTATAAATTCGTAGTAAGCCCGCATGTATAGTTTACAACACGAACAGTACATCCCGACTTCCTTGAGTTTAGGTCGCTTTTTGTACTTGACAATTGTCCATGTAAATTTATGTAAAAATTTTATTAGGCCTTAATATCGATTTGTAATGACATTTTACTAATTTTCTGAATATATACGGTATTAAAATCTTCTTATGTGAATTTAATATAATCTATTGACTTACACTTAGTACATTTTCTCTCTCTCTCTTTCTCTCTCTCTCTGTCGTTTTACCCCTTATTATATACTTACAATTCGAGGTGTCAGAAGCAAAACTTACTATATACTTACAATTCAGGTAACAGAGGCAAAACTTTTTAGTGATTAAATTTTGATCTGAAAATATAAGGGATAAAACGGCAAACAGAGAAAGAATATACTAAATGTAGTACAAAATTTGTATAAAAAGATTTTAATACTATACATTCAGTAAATTTGATCAAATGTCATTACAAATTGATGTAAATACCTAATACGATTTTTCATATAAATGTATGTAAATAATTGTTAATAAACATAGCCGCAATACCAGTACCAGAACGGCTGAAAGAAGTCGGGATGCGTTATTCCTGTTGTGAATTACACCTATAACAACTATATGCGGCTTAATTGCTGATTTATAAATTAATTAAGTACATATGTCGTTAGTCTCATAATGGATGATATATACACAAAAGTAGTAATAAATCAAAGATAAATAGGTGAATAAGTCGACAAAATTTTAATAGTTTATTTTTAACACACATAACGTGCAAAACAGCCCATAGCAGCAGTAAACGCCATTTTTGTTTGTTTTCGCGCATACATACTCTTCTTATATAAGTCTATCATGTTTATCTATCTCTCTCGGTTGTTAGATAAGTATCTATTTTCCACCCTCCTTGCGATAGATTCGTTACACTCATACGTTACAACAAAACGTTGCATTAAAAAGTTACATTAAATTTGATCTTGACACTTTATTCTAATAAGCACAAGGAAGTTATACTTCAATAATATACGGAGCAAAAGAGACATTAAGAATTAAGTGCCGCCAGGTGAAACTTAGTACGCGAAGCTGATGGGAGCTCGGGGTCATGAGAACAAGATGGATTTCGATCAGAACTTAGGGAAGCATCGCTTGAAGGAGGCATTCATCATACCGATAGTATAAAAATTAAAATAAATGAATACTCTTAATAATGAAATATATATATATATATATATATATATATATATGTGTATATGTATATGTATATGTATATGTATATGTATATGTATATGTATATGTATATGTATATGTATATGTATATGTATATGTATATGTATATGTATATGTATATGTATATGTATATGTATATGTATATGTATATGTATATGTATATGTATATGTATATGTATATGTATATGTATATGTATATGTATATGTATATGTATATGTATATGTATATGTATATGTATATGTATATGTATATGTATATGTATATGTACATGTGTATATATATATATATATATATATACAATTATATATATATATATATATATATATATATATATATATATATATATATGTATATGTATATATGATTTATAAAAAAAATGATTCGCCAGAGAAGTCTCTTAGCGTGCGCTGCTTAAATTACTTGTTGCGTGGAAACAATGTATGGCAACAGTGTTCTTCTCAAAAATGTTTTGTAATAAAATTCAAGACGCATTTGTGTACGAATTACATAAAATCCATAATTTCAACAAATACATTTTTTTCACAGTGAACCAAGTTTCTAATAAACAAGTGTAGCTCACGCTAATTCAGTAAATATCCATCGACATTCTAAAGAGACTGGCCACGTTTTCTGTAGTCGGCGAAGGGAAAAAAAGATAAAAAACGCCACAAGATGGTGGACGATTGTTTATGATTTTTGGCGCAGTTTCAGCCTCGGGCGCCATTTTGCAACAATTTCTCTTCGGCTATATCTTGTTTAGAACAGGTTGTGCGTTTTTTATTAATCATTTGATCTCAATCTGTATTTTAATTCAGATATGCGCAAGATAAGGTAATTATTTATATAATTGGTTAGTACGCAACGTTTATTGCAAATGGATTTTTTTTATTTCATTTTGTTCGCGGCTATTAGTTTTTAATAGATATTAGTTTTGCTACATGCACTAGTCAGTACCGATATTTCTACTTTAAATAATTTCAATATATTTTTTTAATGGACTTGTCATTTGATTTATTACCGTTAGAAAAGTTTGGGAATATTTACGCGATTATATAATACAATTATTTGGACATTTCCAGTTGAGCTAAACATTTGAAACTTGGTATTTGGATTTTATTTGAATTAGTATCTGACCTTGAAAAAGTACACTTTGCCACATTTTCGACTAGTTAATACAAAATTAGAAAAATTTTAAAAATGAGTAGTGAGTGTACCTTTATATTGTCGCTTATGCAAATGAGCCATTGGCGCAGGGAGCACTCTGAACTCTGAAGTACAGAAAGTTCGAATCATAGAATAAATATTTATTTATTAGACTAAAAAAAAACGATAAAATCCATCAGTCTAAATGCTGACCATACTTAAAAAAACAAAGCAATATGAAAAATATGAATTTAGGCTTGTTTCTATATTTTTTTTAAATTTTGTAACACCATCCAGGCTCGTATTATTTTATTATTTATATATTTATAGCAAGTAAAATTAATTATTTTTAATTTTATTTTCTTTCAGCTTTTAATTAATTATAAATGAAAAAAAAACATTTTTATTTCGCCTTCATATATCAAGCGTTTTCCTAACTAAAAATTCATTACAAACAAAAAAACATTTTCCGTAAAATTTTGCTATGCTTGCTTTTTTTACTGACATATAGGTTGAAATGTCATTAAAGTAACTGGCAACTTTTTTTTTGGTAAACCCAGTAACGGACATAGACTTTCTTATGATGAAATTAATAAGTTGTTAGCGTGAAAAAAACAACCACATACTTAATGATGAATACAATCTTATGAAAATCACATTGAATTCTTTGTAATTTTAACATTTATTTAAATAACGCCACTTTTTAAAATCCCTATCGTTGTATGTTCAAATTAATGCACTATACAGCATTATATTTTACACAGTGACCGAATTGTAAGGAGCGATTAAAAATCGACAACTAAACCATAAAATAAAAAAAAAACGTAATTTATTTTAAGTTTCCACATAAAGTATAAAAGTTAAGTTTACAATGCCTCTTTAGTAAACGCAAAGTTAAAATAATTATGTTTTTTCTTTTTTTTTATTGTATGATTTAGTTGCCGATTCTCAATCAATGCTTGAAATTCGGTCATTGACCTAAATTAATTCTTGTATATATATATATATATATATATATATATATATATATATATATATATATACACACACACACACATATGTATATATATATATATATATATATATATATATATGTTTGTGTGTGTGTGTGTGTATATTAACCCTCGGAAGAAACTCTTTAAAATTATTTCGATCGATAAGCACATGGGTATGTAGCAGCCTGCACTTTCGATAGCGTGTGACTGCTTATTTGGAATTCCAACAATTTAATTTTTTTCTTTTCCATCAATATATGGTAGAGGCTAAATAACATAGACCGTCATGGAGACTGCCGACAGAAGTGAAAACTTAAAATTATAAAACAACAGTATTTTTTTAATTTTCAAATTAATTCTTGTATCAAAAATTTAAATTTCATAATTTTGTATATTAAAATTATTAACATTAGACTGGATTTTACATCTATCGGCACTCCGAGTAACATTTTTCTATATAAAAATATTTAGATCACTGCGCACTGTTGAACGGCACAGTGATTCTCCAATTTAACAATTAAAATAACAATCAAACAAACAAAATTTGAACAATACACTAGTCAATTTAATTTTACTTGTATCGATATACACAGCACTATATACAGGTATACTGCTGTTACAGTAAGTCGGTGACGCGAACTTACAAGATTTTAGCCATCCAAAAAGGATCCAATGCGCACATCATACTGTCGGGTATATATAGCTTGTTTTGTGTGTGCCAATTTGATACCAGACCAGTAGATGTTATATATATATATATATATATATATATATATATATATATATATATATATATATATATATATATTCAAAATATCGAAATGAAAATACTTAATACAATTTTAAAACTAGGACAACTGTGTCCAAACTATTGGACATAGTTAACCCAGAGCTTTTTTGAGGGTTGATACGACTGAGAAGTAAAATACCCACATTATTACTGAATAAGAATAATCTTTTCAACTTTTCTCATCAAGTTAATGTTAGTGAGGATTAGTACTAGTCGTAAATTGATAGTCTAACTTTCGTACAACATTAATGAATGTAAAGCTTAGAAAATTAAGTACTCACGCTTATGGCAAATCAAGGTTTTTCCGGAAGTCTAAACATTTTCAAATTTATGACCCGGTAATAGAAAGAGAGATGAAAATGAAAACATAAAAGTTCCATCCTTAATCATTTTTAATTTCCGTATCTCAAAAGGTATAATGAAATCCTTATAAGATCACCTACACGTCCGTCTGTCCGTCCGTTTTTCTCAAAAACTTGACGTAGAAACTTGAAATTAGGCACGAATTATAAAGCATATTAACCCTCACACATCACAATAGCTACCACATATGGGGTATTGTTTGAAAGGGCTATTTATAAGGGTTACAATAATATTTTTTTCATAATTTTAGATATTATATATTCAGAGATATACCGAAAAACAGGCAAAAAACGTCACCCCCCCCTCCCTTAATTCCAAAAGAATTGGCGACGTATACACAAACTTATAAAAAAACAAGGTTTTTAGAACCTATCGCAAAGATTGTAGGAATACCATAACGATGATCCTTGATGTCATAGTTTTTAAGATATTCATGGTAATATATATGTTTTCCCCTAATTAATTATATAGATATTATTAAAAATTGACTGCCGTCTGATGCTGCCAAGTAGATGCAAGTTTGGCTTACGAAAGCAACTAAGATCTCGACTCATTAGCAATAGAACAAAAATTATTATGTATAAAATGCTAAATTAACTAGCAGCCCTCTATGGCAGCAAAAGCTGGACATAGAGCAAGCATATCCAAAACAGACTACTAATTTTTGAAAGAAAAATACTACACAAAATCTTCTGTGCTATCCAAGAAAGTAAGTTTGGCGAATTCTTCACAATAACAGAATTTCTATCGATATAAACAACCAGACATTGTTAAAGTCATCAAATCAAACCGAATGAGAACCAAGCTACTAGCTCTCAACATACCAGGAAACGGAAAAGACCTGCACTCAAATGGTTTGATGATGTCGAGAACGGCTTAAAAATATTAAAGGTTACCAGCTGGAAAAATAAAGCATCTAATAGGTTCCGAAAAAAAGCTCGTTGGACGGCTCTGGCCTGCTCTAAACCACAGTGCTTAGAAGAAGAAAATTAAATATTCATTACGCTAGAAAGTTCGTATTAGTGTCGACTTATGATAAACAAAATAATTTCACTTAAAATGAGCTACGTTACTCTCTATACGCGAGCTAAACTCGCTTTTGGCCGTTTTTTAAAAACACGATCGCAAACAAAAAATGTAGTAAACTTAGCGTTACCTGTACGTAGTTAATACATTCAATACGGGCCACATACATGTACGGAATCAAATTTTCTTCAAATGAATTATCTTTTTGCAACGAATAATTTGTTTTTATTTTTCAACTTAATTTGCGTCTTTTAACACTAATCTCTTAATATGCTAATAAAAACGTAAATTGCCAAATATTAAACGTAAAGTAAATAGCTATTTTTCACTAGCAAAAGGAATATTTAATTCGATTATTTTTTAATCAAATTAATCAAAGGGGCTTTATAATTCACATTTAAATGAAACTACGTGATACAGTATTATTTCTACTCTCTTTAAGTCCTTTACCACGACCTAGGTTTCGTTGTATTACATCTTCAGGTGGGCTATTAGCAGACCAGCATTTAATTGAGAATAATGAATTTGTACAAAATTAACGCCAAATATATTCAATATTTGAAAACAGCCTTTGTAATTGTTAAATACATTGTTTCTCATGTTTGATGAAAAAAAAAAACATAAAAATTATTTTTTTCTCAAGTGTACTTTGACTCCCTGGGCACGTAAGTATAGGTTTCATTCATTGAAAGTGTTAATTTTCACATAGGTTTTAAAGCTAAAGCGAATGAAAACGAAGCCCGTTGGCTCCATCTAGGGCTTTTATTAAAACAGGTTTAAACGAGCGCAGTGAAATGCGGAATAATCCATAATTTCGTAATATTTAAATTATATAGCTTTTTATATCTTTACACCCTCTCATATTTAGTTAGGGTAGGCAGTGATAATGAAATACCCGTAATCGCTAAAATTTACCGTCTGATTTTTTTCACATTTTTTTGAACATATATCGATAGAAAAGGAATATATCGCAAACGACTAAATAAAAAATATAATCCGAAGTAATTTATTTCATTCTTAACCCTCAACTAGTATCGTCAAATTAACGAACATAACTGATATTTTAGGGTCTTTACGGACTCCAGAATGAATTATAATGAATGATGACAAATCCAATATATAAATCGAGGATTACTTAATTTAGACATGATAATAGAAGCCAGAAAAATTGTTCTCAGAATTTTTGTCTGTCTGCTAATTTGTTCTTCAATCACGCGAAATCTACGAAACGGATTTCAATGAAATTTGGCATGATAATAGTTTACCTTCAAGCAAAATATAGGACACATTTTACCTGGATATTATAGATTAAAAAAAACCTGACTTGGTGGATGTTATAATGATTGTACTGCCAACGCCATCCATTAGCGTTTTTAGTAAACTTCATAATTATACTGTTCATTATTCCTAATAACTTTTCATATTCCTAATTTCACGCGAACGAAGTCGCGGGTACAGCTAGTTACAAATTTAAAAAAAAAATCTAAAAATATTTTGTTTTAACATTTCTACTTATTAAGCTATTATGATTTAAATCGGATATTCTATTTTTACTAACGTTTTTTGTATCTCACTAAACCGTGCAAAAATCACTTATAATTAAGTGATTGGCAGAAAATTATGTTTAATTCACATTGTCATATAATTTAAATGGGATTAACTAAAATATAAAATAAATATAATAAATTGCATATGAATTCAATTATCAATAAAATTTCGAATATAAAATAACTGATTAGTCGTTACAGTCGCTAGACACGATACCCGAGCAGCTTTTTGTGAATAAGCTGTAAGCAAAAGCTCTAGAAAGCTCTCATTTCTTTTACTAAATATACATCACTCTTATAATCTTCCCCGCTTATATAATTGTTGATTGATGCAGTCACATATTATTTGAATAATTTCGTCAGTAATAAATAATACGAATGACTCGATCGGAGTCATTTGACTTTGAATGTTGCCAAACCGATTAAATCAGGTCCTCGTCTCAAGGTATTTTTTATCGTCCGGCGTCACCGTGAACTAATTTTTGAACCATATATATATATATATATATATATATATATATATATATATATATATTTGCCGTAAATACTTAACAAGCTTGCTTCTCAACTTCTTTTCACTATCAGAAGTCTCATGAGTGCTTCTTCACGGTAGTCATTTATTTTTACGCCAGAAAAATAAAATTTTTCACAAACAATTTTTTCGTATTTAGGCCAGAACCAGAATTATTCGACGTACGACTAGTATAAACTAATCCGTTCAAAAGATTCACTCATCAAGTACTGTTAATGAAAGGAGAACTCAGTTGCTGTTTGCTAGGGAATATGAACATTGGACCTATCTTCAGTGGAAATATGTATTACCTTGTGATTAGACGAAGATAAATTCAAAGTATCAAAGACAGACAATATGCACAATCTTTTTTAAGAACCGAAATAAACCTAGAATATACAAAAAAAATTAGTAAAACATGGAGGCAGTAATATAAAATTTGGGACTTCCTTTCGGGAATTGAAGGAGGACCTGTAAAAAAAATTAAGTTATTCCTAATCAATACCAATACAAAGGAATATTACAGAAAACCGTGCTGCCTTAGGCCGAAGAAACTCATGTTATATCCTGTTATATGAATATAACGGCCCAAAAAATATAGTGCATTCCATCAAATCTTTCCCCGGAAAGAAGTCCATGTAGATTTAAACCTTAAAGAACATTTGTGGTACAAAGCCAAGAAAAAACTCGGAACTCAATGTACTTATACTATAAAAGAGTTTCATGTCACTTTCGAAAAGAAGATATAACCATGTTGATGACATGTACAGGTAGATGCTAAGAAAACTGGTACATTGAGAAATAAATCGAAAAGGGCATAGTAGCAACCGTATTGCAACCTTGAACGTAGAACTACGTCACTACCGCATCCTATTCATTTGTTTCAGATATACATTTTTTTCAAAAAAACAGATGGCGCTAATATCATATGAATGTTTTTCCTTTTCGTAACAGTAATATCGGATAGATGGTGTTAGTGTCTTACGATTCAGTTTAAATTTTTCTATATGAGAACATAGCACATTAAACTGTGTAAAATTAAACTAAACTTTATAATGTTACCATTTTCCGGAGTTAATAAAAGAAGTGTTAAAACTATTTCATTATTATAAATTGACTAAGTAATGCTTATTTTTTTAAGTATGCTTTTTATTAAGTTTGGAGATACTTATATCTTATACTTATACTGGAAATACCTTGTAATAAAATAAAAGTTAAACGTCGCCTGTATTTTCGCGTGTTTGTTTTTCTTTCAAACTTAGCACAACTTTCAGCGCAACGGGTTTTAATAATATTGTGCACATAAAAAATATATCTAGGATATATATTATTAAGAGATAAGCTATTTATAATTAAATTTACAAAGAGCAAAATAGGCAACAAAAACACTAAAAATATTACGCCTTCAAACGAAAGCTTAATATGCTGTTCTGTTCGTCGTCACCCGGAAGTATTGGATGAATCACAAGGCATACGGATCCCCTTAATCGCGGGGATCGGGGTACGATTCCCGGCCACTCGTCGAGCGGGGCTGAACTGATGTTCTGATGGCTGTAACATATGTCGTAGTAATAAGTCCGCCGTATGTATCAACTGTATACATTAAAATACATAAATAAATAAATGTAATTAAAATATTAGTTTAACATATTTAGTTATTAACATGTACATTGAAAACTTGATCATGTACATAGACATGAAAACTGGACTGCGCGACCGTATCGTTCCGTTGACTTAAAAATGAGACAGAGATAGCAATTATTGACGACTATCGATATCTCTTTCATCAGAAGCCAAAGGAAGGAAAAAGAACAATCGAAAAAAAAATTGCATATCTTATTAAAAATAATGCAATTCGACGAGTATTTAAAAATAATTATGTTGTTTCTTCAACTATTCTTTCATAAACATGAAAAAATAACTATGTGTTACACAAATAATGGAAATACAAAGTTCTACATAAATACAGTTTTGAACTATGTATAGGAAAATAAACTACCAAAAAGAGCACAATAGAAACGAAGCTATAAAAAACTAAGACTAGACCAGACTACCTCGAAAAGAACTGAAAAGTAGAAAAACAAGTTAGATAATCGTAATTTCGCTGAAAGATAATCGTCACTGTATTGTGAAACTGTAGCCAGCGTTCAGTTTGGACATATGCTCAAATGTGTAACAACATTGGGCGTGCATATGTTCATTCATAGATTCTGATGGCCCCGTGACAAAAAGCTTTATAAAAATAGGATTTTATTTTTACAACTTTATGTTCAACTTCATTCAAGTAAGTTAAAGATCGTAATATGAGAAATCCCAGAATATAAAGAACAAAAAATATTGAGTATTTTATCACGAGTGTTTACGTTGCGTGCTCCTGACAGAACAGCTTACAAGCAAGTGTGGTTACCGCGTACTGTACAATATTCTGTAACAGGTATATGTACCTATTATTTTTACATACTCGTAATATGATAACCAGTAGGAAAAAATACTGGTATCGCACACCTCTAACCCACGCCATTGAACGCAGGTCCCATAATAAGACGAAACTGCGATCCAACGCTCTCTTAAAGCCTTTAACGCAACACAATGCTCTCTTAGAGCCTTTACCGCACCTTAATAGGCGAAATAAATAAATTGATTACTTACGATATAAGCAAGTACACAAAGAGTTCATTTGCATTTCGAGAGCATATACAGGTCGTTGTCTCATGATGAACGTGGTGGATGCCAATGAACTTATACATTTGAAAAATTTATCTCCGTCAGTAATGCTTTACTGTGTGACGTTGAATAAGCACTCAGCCAAGTTGGAGCTGAATAAGACAGCACTTTAAAACCGATATAATATGATTGGTTGTAGCTGACGACTTCGACCGCGTGGGATTCAAAATGTAGCTCAAAAACTTGATAAGTCCAAATTTCATCTCGTCATTATTCATATCCATTGTACATGAGAAGAAAAATGTGTATTACCATTTTTAACACTCCTGATAAATATCCAAGTTATAAGAAAAATATTTTTCAAATTACATGCATTACATATTAGCTAAATTATGGACAGAGTTGTAAGATCTATGAAAAATCTTTAATATCCTTTTTACTTTTCAGGGAAAACCATTCACGTTACGGAACATATATTTTCTTCTTTCACGTTTCAAATTGTGAGCTTTATTATACAATATATATATAAATACTCGGGGACTCGCGCACGAGGGGACTCGTGCACTATAGCACCAAAACAATATAAAACTTATAAGTTAGTATTTCTCAAAGACACTTCGAAAAATAAAATTACTACTGCGGTAGGTACCGAAAATATCCTATACCACAAAAAGTACACAATCTTATTCAAACCAATTTTCGTTGAACGTTTATTTTAAGTTCCACTACCTTAATTTTATTCAGAATTTTACATTAGTTACTTAAAAACTTAGAGGGAGGGGAGGACACACTTTTGAAGACTTTAAAAGCGTATCTCACTAACTATTGACTTGAATAAAAAAATTATTTTAGAACCTCTGTAATTTTAAGACCTATCTTAAGATACTCCACACGTCTATGTGCAATGTATTTTTTTCATCCCTCAGTTACATGTATGGAGTGCCACCCCTAATATTATTTTTTTATAATTTCATTTTATAGCGGTTCATAGAAAACACCTATCTTGCAAATTTTATCTATATAGTGCCAATAGTCTCCAAGTAAAATTGCTGTGACATACGGAGAGACAGACGGACACACGGATAGGAAGAAATTACATGGGTTCCATCTTTGTCATTTTGGCTACGGAACCCTAAAAAATGTCTATACTCTCTTTTGGTCTCGTTAGGATTAACTGATCCTGATTGCAGAAATTTTTTCTTGTGTATGCTATTCGTTCTTCGTAATTCGAAAACGCTTTTCGATTGTTAAATGGAAAAATTCAATACCTTGTGCCACTGTGAAAATACCCGTTGTTCGTTGCTGATAACTTCCTACGCTTGCTAAATAATCACCGTTTTGTAATACCAGCATCTATCACATCGACCTGTAATCTTTTCACCACTTCAAGAGTTTGCAGACACCTTAACAATTTACAAAAAATTCCAGCGTACATGTAAGTAATTATGAACATAGATTGTTTATCAGATTACAAAATTGGCCCACACATATCTATACTCACATAAGTACAGAATAAACAATAAAACCGCCGAGAATGCCATAACTAACCCGTTTACAGAAAAAATAAACAATTTAAAAAAATGTAATCACGGATCAATTTCCAGCCAGAGTAAAGACGCCACTTGCATTTAGAACCAAAGAAACTGTTCTATCTAAAAAAACTTTATGTTCATCTACAACACACACGAACCAAACTTCTCGATCTTGCCTTAACCCTGCAATAGCCGCACGGGTAGTAATAGTCATCCTAGCCTCGAATTTTTATGTTTTTATTATATTGTTTATGCTGCTAAAGTAGGGTCACCTAAAATATTAAACTAGAAAGTATATGTGTCTCCTCAATAGCGACCGTGTGCTTGAGTTGTGACACTTATGGCCAATTTCTGAGGTACATTTGACAGCAGATGTCTGTTCAATATCTCTATTAAACTAGAAAGTATATTGTGTCTCCTCAATAGCGGCCGTGTGCTCGAGTTGTGACACTGATGGCCAATTTCTGAGGTACATTTGCCAGCTGTTATCTGTTCAATATGTCTATTAAACTACAAAGTATATTATGTCTCCTCAACAGCTGCCTTGTGCTCAAGTCGTGACACTGATGGCCAGTTTCTAATGTACATTTCACAGCGGTTATCCATTCAATATCTCTATTGAACCGATAACTTGTCAAAAATCGTTTCTGAACGTCCGATAGGGAGTTGTCTATTCGATAAACTACCCTTAAGTTAACTGAACAAAAATGACCATTTATCTATTCCAGAACAGGAGCTGTCATAAACGAAACTGGCATTAACTCCAACCTTTTCGTGTCATTGTTAAAAATTTGTATTTTTTTAATATTTTAAAATTAATTATGGATTGTGTAGGTATAAATTCAATTTCTTCATTAAAACCTGAGGAAGATATTATTCATTTTATAAATAATATCTCAATTCTCAGAAATTTGAAAAATCTTAGAAATCCCTTCGATACGTTTACGGTGAAAAAAATTAATAGTAACTTAATTCCTTCAATTCGTCGTAAATATATATTATTGATCAAATTGGATTAATAACTTAAATTTAGGAGTATGTAATTTGGCAAGTATGGTGCATAGGAGAATGTGTAATACATAGAAGAATATGAACTGTGATAACAATACATAGAAGCAGAGAACTAACGGTGAAGAACTCTCTTCTCATAGAGAAGAGAGTTCTTCACAATTAGTTTTGCTGTTGTCAGATAAACGTCAATTTTACTTTTTTAAAGATCGGCGACACAATTATGAATATACAGCCAATGTTATTAAACAATTAGACAATTTTTAAATAAATGTTTATTTTATAATTAATATTAATGCAGCTAATGTAATATTATATTTCGGATATATTGTATTAATGTTGTAATTTATTAAAAAGGGTGCGTGTACTTATGTACGCGCGTGAGAAGTTATACTTCTTTGGCATCATTAAATAATACATACGGATAGATAACCTCAATTATATTGGAGGACTTGAAAAATTCTATAAACACAATTTTTTCACTAATATTTACGAATAGTAAATATATTAATCAAAATATTGAATTTAAATCACTACTGAATATAATTCATCAGCACATATATAAATCGCACTTATATGAGACTAAAACACGTGTGTGAATGTAGACACTAGAAACATGGATAAATACTATAAATATGAAAACAGTGAACAGAGGCGACGATGGTGCCAATAGCTTTTGTTTCGAGACTGCAACCGCTGCAACTTCATACTGTAACTTTTGTGTGACGAATCTTAAAATTTCACTCTCGTCATTTTTTCATAACGCGCCTAAAGAAGTATAAGTTCAAAAATGCGTCTAAAACTTTATTTCCGAGAAAGAGTCAGGCAGAAATGCCTTTTAAACCTGTAATTCTCAATAGAACGCAATAGTGCTTAGAAACGCATTTATAGTTATTTCTAGTTTATCAAACCAATAACTTTAATGAACCAATAGCTATGGAAAGGTTATTTAGTATCCTCAGACCGGCCGGTTTCTGTGGATATTATGGGATCAGGGAGTGTCCACCTTTTTTGTTGGACGACTAACGTCCTCCACGTGACCGACTACGTATATAATTTTCGAATAACTATAAAAACTGATCAATAATTATTCCTAAATTTTTATGTAGCATTAGTAAAATATACTTATATTTTTTACTATTATCTTCTTTAAAATACTTAATTTGATTGTTTAGCCACTTTATATACAATCAGCAACATTTTTAATTGTGCGAAAATATGTCTAAAATTTATTTCTGTGTCAATATTTTCTTATAAGATATTACATTTCATTTACCAATAAACATGAAATATAATATCCAATATTTTGTTTCATAAAACCCAAGGAGCTACGAAACCCCTCTACTCAAGAAGCCAAAACTCCTTTCTCAGTGGGCAGTGAAAGTGATACTATTATCACTTCGCTATAAGAATAAAAATAATTCGAAATTCAAATAGTTCTTATATCATTTTTTCTTTTATTCATACTTGTACAACTAATTCGAAATTCAAATAGTTCTTGTGTCACTTTTTCTTTTATTCATACATGTACAACTAATTCGAAATTCAAATAGTTCTTGTGTCACTTTTTCTTTCATTCATACATGTACAACTAATTCGAAATTCAAATAGTTCTTATGTCACTTTTCCTTTTATTCATACACGTACAACT
This sequence comes from Druceiella hillmani, assembly GCA_039881145.1. Lineage (NCBI taxonomy): Eukaryota > Metazoa > Arthropoda > Insecta > Lepidoptera > Hepialidae > Druceiella > Druceiella hillmani. The sequence goes on along the minus strand of JAYKKI010000073.1, from coordinate 3,452,079 downwards.
AATTCGAAATTCAAATAGTTCTTATGTCACTTTTTCTTTTATTCATACATGTACAAACAGAATGATAGAGAGCGTAATAGATGATTATCTTTTCCGCTTTCTGCCATTTTTACCTCCTCTCTAAACTGCTCTTTTAGTACCTATATAAACTTCTATTAACGTCGTCTCCAGTAAGACCGATGTGCGTTGGAGAGATAGTCATACCTCTAATATGCAGTTTAATCTAAACTGGACGACACTTAACTTATATTACGGAGTGCGATCACTGTATGGTTAAAAAAACGTCAGTTTAGCTATTTGCGGTTGGCTTTTTTGCGCCGAATCAGCACGCGGAAGCTACGCTCGCTAACGCGACCTCTGATCTCCCACGACGTTGCCATGTGTGCACACAGATACCACACAGTGCTGTCGATCTGTGTCACGCGTGTTCCCAACATGTCTGTAATTTGAATTAGAAATTAAAATTTATAATTTTTACCCACGAAACAGCGGTGAACCCAAACGTTCACCGCTGTTTAGAGAGTGTGTTTACCTCTTATTCTTCAAACTCGTATTTATGGGCCATAGAACCGATTGAACGCACAAACTGTTAAATAAATAACTGGCGAATGAATTTATTCTACTGATAATCAGTCTAATAAACAAAGGCAGTTTGACAATAGAAGGACAGTTATTTACAGTTTTGTTCCAAAATGCGATCATTATTTGAATGAACTTGACGCGAACAGTGTGTAAGAGGGAAGCAAATATCGACGCTAGTTGTGTGTTAAAGTAGATTAATTAAAAAACAAATATTTTACATTTATCATTGTATACAAATATTTCGATCAAATCTGACTACCATTTATAATTTGTCAAAAAACATAAATTAAATTACATTTATATTCTATACACCACATTTTGTCTCAACAGCATCTACAATATGATGGCATACAGACGGATAGACATGACGAAACTATAAAGGCTACTGGACTCTAAAAGTGAAGTCTGATGGCGCAAAGTTATTTTGCTTGAATAAAAAACAACATGACTACAATAAAAAAAAGAAACTGAACTTAGTTAAACTTTTTGAAGTTTACTCCTTAAGAATCGATTTTCATATATAGCGTCCGGCATGAAGTTTTATGAGAAGTAAAATCAGTAGTTCAGAGCGTACGATGTTCAGAGTATTAAACAAAGTGTAACCGTTAGGTTCTGATCGTACGAAATTCGGAGCGTTAAAAAAGTATAACCGTTAGGTGGCCTCTCTGCGCAACATTTCTGCGTTTATTTGGTATTTTCTTATGATGTAATCGCAATGACGGAGTGTGACACACATAGGCATTTTCTTATGGCGTAATCTCAATGACGGAGTGTGACACACATAGTTTACTATCGTTCGCTTATATCAATATGTAATCGTTAAATGTGTGAATATTTGGTGTCTTCTATCCACAAAAAGTGTCTTTTTATTTTAACTTCTCAGTCTGACGTTAATAAATTTTGCTGTATAAATTTGACCTTGTTCATTTGTGTTCATTGGAGTTTTTTTATATATATACAGTGTTTATATATTCCAAGACAATCGTACTTATGGAGTAAACTCCAGTAGCGCATCGGAGCTGACACGCACAATTTATTCATAATAAATTATATGGGAATCATACGACAGCTAATGGAGACACAAATATAAAAATATAACTTTTTTATGGTAAGCGAAAAAGCAATAAAAAATTTAACCGTAAAAATAGAAATCACTTTACGTAGTCACGTATTACTTTAATAGAAAGACTGTTTCTCTCAGTGTTTGGTATTCCTATAAGTTGTCTAGTATTTGCATAACTACTTTCTATCTTTATATTAAATCGCGAAAATGAGGTAATTAATTAATATTCATAAAAAAGAGAGTTTAATAATTAATATTCAACTACAATTTAATATATCTAAAAAATAAATTTAGTTTATAGTTTTATTTTGATTCAATAAAGCACTATCAAACGTGGATATATATAGCAATTATATTAAAACAATGGAACCGAATATGTGAAATTTGAAATGATTTAACAAAAGAAGGAATAAAGAAAACACAAAGAGACAAACCAACAATTTTGCAAACTCTGAATCAATGCCATTGTCAGAAGTAGAAATGGACTACGTGGCATATATCAGTGATAAGAAACGGACCAAAATGGTCCAAGAGGCAAAGTAAAACAGAAAGGCCACTACTGAAAAGACCACTACAGAAAAGACCACTACAGTAAAGACCACTACAGAAAGACCACTACAGAAAAACCACTAAGTGGCAAGTATCAGTGATAAGAAATGGACCAAAATGGTCCAAGAGGCAAAGTAAAACAGAAAGGCCACTACAGAAATAGACAGTTGTCATTATAAAACAGCTGGACAAAACTGGTCATAGATGACTGGTCTCCTCCATCCTCTTCCACTTTACTCGGCGAAGGTCCTTAATAGATAAGAAAACTTTTAACTTAGCAATTTATGTAAAATGTTTAACTTACCATGAAAAATAGTATATTTTATATAGATAACTATATTTACAATTAAATGAAACTACGTAATGTAGTATTATTTCTACTTTTTTAAGTTCTTTAGTAAAGTAGATATAGTTTCTTTAAGAAAGTAGATATATTTAAGTTCTTTACCACGACCTAGGTTTCGTTGTATTACAACATCTTCAGAGGGGCTGTTAGCAAAGATCTGTAATTTCCTATCGATTCTTTGCTAATAGACCACCTTAAGATATTGTAATACAACAAAACCTAGGTCGTGGTAAATAATTTAAATAAAGTAGAAATAATACTACATCACGTAGTTTCATTTAATTGTGAATAATGAATTTCTACAAAATTAACGCCAAATATATTCAATAGATAACATTACTTTAAAAAGTAATTAAAATGTATGTCAAATTTAAATTTAATTTAATTCAAATTATATTAACGATTTATTAGCAGAATATTAGGACAAATAAATTCTTTAATAATAATAAAAAATTATGTAAATATAAGTTTCCATCTCAAGTTTTCGGATCCTTAAAAAGTAATATCGAGATGGCTTGCTCATATTAGAAAAAAGACTTGTTTGAGGTCAAATTAATTTATTTATCATTATTAATATTCAACTACAATTTAATATATCTAAAAAATAAATTTAGTTTATATTCACTCTGGATATGAGTGGTCATAAATGACTGAAGACTGAATGTCGTAGAAGAGGACGGAGGATACCTTTACTCGTAAAAGGACATTGATAGATAAGAAAACTATTCGGATCCTTAAAAAGTATTCGGATCCTTAAAAAGTATTCGGATCCTTAAAAAGTATTCGGATCCTTAAAAAGTAATATCAAGATGACTTGATCATATTGGAAAAAAAACTTGTTTGAGGTGAAACTAATTTATTTATCATTCGTCATCACGGCTGTGGATTTGTTAGCACAATAAATAGTTAATAATACTAAATATAACTTAGCACAGGTGACATACATATTATAGTGAACATTTCAAAAATTATGACAAGTAGAATGATTGTTATAGTCCTTGTACCTTTGATTAGACTTCCAAAAGCACCGTTTTTGCATAAATTTAATTTCGGAAGTAATGTAGGAGTGGGAACACATTACTTTGACGTAGTCTTAAGTGTATCAGATACATACTAAGATACACAACCTAAAATTATAAAAAATATATTTTTCAGACCTTTATGACTAGCCATTTCAAACGATACTCCACACCCTATATTATTAAAGTATTACTCAGTAAACGTGACAGAAGTGAAACTTCTTTCGCGATCTATACCTCCATGTATATATATATATATATATATATATATATATATATATATATATATATATATATATATAATAAAGGGTAAAATAGTAGAGAGAAAGAGAGTGTAATATTCTGAAAGATTTGAACAAATTTGTTGAATCCAGTGACACAGAAAATAATGAAATCTAATGTATAATACAAATACTCCTCAGATAGCATTTAAATAATTGAATGAAATATATATGTACATATATATATATATATATATATATACACATAGATAATCTTCATTTAAGTTTACATAGACAATGTTGCTAATTAAATTAGCCTATGAGAAAAATATTAATAACACAACGTATGCGTGGTAGCTCAGCTGTTCATACGTAGCGTCTGAAGCTTAACATCTACAACGCGCGCATGTGCGACACTATCTTATTCAATCGCTATGTATCGTTGTATATACGTCGCTCTCTTTTGCTCCACTTCAATGGCGTCGGAATGTATAGCTCTTTTTCTCTTTCTCTCTATGTCATATCTTTCTTCTCTCTCATGTAATGAAATGCGCCTAAAGGTGACGCGACCTTAAAATTTTACTCTCAATTCTCGTCCATTTATCGATTATCGAATCGTCGCCTAAGAAGTTTAATTTCAAGAAAATATTATAGGTCGTTATTCCCTCTCAGCCCCCTCCCCTACAAATTTCTATACAAATATTTTTGAGAGTTTGCTATTGATAAATATGCGAGTTAATATCCTTTATTACTATACTAAGTTGAATTTAAAAGTTTCCACATCGAGTGATTTTTTATTAAACCTGTTTTGACAGGTGGACAGAGGAATACGTGAGTGATATCGGGGTTCTATTTTTCCTTTTTAGGTACCGAACCCTAAAAACTGATATAAACTTTATACATTCAAGAAACAGTTAAGAAAAGGGCCATCAAAATAAAAAATTAATATATCATAGCTCTCTCTAAGATAGCTACCGGTTTGTATTACTATCCCTCTCTTTAGATCGGGAGATCTCAGGAGATATAAAAAAATACAAATTTATTAACTTCTAAACGTGCTAAAATTATTAAATCGTCAGCATCTCTATATCAGCACTGTCCGAAATGCCAAAATTAACAGTTAAAGACATTGTTTTTATAAAAGTATTTTTGTGACACTCCGATGCACATTCTGAACAACGAAAACAAAAAATTTTCTTGTGTCAAACACTTTAACCGCTTTAGCTTGTTTATGTAAGTATGTTTCTGATGTATGCTATCTGGATTTTACAGATGATCACTTGAATAATTTAAAACGACTCAAAAATTTGTGCTAAATTTTCGACCTAAGGAATTTATCGACGTTTCTAATTGTAGAGCGCAGCATAACTGGTTAAAGATTAGGTACTGCCTGTATTCGCTGCCTTTTCTTTCATTAATTCTCGCAGTCTGGATATTTTAGGTCTTGATTCCCAGTATCAGGTGCGTATGTCCTTGGACTTTGATCTGAAAATCTCCTTACTTTACTTATCCTCTAACGTGATACCCCCTTCTATGAATATTTTTTCACTGTTCATGCTGATTAACTGCGGGATAAATTGGATTCTGATATCTGGAATATCAGAAATTATCGTTATTCAGGAAAGGTCGCCCGAAAAATATTTCTTTCGTAACTCCCCATCTTTACCTTCTTGGCTTTTCTTATTAAATTCTGTCACTTTCCAGTCAGTATTTTACATATGTGTGTGTATGTGTATAGTATGTGTACGTTTTTTCTATTTATTTATTTTTTATTAATTACTTGCTATTCGTTATACAAGTAAAAACTTCTTTAGGTGCGTTGAGCGATTTTTGGTAGGGGAAAATCTTATGGGTCGGCGTCACCGACGTGCTGATATTAACAATATATGTGCGCGTTGAATGCTTTTTGGATGGGTAAAATCTTGTGAGTTTGCGTCACTCACATGCTGTAATAGCAGTATATCTGTAGCTATAAAAGTGACGTGTTGTGCAACATTAGTGCTGTGTATATCTATACGAGTAAAGTTAAATTGACAATGTGGAAAGTTCAATGCGTGTATGCTGTGCAATGTTTAAATTGTGTTTTAATTTGATTATAACATTAATTGTTTATTTGTAAGGTCGCTGTGCAGTACAACAGTGAGTACTAAATATGTTAATATTTTTGGATAGAAAAATTAATAACAAAAACAAAACATTTAATTGTGAAATATTTCCAAAATTCGTATCAATATTTGGGTTTAATTTTTTTTCATTATTTGTTTTTTATTTTTTTAATATTTAACCTCTGCAATACATCATCCAATGAATATCTCATAATGGCTTAGGAGTTATCTTACCAGCGTTATAAAACAAATTTCTAGTTGTTCGATAATATTATGTCGCGAATTTTGAAATCCAAAATTCTGAGTATTGAATATATTTGGCGTTAATTTTGTAGAAATTCATTATTCAAAATTAAATGAAACTACGTGATGTAGTTTTATTTCCACTTTCTTTAAGTTCTTTACCATGATTTAGGTTTCATTGTATTACAACATCTTCAGGTGGGCTGTTAGCAAAATTATATAAAATTTTAAGAAACTACTGTTATTTCATAGTTTTAAGTTTTCATTTCTATCGGCATTCCCCATGATTGCCTATGCTTTCTTTGTTAGTTCGTCAGTTTGTTACTGTTTCAAATGTTTTGACTATAACTTTTTAAAATTTTGCAATAGTATTCACTATATATTCCAGTCTTCAACAGCACTTAACTTATTTTATTATTTTGTGCAATGGTTCACTGCAAGAGATAACTCCTATAGCAAAAGGTCCACCTTGTGTATTTATATATTAAAGACTGTTAGCTCCTAAGTTTGTTACTGTTTCAACTGTTTCGACCATAACTCTTTTTAAATTTGCAATAGTATTCACTATATATTCCAGTCTTCAATAGCACATAACTTATTTTATTATTTTGTGCAATGGTTGACTGAAAGAGATAACTCCTAAAGCAAAAGGTCGACCTTGTGTATTTATATATTAAAGGCTGTTAGCTCCTAAGTTTGTTACTGTTTCAACTGTTTTGACCATAACTCTTTTTAAATTTGCAATAGTATTCACTATATATTCCAGTATTCAATAGCACATAACTTATTTTATTATTTTGTACAATGGTTGACTCGAAGAGATAACTCCTATAGCAAAAGGTCGACCTTGTGTATTTATATATTAAAGGCTGTTAGCTCGTAAGTTTGTTACTGTTTCAACTGTTTTGACCATAACTCTTTTTAAATTTGCAATAGTATTCACTATATATCCCAGTCTTCAATAGCACATAATTTATTTTATTATTTTGTGCAATGGTTGACTGGAAAAGATAACTCCTATAGCAAAAGGTCGACCTTGTGTATTTATATATTAAAGGCTGTTAGCTCCTAAGTTTGTTACTGTATTAATTGTTTTGACCATAACTCTGTTTAAATTTGCAATAGTATTCACTATATATTCCAGTCTTCAATAGCACATAACTTATTTTATTATTTTATGCAATGGTTGATTGGAAAAGATAACTCCTATAGCAAAAGGTCGACCTTGTGTATTTATATATTAAAGGCTGTTAGCTCCTAAGTTTGTTACTGTATTAATTGTTTTGACCATAACTCTGTTTAAATTTGCAATAGTATTCACTATATATTCCAGTCTTCAATAGCACATAATTTATTTTATTATTTTATGCAATGGTTGATTGGAAAAGATAACTCCTAAAGAAAAGGTCGACCTTCTGTATTTATATATTAAAGGCTGTTAGCTCCTAAGTTTGTTACTGTATTAATTGTTTTGACCATAACTCTGTTTAAATTTGCAATAGTATTCACTATATATTCCAGTCTTCAATAGCACATAACTTATTTTATTATTTTATGCAATGGTTGATTGGAAAAGATAACTCCTATAGCAAAAGGTCGACCTTGTGTATTTATATATTAAAGGCTGTTAGCTCCTAAGTTTGTTACTGTATTAATTGTTTTGACCATAACTCTGTTTAAATTTGCAATAGTATTCACTATATATTCCAGTCTTCAATAGCACATAATTTATTTTATTATTTTATGCAATGGTTGATTGGAAAAGATAACTCCTAAAGAAAAGGTCGACCTTCTGTATTTATATATTAAAGGCTGTTAGCTCCTAAGTTTGTTACTGTATTAATTGTTTTGACCATAACTCTGTTTAAATTTGCAATAGTATTCACTATATATTCCAGTCTTCAATAGCACATAACTTATTTTATTATTTTATGCAATGGTTGATTGGAAAAGATAACTCCTATAGCAAAAGGTCGACCTTGTGTATTTATATATTAAAGGCTGTTAGCTCCTAAGTTTGTTACTGTATTAATTGTTTTGACCATAACTCTGTTTAAATTTGCAATAGTATTCACTATATATTCCAGTCTTCAATAGCACATAACTTATTTTATTATTTTATGCAATGGTTGATTGGAAAAGATAACTCCTATAGCAAAAGGTCGACCTTGTGTATTTATATATTAAAGGCTGTTAGCTCCTAAGTTTGTTACTGTATTAATTGTTTTGACCATAACTCTGTTTAAATTTGCAATAGTATTCACTATATATTCCAGTCTTCAATAGTACATAACTTATTTTATTATTTTATGCAATGGTTGATTGGAAAAGATAACTCCTATAGCAAAAGGTCGACCTTGTGTATTTATATATTAAAGGCTGTTAGCTCCTAAGTTTGTTACTGTATTAATTGTTTTGACCATAACTCTGTTTAAATTTGCAATAGTATTCACTATATATTCCAGTCTTCAATAGCACATAACTTATTTTATTATTTTATGCAATGGTTGATTGGAAAAGATAACTCCTATAGCAAAAGGTCGACCTTGTGTATTTATATATTAAAGGCTGTTAGCTCCTAAGTTTGTTACTGTATTAATTGTTTTGACCATAACTCTGTTTAAATTTGCAATAGTATTCACTATATATTCCAGTCTTCAATAGCACATAATTTATTTTATTATTTTATGCAATGGTTGATTGGAAAAGATAACTCCTAAAGCAAAAGGTCGACCTTCTGTATTTATATATTAAAGGCTGTTAGCTCCTAAGTTTGTTACTGTATTAATTGTTTTGACCATAACTCTGTTTAAATTTGCAATAGTATTCACTATATATTCCAGTCTTCAATAGCACATAACTTATTTTATTATTTTATGCAATGGTTGATTGGAAAAGATAACTCCTATAGCAAAAGGTCGACCTTGTGTATTTATATATTAAAGGCTGTTAGCTCCTAAGTTTGTTACTGTATTAATTGTTTTGACCATAACTCTGTTTAAATTTGCAATAGTATTCACTATATATTCCAGTCTTCAATAGTACATAACTTATTTTATTATTTTATGCAATGGTTGATTGGAAAAGATAACTTCTAAAGCAAAAGGTCGACCTTCTGTATTTATATATTAAAGGCTGATAGCTCCTAAGTTTATTACTGTTTTAATTTTTTTGACCATAACTCTTTTTAAATTTGCAATAGTATTCACTATATATCCCAGTCTTCAATAGCACATAACTTATTTTATTATTTTGTGCAATGGTTGACTGGAAAAGATAACTCCTATAGCAAAAGGTCGACCTTGTGTATTTATATATTAAAGGCTGTTAGCGCCTAAGTTTGTTACTGTTTCAACTATTTTGACCATAACTCTTTTTAAATTTGCAATAGTATTCACTATATATTCCAGTCTTCAATAGTACATAACTTATTTTATTATTTTATGCAATGGTTGACTGAAATAGATAACTCCTATAGCAAAAGGTCGACCTTGTGTATTTATATATTAAAGGCTGTTAGCTCGTAAGTTTGTTACTGTTTCAACTGTTTTGACCATAACTCTTCTTAAATTTGCAATAGTATTCACTATATATTCCAGTCTTCAATAGCACATAACTTATTTTATTATTTTGTGCAATGGTTGACTGGAAAAGACAACTCCTATAGCAAAAGGTCGACCTTCTGTATTTATATATTAAAGGCTGTTAGCGCCTAAGTTTGTTACTGTTTCAACTATTTTGACCATAACTCTTTTTAAATTTGCAATAGTATTCACTATATATTCCAGTCTTCAACAGCACTTAACTTATTTTATTATTTTGTGCAATGGTTGACTGGAAAAGATAACTCCTATAGCAAAAGGTCGACCTTCTGTATTTATATATTAAAGGCTGTTAGCTCCTAAGTTTATTACTGTTTTAATTGTTTTGACCATAACTCTTTTTAAATTTGCAATAGTATTCACTATATATTCCAGTCTTCAACAGCACTTAACTTATTTTATTATTTTGTGCAATGGTTGACTGGAAAAGATAACTCCTATAGCAAAAGGTCGACCTTCTGTATTTATATATTAAAGGCTGTTAGCTCCTAAGTTTATTACTGTTTTAATTGTTTTGACCATAACTCTTTTTAAATTTGCAATAGTATTCATTATATATTCCAGTCTTCAATAGCACATAACTTATTTTATTATTTTGTGCAATAGTTGACTGAAAGTGATAACTCCTATAGCAAAAGGTCGACCTTGTGTATTTATATATTAAAGGCTGTTAGCTCGTAAGTTTGTTACTGTTTCAACTGTTTTGACCATAACTCTTCTTAAATTTGCAATAGTATTCACTATATATTCCAGTCTTCAATAATACATAACTTATTTTATTATTTTGTGCAATGGTTGACTGAAAGTGATAACTCCTATAGCAAAAGGTCGACCTTGTGTATTTATATATTAAAGGCTGTTAGCTCGTAAGTTTGTTACTGTTTCAACTGTTTTGACCATAACTCTTTTTAAATTTGCAATAGTATTCACTATATATTCCAGTCTTCAATAGCACTTAACTTATTTTATTATTTTGTGCAATGGTTGACTGGAAAAGATAACTCCTATAGCAAAAGGTCGACCTTCTGTATTTATATATTAAAGGCTGTTAGCTCCTAAATTTATTACTGTTTTAATTGTTTTGACCATAACTCTTTTTAAATTTGCAATAGTATTCATTATATATTCCAGTCTTCAATAGCACATAACTTATTTTATTATTTTGTGCAATGGTTGACTGAAAGTGATAACTCCTATAGCAAAAGGTCGACCTTGTGTATTTATATATTAAAGGCTGTTAGCTCGTAAGTTTGTTACTGTTTCAACTTTTTTGACCATAACTCTTCTTAAATTTGCAATAGTATTCACTATATATTCCAGTCTTCAATAGCACATAACTTATTTTATTATTTTGTGCAATGGTTGACTGGAAAAGATAACTCCTATAGCAAAAGATCGACCTTGTGTATTTATATATTAAAGGCTGTTATCTCGTAAGTTTGTTACTGTTTCAACTGTTTTGACCATAACTCTTCTTAAATTTGCAATAGTATTCACTATATATTCCAGTCTTCAATAATACATAACTTATTTTATTATTTTGTGCAGTGGTTGACTGTAAGTGATAACTCCTAAAGCAAAAGGTCGACCTTGTGTATTTATATATTAAAGGCTGTTAGCTCGTAAGTTTGTTACTGTTTCAACTGTTTTGACCATAACTCTTCTTAAATTTGCAATAGTATTCACTATATATTCCAGTCTTCAATAGCACATAACTTATTTTAGTATTTTATGCAATGGTTGACTGGAAAAGATAACTCCTATAGCAAAAGGTCGATCTTGTGTATTTATATATTAAAGGCTGTTAGCTCGTAAGTTTGTTACTGTTTCAACTGTTTTAACCATAACTCTTCTTAAATTTGCAATAGTATTCACTATATATCCCAGTCTTCAATAGCACATAACTTATTTTATTATTTTGTGCAATGGTTGACTGTAAGTGATAACTCCTAAAGCAAAAGGTCGACCTTGTGTATTTATATATTAAAGGCTGTTATCTCGTAAGTTTGTTACTGTTTCAACTGTTTTGACCATAACTCTTCTTAAATTTGCAATAGTATTCACTATATATTCCAGTCTTCAATAATACATAACTTATTTTATTATTTTGTGCAGTGGTTGACTGTAAGTGATAACTCCTAAAGCAAAAGGTCGACCTTGTGTATTTATATATTAAAGGCTGTTAGCTCGTAAGTTTGTTACTGTTTCAACTGTTTTGACCATAACTCTTCTTAAATTTGCAATAGTATTCACTATATATTCCAGTCTTCAATAGCACATAACTTATTTTATTATTTTATGCAATGGTTGATTGGAAAAGATAACTCCTATAGCAAAAGGTCGACCTTGTGTATTTATATATTAAAGGCTGTTAGCTCGTAAGTTTGTTACTGTTTCAACTGTTTTAACCATAACTCTTCTTAAATTTGCAATAGTATTCACTATATATCCCAGTCTTCAATAGCACATAACTTATTTTATTATTTTGTGCAATGGTTGACTGTAAGTGATAACTCCTAAAGCAAAAGGTCGACCTTGTGTATTTATATATTAAAGGCTATAAATAAACAAAAAGGCATATTTTTAACATTTATCCTTTAAGAAACATGGTCTCATGGTCGGGATTGGGTAAACACCGCACTGTATTTGATAATATTTACGATTTCCCATGACAAGGTCGCATATATTACGCAAAGAGCAGCCATGCTACAGATGTCGCAAACATAGTATAAACAGTCCATGGTCACATTATCAGGGTCCAGATGACACCAGGAAAAAATTAAGCTTTTCCCGGTAATAAGATTTACTTCTGCAGTGTTGTCTTAAAGCTGTTCAACACTCAATGGTGTATGCGTTGTACATTTCCACAACAAGTGAACTTGAACAAAAGTAAATTTTCCGCTATTTTCTTTTATTTAAGTAAGAGAAAACTTATACTCAACACTTTTCTTAATAGTTATTAAAAAAACTCGATGATTATTTTAATAAAAAATCGACATAACAACTTTTCCTCTCACACTAAAACGATTATTTATCATCGTTTCTCTGAATTGACTCCAATTTTTACTACTTCAGTACTCATTATCGGAGACCCTGGTCACATCTCTTTGTCTGTTTGCACGGCATTTTCTCAGCTACTACTGAAGGGATTTTGTTCCAGTTTAGAGATGGATTGATCCACAAATAAGGTTCCAATGTATCATTTATGAATATTTTTTTTCAATATTGGCCAATTTGTGACGACGAAGTCGTGAAAAAAACAACCGTCTGGAAGGTTCCTTGAGTGCGCTGCGTAAATCCTTAACGATACATTGAAACAATGTGTGGCGAGATTGTTCTTCCCAAAAAGTTCTGAAATAAAGTCTGTGACAACATACGTGTATATATTACACAAAACAGATAATAATAAACGTTTTACTTAAAAAAAACAATTTTTCAACTCAGTTTTAGAGCATATTCCACAAAACTGTCTTAACCCTTTTCAAATCATATTTTACAGGGATCTTCCCCAAAAAAAAGGAAGATCAAATGTTTCTTATTTGCTGCAGTTTTCCAACAAATACATTAAAAGATATGACAGTATTTTTGAATAAACAAAATCGTAAAGGCCGGTCTTCAGGCATTTAAAATGATTGTATCTCCCCATTATTTTAAATGATTATAACTTCCCATTATTTTAAATAATTGTATATCCCTATTATTTTAATGATTGTATTTCTCCATTATTTTGAATGATTGTAACTCCCCATTATTTTAAATGGTTGTATTTCCCTATTATTTTAAATGATTGTAACTCCCCATTATTTTAAATAATTATATCTCCCTATTATTTTATGATTGTATTTCCCCATTATTTTGAATGATTGTATCTCCCCATTATTTTAAATAATTATATCTCCCTATTATTTTATGATTGTATTTCCCCATTATTTTGAATGATTGTATCTCCCCATTATTTTAAATTATTGTATCTCCCATTATTTTAAATGATTGTATCTCCCCATTATTTTAAATGATTGTATCTCCCATTATATTAAATGATTATATCTTTACAAAGCCCGGCTCATTATCACCAGGCCCCTTTGAAAGGGTCACGCAAAGGGGGTCTCGTACCTTATTAAAAGTAAAATTATTTTATTCATTATAAATCGTCACTAAAAATTAAAACATTTAATAATACCTAATATAGTTAATTAGGAAAAACATAGATATTATTGTCGATACCTGAAAAACTGTGACATCGTGTATCATAGTTAAAACTTTCCTACAATCTTTACGTATGCTTACAGTTTCTAAAAAAGCTGTTTTTTCGTAATTTTTGGTTCAAGAGCTTCGGGGATAAGGGGGATGGCATATTTTTTGAATTTTTCTGTATATCTCTGAAGATATACCATCAAAAATTCTGAAAAAATGTTATTAAGACCCTTATAACTAGTATACTACTTTATGTATAGAGTTTATTTTATTTTGGGCCAAGTAGTCGAAAAATCTTTATAACTTGTTTTTATAACTATCACTTTATAACTTTCTTTTTTCTATTAATATTTTATACTTTTTAATATTACAACTATAGTTGTGATATTGATAATAATTTTTTTTATTACTTTATTTGCCTCCTCTAAAATTTCTGCGTAAATATTAATGTTTAAAATATACACAATTTTTTTTAACTTCACATTTCGTGTACTGCATCCATTAAAAGAGGAAACTATAAGAATTTTGAAATAATTTTTACAGAATTTTGCCAAGATAATTCTGGAAATGTTGCTGAAAATGTCCACAAAACATGTTGATTCCCCCCGATTGTCCGGAATTGTTGTACATTACAAAAAGATAGCGTTACTAGAAGTTACGCAAACCTAAGCAATGATCAGACATAAAGCTAAAACTAAGTAATCATGAGAAATAATGCAAAATTAATAATTGAATAGTAATAAGAAATAATGCAAACTAATCAATCACGAAAAATAACTGAAAATGATAACAAATAAAGCAAAACTAAGCAATGATGAAAAATAATGCAAAACTAAGCAATGACCATAAATATCATAAAACTAAGCAACTGTGAGAAGTAATGCAAAACTAAGCAATGACGAGAAATATTGTAAAACTAAGCAATTATTAGAAATAAAGCAAAACTAAGCGAGATAAGAAATAACGCAAAACTAAACAATGATTCTAAATCCCATAGTTTTTGAGCAATTCAAGACATTTTTAGTTTTAACATTCATGTTTATATGTAGTTTCATAGAAATATTAATATGCCCATAAATGTTCATATTCGCCTAAGCGTATACGGAACCCTCGTTACTCAACCCTTAAGGATTGTAAGCTCGGGTTCTCCTAGTCCGTCCTTTTTATGTGGAATTTTTGTTCTTATTTGCATATTAAGTGTTTAACGAAAAAATGTGAATTATATTGAAACAATTTTAAAAATATAAAATAACAATATTTTAAAGTTTTTAAGGTTCCCTCCCTCAAAATAAAGAAAAACGGAGTTCTTATAGGATCCCTTCGTTATCCGTCCGTCTGTCACAGCCCTTTTTCTCAGAAAAGGCTTAAGATATCAAGTGGAAATTAATATTCTATACTGAGGTCTATAGCCTTATATTGCTGTAAAAAAATCAAATATTTTGGTTCAGGCGACAACAAGATACGACCCTTAAAAGCATTTTTTATCCATACAATAGTCTAACTCACTGATCATCAAAACCTATAGGGTACTTCCGGTTGATCTACAATTCTGAAAGTGGGCATAATGAGAGGTCTTATAACACAAGGGGAAAATCCAAAAATTAATGATTTCTTATGGACTCACACATTTTTATAAATAGGTTGTTTTTACGCCTATGAAAGACATGGTAGACAATATATTTCGAAAAATCGATATTCGTAAACAGCTTAATCACAAATATAATGTATCATTAAATGTTTATAAATGCCTAAATGTGAACGGAACCCTAGAAGTGCAAGTTTGATTAGTGCTTGACAGATTTTTTGAAAAAATGTTTCTTGTTGCTCTTGTATAAATTAACTTGCTTAAGTGTTCTTGTAAGTATTTGTTGAAATAATTAAAATTTGTTATTTAAAAGAATAGCCTTTACTCAATGAAATGTTTATGGCAGAAAATAATGGAAATTTTGGAAAATTACAATTTAAATACCAGTGACTCAACAAAGAACAGGAAATGGAGGATAACTGAAAATTACACGGCATGCCAAGTACCTGAAGCGATGTCTTTGTACTCGATATATATATATATATATATATATATATATACTTGTAGAATTGACATGTCTCTACATTACGAAAACGTAGTGTAGGGAGACATAATAAAGTTAAGACATAACAAATCGTACAGCTAAATGCAAAAATTTTAGTCGCCATAGATTCCTGGACCTGGGTTCTGAATAGGCTTTCTTTTATTGCATTAATTCATAGAAAAATTGACTTGGTAATTTCAAATACATGAAGCGCGTTTAATTGAAAAAAACATTACTTTTATATTGAATATATTTGGCGTTAATTTTGTAGAAATTCATTATTCACAATTAAATGAAACTACGTAATGTAGTATTATTTCTACTTTCTTTAAGTTCTTTACCACGACTTAGGTTTCGTTGTATTACAACATCTTCAGGTGGGATATTAGCAAGTATCTTTGCTAATATCCCACCTGAAGATGTTGTAATACAACGAAACCTAGGTCGTGGTAAAGAAATTAAAGATAGTAGAAATAATACTACATCACGTAGTTTCATTTAATTGTGGATTAGTTTTATAATAATATAGTTGGCGTCTCGTGTATTATAAACTTTCACCTTATAGATAAAAAACTATTTACCAATTTTATATGAACAAAAAATCTATTAATAATATATAATAAGAAAAAGCGGTCAACTACGGGTTGGACTCTCATACGAAGGGTGCTGTACCTTCGCACAATATTAACACTAATTCTTTGTTAAATAAGAAGAAATATATCACACTATTACGTATTTTGTGAAAATTTCAAGTGTGTACATGTTAAGGTTCAAAAAGTACTGCTCTGTGACAGACAGAGGGTGAGGCTTAGTAGTAGGGTTCCTTTAGCACCCTTTAGGTACGAAACCCTAAAAATACTCCGAAACGCACACAAATAAACGCATACATACACACAAACACACACGCATATATATATATATATATATATATATATATATATATATATATATAAACATGAGTTAAGCAGTCGGGTATGAGTCGGGTCTCGTGTAATGAGTGTTCCGTATCAGTAAAACCTTATTGCTCTAATTGGATATATATATATATGTATATATATATATATATATATATATATATATATATATATATATATGTATATATATATCCGTAAATAATTAATATAGTTTGAGCTGTTTCATCTATTTTTTATTAATTGAGGGAAACATTTTTATTTATTTATTTTTTTTTTTTTTATTTTTATTATTAATTGAGGAAAAAGAATTACTAATTACATTTCCTCTTTTAGCAACAGCATGATTACCGAGATTTAATTACCTACGCATTACTATTGGCCGCGGGCTATTAACATACAAAATTCCGCGGATCTCCGTTGGGTAGTTAAAATGTAATTGAGTAACAAACGAACAAATATACGCTGACAGCCAAACTTTCCGGCGTGCAATATAGGGATATATATAGTCGCTTATTGTTTTCGTAGCAACCTTTGTTTGGTATGGTGCATTGTTTAACTATTCATCAGGATCGCGTCACTACACGTGGCTGGCACAGTTCCCACTTTCCAGCTGTTCTTCCCGCTCCTTGTTCTTTGTTGATCTTCCTTTTGTGTTTATGCAAGTCATAAAGTCTTCCAGATATTTCTGTTTACTTCCGCTTCGAGGAATTGTTTGAATGACGAGATTTGGGCATCAAATTATCAATGATCGCCAAATGTGTGAAGGAGAAAGGGCATTTTAAGAAAAATTAAAAAAAAATTGTGCGTGCCAGCTCCGATGCGCCATTGGAGTTAACTCCTTAAGTACGATTGTATTGGAATGTATAAAACAGGTAACACTGTATATAAATATAAATATTAATATCATTAAATGTAAATGGAAAATTCTTTAATAAAAAAATGCTGACAATATAATTATTTTCAAGTAAAACACAAATGAATAAGATCAAATTTATACAAGAAAATTAAAAACATCCAGAAGTTCAGACTAAGAAGTTAAAATTAAAAGAGACTTTTTAATTTTGTAGAACAGAAGACACCAAATATTGACACATAATGACATTTAATGATTACGTCTTGATATAAGCGAACGATAGTAAACTATGTGTGTCACACTCTGTCATTGCGATTACGCCATAAGAAAATGCCAAATAAACATATTGATATCTCACTCTAAAGATGCATAGAAATGTTGGGGGAAGAGGCCGCCTGACGATTACACTTTTTAAAGCTCTGAACTGTGTACGATCAGAACCTAACGTTTACACTTTTTTTAACGCTCTGAACTTCGTACGGTATGAACTTCTGATTTTCCTCCTCATAAAATTTCATACCGGACACTATATATGAAAAACGATAATTAAGGAGTAAACTATAAAAAAATATTTTATTTTTAAGATAATGTATTTTATACTGACGTCAATAACAAGTATTTGCTAGCAGAAAATTCTAATGATAACCATGACACAAGTTTGGAAATCTAATAAAGAAAACAACACACTTGCTATTTACAAAATTGTAAATAGAGAAAAAAAACTAATCATTCAATCTTTATTTTCAATAATGAAGATTTTCCGGTAGTTTATTTATTTATTTACATATACACGTTTATTGATACATTAAAGATAACCTGCTCGTAATGATAAGAAATTAATGGTTAAACAAAAATTTAAACCTTTAGGTTGAACATGGATACAAAAATACACAAGAATTACAAAAGATAACGTCGACAAATTACGACAAATTTATTTTCACTAATCATAAACAAATCACACTGTGATGTAACCGCGATCAGGTGGTCTAGCAGTTAAATACAGCGGGAAACTGGAGAGTTCCGATATAATTCCGTTCTATAGCAAAAAGTAATGATTGGGTGAACGCAGGAAATTGTCAGGTACAAAGAATTAAACTTTACTCAATAACTCAAGGCGTAGGATCCTTCTAATAGCTGGAAGATGTCTCTACTGAACGGAAACCTAGCATACCCAAGAGGAAATCGGTAGGAAATAGACAGGAGAAGTGATCATACTGTCTCATGAATACATATATGGGATGAGCGTCTTTTGCACAGGTCCAATCATCAACTTGCACTTGGCTGCATGTGGGCTCCAAACAATGGAACCAGATTCTAATCGGCTGTGCACTAATGAAGTGTACAGCAAGTGAATTGATGACACGGATGGAAAATCCTTTGAATTATGCAACACGAATCCAATTTACCAAAACGATTTTCGCTACATCTGCCATATGCCAACGAAACGTCAATCGCGAAGCAAATCTAATCTCGTAACATTTCAATATTTCGAGACCAAGTAAAAAGAATTTGGAAGTGAAACTTCTTTGTACTGATAGATACCATGCTGAGGGCTTCAAAGCGTCTCATTGATATATAACTCTATCCAAGTAATGATACTTTAGGTCAATTTACATAAATACCAGCGACTCGCTCCAGTTTCGCACGGAGACAAAAACATTTTATATACTGTATAAAAGTATATAAAGGAGACCGGCAAAAATGGGCCCAGATGATACAGAGAAAACATAATATTTAAAAAGCTGGTACTTTCTAGAATATAAAAAAACAAACAATTCAGTAATTAACAATCAGGAAAGAGGAGAAAATAGAATTACAATTTGTAACCATAATACGAAACAAAAAAGCTATCTACATAAATGCGCATATATTATATTTTTAAAATATAAAGAATTATTAGTTAGAAATAAAAATAACAAGAAAAATTGAACAGAATCCAAAATAACTTTTTAGAAAGGATTTCGAAATACAACCAATGCCTCTTGCTTTCTTTAACGTGTAGCCATTGCCTAAATTAATTAAAAATAAATTGTTAACAAACATTGACAATGGTTCTATTGTTGGCAAAATTAATGGTTTTTTTCCCTCTTATTGAGGTTTACGTAACTTTTTCCGAAGACCCTGTCGTGCCTGTGGATTAATATGGTACATTTGTGGATGGAGGATACAAAACACAATATGCATTTTGTTTTATCTCGCTAATTGAAAGGATTCCGTAGAAATAACATTTGTAAACTATTATGAGAAATAACCTAACTTTCATAAAAAAATACAAAATTTATCTTTTGTCTGATTGACGATTTTCATAAAACTTACAAGGAGCTTATTTTTTTAATTTTCTCTACATAAAAGTATCATTTTTATTCTTGTAACACCTGAGCCCAACACTATATGAACCTTTGCCGGCCTCCTTTCCTTACCTAAAAACACCGTCATAACCTTTAATCTGTTTATTTTAGAACTACGGTATAAAAGGAAAATTCAAACTATTATGCTGAGGAAATTCACTAAAACTTAATTTGGAAAGGATTAAGACAGTTTTCCACAACAGGCTCTAGAAAATTGAGTATAGGAATTATTTTTTTAAACAGTAAAACGTTTATCATAGATTTTATGTAATGTGTACATATATGGTATTTCGGACTTTATTGTAGAACTTTTTGATAAGAACGTGTTACCATACATTGTTTCCATATCCAAAGTACCTCTTCGGCTGATGCGTTTTTCGAATTTATCAGTACGTCAATTTATGCACTGAACTATTCCTCGTAAACCAAACTATCCAGTAATGAAAACCGCAAATAGTTCGATTTCTCTATTTTTGAAGGTTGTTTTGGATGCTATACATAATGTTTTAAAAGCATATATTTCGGTAAGTGAAACTTGTAATTTATAAATATTATGCTCTTTACTCTAGTTCATAACACTCAAACTGACGCGACTTCTCCCGCGTCACAACTCTCGGTTTCTTGGCAAGAAAACATGATCCCGAGAAAGAACTTTTGTTACTGTTGGTAAAAGAGCTTTTGTTATTGTTATTTGCAGAAAAAGAATCTCGTAATTCAAGGTAAGTATCTACTTTCCAGCTCTTTATATAAAATACAAACTTATTCAGGTTCTTCGAATGCATACTTACGCGAACATTTTCACATACATAGGTATGTGTACACTAAGTGAATAATTTTAATAAAACTTAATTATGATAAAAAAATAGTATAATTTACTGACCACTTTAGCTGAAATATTTTCCCATTCCATCCCATATCCTATCGTTTTTCCTAGTATTTTTATAAACTTCGTGACTTCGCGAACATTTTCACAGACATAGGTAGGTGTACACTAAGTGAATAACTTTAATAAAACTTAATTACGATAAAAAAATAATATAATTTACTGACCACTGTAACTGAAATCTTTTACCATTCCATCCCATATCCTATCTTTTTTCCTATTATTTTTACAATCTTCGTGACTTCGCGAACATTTTCACAGACATAAGTAGGTGTACACTAAGTGAATAATTTTAATAAAACTTAATTATGATAAAAAAATAATATAATTTACTGACCACTGTAACTGAAATCTTTTCCCATTCCATCCCATATCCTATCTTTTTTCCTAGTATTTTTATAATCTTCGTGACTTCGCGAACATTTTCACAGACATAAGTAGGTGTACACTAAGTGAATAATTTTAATAAAACTTAATTATGATAAAAAAATAATATAATTTACTGACCACTTTAACTGAAATCTTTTCCCATTCCATCCCATATCCTATCTTTTTTCCTATTATTTTTACAATCTTCGTGACTTCGCGAACATTTTCACAGACATAAGTAGGTGTACACTAAGTGAATAATTTTAATAAAACTTAATTATGACAAAAAATAATATAATTACTGACTACTTTAGCTGAAAACTTTTCCCATAGCATCCCATGTCCTATCTTTTTTCCTATTATTTTTATAATTTTCGTGACTTCGTGAACATTTTCACATACGTAGGTAGGTGTACACTAAGTGAATAATTTTAATAAAACTTAATTATGATAAAAAATAATATAATTTACTGACCACTTTAGCTGAAACCTTTTCCCATCGCATCCCATGTCCTATATTTTTTCCTATTATTTTTATAATCTTCGTGACTTCGCGAACATTTTGACACACATAGGTAGGTGTACACTAAGTGAATAATTTTAATAAAACTTAATTATGATAAAAAAATAATATAATTTACTAACCAGTTTAACTGAAATATTTTCCCACTCCATCCCATATCCTATATTTTTTCTTAGTATTTTTATAATCTTCGTGACTTCGGGAACATTTTCACAGACATAGGTAGGTGTACACTAAGTGAATAATTTTAATAAAACTTAATTATGATAAAAAATTATATAATTACTGACTACTTTAGCTGAAATCTTTTCCCATTCCATCCCATATCCTATATTTTTTCCTATTATTTTTATTATTTTAGTGACTTCGTGAACATTTTCACATATGTAGGTAGGTGTACACTAAGTGAATAATTTTAAGAAAACTCAATTATGATAAAAAAATAATATAATTTACTGACCACTTCAGCTGAAAATTGTTTTCCCATTGCATCCCATATCCTATCTTTTTTCCTAGTATTTTTATAATCTTAGTGACTTCGGTCGTAAATAATCCTGTGTTCTTTTACTATTTGTAGAAATAATTTTGTATTGAACATCATTTCGAAGATATATAATTTATTGTAACTGACCGATATAAAAAAAGATACAGTTCCGCACAAATTTCGCGCCAACACACTGTTAGTTTTCTAAAAGCGTTGACATTATTATTTATTCTCACATAAAATATTAAATACAAATTATCATGTCTCTAACTTGTATTGTTTCGCACTTCTCATACAACCCTCTTAATTTCAATTTTAATTTCTTTAAGAAAATTGCAAAAACCTTTAGAAATTGAAATTGCAAAAAATCCTTCACCTAAAAGCCAAAAACTAAATGCTTTCCAAATTCCATGTTTATAAACTTTTCTAGAGTTTTCGTGATATATTTGGCTTTTATATATGTATATAAATGAACTGATATTTTAATTTTATCATTTTACTATATGTACTTACATAGATTAATGAAAAAATCTCAACATATTTTTTTCGGTATTTGAAATTCAATCTCATAAATATATAATTTGTTTTATTCTTAAATCCCGCACTCTATGTATATCGCACGGATATCTCAGCATTGAGCAGAAAAAGACCATTTAACTCTCGTCACGAGACATTTTCTACATATGTCCCATACCGAGTCCATTCAATAATAACAAAATATTGTGTCTACGGCGGAAACGACCTTAGTTCTATCCTTCTTCACTAGATGTCTAAACAATAAAAACAAAACTGACATTACTTGAAATTAAACCACAGTCATCCTAAAATAATGAAGCGTAACGATTTAAATTATAAAAAACCACAATTTGAAACCTAATCGCTACTGATTTATACGCAAAACCGACATTAGCGACGCCATTTTATCACGCAGTCCCATTGTGGCGGGAAATATCGGTCAATGGAACGATTTGTTTTTATTCTCTCGTATAATAATAACAGTAATCACAATTATTTTTACATCATTCGTTTAGAATAACAAGTAAATTATTTTTAAGAAGCACTATCATGTTGCCTCATATTTTTTAGTGAATAATATAAAAATTAAAAATTTTAAAACTGATGATCGACAGTGTAATACACCTGCGTAAAACGAATTCAGAAAGGGGAGCTTCTGATAATAGTGTTGGGCTAAATCGCTTTTGGTGTCATCGATAATTCGACTTTTTAAAAATAATTCTCGGGAACGAATTTTACACTTTATTTATAACGTTTATTATAAAAAATAAAAATAACAAAAAATAGTTAGTAAAGTTTAGCACATAATGTGTTTTTATTAATTTCTGTCAATGTATGTAAATCTTTGATGATCAAATACCATTTTTATCTTCAAATGGAATCTATTTTTAAAATAAATGTAGATTATCCCACTCGTTTATTATTTTAAAACACGGAAACTAATGTGCATACGTATATATTACATATTATCAAGTAAACTGATATTATATATTGTCAACGTAAAATTACTATTATTTTTTTAAACAAAACTAACAAATTAACGAACTAATGTATTATTAAATACCATCGTATTAAAAATAACAATAATAAGTGAGGATTGTATAATAAGCAATTATTTATATTAACATTTATCATAAAAAATTAATTACTTGAAAGGAAAGTAGTCTTGCAAATAATTTTTCTTTGTTTCACAAGTTAGCTTAGCTGTCACAAGTTGGTAAAACGAACTGTTGTTCGATTATTTTCAATGACCGATTATTATTTTCGATTATTAAAATGAGTTGATTACGGTCACGATTATTAAAAATAATCGCTTATCAATTACTTTTATCGATTGTGAGTATAACTAATAGTTACAGCATGATCGATTATTAAACGATAGTCAATATTAAACGATAATCAATACCTTAATATTTTCGTGATCTAATAATCAATATAAAACATAATAATCAGATTAAATTCAATTTTAATTTGAACATGCACAAAATTTGAATTTTTAAATGAATGTTTTCCTATGGAGGCAACATTATTAACTGTCCCCGTATTCCTGCTGACCTAATCGCTGCGGACAAAAAGGCAACAATTTAAAAAACCAATGGATACCTGTCCTTTACAGCGAAAATCAATCGTAATTATTTGGAAACGGATTTACATTTAGGGTTTTAGACGCAGAGACTTTACTTTGAGTACCTAAAAAAACGGCCAACTATTTATTTTACATAAAAAAAAGTGCAATAAAATATTTGCCATAAATATGACAATTAATTTCTTATTATAATTGTTTCGGCTTAATTGTCATATTTTGTGTCACTAAAAACTCAATACGCAAATACAAATATAAATAGCTAAACATAAAATATATAAAACGTAAAAGTGAAAGTTAATATTTGACAACCGCTTATCACTATTAAAATTACTTTTCGAATATATTTTTTTATTTAAAATAATAATAGACGGCAATTATTTTTGTCAAATGTCAATTTTTACGTATAATCTGAATTTTAAAAAAAGTGAAATTACTGTCTTAACCGTTTCGAATTTGGTATTATTTAAATTAATGCATACCTAAACAATCTAATCTAATTATATCCAAAACAAATACACTTTTAAATCAATTGTGTTTATTTTTCTACAAAACAACACAGGAATATATGAATATATTTTTTGTGCACACATGAATATAATAATAGACGGGTCAATATCTTTACTCTTTAAACACTTTTGTACTACACTACATTGACAGAAGCGGAAAAAGTCTGAAACGCTAGATGGCGGTGTCGTCGTGTACCCGGAGAATAAAAACAAATACTCGAAGATACAAATATGCGAAATTGGTTTCCTGCATGTATACCTAAATAATCAATTTAAATAAAAAAACGAAAATTATATCCGTGTCAAGATAATAGAATCACATGACTTTAATGTAAAGATTTTAATTATTTTTCATTATCAATAACTTGCTTAATTTAATTAAATTTCCAATTCTTTATTACAAGACCGGGCCACGTACATTATATTATCTAGCCGGGGTACATTATATTATCTAGCGACTAAAACACATTCAAATCTTAACCGCAATCAGTAAAACAAATATTTTCAGTCATTTTTTTTTCAAATTTAAGCTAATTGATTAATAATAATTGAAAAAGTGTTTTACACAATACGTATTTAGAATTGTCGATTAGTATATAATACTTTTAACGTGTTTTAAATACAATTCTTTTCTGTAGAAGAATCTTTTACATTGGACGATTAGTCGTCTTTTATTATAATTAGACGCAAAATCCCCAACTTTACTTTTCAAATTCAATAGTTATATTTCTCGTACAAAAAAAAAAGAGCATGCACCAAAATCAGTTGAATAACTTGGTTTTTCTTTAAATTCAATCAAAAGAAATAACCATTCGCAAACGATATTTAAGTAGTTCTTTTATAAACGAATATATAAAAGATGAGCGGATGTTGCATTTTAAGTGGGCATACAATGGGAAAGATATGAAATAATATAAATACATAATATCAGCCAAACGTTAACCTTTTATCTGATCCATTAGTGATTAAAGCATGTATAAATATAAAAGTTACAAAATAAAAACATTAATAATATTTTAATTTTGTGTCTTACACGTAAATAAATAAAGGTTTTGTAAACAAACGAAAATTTTATAAATTAATTCAATAAAACATACATGAATTAAATAAAGCATGGTTTCATACATAATGATAAATATTAATTTTAAAATTAATAGCGTTATTAGTAACGTTTACGATACGCATTAGCAAACCATGGGACTTATTTTAGTTTATACTTATAAATAATATTTTAATATTCATTTAAATTAGAATTAGAAGGTTATAATTTATTAAGCAAGCATGTCCAAAACAATATTATTTTTTGCTAAACAATATTATGTTCAAATACCAACTAATATATTGTGAAGGAAAAAAACAAATATTATTAAATATTATTTAAGAAGTATAAATGAGGCCATGGTGTACTTAAAATAAATGTTCTTGAAGTCAATAATATTTGGTGGCCCAATAATTACACAGTAAGGTTGGTAACATCACAATATGGCGGTCGAATAATCACCCACGGCGGCAACATGTAGGTGAGACGCGGGGACGCCGATCACGCAACATCTGTCTCTCTCAACATAATTGTAGATAATATGTCTGTTTCATTCGTACAATCGCCGCTTGCTCTCATATCTTTCTTCTCCCTTCTTGGAAACGACGAATGTAATAAGTCTGTCCTTTTCTCGTATCGTGTTCATTATGTTTGTGTACGTGTTTGTTAGTAGCATTTTGTGAGGAAGCGGCGGTTGTACGGTTGCAGTTAGTGTGTCGTACGATTGACTTTTATATTTATTTTACTTTCGACGTCATATTAAAATTTTTTTTCTTTATTTTTTTTAAGTTAAAAAACATTGTTTTACTTCTACGCGCTGTGAATTTGTGTGCATGCAGTATTTACGCTCGCGCGAACCCCATTTACATTTTGTAAGTATTTGTTGTGACTGGGAAATTTGTATCGACGGACTGTCAAAACTCAAAACATTACAAAATACACGATAATAACGAAACTAATTTTACAACTGAACTATGTGTTAAATGTGTTATTATGTGCATTTCAATTTAATAAAATCGTGCTGTGGTGCAATATTTTTACAATATTTCGCAAGCCAAATATAATCGTTTAACCAATTTACTAGGGTAAGTTAAATTTTAACTCTACATTGTTGTATGAAATTTAGCGTAAATTTTTTTGTTTAAACGAATTCAGGTTAGTGCGATAACGCGTGCGTGTGCTTTAGAATGTTATTTTTAGTTTTGTTATGCTTTTTAGCTACTTGTAAAGCAATTTTGTATGCGTACTGGCGTTGTTAGCGCAACTGTGCTAAATGCTGAACTCAATAGGAAAATACAAGTACATGTTGGCTTCTGTTTGTTTTAAAACTTTTCTGTATTGATGCCATGTTTTATTTTCAATTTCGCTAATATATTATGTGTATTGTACTAGCATACTGTATAGAATCGTGACAAATAAGTTAGTCTTGAAAGTAACTGTATATCTCCGTTTACAAATAATATTTTAGTCACAATTTATCGTCTGATATTTACTTTAATATGTCTATAAGACACATACATAATATTTTAGTTTATATCGAACCACTTCGTTATTTTGTAATAGACCTATCCTCATTTTCATGTCATTATACCAACTCCAATTGGTTCCAAGCATGGTCAAAGCGATGGTTGATTGCCACATAGCGTAATTTACATTTGCTCCAATCGCTGACCTCCAATACCTCTTTCAAGCTCTTTCGTTTTTCATAGAAGTATATTCTGCATCTGTTTCAAACTCGGAACAAGTGCATTTTAGCAATTTTACTGTATTATTTTATTCAATTGACATAAAACTTATACTAAGTTTGGTTTTCAATAGTTATAATTATTACAATGCAATCGGTTTATTTAAAAAAAAAGCGACATTATATAATATTTTCCAGAAAAATTATGTATTTGTTGTGATTTTTCGCATTTTGAATGATTAAAGACGTAATAGGTATTTTATATATTAACAAAATGAATTGTCAATTTTTAAACAAAAATGCAAACAAAATGTTAATACATTGAAATACCTAGTTATGTGAAAAATTGTCTAAAAATGCGTTTGAAATTTGACATTTGTCAGCCATTTATTGGCAGAAAAACGGTCCAAAATATTTTTTAAAATTAAATTAGGCTTTAGCGCCATTGTCAATTACAAATGAGTTCTTCTTATGTTCATTATTTGATTTTTAAAAAGAACCATAGTGAAAAATTTACTTTTACCGAAGGCTATTTATAGCCAAACATCTCTCTTGAGTGGTCAATACGCAGTGAGCATTGTTTATTGACAAGTTCAAACATAAGAAAAGAGCCATGGCTTATAATACTTTCTCTTATCCTTCGGTCATATATCTTATCCGCATTAGTGGAGATGTGAAAGTGGCAATAAAAAGCGACATATACGGTTTTGATAAATATTATTGACGATATTAAAAAACGCAAGAGCTTGATTCGAAAGACGAATGCAAATATATTGGTGAATAAAACCTGTGGAACGCGAGGTTGGCTGGCTATTGGTAATTCGTTTGTATCGCTCTGTATTTATAAAACGGGAAACTGACTGACTGACATTAACATACAGATTAAACTGATGGGTCTGGAAACTTACGATTTTGCATATAGTTTCTCTCTGTATAGTAGATACCCACTAAGAAAACATTTTACCTAATTCATCCCTTATGGTGGTACCTTTTACCCTCTAAAGGGGGGTAAAGGATACAAAAAAAGTTATCTTGCGAACTACTTATGAAACTGGAAATTTGGTGTTTGAATGGTTCATTATTAGTTGTCTCCAGTGTTTTCCAAAATTTCGCTAGGAAGGTGGCAAGGTGGGTGGGCTGTGTTGATTTTTTTTTCATTTTACAAATTACTTTAACTTAATATAACCACGAGTTATATAGCGCTGGAATTTTGGATGAAGACTTTTCTTTATAAATACTTGAACGTAAATTTGGCCTTTTTTGAAATTATAATGAATCGGATTTGGGAGGGGTTGGTGTGTCATTTTTTATGAGTGTTTAACTATACAATTCTGTGTGCTATCTATACATATAAAACACTAACTAACTAATTAATTGGCTGACTGACATTTCAACGCACAACTCAAATAGTCGACTCTAAAAACTTGTATAGAAAACTTTGTTACATGGTTTTATGGACTTGAAACTTGGAGAAGCATTCTAAAATTAAAAAAATAAATACACGTTTCCAGTTTTTTGGCAAAATTAGAAAACTATATACGAAGTGCCACCAACCTTGAGATTTTTTGGAAATCAAAACATGGAGTTGATTATTATGTTTTAATCATTTGAATGATAGGTAAATAATTCTAGTTAATTTCAGTTAATTTCGTATTTCATAACATGAATAGAATGATTAAGTTCGGTGTATAAAATTTCGATAAAATTGATTCGTACTGTTAGGAGATATGCATAATTTTTTTGTATAATTCCTTTTTCACTTACCCCAATAAATAAAATCATTAATTTGTTTGTCTGTTCCACTTTCATGGCTCAACTATTCAGCAGATCTTCATTAAATTTACAAATTTTCTGTTTAATGAAGATGAACATATAATACCATTTATTCCAAAAAACACTAATCCATGCGGGCGAAGCCGCGGGCGACAACTAGTACTTCATATAATCTACGACTAAAGAAAGATAATTATAATTAACTAAGGAGACAATATATTATCGTAAATATCTCAAAAATTAAGTATGACATATAGAGTCGTCGCCAAAGTTTTCCTACAAGTTCAAAACCCGTATAGACTACGATACTAATCGTGACACTAATGTCTAGTCGTTCACACATAAGCCGGTTTCGGTGTCGCGATACTAAACTAAGTGTCGCAATAAATGTCACAAGCGTAGACAGTGGTGTTCACACACAGAAACTCGATGTATACACTGAGTGTATACACCAAAGTGTCGTAGTTTAAACGTAGCTTAATATATATATATTAATGTTATATATATATATATATATATATATATATATATATATTTATTTATTTATTTATATTTATTTATTAACCCTTTTAAACGGTCCACCGCATTATGTGTGAACTTTTAATTTTTTTCGAGTGCTTGTTTCTCCAAACTTAGGCTTGATGACTCTCTTGAGAACTAGAGTGCCACCTCTATTTCAATATTAAATATATTTGAATGTTACCTGAACGGGTTAATACTGCCAAGTTGTAAGTTTATATTTCAGCCGGTTTCTGAGAAAAACGGTTGTGGCAGACATGCAGACAAGTGAGTTATCTTACAAGGTTTTTTTTTCTTCCATTTAAGGTACAGAAGTCTAAAAACTGAATACTGTACTATGGCATTCAATCATTCTGACACACTATTCCGACCTATTCCTGTATAGGGAACCTTACTCCAAACTTCTCCTGCTACCTATACTATAAACAATTATAAACGTAAACAATTGTAAACATCATAGATAAACACGATTTGATGTTTTGTAATTTGTATATAATTTGTCTGTCTCAAGAAGTTTCGAGTTTAATTCGTTTTTCGAAGATTAAATCTCGATTTATAATGAATATGCATCAACGTTGTGCAGTTGAAAATACAGGTGATCATTTTTGTTTGTTGGGACAGTTGAAAATATAGGTGATCATTTATTCCCTAAGGACTAACAACGTCAGAAGCTGCGGGAAATATCTGTGCCTTGTAAAAGCTTTAAGGCAACAAAACAAAGTTTCGGCTTTGTTCAGAGCATTCGTTTCATTCTGATTATTTTTTACTAATATTACTTTTTTGCCATATTTTTTTCACGTAAAAGTTTTCAATTTTGAACGCCACGAAAATCTACTGCTTTTTTGACAGCTAGTTTTGTTTACGTCTTACGTTGGTGGGGCCATCTACAATTGCGTAAGATTGCCTATTAAATTTACTTACATTGTCTTATCTATAGAGTGCTTGCAGATACTTTTACCGTACCCTCTTATTATTAATAGTAAATTAATTAATAACATTGAATCCGAAATTTGGTTTGTTTGTATATTACCTTAGAATAATTAGTACTCCGAGAACACGCGCGATAGTGTGTCCAAAAAACTATGCATAAAATGCGTAGTATCAAAACACGGCTGCCAGTGCAATTTAAGACACATTTCTGAAAGGTTACGTGACAATATACCTAGCTTAAAATGCCGGCTTGTGCTATTTCCAAAAAAATATAACTGGACTGCAATAGAAACAAATGACATTAGATTTTTGAATTTACATACAAATTAATAAAATATACGTAATCTAAACTGTATACGTTTGTTTGTACGCAGACTGTAATTTCTTAAACCACTGAATCGATTATGATGATATTTTCAATGACCTATACTACCTTGGTTCTTCAGAATGGTTACAGGTTATGGCTAGGCATGTCTGGCATTCATAAACATCTGGAAACTGCCTTTTCTTGCTTCCGTCTATTAAACTGTAGACGATAGCTCATTAAACTGAACGAAGGAATGCTTCCACTAATATAAAGACCGATCCATAGGAACTCATTGATTGAGGAGTGGATGGTGACCAGGAAAGTACTAATTAGATCTAAGGAATGAGAACAGAGTTTTATTTCACCAGAAAAAACAATTGACTTATACCAAGGTACTTTGAACTGCTAACACCGAGTTTAAATAAAATTGGCCTGCGCTGGACACCAGCCGCTAGTTAGTAATAAAATTAATTCTGTACATGGGAAATATTTTAAAGAGTGATTGATTTGGCGTATAGAATGATAATAGAAGTAAGAAAACCTGTATTTAGAATTTTTGTTTATCGGTTTGTTCGTCTGTCTGTTGATTTGTTTTTCAATCACGTGAAATCTATTGAACGGATTTTGAAGAAATAAGTCTATGTCGATTTTTGAAATAATTCTGTGTTTTGAATTTTTAGTTTTTGTTTTGTTTTTCTTTGTTTTGTTTCATTGAGGTGAAATTTATGTTGTATTGGTAGATGAAAGGCTGAGGTGTAACACGTCAGCGTTTCACCGATATGTTACGCTACCCCAACGCCATCTATAGATCAATTTATACATTAAGTATTTCTATAATGCTATCTGTGATATTCATTGAAGCAAATGTTGAAGTTTGGTTTACAGATAATTATCTATACCGTCTGTGGCATTATTAATTATTTATTTAATTAAAATAACGGTCAAATACGAGTCCGACTCGCGCATCAAGTGTTACCGTACCTTGTTTAAAGTGTAATTACTTAATTTACCATCGCCAAAACGGACTTACTAACGCAAAAAATATTCAATAATACCAAAAATAATTAAGTAAATCTAAATTCTATATTATCGTGAATATCTGAAAAACAATCATTGACATCTTGAAACATTATTATAGTTTTCCTATAATTTTTTAAAAATTTGACTAAAGGATTATAAGAAAACTATTATAGGCATTTGCGGAATTAACAATGATTTTCTCAGGTTTTATGAATGAATGCTATTTAACAATTTAAGATTGAAAACCAGATTTTTAATTCGAACGATTTCACTCGCGGGGCTTTTAAATGTACAATATTGAAAATCTCTTTAAATGTACATTATTTAAAATCTCTTCGTCCTTTATTTTTTTTTGTTAGACAGAGGGAGAAGATAGGATGAACAGAATATAATTTTTATAAGAAGCTTGTATTTTTAGAAGATTTTTTTCGTTGTAATCACGATACAAAACGAAAAAAATATCTTCACAAACGCGTTTATTTTTATGTTTTTTTTTTTAATATATTAAGAATTGTTAATTTATTTTTAATATATTAAGAATTGTTAAAAATAATAAGAAAATCTGACGTTTTTCTAATCTGACCTAAGTCTTGAAATAATGATAATTTTTTAAAATAATTCCAAAAAATAATGAGTAGATATTTCCTAAAGGTATAAAAAATGTACTGTTAACTGGTATTGATCCAATTTACGAAATTTTCATTGCTTTTTTCCGCGGCCCTTTCGGACCTATGAGTTTCGTGGATTAATATGTTGTATACTTCCAAATTTTGTCTAAACGTATAATGTGACATAATTTGTTAAAAAATGTGACTTTGTTTAATTAAACATTTTTAAGTTTATTAATGAATTTTCCATGGAAATATCATTAATAAACTATTACTAGCGTGACCCGTGCGAAGTCTTCGCATTATTTATTCCATTATGAAGCTCAGATGACAGATCAAACAAATATTTTATTAAAATTGACATATAGAGGCGCAAGTATCAAAAGCATTGAGCTAAAGCGCCACTTTATTTATACGTGAGTGGATTTGAAATTAAACAAAAATTTTACCGACCCTCAATCATATTGACGTTGAGCCGTTAGATGGCAGCATTGCTGTTTTGTGTATATAATTTTAATAATTAATTAATTTGCAAAAACAATAGCAATAATAAATTTTTTAGTTGTGGATGCCGGTAGAGCAAGCAATTATCTATAAAATGATATATAATTTATATGGATTAGTTGTGAGGTTTTTTCTAAAAAGGGAGAGTAACATCTTAACCTTAGCGTCTTAATATATATGATGATGATGATGATGATATGAGGATGATGTAAAATAACCTAAATTTTTTGAATATGCATCATGTTTTACTCCATTATAGATTTAGTAAGCAACACAGAATAACAGAAAATGTAACAGAAATACTATGTACACTTAAAATACATACATACATAGAATAACAGAATACTATGTATACTTAAATGTTTATAAATACCCAAATATGTATGAAACGTTCGACTCGTACTTAATAGGTTTATTTACAGTCTTATTATGCGGTATAACTGTTTCCATGTTAACAAATCCTTTCCCTGAGCGCTCAGCAAAAAATAGTTACCTGACTTTTTGGTCTTAATCTGAAGTCGGATTCGTATTATATACCTATTAAGGAAAAAATGGTGAATACAATTTTTGACCCCACATCTATTTTATTCCCAACCCTACTTCCGTTTTACGTCCCCTCTTTATACAGATGCAGCCAATTGTGTCTGTAACACCCCAAGTTGATGTTCGAAGAACCCTCCTTAAAGCTTAGGGCTTTGAGATTGTACCATACATTAAGTGTGTAAATAAATGCGATTCAAAGAAAGTGAAGTTTGTATTAAAGGAGGTAAACTGATGAAATATATTAATAGAAATTGAAAAAAAAACTATTAGATGGCGTTGGCGGTACCAATGTCGTAATAGTCACCAAGTCAAGATATTTTTTTAAATCTGTAATATCCAGAAAAAATTGTAAATACCAAATTTCATCAAAATCCTCCCAATAGATTTCGTGTGATTGTAGAACAAATCAACACTGAGACAAAGGAAATATGTCTGATAGATTTCGCGTGATTGAATAACAAATTAACAGAGAGTCGAAGGTGATTTTGACAGTAGAGACTTCAACATGATTGTTGCTATATGACTTCTAACTCTTCAATCATTAACTTTACAATTTCTTCATATTGGAATGACGTAGTTACTATAGAAGCCGCCTGCTTAGTCGATATATTTTTGTCATAGCTTTAAGGTAGTTGTCGCGCGACAGTAAGACCTAAAATTTATTATAAAATGTTTTATTGAAAATGATTTTGGTTTTTTTTCAAAATTTTAATATATGTATATCATTTTAATGTTATATCATTTTACATAGACTTAGTTTTTTAGCCAAATCGCTCAACGCGTTTTTTAAATACAGTTAAAAGTGTGGTGAATTACTTTTTTTCTAGTTATGTTAATTGTACAATTTTTGAGAGCGCTTTTTACCAAACATAAACGGTAAATATTTTTTACCACATCGTATTCTATCATGAGCATATAAATTTTACTAAAAACGCTAATAGATGGCGTTGGCAGTATCGATATCGTAGCATTACCAAGTCAGGTTTTTTTTAATTTGTAATATCCAGATAAGAGATATCCTATACGTTCTCCGAAAGTACAAACTATTACCATACAAAATTTCATCGAAATCCGTACAGTAGATTTTGCGTGATTGAAGAACAAATTAATAGTTTAAAAACAGGTTTTCTGGATTTTATCATTATATATACTAAATCAATCACTCTTTTCAAAATATTTTCAATGTACTGAATTTTATTAATATGTATAGATTAATTTTAATGTTTTCTCTCTTTTGAAACATTACCTTCGCTTTGTTTTCATTTATCCTGTTAAAAAAAGATGTCAAATATTATAAAAAACGTTAAATTTTGTAAGTTTGGATGTAGGAGGGTAATACCTGAAATTACTCATCCGATTTCAAAAATTCTTTCACAATATTTAGAAAAGATCTTCAGGGTGGATTAGTTTGTATATTATTCCGTTAAAAAAATTTCATGGAGACCAGTTTTGCAACGTAAATCAACGAAAAAACAGTCGAGCGATGCGTTTGTTCTGAACACTGCCTTAACGTTAAGTTTTAAAATTTTTTTATTAGCTTGCCGTTTTATTTCTTATTTTTTAAACTGCTTTTCTTTTGCAGTTGTATTTATTTACAATCTGTTGTAATATTCCACAATTCATTATACATTTTCTATTTCGATTGACTACAAGAGATTGCTTCTGTGGCAATGAGTTCGTCTTATGTATAAATAAAAAAAATAAAAGGCAATTAAACGTACCGTCTCATATACAGACAACGACTGAAAGGTCTCTTCGGGCGGACTCCAAACAATGGAGCAGGCTTCTAACTAGCTTAGTACTAAAGATGTTTATAGTGAATTAATGGTAAAAAATATATATATAGTTTTTTACACGTCAGTGAAGGTATCATACAAGCGTACAAGGATTGTGCAGTCTGGCATTACGTCACTTTTGCCCATCCCGCCTTGTCGGAAGATGTCATGGTTAATGATATGGATAAATGTGGATGCAGAATTTTGGCAATGTTAGAGAACGGATTGCGTCATGTTGCCGAGTCATTGCGTTATATTTGTTGCTGATAGTCGTATTCAAGGTTTACAGTTAGATTCGTATTCCGTATGCCGCTGTGTAATCAGTGACTAAGTGCGATCCTACGCAATAGCGTATCTTTTTATTTATGTGTTAAATGTTTTTTGTCCCATTTTGGAGTATGGACCAAACATCATTTAGCTGTCAACCTCATATGTTGCAAGAAAGACAAGACATTTCATTCATAAAGTTTATTTTTCGACCATTAATTTGGGGGCATATTTGGATTAATTGTACTTCTATAAAGTCCTGATCGTACATATACAGTATTATTTTTATGTGAGACTTAGTTGTCAGATTATGGGCTTCTAAAAAGTTGACGGAATATTAAGCAAGGATTTTTCGGAAGCTGTCAGTCGAAGTAATCAATGACATATATTTTTTTGTAAACAGTTACTTATATAGAAAAATAGGCTTTTTTTTAATCAATTATTAAATTCGAAATTTGAATTTTTTGTTGAGTTAAAAATAAATTTAAAAAATTTGGTCTAGGGTATTTGAAATCTGATTTAAAATGTTCATTTCCGGTTTTTTATACGAAAAAATTCAAATTTCGACTTGCGTGAAAGCGTTGCACGTTTCATGCAACGCCTTTCATGCAACGTTTAGTTGTTACGTCTGAATGTAACGAATCTATCGCAAGAAGGACAGGAAGGAAGGTATCAGC
Organism: Druceiella hillmani; assembly: GCA_039881145.1. NCBI lineage: Eukaryota > Metazoa > Arthropoda > Insecta > Lepidoptera > Hepialidae > Druceiella > Druceiella hillmani. Next base: position 3,415,459 of record JAYKKI010000073.1, on the reverse strand, counting down.
TAATAGCCGAGGGAGATAGATAGAATAAGACAAGAAGTGTGTGCATGCGCGAAAAACAAAAATGGTTCTCTCTGCTGCTCACACTTGTTTTGTACGTTATGACAAAAATGGCGCTCGCTACTTCTATCAGCTGTTTTGTGTGTCAAAAGTAAGCTGTCAAAATTTTGTCGATTTATTTGTCTATTTATGATTGATTTATCACTAATTTTGGATGCACTTCTTCTCTTACAAGACTAACAACATATGTACTTAATTTATTTCTAAATCTGCAATGAAGCCGCACACATACTTGTAGGTACAATTCACAATAGGAGTAATGCATCCCGCCTTCCTTCAGCCGCACTTAGCCGTGTTCTGGTACTGGCATTGCGGCTATGTTTTAATTAACAATTATTTACATAAATTTATTTTAAAAAATCGTATTAGGTGTTTACATCAATTTATAATGACATTTGAAAAATTTTTTTTAATGTATGGTATTAAAATCTTTTTATACGAATTTTGTACTGCCTATGGACTTACACTTTGTATATTCTCTCTCTCTGTCGTTTTATCCCTTATATTTACAGAGCGAGGTTTCATCGCCAAAAAAAGTTTTACTTCTGTCACCTGAGTTACACGCGATCTCTGTATTGAGTTACAGGTGATTTTATTAATATTTTCCTGGATATTTTGGTTTTTAACTCTATTTCCAAGATTTAATTCCAGCATGTATCTTTTATTCGTTAGCAAACTTGCGGCTTCTTTGTGATTTTTTAGTTAGGTCCTAGTTTTGACAATCGTAAAATATGTGTTGTCGCATAGTTTTTTTTAATATTTGCCGTAAATAAAATTGTCAACAGAAGCAATCCCGACGTCCTTCAGTCACGTTTAGCCACAATCTGGTACTGATATCGCGGCTATCTTTTAATTGGTAATTGTTTATATAAATTTATATGAATATTTTATTATCTTTTTTATACTTACAAATCAAGGGTTTAGATTGCCAAAGACACGGGTACTGACTTCCATGAGCTCATTAGAGACAAGCCGTTGGTAACGTTGTTAAATAACTACGAATCTGAAATAATCCAGCTTGTAGATATCATAATAAAACCTTGTTAAAAATGGCTGAATATGACATAAAAATATTCAAATGCCTCCAAATGTAAAATTTTGCTAATATGTTATTTTTGGCGTAAGGGGTACGATGGAATGCTTATATATACCCTGCACAATATGGTGACCTTGGAGAACCCAGCACAAACGGAGAAATACTTTGAATATAACACGTGGAAAGTCAGTGATGGGAGTTGAGAAGGGATCGAGAGAAAGGAAAGTTGGATTCCAAAATGTATGATAATGACGTTTGGTGTTCAAGAATATCTGGATAGCTAACAAAAGCCGATACTGAAGGTGTTAAATAGATCATTTATTGAAAAGAGGATTTCAGATCTGAATAAATCACAAGTGTGCATGGAGAATTCTGTGTCGAGTTGTTTGAAAGGTTAACGACAGTAATTGTTAGAATTATCCTTGTTGCTTTGTCCTGCTACAGTTATGTGGTGGCTTATACAGATGTGTTTTATTTCTGGGCGCATGTAGAGAATCAATTTGAAAAAACATATGCGATTTCTATAATTCTATTTATAATTAAATGACTCCAGGAAATGTAACAACAAAATTAGTCATATTTATTAGTAATGCAGGCAACATTGCAGTTGTTAATATGATATCTTGGGTTTTTGGTTTACCGCTATTTGAGTGATTGAATATTAATAAAATTGTTGGCATAACCTCTGCTAACCGTTACGATTTCTCTTGCATAACCAGGCAATATTTTCCTCTACAACAGCTATTGACGATATATATGTGAATACCATTCCAGATCAGTTGTGGAATACTGTTGATATATTTGGCAATTTTCCTACTTATTCTGTTTACTTCAAACGATCTTCGAAAATGAGTTACGTAGCTCGTTAAAGATCCATATGCTTTCGAAAGATGCACATTTTACACAATAATGTGATAATAATGTGCATATGGTTATGTCTTAAAAATGGAAAGATGAAGGTGTGAATTTTAAATGAAGAACAGAATTTAGTTAAATGCAACACCCAAAAGATTGTTTGTTTCCATAGCGTACCCGATTTTTAAACAAGTTAAGGTTTATCTGCGACTAAGTGTATGTCATCGTGCAGAGAACAACATATGATACGCGTATCATATCCGTGGCGCACGTTCCACGCCTGGTTATCATCTTTAGTTATATTTTAGTGTTTTTGTAGTGTTTTGTTATGTCATTATAAACACTGTTATAATTATTCGCGTGTCAGTCCACAAGCAGTGGATAATAACGACTCAGTACCATAAGCTTTGCTTACTGGACCGTAGATTATAATTCTATAGTTTATGGTTTTGATCAACCTGGACCTGATCAAATATTTTATTTTTTTTATCGAATTATTTCCCTGAACTTCTATAACATGTTCAAACGTTAATACTCTTATTAATAACTTTGGAATAGAAAGTTATACCTTGCATAAATACAGAATAGATAAAAACGCTATTAATAAACTCAGTATACGAGAAGCTCGTCATAATTTTATCTGATCGACCTAAGTTTAACTTTGGTATAACTTAAAAAAAAATTGACATTTCGGCAAGAACATTGAGCAGCACGTGAATTTTTGCATTTCAAGTGTGTTTTTAATTATTTAAAAAAAAGCCTACATATTATTCTATTCGTGCAATCGAAATTGTCGAGGAGAGCCACATTTCGAATGTTTCTATATGGGTCCTGAGATTTTCCTTAATAGTCCAGGCCTCGTATCCCTATAGAAGTACTGGCCAGGATTTAAAAAAAAAGAATGTTGGGGTTCCAAATTCGAATAAAACTATTTTTGTTCGAATTGGGAATTCAATACCTGACCAAAGACAATATATAGTGAAGTGGCCAGTAATAATATTAACTACTTCATAAACAAAAACCAGTTACATGAGTATGTAGACATTTGATTAGGCGGTGCGTTGCGACGTTTTGCAGTACAACGCCATATCTTCTTGAATATGTAATGGCTTATTGCTAAACGTGACACAACTCTATAAATCGAAGTGTGATATCATTCGTAATTAATATAAACATTTTTCTTTTATCGAACTAACTTTCTGTAGGTTTCTGTGATGAAGGAACTCCTACTATAGGGTATTTGAGTGATGTCGATATTTTTTGTAAAAATATTTTAAGACTGTTGAGTAGGTTTAAAAAAACCTTGTGATGAAAAAAATACTGCATATAACAAACAGTTACTCGCAACTTCTAAATAGGACAAAATGTCAATTTTGTTCATTAAATTGAAAAAGTTGTTAAGAATTTAGTTTCCACACAAAAAAATTAGAAAATTATAATATGCAATATGTAACTTCAACGCAATATTTAACGAGACACAGGATTTTTAATAAAGTCCCTTATAATGAATGCTAAATAACTGGCCAGTGACGTCATAAGCCAGTTGTGTTTTGTATGGAGCGTTTACGCGCGAATTGTAGTTCGTCAGTTTTTAAGTCGTTATAAATTTATAATGAAAAGTCCTAGGTACGATATATTTATTTTAACCGTTTTCAAAGTTACTAATTAATTAAGTAATTAAAAAAATAGTCAAATACCCTATTGGACACAACCTGCCGTCCGCCCGTCAGCAAAGTTTCACAGTACCTACAGGTTTAGACGTATCGTCATGAAATTTTTGTCGGATGCTTCAGATCTAGGTCTTAAATAAAACATACCAAAATACTTAAAAGAGATATAGCCTTTATCTTGGGGGTTGAGGTTCCATTTACAATTTTTGGGGTTCCGTACCTCAAAACGACTAACGGATCCCTTATAAGATCACTCACGTGTCCGCTCATCTGTGTCACAGGTGTTTGTTTTCAGAAACCGTTTGACGTATAAATGTGAAATTTGATATAGCAATAAAGCTTATTAACCAGCATATTAATTTTTTTTTATTCCGTATTTTGGGGTGATAATTTCAAAAGGTATAGTTATAACCATCTCTTAGGGTCTCGAAAATATTGTTGTAATAATTTCAGGTAATATATTTTCTGAGATATACAGAAAAATATATAAAAGAATTAGTTCCTCCCCCCTCGACCTTGTGCGGGTGTGAAACGATTGTACCCTTATGTGTCTGTCTGTGTATACGTTTATTTCTATGGGCAATTTTTTGTCTGTAGGTCTATCTGTCAGAATGTTTGTATGTATGTTTGTTTGTACACGTGATATTTAAAAATCAATAAGCCAATTTATAAAAAAAGTTCGCTGCTGATTTTACGAGAATCCAGGATCCAGATAAAAGTGAGACAACTTTATACGAAATTGAAAATCTGGAAATGAAAAAGTGTCACTACACTTTTAATCATCTAGTGCATTGCACATTGTTTATTAAAAAGCGAGTGAATGAAGTAATTCATGCGGGAAAAGTCGGTAAAACGTTGGTTGTTATAGAGGAAAGTCCACTAGATAATTTTCTTATCATCTACCTGAAATATAGTCTTTCGTATTTGCGCTCTTGTGCGTGCGCGTGTTTGTGTGCCGTCCAGTGATCGGACATTTTCTGGCCGATCTGGATGAAATTAGGTATGTGAGCAGTTTCTTAGAAGTATTTCCACACTTTTTAAATGTCTTTCTAATATCAAATTTTGAAATATTTTCCGTAGAAAAGAAATTAAAATTAAATTTTCACAAAACTGTTTATAAGCTCGATAATATTCTGTAACTCTTTTTCCCGGTAAAACTTTAATAGGGCACTTTTCGCACGAAACTTATATAAACTGCGCGGTGCTGCACTGATTAATGCTTTGGATCTCCAATAAAAAAATAAAACATTAAAATTTTACTGCGATTTACAATAAAGATATTTTTGCTAATAGCCCACCTGAAGATGTTGTAATACAACGAAACCTAGATCGTGGTAAAGAACTTAAAGAAAGTAAAAATAATACTACATCACGTAGTTTCATTTAATTGTGTTCTATTTGTCAAAGTATTGTGTTCTATGATATTAGCAAAGATTCAATCTTTGGTAATAGCCCACCTGAAGATGTTGTAATACAACGAAACCTAGATCGTGGTAAAGAACTTAAAAAAAGTAGAAATAATACTACATCACATAATTTCATTTAATTGTGTTCAGTTAAGGAAATTAAAAACAAAGACATTTTGAATTCGGTGCTGGCACTCAGTGGGACAAGCTTCTGTTTGTCGTGTTGCTTTTCATTCTACGTTTCCGGGAACATTCCGTGACGATTCCTTTGTCATCATCGAGCCGCGTGGTACGATGCTGCGGATAACGACGGTATTATCATTCCTCGCGCGATGGCTTTGAGTCACGCGCGCGCTTAATGCGTTTTGGTTCGTCATAGTTTAGCTTAGTGGGAAATGTCAACTGTCGGTGGCATGGCGTGGAACCTTTGAATCTAGCTGGCGTAGATGCCTGATTAGTCACGAAGTCCCTGTCGGACGAGAGAGTATGAATTGTTGGTCGTACCGCATTCGCGTATTTGCAACTGCCACGCGGTGTGCCCTAGTGTTATTGACACATTTGTAATCGTCGATCGACTGCGTTTTCGAGCGTATGTATGTAGACTGAACAGCTTGCAGATTTTCAGTAGTGAGGTGTTACTTGGGATCTGTTATGGCGGACACTGTGAAGCCGTGAAGACTATAGGCCACAGTAGGACTGTTTCGCGCATAGGAATACGGCGTTTTCTGCTTAACACGTTCAGTGCGGACGGTAGTCTGGAAATACACCAGAGACGTACATAAAGTTTTTTAGAGTTTCGTATCTTAAAAAGAAAAACGAAACCCTTATGTGATTGCTCATTTGTCTCTGTCTGTCTGTCACAACTGTTTTTTGTCAAAAACCGCTTGACGAAGAAACTTATTTACTTGTTTGTCTATCAAACGCGACGTTACCACGTTGGATTTTTGAAATAACTTCGGAATAGTTATTCTATTGTTATACCAATCTTTTGATCGGTGTAAGTATTCTCGGAATAAGAATAGTATTACTTAAGTAGTAAAGATTTTTGCAAATTCAATACTATATAACTTTCATAAATAGTAGGTTTTATGAATATGGTGCAACGGAGGCGTCTAAAGATTAATGCAATATTAATTAGGTAAATCATTTATTGGAATATAAAACATTCTCATCGTAGTATTAAGGGAATAGGGAATAGTTAGCTTTACAATTTTTGCAAATGTTTAGCGGATGTAGCCTAACCACATAGACCATACCAACATAGCAAATTACGTACGCTGTGGGCCTTAATAATATTGTCCGAAAAAAAATTATTTACGCGCAATGCAGACCGACTATAATCGGAGGAAATATTACTGATTATATTTTATACATTAATGCGCACGTCGCACAGAAACCGGTCCTAAAAAATCGGAGCAACTGCTGACTTTCGCCCATCCGAACGTTAAAAGCGGAGAAGAGGATAGAATATACGATACTGACATCATAGGTTTTGTAGGAGGCGCGCGTGTTGTGGCCTATGTGGAAAGTCGGCTACCGATCTTATCCTACAAAAGTCGGCAGTTGTCGGCCACCTACCTATAAAATATATTCAAAATTTGTAACTACTAGAGATTCATATCATTGACACAAGTATTACAGTTTTTAATAAAATATAAATAAATGAACACTTATAAAACTTAAGATCTGAAATCTGAAGGTTTCAACCCCTATGTTCAGCTTATACATTAAAAAAAAAACAATATATAGAGGAATATTGTTTATATTTTTGACATGAATTTATCCATTTCAGGTGTTCGATAAAAGCCTCGACTTTTCTTGGGCTAAGGTCGGAACTACAATCTTTTTTTATATAGAATGTTTCTGGTAACATATTTTATCACATTGTTTTGGCCAGCAGAAAGTATTTTCAGCAGAAAATATCATAGTGCTTAGTTCATAAAGACCACATTCATCATTCTCTACTGTCTCTGGAGAATATTCTCCTTCATACCTAACGATCATATAATTTCCTTTCTTTGGTTGTTGAGTGACGTCCACAGATTTATATTTCATTAAAGGTACATTCTCATCATCAGAGTCTGGATAAATTCTTAGCCGTTTCTCCTTTGTTTCGAAGACGTGTACTCTTCATCTAAATTTGTTTCTTGTTTCATACTCTTTGTTGGTTTCTTTTTTTTCTCCACGGGCCTAATTAAATGCCTTCATAGTATTTCTTTCTCCTTTCTTTCTTGATGTCATCTTTCTCTTTTCAAAATTTCATTTATTAACTGATGTTTACTGCATCAGGTAGTCGAACCTTCTTTCGCCTCTTCCGGTTGCCTTTGAGCTCGGCCTGGAGATTCAGCCGTCCACACAATGGATGTTTCGAATGCAGGGGTTTTAGGATTTATAAGGTGTTTTTTTTGACGAATTGTCATCGCTTTTAGTTATGATAGCTGCTTGATTGGTGAAAGTACGTCAAGACTAACAAACGTAAAAGAATTGGTGGGAAATTCAAAAGAAGGTTAATATTTATGATCGTAGATTGAAATAGTGTACTACTGGTACCTGGTGTGGGACTGGTACACTCAACCTATTTATTTATACATATAATTGTGAAAAATTATAAAAATATGTATAATATGTATAAATAAAATAGATATGTATAAAAAAAAGAAAGGCAATATGTATAAATTGTGAAAAATTATAAAATTTTACTGTGTATTTTTAAATGTTGATAAGTTACTAAATATGTATGGAACCCTCGTAGTGCGAGTTCTACTCGTGCTTGATAGGTTTTATCTGGTAGGTAATTATTTTTGTAGACTCCTTTTGCATCACTTTGTTGTCTCTTCGTCATAAATAAGCATCTTGTAAATGATATTAGCTATAAGTAAAAATAAATCACCTATCTTGATAACCTTTCGATGTTGGTGTTCATATCGGGATTATATCTTGGGCATTTATTGACGTGTGTCCCTCAAGCGTGAAGTTATTCATGCATATTGTGGCTTCCTCTTATCGTGTCTCCTGATTTAATTTTGAATTCTCTTAAATATTGATAAAATCGTGACATAAACAACGTAATTGCAAAATATAAATTCTACGCTGGTTGAATATATTCTAAATTAAATATTTGAAAGATTTCGATGTTACCATGAAATAAACATAAATCTTTTAAAGATAATGGTTACGAGGAACCAAACATAACTGTTTTTAGACTTGAAAGATATACTAATACAAATTATATTATATTTTAAAGATAAAGTTTACTAAAAACGCTAATAGATGGCGTTGGAAGTACCATATCGTTATTGGCAGCATCCGGCCAGGATTTTGTTTAAATCTATAATATTAAGATAAAATGCCTATAACTTGCTTGAGGATATAAACTATTATCATACCAAATTTCATCAAAATCCATCCAAGTACATTTCGCGTGATTCAAGAACAAATTAACAGACAGAGAAAAATTCTAAAAACAGGTTTTCTGGCTTTTATAACCATTCTATACGCTAAATTTCAAATATTTTCCATGTACCTACAGTATTTACTTTGTTACAGTTTTGTTATATCGTCGGCGATATTACAATACCCCGTAACTGACAATCGCTTTAAGATCTAATTTTCAATAATAGTCATGTTGAAGTTGCACCTTATTGCAGTTGTTAGTCAAGCGGTATTGCAGTATCACCGACGATATATACAAATAATTCTAGAGATGATCACAAGAAGCAAGCTTCCCTCCATATTTGAAATTGCTAAAATTGTATCTGATAAAGCATGGTTACTAGAAGGTCACTTGTAGTTTATCAGAAAACTACAATAATCTGCTGTGAATTTAGACCTCTTAAAGGTCATTGACATATTCATGATATTTATACGTCTAAACTAGGCTATATATATATTATGAAAAATAATATTAGATATACTATATGCTAAGCAATATACACGTTATGAAAAGTAATATTAAATATATTATATACTAAATATATGTTATGAAAAATAATATTAGATATGTTATATACTAGGCAATATATACATTACAAAAAATAATATTAGATACGCTATATGCTAAGCAATATATACGTTATGAAAAATAATATTAATATTTATTAACAGTCCAATAGAAATATATGTACCCTTAAATGTTTGTGTGTGCCTAAGCTAGGGGAAGGGTACCGTATTTGGTACCCTTGTAGTGCGAGTTATTTCAGTGCATATAATATTTTTATTAAACGGCCAGCAATGGAAACACGTGTAAAACAAAGCGTGTAACTTTTTTGGTAACACGTGTATGCTTTGCCCGTCTGAATTTTTTTTTGATGTCATTGTTTTTTCCTCAATGTGTATGTCCAATTATTAAATAATTTCAAGAAGTACTTTTTTAAGCTACTTCGAATTTTTTATGTTTATCTGATCACGATATTTTAGTGTGTGCATGGATTTGGCCACACTTTTGCATTATACGTAGAATATTTTGGCTTTTCTCGTGGTCTAATTCTCAATAGGGTTAATTCTCAAAAAATATTATGGTTTTTTTTTAAATTTATATTGCGAAAGTTTCAAGAATACGGTGTAATAATTTTAAAGAAAGAGGAGAAAAGATTGATTTGCAGGCGTCGCAATCGACAGGAAAAGTGATGACGATGGTTTTCTGGGATACAGAGTGCGTAATGGTCATTGACTTCAAAGAGAAGGGTGATTCTATAACGGAAGAGTTATACACTGGTCTACTGGAGCAGCTTAAAGAAGTATTGAAGGAGAAAAAACGAGGGAAATTAGTGAAAGGTCTTTTGCACGACAATGCACCCAAGAGCCATGTTGCGATGGCTGCCCTTCACAAGGGCGGCATTCAAATATTGCAACACCCACCTTATAGCTCAGATTTGGCCCCTGCGACATTATTTGTTCCAGAAATGAATAACCTTTTTCATTTCTGGAACAAACAATTGCTACAGGTTCATGGAAAAACATCAGCGACAATGAAGAGAGGTCAAGTCTGCAATTCCAGCTTATTTTCAAAATAAAGAGAAAATATATTTTTGAGGGTTTAATTAAATTAATCGACAGTTCTGAGAAAAGTATTTGGCTTAAAAGAGAATATACTGAGAAGGAAAAATAGCACCACATTTTTTGACCTTCTTTCTATCCCATTCTGTGAAATTTTTGACCTTCCCTCATATACCTCTGGTTAATCAATAATTTTACTGCGACACCATAGATTGCAGCCTATCGAATACCATCGGAAAAGTAGATATCGGGTAGAAAATATCGGAGGTACTGATGAAAGAGTAAAATAATTATATGATTAGATATAGAACATTTCGAGATTTCACTGTATTTAATGAACATGTGACCAGCATTAGGTATACAGTATGGGCTTATGCAACGTATGCAAGTAGGTACAATGTTCTCGAAAATAAGTGTTTAAGCACGTGTAAACGTGCTTCGCGGGATCCAACACTAGTAGGTATTGAATGAAAGAGTAAAATAATTATATGGTTAGATATAGAACATTTCGAGATTTCACTGTATTTAATGAACATGTGACCAGCATTAGGTATACAGTATGGGCTTATGCAACGTATGCAAGTAGGTACAATGTTCTCGAAAATAAGTGTTTAAGCACGTGTAAACGTGCTTCGCGGGATCCAACACTAGTAGGTATTGAATGAAAGAGTAAAATAATTATATGGTTAGATATAGAACATTTCTAGATTTCACTGTATTTAAAGAACATGTGACCAGCATTAGGTATACAGTATGGGCTTATGCAACGTATGCATGTAGGTACAATGTTCTCGAAAATAAGAGTTTAAGCACGTGTAAACGTGCTTCGCGGGATCCAACACTAGTAGGTATTGATGAAAGAGTAAAATAATTATATGGTTAGATATAGAACATTTCTAGATTTCACTGTATTTAATGAACATGTGACCAGCATTACGTATACAGTATGGGCTTATGCAACGTATGCATGTAGGTACAATGTTCTCGAAAATAAGAGTTTAAGCACGTGTAAACGTGCTTCGCGGGAACCAACACTAGTAGGTATTAATGAAAGAGTAAAATAATTATATGGTTAGATATAGAACATTTCTAGATTTCACTGTATTTAATGAACACGTGACCAGCATTAGGTATACAGTATGGGCTTATGCAACGTATGCATATAGGTACAATGTTCTCGAAAATAAGAGTTTAAGCACGTGTAAACGTGCTTCGCGGGATCCAACACTAGTAGGTATTGATGAAAGAGTAAAATAATTATATGGTTAGATATAGAACATTTCGAGATTTCACTGTATTTAATGAACATGTGGCCAGCATTAGGTATACAGTATGGGCTTATGCAACGTATGCATGTAGGTACAATGTTCTCGAAAATAAGAGTTTAAGCACGTGTAAACGTGCTTCGCGGGATCCAACACTAGTAGGTATTGATGAAAGAGTAAAATAATTATATGGTTAGATATAGAACATTTCGAGATTTCACTGTATTTAATGAACACGTGACCAGCATTAGGTTTACAGTATGGGCTTATGCAACGTATGCATATAGGTACAATGTTCTCGAAAATAAGAGTTTAAGCACCTGTAAACGTGCTTCGCGGGATCCAACACTAGTAGGTATTGATGAAAGAGTAAAATAATTATATGGTTAGATATAGAACATTTCGAGATTTCACTGTATTTAATGAACATGTGGCCAGCATTAGGTATACAGTATGGGCTTATGCAACGTATGCATGTAGGTACAATGTTCTTAAAAATAAGAGTTTAAGCACGTTTACACGTGCTTAAACTCTTTCATCAATACCTACTAGTGTTGGATCCCGCGAAGCACGTTTACACGTGCTTAAACTCTTATTTTCGATAATTATACTAGACAAAACAATATCCTATCCTCAGACATTTTATTGCTTTCTAAGCACTCGCACACAGCGCAATAACGGAGCGTAATATTGAAGTATTATGAAAAGTTATCAATTAAGACTGAATTACACAAAACTCAAAAAAACGCGCACGCAGCAAGCGGTAACCCAGGAACGCGTACTCTTTGTCGTACTCTGACTCTGCACCTGAAGGTAAAACTGGCGGGGGGAGGTGAGTATTGCTTCTTTACGCATTCTTTGTCACTGCCTCCTATGGAAAATGAGATTTCATAAGATAGATACCCTGTAGATTTATAGTGTATTTGTGAGATCTTTCTCCACTTATCGATAGATGACGTGAAAGCAAATATCGATAAGTACACCACCTATCCAATGACGATTTTTCTCGTCACCTCCGAGCGTTCTCCAAACATCGATTACGGGCGTAGCGACTAGCCGAAACAGTGTAGCGACTAGCGTGCGTCAGATGTATCTGTTTTCGCTATTTAATTACCTCCGCCGGCATTATATCCTCTAAGCGAGAGCGCGCCGCTAGTCAGAGGTCACAAAACCCGTACCAATTAAGCGTCATAATGGAGTTTAAACTGATGCCGGGAATGGGACCGCGGACCTCGACCGCGCGCTCTGCGATTGCACCGCACACGGTGAATGGATAGTGGGGGTTTGGTCTGCGAGACCTTTTATACAATATGTAGGTGAAAGCAATTGAGTTCTTGAACTGAGTGTCTTATGCGGTGTGTTATTGATAATTTAGCAAAGGATTTAATTGTATTTAATTTGTTTTTGTAAACAGAAATTTAGGTGTCAACAGAAATGTGCGAAATCTGGTGTTTTTTTACGTGGGACTATCTTTCCCTGTATTGGAATGGAATGAACCACATTTTGAGTGCTTATAACTTCGAAGCAAATAATCGTGGAATAATAAACAAATATGTCGTTATGTAAACTCTGCATTCTAATTATAATTTAGAATAAAGTAAGTTTTAACTCTTTACTTTTTAACCCTCGCATACGGTAGCGTTATAATGTTCAATTCAACTTCAGAAGGATTTGTATTTTCTCCAACAGAATAAACAATAGATGTAACAAGAGGAAAAACTAAAACCTGACTACGGAAAAATATAATTCTCCTCGCCCGCGCCCTCCTTTTCACACTATGACGTCTCGTATGAAGAAAACATTAATCAAATACCCATTTCTGTTTTCTGGATTGTCGCGGACTCAATCTTCGTAACGTCGACTCCGTGTGCGGTCATCAAACGGAGCCGCTTAATTGTCGCTACTATAATAACTCGGTGCATTGTGTGAACTCGGCCTCGATGCCCGGTCTCCATTCTCGGTTTCTAATTTGTGTGTAATCACAGCCGCGTATATTAACTTGCAATTTGAAAATGTAAATTTGATTTCAAATTAAATTTACCGCAAGTTTTATTAATTAAACTTCCTTTTTCCTCTTTGCCAAAGATTGAATCTCGTAAGTAGTTCCGGGAAGGGGCGTGAGTAAACGCAATATGGCGTGATGTAACAGGAAAAGGAAATTCGTCTTGTATTTTCTCGGGAAAGTTTGCGTGGAATATTACGCACGCCCGTGAAAGTCCTCTTACTTACAATTTATAGGGAAATACATCTTAAATTTTCACTCTTGGAATATGCGATGATTAGTGGGAATTACAATTGTGTCATTGTGTTAAAGATATGTTTCCATTTGAAGTTCCTGAACAAATATAGAGACTGCACGATTAGTTTACCATAGCTGTTTTTATAGCATAATGTCGTATATTGTTGTGGGGTGTGATTGCTATTTCTGAATCCATCTTTATTTTGCAAGAGAGCTCTTCACTCAACGTATAAATTAGGTTTTCAATATTTGCTCAGAGAATTATTTGAAGTAATTAATATACTCACATTATCTTCACAATATATTTTTGAAAATGTTTGCGTGTTATAATGTATATTTTGTGATTACTGTTACTGAATCCATCTTTATTTTGCAAGAGAGCTCTTCACTCAACGTATAAATTAGGTTTCCAAGATTTGCTCAGATAATTATTTGAAGTAATTAATATACTCACATTATCTTCACAATATATTTTTGAAAATGTTTGCGTGTTATAATGTATATTTTGTGATTACTGTTACTGAATCCATCTTTATTTTGCAAGAGAGCTCTTCACTCAACGTATAAATTAGGTTTCCAAGATTTGCTCAGATAATTATTTGAAGTAATTAATATACTCACATTATCTTCACAATATATTTTTGAAAATGTTTGCGTGTTATAATGTATATTTTGTGATTACTGTTACTGAATCCATCTTTATTTTGCAAGAGAGCTCTTCACTCAACGTATAAATTAGGTTTCCAAGATTTGCTCAGATAATTATTTGAAGTAATTAATATACTCACATTATCTTCACAATATATTTTGGAAAATATTTTGCGTGTTATAATGACGTATATTTTGTGATTACTGTTACTGAATCCATCTTTATTTTGCAAGTGAGCTCTTCACTCAATGTATAAATTAGGTTTTCAATATTTGCTCAGAGAATCATTTGAAGTAATTAATATACTCACATTACCTTCATAATATATTTTTGAAAATATTTTGCGTGCTAGGAAAAAATTCTCACTTCACCGTAAAACTTGTGATCGACATAATTACAATACTAGACATAAAACTAAACTGGGTACTTCCAACTTCAAGAATAGCAAAAATTAGTAGTTAATTTGTGGTGGAGAGTATAAAGTCCTATAATAAAATAAGTACCAGAAGATGTGATGAATTTGCCAGAAAAACATTTTAAACCCCATGTTAAGAGACATCGAATTCAAAAGATGATTTTACAAAACGACAAAAATGACTGGGACAATCAGTCCACCTTAATAAATGAGTATGTATAAATAATGATTAAATATTTGTATATATAATATAATTTGACATTTGTTTATTGTTTTATATAATATAATTTGACATTTGTTTATTGTTTTATATTTGTATATATAATATAATTTGACATTTGTTTATTGTTTTATTGTATTTGTATATATAATATAATTTGACATTTGTTTATTGTTTTATATGTAAAATTTCGACTGACGTTCAACAAGTGAACACAATTATCTACAGTAGGCGCACTGGTTAACTCGTTTGGACAAAGAGTATTTCGATTACAGTGAAAAGTAAAATCATTCGTTTATCCGCCATGGATGTATTCCACCGAGCCTATTCTTCACATCTGATCTAAACTAGAGGCGTGAGCTTGCGATGATGTCAAGTGACAACCTCTCTTTATTATAAAAGGCGCACAACCGCCGTGGCGGTGCTCTGGTACCGGCGTTTCTTCGTGTAGAGACAGCCACGGGTTACATGCAAGTTTAGAAGTTCTAATAAATCAATAAGACTAAACTTTTGATTATTTTCTTAGAATTCCACAACAAAGTGGAAAAATGCTGCTGAATTAACTCTATAAATAATTAGTTGATTAAAAAGTTAATTTTACTTTAATTTCTGTAATAATTTCGGGCCAATATATTTCAACCCCACAAAATTTCAATATTTAGGTTTAACGGTTCAAATTCTGGAAAGCTATGACATGCAATCGAACCATCAGTCATTTAGATGCCGGATTGAGACAACAATTAAGTTGGTACTGAATACAAAATATAAGCATGTATGAAATCTAATCGCATGTTGGTCTGCATGCCTAAAACAGTCAATGTACAGTACTGTGGGTCAAAATTGAACTTGTGGTCTTGTCTCGCTACCTGTCCATCCGCAGCATTGTAAAACCTGAATCCTATAACTTAAAATCTAGAAAGATCGATTTCGGGCGTGGAAAGGTAATCACGCCCAAACGAGTGATAATTTTTGTCGTTTTAATTTCAAATTTAAATAACTCTGACAAAAATAGACACAGAGTCGCCATCTCAATCTCATTTTAAAGATGAAGGATGAAAGTTTGTGCCAGTATGGCATTTACAAGAGGTATTCAAATAACTTAAAAGTCATTTGTATCCTACTTCTTATACTACTGGCCTGTATTCTATAAATGTAACTTACAAATAAATTAAACGATTAAAGACAAACATTTTATTTACTGGATTGACGTTTAAAACGTCAAGTAACTTCGAAAGTATTCGACACTGTAATTTCTGTTTTCTTAAGCACGTAGCGTGGTGATATTATTTCATTTAATGAAAGCTGTGAAGTATAAGTTATTTATGTGAAAAACAGTAAAAATAGCAATAAGGTTAACATAATTAAATAATAGAAAACTCTCTGTCTGCGTGACATAACACTCACTAAATAGTGTCCCGCAGTTATCTTTATAAATTATTGATAGGTTAATCAAAATAATTTCAGGATTATAAAGAAAAGTTAACCAAAGTACTTTTAGAATTTCAAATTAAAGTTAACCAAAAGAATATCGGAGTTATAAATAAAAGTTAACCAAAATAATTGTAAATAAAAGCTATTCAAAGTAATTTCAGAATTATAAATTAAAGTCGATTAAAATAATTTCAGAATTATAAATAAAAGTTAACGACATTAATTTTAAGATTATAAATACAAGTTAACTGAAATAATTTCAAAATCATAATCAAAAGTTAACGAAAATAATTTCAGGATTATAAATAAAAGTTCATCAAAATAATTTCAGAGTTATAAATACAATTTCACCAAAATAATTTCTGAACTATAGATAAAAGTTAACCAAAATAATTTCAGAGTTATAAAATAATATGTGTTTTAAACAAAAAAAATATAAAAAAACCAAAAAAGTTTTAAAACAAAAGAAAAATTCGAACCTACAATTTTTAAGCTCGTAAAGTATAAATTTAAAGTTATGTTTCTCGAATTCAAATTTCCAAAGTTATAGGAATCTTTAAACTAGATTTAATTAGCACCGTTTTTGTCCAAGTGCTGAATTTTGTTTAAATAATAATATTTTACGATTTGTTTAATATTCAAAGCTAATCAGTATACACCGTTATGAACGATTAAGCCTCACGCAAAATTGGTACACAGAAATGTGATTACTGAGACATATTTAACGTTCAGCGATCCCACATCGAAAGAAGAAACAGATGTACCCCTATTACCTCTGTATTATTTTTTATCATCATCATCATATATATTAATACGCTAAGGTTAAGATGTTACACTCCCTTTTTAGAAAAAACCTCACAACTAATCCACATAAATTATATATCATTTTATAGATAATTGCTTGCTCTACCGGCATCCACAACTAAATAATTTATTATTGCTATTGTTTTAGCAAATTAATTAATTATTAAAATTATATACACAAAACAGCAATGCTGATATCTAACTGCTGAACGTCAATATGATTGACGGTCGGTAAAATTTTTGTTTAATTTCAAATCCACTCACGTATAAATAAAGTGGCGCTTTAGCTCAATGCTTTTGATACTTGCGCCTCTATATGTCAATTTTAGTAAAATATTTGTTTGATCTGTCATCTGACCTTCATAATGGAATAAATAATGCGAAGACTTCGCACGGGTCACGCTAGTTATTATATTTATACCAACTTACATGTTATTTTTTTATCCAAATATCTTATAGATGAACCATTCTAGTTCCCACGCTAAACTGTGTTAAAATAAGTCTGAAAAATAGTTTAAGAAGCAAGCTCAGTTTTTTGTTTCATTCTCACAGATAGACGGAACTAGAGATGTGTAACTCATGAGAGAAAGCTTGCCTTTTTTATCTAAAGTTCAAAAAGTTACCTTAAAGCTCACCTAAAGTTGTAGTACACTTTAAAAAAAGTAAAAACAATTGTTTATGGCAATATAGAGGATAGTGACAGTTGCGAACACGTCGCCATTGTCAATTCACAAATAGCATCATTTTCGGATAGAAGTTTGATTTGCTATTTTAACTGTCAAATAACATTTTTATGCACAGTTCAAGTTGCTCATTTAGAAAAAAAAAAAATAAATAGATATGGATGCGAGTATTATTTTAGTTTTAGATTACGACAAAATATGTCGGCTGTATTTGGACGCAAAATGTGCTATGTCCAATATATTCGATGGTTCGGAAGAAATTTCCGTATAGACCACAATAAATTCTAAGCAATGTAATGATGCTGGAAAAGTTTTCTGACTGAAAAAGTAATTTTTTATTTTCACTTTGAAAATGGAGTTTAATTTTTTATAAGGTAATTGAAAAGAAATCGCAAAGGTTTTTTTTATAAAGAAAGAACTTCCGACAGCATTATGTCACTAGTAATTATAATGTCACTGGAATAAACGATGGAGTTTTCTGACTGTAAAAGTAATTTTTTTGATTTTCACTTTGAAAAAGTAATTTGCAATGTTCACTTTGAAAACGTGAGTTTCATTTTTGATAATGTAATTTGAAAAAATCGCAGAGGGTTAATTTTGTGAGGTAGTTACGTAAGTTTTATGAACGTCTCATTTTTTTTATAAAGAAAGAACTTCCGACAGCTTTATGTCACTAATAATAATAATGTCACTGGAATAGACGATGGAGTTTACTGACTGAAAAAGTATTTTTTTTTTATTTTCACTTTGAAAAAGTAATTTGAAATGTTCACTTTGAAAACGTGAGTTTCATTTTTGATGGTTGAAAACGTGAGTTAGAAATTTAGAGGCTCTGAATGAGAGAGAACCAACTCAAAAACTTGTGAGTTTTTATAATATCATTACTAATTATAAATGCAAAAGATTTCTTCATCACTTCGCTCCTTTTTTAATAGTTTGCTATCAAGAGTTACTTCCCAAGTGCATCAACTATCAAGGAGTACTCCTTTGACTAGCCGCTGTAACACTCGCGCCCACCACCGTGATTATACCCATTCCGCTAGCGTCCATACGTATCACCCACGGTCAGGACTGTCAGTCGGATTTACTAGCAGTTAAAAACGTATTTCTGTTTCTCATTAACTGTCAGTTGAGTTGGAACAAGAGTTTACTTTACCGACTGTGCCCTATTGCACGGTCTAATTCCTAAAGTATCCATATAAAATAGGGTTTTATATGTCAGTAAACCCGGCTGAGGGTCGTGACCATGTGTGGTGCGTACGGGCGTAGCTTGTCAGCATTGTGACTGTCGGTCCGAGTGGAATGGATTATGAACAATGCGTATTCGTAACTATAAGGATGTGGCGAACATTTGACAAAAATAAAGAGCGTTGTACTTTTTTTCTTATGTTTTAATCGTTAGATAATAATTTACATCAATTGCAAAAGTGTAATTTAATTTCTATAAAAATTTGATGATTGTTTGCGTGTTTTGCGCCTTTTCGTCTAACCTTTACTTCTATTGTGTACTTCTCGAAGCTCCAAGTGGTTCCCTTCGTCACCATGTTTGATTGCAAAAGATAATATATATTTATATAAAAATAATATATATTTATGCAAAAGATAATATATATTTATACAATATAAATTTATTTACTTCAATTTCATATATCAATGTGTCAAAGTCAAATTGACAGATAAATTACCACAACTTCCCACGTTGATACGTGGGTCGGCATGGGCTTGAAGCGGTCGTGGATAATGACGCCAACAATGACGTTTCGACCACAACCGTAATGACTGGAGTCGCCAAGTGGAACGATACAGTGAGCGTTTCGAGTAGGGTTGCCAGATGTCCGGGATTTCCGGAATTGTTCCGGAATTTGTGATATTGTCCCGTGTCCAGGAATGTAATAAATATGTCCCGGAAAGGTAAAAAAATATGGTAATTCTTTAAAATTGTCTTTATTGGCATTTTTCGTGAACCTATAAATGCCATAGCTGCATTACATTTTGCTAGATTGATCAATGGAAAGACAGGAATCGCATGATTACGGATCAAATCAAGGCATAAATTTAAATTGAAATAAATTGCGAAGAGTTAGAATTCAACGTCAATTTATTAAAATAACTAAATCAAAACGTGAACATAATAAATTAAATATTATTGTCATTGTCAATCTATGAAAGTTAAGCTTCGAGTTGAAATTAGATAAGATTAATTATAGCAGGACCAATTTCTTTTGCCAAATATTAGTATTAGCTTTTAGTAATTTAATAAATGTGATTAACATAACGACTGTTTTTATATTAAATTACTTATAATTATTTAATAAGTCAATAAACTTTATTAAAAAGTTCACTTTGTATTTTGGCAAAAGAAAACAACTTTTTTATTTATTTTTATTAATCTGAATGTTTATTGGGTTCAAAAACCTTTTGTTGGGTCAAACTAATTTTTTTTTCTTAAATCACTGGTAGTTATAAATATAGTAGTAGAAATGTCCCGTAAAAAACGATTTTACATATGGCAACCCTGGTTTCGAGTGTTGCGATCGCCTAGTGGAACTTATGCAAGATCATCACTATCAAGTTCAGTACTATTAAGGGAATAAGTTCAGTTTAGAGAAAATGTGAATTTACAATTTTGTTTGTTTTAAATGAAAGAATATAGGTAAGAAAGGAAGTATTGACCAAAAGTAGGGCTCGGACGCGATTATTTTGTAAAAAAAGTGATTTGAGAAAAGTTACCTAAAGTTTTCTAAATTTATATTATGAAATTTAATATATTATGATTTTAAATTTATGAAAATGTGTTTCCTTCAAGTTAACTAGTTACGTTTTATTTTGTTTTTATCATTACTATAGGCAGATATTTAATATAATAGAAGATAGTGTGATTAAATTGGACTACCTGGATTGAATATGGAAAAGTGGAAAAAAAGACTGGATTATAACAAATACAACCTACTCGTTTATAGTTATTTATTAAGTACATTTTCATATTAAATATAGATAACAAATATTTGATTTGTTTAATCAGTATTATGAATATTGGAGTTTGTTTATAATAATATATACTAGTCTTCATATTAAAAAAATTTTATTTTTTTACATATAAAAAATTAACTTTATTTCAATGAATGAAATTGTAATAGAAATTGTTTATATAATGTTTATTTCTTTTTGATATATAAATTAAAATAGGTAGATAATTTTAATATGAATTAAAAAGTATTTTTTATCCAAACATATATAACATTTGTATTTTATTTCGTAAATAAATTAAGTCTACAGTTCCGTACCAATATTTTAAGTTAAGTAAAAATATTTTAAGTAAAATTTGCAAGTACAAACAGGAAATGATATAAAATGAAAATATTTAAATTCACAAATATGATTGCGTAGAGGTTATACAATTTGTTTGACAGCCAATTGACAGCTGCTTCTTCATAGAAAAATCATTTTTCGAACCAATTTTTTGTAATAAAATAATTCGTTGAAGTCCTAATTTTATAAAACGCTGATTTAATACGACAATTTAAATACACCGTTTTTTTTCTATAGTCTTTCATGGAAAACAAAAAAAAACAGATAATTTACAATTTCGCTAAACTGTACTTATGATCTGTCAAGTACTGTAACTATCAAGTTCGATTTAATTAAATAAGGAGTCAATTAATTAATATACCTGAATGATTTTGTGATAGAAAGGATAAGGTTATAAACAAAATAACCACGTACATTCCGTAAAGAGCGTAAGATACATTCATTTTGACAACACTAAACGAATGTCAATGACAGTTGACAGTTTATTTTTTTAATTCTTTTAGGTAATGGCTACACATTTAAAAAGTCCTTCGATTTTTGAATTCTTTTGTTTCTTTTTTTGTATTCTAAAAATGTCAGTTTTAGTTTTGAATTATAGTCTACTAGCCTGACCCGTGCGAAGTCTTCGCATTATATCAATTTGCGTGGTAGATTATAAATATTTACACATGAGAAAATGAACTCACAGCTGTCATATTAGTTACAACAGAGTGTTTAGAGTCAATTTAATAAATCAAAATTGATTGCAGGTATTCAATTCATTTCTAATTTTGCACACTGCTTATTACGTTTTTATTCCATTATGAAGCTCAGATGACAGATCAAACAAATATTTTACTAAAATTGACATATAGAGGCGCAAGTATCAAAAGCATTGAGCTAAAGCGCCACTTTATTTATACGTGAGTGGATTTGAAATTAAACAAAAATTTTACCGACCGTCAATCATATTGACGTTGAGCCGTTAGATGGCAGCATTGCTGTTTTGTGTATATAATTTTAATAATTAATTAATTTGCAAAAACAATAGCAATAATAATTTTTTTAGTTGTGGATGCCGGTAGAGCAAGCAATTATCTATAAAATGATATATAATTTATGTGGATTAGTTGTGAGGTTTTTTCTAAAAAGGGAGAGTAACATCTTAACCTTAGCGTATTAATATATATGATGATTTTTGTAGTCAGGTTTTGGTATGTTCAGTTTTTCGTAGCAAATATTTTGAAGATTATTTCGCAACAGCTAGAAAATTATTTGTTGGTCCAATTTAAAATTAGGTACGTAACTAATTTCTAAAAAAATGTTGACTCTTAAAGTACCTAGTTTGTTCTTTTATCAAAAACCTGTTTTAGGTACTGCTCACGTTGATCTTTTACTATTCAATTATGATTTCTAGCATTTTTATAGAATATGACGAATACAAGTACGGATACGAATATTCGCCAAAAGACATACGAACACAAATATTCGCCACATCCCTAGGTGAGTTTTAAGTCGATCGAATGTGCTGTTTTTGCGTCAAACCGTAAAAAATTTCGAATATACGTCCGAGTGTACGACGAACAATTGATAAATAAAAGTGCCGTGTTTTAATTTTATACTAAAATTATAATTTTAGTATAAAATGCCGTGCGTTTCGCTTTAACCGTGTCCATGCTTTTTTACTCATATATACTTAAAAATGCAAAACAAATTTTTGTTTTTGATGTCATTTACCCTTGTCTCGAAAAAAAACTGTATCTCTTCCAAAAATTATCCGATTTTAATAATTTTTTCGGTGTTTTCTTAATAAAAACTTGTACAAGGACAATAAAATTATGGAAATATAAATTGTGAACAAAAATTATAATAAAAACTGAAATCAGCATTTTCGCAGTCCGGTACACCCTCCGTATCAGCAAAATAATTGTTATCGTCACTATTACCACTATCACTCAAAATTTGCATTACGCCAAATTGTGAGCGCACCACAATGTCACTCCCACTATCACTTTCTTCACAACTTGAAAAACGATAATTTTCACTCGAATTATTTTCGTATTCCGACATTATAGGTTAAAAATTTTCTTCTCCTGGATCCTTTTTATATTGTAATTACTAATAATATTATAATTTGAACTTTATGTAACACGTAGAAAGATAAAAAATTAGCGATACGTGCGAGCGACCTCCCCTACCGCGCGCTAAACAGCAACTGATTTCGCGAGCGCCATCGCGCTCGTGGCAAATTTAGTTAGTGCCGACGAGCGCGATGGCGCTCGTCGGCACTCTAACGGTTAATATAAAATGCCCCGCGTTTCGCTTTAAATATGCGTACACACTATGCTATCGTTCGACACATTCCGTACGCGGCCGTGTTTAAATGATGACATCGAGTCAGCATAATAGAGGTCGGTTTACACAACATCTCCAACCATGGGCAGTAACATTACGCATAATTAATGCATAAATTTAAAACAATAATGTACCTCGCATTCCACCCACTGCCGGTATCAGATTCGATGCCCGGCGTATTACTTGTAGCTGTATTAAAAATCTCAGTACTCTTAACGTAATCACCGATTAAGGGACCGGTATATTTCTTCGAACTATAATATTGATTCCAGCTATAGCAATGTATAATTAGTTATCGGGTTTATCAGAATATATACTCAAACATCGGGGTAGAAATAGGTCGTATGTATCTTACTTTGATTATAATATACAGCGTGCGCAAGTATGCGAGCTATATTGTTGTTTCAAACGAACAAAAACAAAAAAAATGTCTGTTCAAAATGATGACACCTAGTTTTGACTGTTTCGTATGGACATAACCTATGAGTATATGTTTCGGTTCTGCAGGCTGATGAAGCATTATCAGAATAGTTTCATACTTTCACTGTTATTAATAAAAATTAGGTTATACTACTCTTATTCTGAGAATACTTATACAGTTCATAAGGTTTGTATAATGGAGGTATTAATTACTACTAATAAACTCGTTAAACGATGGAATAATTATTCTGAATTTATTTCAAAAATGCAATGGGGTAACGGCGCATTTCATAGACAAATACGTAAAATATGAGGTTTTTTTATATCTTTGATTATGATTGCGGATACAAATTCCATCTCTTATATCAAATGGTGTCTTTGAAGTGTCTTTAAACTTTATATAATTTTATACTTGGGTATTTTCTTATTGAATTTTTCAATTTTTTTCAATCATGAAAGATCATAACATTATGAGATGCTGGAAAAGGGTATAAACTGTGTATGAAAACGTTATTAGAACAACGTGAACAAATAATGGTTATTTGAAATTTCGCAATAAAATTTTTCAAAAATATCACGATTTCCCTTAAAATATTTTAACAGTTAATGAGAATATTACTTAAAAGAATAGTTCTAAATTTTATTTAATTTACAAAAATTGTCTTGAATAAATTGTCTTGAAAAAATTGTCTTGAATAAGTCTTGAATAAAGCTATTGCTGCAGCTTCACACAATACATTAATAACATTTCTCCTCGCTAATTTTGATTGCACGAATTCAATTATATGTAGCCATTTTCATCCAAATAATTATAAACACAATCGAATTGCAAAAACTGACCTGCTGTCATGTGTACTTGACGTAATGCCAACTTTTTTACGTTATACCAAAGTTAAACTTAGGTCGATGGCGGAATAGTGTTTGACATATGAAGTTATGACGTGGTTATTCTCTATTTATGCAAGTTATAATTTTTTTATTCCAAGTTTTTACTAATACTGTTTGAGTGTAAGAGTTGATAATAAATATTATGCTTTATATATCGCCTGATGGCTTGTAATTAATTTCTTTGGTATATATATATATATATATATATATATATATATATATATATATATATATATATATATATATGTGATAGGCCTTTGATAAAAGTTTAACGTAGAAACTTGAAGTTTGGTATAGTGTTAAGGCAAATTGCAATAGAAATTGGTTATAAGGACATTAAAGGTACCAGTTATTTATATATAGTTTGTCGTAAAAAGCGACATTCTATGATTTTTCTTAATTGTTGTTATATTATGTACATCATTTCAACAACAAGTGCGTCTAGTATAACAACTATCAACGTATTGGCTGATACAATAGAAATTGGTTAATAGCCCTCTGGTATAGAAATAAGCTTGTATAGAAAGTACTCATTGGGACCATAAATACCTACCAAGCACGAGTAGAACTCGCACTAAGAGGGTTCCGTACACATTTAGGCTCTTATAAACATTTAAGGTTATGTAGTATTAGTAACACAACTATCTACAAATATTAATTTTTCACAACGAAAATATATTGCCTACTATATCTTTCACAAGCGTAAAATTCAACTAATTATAAAAATGTGTTATTGCAAATAAAATCAGAAAATTTACACATAGAATTGGAAAACATTGATTTTTCCCTGTTATAAAACCTCCATTACGCCAATTTTCAAGATTTGCGTCGACCGGAAGTACCCTATATGTGCCGATGATCAGTGCGTAAGACAATTGTAAGAAAATATGCTTTAAGACCCTATATCTTTTTGTTGCAGGAATCAAAAAAGCTTTAAGTTTTTAAAGCAATATAAGGCTTATAGGCCTCAGTATACGATATTAATTTTAACTTGACATCTCAAGTCGTTTCCGAGAAAAAAAGGCTTTGACAGACGGACGGATAACCAAGTGATTCTATAAGTGTTCCGTTATTTTCCTTTTGAAGAGAAACGAAATATTAACGATTTGATTTAGAGAAGTTGCTTTATCCACCTTCAAAATGAATCATCAGGTCAACTCAAGAAAATAATAACATTGTATTGTTATTCGAGTCACATTTTAAGTTGGGAAACAATACACTTCATCATTATGATAAAGCAATTATTCTGCGAAGATCGGAATGACACAAACAGGAAACGAAAATGGTGCAAAAAATTCTAATGATTTTGTGAGTTAGGTACCTTAGACTCGAATGATTCAAATATGATAGACTTTGTATCAATACACGGACGTATAACTTTGGTTTTATGGACAATTTTTTCATAGTTATTTTCTCTAATACTGGAATATAGGAACCGTGTACTATGCCATCGTTGGTGATTTACATTAGTAAACATTTGGTTACGGTGATGTCATTTTTTTCTTTTGAAGTCCCCACAGTGTTAAAGTTTGAATCAATCAAAATTATTTATAATAACTAAATATGGTGTCCAGTATATCTATAGAAGGGCAAGAAAGCAAAATCCATCAATATGTTTCTATAGATTTTCAAATGCTAGCTTGTTTACACCGTAGAAAGTAGACAAACGAAAATTATGAATCAATGCTGTTAGGAGAAATTTGTTTTTCATGGAAATTATCTATTTAAATAATTCCTTAAAACAATGCAGTTTTCAGTTTTTCAGAAAACTATTTTAATATTAATTCGCAACGTCGTAATCTCTTTTTACATTACTGTCCTGTAGTTCAGTGTAAATATAGTTGTTCACTTTCAGAGTTATATTTTTTCCTGAAATTTTAAGTCAAATATTGATTATATTTGTTTTGAAATTTTTATAATGGCTTTGATTTCGAGAAGTCATCTATTGTTAACATTATCAACTACTTACCTAGAAATTTTAATGCTTGACAAAATATTAACTATGCGGCCGGGTTTAAATGCTCGCACTATTTCACCAATATTTATCTGTTAACAGTCTGTGTAACAGTTATCATTTAACCATTTCTTAATAACAAAAATAGTACATCGATATTGGCCCCTAATTGATTGTTAATCTCATTTCTATCACCAAGGCGTTGTAGACGTTTTTGTAGCAACATTGAAGTTTTGCTAACAATCTCTGCGCGTATTGTCGTATAAAATTTAGAAGACTACGTTCAATATTTGTTCATTAACTAATGCTTGTGTGTAACAAAATCCCTTTAGAGATAATTGTTAATCTAAGTTGTTGTTAATCTCATTTCTATCACCATGGCGGTGTAGACGTTTTTTAGCGACAGTGAAGTTTTTTGCACAATCTCTGTGCGTATCGTCGTATAGAATTTAGAAGACTACGTTCAATATTTGTTCATTAACTAATGCTTGCGTGTAACAAAATCCCTTTAGAGATAATTGTTAATCTCATTTCTATCACCATGGCGTTGTAGACGTTTTTTAGCGACAGTGAAGTTTTTTGCACAATCTCTGTGCGTATCGTCATATAGAATTTAGAAGACTACGTTCAATATTTGTTCATTAACTAATGCTTGTGTGTAATAAAATTCCTTTAGAGATAATTGTTAATCTAAGTAATTGTTAATCTCATTTCTATCACCATAGCGTTGTAGACATTTTTTAGCGACAGTGAAGTTTTTTACACGATCTCTGTGCGTATCGCCATATAGAATTTAGAAGACTACGTTCAATATTTGTTCATTAACTAATGCTTGTGTGTAACAAAATCCCTGTAGAAATAATTGTTAATATATGTAATTGTTAATCTCATTTCTATCACCATGGCGTTGTAGATGTTTTTTTTTGCGACAGTGAAGTTTTTTGCACAATCTCTGTGCGTATCGCCATATAGAATTCAGAAGACTACGTTCAATATTTGTTCATTAACTAATGCTTGTATGTAACAAAATCCCTTTAGAGATAATTGTTAATCTCATTTCTATCACCATGGCGTTGTAGACGTTTTTTAGCGACAGTGAAGTTTTTTGCACAATCTCTGTGCGTATCGTCATATAGAATTTAGAAGACTACGTTCAATATTTGTTCATTAACTAATGCTTGTGTGTAACAAAATTCCTTTAGAGATAATTGTTAATCTAAGTAATTGTTAATCTCATTTCTATCACCATGGCGTTGTAGACGTTTTTTAGCGACAGTGAAGTTTTTTTGCACAATCTCTGTGCGTAACGCCATATAGAATTTAGAAGACTACGTTCAATATTCGTTCTTTAACTAATGCTTGTGTGTAACAAAATCCCTTTATAGATAATTGTTAATCTAAGTAATTGTTAATCTCATTTCTATCACCATGGCGTTGTAGACGTTTTTTAGCGACAGTGAAGTTTTTTTGCACAATCTCTGTGCGTAACGCCATATAGAATTTAGAAGACTACGTTCAATATTCGTTCTTTAACTAATGCTTGTGTGTAACAAAATCCCTTTATAGATAATTGTTAATCTAAGTAATTGTTAATCTCATTTCTATCACCATGGCGTTGTAGACGTCTTTTTTAGCGACAATGAAGTTTTTTTACACAATCTCTGTGCGTATCGTCGTATAGAATTTAGAAGACTACATTCAATATTTGTTCATTAACTAATACTTGCGTGTAACAAAATCCATTTAAAGATAATTTATACAAAGTTAAAATAAATAAATACAACTTAGTGGATGCTTCACGTCCATAACGGTTCCTAACGGTATAATGTCTATATATAGTCCCGTAAAAGACACAAGCAGACGAGGGAGTCTAGGACACGTGGTTTTCGTCACGTAAGTGGCCTAAAAGGAGATAGAGGTATGGAGAAACGGGTTTTGAGTTGGGGACAGTGCTGTTAAACGTGAGTCGGATATGCGGCCCTTTTAGTTGAGCTAACAAATTTAAACTTGACATTTGCCAGATTACAAGTTGTTAGCGTTGCGCAATTATGTAATTAAATTATTTGGGCACTTCTAGTTAAGCTAATAAATTAAACTTGGCATTTGCCAAATTTTAAGTTGTTAGCTTTGGGCGATTATATAATCAAGTTATTTGGGTACTTTTAGGTGAGTTAACAAATTAAAACGTGGCAGTTGCCCATTTTCAAGTTGTTAGCTCTGTGTGTGTATGTAGTCAAACTATTTGAGTTTCTACTTGAGTTAACATATTTGTACATGGCATTTACTAAATTTCAAGTTGTTGGCTTTGCACGATTATGTAATCAAGCTGTTTGGACACTTGTAGTTGAGCTAACAAATTGAAACGTATCATTTGTTAAATTTAAATTTGTTAGTTTTAATTATGTATTCATCAAGTTATGTATTTGGGTATTTCTAGTTGAGCTAACAAATTGTTACGTCACATTTGCCAAATTTCAAGTTGTTAGGTTTTTTGCGCGATTATATAACAAATTTATACCTGGCATATACGAAATTTCCAGTTATTAACTTTGGGCTATTATGTAGCCCAGTTATATAGGCACTTCTAATTAAGCGAATAAATTGTAACTTGACATTTACACATTTTAGTTGTTAGCTTTACGCGAGTATCTAATCAAGTTATTTGGGTATTTTTATTTGAGCTAATACACTGAAACGTGGCATTTGCAAAATTTCAAGTTGTTAGCTTTACGCGAGTATCTAATCAAGTTATTTGGGTAATTTTATTTGAGCTAATACACTGAAACGTGGCATTTGCAAAATTTCAAGTTGTTAGCTTTACGCGAGTATCTAATCAAGTTATTTGGGTAATTTTATTTGAGCTAATACACTGAAACGTGGCATTTGCAAAATTTCAAGTTGTTAGCTTTACGCGAGTATCTAATCAAGTTATTTGGGTAATTTTATTTGAGCTAATACACTGAAACGTGGCATTTGCAAAATTTCAAGTTGTTAGCTTTACGCGAGTATCTAATCAAGTTATTTGGGTAATTTTATTTGAGCTAATACACTGAAACGTGGCATTTGCAAAATTTCAAGTTGTTAGCTTTACGCGAGTATCTAATCAAGTTATTTGGGTAATTTTATTTGAGCTAATACACTGAAACGTGGCATTTGCAAAATTTCAAGTTGTTAGCTTTACGCGAGTATCTAATCAAGTTATTTTGGTAATTTTATTTGAGCTAATACACTGAAACGTGGCATTTGCAAAATTTCAAGTTGTTAGCTTTACGCGAGTATCTAATCAAGTTATTTGGGTAATTTTATTTGAGCTAATACACTGAAACGTGGCATTTGCAAAATTTCAAGTTGTTAGCTTTACGCGAGTATCTAATCAAGTTATTTGGGTAATTTTATTTGAGTTAATACACTGAAACGTGGCATTTGCAAAATTTCAAGTTGTTAGCTTTACGCGAGTATCTAATCAAGTCATTTGGGTAATTTTATTTGAGCTAATACAGTGAAACGTGGCATTTGCAAAATTTCAAGTTGTTAGCTTTACGCGAGTATCTAATCAAGTTATTTGGGTAATTTTATTTGAGCTAATACACTGAAACGTGGCATTTGCAAAACTTCAAGTTGTTGGCTTTACGCGAGTATCTAATCAAGTTATTTGGGTAATTTTATTTGAGCTAATACACTGAAATGTGGTATTTGTAAAATTTCAAGTTGTTGGCTTTACGCGAGTATCTAATCAAGTTATTTGGGTAATAATAGTATTATAATAATAGTATTATATACAAGTATATTTGAGCTAGAACACTGAAACGTGGCATTTGCAAAATTTTAAGTTGTTGGCTTTACGCGAGTATCTAATCAAGTTATTTGGGTAATTTTATTTGAGCTAATATACTGAAACGTGGCATTTGCAGTTGTTAGCTTTACGCGAGTATCTAATCAAGTTATTTGGGTAATAATAGTATTATAATAATAGTATTATATACAAGTATATTTGAGCTAATACACTGAAACGTGGCATTTGCAAAATTTTAAGTTGTTAGCTTTACCCAAGTATCTAATCAAGTTATTTGGGTAATTTTATTTGAGCTAATATACTGAAACGTGGCATTTGCAGTTGTTAGCTTTACGCGAGTATCTAATCAAGTTATTTGGGTAATAATAGTATTATAATAATAGTATTATATACAAGTATATTTGAGCTAATACACTGAAACGTGGCATTTGCAAAATTTCAAGTTGTTAGCTTTACGCGAGTATCTAATCAAGTTATTTGGGTAATTTTATTTGAGCTAATACACTGAAACGTGGCATTTGCAAAATTACAAGTTGTTAGCTTTACGCGAGTATCTAATCAAGTTATTTGGGTAATTTTATTTGAGCTAATACACTGAAACGTGGCATTTGCAAAATTTCAAGTTGTTAGCTTTGATAGCGCAACTAGAAGTGCACAAATAACTTGATTAGATAATAACACAAACGTCGCATAGTGAACGAGTTTTAGTTACTTGGAAAAATCAGAGAGTGTCCTAGGATATATAACGTTATGAATTTCACAGGCTATGTATGTATGTGAGAAAGTTTGTTTCTCACATCAGACTAAACTATTAAAGTGATTTCAACAAATGAGGTATCTTTAGATTCGTCTTGATCCAAAAAGTGTCCTAGGGTATATGTCATTATGAATTTCACAGGCTATGTATGAATGTGAGTAAGTTTGTTCCCTCGTAGAGACTAAACTACTCAAGTGATTTCAACCAATGAGGTGTCCTTAGATTCGTCTTGATCCAGAGAGTGTCCTAGGGTATCTAACGTTATGAGTTTCACAGGCTGAGTATGTATGTATGTGAGTATGTTTGTTCTCATTTCAGAATAAACTACTAAAGAGATTTCAACAAATGAGGTGTCCTTAGATTCGTCTTAATCCAGAGAGTGTCCTAGGGTATATAACGTTATGAATTTCACATGCTGCGTATGTATGTATGTATTTATGTGAGTAACTTTGTTCTCACATCAGATTAAACTACTAAAGTTATTTCAACAAACGAAATATCTTTAGATTCGTCTTGATCCAGAGAGTGTCCTAAGTTGTATAATGCTACATGGCATTCAGTTTCGTGCTTTCAGTTAATTTTTTTCCTGCAGTCGGGTTTTTAGTTTTTATTTATTTTTTTTATTAATGTACTGGAATACGGAACCCTTATAAGATCATTCAAGTGTCAGTCTGTCTGACACAGTCGTTTTTGTCACAAACCGCTTGATGTATGTAGAAACGTCAAATTTGAAATTAAATGGTTATGAAACATATAGACCTGCACACATTTCAATAGCTAATACTTACAAATATATATATATATATATATATATATATATATATATTACAGAATTATATATATATATATATATATATATATATATACAGGGGAAGGGGGGGGGGGTGGTTGAGAGAAATAAATTACATTTTAGTTCCATATACACGGAATAGATATTATACTGCATACAAATGTATAGTATGATATATTATTTGAAATCCATATGTAAATAGTTTAATGGAAATACTAAATACACTTAATTGTTTATAACTTCCTAAATGTGCACGAAACGCTGGTAGGGCGAGTTCCGTTCGTGTTTAATAATAATAAACGATATTATAATAGAAATTATGTAAAATATATAAATTAAAATGCTGATAAACTGATGACTGAAGAATTAGAGGTCTACAAACTACCTAAATGCTCACAAAAACAGAATTTTTTATTCATCCCCAAGGTCTGTAAATAGGGCTGGAAGATTTCATGGAAGTGAAGAAAATTCATACAATTATCATGGATAGTCTATGGCTAAGTACTCCGAGTATTTGTCTGTACAGACCAATAATTTGAATGTCGGCCGTTTTTCTCTAAGGTCGACTTTGCCTTAAACTGTTTGTCTTCAAGATGAACAAAAAAAAATACAAAACTAATATGAACAAGTTATAAAGGTTAACATAGTAATGTTCGCATCTTAAAACTATGCTTACCCTGGATAAAAATCATCTATATGTTAGCTTGAACTTTAAGCTAAATCGCTGTAATAGTTTCCATGATTTTTGATATGTATTCAGTTCTTAGGAAGGAGAACTGGAAGAACCAAGTGTTCATTTCTGACATCTTGACAGTTAATGGGTGAATTTTAAATTCGTACGGGATATTCGATCGGGACAAGAGAGAGCCTAAATTTAATCCAAATCCTAAATATTGTCCCTACGAAAGTCCTATTCATTAGTTTTCTTGCGTGATGCTCTAACAGACAGACAGACAAAACTTCTAAAATATTGTTCCGATTTCCTCCGCTCCTAGACGCTCAATTGTCCAAAAATATTTAATATACAAATTTAATCTGTCGAACGATTTTATATACTACCATGATTATTTAACGACTGTCGTTAAAGACGATCATTTAAGTAATGGAAAAAAATGCAATAAAACTAACATTAAGGCGCGTTTTATGCTTTCCTGTAGTAATAAAGTTATGAATCACACAGAATTATGGTTATCTAACTAAAAAAAAAACCGTAACCATATAACATAATTAAAAAAACAGAATCTGCTTGAACTGTCTTTGACCCTCAGATTTATTCGTACGATAAAAGTGAAAAAATATGGCGTCATTAAAAATTATTCGTAAGATGAAAAATGTATTTTTCGCTTATAGTGTAAATATAATATATATTTATGGATCATGCACTTGTCTCGAACGCGGTTATTTATTGAAATACAACAAAAAATAAGTTTATTCTCGGATAAAATATCGTGCATTTATCTCCACAACAAAGGCTAGATTTGTGCAACATTTCACATAGTTTTACTGAGGTAGTTAAAGTTAGAACTCTTGATAAAATATGGATTTATCAAAATATCGATATTTTATTGTGAAAAAATATTGATATTTATTACCGATATATTTATTCGATATATCGATACGAAAATATGAATAAATTATAGTGTTTTTTATCATTTAAAAAACGAAAAATTTTGTCATCTCAAAATATTTTCCCTCGGCCACTAGTACATCAATTTTGATTGTTAAGTGGAAAATAGCTATACATCTTGTTACAGTTCGAATACGCTTTCTTATTGCCATTAACATATGTTTATTGAACTAACGTATTGTATTGGGGGTTTTAGTTAAACATTTGAAATTATTATTTTAATTACACAAATATACATCAACCCTTCGCTCCAGAGCATGAGAGTAAAATGCTAACGTCAAATTTCATGTAACGTTTTTATGCAACGTTTTCATGCAACGTTTAGTTGTAACATCTAAATGTAACGAATCTATTGTAAGAAGGATGGAAAATAGGTTCTTAACTAACAACCGAGAGAGATAGATGAATATGACAGAATAAGACAAGAAGTTTACGCATACGCGAAAACAATAAAAAATGGCGCTCACTACTACTATCAGTAGTTTTGTACGTTATGTGTGTCAAAAGTAAACTGTCATAATGTTGTTAATTTATTTATCTATTTATAATCGATTTATTACTAATTTTGCGTGTACTTCTTCCATTACAAGACTAAAAACATATGTACCTAAGTTATTTACAAATCGGCATTGGACTTGCATATATATTTGTCGCAAATATAGTTTACAACAGAAACAGTACATCCCGATTTGTCTATGTAAATTTGTATGAAGATTTTATTAGATGTTTACGTCGATTTGTAATGACGTTTTGTGAATGTTTCTCAATGTTTAGAATTAAAATCTTTTTATACGAATTTAGTGCAATCTATGGATTATACTTAGTATATTTTCTCTCTATCTTTCTGCCGTTTTACCCTTCTCTATATACATACAAGTCGAGGTTTAGATCGCCAAAGAAGTTTCACTTCTGTCATGTGTACTGAGTTGCACGCTGTTAATTTGTTTTAAATACTGCATAATAATTTTATACTGAGCTTACTCTAATTAGTGATGAATAATATTAATCTAATATTGATAAAATGATTTGTATGTCCATTGGCTCCTGAGTGTGGTTTTTCGTGTTGCGACTGTCCTCCCAAGAAGTGCCATTAAATCACATATGATACTCCCGCAGTTAAAGGGTTATATAAAATGCAAAAATAATTTGAATAATCTTAGTATAATAATGACACAATTATGGGAATGTCCCTTTACTTCTAAGAGCGGATTTCGTATTTCATAAAGTTATTGGAATGTCCCTCAGCTCATGAGAGTGGTTTTTTATGTTGCGATTGTCCGCTCAGGTAGTTTCGTAACATGTGATAACTTTTGCAGTTCAACGGTTAAATATAATGTCCGCTCAAGTAGTGTCATTATATTACATGTGATGCTCCCGGAGTTAAAGGGTTATATAAAATGTAAAAATAATTTGACTAATCTAAATATATTATTTCTAAAAGGTGTTTTTTGGTCGAGCGGCTCGATCTCTTTAACTACTGCACCAAAAAAAATACCCACTTAAAGCTTATGTTTTCTACTTTGGGCGAAAAATATAAAAAAATTCGAAAAAAATCTTTTTGTTAATAAAAAAATTAATTTTTATAACAATTGGCATGAGCGCCATCTGTGGGCGACACATCAAATATCTTAGCCAAATTGTATACTTGGAACACGCTAGATGGCGATATAGTGCGAAGACTTCGCACGGGTCAGCTAGTATTAATATAATAATAACACAATTATGGGAATGTCACTTTGTTTCTGAGAGCGAATTTCATATTTGATGAAATTATTGGAATGTCTGAGGGACACTGGCTAGTTTTTGAAAAATATGTTTAATAGTCTTATTATAATAATGACGCAATTATGGAAATGTCCCTTAGCTCCTGAGAGTGTTTTTTTACGTTGCGATTGTCCGCTCAGTTAGTTTCATTATATTACATGTGAAAACTTCTACAGTTAAACGGTTAAATATAAATGCAAAAATATTTTTAATAGACTTATTATAATAATGACACAATTATGGAAATGTCCCTTAGCTCCTGAGAGTGTTTTTTTATGTTGCGATTGTCCGCTTAGTTAGTTTCATTATATTACATGTGAAAACTTCTACAGTTAAACGGTTATATATAAATGCAAAAATATTTTTAATAGTCTTATTATAATAATGACACAATTATGGAAATGTCCCTTAGCTCCTGAGAGTGTTTTTTTATGTTGCGATTGTCCGCTTAGTTAGTTTCTTTATATTACATGTGAAAACTTCTACAGTTAAACGGTTAAATATAAATGCAAAAATATTTTTAATAGTCTTATTATAATAATGACATAATTATGGAAATGTCCCTTAGCTCCTGAGAGTGTTTTTTTATGTTGCGATTGTCCGCTTAGTTAGTTTCTTTATATTACATGTGAAAACTTCTACAGTTAAACGGTTAAATATAAATGCAAAAATATTTTTAATAGTCTTATTATAATAATGACACAATTATGGAAATGTCCCTTAGCTCCTGAGAGTGTTTTTTTATGTTGCGATTGTCCGCTCAGGTAGTGTCATTATATTACATGTGATGCTCCCGCAGTTAAAGGGTTAAATATAAATATAATAGTAATGTGAATAACATTAGTATAATAGTGATAAAATTATGTGAATATCCCTTTGATCGTTATTTGATAAAATTATTGTTCCTGGGCTCAGTTGCGATTGTCTTCTCAGGAAGTGCCATTACATCACATGTGATACTCCCGTTCGCCCTTCTTTAAGGATTAATAGTGTTAGACTCATTCCAAAACCAAAATCCGATACAAAACTTATACCATTAGCAGTTCCAGAAACCACTTGGCGACCATCTAGTAAACAGCGCTAAAAAAAACTGACCGCAATTTGTACTCGTTAAAAAAAAACTCGCAAAAACTTCCTCTCCGAGAATCGAAAAAAACGCGACCAAGTCTCGAACCGGTTAATGACCAGCCACACGATATGCAGCAGCCATCGCGTATCCATGGCGTAGAGACAATTACGCTCGCGTGTGAGGTCAAAGAATCTTAAAAAAAACACGCGAGAGATAGCCACGGGCAGAGCCTTCCGCTCCGCGACTGGACGGGGCGGAGCGGAGAGGCAAAAACTAGCCCGGTTCGATTGCCAAATAGTTAACTATAATCACCTTCAAATGTTTTTCTTCTCGATACCAAAGCTAAATAGATGTGTTTTTACTGTGTATCGTGTAATTTCATATCCTTTATTCTAATCAAAAACTATATATTAAATTATTTTAAAATTTCTCAAGGAGGCCAGAAAATTCCCATATTTTCGGTCAAGGTATTACAAGGATGAAAAATATATTTTTATGTACAGAGCATCGTGTAGCAATTACAAATATTTTGCAGCCTCAGAACGAAAGTGGCTCAATTCAAATACCAACATTTGGCTTGTTTTGTACATAATTAGGTCCTCTAAAGCAGTTAATGAAGAACCAAGATACGTTCTTACATGTTGCGCATCTGTCGGATATGTGCTTTGTTATCGACTAACCTTGAGTTTTGACGATAAAAATAATTATAACTCTGGTAGATAAAGAAGTAATCGACTTTTAATACAGCTTTTTGGAAAGAGGAAGAGGTTAGCTGGGTTAAGCTGGACAAATATGGGTTAAGCAAAAAATTACTCACATGCGAAGAGCGTCTTTTATATTTTAAATTAAACACTTTAGCTCAAAGACAAAAACTTATTGATATCCTTCCACAAGCTTATCCACAATACAATTGACCGCACTCTACTTCTTCAGCACTTTCAGTTTAACATTCCACGCTGGACTAGTAGACCGCATATACACGGTCTCCGGGAATAAGTGTCGGACAAAGAAAAACCTTATTCGTTGACTGAAAAATAGTTGATTGTCGACTTTCGAAAGATGACGAAAGGTTGTCGAAAGATGACTTTCAGAAAATTTAAAAAAATGTTCATAATTATTTGTAATCTTTTTCATACAAACGATACTTGTGCACATTATTCAGCTCCTCAGAGGAATAACCCGTAAAAAGCAACGAAGACATCTAGCTGCCCGGGTAAGCACCGCGCTCCAAGCAAGTATTGGGTGTGTTAAAAGAGTTATGTGTAATATATTTTTCTGCATTGAATTAGAAAAAGGCATGTTTTACGTTTTCCTTTATAGCCAACGAATAGCGTCTTTCTTTGTCCGACACTTATTTCCGGACACCATGTATACGATATACATCCTGCTTTATATCAAAGTGTCGCACGAATTTAGGATTTTTTGCTCCCGTAAATAGAATAAGCCGTATCCTGGATGATCTTCCTCCATCTGTAAATTTCTTTGGGTTCTCAACTTCATCATTTAAAAATAAACTGATTGAGGTTGACAGAGACCGATAACTTCTTTTTGTAACAAAGTGATATTTAGTGTATTGTTATACTTATATTTAAAATAATTAAATTTAATTAATTTATTAACTACGATGTTTTATTGATTAATTCCGTTATTGATTGTTATTTAATTCACTATAATTAATTTTAAATTTGACTATACATTTTATTGACCAACTCCCTTATTGATCACATTTGAATTTATTAAAATTAATTGAAATATTTCTTATTTGGAATAATATTATATGTTAATGGCAACACCAAATTAATCACGCTGTGCTCACTGATCTCGGTGTTGTAACAAGAAAATCGTACATATATATAATTATATGTTTTTATTATTTTATTTTGTATTTGACTAATTTTTTTTAATTTCATCAATCATAATTTCAAGGTACAAGCTGATGAAGAAACATTTTTTTTAATAATCTTAAAAACTGACCGAGTTATAAAAGTTTAAATTTAACCAATAGAGAGGGACGGTAATACTGTGTTGTGAGGTCATTTTTAATATTGCACATTATATTCTACGAGAGGAAAAGAGACAGGGATATACCCAACTCCATCCGTATCTTCAAATTTAGAAGCCTACTGCTGGCTTATTTTTCAATAATTTTTTGAATTTTTTTCAAGACTGGTTTTTAATTAACTTATTTTTCACAATATTGTACGAAAAATATCAAAATTTAGTTTTTGATATTTTCATTACTGTTTGTGTGCCAATAATAAATAAATAAATTAAGACCACTTTAATTTATTAAAAATGATTTTAAATAATAATTTTTAAATTGTTGTCTGTAAATTTGGCTTTGAAAAATGACGTGCGTATCCGTCCGTTGTTCTGTACGTATCTACTTATGAGGACGCGTTACAGGTCGAATTTTTGGCTGATTTTGGGGATTCTGTTTCTATCGACCGGTTAACTATAAGAATAAAAGCTTATATTGATTTTCACAAGGATTTATCAAATAGTTTAATTTTCACAATTAAATGAAACTACGTGATGTAGTATTATTTCTACTTTATTTAAATTCTTTATCACGACCTAGGTTTCGTTGTTTTACAACATCTTCAGGTGGGAAATTAGCAAAGATATCTTTGCTAATTACCACTTAGCAAAAGATTGAAAGATTAGCAATTAGCAAAGATTCATATTAATTACCATGCAGAATTTAATTGTGAATAATGAATTTATACAAAATTAATTATATTCAATAGTTTAATTTTTATAAACAATTTTCGCCAAAATTCCTTTTTCCGTGACCAGGACAAACATTCTGAGCCCCCGTTTTGTGTGGATCTTGTCGCTTCACTCTGTTCTTTAACTTTTTCATTTTTAACTTTTTCTTACAATTGTTTATGTGGTAAACAATGTCTTTCATAGAATTGATTGCCATCGATGGCGAAACAACGTGCGCGCGCTGTGCGAAATGGCACACAAACGGTGCGCCTCCTTTCGGAAACGATGCAAGACCCTCAAGGCATGCAGAATTTCATCAATACCTCTCTCCGCCCTCCCCATAAACAGCAACTCGTATAGTCACGCATATATGCAGGTACGATTGTGCGAGAAAAAAAATTAGCGAAACCGCGTGCTGATTTTTGTAGCTTCGTTTTTATTTTTATTAAACAGATATGACATTATTTCAGTATTTTTATTACAAGACAATAATTTATGCAAATATGGCCAAAATTGCTTACAGTTGATTTTTATTTCGTCTGTTTTGTTCCCGCCAGTTTATACATGTTTACCTTGTGGAAAACTCGTTTACTTTTTCCATATATGGAAATTGGCAAACCCTTTCGTTGCCAAGTATGGTTGGAGTATCATTGGTTTATATTTTACAAAACAATTACAGTAATGATGTGTAATATATTAGTAAAATAATGATAAAATGAAAAGAATATTTGTCAGCTTATCCGTTAGAGTGCCGACGAGCGCCATCGCGCTCGTGCGCGTACTAACTAAATTCGCCACGAGCGCGATGGCGCTCGCGAAATCAGTTGCTGTTTAGCGCGCGGTAGGGGAGGTCGCTCATACGCATCGCTAATTTTTTATCTTTCTACGTGTTACATAAAGTTCAAATTATAATATTACTAGTAATAAAATATAAAAAGGATCCAGGAAAAGAAAATGTTTAACCCATAATGTCGGAATACGAAAATAATTCGAGTGAAAATTATCGTTTCTCAAGTTGTGAAGAAAGTGATAGTGGGAGTGACATTGTGGTGCGCTCACAATTTGGCGTAATGCAAATTTTGAGTGATAGTGATAATAGTGACGATAATAATTATTTTGCTGATACGGAGGATGTACCGGACTGCGAAAATACGATGTGATCTTGATTTCAGTTTTTGTTCACAATATATATTTCCATAATTTTCTTTGCATTTTATTATCCTTGTACAAGTTTTTATTAAGAAAACACGGAAAAAATTATTAAAATTGGATAATTTTTGGAAGAGATGCAGTTTTTTTTCGAGACAAGGGTAAATGACATCAAAAACAAAAGATTTCATTTGCTTTTTTAAGTATATATGAGTAAAAAACAATGGCACTAAAACGGTTATGGATACGTTTCGTAACATTGTAACTGACACTAAAGGAGACCAATATATTAGGGCAATACTACCACATTGAAAGGGTTGACATTATATTTTGTTCGGTCGTTATTTGTTTAAATTTTATTTTTTAACGTAGTGAAAGTCTAAAATGATTAATCGCTTCTAGAGGACACCGTGATATTTAAAGTCAGCCGTGACATTTAAAAGTGGATATTTAAAATTACTAGGGGTAATTAGGTTACTGTCAGCGGCTTCGTTCGCGAAAACTTTTGACTTTTTTCAGTAATAATTTTTACATCTGAGTTTTTTCCCAGTAATAATTTTTACACCTCCAGAGTATCTGCGTTGACCAGTATAAAAATAATTGAAATATTATTAATTTTATTTCATTTTGAATTCAAATTTCAATTCAATAACATACGTGAGCGCGTGTTAAAAGTTGAGTTTGTTTTGTCGAAGACTGCACACGGTTGTAATCAAATACGTTCCTACGATTGAGATACACGCGTTTACAAGTTTAACAGCGCCATCTGTTGAATTTTAGGACGAATTAATATTGGAAGACTATTTTTTCAATATTGTTTAATTTCCTGCATCCTGCCCCGCTGTTAATTGCACGTTTTAAAACACGCGTAACGTAATCTATAATAATTATTAAAGTAATTTTATTTTTCAAGATAGGAATTAAACGTTTCCTATCTTGAAATTTATGATTGATTCTTGATTACTATATCTTCTTTTCTAGTGGGTCGATTGCGATGAAACAAAGATATATGTTACTTCAGGTCTTACACAATGTGAGATACAGAAATTACATCAAATACTTTTAGTAATTTTTGTATGATGCAAAAATATACTGACTCAGAGGTAAACAGACAAAAAACCCAAAAACAATATTTTTGTCTTCTCTTGAGTTGGTAATGTCTCCGTAAATAAATATTTTGTAAATATCTTCCAAAGTAGAAACGTGCCAATTCTACAGTTTTATTTTGTGTATTGATACATAATGAAGCCCAGCACGCAAACTCTGGGTAATTGGTTGTAACGTCGTTTTCATGTCAAGGTTGGACGGGCTGGTTGTATTTTGTCGTGCGGGATTTAAAAACGAGTTTAATTTTAGTTGAAGTACTGCTGTCGCCTACAGGTTCAAACGCCCATA
Organism: Druceiella hillmani; assembly: GCA_039881145.1. NCBI lineage: Eukaryota > Metazoa > Arthropoda > Insecta > Lepidoptera > Hepialidae > Druceiella > Druceiella hillmani. The sequence continues at coordinate 3,373,773 of JAYKKI010000073.1, read as the reverse complement.
TTGCGAGATCTTATTCTGGCCATGTCAAAAGGAATTGTGTATTGTATTTTTAGTTCGCGAAGCGTTAAAATAAAATACTTTATTAACGTGGCAATAGTTTGCAAAATACTGATGGTGAGTTGATGCGAAGGTGTAAATATATAAATAATACTTATCAATAACATATCATCCATACTTAATATCTGCTAGACATAATATAGTTAGACAACATTCATACTGTAGTGCACTTCAAATTGTTTCAGCCCAGCTATACATCTAATGAGACACATCACAAAAGAAAATAAAAAAATGGGAGATATGTATAATCAGTTGTACAACCTTGTTCCAACCATCAGATACCCTTACTATTGTATAAAAATGTTTTTGAGAATAATATTCAGTGAATTTTATTACATACACCGGAACATTTGCTTTATATAACCTCATAGAATAACATCAGTTTAATTTATTACCCTCACTAAAATACTTGTATATCGTATAACTTTCGAAAATATAATAAAAATTACACCGCTCCCCTACAATAAGCTCGCTAACATAAGCAGTGGGAAAACCCGCGCAAACCCGGCTTCCCCTATTGTTTTGTGTAATATATAAATGCTGTTGGATGTTCCTAACAGTTAATCTTTGCTAATTGCCCACTTGAAGATGTTGTAATATAACGAAACCCAGTTCGTGGTAAATAATTTTAATAAAGTAGAAATAATACTATATCACGTAGTTTTATTTAATTGTGAAAAATTAATTTCTACAAAATTAACGCCAAATATATTCAGTATCTAATGTTTTAAATTGATTTCGGTAAAAACGAACCCGGCGTCTGCTTGTTTATGAATACGTAGAACGTGATTTTTTTGACGAGGCTACAAGGCAGGGCTATGAATCTAAAAAGAAAACAGGTGATAACAAAATACATGTTTTTCAAAAAAAAATTCTATCCAAACTTCTACCAATATTACTTTAGGCACATTTGATTCACTACTAGGTTTTAAATACTTGGGATCTGAAATTAATGGTTGAAATAAAATATTGTTACCAATTAAAAACAGAGTTGTTGCTGCTAATGCAGCTTTCTATGGACTGAAAAACCTTCTCAGGTCACAAGTTATTTCTAGGAAAACAAAATTCCTGTTACACAAAGCCCTCATTAGAACAGTTTTGATCTATGGCTCTGAAAAGGTTTAAGATCAATTCTTGGGGGCACAAAAGAAAATGATGTTTGGAGAAGGAGATATAATTCAGAAATATATAAATTTTACAAAGACATCATAAAATTTATTAAAATTAATAGACTAAATTGGGATGCTCATGTTGTTCGAATGGAGGATTCAAACCCTCACAAAAGAATCCTTTTTACTAAATCGCAAGGACAGAGGAGAGAAAGACCTAAGATGAGAGGGAAGATGCTGTGGAAAAGGATTTTGGGGTGTTGAAGGTCCGTAATGGGAGATCGGTGTTAAACAGAGGGCTGCGTGGAATTCGCTTCAAAGGAAAGCCTTGGCTGTCGAGCTACTGATGATGTTGATGAGAACGTCGATTAACCGAACGTCCATCATTCGAACACGAACATCGATGTTTGGCCAGGATACATTTTATAAACAAATTATAAATGTACTCCTTCGGTCATGATTGACGGGTGATTAATGATGATTGACTGACTACGTGTTTCGCAGTCAAGAAACGGCAAACAACTCTGAAACAAAAGATTAATGACTATCTTGTTATAATATCAGAACAGCCTTTTATATTCTAAGTATTGTAACTTGTGATTGTAACGCAGTATTTAATCACACACCTATTTGTTTTTGTAAGTACTCTTGTTAATGTAATAGTTTCAACACCTTACTTATTGTTTCACTTTATTAACCATAATTAGACCTACTGTATATGTACTATTTTGAATAGTACTGTTTGATTACCCGAATCGAACTGGTCCCGACTGAATCGGATTATCGACTTTCTGCCGTATTCGATTGTCTGTTACAGCTTTAAAGAATCTGAACGTTTCATCTTGGATACTTGAAATTTTGTATTTTGTACTGTGAGTTGACGCGAAAGTATTTTTAAAAATAAACGTAGTAATTTTGTACATGAACACAATAGAAACGGAATTTTAATTGAAAATTGTAATTAAACGTTGGTGACAACCAAAAATGTTTCTTAAAATTAATATTCACCGATTTTTTTTAAGTGCACATATTTAAATAATACTAAGTTTATGAAGGGAAAAGTTGCTTGTTTAAACTTTGCGGTTTGGTACAAATAGGTTATCTGACTGACATAAAATTTCACCAACATATAGATCATAGTGTCCAGATGGACGTAGGGTATATAAAATACTTTTAGAATGTTTGGACCACTAGCAAAATCAATTTCAGTGAAGTGATTCGAAGTGTGGCGACATTATTTTTAAGGCAAACTTTGAAATCATTACAGCTAAATTAAAATTATGTATGAAGATTTGTAGGGAATGTGTAGATCTAGAAGAATGTTAACGGTATATATTGCTAATTATTACAGACTAGCTGTTACCCGTACGCGCCCGCATGGAATTTTAAAATATTGAATAATATTAAAACTAATCTACCAAAAATACTATGTTAAAAAAACAGAAAAAAAATTGTCATAAAAAATTGGCATTGCCTCCTACTTCTTAAATTATTACCGCTTATATCGCAAAATCATCTCAAAACGCGACACGACCATCCGCATTAGTCCACTCGCACGTTCTGAGCCCGCGCGATTCACCGTGCCACTGTGAGGACGCGCGTGTGGGGATAGCGGCGGTGTCGAGGTGCAGAGCGCGGCTGCACGGCGTACCGGCGATACACGCCCTGACTGTTTAGTATTTATTTTGCGTGCAATATATTATTATTATATTATTTAATATTATATTATTTACGTACAGGGCCATAATGATAATTACAGTTAAAATTTTGCCCAAATTTCAAGTGTTTTTGATTTTTTAAAATCTAGATATTTCCAGAATAAAATCTAGCCGATATCACTCTCTGTAAAGTACTCAACCTGCATATGAAAGTTCTGACAAAATCGGTTTCGAACATTACCACGGATAAACAAACAGACATACAAAATTTAAACCGAGAAAATTTAAACATATCGATAAAACCGACATACCGACAAAATTTAAACAAACTGGTATTTAGGTTACGATAACGTGTAAATAACCATAGGAGCTTAAGAAATTTAGTTATTTCACTGTGACAGACAGACATTTTAATTTTATTTATTAATATAGATTATTATAAGTATTTTCAAGTTAAACAAACTAAAGTTTATAGCTACGTTAAAATAATATTCTAAAGAATTGTACCTGATAATGAAATATACATTCTTCAGGATTGTAGGAAGTATTTATAATAGATTATTAATTATAACTCGATTGAAACATCTAATGAATACGAATGAGTAAATCGCTGAAAATATTGTAAATAAACCGTTATTAATTATAATAAAAAAAAAATTTCGATGTGATTAAAATTAAATGCAGTTGTGGTCCTTCTTTGCCCGGGGAGAAGACGAGACCTGTAGCTTGTATAATCATAGACGTCCTAAAATAACATGCTTAAAAATTCAGACATTAGCAATAGACAAAAGGGCAAAGTTTTGAAGGGATCCGTTATAAACACAAAGTGAGAAGTACAAACATAAGAGAACGATCTCAAAAGAGGTTATTGGCAGACTTTAGCAGAATGAAATAATACCAAGATCCTTTATGAGAAGCGTACATATTTCAATGGGAGACGATATGCTAAAGATAAATAGATACGTCATAAACCCATAGAACGATCGACATGATAGCGCGCGGCGTGCAGCCTCCACGGGCAGATAAGTCGTTTTTGTGTCGAGGCCGACAGCGTGAGTTTGTAGTACGGGTAACAGGAATTCTCAAACTATGAAGGCCGTCTAAAACTCTGACAATATGGAATCAGAACTGAAAGTAAAAGCTTGGTCATGATTAAAATATCTTGTTCATATAAAAATAATACGCTAAAAAATTAAATGTATGCGTCTTGAAATTATGAAAGTAAAGTTGGAGTTGGAGTTTTTAGTAAGGTATATGTGTCAAAAATAAACTGTCAAAATTTTGTCGATTTATTTGCCTAATTAAGAATTTCAATAAAGGTGTTTTACGATTACGGAAAAAACGGAAAAATATGTCGTAATGGAGTTTTGGTGAATGATTCAAAGATAACAAAGCTGAAGGCAGTGACACCTTTTAAAATTTTGAAGAAACTGAAGAAGTAATTTTTTGTAAATGAATATACATAAATCACCATAATTGTTGGTGCATAAGTCCTATTATCATACATACACCTTTGTATTCTTAAGCGTTAAAGTGTCGGTTGATGAATTATTGTAAACGTTTTGTTGAATATACGACTCAATTTATTTACCGTGTCGTAGTTTAGTGCGCGTAGTTTGAGAAACCGTCGTTTTGTAACTATTACCTATGTACGTACCGAATATATTACGGAGTTATGCAATGTCGCCGTACGCGTCGTGTTCGATGCATCTGGGCGCAGCCGGCAGCGGTGCATGCGGTCGAGATCGGGTACTGGACTGGACTCGAATTTAAACTGGTTCTGTTACAAGATTATCTCGGTACCCTCTGGGAAATTAAGCTTAATTTGATGGTCGGAGAAGTCGATTCTACACGTGTTGTGGTTGAAGAAATATAAATGTGGCAATATCATTCGATATAGACAGCGTTGGTACCGATGTGGAAAATTTGGGTTTGAAGAGTTTAATATAGATAGTATTGCTACAGGTTGGAAAATTTGGAAACTGGACTACTGTTTTTTTTTGAGAACTCGCAACATCTTGTTATCTCTATATATTATTTCTAAAAGGTGTTTTTTATCGGTACACCAAATTTTCCTTAATGCTTCAATAAAACCAATGATTAGGCTATTATTTTGAAGATTATCTTCACCGGTATTGAAGAAAAATAACCAAAGAATTCAAAGTTAATTTTTTAATGAAATCTTTTAATTTTTAATTTTTTATATTTTATTTCTCAAAGGTGTTTATATTGTAAACAGCGCCATCTACAATAGGTTTGACTAAAATGCGCGACAGCCATTCAAACAGAAATTATTTATATTGTAAACAGCGCCATCTATTGACAATATGTTTAAATAACATGTATTATCATTTGGTGACTTACGAATTATTCGCACGGGCCAACTAATGAACTTTTATAAGGCATTTAAACACTTTTGTTCTGTTATTAATCTTTTGCAAATATCGGATTAATCAATGTAATCTTGTATTGCATAAAATTTCTATCATATAATTAGGTATACGCACGCACGCACGCACGCACGCACGCGCACACACACACACACACACACACACACACACAAGCACACACACACACACACACACACAAGCACACGCACACACACGCACACACACGCACACACGCACACACACACACACGCACACACACACACGCATGCACACACACACACACACACACACGCATGCACACACACACACACACACGCACATACACGCGTGCCCACGCATGCACGCACACGCGCTCACAACGCAAACACACAAATGTATATTATGTATGTGTAAGTGTGTAGGTGTGAGTAAATATTTATTAGTCAACTTTAACCAGAGTAACGTGAAGTTATAGGAAATATACGCCATTTAAACATATGTTTTTTTAAATTTTCTTGAGGGGTGTAGAAGTGTACGCATATAATCTGGCATAACATGAAATATGTAATTTGGAAATGTTTTCCTTTATAAGGTAGGTATTTATTAAAATGCCTTATATATATATATATGTATATATATATATATATATATATATATATATATAAATGTGTCTGTGTGTGTAATTTATTTGAGTAGGCGAACTAATTTTCAGGTCTGTTTTCCGATGATTGCTCGATAATGAGCTTACCTGGGAAAACCGGAAACGGCGTCTATAAACAAGTACTACAGATGTATTATGGCTATTGTTAGGACAAAATTTCGACCATATTGTGAATTAAACACGGGCTATGTCGCGGATAACAATCAGTTTGATATAAAAATCGCACAGAATCTCCATATTATATTATTTAGATGTTCGTTCGAAACCAAACATCGTCGAATTGGTCTCTTAGAATCTAATATTCTGTTAGAGGCTTTACATTATAAAATTTAATTTCACCTATAATAGGCCTCAAAAGGAGTTTAACCCTTAATATATAATTGTTTCTATATTACATTATTCGTTACAGGAGCAAATTATAAGAAAAAGATTTCATTCTAATTTCTTTCCTAATTTCGATTGATAAGAAGTAAAAACAGTGTTCAAGGTTTGAAGGGTTGCAGCAACTAAAACTCATGTCACAAATTTCTTGCATCATATATATAAGGGTTACGTTCTCGCTTAGTGGTATGGTCACCCTAAGCGAGAAATACTTCGTACGAATTGCTTACGTTGAGGTATTATAGCCAACGAACAAAAGTGGCGCAAGTATTTGTAAGTTAACTGCGTATTAATTTTTTTTGTGCTTGCGTAATAGCGGAGCAAGGGTATTGGTGTCGACGCGAGAATGTACTTTATTCTTTCTTGGAAACAGGAAACGTGTTGATGACTAAAGTCGAGACTCGTGGAATTACTAAGTGTGGGATTGAATTGTATAGGCGGTTAATTTTCCTTCCTCGTGGTGCAGAGGATAAAAGGAAGCTTTAGGATTATCGTACACAGCGGGAAAATGTTTATTAACCCCTTTGTTTTATTGTAAACTAGCTGGTCTGGCAGACATTGTTTTGTACTTGGAAATACAGCGCCACATATCGGGTTCAGATTTTGTGTTTTTTATGGCACTAAACCAACATATATTGTAGATTTTATTCATTTTGGTCCATAAATAAAGAATTTGTCAATAATTTGATTATAGCGTCCCCTATCGAATTCTACCATAGAAACTATAGTATATACATAAAATTATATATTGTGTGAATATGACCTCAATCGGTCAAATCGTTCAGAAGTTACACAATCACTAACAGACGCTTAAACGATTATATATAATAATACAAAAAAATTATTTTGTTTTTGTTCATCCAAGCCATCATAGTGAAATGCGTTTGTATTTCTAGGGATAGAATTTAAGAAATTAGTGTCTAAACGGAGCTTTATAAGATTATGCATGTTAAATTAGTACATATGTGCTATCTTAAATTATAGAAATTTAATCCGATGGAGGCTTAGAAAGCTGAAAGGGTTGATATTGAAGAAGGGAAGGGGGTTGAAGACTAAAGTCCTTATTGACTATTAAATGGTAATATTTTCTGTCGTAAATGTTATCACATTTGTATTAACGCGGTTTCTAAAAAAGTGTTTTTAGGCTTTTCATAGCAAGGCTTTAGTTGAAATTATTATTTTTTAACTAGTTTTTGTTTTATTTGCTCGTAACATCTTTAATTAATATTTATGCTATAGTTTTATTTTCACAATAATTCTATAATTGACAGTCAAATTATAAAGGTTACTAATGAATTAGGCTAGTATTAAAAAATATATTTTGGATGAATTTTAGAATAAAGAGAATTTAAACGGTATATTTAAAAGACACATTTTATTATTAGTTAACGTGTCTTTTTAATAAGTCTCTATTATTTTAAACGTGAGTCAAACAGTATATTTATTATGAAATAAACGTACTGTTTGGAAAATAATTTACTTTTATGCATCAAAGCATAGTGATATAAATGTAATTTTTTTTTTGTTTCAGATGAAATGTCAACATGCGATAAACATCATAAGAAGCTAAACGAGGAGAAATCTCAATCAAAAAATATTTAAAATATTGATAATTAATAATAAAAAATATTTATCATTCGAAAACTAAATATCGACAAATCAATAAATTCTATAAACACATCACTAAAACGTACAACGTAGAAGACTGATTTTTTAAATTTAGAAATTTATATGGAGACATCGATATCATCTCGTCTCTTTTCAAGCCTTATATAGTGTTGTGACGTTATCGGCATTTAGTATTTTTCAGTAGCGATGTTTTGCATTTAACATTTGAAATAAGCGAAAGTGCCGTAAGGTGATACAAAATGTTGAAGCTATTCGGCAGGTTAAGTATTTATTTTAAGTATCAAGATATACGGACAGATAATGCGGTATTCAGGTTGCACAATATATTCACGACGGTGCTTTTGTTGACGTGCTCGATAGTTATAACCGCAACGCAGTATGTGGGCAAGCCGATACAGTGTATTGTCAGTGGCATACCGACGCATGTCGTCAACACCTTCTGCTGGATCACATCGACATTTACAATGCCGGACGCTTTCCGGCGAGAGGTAAGTTTGATACAAATATAATTAATTTTTGTATGTTCGGAAAAATAACACTTAGTTGAAAGGATTAGAAGAGGAAAAAATAAAGTGGATTAAATGGAGAAATAACTGGATAATGTTGGAGAAATAACTGGATAATGTTGGAGAAATAACTGGATAATGTAGAATAGGAACTCTTAAAACATGTTTGCAAAACTCAATCAATGTTCTCTCGATATTCAGAAAAAAGTTTCGCCAAACACTCCAACAAATCAATATATTAAAAAAAATCTTATAAGGAAGCCAACGTCGTTGAAAATTTCGATTTACTCGGTCAAGCAAGTGCTGAAGTGCTCGAGGTTGTTTATCGTGATGTGTTACATGATGCGGCATGAATTTTTCGCATTCATAGCGTATAAAAATTGCAATTAATTAAATACAGTTTAAAAAACTGGCCAAGTGCGAGTCGGACTCGCGCACGTAGGGTTCCGTAGCACCAAACAATTTTAAACTTATCTCGTGTGCAGTAAAGTATATTTTTACTTTTGTATTTATAGTTTGACAGTTAAAGCGGTTTGGGGTTGATGCCTTTGGAAGTATATATCTTAGTAAATGTAATAATTAAAGTCAATAGTAAATTCAATAATAATTTATATTCTTTTATTTTAAGTCGAACATAGTTTTCCAAATACAAGATACATGGAGTAAGGCCTTAAATGGGTCATTCCATGTCAAATCAACACACTCATTCAGACTTGATGTCTCAGATTTTCATGATTTGGTATACAGAAACATACTATAGACTTATGAAAAAATACTAAATTTCAGCCGTGTAGCACAATTACTTTTGAAGTTATTAACTTTCAAATATTCAACGTTTTATAAAAAAATACACGTTTTGGCACTTTTAATTAGCTTGACAACCAGTTAAAATACAGACCTGGAATTAAAGGTACAGACTGGTCTAATTTTGAAGCTCTTAAATGGGAGTTTAATATGATATGCCACACGGTAAGGGTTATAATTAAAAAAAAATGGAAATTTTTCAGTTATATTTTCAATTTTGAATTTATCAAAAAGTGACAATTTTAAAAAATTATCAAAATTACTTTGCAATATCTAAACACATATAGCAAAATTCTATCATGGGATCTTAATGGAATCAGGAGATGCAGAGCAATTTCTGATGCTCTGTATCTCCTGATCATGTTTTGTGAATAATGTACCAAATTTTGTACCGTTTCAGAAAATTTCAAATTTTCTTTGCATTTTCATTTTTTAACTTTCTCAGACGTTTCCTCCAATTGTCATAGACTTTGGATAACTCAGGTCATCCTCGGATCAAGTCAGACGTCTCTAAAAAAATTCTTGCATGGGAGTGATTAGGCTGACTAAAAGGGTTAAAACAATTCGAAGTTCCTAATTTTTTGTCAGTGGTATTCATTATGCAGGTGGTAAAGGGTGAGAAATTAAAAAGGAAAATCCCAGTGAGAATTTAATGGGTTATATTCTAACAATGCAATGAACAATTTATCATCACAGGAACTGTCCAGGTAATGAACTTCATATAAGCAACTCTGATGCTGTACTGAAAGAGCTATACTGGTTATAAATGACTGGTCTTGTCTGCTTGACCAATCAGCTTCCTCTTTTGAAAGGGGATTTCTCTAAAAATAAAAAGAGAGGAACCCTTCTACATTCATATTGGTAAGCCAATCAGCTCCAGTTTTCTTTTGAAAAGGGAAATCCCCTAGGTACACATACAACATGGTTATATAAGTTAATCATTGCATTTTATTCACTCTATAATGTCCTACACACTGCATAGCAAAATTATTAAAATATATTAAAAATACAGGCAATTAAAATGCCAAAATGTGTAGTTTTTTGATGAAAAATTAAATCTTTAAAAATTAATAACTTCAAGAGTAATTGTGATACACAACTGAAATTTTGTATTTTTTCACAAGTCTGGTATATTGCTAGGTATACTAAAAATTATGAATATATGGGAAATCAAATCTGAATATATCCCATTATTGTGTTGATTTAGAATGCATGACGCAAACCAATGATTTCATTAATGTATACTATCGTGTTATTTAACTATATGCGTGCCCATAAAGTTTTATGGCAGCTGAATAAAAAGTAATATATCCAAGCTTCACACATAAAATTTCCAAAAAAAAAAATTAAATATTTACACATACAAAATATTTATTATTTAATGTTAGCAAAAATAACAACATATATTATTGAAAGCAATTTTTGTTGAAAGTTTTTTTTTAAGTTCTACTACCTTAATTTTCTTCACAATTGTACGCATGTTAGTCGAAACGTTAGGGGGTGTGCACATGTTTTAAAACTTTAGAAGCGCATCTCTCACCAACTTTCGACTTAAATAAAAAAGTTATTTTGGAACCTCTATATCATTTTTAAGACCTAACCAACGATACTCTATACGCCTATGTGCAGGAGATTTTTTTCATCCCTTAGTTACATATATGAGTACTATCCCTTAATATTACTATTTTTTCATAATTCCATTATTTCATCGTAAACGCTTTATAGGAAACACCTACTATCCAAATTTCATCTATGTAGTGCCAATATTGCCGAGTTAAATAGATGTGACAGAAGGACAAAGAGCCGAACAGGACGATATTAGAAGAGATCCGTTTATCCATTTGGCTGCGGAACCTTAAAAACGGTTATTTGGTATCAATGTATCAAAGAAAACGAGGTATTGAATTGTCGATCAATGAAATGATTTCAAAATTTTTGGACCTACAAATGTTGTACCGACCCTCTTATAATTAGTGTAAAAAAAGGATACAGACTGGTATCTGTAGAAATACATTTAGTTTCAAAAATCAAATAATACCTATCAAAGAAAACGAGGTATTGAATTGTCGATCAATGAAATGATTTCAAAACTTTTGGACCTATAAATGTTGTATTGACCCTCCTATAGTCAGTGTAAAAAAAAGGATTGGTATCTGTAGAAATACATTTAGTTTCAAAAATCAAGTTTGAACGTAACTTCAGGCATTAGAATGCTTCTACATGATAACCTGACATCATTAAGTCATGTCTTCTTCTAAATTTTCAACCTAAATAACCAGAAACGATGTCCAGGTTTCTCAAAGGAGGAAAGTATTTCAGAGGAAATCATACTCATAGCTAATTAGATATCTCCATTGGATTTGCGTCAGATATCTAAGGAATCCAGTCTGACGTCTCTTTATAATTTTAGCTTTCCACCTGGCATGCAAGCGGCTCCGGTGTTGATGATGGTTTAAGTTACTTCAGGACAAATTTCAGCAATACATTTTTCTAGATTTTCATCCACTTTTAGACCAAGCTTGTTTTTTCGAAGTTTATCTGTAAAAAGATATTTTTTTCACAAAAAATGATACTAGACTTATCGCGACGGAATTTCTCTATTGTATTTACGTCTCGTATGTTTCTTTGATGATGCAAAGGTGTTCATCCAGGCCGATACCGTTCACGATGGGTTCAGCCATGCCGTTCATGATGTTCATCCGTGCCTATGGATCCTAGACATTACGTTTCATTTCCCTTCAAATCTTGCGAAGGTTCTGTAATTTCGCCAGTATAATCCGTTGCCAAGTTTGCTTTGGATTACTTCCGTGCAATGGTGTTTGGTTTTGCCTAATTTGGTCAGCTTTATAAGTATTCTAGTTTAAAAAAAGTTTGAATATTGTGTCAGCCAGAAGATGAAGTTAAAAATTAAGGTGGTAGAACTTAAAAAAAGTTTGAATATGAAGTTAGGAGAGAAGAAGCCTAATTGGGTCAGCTTTATAAGAATTCTAGTTAAAAAAGTTTGAATATGGAATTAGCCAGAAGATGAAGTTAAAAATTAAGGTAGTAGACCTTAAAAAAAGTTTGAATATTAGGTTAGCCAAGAGATGAATATAAAGTTTGAATATGAAGTTAGCAGAGAAGCAGGCTAATTTGTTCAGTTTTGTAAGTATTCTAGTTTAAAAAGTTTGAATGACTTCTTCAGTCGTACTCAGTAGTAACGATCATGTAACGTCTTATCGTCTCCGCAGCAACCTTTATACCCATTTTAGTCATTTATACACAGGGTCTTCCCTCAAAAGTTATAGGACGATTTTACCTTTGCCTTGAAGATGGTCCGATACTCCTGTCCTCGATAGACAGTTCCACTCGCTTCTTCACGTATGCTTTTAACTTCCTTACAAATCGAGTAGCCGTCGAATGCCTGCCTAAACACCAGCTCGTAGGAAGTCACGTATGCAACACATATTTTATGAATTGTTCAAACTTTGTGACATAAAAAACATTATTTTAGTACCAGATGCACGTATTCGCTTTGAAGTATTTTCCATCTTTGAAACACCTGTAGTCCGTTTCCGGCTATTTAGGTGGTAAACTTGCTTTATTGCATCATTAAAGCAGATCAGAAAATGAAATTTTATAGAATCACCATAATTTTAAGGTGATGGACGATAATAGATGTATGAAAACGAGAAGTGGTAACACTGAAGTGGTAACAAATATTCAGTTTGTAACAGCTATACTTTCAAGAATATTCCATGTAAATCTATTCACATTTTATCACACTTTTTAGATGTTTTCACTAAGTCTTTCTGGAATTTTTCATAAGTGATGAAGCTAAAATGATGCCGAATGTCCAGTTTTTTTAACAGCTATACTTACAAGGTTATTCCACATAAATATAATTACATTTTCCCACACTTTTTGAACTTATACTTCTTGAGGCGCGTTAGGAAAAAAATTATGAGAGTGAAATTTCATGATGCGCGCGCACGAACAGAAAATAAAAAACAAAAAATTGACAGGATGAAGTTGCTCACTAAACATATATTTACATGGGTATAGTGACTGATACTATATTCATGATAGTTATTGAGGTATTTGTGAATACACAATGCGTCTCGTCTTATATTCATACAAATCTAACTTATATCTGTACTTTTTAATTATATATATATATATATATATATATATATATATATATATATATATATATTTCGTAATTGAAATGTAATAGTGGTCTATATAATAAAAATAAAACTATTTATTTACTGTGAATATTCGTGATAGAAATAGTGCTCATAAGCTTTTTAAAAACTTTACATAAGTACATACATAATTATTTTTATTTGATGATGTTTTCACTAAGTCTTTCTAGAATTTTTCATTGGCCTAAAATTATCTTTAGGCTAAATAGAAGTATTTATTTTGTTTAGCTTTGGTAAGAGAGAAATAGAGTGTTATTTTTTGTGCACAACTGTCAAAAAAAAAACAGTCTGAACTCGGCGAGTGGTGAAGCTTTCCGTGACTAATGCAAGTTGCGTGTTTCCAGTACGAGGTTGGCAAGCACGTGGCTCACCCGGGCGTGGCGAACGACTTCGATGATGAGAACGCGAAGAAGTATTACACGTACTACCAGTGGGTCTGCTTCGTGCTGTTCTTCCAGGTATGTATACTTTTTATATATTTTTTTATCGGATGGATGTTGGAGCCAGAACTTCAATTAGTGCAACCGACAAACCATGTCTTGGATATCCTTAACACTTTCAAAGCACGGGGGGATAATAGCATTTCGGCATGTTTTTTTCACTGTTTTCCTTTATTTAATTGTAAGAAAAATTTTTCTAAACGTTACTTTGGATAGTTACAAGTTTCTCAGAAAACGTCGTGAAAATATATTTGTAAGTTTGATATTTGACATCCAATTGATAGTAGTTAAAACACACACTAAACTAGTCGTAAGCAAACTTCTAATTTCCAAATATGCTGTTTTTTTATGAGTTTTCTTTGAAGTAAAGAAAGAAAAGTCCACTCTCGCTTGAGGTGCAAATTGTTTTAACGTATGAACAAATTACCGCTTTTTGGAATTTATTGTTACATAATGTAAATAAGATAGAAATAAAAATTATTTATAATTTGATCGTTTAATTAAAAAATGTTTTTTACATTTTATTAATTAAAAAAAAAACAGGTTAACACTTGTTTTCATAAGAGTAAAAACTAAAATTTATAACGTTATATACCCTAAGACACACTCTGAGTCAAGATGAGTCTAAAGACACCTCGTTTGTTAAAATCGTTTTAGTAGTTTAGTCTGTGCGAGGGAATAAACTTACTCACATACATACATGCATACAAACATACATATATGAGAACAAACTTATTCACATACATACATACTTACTTAGCCTGTGAAATTCATAATGTTATGTATCCTAGGACACTCTCTGGATCAAGACGAGTCTAAAGATGAGTCGTTTCTTGAAACCTCTTTAGTAGTTTAGTCTGATGTGAGAACAAATTTATTCACATACATACATACTTACGTAGCCTATGAAATTCATAACGTTATATACCCTAGGATACTCTGGTTCAAGACTAAACTAGATATAATATCTCTGGTTCAAGACTAAACTAGATATATATTGTAGAAATCACTTTAGTAATTTAGCCCAACGTGAGAACAAACTCATTCACGTAAATACATATATACGTAGCCTGTGAAATGTATTATGTATAAGTATGCCTGTGTTATGTACTCTAGGACACACTCTGGATCAAAATTAATCTCTGGACACATCATTTTTAAAATCAACTTTACTTCCTCTGCCATAATTGGGTAATTAGAGGGCGTGTGACAAATTGAAGCGATGCATTGTATCTGAAAAAGTAATTGTTAGAATTTGTTCCACGATTTTGAAGGACTTGTTAACTTTTTTCTTATCTTGGCTTTATTAATATATTGGCTATTCAAGTTTATGGGAATTACAAAACAGAGATATTCATTAATTTTAATGGAAATATGAAGAATGGAAGAAATAATTTTTCTGGCATATAGTCTTGTTAATACTTGTGGAATAAGGTTTCCCTGATTTAAATGAAATATTTTAATTTCTGTTAAATGCCTACATTTTACTTGCGAACTTTTTTGTGAAACAATGTGATGGTTATAAACATGTAATCTTTGCAAATTGCCCACCTGAAGATGTTGTAATACAACGAAGCCTAGGTCGTAGTAAAGAATTTAAATAAAGTAAAAATAATACTACATCACGTAGTTTCATTTAATATTATGTTACTGTGTGACCATTTTAGAAATTTTTACAGTTTAAGTTACCATTTTTTAAGTTACGATGTAAAAAAAAACAATGAAATAAAAACCACATTCTTTACCAAATACTTTGCTATAAAGTGTGCTAAATTTAAATCTAAATTGAAATACTTTCAATACGTGTTCGGACGTCTGAAAGCAGGTCTCGAAATAACACTAGTACGTTAGTCTGACGAAATGTTTCGCTAATTACCGCGCGTTGAAGCGTGACAAAGCTTTTTGTTACGAATATTTCTGTGCATTGAAACACCACCTATTTTGTCAACGCCGTTAGAACGTCGGCCTTCGAGGCGGTTTTGTCAATGACCGTTTAGCACCGTATCGGTCGGCTCTGTCTAATATAATTAATTTATTTTAGCGATTTCAATTATACGCATCCGATATTCATTTTCAGTTGTTTATCCGACCATCAAATGTTCTAATAGCTTCAAATGACTATTAGATTCTGTATAATATTGTGAGAATAAAAACTTGTTAAGTGCGAGTAGAACTTGCAGTACGAGGTTCCGTACACATTTAGGGATTTATAAATATTGAAAGGGTGAATATGATTTCTGTTAAATTATTTACAACTATTAATTATTTTACATGCGTAAAAACGCACGCACCATGCGTGTTTGACAAATTATAAGATTTTGGATAAATGCCGTAGTTTTCCTATAATCTCCTGGTCAGATTTTACCAACCTTTTTTTATGATTTTTTCATTTAGTAGTTTCGAAATAGAAGAGGATTGCCCTATTTTCACATATTATTTAAAATAACCTTTTAAATATACAATTTAAAATTATGAAAAATATTTTTGTATTCCCCATAACAAGCCCTTTCAAATGATACTCGACATGATACATAAATTTTAAAAAAAACATTGTTTGAATACTTTGTTTACTTTGTAGTTCTTTTACGAATGTTTTAAAGAAGTTAGCTTTGACAAAATTCAAGTTCCTACGTAGTACAATTTCAGAGAAAATCGGTTATGACAAACGGACGCACAGATACTAGTGTGATCTTTTTTTCCGTGATCCGTTTTTTTTTGAGGTACAGAACTCCAAAAACCATTTGTATTCAGTTTATTTTATTTTTTAAGTAATAGATTTTCCTCGTAGATTCTCTTGCGTGGAAGTTTTAATATTAACAATTGACGATTGAATTTTCACAATTGACTATTGAACTTGAAACTCTTTAATACGATTACTTATTTTTCTGCACTTCTACACTACCGTCGTACCGTCGTTTCCCTATTCATAGCGCTTCATATTTACTCGCATTTTAAGACTCCCCCCCCCCTTAATTACTAACCTAGCTCTGTAATTTAAGTATTTCTTATACCATGTATGATGATAAATACCCTAATAAAACTTCATACCGGGCGCTATATATGAAAATCGATTTTTAAGGTGTAAGTTAAAAAATATGTAAGCTTAATTATGCCAAAATGGAGTTCTTTTTTAAACTTTTTTTTAAATATGGTCTTTACGTATAAAACTGAAAAATAGGCGAAAAATTACCTTGGTGATTTTTCTCGCGCACAGAAACTATTGCAGTCAATATAGTTAAATATAAATATTCCGTCAATAGTCAAATAGAAATATTCGGTCGGTCTTAAATTATAATGAGATTTTTAAATTTTTTGTTTTTTTACTGTCAGCAGCGAAGACTTTCTCGTTTGTAATATTTATTGGTTTATTTACAAATACACACACACACACACACACACACACACACACAAACATTTATCGATACATTACAGATAACCTATTCGTAACGGTAAAAAAATTAAAGATTTAACAAAGTATAAACTTTTAGATTAAACAGGAATTACAAAATTATACAAGAACTACACAAGATAACGACGACACAATTCGACAAATTTATTTTCACTCATAAATATATCACGTTTTGGTGCAACCGCGATCAGTTAAATTTTATAAGCGCAATGTCTCTTCTGACTTACAAGGAATGGAAATCTAGCTTACCCAAATGGAAATCGGTAGAAAATAGAAAGGGGAAGTAGAAGTAACCATACTATCTATATCCATAGATATCGGTGGAACTCGTCCAATCATTAAGCTGTATTTGACTTCGTGTGGGCTCCAAATAATGGAGCCAGATTCTAATAGGTTTTGCACTCATGAAGAGTACAGTAGGCGAATTAATGACACGGATGGAAAATCCTTTGAATTGCGCAACGCGAATCCTTTGAATTGTGCAAGACGATTTTTTGGCTACATCCGCCATATTCCCACGAAACGCCAATCGCCAATTAAGTCTGACTCCCAAATCAACGACCTTATACAGACGATGCAGTGGGATTCCGCTAACCGTATATTCGTATTTAATAGGACCGTGTACTCGGCTCTAACTCAATATTGAACATTTGTTTGCGTTAAGCCGCAAGCCGCTTGCTGTACTCCACTCAACGGCGGCGCTGCGCTCCACTCAACAACGGCGTAAAATATGATTAGTTTGGATTGGTTTGCAAAACAACTTTATTGTTTGTAAGTTGTTTGTTAAACAATCTCGTCGAAATTCTATAGCGGACGACGCAGTGGTATTTCGCTGATCGTACATTCATATTTAAAACGAGCGTGTGCTCGACTGTAACTCACTATTGAACATTTGTTTGCGTTAAGCCGTAAGCCGTTTGTTGTACTTCACTCAACGACGGCGCTGAGCTCCACTCAACGACGGCATAAAATATAAGTTTGGATTGGTTTGCAAAACAACTTACTTTGTTTGTAACTTTCAAGTAAAAATCTCATCTCAAATTCTATAAGCAAATCCTTCAATGTCCTAGTTCTTTTTTATAAATTCGATTTATTATTATACTAACAGAGTTTTCCAAACTGTTCGTCCGATTTTAAGATTCTCTTTCTTCAGGTAAGTCTATAATATTTATGATGTACAATTTGAAAGAAATACTCTAATATTAGGCAAATTATCATAGAAATATACACAATCTAACAACGCAATAGGGTATTTGACTGATGACGATATTTTTTTTATAAAAATGTTTTAAAATAGTAGAGTAGGTTTAAAAAACCTTTCAAAAATAATTCATATAACAAACAATTAATCGAAACTTTTTAATAGCAAAAAGCGTAATTTTTTTTGTTTATTAAATTGAAAAAGTTATTAAGAATTTAGTTTCCAAATAAAAAAAGTTAGGAAATTATGATATGCAATCTATAACTTAAACACAATATTTAACGAGATACTTAAAATATTTAATTAAATCCCTTATAATGAATGCTAAATAACTGGTAATTAAAAGTCCTAAGTATGATATTTTATTTTGACCGTTTTTATTAATATTATTTATTATATTTTAATAATAAAAATATATAGTCTAATACTCTATTGCGAAATTACACTTCCTGTAATTTATACCTATACAACGAGCTTTACATGAAGCTTTAACGATAACATACGCCGCCTTGTTGCAAAATTTGAGTCAAATGGCCTTTACTCGACCGGCTAAGGCCTGTGTGTCCTTACTTCGTTCATTCAAAGGAGAATATTGTCTACTATCAGTGGAAAATAAAACTTTGGTGAAATTTGAATTTGTATATGGAAAGCTTTTTGTATACACGATATTTTTCTATGCGCGATGTTTTTCTATACACGGCATTTTTCCATACACGGTATTTTTCTATACACTATATTTTTCTATATATGGTATTTTTCTATACACGATATTTTTCTATGCGCGATGTTTTTCTATACACGGTATTTTTCTATACACGGTATTTTTCTATACACGATATTTTTCTATGCATGGTATTTTTCTATACACGGTATTTCACCATACACCATATTTTTCTATACACGGTATTTTTCTATACACGATATTTTTCTATCACGTTATTTCTCTATACACGATATTATTCTATAAATTATATTTTTCTATACACGCTATTTTTCTATCACGTTATTTTTCTGTACACGGTATTATTCTATAAATTATATTTTTCCATACACGATATTTTTCTATTAACGATATTTTTCTATCACGTTATTTTTCTATATACGATATTATTCTATAAATGATATTTTTCTATGCACGATATTTTTCTATACACGATATTTTTCTATCACGTTATTTTTCTATACACGATATTATTCTATAAATGATATTTTTCCATACACGATATTTTTCTATACACGATATTTTTATATCACGTTATTTTTCTATACACGATATTTTATAAATTATATTTTTCTATACACGATATTTTTCTATCACGTTATTTTTCTATATACGATCTTATTCTATAAATGATATTTTTCTATACACGATATTTTTCTATACACGATATTTTTCTATCACGTTATTTTTCTATACACGATATTATTCTATAAATGATATTTTTCTATACACGCTATTTTTCTTACACGATATTTAATCTTTACGTAAAATTCTTCCATTTGTCAAGGACTTTCATGAAATTTTTGTTTGACAATATCGATAAATATCTGTAAATGAGATGCAATCGACATACGACTTTATTTATTTTATTCCTAATATGCGTATTACTATTTACTAGTTTTTTGACCGCTGTTTAGCTTGCTTGAATCTCTGTTTATCGAATTGTTAGCGATAGTCTGTAGATCGATATCTTTTTTCTTTATTTTTAAATTTCAAAGTTGTATTGGTATATTATAAATTTACATAAAGACACTTTTAACTGATAGAATACTGTTCAACCCGTTTATATTAAAGAATTTCATTAATATTTTTTTAATCAGTTGTATTCAATAATTAATGAATACTAACAACAATATATCAATCAAAAAACAATGTTCTTTCAATGTTAAAGTCTTAACAACTTCCTAACCAAATATTAGTCAAATCATTTAATTTCCTATTTACTATATAATACAAAAGCGGAAATTTCATTTAAATTTTTTAAGTAATTAGTATGCGATATAAACACAAGTAACCAGACAGACAACCGGAAAAGACCATTTTTTTTCAAAAAGTCTTTAATGTGGCTTCTTTTCGAATTAACTGTTTAATTATATGTATATACTAGCGTGACCCGTGCGAAGTCTTCGCATTATTTATTCCATTATGAAGCTCAGATGGCAGATCAAACAAATATTTTACTAAAATTGACATATAGAGGCGCTAGTATCAAAAGCATTGAGCTAAAGCGCCACTTTATTTATACGTGAGTGGATTTGAAATTAAACAAAAATTTTACCGACCGTCAATCATATTGACGTCGAGCCGTTAGGTGGCAGCATTGCTGTTTTGTGTATATAATTTTAATAATTAATTAATTTGCAAAAACAATAGCAATAATAAATTTTTTAGTTGTGGTGCCAGTAGAGCAAGCAATTATCTATAAAATGATATATAATTTATGTGGATTAGTTGTGAGGTTTTTTCTAAAAAGGGAGTGTAACATCTTAACCTTAGCGTATTAATATATATGATGATGATGATGATGATGATGAATGTCAATATTAATATGGAAATATTTCGGATAACTTTCGTTAAAATTTAATTTGTAAACGTTTGCTTGAACCGTTTCACACTGTACTGAGAGAAAAGAAATTTCACTTCTAAAGTCATAATATATGTTATATTTCGTGCGATTTAATATTTTTATAGTAATTGATTGTTGTGAAGAATAGCTGTCGGAAAATCATGCCCCTAAGATTATCGAGCTTTTTTCTTCCTTTCACATGCCCATTTCCTCCACGCCTCGTCTTTTTCCTTTTTCCTCTGGCAAGTCAAAATGGGGTTAAATTTTTTGTGAATATTAATTTTTAAATAAAATATATGGATTTTTTTTCGTTTTTATTTAATCAAACTATTGTTTGATTAAATAAAAACTAAGATTTTTGGTAATTAAAATCTATCGCATCCCATCCCGGAAGTTATTGCTTACTTTCCTCACTCTCTTTGATTGAAAAAGATCGCTCTTGTAGCAATAAGTACGACCTCTGTACAATTCTGCTGCATTAAAGATAAATTTAGTAAATAAAAAAGAAAACAGGTAATGAGATCACTTTGAGGTTGATCGATTTTTTTCGATTTTTTAAGCGTTCCATTGAATGGTTCATATCAATTTGTCGTTGCTCTGGCCCATTAGCAGAATTAATGTTTCTGACCCAACGAAGACCTCGCGTTGGATGCCTCCCTGGTCAACTGAGATAAATGAAACATCCATTAGGGCCAATTTGCTGGATGGTGACGCTGACGTAATGTGCGTGTCGCGTTGAGAGAACGAGTGCGGCATGAAGGACCAGTTTAGTTTAATTTAATTTTTATTATGCCTCGAGCGATCGCGTTCTCTGCGGGAGGAACGTGGCACATTTTGACGTAAAACTACCTCATTGGGGACATTAGATAATATTATCTTGACTTAAGTTACATCTTTGGTATAGCCATTTTGACCTACAATTACGTCTTAACGTCAAAACCCTATTTTGACGTGAAACTACGTCTCTTTCGGCATTCGGCGTTCTCATTTTGCCCAAAATTACGTCTTCGCGTCAAATCCTCATTTTGACTTAGAATTTTATGTTGACGTCAAATTCTCAATTTGACGTAAAACTACGTCTTTGTCGGCATTAGATATTTACATTTTGGCGTAAAAAATAAGTATTCATGTAAAGACCTTTCTTTGACCTAAAACTATATCTTTGGCGGTATTAGACATTCTGATTTCTACCTAAAATTACGCCATGACTTCAAAACCCTATTTTGACGTAAAAGATGTTTTTTTTGGCATTCAATATTGTCGTTTTGACGTAAAATTACGTCTTAAAGTTAAATTTCCATGTTGACGTAAAACAGCATATTTGTCGGGATTAGATATTTCTATTTTGACGTGAAACTCTGTCTTTTCTTTTTCATTAGACTTTCCCATTTTGATTTAATATTACACCTTGATATGAAATCCTCATTTTGAGTTAAAATTATATCTTAATTTTGATACAAATTATATGTTGACGTCAAATCTTCATTTTGACGTAAAACTTCTCTTAGTCGGCATTAAAGATTTCCATTTTGACGTAAAAAATGTGTCGTAAACTTTATTACCATTCTTCATTTCAATCCCCCATTTTAATGTAAAGTTTATGCCTTTAAGGCGTAAAATTTTGCAAGTGGCTGCCTTAGGATTGGGTTCTTGTTTAAAAATAGCGAAATATTTGGAAAAAAATGTTAAATTCTTGGAAGCGATTTTTTTATTACTTGGTCTTTAACAAGTATGACAATAAACCAAAATTCTATTCACTACTTATAGAACGATTATATTATATAAAAACGATTATTCGATCAGGTAAAAAGTAGGGGATGGCGAATAAATTGTAGTCTATCCCAGCGATGAGTCGTATTGTGGAGTGGCAGATGTGTCTGCACTAACGGCATGAGAAGGGTTGCTTTTATTATTATTATTTTATAATTTGTCACCTGCCTAGCGAGGGGTGCATATACTAGTGATGTAACGAATATAGATTGTACACATTCGCGAATACGTACGCGAATGTTCGACACAAGTATCCACGAATGCCAATGCGAATACGAATACACCTTTTTAAATCTGGCGTTGTTTGTCTATGTTATTGCGGGAAATAACCGATGTTGTTTATCTGCTTGTTTGTTAAGGACAATAATTTTTTATTGTAAAATAAACAGTGTAACAACAATAAAAAAAGAACGAGAGGTGTCCCGGGACACCCGTTTGGAATGAAGTTCCTTTCACTATATATTATGTATCAAATAACAGCCGAAATAAGTTTTAAACCTTTGAGAGTAATTAAATGAAAAATTAAAAGAAATAAATGAAAGAATGCTAATAAAATTTTAATTAATCTCAATTCCCGATGCCTTGTTGATACGCTACTGTAATATCTAATTAATTAAATAAAGCTTGTTAACAGTTAATATATGTGTAAACTTTTCGATGCGAATAAAAGATGATATCAAAATTTAAATTTAAAATAAATCATCCATTTTTTGTCACTTTAACACTGGTGCTTACCTGACTTCATCATCACCATCCTCAACTTCTACAGAATCACTTTCACAATTCATTATTTATTGATAAAAATAACACGAATTTGAAAATAGTGAAGAGACGTTATGAGTATTATGGCGCGCACGGGTTGCTAAACACACACGGTTAAACGAATACAGCTGATGCGCACGCCGCACATCTATATTGTAGTAATATACCTGTATATTGACATACGCCTGTAAATACGCAAACGCTTATACTGTAGCAAAAGTGTCAGTTTAAATCTTACGCTTGTATGCTGTAGAAAATGTGTCAGTTGAAGTCTTACACTTTTTTGGGTTAGCTCTCATTCGCCAAGTATGTAACTTGCGATAAAGAACTTTGTTTCAAAAAATAGTAGTGTAACAACGATAAAAAAAAATTAACAATTAACACTTCAGAAAATAATTAAATTTTTAAAGTGATTTATATGAAAAATATGGCATATATCCTAGAAATATAAATGTAGTGTGCTTATAATGCAAAACATAACAATTTATAACAGTTTAATTTTTATTAATCAGAACAATGTCATAAATTTTTCTGTTTTGCATTATAAGCACACTATATTTATATCTTCAGGATATATGCCGTATTTTTCATATAAATCACTTTTAATGTTTAAATTATCAAACTCGCACTAAGAACGCAATTTCTATAATGGCGGCTAGCGTGACGTCACACACAATGTAAACAAACAGTTCTGCCCGTTGAAGGGGTTATTAATTTATTTTCATATTAAAATTATGTGTAAATGTTGTGTAGTGCCACAATGTACAAATATGTCTAAAAAGTCAGTTCCAACAAACCCTAAAAACGAAAATAGTGGTTGTTATTAGCCCAAAGAGATCCAAACAGCTTATAGCTCACTCAAATGTTTTTATGTGTGAAGATTATTTCGATGTAAGTAATATTTCTGTTTTAAATATTATTATCTATAGCAATGCCTATAAATCAAAAGGATAAAACATAAAATTTTGGCATGAATGCATTTTAGTACCAATGATATTTTGACAATTGTTAATATATAGTATATACATTAAAAAGGACATATTTCAAAAAATTCTGCATCAGGCGATTATTTAATATTAAAATAACATTTTAAAAAATTCAATTTCATACTTGATTTTATTTGTGCGTGAATATGTTTTAACTTTTTTTTCCAGTTAAATCACTTTTTCTCTTGTCACTAAGCACTTATTAATATTTAATAAGAAATTATAATTAAAAATATAATTTCTTATGAATTATTAAGTATTTATAATAAAAATATAAGTATATTTAATTATCCAACTTGAATATTTACTTAACTTTCAATTTAAAATATTACATTTTGTTTATATGGTACCAATCACATTCAGGAAACAATAAATTTTATTTATCTATGGTTTAAGTTTCGAATAATATTATAGGGCTGATATATATATATATATATATATATATATATATATATATATATATATATATATATATATATATATAAAAATAAACTCTTGCAAAAAAAAACGGGCACTTATAGGAATAAACCATATCAGAGTTATTTTATTATTATTGGATGCATTTTACATGGCGATATGATGATTAATTGCAATAATTTTACTAGCTCTTATCGTTTTTTCAACCATACTGAGAACAGCAAACAGAAGTGAACTAATGCAGCAAACAGCAAAAATTTAATTAAAATTTATTCGTTAAAATAAAAAACGTAACAAATGAAAAAGAACTTGATAAGAGTTGGATTTCATTTGCCGCCAAAAAATACCTTTTTGTCAGTGAAAGAGAATTTTCATTCAAAAAGAATAAATTTCAAATTTAGAACGTTCGTGCCAGAATACACGAACGTTCGTTTTTATGTGCCAGAATACACTATACCTGCCAGTAACAATTACAATTAATACAATCTCTTAATAAATAATATTTTGTTAATAATATGACAAAATCAAAAACGGCCGTTTTTATGCAAAAGAGTGTATATGTATATTAATGAGGACATAATATATGTGTTTGCACGCGTTGTGTGGTATGTTATGTTAATGAAATATTAAATATTGAATATATTTGGCGTTAATTTTGTAGAAATTTATTATTCACAATTAAATGAATTCCAATGATCAAAAAGTGACAAAACATCTATCAAAATACGACTTTGAAAATTAATTTACCACCAGCAAACCAACGAGTCGAGATTTGGAGAGAAGTAAGACAGGGAGATATGCTTTCTGCAAAGCTGTTCACTCTCGAACTGAGTATATGAGTGAGTGAGATATTTTGGAGACGATTCACTGGGGAAAGCGGGACATTAATATAGAAGACAAGAGACTGAGTAACCTTGGGATCGAGGATGACGTCGTATTATTCTCATACAAACAGAGAGACCTCGAGACCATTTTACGAAAACTTAATAATGCCTTTGAACAATGTGATTTGCAAGTGAACCTTGACAAAACCAAGGTCATGATTAATAGCCCAATAAGTACTGAAGACGTCAGAGTAAATGATACTGTCTTAAAAAAGTATATGTATCTTGGTCAGGAAGTCGTAATGGGTGAGGACAATCAAGCAATACTCCAAGCTCGAGTTCGTCTTTTATATGAAAATGAGTACTGCACATAAGGCCGATATCTACCAGTGTATCCTACCAATGCTCACATACGGAGCGGAGACCTGTGTGTTCATGAATTATATAGTTCACAAACTCCAAGTGGATCAAAGAGATCTTTAAAACCAGCCTGTTCAAGCCTTAAACACATGAAATAAAAACTTATTACATGATATAAAAAGACGATATTATATCGTATTCTAGTACCGGGTAACCGAACGTTGTTTGGTGTATTTCGAGTTTCCCATGGGAAGTGAAATTGCTCGTTTAAGGTATTAGATTTGCTTTGAATCTCAATAGAATGTTCCTTTCCCTTTCGTCTTCCTCTTCCCATCCATTCCCGTTCCCCCTAGCCTTTTCCTTCGCGTTCCCCTTCGCATTCGCATTCGCCTTCCCCCTTCACCCATCCCCTTCTTCTCCAATGTTTTCTATTGAAGTTATTAAGTCAAACTGATTATTATAAAAACGTTAAATGGCTGCCATTTCCACAATAATTAACCGATTTGACTGACCTTCAAAATCTTTGAATATAATCAGCCAAACAATAAGTATACTAAATTTCATCGAAATCGTTAGAGCCGTTTCCGAGAAACCATTTACATATATACACACACACACACACACACGCACGCACTCACGCACCCACACACGCACACACACACACACACACACACAAAGGCGCGCGCGCGCGCACACGCACACACAAGAATTGCTCGTTTAATGCTATAGAATGTAAATATTTTTTGGTCTTAACTAGATATATATTCTTCGAATGGTTTCTGAGAAAAAACGGCCTTAGCAGAAATACAGATCGTTGTACATGGAAGTGATCTCACCCGTTTTTTTCCCTTAAAATACGGAACCCTGAAAGAAACAAACAACTTCAGATTATACTTTTAAATTTAACATTTTTGAAAGATTTTTCAAAAAAAGTTTCGTTTCATTCATTGTTTCATGGTTGAATTCGATCAAGGTATTGCTCAGACGTGGGTATGATTAAATTTTGTCTTTTTCTGCCAGGCGATTATGTGCTACACGCCCAAGTTCCTGTGGGACGCTTTCGAGGGCGGGCTGCTGCGCACCATCGTGATGGGGCTGAACGTAGGAGTCTGCGACCCCTGCGAGAAGGACAAGAAGAAGGACGTACTCATCGGCTACCTGATGCGGCATGCAAAGGTAGGAAGAGTATCATTTTCTTGGTAGATTTCCAATTTAGTCTTTTTCGAGAATATTTCTTTATAGACACTTTTATAATTATGACAAATAAAAACAAATAAATACAATATGTAGCAGAGTCATGTTATATTTATAAGTTAATTAAACAATGATATATATTATTAGATACGCGTATACTCAACATTAACATTATATTTTTGGGGGTTTATTTTTGATGACATCTTGATTGTGTCTGTTCTTTAGACTATACTGTTAAATTTGGGGAATATTATTATGACACATAAAAACAAATAAATACAATATGTAGCATAATCATGTTGTATTTATAAGTTAATTAAACAATGATATATATTATTAGATACACGTATACTCAACATTAACATTATATTTTTGGGGGTTTGTTTTTGATGACATCTTGATTGTGCCTGTTCTTTAGACTATATCCTTAAATTTGGGGAATATTATTATGACAAATAAAAACAAATAAATACAATATGTAGCATAATCATGTTGTATTTATAAGTTAATTAAACAATGGTATATATTATTATATACACGTATACTCAACATTAACATTATATTTTCGGGGTTTGTTTTTGATGATACCTTGATTGTGCCTGTTCTTTAGACTATACCCTTAAATTTGGGGAATATTATTATGACAAATAAATACAATATGTAGCATAATCATGTTATATTTATAAGGTAATTAAACAATGATATATATTATTAGATACACGTATACTCAACATTAACATTATATTTTTGGGGGTTTGTTTTTGATGACATCTTGATTGTGCCTGTTCTTTAGACTATATCCTTAAATTTGGGGAATATTATTATGACAAATAAAAACAAATAAATACAATATGTAGCATAATCATGTTGTATTTATAAGTTAATTAAACAATGGTATATATTATTATATACACGTATACTCAACATTAACATTATATTTTCGGGGTTTG
This sequence comes from Druceiella hillmani, assembly GCA_039881145.1. NCBI lineage: Eukaryota > Metazoa > Arthropoda > Insecta > Lepidoptera > Hepialidae > Druceiella > Druceiella hillmani. Next base: position 3,345,532 of record JAYKKI010000073.1, on the reverse strand, counting down.
TTTTTGATGATACCTTGATTGTGCCTGTTCTTTAGACTATACCCTTAAATTTGGGGAATATTATTATGACAAATAAATACAATATGTAGCATAATCATGTTATATTTATAAGGTAATTAAACAATGATATATATTAATAGATACACGTATACTCAACATCAACATTATATTTTTGGGGGTTTGTTTTTGATGACATCTTGATAGTGCCTGTTATTTAGACTATACTCTTAAATTTGGGGAATATTATTACGACAAATAAAAACAAATAAATACAATACGTAGCAGAATCATGTTATATTTATAAGGTAATTAAACAATGATATATATTAATAGATACACGTATACTCAATATCAACATTATATTTTTGGGGGTTTGTTTTTGATGACATCTTGATTGTGCCTGTTCTTTAGACTCTACTGTTAAGTAAGTCGTATTGGATTCGTACAATACTCATAATACTTAGTAATGATATTAGCAATATTTTATGGTATCAAGTTAAAAAAAAACAATTCTAAAGAAACAAAACAATTATAAAAACAATATTCACTACGCGAACTGTGAAACGTATACCTATTTCCATGTCGCGTTACTTATTTTCTGACTTTTATTTCTTCATTATTAATAAACTTGTTTGTTTTTTTTAAATATTAATATTAAATACGCCCACGGAGTTAAATCTGTATAATATGAGATAACTTGTCTATACATATTATAAAACTGTAACAGAGTAAATTTTGTATACGGAAAATATTTTAAAAAGACTGATTTATTTCGCGTATAAAATGATTATGGAAGTCGGAAAATCTTTTCTTTTTAGAATTTTTGGCTTTCTGTCTGTATGTTATTTTGTGCGTCAATCACGCAAAATGTACTGGACGGATTTTGATGAAATATCGTATGTAATATAGTTTATAATCAAGAGCAACATATGAGAGAAAAACATTCTTTTTCTTATTTCAATTTTCACGCGAGTGAAATCTTGGGGCACAGCTAGTAATAAATAAAAATATGATTGTTGGCAGTTATAATTATGGAAGAAAACATAAACTAGAAATAACCTATATTCAAGATCATTCGACATGGTTGTCATAAAATATAATCTGCGAAAACAGGAAATGGCGCACGATAGTTTTTTTTTGTAAATTCAGGCTTACTAGTAGAATTAATTAGACGAACTGAAGAAATAAAACTACTAATTTTCGTAGCTGCCTTATAAAAATAATATATTATGTATTAAATTAGATTCCAACATATATCGTTATATATTTCATCTCATATTATTTTGCATTTCAAAATTATATTGCACTCTAATAAAGTCTGTACTCGAAAATTGAGGAATGTGTCAGTATATATATGCTACCAAATAATACTTTCGTAAAATACTTTCGACTTTTTAAAGAAATAACTAAATTCATAATTGACAATTTGAGACAGACTTTGAAATTACATGACGAATAAACCTTACCAAAAAAATTAACCTATAAAAACGCATCTCCTGTCATCCATAAAGTACAGAACTGTCATCGTTAACGAAATAGCTCCGTCTTTTTCATTCTACTTGTAAAATTATATGATGCTATCCTTTTCTTCATAAGCTAACCAAAAATAGCGTTACTTAACGAACAATAAAGTTTAAGACAAAGCCAGTGCGATACAGCATGCCGATTTTTAAAGCGAACTTTAAGACAATATTTATTGTCGTATGTTAGTAAACGTATACCTTAAACAAAATGTCTCAACCTGATACAAAATAGCGTTACTTTAACGAATAATAAAGTTGAAGACAAAGCCAGTGCGATACAACATGCCGATTTTTAAAGCGAACTTTAAGACAATATTTATTGTCGTGTGTTAGCAAACGTATACCTTAAATAAAGTGAATGATACAACATATGCTAATCGCTATATATGATCGGTTCAATTGATAAAGCGTTAGATTACTGGACGGACATGTACGTAACACATATATATTTTTTTAGTTTCAGATCTTCGAATTTTTAAGATTTTAGAACATTAACAATGTGATAAAATCTATTTACATAAAAAAATCAAATTCGAATTTTGACGATTATAATACTATTATAATCACTTTTTCGTTCGTTTGAAGTTAAATATGAACTTTTCAAAACGTATACGACTGTTCACATCGAGGTAGGCCATTTGATTTGAGATTGCGAGAGGTGAAATGTTAGCGGCTGCTACCGGTGACTACCGGTGACCGTGAACGCCCACCGCTTTCTACACGTCGCGCAGCGAAAGTACATCCGTGTCTATTGTTGGCTTTTATTATTCACCAGAATATTGCGAGTTATCCTCCAGAGCGCGGCCGAAACGAGATTCATTGTGCGCCATTTTATTACCAAAATTGGCGTTTAGTCGTTTGGCGTCTACGTGATATTCAGCGGTCACGACCCGGCTTTATTTATTTGTTGCTACAGGAACAATATTTTCCAGTGAGCCACAATTACAGTATATTTATAAAGTTACATAGGTAGGTAACAAAATATGATAAAACGGTTACCGCAAAAAAAAAACAAAAAAGACAAAATTAATCTAATTTTGATATGTCGAGGGTTTGGAGCATGATCGAGGGTAGGAAAAAAGGGGGGAGTTTGAAGGGAGAGTGATTTGAAGGAAATGACATATGGAAAATATAGTCAGGGCAGGTATGATTTTTTTCAGATTAATTTTGAATACTTGAGTGGGCTGTGAAAGTCTGGGGTCGGAATTGAGTTTGTTCCGCATAAAACAACTTATATACTTATGTTGGAAACAATTATGTATTAAAGATGTTTAATAGCTTTTATATAAAAAAAATCGGGGTGTGGCTGCGTCGGAGACACGGCCGTATGTTTTACGTGAATACGTGTACGTTAAAGTATATTATTTTTTTGTGTTCCCGACACCGCTTTACTCTATTATATGGTGTTTTATGGGTATTACTGGATTGCTCTTGGGAAGCTCTTTCCAACTATATACGATTTATATATTTTGATTGGCTTTTTTACGAGCATAGGCGGACATTGTATTAAATTTTTAAATTTAACACCATACATATTCACCATAACCATTCGGTATTAACGTTTTATATACGCAATCGATAAATTTTGACGAGAGCTGTCGATGGAAGCTCTAACGAGCTTTGTAGCTTCTTCGGATCAAAATTTATACTAAGCGGAAGTTATGAGATGCGGCGAAACGACCTCAAAATGGCGGCGCGTCCCCCTCTGTCATGCGCGACGCGTCACAGTCCCCACTCAACGTAACGAATTCTTTGGAACTACCGACTTATGTAATTAAATTTTGGATTTAGAAGATAATTACGTAGCTGCAATTCTATACTATATCCCTCGATTTTGTTATCATCAAGTTCTGATTTGGTTCCTACTATGGAAGTAAATTTAAAGACGCATTCACAGTAAAATCTATTTGTTTGTTATAAAGGACTAAATTGTCGTTGAAATAAAACGTAAACACGTCAAAAAAGAAATATATTTATAACTTTTTTTAACATACCCAATACTTAGTCGGAGTGTGGTGTTTACCAGCAGTGGCGATGTCTTCGCAGCTGTTCGCGGGATATTCCTCCGAGGGAACAATGTAAGTATAGAACAGCGTATCGTTTGTGCGAAAAATATGACAAATAATTATGAACATTATTTTAAATTTACTGAAAAGAAGTTGTCTTTTAAATTTAATTTTAACGATAATCAACTATTTTTCAGTCTACAAATTACGCTTTCCTTTGTCCAACACTTATTTCCGGACACCGTGTATATAAGTTGACAAAAATCTGTGCAATTTACTATAAAATTATTATGATAACTAAATATTCTTAAAAGCATATCATATCGACATATATTGTTTCATGCGTCACGCGAATTTTTTATTGCAGAAAAAAAAAATTTTTTACGCATTGTTTATTGACCCAAACTCTGTTTTCATTGCAATAAAACTTAATATGTAGATCGGAAGCAAACGGTGACTAAATGTAAATTTTTAGTCATGATGATTCAAGTTTGTGAACATTTTAAAAACTTCGATCGCTTTTGTGGTGACGCAAGGTCGATGACTTTATTTTCATAGAAATTATAGCGATGAGATGGGACAAATTTAAGTGAAAAAAAAATTAAATCATTCGAAATGTTTACGACCAATGACGCGAGATAAAAGCATTAATTCAAAGATATGACTCAAACAATGCATAGAAGTCATTATACAAGAATGCACACTGCCCACACCGGACTTTGAAAGTCCTTAAACAACTGTGCGCAGACGTGCGGAATTATTTTCGGATCGGGTCCGCCGAAATCCAACGAATACAGAGTTGCGTGATATTCCATGTTTAGAAAGTAACGTTACGTTCTTTGTTGCGCAGAAATGATATAATATTTTCAAAAAGATCGCCTTGGGTGAAAACTTTCTGGGTGCGTTAATACGTATATATATCAGGAGAGTACAAAGTCTGTTACGTTGCGGGAACTCCATTGTATTACAGTATGCTATCTGCTTTATTGCTTCGGAACTCATTTTGTTTTTTTTTTTCAAATGGCAATAGACAAGAAGAAAATATTGAATTGGTCCAAAAATTTAATTTGAGGTTGTAATGGAAAATGATTTAAAAAAAAATTTAGATAAAAAAAACCAAAAAAAAAGTAAAAATTGTATGTGTCGTGGCTAAGTAAAGCGTCTAGGGAGTATTTTATTAATATACTCAGTATTTTTGCTCTTACATTTTTCTAACCTCAAAATTTCAGGTTCCTTCTTGTTATGCAATAAAAAATATATTTAAAAAAGAATTCAACCAATTTTCTGTAAACTTTCAACTTAATTAGTATACTGAGTAAACCGATGGATAAGTTAATTTTTTTGGTTAAATATACACGGTGTCCGGGAATAAGTGTTGGACAAAGAAATACATTATTCCTTGACTGAAAAATAGTTGATTGTCTTTAAAATAAAATTTAAAAGATGACCTTTTTTTCGGAAAATTGAAAATAATATTCATAATTGTTTGTCAACTTTTTCGTACACACGATACTTGCGCACATTGTTTAACACCTCTCGGGGAGATTAACCTGCGAACAGCTGCGAAGACATCGCCACTGCGGGGAAACACCGCACTCGGGGCAAGTATTGGGTATATTAAAAAGAGTTATTTGTAATTTTTTTTGCATTCAAGTAGAAAGGGCGCGTTTGACGTTTTATTTCAAAGATAATTTATTCCTTTATAGTCAACGAATATTGTCTATTCCTGGACACCGTGTATGATGAGGGGTCACCTCTCGCACAAGACTGAAGTAAATTACCCACCCACCTTCGTAAAGCGAAAGCAGGACTTGGTGCCGATTACGTGGCGCTGCACTGTATGGTCCTTTATGAGTACATTACAAAAAATTATAAGAGCAAAAAGCATCACGGAAATGTGTGACCGAAGTAACGCTACGAAATTGGGGGATAGGACCGCTACTATACGTCTGTACGTAAACATGGCGGGTAGCGTCTTTAGAGGCGTATAGAGGTTACGGTATGGGTATTTTATATCGAATACAGTCAGCGAATATAGCCTCGATTTATTTTTTTAAATCAGGTTTATTAAAAAATACAAACGTTTGTATGTTACAGTATAGAAACGAAAGAATGTGCAGATAATTGAAATGTACCCAAAATATTAACTTTAATTACCTTCTTTCACTAGTTACCAACAGATGGCGCTACATATACTTTATATCGCATTATTATTCAGTGGCGCGCGGATCAACATGTAGGATCACGGCCAACGTGCCTCTTGTGTCGTCTAATGAACCCAGACGAAATCGTAAATAGAAGCTAGTTAAGAAATAAATCAACGACTGGTCTGCGGCGGGCCGAATCCGGTGAATTTTCCGACTGCTTGCGGGTCATCCTATCTGCTCCCAAGTAGCAGCGACCGGTCACGGGCCATATTAGACTGCGGCAGTAACTGTCGCGCGGTTCGATGCCCCCGGCCGGCTACGCTGCGCGCTTGCACGCGCGTCGTCTGCTGTACCCCTTGTTACCCGCTTGAATAGTCGGGATGTAACTCGTGGTAGAGGTGTGCGATATAAGTACTAAGGATCCTGTTACGAGTATGTAAAAATAATAGGTACTTATACCTGTTACAAAATACTAAGCATTACGTGGCACGCATACTTGTTGGGTATTCGTCACAAAGTACTTAATATTTTGTTTGTTTGTTAGATACAGTGATTTCTTATATTTTGGTTTTTCACCTATTTGAATGAAACTAAATAAAAAGTTACAAAAATAAAATGTAGTGGTTTTTGTTTTATTGTTATAAAAACTTGAAAGGGAGGGAACAAATGAAGTATTAGAAAAAAATATAAAAAATTACGTATACATTTAGTGGAGGGTATCTCTTGAGAAGGTTATAAGGGTCTTGTGAATATTTTTTTTATAATTTTAGGTAGTAAATCTTCAGATATATACAGAAAATATGCCAAATATAACATATGCTCTCCTTCACGCCTTTTTTCTGAAATTCCTGAACCTAAAATTACGAAAAAAAGCATTTTTGAAGGCTAGGCCACAGAAAAAATATAAAGATTATTCTAGATCTCCAAAACTATTAGAGATTTTCATGAAAATATATTTTCCTGTTCTATTTAATTTTATTAGTTATTATTATATATTTATTGCGCGAGGATTATAACTAAAGTAATTTCACTTTAAATAAGTCACGAAAATATAATTCATCAAGACTCGCTATTGGCTGGTTTTATTTTTAGAATTATTGTTTGTTACAGTAGCACGCGAAAGCTACTGGGCTGATTTAATGGTTCTATAAAGTTAACGCCTTTTGCCGCCATCGATTGTTCCTGAAAAGCCTATGTTTATCTGTCTTTTTGTTCGTTAGAGCAACATAATGAAATTGGACCAATTTAAATACGATTTTCCAGGAATAATACTTAAGGTTCAAATTAATATTTAGACTATTTTGGTCCCCACAGGGGGCTAAGAATATGGGAGTTCATTATGGGTACTCACACAGTAAGAACCAAGTTTGGAGCAAGCTAGTTTAAGATATGTGAAATAGGAATAGACGAAACAGTCATAGTGGTCTGGTTAATTCAAGCTAAGTTGTTAGTTACGTATATCCCGGTCAAAGCGTACTTGTATTATGAACGCATTATTATTACATGAAAAAAAGAAGAAAAACTAAAACCTGACTGGAAAAAATTATTGAAAATGCACAAAATACAAATATATAGCCTGCGAAATTCATAACGATATATATCCTAGGATAGTCACTGGATCAAGACGAATCTAACGACACCTCATTTGTGGAAATCACTTTAGTAGTTTAGTCTTTACGAGGGCACAAACTTACTCACATACTTACATACGTAGCCTGTGAAAGTTTTAACGATATATACCCTGGGACACTCTCTGGATCAAGACGAATCTAACGACACCTCATTTGTTGAAATCACTTTAGTAGTTTAGTCTTTACGAGGGAACAAACTTACTCACATACATAAATGTGAACTTCATAACAATATATACCCTAGGACACTCTGGATCAAGACGAATCTAAGGACACCTCATTTGTTGAAATCACTTTAGTAGTTTAGTCTTTACGAGGGAACAAACTTACTCACATACATAAATACATATCCTGTGAAATTCATAACGATATATACCCTAGGACACTCTCTGGATCAAGAAGAATCTAAGGACACCTCATTTGTTGAAATCACTTTAGTAGTTTAGTCTTTACGAGGGAACAAACTTACTCACATACATACATACATAGCCTGTGAAATTCATAACAATATATACCCTAGGACACTTTTTGGATCAAGACGAATCTAAGGACACCTCATTTGTTGAAATCACTTTAGTAGTTTAGTCTTTACGAGGGAACAAACTTACTCACATACATAAATACATAGCCTGTGAAATTCATAACGACATATACCCTAGGACACTTTCTCGATCAAGACGAAACTAAGAACACCTCATTTGTTGAAATCACTTTAGTAGTTTAGTCTTTACGAGGGAACAAACTTACTCACATACATAAATACATAGCCTGTGAAATTCATAACGATATATACCCTAGGACACTCTCTGGATCAAGAAGAATCTAAGGACACCTCATTTGTTGAAATCACTTTAGTAGTTTAGTCTTTACGAGGGAACAAACTTACTCACATACATACATACATAGCCTGTGAAATTCATAACAATATATACCCTAGGACACTTTTTGGATCAAGACGAATCTAAGGACACCTCATTTGTTGAAATCACTTTAGTAGTTTAGTCTTTACGAGGGAACAAACTTACTCACATACATAAATACATAGCCTGTGAAATTCATAACGACATATACCCTAGGACACTTTCTCGATCAAGACGAAACTAAGAACACCTCATTTGTTGAAATCACTTTAGTAGTTTAGTCTTTACGAGGGAACAAACTTACTCACATACATAAATACATAGCCTGTGAAATTCATAACGACATATACCCTAGGACACTTTCTCGATCAAGACGAAACTAAGAACACCTCATTTGTTGAAATCATTTTATTAGTTTAGTCTATACGAGGGAACTAACTCACAAACATACATAGCCTGTGAAATTCATAACCCTTCTTTTGCTGTAGTCCGATAACAATTCCGCCGTACTAATAAAATATTCACGCGTAAGGAACCGTGGACAAAATATATAATATAAATACAAATTCTGAATGAAGAGTTAGAATGGATTGCGTCTATAACCTATTCAAAAGCGAATCAACTTAGGAATTTGATAACATGGCGTCGATCTTATGACCTCAGCCCGAGCGATAAATGGCATATGAATATATAATAAACATAATAATTATACAACAAACATGTTTCTGCGTAAGCCGATATGTTTTATTAATTCTAATTATTTCCATCGATTGCTTCATTTCTCGTGTTACTCATTTTTATGACAACTTTTGTCCGTAATGCTTTAGGACTTTGGAATCGGTATCAATTCTGCAAAGTACTTACAGACTAATGTATTCGCGTGACGATGTAAAGAACTTAGTTTATAAAATACACGAGTGTGCTTTAGACCACACGACTGAAGTAAAACTTCAAATTCACAAAATATGAACTTTAAAATGAATTTACAATTTTATTCACTTTAAACGTAGAATATTTAATGTATTGAACGAAATAATAATTTATAAAATTGTTCAAGAACGAAATGAAATTACCAAATAATCAAAAAAATCACCGTTCGCGTAACGCTAGCAAACTCGCATATATATATATATATATATATATATATATATATATATATATTTCATGCACTGGCTATGAGATAAAGAGAGAAAGAAAATGTGCGCGCGCACTGCTCTCTCTTACTCCTACAGTGTGATACAGACAATAGGCTTGCACTGTGTCTTAGATATACGAAACATAATTGGCTACGAGAGAAAGAGAAAAAGAAAATGTGTGCTCGCACCTCTCTCTCTTGTCTCTAGAGTAATATACGAAACGTAACTCTAATTCTGTCTTCACTAGTTTATATCTCCCTCTCAACTTCCGTTTGCCTCGCCCGATCACACTTTTAGTAATGCTTTCGTCACGCATTCACCAGCTTACTCTCCAAGTCAAGCATGCGTAAAGAAGTTTTACTTCAATAAAGTTTGGCCCGCATAAATAAAGTTTCGCCAAATGTTTTTGGAGTTTACTCCTTAAGAATCGGTTTCCGTATATAGCGCCGGGTATGAAGTTTTATGAGGAGTAAAATCAGAAATTCAGAGCGTGCAAGTTTAGGGCGTTAAAAAAAGTGTAACCGTTAGTTGGCCTACCTGCGCAATATTTCTGCGCATCTTTAGAGTGGGATATCAATATGTTTATTTGGCATTTTCTTATGGCGTAATTGAAAAGACGGAGTGTGTCACATATGGTTTACTATCGTTCGCTTATGTTAAGATGTAATCATTAAATGTCATTATGTGTGGATATTTGGTTTCTTCTATTCTACAAAATTAAAAAGTCTCTTAATTTTCTCTTTTAACTTCTTATTATGACGTTAATAAATGTTTTTCATTTTGTTGTATAAATTTGATCTTGTTCATTTGTGTTTTACTTGAAAATAATTATATTGTCAGCATTTTTTTATTAAAGAATTTTCCATTTACATTTAATGATATAGATGTTCATATTTATATACAGTGTTACCTATTTTATACTTTCCAAGGCAATCGTACTTAAGGAGTATACTCCAGTTTCGTCCCGGAGCTGAGATGCACAATTTTTGAAATTAAATTTGAGCTGGGCTTTAAATATCCGCGAACCATAAATGAGGCGAAAATTGGTAGCAACCTGCAGATTCATCGGAAACCTTTTGACATTCACGACCGCCATGTTATCAGCGCTCGGTCGGTTCCGTCGCTGGTCGGATGCGTTCGGCATTTGCTTTCTCAAAGGTCACACAATTTTAACGTGATAGAATGATGCAGACGTCGTTAAAGAAGTTTCACTTCAAAAAATTCGAGAGGCAATAAACATTATTTTTATAGCTCCAAGAGCTTTTCCAGTTTTTTTTTTTATTTTTGGTTTCGATTATGAACACTTTCAATGCAGGCATAAACAATGACATGCCCGTGATGTATAAGTGTTTTTCAGTAAAAGTAATTTTTTCATTGTTTTCCTTTTGTAGAGTCCGTAGTGAAACAAAACAAATCCTTATAACCTCATCATGTGTGTCTGTCCGCCTGCCCTTCCGTCACAGCTTTACAATTTCTAAAGTGTGTGTAAAATTTCGAAATTTTTCAAGTATTTGCCTTTATATCGAAATTTTAATGAATAAACAGCAAAATAAAAAAAAATTACCCTCTAACTCCCTAGGTATGTGGAGAAAGGGGAGACCTCATTGAGTGGGGTGTTATTAGTTCTTCTTAGTAGTTAGTTACACGTTTGGCAGGGTGGTAATGATCATGTGCATATGCGTTAGGCACTGCATGTTATGCGCCTCCTCTCTAGTAGACGCTCTACAGGTGCACTTGTATGGGAAGACATCTATGGTACTTTAACCTGACCTATCCATCTCATAGGTGCTCTCCTACGTGGTCTGGTGCTTTGCAGTTTGCTTTGCAGGCGTTTAATATAATCGTCGCCACACCACGACATGTGTCCAAAGAATTTCATGATGCGAGTACAATATTGGACAAACACTGATACCAAGTTCTTGGAGTATGGAGCGCTTGTGCAGAACTTAGTCCATTATATTCAAGCATTCTTCTCCAGGACCGCATTTCCAGGGCGTCTATCTTTTTCTCTCGCTGGTTCTTTGCTTCCACGTCTCTGGGGCGTAGATGAAAATGGGGACCATAAACGTTGGGACGATTTTGCTTTCCGTTGTTTTGATAATGTTCCGGTTGTCCCATATTTTCCTCAGTTTGTTCATGGCAGACCTTGTAATCACCATGCGTTTTTTGGTTTCATCAATGTCTAGATAGGTCTTTAAATATTGAATTAGGGTACTATTTACCATTTTTCATTTTGAAGCATGTTTGCACAATGATAAGCTTAAAAATTATAGAATTTGAAATTTTTTTAAGATATACTTAGTCTACTAATAAGTATACTTTGGGTATTCCGCACTTGTCCGGTTTTCTTAGTAATTTTTATGTAAATGGTTTATGTATATACACATATACATACAAATTATATACTTATCATTTTATGCATAGTTATTATTATTGTAGTGTCCATTTTGTTTTTATTGGTACGTTTTTTAACGAACAATGTTTTTTTTTGGAAAACTGACAAAATATGTGACGAGGACGCGAAAATGTAATTTTCATTTATGAGAAAAATTGCTAATATTATTATATTATACATATTTGAATAATAAATTTCACTATGTAGAAAGGAAAATAATTTTTGTATTGTTTGAGAGTAATTCTCTGTTTTTTTTATCCATTTGATGTATGCAAAATTCTTCCGCCATTTCACGTGAAATTTTGCCCACTTTAGGTTTGGTATTTTGGCTATTTTTTATAAGCAAAGTGTTTATTTTTTTTATTATTGTTGGAAACTTCATGCTAGTTTGTAGCGGTATGTAAGGTTTTTCGTGTATATTCCATTCATAAAAAGCAAAACGCCTAATTTCGAAATCTTCATTGTTTCCACTTTTTCTAAGCTATTTCATTTGAAAGTTTTTAAAATATAAGAAATATGTTATGGCTTTTTGTGTTTATTTATCACTGATTGCATAATGGACTTAGGATTGTTATCAAAGTAGCTGTTAAAAACCAGTGTAATCTTTTAAGCAATGCTTTTTAGCAATGAATTTTGTTACACTGGCTTCATCTGTTTGTTACTTTTAATTTTGCGGACAGAACTGATACACAACTGACAGACGGACGAGACAGAGATGGCTCACAAAAACATAATGATAATGTAATTTTTTATTATGATAAGTGATTTTTTTTATGTTGACATGTAACTATTGTTTATACTTTTTATAGTGATAAGGAAAATTGCATTTTATAGTGATTTTCTTATTTATAAACCTTTTTTCTCACAAAAAACAGGGGAAATTTTTTCTGTTTTCCAACATTTTTTAAAGTCGTAAATACAAAAGTATGAGTATAGTCAACGCTGTGTATGTATATATATATATATATATATATATATATATATATATATATATATATATATATGTGTGTGTGTGTATGTGTATGTATATATATATATATATATATATACCATATATATATACACATAGATACATACATACCTACATATATATACATGCACGATTGCATATGATCATTACTTTTGCACTGAGATTGGCATTGTATTTGATTGCTAGCTACGACACGCGGTCATTATTCAATCGACTGAGAGCGCGCTGGCATTCAGGGTCCGCACCCGTCCGGATGAGCATATTAAAGGCCAACAATGCACTGATCTTTTCATCAATTTAATAACTGATACAGAAGACCTCAGATATTTAGCTCGAGTCGTTTTTTTCGGAGCTGTTCTGACAAAACATTTTGCTTTATTGAAAACATTTATCATCATTCACGGTGACCATACATTACAAATTGCGTGCACTTTAGCGTTTGTTTATACATATACACGGTGTCTGGGGATAAGTGTCGGACTGAGAAAGATCCTTGACTGAAAAATAGTTTTTTTTTTCAGAAAATTCAAAATAATGTTCATAATAATTTGTCATTTTTTTCATACACACGATACTTGCATACGTCAATAAGCACCGCTCGGGTTAATGTAGTGGTTGCGTACGGCTAGCGTGAGTTTGTGTGCGTGCGTTGGCGGTATTAGGTTTGTTTTAAAAGGGTGTGTTTTATGTTTTATTTCAATAACAATTTATTTCTTTATAGCCAAGGAATAGAGTCTTTCTTTGTCCGACATTTATTCCCGGACACCGTGTATATAAAAATCGATCAAATACGAGCATGGCTCAAGCATCGAGAATTCTGTGACATTGAACAGTTTGTACATATCTCTATAATTTTACTATTTAAAGGACAATAATTTGATAATTAATCACAAGAATTGAACTGTCTATTGCGGGATTAATTTGTTGTTAACAGATTATTAATGATTTCTTACTTTGTTGTTAATGGATGATTACTGATTTTTCCAAAACGCTGTAGTTGGAAACTGTAGTCGCTTGTAGTCAACAGCGTTTTCGATTTAGTAACATTTCAATTTAGTAACATTTCATGTAAATGTTACTAAATTGTTTACTAGTGACGTTATTTTCAAAATTTGCCACCAATAAAATTAGGAGAAAAGAGATGTACGATGAGGTGAATGTCTATAAAATGAGACCATGCGAAATGGAAAGATATACTGCTTAGAAATAAGGAAAAGGCCCTTTTCAAATGAAAGGCCATTTTAAAATGGATACCAACTATTTCTATAAACTTTAGTTTAAATAAACTCTTTAGTTTTCAAATATTGAATATATTTGGCGTTAATTTTGTAGATATTCATTATTCACAATTAAATGAAACTACGTGATGTAGTATTATTTCTACTTTCTTTAATTTCTTTACCACGACTCGTAGCTCTTAGTTTTGTAAGTACTTCGTATTCGTGCTTCGTGAGAACTTCGAGTTTTTTTCCAGTACCTAAAGTAGGTACTGGAATATCACTGTAACGTAACTGTAACTATCACTGTAACTGTCACGAGTTTTTTTCCAGTACCTAAAGTAGGTACTGGAAAATCACTGTAATGTCAAAATAATTTACTTGCGTATAATATATTTGCTAATTTGTATCTGTCGTCGATAGTGGTATTCATGTGCATAAATTTAATTAAAAAAACATGAGTTCGCGACTCGTTTCAAATGAAACTACTTTTTTTATCATAAGTAAACACTTAATTAATAATTTCTAGCGCAATATTTGTGCTACAAATTATTAAGAGTTACAGTTTTCCAAAAACATTTACCCAGGGTTTTTGAAATCCTTTTTTTCAGTTAGTTCAGTAGTTTTTGAAATGAGGGATAGGACGAATGTATTTTTCATTATATCTCCGAAAATATACAACCTAAAATTAAGAAAAAAATATTTTTATATAACTAATCCTATCGAACGCTACCCAATATTATATAAGTGGCTTAAAGAAAAAATTGAGCACCCAATTTACCCCTCATCCTGCTCTAAAACTTCTATATAAATGCTTCTATGGTGATATGAACGGATTGATACGCTCTATTGCAATATCAAATTTAAATTTTCTACCTCGAACGGTTCCTGGGAAAAACAGTTGTGGTAGACGGAGACGGGCATGTTATAAATGTGGCTTAAAGAAAAAATTGAGCACCCAATTTATCCCTCGTCCTGCTCTAAAAATTCTGTGGGATATGAACGGATTAATACGCTTTATTGCAATATCAAATTTAAATTGTCTACCTCGAACGGTTCCTTAGAAAAACAGCTGTGGTAGACGGAGACGGGCGAGTTATACATGTGGCTTAAAGAAAAAATTGAGCACCCAATTTATCCCTCATCCTGCTCTAAAAATTCTGTGGTGATATGAACGGATTAATACGCTTTATTGCAATATGACATTTAAATTGTCTACCTCGAACGGTTCCTTAGAAAAACAGCTGTGGTAACGTGTACGCCTATTGCAAACTGTCAAGTGTCAAAATGAAATGTCACTTATTCGTTTCAAAAAATCTAGTTTTTTAAACATGCGTACTTAGAAATTAAAATATCAATAATTATGTTTTAGAATGTGTTTAGTATTTACACATACCTAAATTTAATGTTTCGTTTCCGTGCCTTCCTCGTATCGCACTTTCGCAACCGACGACAATAATTTTGACCTAAATTATCCACGTTGTGCGTCTGGTATTCGAATTCTGCTTCCATTTAAAATGAGTTAGCTCATTTTGTTCCATGTTTATCGATATTGTTGGAGAAGAAAAAATTGAGCACCCAATTTATCCCTCATCCTGCTCTAAAAATTCTGTGGAGATATGAACGGATTAATACGCTTTATTGCAATATCAAATTTAAATTGTCTACCTCGAACGGTTCCTTAGAAAAACAGCTGTGGTAGACGGAGACGGGCGTGTTATATATGTGACTGAAAGAAAAAATTGTACACCCAATTTATCCCTCATCCCGCTCTAAAAATTCTGTGTAAATATTTCTGTGGAGATATAAACGGATTAATACACTTCATTGCAATATCATATTTAAATTTTCTACCTCAAACGGTTCCTGAGAAAAACAGCTGTGGTAGACGGATACAGGCGTGATTTTATGTGAATAATCCGTTTTCCCTTTTTAGTTGTGGAACCTTTTTTTTCTATTTACGATCACTCAATAAGCTATAATTAAATTTATTTAGTGTCTCCAAAGGTTAGAGATTTATCACATCCTTCGGTGTGACATCACACTTAATAATATAGCTTCAGTTTGAAGGTAGTCTTGTCCTTTTTAGTTGGAATATACTATTATCAGTATCCAGGAGTGCTTCAGTCAAATAATTTTCATCATGTTCCAGTCTTTGTTTGTAGATTTCGCAGGACCTGTCTATATACTCTTTGACAATGAGCATTTCTAAATATACATGCACTTTTGCATTTCTTGCGATCGGGCACTAATCACTTGGTTTTTAAGGCTTTATTTTGGAAGCGTTTAACTATTTTAGTATTGGAGTAGCTTGCCGATCCCCAGAGTTGTATACCATATGTTTATTCTGGTCTAATTGTGATTTTGTTATATTTATGCTGGTCTTATTACGATTTTATATATCAGAAGCTTATTTTCCAAACTGACTGAGGATTGTCGGTATGAAATCCTAAATATATTAAATTTTTGGAATATAAAACTTCAGTATTAATTAATGTGTATTAGATAAGAGATCGGGAATATTGTTGTTTAGAATATATCGATTTTTCAGTCCACCTATTTCCTTAAACATTATGTTAGAAGAGACTTTACAGACACTTTTAGGAAGCTGCGAGGCAAGCAGTATGAATACAGGATGCAGCTAAAAAAAATGCCAATAGCCACAATTTATAATCTCTTCTGAAAAGAACAGGGGATAAGCGGGGATTGAGACAAAGTTTGGGGATCAGTTTGCACATACCATTTTTAGACACTTCGAGAAATGACTTGTATTTCCATTTTAATTTTAAGTATAGTCAAGGTATCTGTTATCTCTGAAGAATACTTTCGAGAAGTATTTTTAGGTTACTAACAGATACCCGAGTAAGTAACTTAGAATTTGTTTTATCTCAATACATTGAGCAGAAGCATATGAACAGCATATTTGTCATTTTGGTTTTTAGGTAACCCAGTTGACATGGAAAGTGCTTCTTATATATGGAGCATATATACAAAAATCTGACGTGCAGTATATATTTTTTTAAATTTATGTTTTAAAAATGAGTAAATAATTAGCTTATAAATATATTGCTATCCAAGCGAAGTTGGAAAGCAGTAATCGTCATCATGATATAATGGCATGACTGTCCTTTGTGGAACGAGGTCTTTTGGAGTCTGGGCCAGGCAAATGTCTCTTTGGCGGTAGAGAGTCAGTACTTAGCATTTAGTAAGTCACTCTTTACAAGGTTCCCCATCTTAATCTTCATCTGCTTTTTCCATCTTTCCCAATAGGTTTCGCTAGAAGTAGTTTCTTGCTAGGAAAACAGTCATCCATTCTGACAACATAGGCTACCCAGTTTAAACCTTAGGTAGCTCAAAATTGTCTTCATCTCCATATGCTGTTCCCTATTATACCTCCAAGCATACTAAGCAAGATATTTCTTTTGCAAAGTGTCAATCTTAATTGGTTAGTTTTTTTTGATATTCACGTTTCTAAGCTATAGGTCAAAACTGTCTAACAGGTCCCAATTAAATGAAACTACTTGATGGAGTATTATTTCTACTTTCTTTAATTTCTTTACCACGACCTAGGTTTCGTTGTATTACAACATCTTCAGGTGGGATATTAGCAAAGATTAACTCTTAGGAACAACCAACAGCATTTATATGTTTCAAACACAATAGCGGAAGACTGCTTTGTGCGGATTTTTCCATTGTTTATGTTAGTAAGTTTATTGCAGGGGCGCAGACTAGGTTTTATTCCTAAGAGTTTGTTCCTAAGAGTTAATCTTTGCTAATATCCCACCTGAAGATGTTGTAATACAACGAAACCTAGGTTGTGGTAAAGAAATTAAAGAAGGTAGAAATAATACTACATCACGTAGTTTCATTTAATTGGGAATAATGAATTTCTACAAAATTAACGCCAAATATATTCAATGTCTAACAGGTGTTTTTCTTTTGATTAAGTGAGATTTTAGGGAGTTTTTGAGTCAATGATAAACCTGATATGCAAAAATAAAGTAACAGTAATAACAGTTGTTAATGAAGTTCTGGTAATGTGCTCTTCCGCAGAGCCACAAATTGTACGCGCTGCGGTACTGGGCATGCGAGCTGCTCTGCCTGGTTAACATCGTGCTACAACTGTGGATGATGGACTCCTTCTTCAACGGGGAGTTCTTCAGTTACGGACTCCGCGTCATGGGTTACAGCGAGTCGCCACAAGAGGAGAGGTACTGCTGCTTACTGTCAATTCCTGCTGTTGTGCTTCTCGTTCAGATTAATTCATTCTTTCATTATGGAAAAGTAAAAATGTTCTTATAGCCTACTTACATTACTGAAAGAATTGAAATGATAATTTTCTCTAAAAAAAAATTCCAAATTTTTGTTTGTCCATAATATTGGTCATATTCATTGTATTAAAATTAATTCAAAGCAGGAAATCTCTACTTTAATGTGCTTTTACCGTTTTTTTTAATGCAAATGTTTCTAGCTTATGAGCAAAAAAACCTTTGTAATATTGTTTTTTAATTTCTTGTTCAAAATGACCAAAAGCACTTGGTCCACCGAAATGTGAAAGAAAGGAAAGTGAAGTTAGGAGTCTAAGCTGTCCCATGGTTTTATTGAAATTCTGTTAAAAAAAATTTTTACTGCAGCGATATAAAAAACGAAAACTAAATTTATCTAAATTTATCAAAATAATTTATTTTTCATAATATACATAAAACAATTGTTTATTATCAATATTTATCATTTTACACAATTACATTTTTTTAGACATATTGATTGTTAAACTTTTATCCAATTTTTATGGCCTTATCAAAAAATTGAGTGTACTACAAAACACAAAAAACAATTGAAATTAAAACTGCGTTTATTATGTAAAAGTGGCTTTTTTGTCTCATTATTTGATAAATTAGATTTCTGACTAAATTTTTATTTGTAGTGTATCAAAATAAAGATTTCTAGCTTTGTGAATACAATGAATCCAAAAGTTAGGAGTAATCGAAATTTTCTATTTTTTTATATAAAGTGTGATAGATAATTTATTAAGATGATATTAAATTAAATTCTAAAAGGTTTATTATACCCTCAAAACGAGTAATGTCTACCCTTATGATGGAGTCTGGACAATAAGCACTATATAAATTATGTTTACAGACGTGACCCCATGATCTACATATTTCCACGCGTCACCAAGTGCACATTCCACAAATATGGTGCTTCCGGTGGTATCCAGAAGCACGACAGCCTTTGTGTTCTGCCACTGAACATTGTCAACGAGAAGACGTACATCTTCCTCTGGTTCTGGTACATCATACTGGCGGTGGTGCTCAGTATGCTCGTGATATACCGGTATGTACCCGTGCGATTCTCATACTTGTGTTTTGTTCTTATTCCATTTAAATTGATAAGTCTGGTTGAGAAAATATAAAAAAATTAACCACACTATTAATATTAAGTATTGCCACACATTTGGAATCTGTCGAAAAGTGAGAACCTGCAAAACTCCTGGAAAATTAACGGAATTTTTCTAAATTTCTTGGAATTTATTTTAATAATTCACCATCTATATTGAAATAATATTTCTATATTTCTTTCTAATCATAACAAACGTATATGAGCTGAAATAAATAATGAGGTAAGACAATAACATTCTGTGGGCGTTGTCTCTCTAATATTGCTTTGAGGAAAACGATGCCACAGTATCGTAGAGGTACCAAAAACTGAATCACTGCGATACAGCTTTTTATATGTATTAGGTACTAACTGTGTCCGTGACTTCGTTCATGGAGACCCCTGAAAAACATAGCGATGCCATTTTTTTTAAGTATACTTCCACACTTTATTTCTGGCTGAGCCCATTTCGATGGTGTATAGTCAAACGGAAAACTTCATTATGTCATTTAATATACATATAGTGCCATCTATTAATGTACATAGATACGCTAATTACTATGTGTCGAACAGCTAGGCACTTCTTTGTTGAAAAATGATTTTTTTTAAATATTAAATTCGCATGAGCGAACGGATTGTGATGACATAAAAATGAAAAGTTACGTGCAGACAACCCTTTTGTTTTTCTCAAAAATCTATCCATATTTGATCAGTAGTGTTTACGTAAAGTGTGTATAAACAAACACAAAAAGACAAACAATCCAAAAATTATCAAAATCTTAAATTCTAAGTATAAAAAGTTTCCAAATTTAAAACTCAATATTAAATTGAAAACAGGTTTTATTTTGTCATTATAAATTTTTAATTATAAGCTTAATACAGAAAATTAAGTTGTGTTGGGTTAACTTCTTTTAACAAAATAAAACAAAAATTAAAGAAAGTAGAAATAATACTACATCACATAGTTTCATTTAATTGTGTACACAATCTTTATATTTAAAATTGTTGTTTTCCGGACTAACAAAAAGATTTTTAAACTTTTTTTACTATAATTTTTTTTAATTTAGGTCGTGGTAAAGAAATTAAAGAAAGTAGAAATAATACTACATCACGTAGTTTCATTTAATTGTGAATAATGAATTTCTTCAAAATTAACGTCAAATATGTTCAATAAAGATTTAGATTTAAGACAAAAAATATTATAGTTTAAAAAAATGTCTTTGAATATAAAGATTTTGAGGTTGTGAGCGAAAAAAAAGCTTGAGATGCTGCCGACTTATTTTGCATAATGACTACGAAGAGCTGGCGATAAAAAATTTTACGTCAGCTGATTACAAGCATCACACACTTTCTTTTACATTATAGTTAATTTTGTCATTGGCGATATGTTCCCAAAAATCTTTATATTTAAAGATAATTTTTTATTTTTGATTTCATATTGCTACAGAAGCGTGTTTTCTTAGTTTTTTTAAACTATAATTTTATTTTTAAAGTTGAAAAATTTTTTATTTTTTGAAGCTTTATAATTTTTATTGAATGGCCGTCTGGTGTTTGAATGGTGGCAATAGGTGGACGTAGACTTCGAATTTTCTAACTCCGTTTGAATGGAAATATGTCACAAATCAGGTCAGCTAATGAATCTGGTTCAATTGTTCTCTACTATTGCATTTTCTTGGACTTTGACCAATGATTAGACATTATGTTTGTACTTCAAGTTATTTTAGAACAAAGTTATCAATGCCTCGCACTTCCATAAAAACTCTTCTCAATTTTCAGATTTTCCAACAAGTTTTCCCTATTTCCTATAAATATGTAAGACTATCTGTGTTCAGAATTTCAAGTTTCTAAGTACATTGGAAGTATATATAAAATATATAGAATTTAATGATCTTCCAGTAAGTTTACTCAATTAAAATCATAGAGGTAAACTTGGACTGATGTCCAACCAACCACAACATTTGTCATTGTTTCAATCTGATTTGCTCAGCTTTTACTTTGATGTGGTGTTTCTAATTAAGCCTACCTGCTAAATCTGCTTACGGGATTTGAATTCTGTTAAGACGAGTGTGTAGATTGCTGTTTGTTTGTCGCAATGCAAATGTGACATGAATGGTCCTTCTGTTGATTTTGTCAAGTACTTCTTGTAAATTTTTTGGTTGCTTCACTTTGTGTATCCACAGTTGCCTTTACTACCATATCATATATGAAGGTTTTTTGGGTAGTGGGATTATCAGCGGTATACAGTAGATAGAGACGAGTTCCTAGGACACTTCCTTACGGTACATCTGCCCAGGTTTGACAGAAATAAATAGGCTATGGCCTGAGTTTTTTGTTTCAAAGTCCTATTAATAAGGTGCAGCCAATTGAGCAATGTAGTCCATGGGTGTGATTCATGTTAATATTTTTCTCTGTCAAATTGCTAAAATATATTCATTAATATTTTTTTGTAAAAATGTTTTTGAATTCTGGCAAATGTAACTGAAAGACTGGCTTTCATTCTAGATTTGTCTGTTTTTAAACTATGTCCATTGTAAATGGGAGATGTATAGACGTAAATAGAGTGATTCGTGCTCTCAATTTTAAATTTATCTAACACTGTCTGATTGTCTCCATTCAGTTTTCTACCTAGTGCAGCGTCGCCGACAATTGAATTGAATAGAGCTATTGTGCTCCGTAACCTCTGCTCTTTGACTTTTAATTCTGTTAGCCGAGTTTCTTTACTTTGCCACTTGATTGAATTCTTGCTCTATTTGCTATTAACTAACAAGATTTTATTAATATATGTGTTCGTATAATATGACAGTATATCCAGATATGTGTGCGCATTAAATATTTTTTGGAGAATATTTTTCAGGGGCTATAAATAAGTGATAGAATAAAATGGTGTCTGTCTTTCAACATCCATAATTCCTGTCTATCTTTCAACATCCATTTGGATGAAAGTTTCACTCGTGCATTTATCAGAGCTTAACGAAGGATGTAACATATTAAGCAATTTCATCTGTGTGTATGTTTCTTTAGAAATTCTGATCGAATTGAGGTGGAATTTTTACTATTAGATTGTTATTAAAGTCTATAAAAAAATGGTCAAAAAGTTCAGAGAAAGAAAGAAAAAAGTGTCGGCAGATCAGGACCCGACTAATCACAGATAGTTGGCAATACAACTGGTAGTCCCTCAGCCTTTATATGTATGAGGGGTGGCTGAAAAGTTTTGAGCCTAAGGTGTTAAAAATGCTGATAGAAATGTATAAAAAATTTATTTTTCAATGTAATCTCCCTATATTTCAATACACTTCTTACAGTTTAAGACACTACGAAAACCCGTAAGTAACATAGTGCAGCACTCAGTGATATAAACATTTTATATCACAGTTTAAGATACTACGAAAACCCGTAAGTAACATAGTGCAGCACTCAGTGATATAAACATTTTATATCACAGTTTAAGACACTACGACTTTTCAGGGAGTAGCATTGAATATAGCAAATTAGCATTGAGCACGTTTATTTTAAAAATGTTATTTCTTTTTTAGTTTTTAGGCTAAAAATAGATCTAAGGAAATTGGCATATTTAAACAGTTTTTGTAACCAAATCCCTACTAGTAAATCACGCTCTGCAAATCTTCATCAACTACTATCTACCTATCTGGTATCTTTCTAAATATATTAGAAATGGCAGTTTAATTAAATGTTAGGATACAGAAAATGAAATTGTTGCAAAATAATACTTAATTTTTACACGAAATATGCTAATATTTCACAAAAAATCACTACAGAGCAATAATTATACCAATGAGCTTAAAATGCAAAATATACATTCATATATTAAAAAAAAGCAAAATGTATCAAAATTTGTTTAAAAAAAATTTACCACAAAACAAATTCCTAAACATATCTCCTACCTCTCTTACGAAAAATCCATCACTGCCAAACAGCAGAAAAAATCCATCACATCAGAAAAAATTTGGAATCACCTGGATCCTGACACCAGGATAATCACGTTTCTTAATATGTCAAAGATCGAGTGAAAAAATTGTGTCTCTCCTGAATCCTTTTCCTTTGTGCCCTTGTCCTTTCCTGTCTTTCCCATCCCAAATTATGTCAATAGTTTATATTAATTGTATTTCTGTATTTTTAAATTTTTTTTGTCTAATGTACTATATATATATCATTTTCATTGTAAAATCTCTTACAGTTTACCGACTAAATTTCAATACCAATTGTTATGGTTGACTTGAAGAGATTGTTCATATAGCAATAAGTCATAGTACTATGCATGAAAGTTGATAAATAAATAAATAATATCACAATGAAGTTTCACAGTGGCACTGATACCACAGCTCTCAGAGCTGGATGTTGATTCTCCAATTTTGATTGTAAATCTATTATTAAATCATCCGTTATACCATCATGCTCTACCATTTGTTCCTCTTCTTTGACGCATGACATATACGTTTCAGCCACGGGGCGGGGTAGTCTATATTAATGTACGCTATCATTATAAAGAAGAAACATTTGTCAGTTTGTATAATTGTACGAGCTAATCTCTGAAATTCTTTCACTGCTTGAAAAAATGTCAGGCATCGGATGAAATGTATCCAAGAGTGAAGATTACATTTCATCCGATTTAAATATATAATATAATGCAATGTCAGACTTTCTCTGTTTTGCTTACCACTCGAGTTCGATTGGATGGTCTTTTAGAAGATTTTCCCTGTTCTATAGGATCTACCCCATCTTTCAGGATATTTTCTCCATCCTGAAAGATTTTTGTGTCTGCAGCACTGACCTCTGTTATACTAGTATGCTGGACTGGCTATACCATATAAAGTGACAACTATTTTCTGTGCCTATTTGAAGAGCCATCATGAACTCAATGGGAACTGAATTTAACGTTTAATTAGAGATGCCCAAAATTCTCCTTTGGATCCTAATATATTACATCGCAATTCATTGTATCGATACGCTATATTACCACATTGTTTTGTATCGACACTTTCAATATTTTCTATTATTTTGTTTAAGATTCGTATATAAATATAATTTAAAAAAATTGTCTGCTTATGGATTTTATTTGTGTTAAAAGAAAACCGATAAAGCTGCCACTCGGTGTTGCTATTTGAAAGTAAAATAAACACATGAGAAAAAATAGAATTACTATTGATGTAACACGAATTCCTTGAATTTTTTGTGCAAAATTTTTTTTGTCACTACACTAACACGAAAAAAAAATCTAAACAATGTGTCGAATTTATAGCAGGATTTATCATTTGACACAAATCGAAAGAAAATTAAGTGGTTGCTGAGTTGCATGTGAATCTTTACTATAAGATTTCATTTTGAATCATAGAAACGGTATAGCTCTCTTTGAAATACAGAGAGGTGGTTTAACTGTACCTTCTGCGAGTTTATTATTTGTTAGAGACGTTATTCCGCCAAGCTCGTAAAAATAATAATGATAAACCTCCAATCGAATTAAACTTTACTGTTTTATTAACTGCGAAAGTACTTAGGGTCTTGTATATAAAACGAGTAAGAGATCTTTGGAATCCTATAGATAATACATTCCTTACTCGTAATCGGTATCAGATAATTGTAACAGCCACTTTATAAATATTAGTAAAATAAATTAACACAAATTATACAGATATCCATCTGAATGCGTCATTGAAAAATTATTTGCTGTGTATTACAAGTTTTAATATATGGAATTTTTTGACACAGAAAATTTGGGCTCCCCTATGATTGTAATCATTAATTCCAATTCAACGCTACTAGTGTTTACATATATATATCTTATATTCTATTCCAGCCCATAGAAAAGTTTTTGATTATTGACACTGATTATTGGCGTTGTTATAAGGTTAATTGTATAAATAAATGGATGAAAATTTTATGTAGTCAGCTTTAATATATCAACGTTTTTATATATTTATTTTTTTCCATTGTCGCATCTCTAACATTAGTTACCTGGACGCTCACTACTGTGGACGGAAATATCATTTTCAGTTCCTTTTATCTTTCAAAAAGTTTCACTTCCACGCCGGCAACTATAGATTTCCTATTTTTTAGCAGAAGCTTTCTTGTTAATAGCTCTATAGTGTCACTTATCCAAAAAAGTGACACGAGTACCCTCATTGGTTTCACGAACCAATTCGTGTTACGTGTATATGTATCTATGATTTGACTAAACATACACATGATACGAATGGGAGCCCTGCACGAAATTGCCCTACTGTGTATTAGTAAGTGATCGAAAGATTCTATTGATAGACCAACCTAGATATAGAAAAGAAACGCTGTGAAGTCTGTCTTAACCGGTTTAGCACCATGGTTTTCTACTCATATATGCCAAAGAAATCTTTTGTTTTTGAAGTCATTTACCCTTGTCTCGAAATAAAAGTGTATCTCTTCTTAATTTTAATAATTTTTTCGGTACTTTTTTAATAACTTGTACAAGGACAATAAAATACAAAGAAAATTATGGAAATATATATTGTGAAGAAAAATTATAACAAAAACTGAAATTAAGGTCACATCGTATTTTCGCAGTCCGGTTCATCCTCCGTATCAGCAAAATAATTGTTATCGTCAGTATTATCACTATCACTCAAAATTTGCATTTCGCCAAATTGTGAGCGCACCACAATGTCACTCCCACTATCACTTTCTTCACGACTTGAAAAACGATAATTTTCACTCGAATTATTTTGTTATTCCGACATTATGGGTTAAACATTTTCTTGTCCTGGATTCTTTTTATATTGTAATTACTAATAATATTATAATTTGAACTTTATGTAACACATAGAAAGATAAAAAATTGGCGATGCGTACAACCTCCCCTATGCTCGTGGAAAATTTAGTTAGTACGCGCACGAGCATGATGGCGCTCGTCTGCATCTCTAGACAAAATTGTCTATGATTCCGATTTCATACGATCTAGTTATCAACTATGGGCTAATAGTTTTTTGAACTAAACTTTTTTAATATTAACTATAGAGGTAATTAGAAAAATTTATAACTTTAATTATTTATGATAAATGATTTTAAAAACAATCAAATTAATTTTATTAATTTTTTTATTTTATTTATTCACATACATTTATGGAAATATTACATTTATTAAATTATGCATTTCAATAATAATAAGAACACAGTTAAATAAGTTCAAAAAAGACACACTTTAAAAATTGATTCTCACTCATATCAAATATTTCACATAGTGGAGCAATTGCAGTGAGCTGGTTTACCAGGGGAAAGCGGGGAATCAGTTACGAAGACCTAGAGTATTCCAATAAATTGGGACATACAATTTTTTCACTGAACAATCAAACAAAATTAATTAATAAATTTTACCAAAGAAACTTCACTTCTGTGCTGCAAGATATGATAAACACATCATCTCCTTCTTCTTCTTCAGGATGGGCCCCTGCCTTCCGCAGAATCAACTCCCAACCTCTCCTGTTCTTGAGCAGAGACATCCAGTTCGTTACGCTTAGGATTTTAAAATCTTTTTCCAGGTAGTCCAGCCACCTAAGTTTAGGTCTTCCTTTTTTTCGAGAGCCCAATGGTCTGGCTGAGAAGATCTTTTTTATTGCCCGACTGTCGTCCATCCTGCTCAAGTGCCCTGCCCATTTTATTCCCTGAATTGCGATGTACTTGACCACATCTGGTTCTTTAAATAATTTGTAAATTATAGATAAAGATAAACACAGCATACCCAAGAGAAAATCCACTATAATCATTATGTGCTCAGACAAAGTCGGATGAAAAGATGATATTTCACATGATAAATTAAACATTTTTCTGCCACAGTTGCATTATCATTTTCGTACCGCGTGTGCGACCTCGTCTATTGCATGCGAGGAGTCGAGCGCTGCCCATCGAGATGGCGGAAGCTGTCAGCCGGCGCACCGACCTTGGAGACTGGTGGCTGCTGTATATGCTTGCTAGGAATATGGACCCGCTTATATACAGGTCAGTTGGTAATCTGCTTATATTTAGTGTGTGTAAAAAAAACTTAGAAGTGTTTTTTATATTCAATAATTTTAAAGGTATATATAGTTTATTTCAGGTAGGAATTATAAAAAATAAATGTGTGGGTGTTTCGTATGCACCTGTATGTTTGTTTGTAGATATATCTAGGTTGTGATTTTTTTAAAAACGTGTCATAACTATTTTCTTTATATTTTCATATTACAAGTATTTTATAAGCTAAATAAAAGGCCCAAACTCGTTTTTCTATGAAAAATCTGATATAGGTCCCAAACATATTAAAATGATACAAAAGTGTGTGTCCTCATGTTGGCAGAGCCAAGACTTCGCAACACTGCCATTATTCAGATAAAATAACAAAATAAATCTATTAAAACATTATAAAAGACATTCGAATTTTTAAAATGAATGCTTCGCATTCATAGCGTTGAAAGTTTTAACATTTAGTGTGTTCTGTAAATAATTGGCTGAGAAAGCAAGGTATGTACTTTCATATTTATTATTAAAAGGTATAAAGCAATTTTTGAGCCATATTTACTATTAAAAGGCATAAAGCAACTTTTGAGTCATATTTATTATTAAAAGGCATAAAGCAATTTTTGAGTCATATTTACTATTAAAAGGCATAAAGCAACTTTTGAGAAAGTATTTAAAGTTATTCTAAATGTATCTGATAAACCTACAATTCCAATATCTTCCCCAAAAATGAGTTTTAAGTAGAAAAAATCAATATTTATTATTTAAAGCTTCGCACGAAAACAGTCATGTGAAGTGTAAATTCACACGAATATTAAAATTGAAACTGTTCACCGTCAAGTGACAGATAAAAATTGTTTATGGACTTTAATTTATGGGATCTTTCTATCTTACCCACACAATAGGGTATAGGACCAATGTCGATATTTTTGGTAAAAATGTTTATAATTTTAAAACTGTGGAGTAGATTTATAAAAACTTTGTGATGAAAAAAATATTGCATATAACAAAGAATTAATGGAAACTTCTAATAGGAAAAGTGTGAATTTTTTTGTTCATTAAATTGAAAAAGTTATTATGAATTTAGTCTCCACACAAAAAAATGAGAAAATTATAATATGCAATATATAACTTAAACGCAATATTTAACGCGATACTAAAAATATTTATTAAACCCCCTTATAATGAATGCTAAATAACTGGCCAGTGATGTCATGAGCCAGTCGTGTTTTGTACGGGGCGTTTTTGCACGAATCGTAGTTCGTCAGTTTTTAAGTCGTTATAACTTTGTAATGAAAAGTCCTAGGTATGATATATTTATTTTAACCATCTTTAATGTTACTACTTGTCCTATTTTAGTAATAAAAAAAATATAGTCAAATACCCTATTATTTGACATCAGCTATCTATTAATATATTATAATACGGTAGTTGACTCGTTCTAAATTTTAATATTTTTCGTACAATATTGTGAAATATAAGTTCATTAAAAACCAGTCTTGAAAAAAATTCAAAAATTGATTGAAAAATGAGCCAGTTGTAGGCTTCCAAAATTTGAAGATACGGATAGAGTTGGGTATATCCCTGTCTCTTTCCTCTCGTAGAATATAATGTGCAATACTAAACATGACCTCACAACACAGTATTGCCGTCCTTCTCTAAAGGTTAAATTTAAACTTTTATAACTCGGTCAATTTTTAAGATTATTTAACATTTTTTCACTCTTCATCAGCTTGTACCTTGAAATTATGATTAATGAAATAAAAAAAATTTAGTCAAATACCCAATTTGCAAGGGTGCATTTCAACATCATGCGTTCTGATCGATGTATAATAAAAATGTTTTTCAGAGTTTGACTGCAAATTTTAAAACGCAGTTTTATTTTTGATTTCAGTAATTGAATAAAATTTTTTATACCCTACATCTAGTCTATATTTATTGTTCTTAACCCAAAAAACCATAACGTATATTGATCGGATATTTTTTTTATAACTACAGATTACGCAGAATGCTTTCTCAGACTTTTTAACTCGGCTAACTCAATTTCATAATTTTTGAGTTAGGTCTGCTTCATTCTGATGCTGTGATGTTTACAAGCTTGTGTTTCACAGGAAAGTATATGCAACATGGCTGTGTCATTTATTTAAAAAAAATTGGTCTATCTTTGCTTGTAATCGAATGGTATGTTTCTATTATATTTTTATTTGTTTTTCTATCATATTTGTATTTTTTTATTGTGTTATGTGGGTAATTCTGCTGGATAAAGTGAACTTAATTTGGGATCTGTTTTAATAAGGCTTAGTAATAACTATTACGTTAATTTTTTGTAAATTACTCGGATAATACTCATCCAAGACAACTTATTACATATTCGTCTTGGATGAGAATTATCCAAGAGATACAAATATCCTTCTTTGAATATTTAAAATCCACGTTTAGCTGTGTCCCAGGAGAGTACACCTTCAGTTATCAGTATTCGGTATCGGTCCATGAACCAAGACCGCTCGCTCTACTTCTCTTCATGAGATTTTCATATTTGTTTGTTTTTTATATTAATTACTTATACATACATACATATATATATATATATATATATATATATATATATATATATATATATGTGTATGTGTATGTTTATGTATATATATATATATATATATATATATATATATATATATATATATATATATTTGGTTTTCTTGATGGGCTAAAGAGGGTCTGAGAGTCTGTACCTAGTGCTTCACTGTACTGATTGTCCAGATTTAGATTAATTGGTATCGTGAAGCATTAGGCTGAAGTCAAGGAGTTTAATGGTATCTAAAACGATGGAAATTTTTAAACTACTGGGTGCATCACCAAAGAAGTTAACAATCTGATTAATTTGTATTATATTTTGTTTGGCAGGGAGGTAATTTCGGAGCTGGCGAAAAAGATGGGCGAGCAGGCCGGTGCGGGACGGGGATGACCCTCGACCAGTAGACCATCAGCCCCACCGCACCCCGACAAGTTCAGTGAGACGCAGCATGGGGGCGTAGCCACGGTCGACGTGGGCTGCTAGGGTCAATTAGTTGGCGAGATGAGGGTGTGGAGGAATGGATATCAGGCTTTTCTAAAAATTTCCATTTATTTCTGTCTATTTTTATATTTGAGGCATGCTCTTGCAAACAAGTTTTATTGAACTTATTTTGTTTGAAATTGGGATTGACACTGAGGGGGGGGGGTTAATCTGAACTGATGCTGACTTCATTCAGTTGATGTTGACGAAGGTATTAGATGAAATCGAGATAAAGATTAACAGATTTTTTCAATTTAAATTTGAAAGAAGACATGAGTCAACTGAAAGAAGACGTGAAAACACTTTGGGAAGCAGAAGTGAAAATAGAAGCAAAGAAACATTTTTTTTTAATAAGTTTGATCAATCTGCAGACATAAATTTTGTAAATTGAATTTAATTAATTAATATATATGAATGGAGAATAGCAAATAAGTTGCCCGAATCTATTGCATGGAAAATGATAAAAATTTCCAGAAATATCTCTTTCGTATTGAGTTTTGAAAGTTTTTCCATTCGTAGCGAGAGTATGACAATGATATTAAAAAAAAATCAAAATATTCTTAAGATCACCGCCATTGGATTTCCGTTATACGATCATAAATATATGTCAAAGGTTCTTGTCAAAAGGTTTGATAATATTTTTGCACTGTATATATTTCCATCGATTACAAAGAGAAAATGGAGATCGTCTGCTTGTCCAGCGATATTAAATGCGATGATTACAATTTATTAAGACAGATGACATTTTAAGTGTACAAGTGAAATCTTAGGTTCAAAGGCGTGTTAGTTATAGTGTACAAGAAAGTTTATTAAAAGAAGTAGAATTTTATAGAAATTTAATTGCAGATTGCAGAATTTGTGGAATTTTTATCTGTTGTGATACATTCCGGGTTATAAGTATTAAAATATTATATAATTATCCAAAATAATATCGACACGTCCGATTGAAATTTCCCACAGCATTTCGTTGATAACTTTGTAACTTCTATTTTACGTGAAATGTCGTAGAGGCCATTTTGTTTTTTACGTTAAGAAACTATGATTAAAAATAAAAAAAACTGTCCATTTTCATAAAAATATTGGGTAGAATAATATTTTTTTTTGGTTTGTTACGACTGCTGCGTCGTAATCTATCCAGGGACATTAAGCCGTTAGTTTGTTTGATTTGTGTCTGGAGTAAATGTTTCTTTATAGAGCGCTTCTATTAAATGGAGTATTCGTTCAGGGAGTTCTCTTCAGTGTGAAGGAAATCCATGGTACTTGATGTTGAAATGGTTTTTTGCTTCAATCTAAGTCGTAGTCCTCATGACGTAGTCTACTCGTAACGACTCATGACTACTATTCGTGACGTAGTCCTCCCTCCTCATTCAATGCTTGTATAAGCTCATTTGTACGGTTTGAAAGTTTGCTCTGGTATTTCACACAGAAGTGGGATATTTCCTGTTTAACGGTCTTTATGTTGAGATCCAGGTATATATATTTATTGCTGATACACTGTGGAATGTTAAACATTGTTCTGATTGCCTTGGTCTGGAATCTTACAAGGATTTCGATGTTGTTTTCACTAGCTGTACCACACAGCTGGATACTATACGTCCAGCTAGGTTTCAAGATGGCTCTATATATATATATATATATATAATTGAGAGTGTCGTCC
Organism: Druceiella hillmani; assembly: GCA_039881145.1. Taxonomy (NCBI): domain Eukaryota; kingdom Metazoa; phylum Arthropoda; class Insecta; order Lepidoptera; family Hepialidae; genus Druceiella; species Druceiella hillmani. Next base: position 3,313,585 of record JAYKKI010000073.1, on the reverse strand, counting down.
TATTAAACAATGAAGATTACGCAGTTTAGTATCGAGTTGTTTTCGCTTGGTCCAAATATGCTTCTGCCAAGCAAATCGTCTGTCAGGGTGCATACCGAGATACTTTGCATGGTCTTGAGGAATATCTTCGTCATTAAGTTTAACTGGAGGGCAGGCCTTTTGGTCAACTTCTTTTGGTTAGTTTTGTGAAAGAAATTATAAAATTATGGGATAATTATGGAGCTATTATATAGTAACAGTCCTATTATAGTGTAACACTATTATACTGTAACAGTTACTATATTGTAGCAGTTCTATACTATTATTATATTGTAGCAGTTCTTTGATCACAGAAATCTTTGACGTATATCTGTAATAGTGTATTGACAATCTAAAATACAGTAATGAATCATATTTTAAAAGAAAAACAAAAATTTTAAGATTATTGAATTACTATTCGTAAGAAAAATTTATTACTCAGGTTCCAATGGTAAGGAAACACTTTTCTTTTTCAAAATACTGCTTTTTGAAATAAAAGGGAAGCTTTTAAATTTTTTTTAATATATCGGCAGAGAAATATATCATGTTAGGGATATTTCTAGATAATTCTATAATGCAAATGTGTTGCATGTAAGGCTTAGTAGCCAAATTATGGATTGAGACTTTGAAAGAAACAGATGGAATACGCCAATAACTGGCTGTGAGAAATAATGCTACGATTATACTCCTAACTTGTTGAGTTATTAGGAAAGGTAATAAAAATTTTGATATTGCATATTCGAAAAATTTTAATATGAAGATTTTCTATTAGAAAAGTGACAAATTAAGTTTAGTAAATCTTAAACTCGTAGAATTTGAAATTTTGTCTCGAAATAATAATAATATTTCTACTTAAAATGAAAAAAAGCATTTTTTCAATTTTCTAATAAATTGTCGTTTTATCATCCAAAATACATTCCCAGTGTGGCCTGAGCCTTACATTCGATATGTCAATCTAATACTATTTTTATTTTTTTATATGTAAATTAAGGCCTTGTTACAATGTGTTATGTATATGAGAGATTTTTATATTAATTAGAATATATTGTGTAGAAATTATTTTTAATATTTATACGCCTAATGTAATAGTTTCCGATATACGCCGACCTTTCTTTTTGAATGGTTTTTAAAAATCCAAATTTGAATTTTCATAAATGGTTAATATTATAATTTATATCAATAAACCGTTTTTATATGCTTCCTTTTTTAAATAAATTTTCAAGAATCTAAATTTAAATTTTTGGAAATGGTTAATTTTATAATTTATATTGATAAACCATTTTAGTTTGAATGTTCAATGAAACTAAATTGAATTTTGGAAATGGTTAATGTTATAATTTATATTAATAAATCATTTTCAAAACTTTTTTGTATTCTCAGTTATATTATCTACTTAAATTTCCGTATCAAAAATTAGATTATATGCCATAATTAATTTTTTAGTCTTCCATTTACTATCGATCCATAGATTTCTTTCGTGTTAATAAAATTTTTCATTTCACACTTCAGATCAAAAGTCGTACAAAGAGTATTATATAAAAAAAATTGTAATTAAATATTATTTGTGCCAATGTATGGATAAAGCGTAATGTACAAACAATGTCTTAGGATCATATATCCTTTACACTTTGCTCATGTTGAAATGAAGCTTGTTGTTCATACTCCGTAATTTTTCTGTTATACACTAGCCCGTTGTGGTATGATAACTTTTGAAAATGATCATTTTAATAATGGTTTAAAATAATCACAAGGCCTGTTTGACAATTAAGACTTGATTAAAAGACAAATAAGTAATAAAAAAAACATAAGAAGGCTGATTGTTAGTTTTGTAATAGATGTGTTTTGATACAGATTTACAAAATAAAATGAGACAAAAAAAATGTTACGAACTACGTTTTAAGTTGTTTTTTAAATGTTGTGTTTGTGCGTCTCGGATAATTAGACTTGTAGACGAGTTTTTATTATTGTGGAAAATGTGATTTGTGAAAATTTCGAAAATTGTAGATAAATAATTTAATTATTAAAATTGAGTTTATGCATTTTGATCTGAAAATCCGCATTTTCGTTTTGCGAATGAATTTATTTTTCCAAGGTTTATTTAATTAAAAATATGACGTTTATTGATGTCATTTGACATTTTAATTTTAATTTTTAATCGTTTTTATTTAATACACGAAGATCTATAAATTTTTTTACTGTGATTTTTAGTTAATTTTTTTTTCATACGTTTTACACTGCAAAAGATTTATTTCGGCGCTGTTCAGTAATCTCAATCAATATTAAGTCGATTAAAAATCAATTAAAAAATCATTTTAATTTGAAGTTACAGAATAGATAATCTCTTGTTAGCTATTAAACATAAAATGGCCACCATATATATTTTTATATAAAATAATAATAATTTATTATATTTCAGATATTATTAATTTTTTTTATCTTTTTTACATTTATCTGGCTGCTTTTTTCGCATTGTATTTCAATTGTTTTTTTTTTTGGAATAATTTTTCCATAGCCATATTTAGCAGTTCCTAAAGAAATGAGAAATATTTCATTATTTAAGAAATTGCTGTTGAAATTAAAGATAATTAACCTATTGCATTGTTTTATCTTGCAGCCGATGAGAGTTTAATTATGTATTAATTAAATTAATTACCATAATTTTTTTTAAGGTTTCATTAACTTGAATTTATTTTTTTTTATTGTATTGTATCAATTGATATTATTTTAATGGTTTTAAGATAAATTAATTTTAATAATTATTTGTGCTATTTGTGTTCCATTTTTACACTATTTCACAGTTTGTATTATTTTAGTTTTATTTTATATCATTTTAATTAAATTATCTTTATTTTTTAAAGTGAAATAAATTGAATGATAGTTAAACAAATATTTACTTGTTTTATTTTGGAAGGGAATTTATAATATTATTGCTTTTATTTATAAAGTTGCTTAAAATATTTTTATGGTTAAAAATTTTTCTTAATGTAATATTATACAGATATCTATGTAATATCATTTTAAGAACAATGGTTACGAATGATGATAACCTAGGGATGTCGGAAGTTCCAAAAAGTATCGATATATATCGTATCGATATATTTTAAAAGTATCGATATCGTTCTTGATATGTCGAAAAGAAAATATCGATATATCGGGACGACTATAAAGATAACATTAGCGTTCTAAAAAATATAGTACATTTTGTCTAGTTTAGCTCCATATAATCTCAGATTATATGGAGCTAAACTTTATTTTATTTTATTTGGATTACTAAATAAATATTGGATTACTAAATAAATACCAATCAATGAACGTTTCTTCTAATAAATCAAGTGATAAAAAATCTGAAATCAAAAACATGAACAAGAATAATTTTCTTGTTTATTAATCAAAGAGATACTTAGACTAGATAAGTAATATTTTTTATTCAAATACTTAGTTTAGGTAATAATTAATATTAATAAAAAAATCACCCACGCAAACTAATATTTTTATGACAGAGACGAAATGACAATTCTTAGCTTGATGTGCTCTGCTGCAAGGAGATTTCTGTGAGATTTACAGCAGATGCCACTCTCTCAGAAGAAACCGAGGACGCAGTAGGTATCAAATATTTTAGAGCTATTTCTGTAAGGAGCGGGTAAAATAGCGACTATCAAACCAGAACTTTATTGGATTCCCTTTTCTGGCTAGGTATTATGGGTTGGTCAAGACATTGTTTCAGTTCTCTAGGCATACACTTCTGATTGAGCTTGAAATTGAATTGTTGCTTGCTGCAGACAACAGAGTTTAGTGTAGCCATAGGAAAAAGTATCAATTTTGATATGTTTCCGATATTTGATATTTTATATCGATATATTTAATATCGCCAAATAATATTGATATAAAGATAAAAAAATAGAGATATATCGATATATTAATATTTTTTCAACAAGCCTATGATAACGAGTTCTTATAAAAAAAAATGTGTACGAATATGAGATGTGTAAGAAAAGGATGTCAAATAGACCAAGAAAGGGACAGAAACAAAGAACAGTACAAAGTTATTAAAAATTGATAACGTATTATTGCGTAAAACCCTCTCTATATCAGATCCTTACAGATATATTTTAATAATGAAATTGAAGAAATTCACTAAACACAACAAACATGTTTTTCTTTGGCATTTATTATAAAGAACTTTTTTAAGAGAATATTCGCAATATATATGAACACTCAAAACACAATGTCACCATAACAACAACAACACACAGCCCTCTTTTTATTGCATGTTGTTCTTTGGCATCAATTATAAAGTACTTTCTTAATGCAACATTCGTAATACATATGAAATGTCAAAACACAATGTCACCATAACAACAGCAACAACACACAGCCCTCTTTTTATTGCATGTTGTTGTTCTTTGGCATCAATTATAAAGTACTTTCTTAATACAATATTCGCAATACATATGAAATGTCAAAACACAATGTCACCATAACAACAGCAACAACACACAGCCCTCTTTTTATTGCATGTTGTTGTTCTTTGGCATCAATTATAAAGTATTTTCTTAATAGAACAATCGCAATACATATGAAATGTCAAAACACAATGTCACCATAGCAACAGCAACAACACACAGCCCTCTTTTTATTGCATGTTGTTGTTCTTTGGCATCAGTTATAAAGTACTTTCTTAACACAACATTCGCAATACATATGAAATGTCAAAACACAATGTCACCATAACAACAGCAACAACACACAGCCCTCTTTTTATTGCATGTTGTTGTTCTTTGGCATCAATTATAAAGTTCTTTCTTAATAGAACAATCGCAATACATATGAAATGTCAAAACACAATGTCACCATAGCAACAGCAACAACACACAGCCCTCTTTTTATTGCATGTTGTTGTTCTTTGGCATCAGTTATAAAGTACTTTCTTAACACAACATTCGCAATACATATGAAATGTCAAAACACAATGTCACCATAACAACAGCAACAACACACAGCCCTCTTTTTATTGCATGTTGTTGTTCTTTGGCATCAATTATAAAGTACTTTCTTAATACAACATTCGCAATACATATGAAATGTCAAAACACTATGTCACCATAACAACAGCAACAACACACAGCCCTCTTTTTATTGCATGTTGTTGTTCTTTGGCATCAATTATAAAGTACTTTCTTAATACAATATACGCAATACGTATGAAATGTCAAAACACAATGTCACCATAGCAACAGCAACAACACACAGCCCTCTTTTTATTGCATGTTGTTGTTCTTTGGCATCAATTATAAAGTACTTTGTTAATACAACATTTGCAATACATGTGAACACTCAAAACACAATGTCACCATAACAACAGCAACAACACACAGCCCTCTTTTTATTGCATGTTGTTGTTCTTTGGCATCAATTATAAAGTACTTTCTTAATACAACATTCGCAATACATATGAAATGTCAAAACACAATGTCACCATAACAACAGCAACAACACACAGCCCTCTTTTTATTGCATGTTGTTGTTCTTTGGCATCAATTATAAAGTACTTTCTTAATACAATATTCGCAATACATATGAAATGTCAAAACACAATGTCACCATAACAACAGCAACAACACACAACCCTCTTTTTATTGCATGATGTTGTTCTTTGGCATCAATTATAAAGTACTTTCTTAATACAACATTCGCAATACATATGAAATGTCAAAACACAATGTCACCATAACAACAGCAACAACACACAGCCCTCTTTTTATTGCATGTTGTTGTTCTTTGGCATCAATTATAAAGTTCTTTCTTAATAGAACAATCGCAATACATATGAACTGTCAATATACTAAGGCACCTAACAGCAACAACACACAGCCCTCTTTTTACTGCATGCTTTTGGTCTTATACCTAGATATATAGAAGCATGACCTTTTGACAGTGCAAGGCGATATTATTGGAGATGTCATTGATAATAATTTATATTGGATGGAAAAAGATAATTGTCTGTTTCACTCTTAATTATTTTATTTATAGTATAATTAAAAAAATATAATTTGTGAATAAGAGATTATTTGTCAGTTTACAAGAATTATTTGTGTTTTGTAGAGCAAAGTGATACTGCAAACCGGGAAAGTCACTTTGCTTTCTCCATTAGAGGGGCGTAGGGAGTAGGGGTTTGTAACTCCATGAAGTTTACAGTTTCTGTCGCCAAACTATTCAATCATTTTGAGAATATTGGACATAATTGACTACTATATTGTCCGTAGTCTTCAAAAACATTTTTAGTTTATAAATTATTTTTTGTAGCATTATGAGTGTATCAAGCGAGAATAGAACTAGCATTATCGTAAGGTAAGTGATGATTGAAATAAATAGACCATAGACGTCATACAATAAACTTGGGCACTTGTCAACATAACCTAATTGATGTATTAATCAATATATGTCTGCATCATAAACTTTTTCATTATTTAAAATGCCAGTGTACAAATAAAATTCCCGTCATTTATGGGAAGTTTCAATCTGTTTTAATATGAAGAAATCTGCAGCTGTGGCTTCATCAAATGCTTTCAAATGCTTATGGTGAGGCCATTTTTAGTGAAAGAATGTGTTGTGAGTGGCTCCAAGAACAGTTTTGATATTGGAGATCAGTATGGTGGTGGAAGAGGAAAGATTTTCGAGGCATCGCTTGATAAAGACTCGTGTCAAAATCTAGAAGAATTGGCACGATCATTGGTTGTGACTCAAGAAGCTATTTTAAAACCCGTCAAAGCCATGGCAATGATTCAGAAGCAAGGATATTGGGAAGTGTACGAGATGAAGCCGAAAGATATCGAACGGCGTTTGTTTGCTAGTGAACAGCTGTTTGAAAGGTAATGATGAAAGGGATTTCTGCATCGCATTGTGACTGAGGACAAAAAATGGATTCATTACGATAACTCCAAGCACAGAAAATCACGGGGAGTTCCCGGCTATACTTCCATGTTGACGGCCAAACCGAATATTCACGACTCCAAGGTCACGTTCTGTATTTGGTGGGAACAGCTCGGCGTAGTGTATTATGTGCTATTAAAACCAACTGAACCAATCACAGACGATCAGTATTGAATGCAATTGATGTGTTTCAGCCAAGCATTGAAAGACAAATGATCGCAATACGATGAGAGACACAATAAAGTGATTTTACAGCATGACAATGCTCAACTCCATGTTGCGCAAGTGGTCAAGACATACTTGGAAACGTTGAAATGAAAAGACCCACCATATTTTTCAAACGTTGCTCCCTCTAACTGTCACTTGTTTTGATCAATGGCACATGGCCTGGCAGACCGGCATTTCCAGTTCCTTCATAAGGAATAAAAAATTGGATTGATTTGTGGATCGTCTCAAAAGGAAACCAGTTTAGAAAGATTGAAGAAAGTAGTGGCCAGAGACGGACAATACTTTCAATAATAAATGTATACCCAGTTTTTTACAATAAAGACTGCAATGTCGGAGAAAAACTACGGAAGCAAAGGTGTACACTAAATATTTATGTTACAAGTTTTACTACGTAAATATATTGTAAATTATGTTTTTCCAGACGTAAAAAAAAAACAAAATAAACTTTCTCATAAACAATGTGCAATATGAAAATAAAACTTATTTGTTGTTGGTAAACATAAATTGACCCTATATCAATTTTATTAATGTTTTAAGATTTTGATTATACACTTGCGAAAACAAAAAGTTATGACACTCAATTTTCACATATTTAACTCTCCTTAAACTTTAATTTCTTTTCAACGACATATCCCATACTAACGTAATAATTTTATACTGTCATCACTATTGCGTTACTGCACCTTCCTCCAGAAATTTTTTTTGACAAGTTTTTGTAGCTTCGATTTTGGGTTATCATTATACATAATCTGTGCAAATTGTAGTCATGTAGCATTTATGATTTGGAAGCTAGGAGCTGTGACTGATAGACAGATAGATAGTCGAGTGAGAACAATAGGTATTCTGTTCAGGCCCTTTAGCATAGGATTAACATATAGAAGATTCCCTTAGATACCTTCCTTTGAGGCGTTGATAAAAATATACCTACAAAATGATGCAATATTCACATGTAAGCTTATAAGTTGAATAGCGCGGAGACAATGCTTACTTTTCGTTGACAGGAGTGTCACTCGTGTGTAGGGTTGATCCGACAATAATATTATACGTAGGAGAATGGGTTGACTCGATTATAATATTATATTATATATCATCGTCATCATAAGTGGTTTGACAGCCCTCGGTGGACCCTGGCCTTCACAAGCAGACTGTTCCAGGTCCTCCTTCTGGGCGCCGTGATTTTCCAGTTTGTTATGTTTAGAGCGTCGAAAACACTTTGTAAGCAGTCCGCCCATCTTAATTTGGGTCTTCCTCTCGAGCCAGTTGGTTTGGCCAGAAAAATTTGTTTTGTTGTTCCATCTTCCTTCATTCTAATTACATTTTATTATATCTGCTTCTTTAAACAAGTGATATAATTCGGCATTAGTTCTCCTTCTTCAAAACCCATTGTAAAAGAACCCATCAAAGGTGGATCCGAGGATTTTTTGTTTTTCACTAGTTTGGGACAATGCCGACATTTCAGATGCATATGTAAATACTGACCTGATTAAGCTTTTATATAGTAGTAGTTTAGTGTCTCTTCTGATATTGTAAGAATTCAGAAATCTCCTCAGTCCATGAGACCATCTGTTGGCTGCAGTTGTTCGTCTCCTCAGTTCTGGAGCCAAATTGTTGTCGGTGTTGATTTCAGATCCAAGGTAGATGAAGGAATACACACTTTCAAATTTGTAATCACTGATTTTAAAATACGTGGAGGAGTCAGAGTTGGTCACAAATTGTATTTGGTTTTGGTCTGGTATTATATTATACATAGAACAGTAATATGTCAAGAGAAAACTTTGTACGCCTTTTTAAGCATATTGCGCGCACTGAGGAATGTGAGGTTTAGCATAGTTAAAGTTTATATGGAGAAGGAGTGCAGGAAGCTAAATACATTAAATTATATATTACAAATACATTAAAAGATTCATTACTTACGTTCAACAATAAAAGATTCATTACTTACGTTCAACAATAAAAGATTCATTACTTACGTTCAACAATAAAATATTCATTACTTACGTTCAACAATAAAACATTCATTACTTACGTTCAACAATAAAAGATTCATTACTTACGTTCAACAATAAAAGATTCATTACATACGTTCAACAATAAAAGAGTCATTACTTACGTTCAACAATAAAAGATTCATTACTTACGTTCAACAATAAAAGATTCATTACTTACGTTCAACAATAAAAGATTCATCACTTACGTTCAACAATAAAAGATTCATTACTTACGTTCAACAATAAAAGATTCATTACTTACGTTCAACAATAAAAGATTCATTACTTACGTTCAACAATAAAAGATTCATTACTTACGTTCAACAATAAAAGATTCATTACTTACGTTCAACAATAAAAGATTCATTACTTACGTTCAACAATAAAAGATTCATTACTTACGTTCAACAATAAAAGATTCATTACTTACGTTCAACAATAAAAGATTCATTACTTACGTTCAACAATAAAAGATTCATTACATACGTTCAACAATAAAAGATTCATTACTTACGTTCAACAATAAAAGATTCATTACTTACGTTCAACAATAAAATATTCATTATTTACGTTACGTACTATGAATGTTAAACACAATAGTCGGTAGCTAAACAGTCATACAACAAATTTTAAAGTGTCAAATTGACTGAATGAGTTTTGAGCTGTGAATTTTGTGTGACTTTAAATGTACATTTTTCAATAATCTGTGGAGTATATGTCAAGGCAAAAAAGCGTTTATTTTATATTTTGTGTATAGATATCTGTGTTACTAAAATAAAATTTTACGTTTCATAGGTATTGAAACGAATTAAGGCAAACAACATAGGCTAATGATGTATTTGAACACACTCTCATCTGACGTGATAAAACAAAATTTAAAAAAATTATATGCATTGATTATAGAGGTTCACTCTTTGACAAAAGAACCTTAATAATATTCAAACTCGAAAATTTATTGAATTACGGTCGAATTTCCTTACTGGACGACCACTAGTATTTATTATTAAGCAAGCTACGTTACAAATTTTCACCTTTAAATATTTACTTAATATTAAAATTAAAGAAAACAACGCTTATACCATAAATCGTTGAATATATACTTATGCAGTCATGTATTCATCTTTAACGTATAATCAATACGTGGCGAGATTTTCTCATTAGGCATAACGATTTGCTGGCTAGACTATAAAAAATATAATTTTAAAACTTTCTTACAAACATTGTTTCAAGCTTTCCGTATACTGCTTAAATAAATCAGGGGCGTTTCAATATTTCCATAGATACCCAATTTTGGGTTACAAGCTTTAAAGCGTTTAAATAAATTTGTGTGGCGTAAATCTGGAACTGATTTTGAAACTTCAAGCACTCTGGCAAAGTTATGTTTGTTGGCACAATTAAATAGTAAATAACCTGCTGTATACGTTAGAACATTTTCTTTAGGTGATTCAAATGCACGTGGCAATCAGAATCAGCTTTTCCATTCAAAATTACTTCTGATATTTTCTTTGAAGGAATTGCAAACTTTCGTTTTTTATTCATATTAAGAAATTGTTATACAAAATAAAATTAATTTTATAAGAAATGTCAAGAACTGTTAATCTATACATATAATAATACTGCAAGAGTGAATTTTGTACATGGAAGATATTTGAAAAACATTGGTTGATTTAGGCTATAGAATGATAACAGAAGCCAGAAAACCAGTTTATAAAATCTTTGCCTGTCTGTATGTCTATTTATCTGTTAACTTGTTCTTGAGTCACGCAAAATTTACTGAATGGATTATGATGAAATGTGTTAAGGTAATATTTTATACCTTTGAGCAACGTATACCTTATTTTATCTGACAAATACCGATTAAAAACCGTTCATGGATATTACGATCTTGGTGCTGCTAACGCCATCTGTTAGCATTTTAGTAAACTTTATGCTGATAGATATATTACGATATAGTACTGCCAACTCCGTTTATTTCATCCACGGTCAATATTTTTACGTAGATCGTTATTCTATACATTCAGTGAATTTCACGCGAATGAAGTCAATGGCACAGCTAGTATCTTATGTGTTCTTAGATATTCCCAAATATTTATTTAACAATTCAACTTTTATCATAATTAATAAAGGAACTCAGATTATATATTATTTACTCAGGTAATATAATTAATATGTGAGCCGTTCCACCGTCCAAAGGACCTGGCAACGATACCAAGAAACGGTCTCCTTCAGTAGACTGTTTCTTGGTATCATTGCCAGGTCCGGGAAGCCAAAACCGGGCCAGTCCTGGAAGAAAAAGGTGCACTGAACCACAGGACGACCACTTCATAGTCAGTCAAGTGCTACGAAATCGTCAAGTTATGTACGTGGATCTCAAACAGAACCTCGAGGATGTCAGAGGTACACGAGTAAGCCTATGGACAGTCAGAAGTAGACTTCAGGCCGTCAATATATGTAGCTATCACCCAGCTCGTGGCCCTACTTTACATCGAGTTGCCAGATTGAGATTCACTCAAAATTTGTTGTCATGGACTCAACAAGACTGGAATAGTGTTTTATTCTTTGATGAAGCTCGTATTTCGATTAGTGGTGAGGATCAACGTCGCCGAGTCTTACGATGACCTGGAGAATGCTTCGCAAAAGTGTGTTTTGAGGAAATCACCCCTTACGGTGGAGGCTCCGTAAAGTTTTGGGCTGGTATTAACTCAGATGACTGTACCGAATTAGTTTTTTTGAAAATGACACACTTAATGCGCAAAGATACATAACAGAGGTTCTTATTCCTCATGCCCAACCCGCATTAACAGCAGTTGGAGGCGAGTTTATTTTTATGGACGACAACGCTCGCACCCACCGCTCTAGAGATGTTGATGCGTATATGCAGGAGGCTGGAATTCGTCGTTTAGACTGGCCAGCTAGACGTCCCAACTTCAATCCGATAGAACACATATGGAATAATCACAAACGATGCATGAAAGCCATAAAACGAGCTCCAGAAAACATTCAGGCCCTTAAAAATGTGATCATTGCTGAATGGGAACGTATTCCTCAGGAAATGATAAAAAACGTTGTCGAAAGTATACCTAGCAGATTAAGTGCATTGATTTTAGCTAGAGGAGGCCATACTCGTTATTAAATTTTCAAATTTTATGTTAAATTAATAAAAAATATTCAAAAATAAAATTTAGCCATTTTTAATGTACCAGTATGAAACGCTCGTCTGTGGACTTTACATCGTTTTTTTTATTTATTCGCATTTGTAATGACTGAAGTAGGTGAAAACGATATCTCAATAATAAATAACAATATTCTCATCATATCGCCATATAAAATGCATCAAATAATAATAAAATAACTTTGATATGGTTTATTCCTATAAGTGCCCGTCTTTTTGCAAAAGAGTTTATGTATATATATATATATATATATATTTATATAAAATTTATACATTACCTTCTACTTTTACTTTGACCATGATAACAAGTACAAGCTTAAAAGCATCATCAAACCATTATATTGCCATTTCCATGCTTGACAGTCGGCACATCACAAAGTTTTATCGCCTCTCATTTGTATGGCGGTGAACAATTCCTCTTTTGTTAAATCAAAATACGAGACTAGTTTTCACTTGTCTGTCTTATGATTCAAGTAGATGATGCCCATAAAAGTATCTTGGAATAAAATTAACTTACTAATTGCAAATCTCAGTTATAATTGATTTAATTGTAACTTTAAGATCCAATTAAATGTGAAATTAATGGTTAAAACTTTCTAAATTTTGTTCGTGATATTATGGATATAAAATTAACTTACGAATTGAAAATCTCAGTTATAATTGATTTAATTGTAACTTTAAGATCCTATTAAATGTGAAATTAATGGTTAAAATTTTCTAAATTTTGTTCGTGATATTATAGCAATAAAATTAACTTACGAATTGCAAATCTCAGTTTAAATTGATTTAATTGTAACTTTAAGATCCTATTAAATGTGAAATTAATGGTTAAAATTTTCTAAATTTTGTTCGTGATATTATAGCAATAAAATTAACTTACGAATTGCAAATCTCAGTTATAATGGATTTAATTGTAACTTTAAGATCCTATTAAATGTGAAATTAATGGTTAAAATTTTCTAAATTTTGTTCTTGATATTATTCTCAATAAAGGCCTTTTAATTAAATCGGCAACAAGCCATTCGAGGTGAGTAAAAGAGACAAAAAGTGTAAAAAACCTTGTAGATTAATTGCCAAACATCTTATTTGTCATTTAACTGTATGTTTTTATTTGTGTACAAGCAGCTTCGCATATCTGCATACTTATTTACAAAAGATAGAGCTAGAGAAGAAAAGAGAAGGGACTAGATTGAAAAGATAGCCATAAAGTGCCACGTATTTATTTAACGATGTTCATTGATATATATTCAAGCTCTGAATTTGGTTGGCTACTTATAGGCTAGTGACATTTACCTACTGTAATATGAAGCTATGCATCTATTATTTTACCGTGTAAAATTTAACAACCATTGTGTATTTATTGATCATTTAATAGGTTTGTTTTTATCAATTCAAAAAAAAATGAATAACAATAACCTCAAAAAAATGACACCAAGATATGGAATATGATTCTGTCCATAGTGCCATTGAAAAAAAAACTAAAAGAGAAAGAAATTCGTCCCCAGAATACAAATAAAGCAAAATTTACTAGAGCTACTCCGATACCATACTAGCCTCATATACTAGAATTAACTGTAATTGATTTCGTGACCACTGTAATTGACTTCATGAGCTTTGTAACATATATAAAACGGCACAATAAATTAAATTTTAATTAATCTGTTACCTTTGCTCAACATTCATCACCAACAGTCAGTTTCAGAGCTTTGAATGAGCTGTCGAAATTCCTTTCTTTGAAACTCTTGATTCCAAAAACAAATGTCCAAATATTTAACAAATCAAGGAAGAAATGCCATCTTCGTTTCAATCAGTTTATGATAATTAACCATAGAAATAATTTAACATATTTACATATACTTTAATGTATTCTAGTAAGACAGAAACCCACCTGCTTATTGCAATCTATAGAAAACACGTAGACGTAATTAAGGGGGGGAGTAGGGGAACCTCCGTCCGGAACCTCCTTATATTATATTTTGTATCTGTCACAGATATCCGTGCCCTAAAATATAATTTCTAATTGGCTGAGATAGGCATTCAGAATTTTACCTTTTCCGGCCTGAAGCTCGGGGAAAAATTAATTAATCTTTGTTTTTTTTTACCCCTTGAACCCGCCTCCCCCATAACAAAGCTATAGCTACGCCCATGAGAAAACATAATGTTCTTGTACTCCGTTGCCTTTGGAAAGAGAACATTTTTAAATAAACTAATTTGACAGATCTGGTATGGCAAACTTTTTTTATATACTCATTAGGTATGAAAAAAAAAACCCTCTGATTCATCTCACCCGGAACATTATTGTAAATGGTATTCATTAATGACCAAACAAAAGTTCATATCCGTAACCACGAGTTCACCATCCTGGACACATCTTCATATCATGATATTAGTTCCCGCTATAGTTTTTTCTTGACATAACACACGCATATATATATATATATATATATATATATATATATATATATATATACATATAAACATGCATATGCATATATTTGCAGTGCCTGGGAACAAGTGTCTGATATAGAAAGACGTTATCCGTTGATCCAAAAATTTAAATTATAACTTTTTTGTAAAAAATTGAAAATAATATTCATAACTATTTTTGTCATCTTTTTCGTATGCATGATATTTGCGCACATTATTCAGGGCCGCCCAAGGCAATAACCCACGAACAGCTGCAAAGACATTGTATGTATCTATATATATGTATGTATAATTTTGGTATTTGTGATTAAAATTATAAATTTTTTATCAGGATATGCTGTATACACATGTAACTTAAGTTATGTAGATTATGGTTTATATTTAAGAGCAATTCAAAACTTATATTACCAACAAATTTCGTCTCATACTTTTTCCACGCTTGAGACTGACAGTCTTAATAGATAGACTACTTTATCATTCATGGAAATTTAAACAAAATTTTGGTCATATTTCTTAAAGTAAATAATATAACATAAAAAAATAATTTTTTTTACGCATCACCAAAATTGTCCCCTTGACTAAGTAACTGGATATTTTGTAAAACAGGAACACTTCGTCTTTGGGTGTTACACTCATTGAAATTGGATTAATCCCCTAAACTCATAGGACTACTGATAAGTTGTCTTCACAATTAAAAAATTGAACTGATTCTATAAGCTTACGACACCTTGATATTCTATATTTAATTTTATGATTTATACTTTTTATTTCTTTCTTCTACAAAAGTTATTCACTGTCCAAGCCACAATATTTCGGATCTTGACAACTTATCCTCAATAAATGTTTTCAGAATTGTCTGACAAAATCTTACCTTTCACAATCTCTAGACCTCGTCCTCTTGCCCTAGTCTTTTCCCTACGTTCACTAAAATTTATAAGTAGGTATCTAAACAAAATTGTAACATAAATTGGAAATATATTAATATCATTACAACTATTGAATAGAATATAAAGTTTTAACAATTACTTTGTTCTCGTGTATTGTATTTCGTGTCTTTCAAGTTATTCTTCGTCGTAGTGAAATATTCTATTGAACGATTTCAAAATTCATTAAATAAATCATCTGTAAACCAATATAATATTTATATTTAATTAGTATCTAGCTTCTCTTGGTGTTTCGTTTTCTATATATAATAAAAACATATATTTCAATTTTAATCACACTGTCGTTTAAGTCGGTCAGTATGCATTATATTGTTTACAAAACAATAAGATTGATATGTTAAAAATCTCTCGAATTTATGTAAATACTGGTATAATCAGTACGACACCAGTGTGAACGTATAGATAATGAGTGTCACAAATAATTATATGATAAAAGCTGTGCGCGTGGCTTGCTTTAAATTGTTACTATGTTGGCATATAAGCAAACATTGTTTAGTGCTATGTTCATTTATATGTGGACTCTTCAATGTAAATATTTTTACTTAAAAAAAACTTGTTCAATAATTCATTTAATCAAATATCTCTGTCTAAGTAGGTCACATATAACGTGAACTAAAATCATTTATTAGGTTATGAGTTTTTATGGAACCGACAGACAGATGGGTAGATGGACATGCATTGGTCATCTTCAAGAAAAAACGAATAATTCAGTTCTATCGTATATGTATGTCCGAATGAGGAATAAAAGTTAAATATTGTTTGCCAATTGCAATACTTGGCAGTATATCTTTTAGTAACATTAACACTTCAGCTTATAGTACTATCTTACATATTACGTTTTATTTTGATGTTCATAGTCACAGGCATATATTGTCACTTATAACACTCGAACAGTGATGTACTCATGTCCTGTCACCGGTACATGCGTACTTATATTTTGTGAACAGTGCACGTGTCTTTGTATTTTAGCCGGTTCACCTTCGCTTTACAACATCATCACTTAGACACTTACAGCCACTGCCAGCAATCGGAGAAAGAAAATGATATCAACGTATAATTCTTTTTCGCTAATTGTCCCACAAAATTCATAAGAATGAATTCTTATCATTGTCTGACAAACTGATGATTTTGCAAAAGTTTGAAGAAAGTATCAAGGTAGAATAACACTATGAACTGTCTCAAGAAGTATGTTCAACTAGGCCGTCGCAACTCTCAAAACGCTCACCAGTCAACCCACGTACCGACGTGGGTCATTGCAGTCATTTATCTGTCAATCTGACTTTGACACATTGATATATGAAGTTTATGCAAGTGAATTTAAATCATCTTTACAGATTTAACATAGCGACAAAGAGATTCACATTTTTATAAAAATTAAATTGCACTTTTATAATTATTGTAAATGTAAATTATTATCTAAAGATTAATACGTAATAAAAAATACAATACGAAAGCTATAATTATTTTTGTCTGATACCTGCCATTTACTCATAGTTACTAATAACCTTTGTTCCTAACCTGTTCCACTTGGATTGACCGTTACAATGCTGACAAGGTATGGGTATGACCATGATTGTGGACGCGAGTGATACGAGCGACTAGTGAAACATACTCAAGGCGTTCTGAACATAAAAAACGTGCGTTACTTTACTTTCATTTTATGTCTATTCGAATGTTTTTCAAATTATACAAGTAGTATACAAATTAGATACAGGAATGTCAATTTTAAATAAATATTTAACCTTTCGTCGGAGATTTTGTGTTTAGTTAAACATTTGTGCTACAGCCATAACATAAACTTATTTATAAACATCTAAACATAAACTTATTTATAAAAATCTAAAAATATAACAGCATAAACTTATTTATAAACATCTATTAATTTTTGTACTATTTGTGCGGAGCTACAAACGTAGATATATGTTTTTTCAGAATAATTCTTTAATTATTATGTGATTTTTCGCTTAGTATACTATGCAACATCTAATGCATTTTTTTGGAAAAACCATTAAAATGTGTCAAAACAAATCATTGCATACGAAAGTACTACATTCAGTGTCTGTAGTACAAATAAATATCATCACTACTGCCTTGCAGATCCTGATTAATATTTATTTCGTTCAATATGTATAAGTAATGGTAAACATTAACATTAAAGCTTTTTCTAATTTTTTTATTTTTTTTTATGTCCAACATTAAACATTCCACAATGTGCAAAAACAATCGAAGATCATTCTTGTTGAATGGAAAGTGACACATGGTAGCTGTTTCACTCCATTGTGTTTAATAATAAATTTCGACGCATAAAAACATCTAGATTATATATAGGCGTAGTCTAGATGTTTCTTACAATTTTGGATGGTATAAATATAATGTAAGTCTAGACATTATACGCTTTATACCTGCGAGTTTCACTTGATCAAAAACAAGAGTTATCCATTTTTCCACTCTAAATTTCACAATTTGTATTAGGAAAATTATGATGTGATTCTAATATTTACAACATTAGTTTATTAAGTTAATGTAATGATTATAGTATGTCATATATATATAGATATAAATATATATATATATATATAATAAGTTTTTTAAATAATCATCGATTAATTGAATATATATTTATGGTAGCCATATTTTAACTGTCGAAGTGGTTTATTTACAAACATTCTCTTTTGACACAATTAAATGAAACTTTGTGATGTAGTATTATTTCTACTTTCTTTAAGTTTTTACCATGACCTATCTATTATCTATTATCAAAGGGCTATTAGCAAAGATTATCTTTGCTAATAGCCCACTTGTAGATGTTGTAATACAACGAAACCTAGGTCGTGGTAAAGAACTTAAAGAAAGTAGAAATAATACTACATCACGTAGTTTCATTTGAAATTGATTACATTAATTTAAATTTTATAGTACCAATTTGAGTTTTCTAGAATTTGCGGTTTAATAAAACTGAAAGTATCTTTTTAATTTACTGTGGTATGTTAAGGCCAATGTGAAATCATTTTACAAAGGCATATTTCTCCCCAATTCGTTATATTTATAAGGTCTAATTTGTATGATAGATATTTCTAATATACATAAATAATAGTTTTTTTTTATGTTAATATTGTGTGGCTTTTATTTCAGTCTTTAGCATAATATAATATCAGTGACATCTATACTAGATATGTAGATAACATCGTATATAAGAATGAATTTCTAATGAAGTTAGCATTAAATGGTAGTGTATGATTTTGCCTATTCAAAAGTGAGTTTTCCAATAACTTAATTTTAAAACATTTCTTTCCGGAGCACTGTTCCTCATTGTTTTTTCTTGTCATAGTAAACAATGCTAAAAACTCTACAATTCCCAACTAGCGCTTGCTTACATTACGTTTTTGAATTAGCTTCTTCCACATTTTATTTTCAAAAAATCATATTGTCGATTTGATGTGATTACAAAAGTGCTGTAATCACATCAAATCAACAATATGATGTTGTATTTTGAGCTGCTTCTAAGGAAGCAAACAATCAATTCAGATGTTTACTGACAACAACTAATGAAACTGTAAAAAAATCAATAAAAAAAATATCAGAATTGGCAAACTGCAAAGTTAACGTAATCTTCTATGACAATGTAAGACATCACACATTTTTGGTAGTTCACGCAAAATTAGCAGAGCTCGATTGGTAAGTGATGTCGCATTCCCCATATAGACCTCACTATGCACCATCAGATCACCGTTTATTTTGAAGTTGGCAAAACTCTTTGAATGGTAAAACTTTCGCTGATGATTATGACCTAAAATCTGGTTGTTTCAGATTATTGCTGATTTAGACCAAAAATTCTATGAGCGTTGAATTATGAAATTGCTAGAAAGATGGGGAACTGTATACTTTATTATAGTTTGTTTTTATATAAAAAAAACAGTTTCATTTCAGTCCTAAAATTAATTTTACTTTGTTATTAACATAACATTAAAAATGTATGTTTAATTTTTATTTTTAGTAAAAATTTTATTCAAAAGTAACAGTGTCATCCAGGTTATCCAAATCATTGTGTAATGTGCGACACCTTTCCACTACATTGCATTAAAATCTGCCCAGACAGCATGTAAACTTGAGACAAACTTAATTTTTCTTTGTTTCTAAATTGTTGCATTAAATATGAAAGTTTAAGTTTGTGACAATATTGCTGAAATATTGTTATAATATTACAAATTTGTGACAATATTGCTGCAATATTGTTAAGTTAAAGATGATATTTCAAGTCTGTGCTGATATTGCTGCAATATTGTTAAGTTAAAGATAATATTTCAAGTTTGTGACAATATTGCTGTAATATTGTTAATTTAAAGATGATATGTCCAATTTGTGACAATATTGCTGCAATATTGTTAAGTTAAAGTTGATATTTCAAGTCTGTGATGATATTGCTGCCATATTGTTAAGTTAAAGATAATATTTCAAGTTTGTGACAATATTGCTGTAATATTGTTAATTTAAAGATGATATGTCAAATTTGTGACAATATTGCTGCAATATTGTTAAGTTAAAGTTGATATTTCAAGTCTGTGATGATATTGCTGCAATATTGTTAAGTTAAAGATAATATTTCAAGTTTGTGACAATATTGCTGTAATATTGTTAATTTAAAGATGATATGTCAAATTTGTGACAATATTGCTGCAATATTGTTAAGTTAAAGTTGATATTTCAAGTCTGTGCTGATATTGCTGCAATATTGTTAAGTTAAAGATAATATTTCAAGTTTGTGACAATATTGCTGTAATATTGTTAATTTAAAGATGATATGTCAAATTTGTGACAATATTGCTGCAATATTATTAAGTTAAAGTTGATATTTCAAGTCTGTGATGATATTGCTGCAATATTGTTAAGTTAAAGATAATATTTCAAGTTTGTGACAATATTGCTGTAATATAGTTAATTTAAAGATGATATGTCAAGTTTGTGACAATATTGCTGCAATATTGTTAAGTTAAAGATGATATTTCAAGTTTGTGACAATATTGCTGCAATATTGTTAAGTTAAAGGTGATATGTCAAATTTGTGACAATATTGCTGCAATATTGAAGTTAACGATGATATTTCAAGTTGGTGACAGTAATGCTGCAACCTCATGCTCGGTACAGTCACCATCTATTGCAAGTAGAACGAAGCACTCAGTCATGTTTACTGCATTTTTTGTTGACCGACGCAATACTAAAAGTATAATTTAAGCTACAAGCTACAATTTCTTGCTACAAGTATGTAAACTTGCCATGGCAAACTTAACACAAACCTTCTCTTTTGATAAATAAAACCTGTTGCAAGTCTGAATCAAGTTCATATTGCTATCTGGGTGGGAACATAGTAGAAAGCACTTTGAGGAACTAGCTTGCAAATTGAAAATATTTGTGAATTTTTACATTATATATATTACTGTTTAGATATTGTTATGAATAAATCCGTATTTACCTGCTTCTTTCAAGATTTATTGAACCTGCTGTGTCTTCTTAAATTACCTCATATAGATAAATAAAGTGAACGAGACACCAGGGAAAAGACAAGCAAATTTGACAGAGGTCTAAAAAATTATGCTATTATGCTAGCAATGATTTTATTAATCAGTTGCACAGAAAATATACTACAAGAAAACATCCCTCTAATATTGCTCAGTATAATTACAACACCATTTCAGGATTGCATATATATTACGTAGAAGCTTTATATATATGTATTATTGCATATATATTATGTAGTAGCAGCTTATCAAAATACCTTAGAATTGTAAACCACTAATAAAGTCGAATTTAGAAAAGTCATACTATAATCAGTGCTGGCCAAAACTACGGTATCAAATCTCCAGCTAGTTTGGGGAGTGTTTTTCTAAACACAACCGGAAGACGTTGCTAAACTTCTCTAAATTTTAATGGATGGATCTTCCAAGAAATACTTTCAAGTTATAAGACAATTATTAAAGAAATATGAGTGATGTCGATGGATGTAGAAAGTAAGGGTTTACATGTACCCTGAACATTGATTTTAAGAAATCAATGAAAGCACCCAAATGAGACGTAATAGCCTTATTGAGAACATTAAGTTAATATAAAATCCCCCTAAAAATCTGGTTCGTAAAATTTTGCTATTCATAATGCTATTAAAATAATTCCTAATGTTTTAAAATGTATGCAGGAATTGAAACAAGGGAAAATAAGAACAAAATAGCCTCAAAGTCAGTTTTAAAGTTGCATGTCAGGCAAACACCCTGCATTTCAGTCAAACTCAATGTCATGAGTGCAGATTTAAAAAACATTAGATTCCAAAATTTTCATTATTTTGTTTTTTTTCCACTAGAATTTACACTAACATTCTCAGATGATTGTTGAAGCCGTCCATTAGCCATAACCGATCTAGAATTGTTTCTAAATTATAAACTATCTGAACTAATATTGTTACCACCTATTGATCTGATATCATTCAGTTCATTTCACAGCAAATCGAAAGCTTCGTACTATATAGCCAACCATTTATAATATTAATGACTGAATTAAAGCTTTTAATTTGATTATAGGCTGAAACTGACAAAGGTTGTTTAAGTTTTTTGACTTTATATTTAATAGGGTTAAGGATATCAAAAACATGTATATTTTTTCTAGAAAATCTGCGGCATAAGTTGAATTTGCTGGCAGCTTTTTCAATGTTACTGTGCATAAAATATACTTACTTATCTAACAGAATGACAACAAACTAAATAGTGCGGATTAATAAATATTTTAGCTCATTTAGCTGTCAATCTAAACCATGAATATATCTCATTTTCGTATTTACAATAATACTTTTTATAATGATAAAATACACATTCCAATAAGCATGATGTATCAAAGAAACAGTCAATTTTTTCACCATTCAATATAATGTATGTATGAGTTATAGTGACAGAAGATTTAGTTAATTTTAAGTTTTTGAATCTCAGATGACAAACGACAGGTTCAGAACTGATAATAAGGCAAACTATAAAATAAAAATGTAATTGTATAACAAATGAAATAAAGAAGTGTACTGAAAGTTGAATATATTTGGCGTTAATTTTGTAGAAATTCATTATCACAAATATATATAATGAAGAAATTTTCATACAACAAAACCCAGGTCATGGTAAAGAATTTAAATAAAGTAGAAATATAATTAAATCACATAGTTCCATTTAGTTGTGAATAAAAATTAATTAAATATTCATTAGCCCAAAGTTTCAATATGGCAGTCGCAATAAACCCTCATCTACAACTAAACAGATTAGTTATATAAAAATTGATATAAAAATTAAATAAATAAAATTGATTTAAAAAGTAATATAAAAATTGATTAAATATTCATTAGCCCAAAGTTTCAATATGGCAGTCGCAATAAACCCTCATCTACAACTAAACAGATTAGTTATATAAAAATTGATATAAAAATTAAATAAATAAAATTGATTTAAAAAGTAATATAAAAATTGATTAAATATTCATTAGCCCAAAGTTTCAATATGGCAGTCGCAATAAACCCTTATCTACAACTAAACAGATTAGTTATATAAAAATTGATATAAAAATTGATATAAAAATTAAATAAATAAAATTGATTTAAAAAGTAATATAAAAATTGATTAAATATTCATTAGTCCAAAGTTTCAATACGGCAGTCGCAATAAACCCTCATCTACAACTAAACAGATTAGTTATATAAAAATTGATATAAAAATTAAATAAATAAAATTGATTTAAAAAGTAATATAAAAATTGATTAAATATTCATTAGCCCAAAGTTTCAATATGGCAGTCGCAATAAACCCTCATCTACAACTAAACAGATTAGTTATATAAAAATTGATATAAAAATTAAATAAATAAAATTGATTTAAAAAGTAATATAAAAATTGATTAAATATTCATTAGCCCAAAGTTTCAATATGGCAGTCGCAATAAACCCTTATCTACAACTAAACAGATTAGTTATATAAAAATTGATATAAAAATTAAATAAATAAAATTGATTTAAAAAGTAATATAAAAATTGATTAAATATTCATTAGCCCAAAGTTTCAATATGGCAGTCGCAATAAACCCTCATCTACAACTAAACAGATTAGTTATATAAAAATTGATATAAAAATTAAATAAATAAAATTGATTTAAAAAGTAATATAAAAATTGATTAAATATTCATTAGCCCAAAGTTTCAATATGGCAGTCGCAATAAACCCTTATCTACAACTAAACAGATTAGTTATATAAAAATTGATATAAAAATTGATATAAAAATTAAATAAATAAAATTGATTTAAAAAGTAATATAAAAATTGATTAAATATTCATTAGTCCAAAGTTTCAATACGGCAGTCGCAATAAACCCTCATCTACAACTAAACAGATTAGTTATATAAAAATTGATATAAAAATTAAATAAATAAAATTGATTTAAAAAGTAATATAAAAATTGATTAAATATTCATTAGCCCAAAGTTTCAATATGGCAGTCGCAATAAACCCTCATCTACAACTAAACAGATTAGTTATATAAAAATTGATATAAAAATTAAATAAATAAAATTGATTTAAAAAGTAATATAAAAATTGATTAAATATTCATTAGCCCAAAGTTTCAATATGGCAGTCGCAATAAACCCTTATCTACAACTAAACAGATTAGTTATATAAAAATTGATATAAAAATTGATATAAAAATTAAATAAATAAAATTGATTTAAAAAGTAATATAAAAATTGATTAAATATTCATTAGTCCAAAGTTTCAATACGGCAGTCGCAATAAACCCTCATCTACAACTAAACAGATTAGTTAAAACTTTAAATATGTTCATGCAAAATAATTGGCTCGATTCAGATTTTAAGATAATGAAATAAACAATTTCTGTGACGATGTTTGCAATTTGAATAGAAAAATGGGCGTAATAATGCATTCTTTCATATTGGTGTTGATAATGTTACAGAGTAATGTATTTT
Source organism: Druceiella hillmani (assembly GCA_039881145.1). Classification (NCBI taxonomy): domain Eukaryota; kingdom Metazoa; phylum Arthropoda; class Insecta; order Lepidoptera; family Hepialidae; genus Druceiella; species Druceiella hillmani. The sequence goes on along the minus strand of JAYKKI010000073.1, from coordinate 3,288,882 downwards.
CCGAAAGAGTATTTTCAATTAACTATGAAATTTTAGTTGGTTGTTCGTCCGAACAATCTATTATTACTTGGAGGTATAACAAATTTATATAACTATATTTATTATGAAATGCCAAAACACAAAAACACAGAAGAAAAATAGTGAGGTGAAAATCGTGCAACATTTGAAATTCCAGGTGGAAAGCAAAAGAAATTCTTGATGGTACTAGACAACGAGAGAATTTGTTTTTAGAGCACGTTAAGAAATTAGTATCACTAAATAACGCTAACAATTTCTCCTCTTACATTGTCGTCAAATCGAAAACTGTCTTTTTGCTTTCATCTTTGTAAGGGAGAGTTTTGGGGAAAAATTTGGATTTGAGGTGCATGTACTACTAATCCAATAAAAATTTTTTATTAAGTTGAGGAAAAACCCTGAAAAATTACCATCCTTCATAGACAATAGTACACTTTGTTTACAATATTAGTATGAATAAATAATTGGAATTCAATAGAATAAATGAAAAATGAACAGTTTCAAAATGTAAAGTCATCGGTGCATATACCCAGCGAAGTGGTCGACGCATGTCGAATGTAAGTCTTCAATCTTTAACTATATACAAATTTAAAATCTATATACAATCTGAACTATACACAAATTTAAAATCTTTGATTCTTTGAAACGAGGTGCTTTATTATATTTATTTGACTTTTTAACATTGGAAATGATTGTGACAATGTTTTATGCGATTACGCAATCATGCTATTTGAGCATTTCTTGTTTTTGAATCTGAAATTGTTCATCTGGGTAGCTAATGAGTTGCAAGGACTGGACCATAAAAAATTAGAACGAGTAAAACAAAAAATACTGGCAATAACAGCGGAAGAACAACTTTATTTTGTCGCTTCTCCAAGTGAGTTATTTGCGCAGTAATAAAATACCAGTGTTTGCACTTGGACATTTTGAATTGGGTTCGAATCTCGGAATGAAGCCTTTTCCGTAAAAATAAGTATATAAAAAATGTTAATATCTAATTTATAACATTTCCAAGATTAAATATTATGTCCAAGCAGTCGTAAGTCGAGCACAATCTAAAGCTATTTTAATTAGCAGCTAATAGGTTGTAAACCATTTTTGGAATTTACTCCTTAAGACATAATGATCCCGGTATGAAGTTTTATGAAGAGTAAAATCAGAAGTTCAGAACGTACGAAGTTTAGAATGTTAAAAAAAGTGTACACGGTTAGGTGGCCTCTCTGTGCAACATTTCGGCATATGTTTGAATGAGGTATCAGTATGTTTATTTGACATTTTCTTATGGCATAATCGTAATGACTGAGTGTGATATACATATTGTCATTTTCTTATGGCGTAATCACAATGACGGAGTGTGTGACACATAGTTCGCAAAACACAATGAATGTATTCATCACAAATACAGAATATTGATGTTCAAAACTTAATGACAACACATTAGCTTAGAATCAAATAAGATTTTACAGAATTGCTTCATTGAACATATTCTTCTGCATTTTTAGATATATTGCATCTATACATATTTACATGCCTATCAGTGTGTCGTCTTAAACATAAGCAAGAATCAGTTTTAAAGCAAAATGTTGTGTAAGTCAACTCATGAATAGGCATACGATATTACCAATTGACCTCAAGGACTAAGGTTGACTATCATTAATAGTGCAGAGGTGGGGATGCTAACATTCCCCCTCTGGAAGGACGTTGTGTCCTATCTGATACGATGTTACAACTCCAGGGCACAGCCAAAATAATTTGTTGATTTTTATTACGAAACTAAATCACTTAGCTTTTTTAGCTTTTATATTGATTTTATAATAACACAGGTCATCAAAAAAAATTATTTTTTGAGTTTCTTATTTAGTAAATATTTGCTGTTTGTATACATTGGAAATTAAGGAGAAACTCCATAAATAATAAATAAAATTTGTTTTTGTACCTTTATATAATGAAAAATAAATATACGGTGTTTTGGCAGATTTTTTGAGGAGCATTTAAGATGCAAGAGAGGGGTGAGGGGGGACTGTGGGTGTGAAGCGGGAAGTGGCAGACTGACACGGTAGTGTGCGCATGAGCATTGCAAAGGAATAACGTATTTTATGTGTCGTGAGGCCTAAAAATGTCTTTCAAAAAGTGTAAAAATGACGTGGACTCTTTTTGCTATATTTCAGCGAATTCATTAAAGTGAGAGCCAAAACATTTTGTTTGACATAAAAAATATAAAACTTGGTGAAGCCTATGAAGCTTATTTTAACTTACCCGTACGAAGTCAAGATAAAATGTGGGCACCTCATTTCTCATGTAATAACTGCAAAAACACTTTACAAGGTAAAAAACACATCATATTTTGAAGGAAAACATACCTATTATATTTTTAACACATGCATTAAATGTGTCATTCGTTAATGAATGATGTTCATTTTTTCCAGCCTTGTACCGAGGAAAAAAAAGTATGAAGTTTGCAGTACCAAGAATATGGAGGGAGCCGGCTGATCACATCGATGATTGCTATTTTTGTATAGTTATTCCACGTGAGCGTCGCACTGGCAAAAATGCCAAAAAGATTCAGTACCCAAATCTACCATTAACGTCTGCTCTAGTACCCCACAGTGAAAATTTTCCAGTGCCTTCTAGTCCAAAGCTGAAGGCACGAGAGCAGCCACTACCGCTATCACAAATATCTAGTAATAGCGAAGGCAGCGATTTTGTGACCACATGACCGTTTGTTGAACCACATCTCATTAATTCAGAAGAGTTTAATGACTTAATAAGAGATTTAAACCTACCTAAACTTAAAGCAGAAATATTAGCTTCACAGCTAAAACAATGAAATTTGCTCAAGGATGATGTTAATAATAAAAAAAATAAGTGACCAAGAAAGCAACATGAATACAAAAGAAATACCAAAACTATTAATTTTTAAAGTTTTTTTTTTATTCTTTTTTCTATTTTTGGGTTTTATATATGCCGTCTTTTATAATTAAAGTTAATAAAAATATATGATTCAAAATTTGTTTGCTTTTAAATATAATTTAAATTAAAAAAATAGAGCTTTTTCATAAAATTTTAAATTTTGTTCTGGTAAGTACAAAAGCAAACTTTATTAGATAAAAATATTTTTTCTTTCTTTAGTTAGGCATGAGTAATCAAAATCAGAGGTACAGAACTCAGACTCAAAATTCATGTTGACCTGTGATTTATATTTGCTCTAACTCACAGTCCCGCTATGGCTACTAAGACACATTCCACTTTATATAGTGTTACCCTTTACATTGAAAATATACATCATTGCAAATAAACCAGCCAGTTTAAAGTAATAAAGTACTCGTAATTAATCAAAATCTGAAATGTTTGTGGGTATTATTAGCACTACCAGTACAGATAGGAGGATCGATTTGCGTTAAACAATTGAAACTTTCCATTTGAATCCGCTTTATTGAGGGGTGTTTTTTTAATTTTCTTACAATTCAAATAAAATAATTAATCAAAATCTAAAATAAATTTTTGGGGGTGTTATTAGCAATACCAGTACAGATAGACAGATCGATTTGCATTATAAAATTAAAACTTTTGAATTAATTCTGATTTTTGAGCTTTTTTCATTTTCTTACATTGGAAATACAGTAATTAATGAAAATCCAAAATAAATGTTTATGTGACGCTATATAAACCTCATACAAAACGTCTGTGACAATTGTAGAATGTTATTTCTTAATTTTTTTAAGAAGGACTATGTACTATATTATATTTACTATATAGTTTTGTACGAAAAGTACGCATATGATGAATATGGCAGATGACGTCCACTACTTACTCTAGCATTTTTGTTGGAGTCTAACACACTCTTAATACTTTGAAGTATTTATTTAAACTATTTCTTTTTAATTTCTGATATTCTTAAGGAACTACAAATACCTTCTGCCAATATGTCTAAATCTGGAATACCATGTCTCCATTAGTTTTGCTGTATTTAACATTATTTTTACAATAAACCTCCTCAATCTAAAATTTTTATAGGTGTATTTACTTGTATGCTCAAAAAGCTTTGATTTTCAGCTCATCACAACCAATGTGTACTCTGCCACAATATCCTCCTCATGGCAAATACAATGCTACTAATGGAACTTTACCTGGAGATATTGTTTCCTACTCACTCTTATTATATTCCTGTGACAGGGGATATAGCTTAAGTGGCAGTAATATTCATTACTGCATCAGCAGCACTTGGAGTTCAGAGGAACCCACTTGTGAAGGTAGGTTTTGTTACTTTTTTGTTTAGTTTAAATTGTAATTACTTAATATTGAAATAATTATTAAAGATAAAATTTGTTTCAATTCTAGATTACTATAATAAAACTCTAACTTCTCTATGCTGTTAGAAACACCACTTGACAAGTTTATATATTTATGCCACACAGTGATGTAGTGTACTCTACCTACTGCTACGTTCTGTAACTCATTTCCATGCTGGAAAGTATGTAAAATATATATATTGCTTGGTAATAATTTCTTTACAAAAATTGATTCTCACCTGAGATGTCGTAATCACATTCTGATATGACAAACAGGGGCATGCCACCCAACTAGAATATGATCATTTTTTTAAGTTATCTAATATTTAAGTAATTTTGTGCATTTGCTTAAATAAGAGAGGGGTTTCCTCAGTCAAGCTTATGATGAACATCGGAAAACTTTTACATTTTTTCAATTATATACTTGAATTTAACATGAAGTTAATAAAGTTCATTTCGTGCAGTTAAATGCGCACCTCTGAAGTCAATCTCGGTGGACTTCAAGTGTTATAAACAACGTTCGACTTTGGAAATATCATGCGAGTCACCGCAAGATAACATCTCAAGTGCGAAGGTTACGTGTAAGAATTCTTACCATTCAGAGGTGCCTCTTAGGAATCCACGTTGCGTCCAGGGCAACTGGGACTACGTACCCCATTGCACTCCAGGTTTGTCTAAACAATGGCATAATATCATTAACATAATTAATTATTTATTTAACAATTTATTGAGGTTAATATGTGCATTAAAATATACATAGAGCAGATTTATTGTCAGAAGTGTACATTGATTGTACACTTCTGACAATTTTTTGATTCATTGATATAATTTTAACAGTAAATAGTAAAGATTAAAATATCGAGGATAAAATGAAGTTTTGCTATTTTAGAGTGAAAATAGCATTAAAAAAAATTAGACTTCCAATACAAAGTTCCTGTTATTTTACTATAAACGGATTCTTAAATTTAGTGGAATATATTGCATAATAAATTGATTGGCGTTTAACTGTACACTGAAAAAATAATTGATTCGTCACTATAAACTTCATTTGGCTTTTACGAATTCACGTACAACAAAGCACAAATTAAAGAAAATGACATTATAAATGATTAAATAATAATATTATTTTATTATTAAAAATTACAATCGGCAAAACACTTTTACTCCTACGCATCCAATTGTAAAAAAAAAACTTTGGCTATCTCAGGTGCAGGTTTGTCCTTCCATCAACTTCCCTTAAAAGTATAAATAATAATTAGAGAAATACTCTATTTGAGAACTTACTTGAAAGAAGAGAGTAGTGATGTTATGAGTATTCAAATGACCCTCGTTTTTAACTATGTTTACAAAAGTTTGGGCGACTGAACTTTTAAATTTCAGTGTTATTTGATGAGTGGGTGCATCTCTTTCAGGTTCCGGTTCAATTTTTGGATCAGTCTCTTGTTCCGTGCATATTTTTTTTTGTAGGCGTTCCAGAATACTTATTTAAAAATCTCAACAAGAGTTAATCAAAATTCTCAACGTCAAAGACTAAATTTTCAGTATTTGATGGTAACAAGTGACTCTGCTTGGCTTCGTAAACTAGGCTAGCTTCAGAAAACAGTATTTCACTATAAACACTAGTGTTAGGTGCTGAAAGAAAAACTCTAGCAAACATTGCCAATTGTTGGTACTGCATAGAGTTAACTGGCCACCAAATATAAGGGTTGTGATCACGATCAATTCAAAATGCCTTCAAGAAATAGTCGATCGAGTCGATCAGACAGGACCAAATGTCAGAAGTAATAGAAACTGCAATGGCTTTTAAAATGTTTGTTTTAATTTTGTCATAAATTCGGTTGTGGCTATCGGGAACAATTTTTTGAGAAATATAAGTGGAACTTGGTAATTTATAACGAGGTTGTGCTTGTTCTAGAAGCCTTTTTAACCCTACCCTTTCTAATGTACTTAATGAATCGTTATCTAAAGTAATCATTTCTGCAATTAAATAATGATATTTTTTGGCCTTGGCGTTATTCACATTCCAAAGTAATTTTCTTTCAAACGGTTCCGACAATGTTAATTGTATTTCTGCTGATGTCAAGGATGAACTTGTGCCAGGGGCGGCATGCTCCAGAGCCGGCGTAGAAATTCCTGCAATTTTATTTTTGTTTATGGTTTGAAACTCCTCTGGATGTTTAGATTTTAAAGTAATCATTTAATATCATAGCTAAAGTAGCTGAAGAATGACAAAAATACTGATAAGTATGTGCATAAAAATTAAGAGAAGCTACGCTGAAGGCATAAACTTCACAAAATGCATGCATTCATAAAATTTATAAATGTCAATTTAAAGTAAGGCCGCAGTAGTAATAAAATGATACGTTACGTAAATGAACATATCTCTAAATTTTAGACAACGTAGTCTATTTATTAACAAAATCAATCTGAGAAAATAAAAATATTTGCACTTTTTCATTTAATTAACAATAGTTCAATTGAAACAAAAACATAACCTCTAATACTCACATTCGTGCACAAATCTAAACTGTTTACTATTCCTTCATTACTTATGTTACAACTTCTAGATATAGCGATTTAATACTGGCAGTCCCTTCATTGTTGTTATAACCGAAATTCACTGTACTCTTGTTTTTTGTACTTATAACTTTTCGAGCTCGCATACTCAATATTTTTGGAATATTCAATTGCTCAGTCACCTGTCCACGGTCGAACCTGAATGTGGAATATGACATCGTTGAATATTGTAGTGTCATTTAATTAATTAATTATTTTATGTATGTTAGAATTATTCCCATTGTTATTGGTGAAAATTTACCTAAGTGTGCCACCGCAATATTTTTGTAAGTAAATAAAATTAAACAATTAAATGAATTACCTAAATTATGTATATAAGTTACATAATGAATATTACGTTATTTGTATACTTTTTTGTGGGTGACATTTAGCATGGTTTTATAAAGATCCGTGGTAATTCAAATAACATAGCCGTTAGTCATTTACTGGCATAAAAAGTTCAATTTTTCATTACAGAGTGCGGAATATTGGCGCCAGAAGGTAATATGTTGGCGATTGGTGGTAAAGACGCAAAGATTGGTCAGTTCCCTTGGCATATAGGTCTTTATGTCAGGATTGGAAATAGAACAAGACAAATATGCGGCGGATCGATTTTCCATCCTAAATTGGTTGTTACTGGTAACATTTCCATTTATTTTTTATTTTTCATATATTATTATTAATATTGTTTAAGTACAGTGACGAATGCATTGTAGCGTCACGAAATCCGTAGTGTGATTTAAGCTCTTGTTGTGTTTTTTAACTTCTGTTCAAACAAAATTAGTTACAATGATAATAATTTAGCTACAATGAAGAAAACGCAACTAAAGTTTTGTTACATTTTGCTTCATTGCTCAACTCTCTGGAGGAAATAATAATATACACATACAAATATTCCTTTTCTTGGAAATGTATATTTACAAGAGTACATACTTTAGGGAAATCAATATATAAAATGACATTCTATGTAAAAGTGATATTTGATACCAAATAGTGGCTATTAATAATTTAATATATTCCAACTTATTGTAACTTTATTAGTCACAGGCAGATTTAAATATATAAATCTGTGTTATTAGATAATCCAATGGGGTGAATTTATATGAGCAAATGTTAATAGCTTTTATATTAAAAGCAATTTTAATATTAAAAACAATTTAATATTAAAAATATTTGTAAAAAATATGTTAGTAATTAAACTATTGCCATATAACTCTGTGTACAACTTCTTTTTTACATACTTCACATATTTATTTTCCTTAAGTGTTTTTACCTCATAACTATTGGAGTCAATGACAAGAAACATTTGCATTGTCCCCTGCTGTAAGGCCTTATTATTTATAAATATTTTAGTATCGATTATTAAGTGTTCCATCCCAACGGAATAAACACTACAGCAAAATTATTTATCGCAACTTTTTAGTAGATTTTGGTAAAACATTCTGATAATTCTTCAAATTCTGACATTTGAGTGAGCGAAAATACTAAAATGAACAAGTAGTTAAACTGAAAAGGAGAGGTTCTATCTCTTTCACACACTTCTTCTTTTTACAGTGATAGATAAATGTTGTTTATGGTATTCAATTTATGAGATGACATTCTCTTACTCCCACAATTACTTGAAGGTGACCACATATTAGCAAATTATGATTTGTGTGGTCAGAGGCGGCTCTTCAAAAATTTCTTTGAGAGTTCATTTAAAAAAAATAAACAGAAAAAATAACTTGTTTACCATTTATTTGCTTATTTATATACAAAATCCATTCGTCGATTTTTTTGAGGAGGGAAGCCATCTATCACTTTTTTGTAAAAATCAATCGGAAATTCGAGTTAATTAAAGTTTTAGTATAAGTTGTATGAATTTCTTGATTTTTTTTGGTTTAAATCAATTTGATTTAAATCATATAGCACCATCGCACTCACGGGGCCACATATAGACTAACATCAAAAATTAAGTAATCATGTCATGCGGAGAGCCACACCAAATCTGCAGTAATGCTTCATACGATTCTTTTATTACAAACGTTCTCTTTCGCACTCGTTGAATTCAATACTGAACTTTTCGGTTGAAACGGGTGAGGCAATATGCCCAGAGAATTTTATGACAATAATTAATACTACAGCTTATGAACTTAATAAGTAACACTTTTAATAATTTTGGAGGGGACTGCATTGCACAGCGCTCCTTAGGGCAAGCCGTCATTGTTTGTGATGCATTTCGACGTTAAACATTCTGATTGGCGGACAATTTGTGTTTTGGTGTTAACTTGCAAATTTTAAAATACATATTATATTTTATTTTAATCACTAAATAAAAATAGTTGTACCCAATTGATTGCAATTAAAGATCATTAATCATAATTCTAACTCCATAACAGTTCACATACATGATCTCAATAACAATTGGTAATATTAGTATATTGCCATATATGTTAAGCCGTGAACAATTTTTTTCTACAGTTTGTAGACAAAAAATTATTTTAAAAATTTTTCTCCAGTTTTCAGGTTTCACCGGTTTCATGTTCTCTAGGTCACAGCATTCTGGAGTATTATATGTGTTTGAGATAGTCTGTCCTAAAAATAAGTGTAGTATTAGTTATAAAATCTGCGAACAAAGAAAATTCAAGGGTCAAAGAAAGTCTCATCTTCGAATGTGGCCTATCATTTTTATTCAGTGTACCCATCGACATCAAGTAAATTTGGTAAATTCAAAATCTCATGCATTTTAAATTAAAAATTACTGTACTGAATGCTCAACCTTTAACATCTCGAGCGATCACAATGTTTTCTAACGAATTTAGAATTCATTATATACTTAAAGCAGCCGATTCGCAAAAGAATGCAAACTACCATTTCACATCTAACATCTATATCTAGAATGGACATGAAGCTTGTGTACTGTGTTACATACACACTGAATCATTGTGTTAATATAACAATCTGTGCTATCAGTCAGACTAAACAAAGTTAAATTGAATGAAAAAAACATTTACAAAAATGTTTAGTTTTCATATTGTATTTTGTCAGTGAATTTAAAGCAATGTTTTAGTTATTGCTAAGTTGCACTTTCATTGTGACAAGTTAAAATATATGTGGCTCTGTAGACTAAGTCATTTAGTTGAGATTTGCCAATTTTTCTTTATTCAGAAAAGTATAATTGAGAATTGTATGCCAATGCCAATTTTGAAATTGGATATTCCTAATAAATGATGTGCATGCCATTTTGGCAACAATTTATGAGATAATTATTTATGGCTAACCGGGTGTTGAATTCTAAATAAAACATTATGCTTTTCTTTCTGTAAATAAAAGAATATTCATAATAACAATGTATTTAAAAAAAATTTCTTCTCCTGATAATTTTATTAAAAAAAAATTATTTTAAAAATGCTTTTACTAAGAAGAAATGGTTGTCAATTGGCTGTTAAACATCAAATTTGTAACCTCTTTGGGCAATCTTTCTTGTGCTTTTAAGTTTTTGTATTTATTGTATGTTTGTGTTCAGTATTTAATGTTATTAAGAACAACAATTAAGGTGAAACAATTTTAGTAAACAATTCATGCAAAAATGCAGTTAGTATGGAAAATATTTTTCGCCTAAATTTTTGGTTACAAAAATAACCATGAGTGAAAATAATTTTTGTTAAATATATTGTTTTTAATGCATATTTTTGATGCTTATTTAGCAACCAATTAATTAAACAGTGAAATTTTCATTGGTTCAATTTCATTAGCTAGGCGCATTATAGAGGATGCTTTTGATAACGATAAACTAATTTAAGATATTGGAAAGTAAAATAGAAATTGATTTCGAAAACATTAAACTGATAATCCATAACTGCATTTGTTCTAATCTAAGTAATTTGATAAATTCTACAAAAAAGAATTACATTAGTGTGTTCAGAGAAATGTTTAATAACATATTAATACAAATTAATAATAGATTTCAGTCAGGCTCCCCAAATGTACATGTAGTGTGCATGTTAGTGTGGATGTAATGATAATCTATGTGTTTGTTTGTTTCGCAATGTAACAAAATTTTCATTAATATATATCTTTATGTGCTTTTATTTTTGGCTTTTGGGAGTCGAAAATGATGAATTGGTAAAAAGTGATGTTAGAAGCATAAAATTGTTAAATATTAGATGATATGAACTTTAATGGGACATTCGGTAAGAATAAAATGAAATTATACATGGCGTCCGAGAATAAGTATCAAACAAAGAAAGACGTTATTCGTTGACTGAAAAATAGTTGACTGTCGTCAAAAAAATTTAAAAGACGACCTTTTTTTAAAAAAAATTGAAAATAATATTTATAATTATTTCTCATCTTTTTCATACACGCTATACTTGAGCACATTATCGAAACCGCTCAGGGTACTAATCTGTGAACAGCTACAAAGACATCTAGCTGCCCCGGTAAGGACCAGATAAAAAGAGTTATGTGTAATATTTTTTTGCACTGAATTAGAAAATGGACGTTTTATTTCAACAACAATTTATTCATTTATAGCCAAAGCATAGCGTCTTTCTTTGTCCGACACTTATTCCCAGACACTGTTCATAGTACACCAGATGTATATTCATCCCCTAATGCCATACAATCAGGCCAAATTGACGCAACATTTTTAGTTTGGTCTCTCCATGTATAAGGGCCTTAAACTATTAATTTCTGTAGCCTATTAATTTAAAGAATACTTTCTTTACTTTTGATACTTACATTTTTTATCAATTCACATTATTAGCCATAATAAAAAGTGAACAACATAGCACAATATACTTGAAAGGGAAAGAAACAAAATGTTTTGTTCATTGTGCATGTTTTTAAATTATTTGCTTTAAAATGTCATTACACAGTTTACTATTTGAAGTGTGCAGCAAAATTTTAAACCTATTTTTTCCATTTATTCAATTTTCTCAGCTGCCCACTGTGTCTATAAAGATGGCATTGGACTGAATCCAGCTTTTTGGTTTGCGGTGGCAGCAGGCAAGATTCATCGCATGTGGAATGCCTTAAAAGGCCTTGACCGATATGCTCAGAAGATCGATGTATATTAATTTTCATAAACTTTTAACAATAATTCCTGTTCCGAAAATTATAATAAAGTGGAATAATAAATTAAATAATTTAATAAAAGTTATTAAAAATAAAAAACAGGAGTGTGTAAATATCTTTCCGACTGTAGAAACCTAAACAGAAAAATGTTAAACTAAATTTTTTGTCTCAAATATCTTTTCTTGCATCAATTACATTTTTATCTATCAATTTATTTTTAATTTTCGTAACAGGAATTGACAATCTGTTCAACAAAAGCGTGAGGGTTTCTACCCTGTAGCAACTAAATTTATTTCCTCCACTGTTTACACGAATGAAAGTACGAGGGAGCGTTTTTTCCCAATTTATTTTAAGTTCGCAGAATGGAGGATAAGGTGTGAGAATAAAAATACAAAATTATTTTTCTTTTTCAATATATTCACCTGCTACCCTAATTCATTTTCCAGATTTTTCAATTAGCTTATGTGCTTATGTTCATAAAAAAATGTTTCGTCTTTACCCGAAAAATAAGCTGAAACTGCGTCCTTCACTTCTTCATCGCTTGAAAACTTCTTTTTCCCTACAGTCCTGATCTGGCTCCAAGTGATTATTATTTGTTCCCAAACTTTTTTAAGGTTTGGGAACAAATAATCATTTGGTGCCAGATCTGTAGAGACTGTGGGGGGGGGGGTGTTCCAAAATATCGAAGCCCACCTTGTGCAGGGCGGCCAGAGCAACGCGACTCGTGTGAAAGGGCGAATGCTAAAGCAGGACAACTTTGGTCAATTTTCCCCTTCTTTTGTCTTTGATTGCCTCTTTCAACCTCTCTAGAATTGACGCATAGTATTCTCCGTTTATGTAAAAACACCTTTATCTTTATAATCCGTCAACAGGATCCCTTCTGAATCCCAAAAGACTGTCGCCATGATTTTTCTAGCCAACTGTGACACCTTAAACTTCTTGGGTGGTGGTGTGCCTTTTTTGTGCCACCGCATTGAGTCTTGTTTGGACTCAGGTTCATAATGATGAACCCAAGTTTCGTCTCCAGTAACAATTCGACTTAATAGACCATCTTGTCTTCACTACAGAGGTCCAAAAATGCACGAGAACACTCCACGCGGCGTTGTTTTTGAGGTGGTCGGCACACATCTTGCGCTGACCTTTGTCATACCAAGAGAATCATGGACAATTTTAAAAATTGTTGTATCCGATACTCCAACCATCTCTGCAAGCTGTTTCTTCTTTAGTCTGGAATCTTCCAATACTAATTTTTCAACTTTTTCAATAATTTCCGGAGTAGTCATTTCGATCGGCCGACCGGGGCATGGGTCGTCTTAAAGAGAGTCTCTACCCTGTTTAAAGAGACTCTACCACTTGTAAACAATGGTTTTACCTGGACAAGAGCCCCCGTAAATGGATGCCATCTCATTCAGTATAGTTTGAACCGACTTTCCTTGCTTGGTAAGGAACTTTATAACGGTGCGGTACTTGATTTTTTCCATAGTTCAGACTTTCTTATAGATTGAGTTATTTGTTCGACGATAGTTCAAAGACTAATGATCCGATTATGATAAAACTTGGTATTTATACTAATAATGAGTTCCTTAACTAGCTATCATTCCGTTACTTCGTACTCAGGAACTAAAAAAATATGGGTTGTCATACTAAATTAACAGCATATGTACCTGAATTTGCATATATATTTCAATATTTTAATTTTATTTTCATTCATTTTACAACTCATATTTTTTAAAATCTTTCTTTCTACAGCTCTATTAGATTTTGTCAAGAATAAATATGTCAACAAATTGTACAAATTAAAATAACAATTTAATTTATGACAACAAAGTAATTCTTTTACAGGTACAAGAAATAAAAATTCCGATCAATTATAAAGGTGTCATCAATTCATATATAGGCGATATAACCATTCTTATTTTGGAAGAAAGTTTCGTGCTGAACAGCTTCATACGACCAATCTGTATTAACTTTGATTTCATGGACATTGTTGAAGGACAATTCGGAAAGGTTTGTGTTGTGTTTTGATTTAACATTTGTAGTTTTTAACATTTTCTGTTCATAATTATTTCATAGTTTTTTTAAATCAATTGTACAAAGTCGATGGTACAAAAAATGGTTAAAGTTCAACCAAAAGAATAAATGTTCAAATTCAATCAAAATTAGAATAAATACCATGTTAGAAAATTTTTAATTTTAATTTTACTATAAAATAAATCTCAGTGTTGGATGGGTTACAATGTTTAACCATATAGAATCATTTATAAAACATTTGCTAAAAGCGATCTACAGGATTTATTGATGAATAGTTGAATATTGATTCTGTAAAAGACCTAAATATGAAAAATAATATTATCAACTTTGATAAGGGCTGATCTGATATTTTTTGGGAACGACTGACATTGCTATTCCAAAAATCGATCGCCAATGAAGGTAAAATAAAAGAAATTTAATTAAATAACAAGTTTGGTTTCGTAAATAAATATTTAAGACTACTTTGTTTGTAGACTTCCACAGTGTTTTGTTTATTGTTACTGCCTTCCAGTTCAACATTCTTTTGAGGTATTTCTCTATTCCCTCACATATTGTAACTAAAACATTTTTTTTTGTTTTTTTTTTACAATATGAAACTGAGAAATAACACAAAAATATATTTGAGACAGAATGATCTTAACAACGATAAATGAAACAAGTCAGAAACTAAGAACACTGTAATTCAAGTATTTTCAGCTATCTTAAAACGTAATATTCACAGGTGGCAGGATGGGGACTGACAGCTGAAGACGGACAACCATCGCCATTATTACAGACTATGAGTCTGCCAGTTGTCGGTTTTCAAATTTGCTATGATAATTCTCCAATGAGCTTCAAGCCTCTTATCACTCCTGATAAAATATGTGCAGGATACACAAATGGTAAGAGAAGAAAAATTTAGACTTGATTCAATTTATTTTAACATCTTCTTCCCGTGTTCTAGTAATATAGACTATACTCTCTTGGCACGCTCCACTTGCTTGTAAGTTTAAGTGGAAATTGATTAATCACTCGAGACTCTGGAGAAACAAGTAGACTTGCATTCCTTGGCTAACCCGATCCTACAGAACAGTCAAACTTACTTACAAAATGTCTACACTCTCCATGTTAGCTCCCCTGGAGAGCGAAGGCACCAGTTAATTGGTTATTTTGTTTTACTTACCATATTCAGTAATACGGCACCCAATGGTCTACAAGCGCTCCTGAAAAAAGCTTTCTTTTATGTTCCCTGCTGAATATATCCAATACTTCACCAGCGTCCATCAATGACGCAAAGTGTTGGTGAATATGCATTGAAACGATTTTCTGTCATCCTACTGCGAAGATATGTTTTGAGTCTTTGTAAAATAGAGAAAGATCGCTCCGCAGTGCTAGTTGGTACAGGAAACATACACAACAATTGACATAGGTTTTTTATATTTGGCAACGCTATTGCTCTGTTATGGCCCTCTGCTGGAAATTTTCTCTCATCCATTACCAATTTTTTAGTATCTCTATATCTTCGTAGCTTTTGTAATGTCCGATTCTTTGCAGCCGAGTTCTGGGAAATCTGGAGGATATTTCGTTGAAGAAATAATTCAGAAAAGGATGTACACCAACAATCGATAATACTATTTAATAGATTGAACCTGAAAATTAGATCTGTTTGATTGGTCGTTATTTTTGTTCTAATTTCATTAGCCAGACCTACTACATTATTAAAAAGCTTTTCAAGCACATCCATGTAAGTATCATGTTGCTTTTGGATGCTGGCTGTAATCATATCGAGCTTCATAGCGGAAAGTATATCAATTTTGTTGTTTTGTAATGACCCAGATAAAGAGAGGGTGATTCCTAAAATATCAGCGAGGATGACTAAGCTTACAAGGAATTACGTCGATATTATACCTTGCAGTAGCGAAAATGCATTCATAGCATGTTTATTGCCTTTATCAGGCATTTTTTGCAAAATTACAGAAAGACACTTCAAAACGTCCAAAAATGTTAGAACGTCTGAGAGTAATGTCTTTCTACCCCTCATCTCACATATTTTCTTCAGTATGTTTTGTTTTTCCTTGGGCAAATCACCTCACATTACCTCTTGGAGGATATGAATTCCTCCAGATGACTCACGGGTTGCAACGATTGAGATAACCCCCTCAGCATGTTTTATGCTAGGCAAGGTACAGATTGGGCTGATGAACAAGTTAAATCGGTGACTTGAACAGTGTGTATAAAAAGTTAAAGGTTGAATATTGGACACGCATATCTAGACTCATTTTATTTTATCATTCGTATTGGCTCCTCCATCGTACGCATAACGTAATTGTCTGAGTTCAAGCTTTCCACGCCTTCAAGCTTTCTACGCAATATTTTCACCCGTAAGGTGCACAACTTGAACAAACTTAACAAAGTCTTCCTGTATTTCATTCATATCAATATTGAAACAACAAATACAAATAGATATTTACTCACTAATAAAAACATATGCGGTCCCATCTGCTCGATTCCGAATTTCAATAGCGTTCTAAAATTAGCTCCTCCAAGAGAACCCTTCGATTTTAAATCACCGTCATCCCTGCATCCTCTTAATGGAATATTTTACATTCCACATAATATAGCTGTTTTTATTAATTCAATTGTTTTTCTTTCCTGAGATCTCATTTAAGTTACAACATTTGACATTCCCTTCATCATCAAACAAATGTTTGGATGCTATGTTAGCTTGGTGGTATTTCATGTTATCATGGTATTCAATTAGTATTTCAATACCTTTTTTAAACATTTTCAGTGGTTCCGTCATCAACTTTCCTAGCTGTACATCGTTCATGCCCGCTTCACGCCGTCCATAAATAATATACATCATGCCCAATCCGCCACCAACAATTTTGCTGTATGCTAGCCATTCATGTATCTTTAACATGTTTTTTCCTTCGCCAACCTATGGAAACTTAAAGTCTCTGTTGTAGATTTTCAAATATTTTTCAACATCTGATACTTTTCTTTACCGGTAATATCCTGATTGTTAAGTAGTTTATCTTATCTTAAGGGCTCTTAGTAATCTTTGCTGAGAGCCCACCTGAAGATGTCGTAATACAACGAAACCTAGGTCGTGGTAAAGAACTTAGAGAAAGTAGAAATAATACTACATCATGTAGTTTCATTTAATTGTGAATAATGAATTTCTACAAAATTAACGCCAAATATATTCAATAATTCATTATACATTTAACATGGGTGACATGTTGCACAGTCACCTTTGCTTTACGCTGAATGAAAGTACGTGATAGTTTCATTGAATTGTGTGTAATGAATCATGTAAGAAATTTTAAAAATTCTTTTGATTTTAGGCACAGCTCTTTGCAATGGCGATAGTGGTGGCGGTTTAGTGTTTACATACAAGTACGGCCTCAAGGACATCCATTACCTCTTCGGAATAGTTTCTTCTAGTCCACGCAACCATAGGCTGACCGCCTGTAGTGCATTCGCTTACACTGCGTTCACGAATATCAGGGATGGAAATATTCGAAAATGGTTTGAGGAAATTTGGTCCACGTATAACATTGTATAATAGAAAATGACACAGAAGAGAAATGTTTTATTTATTTGTTTTTAATTCTAATTATATTTCGCATTCATTCGTTAATTTATTTTTGAAATATATCTTTATTCACGACTGAAGAGTGATTCAGATTTTTTTTCGGACAGAGATATCGTTCAATAAAATGTATAGTTTGCTTATACAGTTTCCTGTATTTGAAAGCATCGACTGACTATAAAATTTCATGAGAATATGTGTTATATACCTATATATAATTGAATTTATTTTCATAGTATTTTTAGAAAATTTAATACTAATAATTATTTGTTTCAAAGTGTATGATAGTGAAGTGCAGTTACAAATATTGTGATGATCTGATGATGAGATTCCGAAACGAAAAATGAAGCTCTTTAATGGATAGCAGTAAATCAACGTGATTCAAGATATTTACTACTGATAGTAATTACTTTGCAAAATAATTTCACCACCGATCATGTCAGGATCTGGTGATGAGTTTTGGAGATGAACAATGTAACTCCTCAATGAATGGTAGTAAATCAACTGTGATTTAAGATATTTGGTATTGGTGGTTATTACTTTACAAATAACTACACCAGCGATCTCATAATGCATGCCATAACAGTCAAAGAAGTTTTTCTCTAACCGCTCATAAAGGTTACTCACACTTATCATCAGTCTGATGAGTTGTTTAGTGTGAATTTTTGTAATATCCTGTCCATAAAGTGTAAAAAATTTCAAATTTAATTTCAGGTTTCAATAATGATTTTTCTTTTTTAAGCTTGCTTACAAAATATAAAGCAACAAAATGATTTGAAATTCAGGTTTTTATGGATTTCTTAATCATTGTATAGAAGGCTGGAAATTATTGTTTTTGTAAATTTTATGTCTATATCTATTTGCGTCTATATTTATTTGTATTGACTGTATACTCCTATATAAGTTTGTCCACAATGCAATTGATAGCAGTCCTCTTGTTTAGCACTTTCAATTTGACATTCCACGCAATAATAGAAGGCCATATATACTTTCTTTTCTTTTGTCTCTTCTTTGTATGAAAATTTCATATGAATTTATGGTTTTTTGCTCCAGTAAATAGACTAAGCCATAGAATGTCATGTTAATTTCCTTCATCTGTGGATATTTTAGACTCATCATGATTTAAAAATAAATTGAATAGGAATAAAAATAACAAGTCAATTCTACGTAAAACAAAATTATATTTAGTGTATAATTATGTTTATATTTATAATAATTAGTGTATATTTATGTTTATGTTTATAATAATTCAATTTGATTCATTTTTTAACTTCAATTGTTTCGTTCTAAATTTGTTTGACCATCTGTTTTATTAATTAATTTCTTTATTTATTATTAACTTAATCCATCATATTTAACTCAAAATTTGACTGTACATTTTAATAACTAACTCCATTATTGATTACACGCTGACTTCATTAAAATTATATTTCGAATAATATTATTTAATAATGGTAACACATAATTAATCACGATGTCCACACTGTTTCTGGTGTTGTCACAAAAAGTTAAAGGTATATAATGGGTATGTTCCACTAGCCGTTCCACAATGCTCGCGTCCACCACCACGATCATCCCCATTCCACTAGCTTGTCAGCGTCGTAACTGTCAGACCAAACCGTACTATGAGAAAATGGCAGGTATTGGAAAAAATAAAGAGATCATAGCGTTTTTTTTCGATCATAGCGTTTATTTGTATTAATCGTTAGCAAATAATTTACACTTCATTACTTTCAAAAATGCAATTTAATTTCTATAAAAATTTTATTTTTATTTGCACTTTTTGGGCTTTTTTGTGTAACCTTTTCTTTCTATTATACACTTCTCGGAGCCGCATAAAGTGATACTCTGCATCACCGTGTTTAATTTTAAAAGATTTACTTAAACTTAATATATCAATGTGTCAAAGTTGAATTGACAGATAAATGACTACATCAACCAATGTTGATACATGGGTCGGCATGAGTTCGAAGCGGTCATGAACAATGACGCCATCAATTACGTTTTGATCACAACCACAACGAATGCAGTCACCAAGTGGAACGATACAGTAAGCGTTTTGAGGGTTGCAATCGCCTAGTGGAACGCACCCAATTACATCTCCTTGATTAGAATTGTTAAAATTGTGACATTGCTGTTCGTGTGCCAATAGTAAATAAATAAAAATAAAATAAAATAAAATTATGTACTTAGAAATTCTATGCAATTCCTAGGTATTTCATACCTAGGAAACACACATTCACAACAAACACAGGAAATTCACAACTAGGAAATTAGGTATGGCATTAAATAAGAGACAAAATAAAATTAATTTATACCAAAATAAATGAAACAGTTTGAAATAGACAGGGCGCTTGTAAGAATGATCAATAAAGATCATATCAAGATGAATATTTAGACAAGAAAAGGCAAAGTAAAAATACATCATTTCCCCCCCCACCCCCACCCATATTCATGTAATTTCCCCATATAATACCCATATCCATATTTGTTAAAGAACCATATTTGTTTAAATCAGAGGTTCCCTAACTTTTTCTTCTCATAGACCACTTTCAAAACTTTACTGGTTTCGGTGGACCTTTACTGGTTTCTACCATATTCCCAAATCCAAACTTTTTTGCACGCCAATGTAGACCTCCGTCAAGTCCACCGTGGACCCGTGGGTGTCCACCTGGACCACTTTGGGAATCATTAGTTTAAATGCAACAAATGACGCACTAACGATTAATATTAATATTAAAGTTAAATGCACTACCTAAAGATTAATGTTAATAAAAAGTTAATATCAAAATTAAACGATTCAAGTTTTTATTACGCAGTAATCATATTATTTAAAGATAACTCCTATTTATTTAGTAATCAATGGGGTCTCTAACACTTTTAAAATTATTCAAGTACCTGATAACCTACACTTGTGATATATTCCCCGAACAACGTGTTTTAAGTTGAAAAATCGACTTTTATTCCAGTCACAAGTTTTGCACCAAGACACAGTCACATATATAAATTCCATGGTGTCACAATGCACAACGGAGAATTTAATCTATTCCACACATTTCGTCCTTACAATAATTTAATTTAAGCCTTAATTTCTCACAAAGAAACAGAAATACATTATTCGAACTAATTGATTGCACTTACGTTAAATTTAATTTTAATGTTAATATATAAAAATTATATTATAATAAATCACCAATAAAAATTTTTTAAACGTGTAAAATAAATAATTTCAATAATAATTAATTTTGCAATAATTAAAATATTATATTGGCAACTTATAAACCTGCCATCTCTCTACGCAAATTTTTCAACTTTTTACATGTAGTCAATAAAATCATTCGTTAATTATATGAGCACCGTCGGTATCTAACACTTATCACCAACGTGTAGGCAGAGCTAAAGTTCCGTCCTTGTAGAAATCTTCAGGCCTCTGGCTGAAAAACTGGTGAAATTAGATTTTGATACAGCTTTCACATGCCATCAACTTCTACCACACCTTCCAATATATACACAATGCAGCTTCTACGACTACAGTCAGCGATCGCCCGAAAGAGTTCATCAATGTATTTATATGTCATCAACTTCTACTTATATGCCTTCTAATATAACCAGCAGCTACTTTACAACACAGCAAAGTACAAATAGTTCATTCATGAATATCACTAGATCGAGTTATTAAGATGATCCGCCATCATCTTATATACCGCATCCACTTTCGAGGACACGTCAACGAAACATCGATGGAATCGATGACGACTATATAATTTATGATAATGATGATAATTTTGAGTAGCAACACCACAATTAGCATACGGAAATGTTGTTATTGTTTTGATTTTTAAAGTATTTAAAGATCTTGGAGAAAAAAATTGTTTTCTTTAATTTTCGTTATATCTAAAGTATGGGGAATTAAAGCTGTTTTAAAGGTGTATCAATATGTGGGCAATATGATACAGACGTTTACCTACAAGACTTGGCTTACATTATAACCTTATTCTTTAACTGTTTTAAAACATATTTCCCACTTCGATAAATATTAAACTAGTACATAGACCTCGTCCATTTTAAGTGTGCCCAAGAGTGTCCATGCTAATGTTTAAAAATGGACTTACATCAGGTAGATTGATATTCTCTCTTCAACCAAAATAGGTAATCTTATCTTTATTTATTGTTTCTACATCTATGCTCCTAAGTTTTAAAATTTATTGAAGTCTGTTTTATAATAATCATAATAAATATTTGGGTATATCTTTGAATGACAAAAAAGTATAGAATTCACCAGAAAAACGTCTTTGCTACCCTAATTGTTGAACTCAACAATTTCCCTTTTGTTTTCTTCTTCTCTCTTAATTTTCTTCCTCTGCAACTTCATCCTTTGATAAGTGCAATCAAAATAAGATCTAAATCAACCAATATATACGACTGTCCTTGAACGATACACAAGATTTACTGGCTTTAGCTTTGACATTACACCACAACGACAAAAACGCGCTGTTTCTGATCTGATCAAATACAGCTTCGTGCAACAGCAAGAAGCTATTGCTGATGTAGGGGTGTAATGGTTTAAAATAATCAAATACAGTTTTATGTCATGCCACTTCTGTCTCTAAGATTGCACGACTTTTGTCATACCAACTAAATATGATCAGAATAAAGACTTGTTATGTTAGGGCCCTGACACTTTCAAGGTTTATAGAACTTATATTTTCTTCGAACTTGTATTTTCAAAATGAAAATTGTTAATGATTGCCTAAACGAAAGTTTTTATTATAAAAAATAAACTAAAGTATGAAATATAGCTTAAAGATAAGGTTTGCGTAGATAAATTTAATTTTAATTAGAGATTTTCAAGTTTCATCATGCAAGTCTTTGATGGAAAGTTCATGCATCGTTTGGGAGTTCAACCAGATTTCACACAAAGCGTGAAAGGAAAGAAACGCTAGAAAACGCCATAACTTCAGTAATTAGTATACTTCGTGATTTTTAATCTGATGTTTTTGTTCACGCATTCATGTCTTGTTTGATTTTTTTAGTTTGCCTCATATGTGACTAAAATGTGTTTTTACAGGGATCACGAGAAGAATGGTTTCAGCCGTTTGTAGTTTCTTTAGAATTCAGGGTATAAAAGAACTAAATAAGTCTAAAACTATTTCTCTTGCGATATCCTATCCTTTCGTCTTTGAAGACCATCAACGCTGTAACTAGCTACTGCTACCTTTTTAAAACTACATGTGGAAGACCAAATCATTGTCCAAAACCATTCTGGTTAAGTGGCCTGATCAATTGATAAAATGCGAATTAGAACTGGATTGATACTAATATTTGTCATTGTTGTATCAATGTAACTTTAACAATATGAAATAATTAAAACTCGTACCAAAAATATAAAACGCATATTTTCATTTAGTTATAAGATAATGTAAATGATCAAGAAAAAAGAAAAATTAATAAAAGATCAAGATTACGTACGTGGGATTTAAAGTTGTTGCACATCAATAATCCGTATTGCTACCCATGTGACTTTAGGATTAGTAAATATTAATTTGCTTTTATATTTTTTTATTTTTTACTTCATGTAGCTACAAAAACCACAAAAGTGTGTTTTTGTAGTTTTTTTGGAGTTTACTTCTTAAGAATGAATTTTCATATATAGCGTCCGGTGTGGAGTTTTATGAGGAGTTAAATCAGAAATTCAGAGCGTACGAAGTTCAGAGTATTAAAAAAAGTGAAAGTATGAAGTTGAGAGCGTTAAAACAAGTGTACCAGTAGGCTCTTTAGAGTGAGATATCAATATGTCTATTTGACATTTTCTTATGGCGTAATTGTGGTGACGGAGTGTGTCACAGGTAGTTTACTATCGTTCACAAGAATTTTTTATTTACATTTAATGATATTGATATTTATATAGAGTGTCACCTGTTTTATACATTCCAAGCCAATCATACTTAAGGAGTAAACTCCAGTCGCGCGTCAGAGCTGACACGCATAATTTTTTTAAACTATAATATTTTAGGATTAGGATGAGATATCTCAAGATAAAAACAAGACCATGTTATTCCCTGCCCCCCAATCATCTGTACAAAAAACACATCGATCTGCTGCTTCGTTGTAATGCAAAAGAAAAACAAAACAGTACATTTTCGCATTTATAATAATACTTAGAATACCTATTAATTTAGATATAAAAACCAAAAATTAGTTAATACTCTGGTATAATATTGAATATATTTGGCGTTAATTTTGTAGAAATTCATTATTCACAATTAAATGAAAGTATGTGATGTAGTATTATTTCTACTTTCTTTAACTTCATTACCACGACCTAGGTTTCGTTGTATTACATCTTCAGGTGGGCCATTAGCAAAGATTGCAAAAGAAAAGCCAAGATCTTTGCTAACAGCCCACCGGAAGATGTGATACAACGAAACCTAGGTCGTGGTAAAGTACTTAAAGAAAGTAGAAATAATACTACATCACGTAGTTTCATTTAATTGTGAACTTAGTATAACAAAATGAAGTAGCAATTTTGAAGTAAAATAAAAAGGTAAGTGAGGTATTCTTGTCGATAATGTAAAGTATGACAAAGTGTCAGATATAATAATTGTAATACAAGCCTATTGAAAAATAGGACAAATGTTTATTTCTTGTCGTATGTGGCGTGATCAGCAAGAACCCCTTGTATGACAAGTGCAAGTATCTCGGTGGTGATCGCCTTCGTGACATGAAATATCTGTATGTTCCATTGAAGTCATACAAATATTTGAATTATTCATAGTTGAAACATATCCAGGCAACTTAACAGCGTTTACTCAATGTAAGACACTATACTTACGCCATCTATCAATCAATTTATAATGGTATTCCTATTATGTCATCTTTGATATTCATTCAAATGGATTTGGATTAACGACCATAGATAGCGCTATTCATTATTTTTAAAACTTATTCTCTGTAAAGAAGTTTTGTGTCAAATATTTAGGTTTCTACTTGTACATTTAAGTTTTTTTTACCACATGTTATTGCGTTAAAACAACTTTTTTAAGAATCAAATGTTCACTTCAACTTCTCAGTTGCGGGTCTACAAATTTTATGAGCTATCTCATTTTGACTGCCGCTGTATCTGTTGATATAAGCACTCATTAGTACCCGAAGCACCATAAAGAAAACTTAACTGTCTCGGTCCAATAAAAAAAATGTTTCCTTAATTTCAGTATCTCATTGTAACGTGAAACATGGAAATACTTAAAATTGGCTTTAAATGGTGTATCTTTCAATCTGTTTTTATACAGTGGGAGCCATTGTAAGAGTCAGTCAAATTGTATCGTTAATAATTATATGTAGAACAGAGGATTACTCATTTCTAAAATTCATTGTATATAAGATTGTGTAATTATACTTCATGCTCATTTTAGCACAATGTCGAAGAGGTTGCACCATAATAAACCAGACATTTTGAATTTCGATAATGTTTTTAACTAATCATGGAATATTACTGAATTAAGATCTTACTGATCGCAAAATAATCTGCACACGTATAAAATTTATTCGATCTGGAAAACAACCATTTTTGGAAACAACCATTTTTTCATTTTTGAGCTATTTTTGTACAGTGGGAGCCATTGTAAGAGATTAGCTTTAACATAATATGATAAATATGTCTCAAAGACACTTAGCTCTATTGTACTAGTACGCTAGACTTATTAAACTATATAAATGTTTTTTTGTGTCTATTTCAAGCACCGCCAAAAACGTCCTGGGAATATTTGACATTTGATTGGAGATGCCCAAAATCTTCCTTTGTATTCAGGTCTCATATTGACGCATATGACAATTCATTGTTTTGATACACAATAATATCTTGTTCTTTTGTATCGACACTTAAACAATATTTTCTATTATTATATTAATCTTAGGGGTATAAATGAAAGAAAAAAATATTTTGTGTTTACGATTTTATTTATATTAAAGGAAAATTGTTACAACTGTCTCCCGGTGTTGCTAGTCTAAAGTAAAATAAAAACATGAGAAGAAAAAGAGCCACCATCATTGTAAGATGATTTCAGTGAATTTTTACCTTTATTTTGGGTGATATCGAAGTCTAACGCGAACAAGACATCTAGACGTATCGAATACGTTGCAGAATTTACTATTCTAGCGAATCGAAAGAAAATTAAGTGTGACGATTGCTTAGCTCTATGTGAACCTATACATAAGATTTCATTTCGAATCGTAGTAATGGTACAGGACTCATTGTACAAAAACAGAGAGGTGGTTTTAATTGTTCCTACTGCGAGTTTATTGGTGGAGTCATTATTCCATCGAACTTGTAATAACGGTGAACATCCAATGGAATTAGACTTTCCCGCAATATTAACTACGGAAGTATTTAAGGACCTTATATATAAAATGAGAACACTGCTCCCTGAGTTAAAAGATCAATTTAAGGAATCTTTGATTTCTCGATCATAGTTGGTATCAGGTAATTCTAATAGTCACTTTCATATATTAGTAAAACGAATTAATGCAAAATATACAGATATTCTTTTGAACGTAGTAATAAAAAAATATTCACTATATATTACAAATATTAATATACAGGATTTTTTGATACGGAGAATTTGGACTCGCTAATGATTGTAATCTATTAATTCTTATTTAGCGGTACTTCCGTAATGATATACAGGGTGTCCGAGAATAAGTGTCAGACAAAGAAACATACTATTTGTTGGCTATAAAGGAATAAACTGTCGTTGAAATAAAACGTAAAACGCGTCCTTTTTCTAATTCGAGTGTAAAAAAAAATTACACATATAAAATGTTATGTGTAATTTTACACACTCAATACTTGCCTAGAGTGCAGTGCTTACCCGGGCAGCTACATGTCTTCGCTACTGTTTCCCCAAGCGGCGCTGAATAATGTGTGCAAGTATCAAGTGTACGAAAAAGATGACAAATAATTGTGAATATTATTTTCAATTTTCTGAAAAAAAAATTCATCTTTTATTTTTCAGTCAACAAATAACATCTTTCCTTGACCGACACTTATTCCTGGACACCTGTATATTTTATATTTAATTTCTGCCCATGAAAAACTTTCATCAACACTGATTATCGGTGTGTTATTAGGTTAATTACAAAAATAAATTGGTAAAAATTACACAACTTTAATCCATTGTCATTTTTATCGATTTATTTTGCCACGCTATCCCATCTCTAACATTAGTTGCGTGGACGCTTGCTACTGTGGTCCTCACCATCAACTTCAAAATGGCGAGATTCAAATTGCTTCATTACGACGTGGTGTGAAGTGACCAATCCAGCATATCAGCATCATAGAAGTCGGTGCTAAAAACTTATTTATTTTTTGTTACTTCAATATCTTAGTGCAAAAAAATTTCTTACCTATGTATATTTATAACATCTGAAATTATTGAGTATAATAAAACATGGATAATTTAATTTTCATAATGCACATATCTAAGTATTCCCAAAAATAACTAATAGCGTTTTGAAAAAATACCAAATAAGAAAATATGCTAATTACTGTTATCCGAGTTTATAATTATTTTTACCGAGATCATTTAGAAAATAATAAATAACAATTTTAATAACAACAGCCCTTTTTAATTTTTCCTACTGGCAACAGTATACTTTTTTGTTGTTTTTAAATAACAATTTAAAAAACAACAGCCCTAAAAACAACAGTTTTTTGTTTAAAAAACAACAGCCAACAATTTAAAAAACAACAGCCCTAAAAACAACAGTTTTTTGTTGTTTTTAAATAACAATTTTAAAAACAACAGCCCTTTTTTCATTTTTCCTACTGGCAACACTATACTTTTTTGTACAATACTAACATTTGTAATTTTAGGTTAGGTAATCAATAAAGTCACTGATCGACTTATAACTTCTTTATAACAGGCGAGTAAAAAATATATAGAGACAAAATTATCCATTTTGCTTCATAAAATTTCTAGTTTTTAATTTATATAAATTGCACACTAGTTGAAGTGCATTATAAAAATATCTTAAAATCAGAATTACGCCTTATGTCAAACAACAGTGCATTTTTTTACATTGAAATTTGACACAACAGATAACTGGTTAACTGGACAGACATATATATATTTTACTTTCACATTTTTCGAGTGTATTATTATATCATTATCAATTTCCATCAAACATTTTGGTTTAAAAAATGACAATACTTTTTTTACTCTTAATGTCAGCCAGAAAGTAAAAAAAAAACACGAGAGATAAATCGAAATTGTTTTATTGTAGATTTTTTACTCTTAATGTCAGCCAGAAAGCAAAAAAAACACGAGAGATAAATCAAAATTGTTTTATTGTAGTTTGTTTACTCTTAATGTCAACCAGAAAGTAAAAAAAACACGAGAGATAAATCGAAATTGTTTTATTGTGGTTTTTATACTCTTAATGTCAGCCAGAAAGCAAAAAAAACACGAGACATAAATCGAAATTGTTTTATTGTAGTTTTTTTACTCTCAATGTCAGCCAGAAATTAAAAAAAACACGAGAGATAAATCGAAATTGTTTTATTGTAGTTTTTTTATTCTTAATGTCAGCCAGAAATTTAAAAAAACACGAGAGATAAATCGAAATTGTTTTATTGTAGTTTTTTTATTCTTAATGTCAAGCCAGAAAGTAAAAAAAACACCAGAGATAAATCGAAATTGTTTTATCGTATTGTTTTTACTCTTAACATCAGCAGAAAGTGAAAAAAAACACGAGAGATAAATCGAAATTGTTTTATTGTGCACAATCATTATAAATTATCACTGAGAAGACACATGCTTCATTGTACTTTACTCATTATAATAAAAATCAACAATACAATTGAATTAAATTTTATTAATAAAATCAACAAATCCAATAATCATTATCCGTAAAACGTATATTAAAACGTCGCAAAACTGACCGTACGACACAAAGTTGAAACGAACTATTTAAAAAGGTTTTGTTCTTTTAATTTATTGATAAAATCATTAAATCTTATTTATTAGTGATTTTATTAAATAACTATTTAAGCTAAAATAAAATCTCTGTTAAAAAAATAAACTTTGCTGAATAAAATTATTTTATGGACCAGTACGAACGAAATTAATACATCGACAGATATGTATAAAATTAACTTAAATGAATTTAATTTACCAATAAAGATCTTTTTCTAGTTTTTTTTAAATGATACCCGTCATCACGGAAAACGTTTGACATTCGTCGATCAGTACAGTATTTTATCAACAGAAAATGTAAACGTCGTTAAACGTAAAAAGGTTATGTTAGGTATATGTATATTGTCAGAACTATTCGCGAAAATATGGCAGCAGTGTAATTAAACATTTATCAATTTATCACCAGCTGTCACCGATATGAATATATTGCGTTTTTATCATAAACGATAGATTAAAGTCAGTCTTGCAAGCCATAGCTGCGAAAACTAATCAAAACCAATAGACCAGTGACGAAATCATTAAATCTAAGGTATATACCAGTCGTTGTAACAAATCCTGATACGGAATTAACTTTTCATAAGAATCATGGGGATCTTTCAAAGTTCCTCATAAGTAAATTATTTGAACGTCTCACTGCACCATGTCTGTATCCTTTACCACGTATTGTTCTCCAGGATCGTCCACATCCTCCTCACTTTCCTCTGCTATTTCTATGTATAGCAGGCCTTCTGAAGATATGATGGCTGTATGTGGAAAAAAATGTTAACATTTAGAAAAATTATCTATACATGTTTTTAAAGTTTAAATGCTTTTAAAAGTACCAAAGGCAGATATCAGTAACGGTGACAGATATATCGTTTGCTTCACATTACAATGACTCCAAACCTTCATTTTGTTTATTTGTCGAAGATACTATCTGCGTTATTAGTACATTATTAAGGTATACTTAGCTACTTAGCGTATAATAAGTTTGTAAATTTTTGACATAATTTCTGTAAGCAAACACACGTCGTATCTAGTCTTACATTAACATCAGATAAGCTGAGTTGCTTCCCCTTAATGATATATAATTATTTTTGTTGGAAAATGGTTCGTGTGCCATCAAAAAGTGCAAAAACTATGGCGGAGACGTGTGTAAGTTTTATCGATATATACAATGATAATAGGGAAAAATCCTATACCCTGTATTATTGAATAAATTTTTGTTCTTCGTACTTGACAATTTCCGGTGCTCATGCAATCATCACTTTTTTGCTAAATCACCCTCTAGAACCGAACTCTAACGGAACTCCCCAGTTTCCGTATTCAACTGCTCTACCACTCGATCGCAGTTACACCAGAGTATGATTTGTTTGTGATGAGTGGAAGTAAATTTGACGAATTATGTCGTCGTTATCTTTTGTAGTTCTTGTGTGCTTTTGTATTCATGTTTAATCTAAAAGTTTAAACTTTGTTAAACCATTAATTTTTTATCGTTACGAATTAGTTACCCGTAACGTATCGATAAGTAGGTTACTTATAATGTATCTATACATATTTATCGATGTGTAAATAAATAAATAAATACATAAATATGGACATAGCAAACATTGATACAGCTTATTCGACTCGACGTACTGAATATTTTTGGTTACGGCTACGTACCAAAAATATACTACGTACGTAATAAAAATATACTACAACAAAAATATACTACGTACGTAATAAAAATATACTACACAAAATACACTACAACAAAAATATACTACGTACGTATAGCTACGTACGTAATTGGCTCGCTGAAAATCATTCAGTTTAATTTTGTGTTGTAATAATTTGTCTAAAATTATTATTATTATATACCGGTGAATTAAATTTAAATATCTCAAGGACAATATTTTGACTTTTCGTTTTATAATTTATAATAAGCAAAATATTAATTGAAAATGTATAAAATATATCCCTATGTATTAATTACATCGATATTTTCCTAATTACTTTTTATTAAATTTTTATTACCAATTTATTTGTATGATTATTAAAATCCCCATATTTATTAGCATTTGTATGGTTTATTAGGTTTTATTATATTTTGGGAATCAATTAAATGTAGCGCCTCGAAAATTTTGATTTTCTATTCAAAAATTTCACTGAAATAAAGCTTCTTAAATTATTCACAATTGCACAAACACACTAATTAACTAAAACATTTAAACTCGTTAATTAAAATGTGTAATGCATCAATAGATATTCTACGTAAGCATTTAGAATTTGGAGAGAACACAACGGCTTTTTTTATGCGATCCTGTAGATAAATAATATTTATACTGAGTATTAAATTTGTTTTTCTGATTTGTCGTGATAAGGTATTTAAAATAATATTGAATTAAAGAAAAGAGCCGACGACAGTACAAGCTGCGCAAATTGTAGTATTGGTATCTCTTTTACTCAACAGGATATCCTATTGTTTTAATTAATTTGAATTTCTTTATGAGACTGTATTTACCCTCTCCCCTTTATAAGGGCGTAAATACATAGAGGGTAAATACATGTATTTTAGCGGCGAGTCCGCCATCATTTTGAATATTTTTGCACAAAATATAATTTAGTAACAAAATTATTTTAAAAGACTTGTGAAGCACGAGTGAAATTCGCACTACAAGGGTTACGTACGTATTTAGGTATAAATATTTAATAGTACATAGTATTCCTATCACAAAATTTTAAGTTTTCAGAACGAAAGTATAATGTGACCTGCGCTACTGCGCACTAAACAGCAACTGATTACGTGAGCGCCATCGCGCTCGTGGTAAATTTAGTTAATACGCACACGAGCACTATGGCGCTCGTTGGCACTATAACGGTTAAGAGAGGGTACATAGGACAGATTTTAAGAGAGGATGTTACTTGTACCATATCACATCGAGAGATATTGTTCCTATATTCATGTCAAACCACTGTCATGTGGCTTTAGTTTTCATTATGTGTCATTACGCTGAAGTTTGAACATAGTTTTTTTTAACATTAAATGCGTTGAATTATGTACCAAAAAAACAGCATTTGCGGGAAATTTAACTTTTCAATTCGACTCTCGACTCTTTCAATTCGATGAAAAATGCTGCTAAAAGTCATCAATTGCTTTCGGGAACTTACATTGTTATAATCCATCAATTAAAATGTGTGAGTATTAGTTTCTATGCTTTAAAAGTGGTGATTTCATCGTGGAAGGCAAAGAATGTCCAGGTCAGCCGAAAAAGATCAAAGATGAATAATAAAAGACGTTACTCGATGAAGAGCTGTGCCAAAGGCAAGATGAACTTGGAAAATCGTTCTCCATTTGTATAACCCATTTATGGACTCTTACATATTGTGAGAATGACTCAAAAGCAAGGGGTGCCGTATGAGGTGAAGCCAAGAGATGTGGAAAAGCGATTATTCACATGTGAACAGCTACTCTAATGGCAAAATCGTATTGTCACTGGTGATGATATGCTGTCGCAATAAATAATTTATTTCATGAAGGATTAGTTATGATTACATCAAAATAAAATCCATTTTATAAACAGAACCGACGAACAGAAAACAGAGAAACTGAAAAACAGAAATCAGACAAAGCTACCTCTTCAATGTCCTAAAGAGAAGAGAGGAAAGGTTTTCATGGCGGTTTCGGAGTTATTCAATTTGAAAGCTGAAATATTTTCCAAAAATTTTAAACACAATGTTTAGAACATAATGAATGTTTTTGACTACTCAATAAAACAGTTGATGATTACGCACTTAACCGTCAACTAATTTTTTTTATTTTTCAAACGATCCAAATTTTGTTATTACGTATAATTAAAAAAAAATGGTTTTCACTATTTTCTTCGAGATATTAAAATGAATTACCACTCTGCGGCTTCCACGTATT
Organism: Druceiella hillmani; assembly: GCA_039881145.1. NCBI lineage: Eukaryota > Metazoa > Arthropoda > Insecta > Lepidoptera > Hepialidae > Druceiella > Druceiella hillmani. Next base: position 3,256,494 of record JAYKKI010000073.1, on the reverse strand, counting down.
CAACTTCGCACGCTGTATGACTCGTAAGATGAGGAAATTTTTCATATTTTCGAAAACGTAAGATTTATCATCCATTTTTCCCCAAACCTTAGCTTTTGTTTATGTTGTTAGAGTCATATATAGCTGTGCACATAAACACTGACATTATCAATTTCCACTATTTTCTTGGAATGCAGAATTTTCCTTACATTGTGGAAAAAATGTTTATATTCTGAAATGATACTACAGCAGCCGGGTACTTAAATATGTTTTCCAACGACAGTTCTGTACGCGGACAATTACTACATTTGCTGTATGTTTTATTTCTATTTTAGTGGTCCTTCAACTCGCTATAGTACCCTATTCTTGGTGTGTTAATGGTTTTGACTGGTTCTATGTACGTTAAGATCCCATATTTGGGTATCCATTTCTAACTGCGGTATTTTTTAACCTACATCTTTCGACTACATTGGCATAATCGTAAAGGATACCCGGTCTGAATGTTACTAGTTAGATATTCAGCTTCCTTGGCCAATTTGTCAGCGTCAAACATTAGCAACTTATAAATAAACAAAAATTTACCAGAAAAAAAAAACAAAAACTATAAGAACAAATTAAAAACTAAAGCAGTTATTTGTTTTTTTTCATCTACAGTTACCTTTCTTGCGTCAGACAGCCTAATCATGACATATACAGGTAGAGCAAAATCTTAGTTTGATTATTAAAAACTATCAGCCCCAGCTTCAAGCATACATCATATTAAACACGTAACCGATCAGCAGCTCCGATAAACCCATCCGGTTATCCATTCGCTACTTTCAGCATCATCGAAAGCCTCTCTGAGACCAATACTGGATAATCCCCATAATTGTCAAACTGAAAAGATGGATTGGTGATTGCAGTACATAGCTTCTTCTACTAGTGGTCCTGCTGCCTATCACTGGTCTGTGGCATATAGCTACGCACCAACAAACATCATTCCAGCCCCACTAGATGAGAATCGAATCTGAGATCTCACAGTTCGCCACACCCGCAAGGGCTTAAGTCATGTCATCAACGCCACAAATCGCAGTGCTGACATTCCAAGCTTTCTAAATAAAGACAGTTAGTTCAACTAAATTAAACGAAACGAATTTGAAACTACGAATGGATATTTTTATTTTTAATTTCTCCCCGAATTGAAAAGTAATGAATTTTTTAATCTAACCTAAAAGTCACAAGTGACGAATGGTAAGTGGCAAGTGACCAAACGTACCTTCACCTAAAGAAATAACGCTGTGGGCCTTTTGGAATATGAAAGTAACGATGTGCACGTATTACACTCTGCATTTCAATGTCTATTGTAACAAACTAATGGAAAAAAATGCTTGTAGTCAAAAAAACAGTGTAACCTTTCAACATTTCAATGTTTAATCCCCTATGGCAGCGCTTCCCAAACTTTATTATGCCCCGGCCTGGTTATTTTAATGTTTCCCCATCGTGACCCCCAAAAAGTTTTTTATTCCTCCTAGTGCTTGTTGGGAAAATAAAACAAGGTACACAGGACGCGTGACAACCACCGCTCACTCATTCATCAGTGCAACAACGCAGCGAGCGTTCGCGTTGACACAAAAACATCACGTCTCTTGAAAACAAGAGATAATGCTGCGACCTGGTATTTTATTTTCGTGGTCCGGTGCCGGGTCGTGATCCACCATATGGGAAATGTTGCCCTGCCACATGATAGGAAGGGACTTTCCAAAAATTATGATAACTTCAATGGAAAATTGGAGTTCATTCAGCATACGAATTCTAATTTTCCCCAAAATAAATGAATCTTGCCCACAGCATATCGATTTGACATTTTATTGTCCATAATAAATTCCGCACTTCAAAAGAAATGTAATCAATACTCACGTCCATCCCTCCCCTGAATGTCACCTATTCCACCAGCCTTCACCACCAGCGGTCTACCACCGGCCAGCAACTCCTCTAACTCGCGTCCTGTTTCTTGCTCAGCTCCCACAACTTCTGGCTGGTTGGTGTTCGTCATTCCAACCTCCATTTGTTCAGGCTTTTCTGTTGGATGCTGGGTATTGGTCTGCTCAGAGGCTGCACCGCCTTGCGTCTCTAATAGGCTTTTGAGGTTCTGGTACAGACGGCACCGTGATGTGTGATTCTCCAGCTGCTTCTCGCTTTGGTATCTATAGGTTGTATTCTTGATTATTTCTAACTTTTTATTAATCAATCTAAATTACTATTAAATGAAATTACATACGGATTAATTATGAATAAACATTACAAAAGTCATTACAATAGTACTCTCGATTCCAACAGTGTCATCGACTCCGTTGAGTCTGTTACTCCGCCAACTTGCTTTAAATCATTTAATTGAATTAATCATTAAATTCTTCAGGGTGAACTGATTTCAAAGCCGGAATATTCCAAGACGTTATATTTCTTTTCCATCTTCGGCACTTGTTTATGGTGTTGTTAAAAATATCCACAACAATACAATACTGGTCCCTAATATTGAAATTTTATTCCAATAAGAATTTGGTATATACTTAGATAATATTGGAATATTGAAACAATTACGTAACAATGAGGAGTTTGTGTAAAACCTATAATATAATATTATCTTATTAATATTGCGAAAACATTTTCATTAAAGGAATGTTAATTCTCGTCACAAAATCGTAGTTATTAATTATAAAAAACGGATGCCGTTTTTAAACACCAATCAGAATAAACAGTGTAATTTTAAGTTTTTTATTTGAAGGAAAACTTACACTCAACGATACTTTTTTAATTACAACTGCCGTTCGCAACGTAATTTATTAAAAATAGTTTCTTTGTAAAAATACAAATTACGAAGTTTTTACAAAGAAACTCCGTGAAATTGCCACAAATGATTTATTTAACATCCGCCTGGTAGTAAGACGGTTTTGATATTGTTTTTTTTTTTGTAAATAAAATTACAAGTGGCATTTGTAATTATCAACAACATAATTTGTTATAACTCGTTTCTTTAACCAATTCTTTCTTAATTTTGTATTAGCAGATACATTTAAAAAATCTTGAATCGGACACCTTATTGAAGTGGATTCACACATAAGCGCAAAACTAGAATTTATAAGCTTCATTTTTTGAAGTCTTGCTTACTTGTAATATTGAATTTGACGTATTAATACTAGTTTTTGTTCTGTACCCGAAGAATACCCCATTTTGTCTATTTTCATTATGAAAAAAGTATATTTAAGTTTAGATACATTAAAAACATTGACACGACAAGTGTTATCATCGTAAACGCCAATGACTAGCACAAATGATGACACAGGGGTTGGTAATGTGTTTTTATTTATTTATTTACTTTAATGTATCCAATTGATACATATGGCAGACTTATTGCTAAGTGAGCAACCTCTTACAGCTAACCATAACATCCGTCCAGCCCCGCTCAACGAATGGCCGGGAATCGAACCCGGATCTCTGCAGTGTGCCGCATCGTCACAGGCCGTATGCGTTGTAATTAACCCACAACTCTAAACATCACAATCACCCTTCTCGTCAATAACTGGTGTGATCCAATTCAGGCCGGCAAAGAAAAAATCTTACCTTCATAGTCTCATTTCATAGTTTCATATATGTTGAAATTCAAGACAAAAAAATATACCTGTATTTTTTAGTTTTGTCCAAAAAATTCTGGGCCTCCAAAGATGGCATCACAAGCGCCATTTCTTGCGTGCGATTTTCGGCAAAATTTTATAATGCTCATATCTCTGAAAAGGCTTTTACGAGATTTTAGATTACTTTTTTTTAATTGAAAGATAACATTTTTCTGATTAAAATGGTATCATCGGTTTGGAAATATGTGTCCAATTTCTCTTACTATATCTCGAGCCCAAAATTTTTTTGTATAAAACTAAAAAATACTGGTACGTTATTTTGTCTTGAATTTTAACATATATGAATTTGAATAATATCTGAGGCTATGAAGGTAAGCCCCCTGCCTGAATTGAGATGGATTGCGCCAACAAAAAATCTGTGATTTCTATACCTGACAATAACTTAGATGAATAAACAAAAACAAAATTTGTGCATGTTCTCCATTACGTTGTAACAAATTATATATATATGAATAGGCCTTTCAAATGAGATACAACTCGTCATAAATTACGTCAATCAGATTGTCTGCTTTCCTTTCTAAAAATAACACAATTTTCACATATCAGTCCTTCGTAATTTTCGCTTTTCCTAGTTACACTACTTTGATGAAATAGAACCCTTATTATCATTGTATCGAAGTGATCATGATATTCCATTCCCACTCTTTTTGCATATTTTTACAACAATTATAAAGGTAGAATTTTATCTTACAACGTTAATTAAATGAATGTTTGATGACCATAATGCTGATGGAAAACTAGTAGTAACATACAGAGTTTGAATATAAAGTTTTTAAATTTTTAATTCTAGTGTCGCCAGCTTTCTTTTAAAAGCACATTAAAATTATAGAAAAAGAATTGTAATGGTGTGTGCAATTTTTTAAGGTGCTATCAAATTTTTTTGTTTTGTAAAATTTTACCACAGCTATTACGAGAAAGCTAAATAAAAGAACAAGAATTAAAAATATTAAAGTATAAGCTCTACATTCTAATTCCATATTTTACCTCTACATTCTAATTCCATATTTTATCTCTACATTCTAATTCCATATTTTATCTCTACATTCTAATTCCATATTTTATCTCTACATTCTAATTCCATATTTTATCTCTACATTCTAATTCCATATTTTACCTCTACATTCTAATTCCATATTTTATCTCTACATTCTAATTCCATATTTTACCTCTACATTCTAATTCCATATTTTATCTCTACATTCTAATTCCATATTTTACCTCTACATTCTAATTCCATATTTTATCTCTACATTCTAATTCCATATTTTACCTCTACATTCTAATTCCATATTTTATCTCTACATTCTAATTCCATATTTTACCTCTACATTCTAATTCCATATTTTACCTCTACATTCTAATTCCATATTTTATCTCTACATTCTAATTCCATATTGTATTTTGGCCTTTTTTGGTGCAATGCAGATAGTCGACCATAATTGGAGAAAATAGTCACAAAAAATTCGGAGATACGAAAAAATTGGAGTAATCCTGGCAGACTCATGGCCGTGTCACATAGATCAGAACGTTACAAGTTAAAATGTGGCAACAGATGTGTCGGTAGAAAATCGACAACAGACTTCATCTGGCAAAAATCTACAGTTGTTGGGGGCTGACTTCTGACTCTTTTCATTATGAACAAAGTACGCTAGTTAATTATATATTTTTAAAATCTTTACAAATGTAAGCTTATACAAAGAATTTACAAGAACAAATCTAGATATTAATAAAACTAACATTAGTAATACAGTTCTTACCATTCCCTTCTATAGTGCTATCAATAAAAAACAAATCATTTCTATGTAACTCTTGCTATGTAGTCTATTGAAAATATCAAAAAGTGTATTCTAGTGAAAATATCAAAAAATGTACTCACCCCTGAATGCATCCCTTGCACTTAAAAGGCTGCCAGGGTCCGTGCGCGGAGACACGGTGGTTGTAGAACGCGCTGTAGTTGTCGAATGAAGATGAGCACTTGTCGCACTTATTCACGCGTTGCTTGTTGTGCTGACGTAAGTGCCTGGAAGAAGTGCAGCGACTGAAAATGCTGTACCACAATAGACTAAACATACTTTTGTTAAAAAAATGTGCCCAAGGATAAATTTAGTGCTACATTTAGACTGTACCAGGTAAATTAGGCTGTTCTTACCTGATAAAAAACAGGCTGTTCTTACCTGATAGCTATTTGAGCTTGTGTAGTCATCATCTTTTTGCTATACCAGCATCTAGGGCCAGTTATATCGAAACTCTCCCGGTATACTCTCAGACTCAATTACTACTACTCTCGTTGTTCTTACCTGATAGCTATTTGAGCTTGTGTAGTCATCATCTTTTTGCTATACCAGCATCTAGAGCCAGTTATATCGAAATTCTCCCGGTATACTCTCAGACTCAATTACTACTACTCTCGCTGTTCTTACCTGATAGCTATTTGAGCTTGTGTAGTCATCATCTTTTTGCTATACCAGCATCTAGAGCCAGTTATATCGAAACTCTTCCGGTATACTCTCAGACTCAATTACTACTAATCTCACTGTTCTTACCTGATAGCTATTTGAGCTTGTATAGTCATTTTCTTTTTGCTATACCGGCATCTAGAGCCAGTTATATCGAAACTCTCCCGATATACTCTCAGACTTAATTACTACTACTCTTGCTGTTCTTACCTGATAGCTATTTGAGCTTGTAGTAATCTTCTTTTTGCTATACAGGCATCTAGTGCCAGTTATATTGAAACTCTCCCGGTATACTCTCAGACTCAATTACTACTACTCTCGCTGTTCTTACTTGATAGCTATTTGAGTTCGTATAGTTATTTCCTTTTTGCTATACCGGCATTTAGAGCCAGTTATATTGACACTCTCCCGGTATACTCTCAGACTCAATTACTACTATTCTCGCTGTTTTTACCTGATAGCTATTTGAGCTTGTAGTCATCTTCTTTTTGCTATATCGGCATCTAGAGCCAGTTATTTCGAAACTCTCCTGGTATACTCTCAGATTCAATTACTACTACTCTCACTGTTCTTATCTAATAGCTATTTGCACTTGTGTAGTTACCTATACTCATCTAAAATTATATTATAGCCTATACTCATATAAAATTATATTATAGCTTATACTCATCTAAAATTATATTATAGCCTATACTCATCTAAAATTATATTATAGCCTATACTCATCTAAAATTATATTATAGCTTATACTCATCTAAAATTATATTATAGCCTATACTCATCTAAAATTATAGCCAATACTCATCTAAAATTATAGCCTATACTCATCTAAAATCCCTGTCAAAATATGGAAATTGTATACAGTTAGAAAGAACATCTCAGCAGCAATAGTTGATATTTATTAAACTCCGTATAATCAAGAGAAAAGTGCGGCAACAGCAGAGCAAGTACAACTACCATGGGAGGAGCGTGCCACGCTTGCGTGGATGTGCATTAATCGATGAAACAATACACGGAACTGTTTTGATCTGAATATAGCCATAGTAAGCTATGTAAAAGTAGCTTACTTTTTCCCTACAAATTGGTGCTTGAAATGACATAACCAATTTCAGATTTATATAGAAAACTTTTCTGATATGAAGTTACTTATACTTTCATACTTCACGAGATAGGCATGAAGTTTGGAGGTTTCATTTAAAATTACATACATTTGTTAACATTCAGTTTGTGCATTCAGCTGAATGTTATCATATACTAAAGTGTGTTTACTTTATTACCATAAATTAATTATATTGAAATATTCATAAATATCTAATGTATTTGTCAAATATTCAAGCTATATGTAACTGCTCATAAGGCATATAAGGCTGTCCATTACAGATTTAATTATCAAAGTACTTACCGATTGAGCTGTGATTGAGACACGTAGGACGAGACGCACAGCGGACAGCGGTAGCATCGGATGTTGTCGTGTGAACGCTCATGTACCAAGAGGTCGTTACGTGAGTAATACGCCTTGGGGCAGCCCAGCCGTGAACACTTGAACCGCTTACCCAACTCATGGTACTTCATGTGCGCCCTACAAGCAGTAATAAAGTTTTTTAAAACCATATTTGAACAGTAGCTGTAAGGGTAACCACAAAACTGTACAGTTGTTTGGGAATATATGTTTACAGGTATAAAATTAAATTCGTTCCAGTTTCAGTTTTTAAAGTTCAAACTTTAAATTTTTTCCAAAATGATTACCATTTTTTCACTCTCATATTACAAAATATCATTCAATTATTCAACATCATCTTTAAAAAAATTGCCAAAAAAAAAACCAAAAAGGTTTAGAATGGATGTATGTTTTTCCATTTAATAAATGAGTTGACGATTATGTACTTAATCCTCAAACGGATAATTAAATTTAGTCAATACATTAAAAAAATAATATACTTGCCCACTTTTTAAAACCTGATGTCTTTCAAAATAACATTTTGCTATAACAATGAAAGTTTTAACCTACAGAATATTTAAATATATTCAAAATATAATCTTTGATTACTTAGTTTTGCCATTAACCAATAGACATTTAACACAAACATAGAGCGTTACATGTATTTACACAAACATAGAGCGTTACATGTATTCTACATTATGGTACGGTTTTCTTGTGCACCTGTCTATATACAAATAACACATTGCTTAGGTCTTAAACTGAATACCGAAGAAATTGCATACAAAAGCAGATTTATAAAATAAAATCTAGATATAACGCAGATGTAATTTTTTTGATGGCATAAACAATAATTGCAAGTACACCAACCTATATGAGAGCCTGTTGCGGCACACAACGCGACAGCGTTGACATGGAAACCATGTGCCCTCATCTGCATGCCGCACGGCATGCTGACGTAGTTCAAAAGCGCGGCGAAATGATGCACCACATGCGTCGCACACAAAAGCACGAGACGCATGTGCGTAGCCGTGATGCCGCAGGGATTCCTGCAAGTAGAGTTTAATGTTCATAAAATATATGGTAATAAATTTTTATTATACTTAAGACTGCTTTTAGAACTGAGTTAATTTTAAATTTTAGCTTTTAAGAATGAAATGTTAAAATGAGAAAGCTAAAAGATCAGATGCAGTTATGCATATTATTCGATATATCTTGTCACAATGGATATTTTTTTATAATGACTATCTTTTTAATAACTAAAATTAATTTCACAATTAAATGAAACTACGTGATGTAGTATTATTTCTACTTTCTTTACCACGACTTAGGTTTCGTTGTATTACAACATCTTCAGGTGGAATATTTGCAAAGATCTTTGCTAATACTCCACCTGAAGACGTTGTAATACAACGAAACCTAGGTCGTGGTAAAGAAATTAAAGAAAGTAGAAATAATACTACATCACGTAGTTTCATTTAATTGTGAATAATGAATTTCTACAAAAATAACGCCAAATATATTCAATAAAATTAATTTACTAGATAACTATATCATCGGAAAGAAACAATTACAGATACAAACACAAATAACACACAAATTCAAACTCAATTGTCAACTAGATAACCATTGCAACAATGACAATAATGCCAACACTTTTTTACAAAATATTACAGAACTACTATTTGTTGTCCAAATGTCGCCAAGGTCTACTTTACAACTACACATAATTGTACATGAAATAATGTATATTTTAGGCCATCAATCACAGTTTAAAGCACTGATAGAGTTTAAAGGACAGTTTACTCCTAATTTCGTAAAATCAATGACGGTTAACTTCGTTGACGGTTTAAACTCTAGATTATTTTTACTGGTGGAATTGGGTAAATTAAACTCCTCTTTATAGATTAATCATGACAATATTTGCCGCCTGACCATCAGCTGTTTATCAAACTAGCATTCAGCAATCTTATTATTTCAGTTGCTGTTAATAAAATACCTTACTATTAATGGAGTTATATTAACAGTTACTCAAATCAAAACGGGAAATGCGAGTTGAAATTCCGATGAAGAAATTGCATTAATTGAATGGTGTTAACTTGTTACATTGTTAGAGCGCAGTTTTTCAATGCTTGTTACATTGTTAGAGCGCAGTTTTCCAATGCTTGTTACATTGTTAGAGAGCAGTTTTCCAATGCTTGTTACATTGTTAGAGCGCAGTTTTCCAATGCTTGTTTCATTGTTAGAGTGCAATTTTCCAATGCTCGTTACATTGTTAGAGCGCAGTTTTCGAATGCTTCTTACATTGTTATAGTGCAGTTTTCCAATGCTTGTTACATTGTTAGAGCGCAGTTTTCCAATGTTTGTTACATTGTTAGAGCGCAGTTTTCCAATGCTTGTTACATTGTTAGAGCGCAGTTTTCCAATGCTTGTTACATTGTTAGAGCGCAGTTTTCCAATGCTTGTTACATTGTTAGAGCGCAGTTTTCCAATACTTGTTACATTGTTAGAGCGCAGTTTTCCAATGCTTGTTATATTGTTAGAGCGCAGTTTTCCAATACTTGTACATTGTTAGAGCATAGATTAATTGTTTTAACTTTGGGAATGATGAAAACCAACTGCTTTAAAATTTCTTTTTAAATCACACTAAAATTGAGCACTCTGTTTTGTAATCCCGACATTATAAAGTTAAAAACAGCCGTATACGTAAAGGAGAGACTTTCACTAACCAAATGATCACAGATTATCAACGATTTTGATATCCGTTCTCTATTTCAATATAATAATTAAGTTCTATATTCCAATATAATAATTAAGTTTGAGTGGATGAGTATGATTTTGTAGAAAGAAAAATTGGTTATGCTGGTAATTCAATGTGTTTTTTAAGTTCTTTTTTAAGATTCCGTTTACGACAAAGCAACGGTGAAATGTAATTATAATCCCTAAAATGTTGAAAATCGAAAATTTTTCCAAGTCAAAGGCCAAATAAAACAATTTTACTAATTATATCCATTTCATTTTACATTTATTCTTCAAAAGAAAAATTGTCCTGCAATCAAACTGAATGGTGAACACCACAGAGCAATATCACCAAAAACCTTGGAAGGCATACAGAAGACTGAGTTGGTGGAAACATATTTGGAGTAAACGTAAACTCCTCGACTTAGCATGCACTGGCCTATCAAATGAAAGCAAAATGGCATTGTACAAATATCCAACCAATTTGGACCTACGGAATTGAACTCTGAGGCACAGCTAGTGACAGTAACCTGGATCTCCTCGAAAGGTTCCAACTAAAAACTAGTTCATTATACCAAATTATATCAATAACAAATATTTTCACAAAATCTGAAGCTAATAACTGTTGAGTGAGAGATTTCCCAGCGAGGCATAAACTGCCAGACAAACCTAGCTAAACATATGAATGTTTTGCCTCCGAGTTATCAGGTTCTGGGAACATCCAATTCACAAGACTGAAAAGGAATAGATTGCTGTGATGCGCACAATATGGAAAAAAATTTATTATTTTTGTCTCATTTTTTTGAGTAGAATCTAAGACATTTTTTTAAACTTTCTAGAAATAAAGTTTACATAGTGAACATTTCTCCTTGACATGTGATTAGTTTCTGGCCTGCACATTGACAGTATTTCCATCACTTTTCCGCTCGTTTTGACACCATTGCACACATTCAGTACAATACAGACAGTATTCGCATCTCTTTTCGGCTCATTTTGACACCACAGGTGGCTTTTTTTTAGTCACACACATGATTACCATCGTTCATCATACATGACTGGTCAGTACCATTATCAGCTGACAATCAATTAGTCCATTATTTATTCTTCAAAAGATTATTACATCAATTTTATTTTTAAGTGTTTAATTTTATTTTCAGTTTAATATATAATTTCATATATTATCATGAACGATATTTATATAAATGAAGCTTATTTACCATTATAAATATTGCTCATTCATATAAACATTGTTGACATGTATCATTCATATAATAATGTAATTGATTACTTTTGTCACATATTTTCGGGAGGAATATAAAAAAAATTATTGCTAGACGAATTGACCAAAAAGTTTCATAAAATTCTGTGCAGTATTTTTAAAAAAAATATCCTTTATTTGCATACAAACAAACAAGCCAATAAATAACCTTAGTTTTTCCGACAAACTTGCAACCGGGCTCAAAGCACTTGAACGGGTTCACGTTAAGATGCATCCGATGATGTGAGAGTAAGTACATCCGATTCAGCAGCGTCTGGTCACACTCCTCGCAGCGATATGGCTTCTTTGCATCCAGATAAGACGTGAGGCGCGTGTTCACATAGTGTCCGGCCACATGGCTCTCAACTTCTGCCTTTGAGGAGAAAATCATTAAGCATATCTGGCAGGTAAGGTTTTTGGGCGCCAAATGCTTTCTGAGGTTTTTTGCACGGTTTGAGTTGTGCTCGGAATCTGGAAATTGAAGAATTTATATAAAAACTGGCAGAGACCCCGCTGAATGTTAAAATAAAACGCCCAAATCTAGGTATTGCAATCAATTTCGTCAGAAAATAAACGAAATTGCACTCTGTACTAATGTTGAGATGCAGGGTGATGTCCGCAAATCGATTGGAACGCGCTTGTTTGTTAATGGGCCAGTAACTAGAAAAAATAAAACACTTACAGAATCAAGTAAGTGCCTATCTGTCTATACGTCACAAACTATTTTCTCAAAAAGCGTGCGAAAAATGAACTAAGTTTTGACATACTTACACTTAACCCCTCAAATGCCTAGGCGCTAATTAGCATCTAGGTGCAGAATGTCTAAGCCTAGATTTCACACGCATTTCAGCCCTGGGGCAAATTGTATAAATTTATGTTGGACCTGATATTAGACACTCAGGCTTAATATCAGGTCCAATAGGTCCTTAATTCCAACTCCTAAGGGTAAGTTTAAGATTCAATAACACAAAAGCAAAATTTGAAAACAAAATTAGGGAAATTCCTAGTATATATTGTCCACATGGTAACGGGCTTCTACATTGGACGAAAACTATAAGTAGCAGATATATTAAATTAATTTCAATTACGATACGTAACGCTTATTTTCCGAGTACAACATGAACAGTACCACTTTTTTGCCAATTAGAATTTATTTATAGAAAAAAAAAACAGTTATATGGGAATAGAACTTGTCCCCTAAGGTTCTCATACTGTTGCACCCTGAGGTTTCCTAACCATCATATTGTATTATCATAAAATGTAGTAAACACTTACTATACAAATATACAAAATAAAAGACCAAATGGGCTCAGTCGTGTCTGACCCGTAGAATTTTACACGAAAACGTAAAATTTGAAAAATAAACGACAATCGAAGTATTTTTCTTGTAGTGTAATGGGCTAAGTAATAATGTGAGTACGACCAAGTAGAGTTGAGATATATAGCTTCGTCTCTTTTTGTCTTATTATTTACCATTTAGAAATTAATTTATAGTATGATATAAATATTATATATAATTTTTCAGTCATAAAATATTGATTTTTGTTATTAAAGCCAATATCGCTTGGGCGCTTTTTTAGTTCTCCTTGTTCAGTCTTTTCTGATTACAGTATCCTTCGTTTGTGGCCATATTTTCGTACTACATAGGTCGATATTTCTGAAAAACTATAATTTTTCAACGTTGCAGTCATAAAATTTTGATTGTTATTAAAGCCGATGTCACTTAAGGCCTTATTAGAACTACTTAAGTGCTTTCCCTGGTCACCTTGACCAGTGGCTTCATGCGTTCACATGGTAGACCCCATGCGAAATATAAATACTTCTATATTTTTGTAACGTTCGCACACGGCCGCTATGCTCTTACATTACTTCAATTGTTGAAATAACCTAACTAGCTAGAATATTAAAAGAGTAAGTTTTCTAAATTTAATTGGTAATTTCCTTATCGGTACATTATTGACAAAGTTATAGCTTCACAAAATTCAGAGTAATATCGTTGGACCGAAAATTATGACCTGGTTACTGAATTGCATTTATAGACGTTTTCACGTCAAAAAAAAATTTAAAATCAAACAATAAAAATATTTAAATTGACATATAATAATTACATCTAGAATTATTAAGCAATGATTCTCAGATTTTTTTCTTGTACATGTGCTGTGAGACTATCCTTCGTACCAAATTTCACGATTCAATATCAACGGGAGTACACTTAGTCAGAGTGTGTCAGTATCAACGTACATAATATTTTAAAGGCCGTATCTTATTTATTGCACTGAGTCAGAAAATCGACTTTTTAACAGAACTTTGAGGCTACAAACTTTAATATTTGGTATTAGTTTCACCTAACTATGCCTCAGAAAACTTAAAAGGTTAAACCTAATAGTGTGAACACCACTAGTTTACAGAACTAAATAGTATTTCTGAGGTATTCAAATACAATTGATATAAAAAAAAACATAGTTTTTGGACATCTAACTCTGACTACATGATACTGGCAACATGCAATTCAGAAACTTAAAAATACTTTAAATAAATCCCACCTGATAGCTTCTTCTCCCCTTCTGGTGTCCAATCGCCATCTTCTGCGCCATCGTCTTCACCGTTCTCCAGCAGTTCCGCTTTTAACTGAAATTCCTCAAGTGTCTCGATTGAAAGATCACCACGCTCGGATATCAGCTCACGTTTGATAGGTACTTGCTGAGAAAGTCTGTAAGGCTCATTCGCAGATTCCAGATGGTCTGTGACTTCATTATGCTCTGACGCTATGAATATAAATTAGATATAATACCTAGCATAAAAACATATCAACATATAAAAGCAATGAAGATTTTAATAGACTAGCGTGACCCATGCGAAGTCTTCGCATTATTTATTCCATTATGAAGCTCAGATGACAGATCAAACAAATATTTTACTAAAATTGACATATAGAGGCGCAAGTATGAAAAGAATTGAGCTAAAGCGCCACTTTACTTATACGTGAGTGGATTTGAAATTAAACAATTTTACCGACCGTCAATCATATTGACGTTGAGCCGTTAGATGGCAGCATTGCTGTTTTGTGTATATAATTTTAATAATTAATTAATTTGCAAAAACAATAGCAATAATAAATTTTTTAGTTGTGGATGCCGGTAGAGCAAGCAATTATCCATAAAATGATATATAATTTATGTGGATTAGTTGTGAGGTTTTTTCTAAAAAGGGAGAGTAACATCTTAACCTTAGCGTATTAATATATATATGATTGGTAGAAGAATATTTAGTTGTGACCATTGGCAGTTATTTCGGTGAGTTTTACTATACTTTGACAAGATAATGTCAAATTTAGAAAACAATACCAATTAGGAGGATATAATTTTAAATATTACGTAATGCGCTATTTGATTACCAGCTAACGTTCAGCTTGTGAGCGAAGTTACTTACAGTAATCACCAATGCCAATTGACCAATCTGGTGAGCAGAACGAACTCCGTGCATTACCTTAATCAAGTTTGAAAGAAGTGTCAATTCTGAACAGCAATTTTACAGCCGATGTTTAACAATGCCTTTACCAGCCACTTCACATTGCAAGAGGTAACTTTATCTACGCATTAGTGCATTTTACGAATACGGGTATCAGAAATATTGTTATGGTTTTCTTTTTTTAAGTAACTTCTACTGATCGTCTTTTTTTTTATTTTGACGTTTAACAGTTTCCGAAATAAGGAGGATATGTTTTTGTGGACGTTTCCAGGAATATCTGTAAAACTATATTACATACTAAGCTGAAAAAAAATTAATCCTAAGAATCCATAGGATATATGAAATTAAAAAAATATTTGAACACAATCACAAAATACAATCAATATTGTTTTCTTTTACGTGTAGCCATTGTCTAAATTAATTAAAACAAAACGTGTCAAAAACGAGTGGAAACCGTACCATGAGGATGTCGTACGCATTTAGGTATTTATCAACATTTCTCGGTACATAATATTCTTATTGAATTATTTACAAAATTTTAATTTTTTAGAAAGAAAATATATTTCCTACTATATCTTTCACAGGCCACATTTTTAAAAAAACAATTTTTTGTGATATAACTACAAATTAAAGATTTTAGGATTTTTTCCTTTATTTGTGCTGTGAAACCTTGCTTTCTGCCAAAAAAGGAAGTTTCTGGAAGTTTTGATTTATTTTCGATTGTCAAAATATGCGGCATAAATCATATCGTATTATATTTTTAGGGTTCTTCTTGATTGCGTTAATTGAGAAGCTTGGTTTTTTTACCCAAGGGTCCGTAAAACGTAAGTATTTGATATTAATTTCAACTTGATACCTACATGTGTTCCTAAGAAAAAGGACGCAGACCGTTCCAAACCGAAAGACAGACAATGAAGTAATCATACAAGGGTTCCTTCTTTCCTTTTAACTTACAAAACCATGAAAATAGATTATTACCAGATATTGATATTCATTCTGTATTGTTGTAATAATTTTTTTTTTACTTTTGTCGAATACGTGGCTTTTTCCATCACAATTTTGGGCCTGCAAATTGCATGGATTAGTATGTTACATCTATGTATGTAGGATACAATGGCACATAATCTGTACATTGTCTCATCTTGTTTGTTCAGTGTTCTGTAGAAATAGCAGTTATTTACTTATTTATTTATTTATGTACTTTAATGTATCTATCTAATTGATACTATGGTGGACTTATTGCTACAAGAGCAATCTCTTACAGCCAACCGGAACACTTGTCCAACCACGCTCGAGGAGCGGTTGGGGAATTGAACCCGGGTCACTGCGGTGCGCCGCTAATCATTTGTCTGCTTAATAATTGAAATTAAACTTTAAGGTGTCTTTCTTTTTCTCTAAGAGTGGTATTTTTCTTCATGTAACATCTGAACCCAACATTATATGAACTTCTGAGGGTAATAATATACTAATTCCCACAATGCTTTAATATTAAATATAAAATTATATTAATGATTATAAAAAAAAAGAGGAAAACGTTTTTTGAGGCTTTTACACTGATGATCTCCGTAACATTGTACTGGACGCCTTTACCTTTACTTCATGATTTCAATTTAACCGTTTGAGTGCCGACGAGTGCCATAGCGCTCGTGCGCGTGCTTACTAAATTTGCCACGAGCGTGATGACAATCGCGAAATCAGTTGCTGTTTAGCGTGCGGTAGGCGAGGTCGCTCACACGCATCGCTAATTTTTTATCTTTATACATGTTACATAAAGTTCAAATTATAATATTACTAGTAATTACAATATAAAAAGGATCCAGGAAAAGAAAATTTTTAACCTATAATGTCGGAATACGAAAATAATTTGAGTGAAAATAATCATTTTTCAAGTTGTGAAGAAAGTGATAGTGGGAGTGACATTGTGGTGCGCTCACAATTTGGCGTAATGCAAATTTGGAGTGATAATAGTGACGACAACAATTATTTTTCTATGGAGGATAACTGCGAAAATACGATGTGACCTTGATTTCAGTTTTTGTTATAATTTTTGTTCACAATATATATTTCCATAATTTTCTTTGTATTTTACTATCCTTGTACAAGTTCTTATTAAGAAGACACCGAAAAAATGATTAAAACTGACAGAGACAGTTTTTTTCAAGATAAGGCTAAATGACATCAAAATCAAAAGATTTCTTTGGCATTTTTAAGTATATATGAGTAAAAAACCATGGCACTCAAACGGTTAATATCTGCTTCTCCTGACTTGTATAACAGTTTTTCCACAAAGTAAAACTTGTATCAAGTCGATTAACAAATTTTTTTAAATGCTTTTCACGCCTGTGAACTTACATACTGTCACCTATAACCCAACCTTATCACTAAGATACTTTACCAAAGAAACTGTTCCGGAATATTGAAAATACACATTACCTGGCACATCATTATCCTTGTCGCTCTGCAGCGAAGACTTTTGTATGTCATCAAGGGAGTATGTGTTGGCTGTGTCACAGAGCAACCGATTAGCACGGCAGACGCTGTCTCGCAGTTCGTAGCTCATCTCGACCATGTAGCGGCACTTGTGACATATTTTCTGGGGTAGCTTATCGTCTTTGATTATCTGGAAAAAAGTAAAGTTTTTGAAAGTGCCAATTCATTATTTATTTTTTTTATTGTTACGCCATGGCGATCTGTTTATGAAACAGTAAGCCATTTATCTGTTTGACAATTAGGGTCTGTTTTGGCTTTGATATAAAAATGGAGAACCATTTAAGGAGTGTCTCTCATTTGCTGCTGGCAAATCATTTTAAAAGGGTAGGAACACTGTTCCTCTTCATCCTTATGTGTGTAAGCCTCCTAATATTTCTCCCTCCTATATTATGTAATAATCTCCTTTAGTTTCCTTTAATCTCCTTTCTTCCCTAGTGCTGTGTTGTGTATATATTTACTTAATGGATAAATGAGATTTAAATAGGTTCTTACCTCAGATACTACATTAAGAAAATAGTTTACAAGACTCAAAGTAAATAAGTTCAAGATGGAAATATATAAAATAATTTTTTTAATAAGCCGACATAAATTTATAAAGACGTCACTCAAGAGAATGTCCTTGGTATTTAACGTCACGCTGTTTTTTGAAAATGTTCTAGACTTATATCTTTATTTCTTATCCTCCGATTCAAAATCTTTTCACGTAAGTATCAATTCTATGCACTTCAGTTTACACGGTAAGCAGATAACTAAGTGTGAATTCAAAAAAGCATAAATAATTCTGTTTGTCTATAAAATTTCTATATAAAATCAGAAATCGTATGAAAGTATTATCAAAGTATAACCAAGTAGTATGAAAGTATAATCATAAATTACGCACTTTCATATTTTCAAAAAAGTTTATCGCTGGTTCGTATTTGCTTTGTAACATAACTTTATCTCATGAGTTATAATGGAGCTCAATATGTATATGTATGTAAATCCTTTAAACAATAGAAAGTAAGTTTTTTCACAACAGTTTATATCACTTTATAATCCTTTATAAACATTTGGATTGTACTACTTTATAGACATTTGGATGTCAATCTAGCAATCCAGTAGTCTGACATTCTACGAACCAACACTTAAGTGACAATGTCATGGGACTATGTGGAAACTTTTACGTCACTATAGGGAAACTTTCTTAACGTTATATGTCATGTTCAAGGTGGTAAATGGAAACATTCATGTCGCTATATGGAAACTTCCCTGTCTCTATATGAATACCTTCATGTCTGTATATGGAAACTTTCCTTTTCGCTATATGGGAAGTTTCATATTGTTCTAAGGAAACTTTTCTGTCGCTATATGGATAATTTATTGTTGGTAATTGGAAACTTTCATATTGTACTATGTATATTAGTAAGCAGAACATTTGCTGTCATAATATTCACTTCAGTTTAATGCGAACAGATATAAGATCGTCTATTTATCAAAAGTTCAATTAGAAATTACCACCTTATTGTCGAATATTTTGCTTTAAGTGATAAAATATTGGCCATAATTATGAATATCACTCCAGTTGCATCATGTATTAATAGGAAACACAAATATTATCAAGCAAAACATTTGCTGTCATAATATTCACTTCAGTTTAATGCGAACAGATATAAGATCGTCTATTTATCAAAAGTTCAATTAGAAATTACCACCTTATTGACAAATATTTTGCTTTAAGTGACAAAATATTGGCTATAATTGTGAATATCACTCCAGTTGCATCATATATTAATAGGAAACACAAATATTATCAAGCAAAACATTTGCTGTCATAATATTCACTTCAGTTCAATGCGAACAGATATAAGATCGTCTATTTATCAAAAGTTCAATTAGAAATGATCACCTTATTAAGTGTCGAATATTTTGCTTTAAGTGACAAAATATTGGCTATAATTGTGAATATCACTCCAGTTGCATCATGTATTAATAGGAAACACAAATAATAGCAAGCAGAACATTTGCTGTCATAATATTCACTTCAGTTTAATGCGAACAGATATAAGATCGTCTATCTACCAAAAGTTCAATTAGAAATGACCACCTTATTAAGTGTCGAATATTTTGCTTTAAGTGACAAAATATTGGCTATAATTGTGAATATCACTCCAGTTGCATCATGTATTAATAGGAAACACAAATAATAGCAAGCAGAACATTTGCTGTCATAATATTCACTTCAGTTTAATGCGAACAGATATAAGATCGTCTATCTACCAAAAGTTCAATTAGAAATGACCACCTTATTAAGTGTCGAATATTTTGCTTTAAGTGACAAAATATTGGCTGTAATTGTGAATATCACTCCAGTTGCATCATGTATTAATAGGAAACACAAATAATAGCAAGCAGAACATTTGCTGTCATAATATTCACTTCAGTTTAATGCGAACAGATATAATATCGTCTTTCTACCAAAAGTTCAATTAGAAATTACCACCTTATTAAGTGTCGAATATTTTGCTTTAAGTGACAAAATATTGGCTGTAATTGTGAATATCACTCCAGTTGCATCATGTATTAATAGGAAACACAAATAATAGCAAGCAGAACATTTGCTGTCATAATATTCACTTCAGTTTAATGCGAACAGATATAAGATCATCTGTCTACCAAAAGCTCAATTAGAAATTACCACCTTATTAAGTGTCGAATATTTTGCTTTAAGTGACAAAATATTGGCTGTAATTGTGAATATCACTCCAGTTGCATCATGTATTAATAGGAAACACAAATAATAGCAAGCAGAACATTTGCTGTCATAATATTCACTTCAGTTTAATGCGAACAGATATAAGATCGTCTATCTACCAAAAGTTCAATTAGAAATGACCACCTTATTAAGTGTCGAATATTTTGCTTTAAGTGACAAAATATTGGCTATAATTGTGAATATCACTCCAGTTGCATCATGTATTAATAGGAAACACAAATAATAGCAAGCAGAACATTTGCTGTCATAATATTCACTTCAGTTTAATGCGAACAGATATAATATCGTCTTTCTACCAAAAGTTCAATTAGAAATTACCACCTTATTAAGTGTCGAATATTTTGCTTTAAGTGACAAAATATTGGCTGTAATTGTGAATATCACTCCAGTTGCATCATGTATTAATAGGAAACACAAATAATAGCAAGCAGAACATTTGCTGTCATAATATTCACTTCAGTTTAATGCGAACAGATATAAGATCATCTGTCTACCAAAAGCTCAATTAGAAATTACCACCTTATTAAGTGTCGAATATTTTGCTTTAAGTGACAAAATATTGGCTGTAATTGTGAATATCACTCCAGTTGCATCATGTATTAATAGGAAACACAAATAATAGCAAGCAGAACATTTGCTGTCATAATATTCACTTCAGTTTAATGCGAACAGATATAATATCGTCTTTCTACCAAAAGTTCAATTAGAAATTACCACCTTATTAAGTGTCGAATATTTTGCTTTAAGTGACAAAATATTGGCTGTAATTGTGAATATCACTCCAGTTGCATCATGTATTAATAGGAAACACAAATAATAGCAAGCAGAACATTTGCTGTCATAATATTCACTTCAGTTTAATGCGAACAGATATAAGATCATCTGTCTACCAAAAGCTCAATTAGAAATTACCACCTTATTAAGTGTCGAATATTTTGCTTTAAGTGACAAAATATTGGCTGTAATTGTGAATATCACTCCAGTTGCATCATGTATTAATAGGAAACACAAATAATAGCAAGCAGAACATTTGCTGTCATAATATTCACTTCAGTTTAATGCGAACAGATATAAGATCGTCTATCTACCAAAAGTTCAATTAGAAATGACCACCTTATTAAGTGTCGAATATTTTGCTTTAAGTGACAAAATATTGGCTATAATTGTGAATATCACTCCAGTTGCATCATGTATTAATAGGAAACACAAATAATAGCAAGCAGAACATTTGCTGTCATAATATTCACTTCAGTTTAATGCGAACAGATATAATATCGTCTTTCTACCAAAAGTTCAATTAGAAATTACCACCTTATTAAGTGTCGAATATTTTGCTTTAAGTGACAAAATATTGGCTGTAATTGTGAATATCACTCCAGTTGCATCATGTATTAATAGGAAACACAAATAATAGCAAGCAGAACATTTGCTGTCATAATATTCACTTCAGTTTAATGCGAACAGATATAAGATCATCTGTCTACCAAAAGCTCAATTAGAAATTACCACCTTATTAAGTGTCGAATATTTTGCTTTAAGTGACAAAATATTGGCTGTAATTGTGAATATCACTCCAGTTGCATCATGTATTAATAGGAAACACAAATAATAGCAAGCAGAACATTTGCTGTCATAATATTCACTTCAGTTTAATGCGAACAGATATAAGATCATCTGTCTACCAAAATCTCAATTAGAAATTACCACCTTATTAAGTGTCGAATATTTTGCTTTAAGTGACAAAAAATTGGCTGTAATTGTGAATATCACTCCAGTTGCATCATGTATTAATAGGAAACACAAATAATAGCAAGCAAAACATTTGCTGTCATAATATTCACTTCAGTTTAATGCGAACAGATATAATATCGTCTTTCTACCAAAAGTTCAATTAGAAATTACCACCTTATTAAGTGTCGAATATTTTGCTTTAAGTGACAAAATATTGGCTGTAATTGTGAATATCACTCCAGTTGCATCATGTATTAATAGGAAACACAAATAATAGCAAGCAGAACATTTGCTGTCATAATATTCACTTCAGTTTAATGCGAACAGATATAAGATCATCTGTCTACCAAAAGCTCAATTAGAAATTACCACCTTATTAAGTGTCGAATATTTTGCTTTAAGTGACAAAAAATTGGCTGTAATTGTGAATATCACTCCAGTTGCATCATGTATTAATAGGAAACACAAATAATAGCAAGCAAAACATTTGCTGTCATAATATTCACTTCAGTTTAATGCGAACAGATATAATATCGTCTTTCTACCAAAAGTTCAATTAGAAATTACCACCTTATTAAGTGTCGAATATTTTGCTTTAAGTGACAAAATATTGGCTGTAATTGTGAATATCACTCCAGTTGCATCATGTATTAATAGGAAACACAAATAATAGCAAGCAGAACATTTGCTGTCATAATATTCACTTCAGTTTAATGCGAACAGATATAATATCGTCTTTCTACCAAAAGTTCAATTAGAAATTACCACCTTATTAAGTGTCGAATATTTTGCTTTAAGTGACAAAATATTGGCTGTAATTGTGAATATCACTCCAGTTGCATCATGTATTAATAGGAAACACAAATAATAGCAAGCAGAACATTTGCTGTCATAATATTCACTTCAGTTTAATGCGAACAGATATAAGATCGTCTATTTATCAAAAGTTCAATTAGAAATTACCACCTTATTGTCGAATATTTTGCTTTAAGTGATAAAATATTGGCCATAATTATGAATATCACTCCAGTTGCATCATGTATTAATAGGAAACACAAATATTATCAAGCAAAACATTTGCTGTCATAATATTCACTTCAGTTTAATGCGAACAGATATAAGATCGTCTATTTATCAAAAGTTCAATTAGAAATTACCACCTTATTGACGAATATTTTGCTTTAAGTGACAAAATATTGGCTATAATTGTGAATATCACTCCAGTTGCATCATGTATTAATAGGAAACACAAATATTATCAAGCAAAACATTTGCTGTCATAATATTCACTTCAGTTCAATGCGAACAGATATAAGATCGTCTATTTATCAAAAGTTCAATTAGAAATGATCACCTTATTAAGTGTCGAATATTTTGCTTTAAGTGACAAAATATTGGCTATAATTGTGAATATCACTCCAGTTGCATCATGTATTAATAGGAAACACAAATAATAGCAAGCACAACATTTGCTGTCATAATATTTACTTCAGTTTAATGCGAACAGATATAAGATCGTCTATCTACCAAAAGTTCAATTAGAAATGACCACCTTATTAAGTGTCGAATATTTTGCTTTAAGTGACAAAATATTGGCTATAATTGTGAATATCACTCCAGTTGCATCATGTATTAATAGGAAACACAAATAATAGCAAGCAGAACATTTGCTGTCATAATATTCACTTCAGTTTAATGCGAACAGATATAAGATCGTCTATCTACCAAAAGTTCAATTAGAAATGACCACCTTATTAAGTGTCGAATATTTTGCTTTAAGTGACAAAATATTGGCTGTAATTGTGAATATCACTCCAGTTGCATCATGTATTAATAGGAAACACAAATAATAGCAAGCAGAACATTTGCTGTCATAATATTCACTTCAGTTTAATGCGAACAGATATAATATCGTCTTTCTACCAAAAGTTCAATTAGAAATTACCACCTTATTAAGTGTCGAATATTTTGCTTTAAGTGACAAAATATTGGCTGTAATTGTGAATATCACTCCAGTTGCATCATGTATTAATAGGAAACACAAATAATAGCAAGCAGAACATTTGCTGTCATAATATTCACTTCAGTTTAATGCGAACAGATATAAGATCATCTGTCTACCAAAAGCTCAATTAGAAATTACCACCTTATTAAGTGTCGAATATTTTGCTTTAAGTGACAAAATATTGGCTGTAATTGTGAATATCACTCCAGTTGCATCATGTATTAATAGGAAACACAAATAATAGCAAGCAGAACATTTACTGTCATAATATTCACTTCAGTTTAATGCGAACAGATATAATATCGTCTTTCTACCAAAAGCTCAATTAGAAATTACCACCTTATTAAGTGTCGAATATTTTGCTTTAAGTGACAAAATATTGGCTGTAATTGTGAATATCACTCCAGTTGCATCATGTATTAATAGGAAACACAAATAATAGCAAGCAGAACATTTGCTGTCATAATATTCACTTCAGTTTAATGCGAACAGATATAAGATCATCTGTCTACCAAAAGCTCAATTAGAAATTACCACCTTATTAAGTGTCGAATATTTTGCTTTAAGTGACAAAATATTGGCTGTAATTGTGAATATCACTCCAGTTGCATCATGTATTAATAGGAAACACAAATAATAGCAAGCAGAACATTTACTGTCATAATATTCACTTCAGTTTAATGCGAACAGATATAATATCGTCTTTCTACCAAAAGCTCAATTAGAAATTACCACCTTATTAAGTGTCGAATATTTTGCTTTAAGTGACAAAATATTGGCTGTAATTGTGAATATCACTCCAGTTGCATCATGTATTAATAGGAAACACAAATAATAGCAAGCAGAACATTTGCTGTCATAATATTCACTTCAGTTTAATGCGAACAGATATAAGATCATCTGTCTACCAAAAGCTCAATTAGAAATTACCACCTTATTAAGTGTCGAATATTTTGCTTTAAGTGACAAAATATTGGCTGTAATTGTGAATATCACTCCAGTTGCATCATGTATTAATAGGAAACACAAATAATAGCAAGCAGAACATTTACTGTCATAATATTCACTTCAGTTTAATGCGAACAGATATAATATCGTCTTTCTATCAAAAGTTCAATTAGAAATTACCACCTTATTAAGTGTCGAATATTTTGCTTTAAGTGACAAAATATTGGCTGTAATTGTGAATATCACTCCAGTTGCATCATGTATTAATAGGAAACACAAATAATAGCAAGCAGAACATTTGCTGTCATAATATTCACTTCAGTTTAATGCGAACAGATATAAGATCATCTGTCTACCAAAAGCTCAATTAGAAATTACCACCTTATTAAGTGTCGAATATTTTGCTTTAAGTGACAAAAAATTGGCTGTAATTGTGAATATCACTCCAGTTGCATCATGTATTAATAGGAAACACAAATAATAGCAAGCAAAACATTTGCTGTCATAATATTCACTTCAGTTTAATGCGAACAGATATAATATCGTCTTTCTACCAAAAGTTCAATTAGAAATTACCACCTTATTAAGTGTCGAATATTTTGCTTTAAGTGACAAAATATTGGCTGTAATTGTGAATATCACTCCAGTTGCATCATGTATTAATAGGAAACACAAATAATAGCAAGCAGAACATTTGCTGTCATAATATTCACTTCAGTTTAATGCGAACAGATATAAGATCGTCTATTTATCAAAAGTTCAATTAGAAATTACCACCTTATTGTCGAATATTTTGCTTTAAGTGATAAAATATTGGCCATAATTATGAATATCACTCCAGTTGCATCATGTATTAATAGGAAACACAAATATTATCAAGCAAAACATTTGCTGTCATAATATTCACTTCAGTTTAATGCGAACAGATATAAGATCGTCTATTTATCAAAAGTTCAATTAGAAATTACCACCTTATTGACGAATATTTTGCTTTAAGTGACAAAATATTGGCTATAATTGTGAATATCACTCCAGTTGCATCATGTATTAATAGGAAACACAAATATTATCAAGCAAAACATTTGCTGTCATAATATTCACTTCAGTTCAATGCGAACAGATATAAGATCGTCTATTTATCAAAAGTTCAATTAGAAATGATCACCTTATTAAATGTCGAATATTTTGCTTTAAGTGACAAAATATTGGCTATAATTGTGAATATCACTCCAGTTGCATCATGTATTAATAGGAAACACAAATAATAGCAAGCAGAACATTTGCTGTCATAATATTCACTTCAGTTTAATGCGAACAGATATAAGATCGTCTATCTACCAAAAGTTCAATTAGAAATGACCACCTTATTAAGTGTCGAATATTTTGCTTTAAGTGACAAAATATTGGCTATAATTGTGAATATCACTCCAGTTGCATCATGTATTAATAGGAAACACAAATAATAGCAAGCAGAACATTTGCTGTCATAATATTCACTTCAGTTTAATGCGAACAGATATAAGATCGTCTATCTACCAAAAGTTCAATTAGAAATGACCACCTTATTAAGTGTCGAATATTTTGCTTTAAGTGACAAAATATTGGCTGTAATTGTGAATATCACTCCAGTTGCATCATGTATTAATAGGAAACACAAATAATAGCAAGCAGAACATTTGCTGTCATAATATTCACTTCAGTTTAATGCGAACAGATATAATATCGTCTTTCTACCAAAAGTTCAATTAGAAATTACCACCTTATTAAGTGTCGAATATTTTGCTTTAAGTGACAAAATATTGGCTGTAATTGTGAATATCACTCCAGTTGCATCATGTATTAATAGGAAACACAAATAATAGCAAGCAGAACATTTGCTGTCATAATATTCACTTCAGTTTAATGCGAACAGATATAAGATCATCTGTCTACCAAAAGCTCAATTAGAAATTACCACCTTATTAAGTGTCGAATATTTTGCTTTAAGTGACAAAATATTGGCTGTAATTGTGAATATCACTCCAGTTGCATCATGTATTAATAGGAAACACAAATAATAGCAAGCAGAACATTTACTGTCATAATATTCACTTCAGTTTAATGCGAACAGATATAATATCGTCTTTCTACCAAAAGCTCAATTAGAAATTACCACCTTATTAAGTGTCGAATATTTTGCTTTAAGTGACAAAAAATTGGCTGTAATTGTGAATATCACTCCAGTTGCATCATGTATTAATAGGAAACACAAATAATAGCAAGCAGAACATTTGCTGTCATAATATTCACTTCAGTTTAATGCGAACAGATATAATATCGTCTTTCTACCAAAAGTTCAATTAGAAATTACCACCTTATTAAGTGTCGAATATTTTGCTTTAAGTGACAAAATATTGGCTGTAATTGTGAATATCACTCCAGTTGCATCATGTATTAATAGGAAACACAAATAATAGCAAGCAGAACATTTGCTGTCATAATATTCACTTCAGTTTAATGCGAACAGATATAAGATCATCTGTCTACCAAAAGCTCAATTAGAAATTACCACCTTATTAAGTGTCGAATATTTTGCTTTAAGTGACAAAATATTGGCTGTAATTGTGAATATCACTCCAGTTGCATCATGTATTAATAGGAAACACAAATAATAGCAAGCAGAACATTTGCTGTCATAATATTCACTTCAGTTTAATGCGAACAGATATAATATCGTCTTTCTACCAAAAGTTCAATTAGAAATTATCACCTTATTAAGTGTCGAATATTTTGCTTTAAGTGACAAAATATTGGCTGTAATTGTGAATATCACTCCAGTTGCATCATGTATTAATAGGAAACACAAATAATAGCAAGCAGAACATTTGCTGTCATAATATTCACTTCAGTTTAATGCGAACAGATATAAGATCATCTGTCTACCAAAAGCTCAATTAGAAATTACCATCTTATTAAGTGTCGAATATTTTGCTTTAAGTGACAAAATATTGGCTGTAATTGTGAATATCACTCCAGTTGCATCATGTATTAATAGGAAACACAAATAATAGCAAGCAGAACATTTGCTGTCATAATATTCACTTCAGTTTAATGCGAACAGATATAAGATCATCTGTCTACCAAAAGCTCAATTAGAAATGACCACCTTATTAAGTGTCGAATATTTTGCTTTAAGAGACAAAATATTGGCTGTAATTGTGAATATCACTCCAGTTGCATCATGTATTAATAGGAAACACAAATAATAGCAAGCAGAACATTTGCTGTCATAATATTCACTTCAGTTTAATGCGAACAGATATAAGATCATCTGTCTACCAAAAGTTCAATTAGAAATGACCACCTTATTAAGTGTCGAATATTTTGCTTTAAGAGACAAAATATTGGCTGTAATTGTGAATATCACTCCAGTTGCATCATGTATTAATAGGAAACACAAATAATAGCAAGCAGAACATTTGCTGTCATAATATTCACTTCAGTTTAATGCGAACAGATATAATATCGTCTTTCTACCAAAAGTTCAATTAGAAATTACCACCTTATTAAGTGTCGAATATTTTGCTTTAAGTGACAAAATATTGGCTGTAATTGTGAATATCACTCCAGTTGCATCATGTATTAATAGGAAACACAAATAATAGCAAGCAGAACATTTGCTGTCATAATATTCACTTCAGTTTAATGCGAACAGATATAAGATCATCTGTCTACCAAAAGCTCAATTAGAAATTACCACCTTATTAAGTGTCGAATATTTTGCTTTAAGTGACAAAATATTGGCTGTAATTGTGAATATCACTCCAGTTGCATCATGTATTAATAGGAAACACAAATAATAGCAAGCAGAACATTTGCTGTCATAATATTCACTTCAGTTTAATGCGAACAGATATAAGATCGTCTGTCTACCAAAAGCTCAATTAGAAATTACCACCTTATTAAGTGTCGAATATTTTGCTTTAAGTGACAAAATATTGGCTGTAATTGTGAATATCACTCCAGTTGCATCATGTATTAATAGGAAACACAAATAATAGCAAGCAGAACATTTGCTGTCATAATATTCACTTCAGTTTAATGCGAACAGATATAAGATCATCTGTCTACCAAAAGCTCAATTAGAAATTACCACCTTATTAAGTGTCGAATATTTTGCTTTAAGTGACAAAATATTGGCTGTAATTGTGAATATCACTCCAGTTGCATCATGTATTAATAGGAAACACAAATAATAGCAAGTAGAACATTTGCTGTCATAATATTCACTTCAGTTTAATGCGAACAGATATAAGATCATCTGTCTACCAAAAGCTCAATTAGAAATTACCACCTTATTAAGTGTCGAATATTTTGCTTTAAGTGACAAAATATTGGCTGTAACTGTGAATATCACTCCAGTTGCATCATGTATTAATAGGAAACACAAATAATAGCAAGCAGAACATTTGCTGTCGTAATATTCACTTCAGTTTAATGCGAACAGATATAAGATCATCTGTCTACCAAAAGCTCAATTAGAAATTACCACCTTATTAAGTGTCGAATATTTTGCTTTAAGTGACAAAATATTGGCTGTAATTGTGAATATCACTCCAGTTGCATCATGTATTAATAGGAAACACAAATAATAGCAAGCAGAACATTTGCTGTCATAATATTCACTTCAGTTTAATGCAAACAGATATAAGATCATCTGTCTACCAAAAGCTCAATTAGAAATTACCACCTTATTAAGTGTCGAATATTTTGCTTCAAGTGACAAAATATTGGCTGTAATTGTGAATATCACTCCAGTTGCATCATGTATTAATAGGAAACACAAATAATAGCAAGCAGAACATTTGCTGTCATAATATTCACTTCAGTTTAATGCGAACAGATATAAGATCATCTGTCTACCAAAAGCTCAATTAGAAATTACCACCTTATTAAGTGTCGAATATTTTGCTTTAAGTGACAAAATATTGGCTGTAATTGTGAATATCACTCCAGTTGCATCATGTATTAATAGGAAACACAAATAATAGCAAGCAGAACATTTGCTGTCATAATATTCACTTCAGTTTAATGCGAACAGATATAAGATCATCTGTCTACCAAAAGCTCAATTAGAAATTACCACCTTATTAAGTGTCGAATATTTTGCTTTAAGTGACAAAATATTGGCTGTAATTGTGAATATCACTCCAGTTGCATCATGTATTAATAGGAAACACAAATAATAGCAAGCAGAACATTTGCTGTCATAATATTCACTTCAGTTTAATGCGAACAGATATAAGATCATCTGTCTACCAAAAGCTCAATTAGAAATTACCACCTTATTAAGTGTCGAATATTTTGCTTTAAGTGACAAAATATTGGCTGTAATTGTGAATATCACTCCAGTTGCATCATGTATTAATAGGAAACACAAATAATAGCAAGCAGAACATTTGCTGTCATAATATTCACTTCAGTTTAATGCGAACAGATATAATATCGTCTTTCTACCAAAAGTTCAATTAGAAATTACCACCTTATTAAGTGTCGAATATTTTGCTTTAAGTGACAAAATATTGGCTGTAATTGTGAATATCACTCCAGTTGCATCATGTATTAATAGGAAACACAAATAATAGCAAGCAGAACATTTGCTGTCATAATATTCACTTCAGTTTAATGCGAACAGATATAAGATCGTCTATTTATCAAAAGTTCAATTAGAAATGACCACCTTATTAAGTGGCGAATATTTTATTGTGACAAAATATTGGCTATAATTGTGAATATCACTCCAGTTGCATCATGTATTAATAGGAAACACAAATAATAGCAAGCAGAACATTTGCTGTCATAATATTCACTTCAGTTTAATGCGAACAGATATAAGATCGTCTATTTATCAAAAGTTCAATTAGAAATGACCACCTTATTAAGTGGCGAATATTTTATTGTGACAAAATGTTGGCTATAATTGTGAATATCACTCCAGTTGCATCATATATTAATAGGAAACACAAATAATAGCAAGCAGAACATTTGCTGTCATAATATTCACTTCAGTTTAATGCGAACAGATATAAGATCGTCTATCTACCAAAAGTTCAATTAGAAATGACCACCTTATTAAGTGTCGAATATTTTGCTTTAAGTGACAAAATATTGGCTGTAATTGTGAATATCACTCCAGTTGCATCATGTATTAATAGGAAACACAAATAATAGCAAGCAGAACATTTGCTGTCATAATATTCACTTCAGTTTAATGCGAACAGATATAAGATCGTCTATTTATCAAAAGTTCAATTAGAAATGACCACCTTATTAAGTGGCGAATATTTTATTGTGACAAAATATTGGCTATAATTGTGAATATCACTCCAGTTGCATCATGTATTAATAAGAAACACAAATAATAGCAAACAGAACATTTGCTGTCATAATATTCACTTCAGTTTAATGCGAACAGATATAAGATCGTCTATCTGCCAAAAGTTCAATTAGAAATGACCACCTTATTAAGTGTCGAATATTTTGCTTTAAGTGACAAAATATTGGCTGTAATTGTGAATATCACTCCAGTTGCATCATGTATTAATAGGAAACACAAATAATAGCAAGCAGAACATTTGCTGTCATAATATTCACTTCAGTTTAATGCGAACAGATATAAGATCGTCTATTTATCAAAAGTTCAATTAGAAATGACCACCTTATTAAGTGGCGAATATTTTATTGTGACAAAATGTTGGCTATAATTGTGAATATCACTCCAGTTGCATCATATATTAATAGGAAACACAAATAATAGCAAGCAGAACATTTGCTGTCATAATATTCACTTCAGTTTAATGCGAACAGATATAAGATCGTCTATCTACCAAAAGTTCAATTAGAAATGACCACCTTATTAAGTGTCGAATATTTTGCTTTAAGTGACAAAATATTGGCTGTAATTGTGAATATCACTCCAGTTGCATCATGTATTAATAGGAAACACAAATAATAGCAAGCAGAACATTTGCTGTCATAATATTCACTTCAGTTTAATGCGAACAGATATAAGATCGTCTATTTATCAAAAGTTCAATTAGAAATGACCACCTTATTAAGTGGCGAATATTTTATTGTGACAAAATATTGGCTGTAATTGTGAATATCACTCCAGTTGCATCATGTATTAATAGGAAACACAAATAATAGCAAGCAGAACATTTGCTGTCATAATATTCACTTCAGTTTAATGCGAACAGATATAAGATCGTCTATTTATCAAAAGTTCAATTAGAAATGACCACCTTATTAAGTGGCGAATATTTTATTGTGACAAAATATTGGCTGTAATTGTGAATATCACTTCAGTTGCATCATGTATTAATAGGAAACACAAATAATAGCAAGCAGAACATTTGCTGTCATAATATTCACTTCAGTTTAATGCGAACAGATATAAGATCGTCTATTTATCAAAAGTTCAATTAGAAATGACCACCTTATTAAGTGGCGAATATTTTATTGTGACAAAATGTTGGCTATAATTGTGAATATCACTCCAGTTGCATCATATATTAATAGGAAACACAAATAATAGCAAGCAGAACATTTGCTGTCATAATATTCACTTCAGTTTAATGCGAACAGATATAAGATCGTCTATCTACCAAAAGTTCAATTAGAAATGACCACCTTATTAAGTGTCGAATATTTTGCTTTAAGTGACAAAATATTGGCTGTAATTGTGAATATCACTCCAGTTGCATCATGTATTAATAGGAAACACAAATAATAACAAGCAGAACATTTGCTGTCATAATATTCACTTCAGTTTAATGCGAACAGATATAAGATCGTCTATTTATCAAAAGTTCAATTAGAAATGACCACCTTATTAAGTGGCGAATATTTTATTGTGACAAAATATTGGCTATAATTGTGAATATCACTCCAGTTGCATCATGTATTAATAGGAAACACAAATAATAGCAAGCAGAACATTTGCTGTCATAATATTCACTTCAGTTTAATGCGAACAGATATAAGATCGTCTATTTATCAAAAGTTCAATTAGAAATGACCACCTTATTAAGTGGCGAATATTTTATTGTGACAAAATATTGGCTGTAATTGTGAATATCACTCCAGTTGCATCATGTATTAATAGGAAACACAAATAATAGCAAGCAGAACATTTGCTGTCATAATATTCACTTCAGTTTAATGCGAACAGATATAAGATCGTCTATTTATCAAAAGTTCAATTAGAAATGACCACCTTATTAAGTGGCGAATATTTTATTGTGACAAAATATTGGCTGTAATTGTGAATATCACTTCAGTTGCATCATGTATTAATAGGAAACACAGACATTACCAAGCAAGACTTTGCTATCATAATATTCATTTCAGTTTAATGCGAATAGATATAAAATCAATGGTCTGCCAAAAGTTCATCTAGAAATAACCACCATATTAAGCGACGAAATGATAGATACTGCGACACTCGTTTATATTAGCAGGTAAAGAAAAATCAGCATTCTATGATGTGAACAAGAAGTACATACATTTAATTGTAGATTTTGCCAAATTTCTTGTTTTGAAAAATTATTTTAAAAAGTAAAATGTTTTATTTTTTGCCATTGTAAAAAAATACTATGACATGTCAACTTTCAACAGCTGTAAATATACAAATACGTTGACATTAAACCGTAGTACCACCTTTGGAAAAATAAAACGACAAACCTAATAGCACCATCTCTTATCGAACAACAGAACTAATTGAACAATGTGGCATTTATAAAAAGATTGACAAAGTAATGTACATGGTTTCATCACATTCCTAGTATTTTATTGACTGCATAATGACACACGTGGAAATCATTTATTAACCATATAACTGAATTTCAACTGATTTGATTTGCCCTCGCCAGTGATAAAAATACTGTTAATTTGAATTTATACAGGTAATCATTTATTTTATATCATATCAGTGAAATAGACACAGAGGGAAATGATTTATAAACCATATAATTGAATTTCAACTGATTTGATACGCGTTTGTCAATGGTAAAAAATATAATTAATTTGAATTTATAAAGCAAATCAATTATTTTGTTTCAGATTAGTGAAATTCTCAATAAATTACAGTAAAATTGGTCATGGAAAGGATGCTCCTGATGTTATAGGGGCTGTTTATAGATACACGGATAGCAGAATAGCAGCCCAAAAGATTTTGGAAGAGAATTTTTGAAACATTAAAATCTTCACAATCAAAAATGATTTTGATAACGCTCAAATCAAAGTATTCAGAATATAGCGGCGGCACATTAAAGGTCCATTAAATGATTGATATCATGGATAAAGCAAGACTACAACTCGCACTACGAGATTGCCGTAAAAATTTGGGAGCTTATAAACATTTAAGGGTACGTAATAATTCTACTAAACTATTTACGAATATTAATTTTTCATAATCATCAGCATCATCATCATCATCATCATCATCATATATATTAATACGCTAAGGTTAAGATGTTACTCTCCCTTTTTAGAAAAAACCTCACAACTAATCCACATAAATTATTTATCATTTTATAGATTGCTTGCTCTACCGGCATCCACAACTAAAAAATGTATTATTGCTATTGTTTTTGCAAATTAATTAATTATTAAAATTATATACACAAAACAGCAATGCTGCCATCTAACGGCTCGACGTCAATATGATTGACGGTCGGTAAAATTTTTGTTTAATTTCAAATCCACTCACGTATAAATAAAGTGGCGCTTTAGCTCAACGCTTTTGATACTTGCGCCTCTATATGTCAATTTTAGTAAAATATTTATTTGATCTGTCATCTGAGCTTCATAATGGAATAAAAACGTAATAAGCAGTGTGCAAAATTAGAAATGAATTGAATACCTGCAATCAATTTTGATTTATTAAATTGAGTTGAATAATTTATAATGCGAAGACTTCGCACGGGTCACGCTAGTGTAAATATATTTCACTATGTTCTTCATAGACATTGTTACGTGGTGCTTTTTTAAAAAATTATGAGATCTAGGAAATCACTATTATTTTCACACAACCTTTGCATGGGTTCCTAAATGATATAATCTGGGTATTTTCAGAATTATGGGGGGTTGGGGATATATTTATCTTACATATTTTCGAATACTTCTCTAAAGACATACCTTTTGTATAAAAACTATCCAGAACTGTCATTTAAATGAACCGCTTAAGAGGAATTGGTAAATTTTTTTTGTTAAGTTGGTCGAACCTTCCTTAATTACCAAGCCAAACTTGAGCACCATCTGTCAACTAGTGTTTACAGCAGCTATTCTAATAGATCGACTTCAACGTTGCTCTGTAAATTTTATCAAGATAAATTAATTGAATAAAAAGTTTTCCTTCAATTTTGTGTTAGAAAAAAAATTTCTTGTATTGAATCATTAAAAATGTTTAAAAAAACCAATGGTGACACGACTATGTCGAAAACACAGGCATACGAATGGTACAAATCGTTGAAAGAGGAGCGAAGTGGTTGAAGATTTGTCTCGGCCCAGACAGCCTTCGGCCACTGAAGATAACATCGAAAAAATCATATAATTCTTGCTTGAAAATCGTCATTGCAGTATTAGAGAGTTGACCATTAATGAAATGACCGTTCATGGAATTGTAACCAATGTTGCATGGGACGTGTCGTTGTAAGACAGGTTCTGAAAAAGCTTAATTTGTTGTAAAAAGAACATCGAAAGCAGGTCTCTGAAGATATGACTTCTCGAGACACAGGCTTCATGAAACACATCAAAACTGAAGATGAGACATGGGTCTATGAATATGATATATTAACAAGCCAAAAATCGACGAAATGAAGGTGTTACTGATGGTTTTCTTTGATTCCCATGGTGTGATATACTCTGAATTCCTTCCAGAGGACAAGATAGTGAATAAGGAGTATTATTAGAAACATTTTGAAGAGTTTGCATGAGAATGTTCATCGTATGAGGCCAGATTTGTGGAAGGACAACTCATGGATGTTGCATGATAGTAATGAACCTTCTCATAGAAAACTAATTTAGACTAAGTACA
Organism: Druceiella hillmani; assembly: GCA_039881145.1. Classification (NCBI taxonomy): domain Eukaryota; kingdom Metazoa; phylum Arthropoda; class Insecta; order Lepidoptera; family Hepialidae; genus Druceiella; species Druceiella hillmani. Next base: position 3,220,485 of record JAYKKI010000073.1, on the reverse strand, counting down.
AAGCTAAAAACTTAATACCCTCGACCATTAACCGTTTTTACTGGATTTAGCCCAGTGACATTAGAGTTACTAAACCTGAATTGACACTCACTGAATCCATTTTAAATCAGTTGAAGACATCAAATAGAATTCATAGCGGGATTAAAGGCCGTACCACTTTCGAAGATGAAAGAGTGGGTGGGCATTAACACAGTTGTATTGCAAACAATGGCGATTACTTTGAAAGTGATAAATAAATATTGAAGAATAAACTTAAATTTGTGTTTTTTTAATGATTCTGGGTAATTTTTATATAGAAGGTATACCTTAAAATTATGAAAAAAATTTTGAGGACCTTTCAAGTAATGCCCCACAATATTATTAGATTTAACAAAGATTTTTTTAAAATACTTTAAAAAAATCTTTGTTAAATCTTAAATTTGACCCCTTAAGATTTTCATATCAATTTTCTTAAGTTTTATCTATTGAGGTATGTGTGGGTTAGTATGTTTTATTACTATGTTAAATTTTAAGTTTCTATTTCAAGCAGTTTCCGAGAAAAATGGCTGTGACAGACAGACACATAAGTGATCTTATAACAATATCATTTTTCCTTTTGAGGTAATGAACTCTAAAAAACAAACATTTACACAATTACGGAATGCGAATTGGAATACAAACCCAATAAAACAACGAAGGATATTCTCTTTGATTGTTTTATCATGTTCAGATCCAGATACATCAACAAATAATTATGGTGTAGTAATACGAAATGATCCTGCAGAATCTGGTTTTATTAATACACCTAATATGAAAGGCAATTAGAATACATACTGCAACGGTGACTATATTATTGTCAAAGAATACTTGTATATTTGCTAGATGAATTCGCAGGATTATGAAATCGCAATATCTTATTCTTTGTGACAATATAAGCCTCTCATAAAATTCTCAGACTTTTTTTGGAATGGGAAGTCAAATTATGTTGACTCAAAGTTATAATATAGCAGAGGATGTAAATTAAAAAATGCATTAACATTTGACAACCACTGACATTTGAGATGAAGCTTGACTGGTACTCGTAAATCTAACTGTACGATAATTTTTTGGTATATTTTCACTGTGGTGTAAAAATATATTAATATTAAAAAAACTAGTCGTTTTAGTTGAGCGAATTCAATAATCTTCTCGAACATTAGTAACAAAAACATAAAGACCGAAGTCTTAAAAATGAGAGATAGTAATTTTTTGACATTTTCGATATCTCTTTCGTCAGCACCCCAGGAGTATATTGGAAATTTATTTAATTTTCTCCATAGATATTTTACACAGATTACTTCATGGTCATGGTATACATATACATTTTATACTAATTTTGACGGACATTGTACTAACTTTATGGATTTGACCGTTCGACATTAAATGAATCCTCATATACTCAATGGTGTTCCTCAATAGCACACCAAGAATCAATTAACTAAGTTCAGTAGTTTAGTCACAGGAATAGTTTTAAGCGGTTGGTAATTTCAAACACCATGTATTTTCAGTGTACATTATCAAAATCCACATCAAAATCTTCGCATAAATTTACTTTATTTCTTAATTACAGGTAAATAGCAAAATAATTATTATGCCTGCGTCACAAGAGTCATAATATGACACAAGTCCCCCGTGAAAACGAAAAGCGAGTTTCCATTTATTTATTTGAACATAGTTTGAATTGTGAATGTGTAATTTCAACTAGTTTTGTTTGATTCTCTAGCGACAGTGCGGCAAGTAAAAGTCAGTAACGTAATGGCATTACTAATGGTATTTATGTTTATATTAAAACGCTATTTAATTTGTTCGAAATTTTTATTTAAATTTTTGGCGTAATTGTTTATTTCACTATTTTAAAATAGTTATGATACACTTATGTTTTAAACATTTTAATTTGTAAACACCGTATTGGATAATGGTACCCTTATAAGAGCACTTCTATGTCTGTCTGTACATCTGTCACAGCCGATATTAACCCACATATTTTGTACTAGCTTTTTTTAAAATATACCTATAAGCATTAAAGACGACGGTGACGAATGAAGTACTCAAAAAATTTTGTTCCAATTTTATGTAGCATGTGACGTATCATTTGAAAGGGCTTGTTATGAGGAATATAAAAACATTTTCTGCATAATTTTAAACTGGACATTTAAAAGGACATTCTAAAAAATAGGTGAAAGTCTCTAAATCCAGTTCAATCTGGCTTCAAAACTGGTTACAGCATCTCAACTGCCCTTTTTAAGGTTGCTGAAGACATACAGGTTAAGGTTGCTGATGGTTGGCTGCTTATAATGCACAAGCCACAGTCCTCGTACTTATTCATTTCAGCAGTGCTTAACAAATGCCAACATTCACTTGAGTGGTTTAGTTTACATCTCGATGGACGCAGGCAATCTGTTATGTCGTCAGATAGGCATTCAGGGTATACGTAGGCTGATCTTACAGCTGGTGTGCCTCAAGGAGCAGTTCTATCTCCGTTTTTCAGTATTTATTGATGATGTTGTTAAGAATATCTGCAGCAATTATCATCTCTGCGCTGATGACCTACAAATCTATGCACATTTGGTTAACCCATGCAGGGCTCAAGCTGTCATTATTGGTAGTCAAAGACTGACTTCAAAAATAAACCTACCTAGTTTATCTCAACTAGTGCTGAATAGTACAATAATACCATATACGTCAACAGTTAAAAACCTGGTTCGACTTATCAAAAATAAATTTAAAATCTTATTTGGCGCCCTCAAGTAAATGATGTTAGTCGTTGTTTTTTCAGCACGACACATTCTTTGAAACGTCTTCAAAACTTGCTACCAACTAAAACGAAAATCTACCTTTGTTAAACATTCCTATTACCACTAATTTATTATGGAGATGTGTGCTATCTGGATCTTAATGAAGAATGTTTATAAGTTAGAATGTCTTCACAATTTGTGCATCTGGTACATCTTCGGCCTCAGAAAATATGATTATATTTCTGAATACAGGTCACTTCTCATATGGGTGACGATCCATGATCAACACCAACTTCACATACTTACATTTTTTTAATATATTAAAAAGTACTCAGAGCCCAAATTATCTTACTGGCAAATTTAAAGATTTGTCCGCTTACAGTCTTGGGCTATGATCTAAAAGTTTACTCACCCTACTTATTCCCAAATATATAATACCTCTTACGAAAAATTCTTTACTGTCCAATGAGAGAATACTTGGAATCACCTGGATCCTGACACCGAGAAAATCACATCCCTAAATCTTGTCAAGAATAGAGTGAAAAAGTCTTGACTCTCCTGAACCTTTCCTTTATGTCCTTATTCTTTCTTTTCTTTCTAGTTCTGTTCTCTTTCTAGTACTTTTCTCTTCTTAATTCTAGTTCATGTCAATAATTTGCATTATACCTACTTTTATGTTTTAATTAAATGTACTGGAAATAGTTTTTTATTGTAAAATCTCTCAGTCTATCAACTATATTTCTAAACTAATTGTTATGGTCGACTGGAAAAGATTGCTTATGTAATAATAAGCCCACCATAAGTAATTTGCATTAAAGTTTGTAAATAAATAAATAAATAAAAGGGCAAAGAATCCCTTACTTCCAAAACTACTGAAACAGAAATCATAAAAAAAAACAGGGTTCATAATATCCGACTAGAAGATTACAGGAAAACTATAGCGATCACAGGAAAACTAGAGTGAACAATTTTTTTTTATTTTCTGAATAGTATGGGGTATGATTTGAAAGGGCCTAATAAATAGGGTCCCAAAATATTTTTTTCATAATTTTAGGTTAACTAGCTTCACGTATGTCAGAAAACATATCCCCCTGAAAAGTATCTAAAAAGATATTTCCCTATATATACTAAACCCATATTTATGAAAAACTAGAGTTCTGAGAAGCCTACATAAAAGTTGCAGGAAAAACATAACGATTATCCTAGATCTTATCATTTTTTAAATTTCCACCACATTTACGTCTGTGAAAGATATAGTAGGCAATATATTCACATTGTGAAAATTTAATATCTGTTAATAGTTAACCAGAAATACTATGTACACTTAAATGTTGATTAGTGCCTTAGTACAGTAATCACGTAATAAACATTCAAACCTACTTTTCATGGTATTATTACTCCACGTGAGATAATATTGATACCACAAATTCCACACTTCAAGGTAAAGTTCCTATTGGTTATTCTGCCACACAAATTACATTTAAAGTTCTCAATATGGCGGATTAAAGATAACAGAGTTAAATTGACACAGCATTTATTTTTCCATAGAGCATGCGTTTTTTTCAGCTAAGAGTGGAAACAAGAAAATACAAATATCCTTTATTTAATTTCCTTACGCTTAATTGGCTAATTCTATTTCGGTGGCATTATTCCAAATCGTTTCCTCCAACCGTCCAACAGTCTCCTGTTCGATTCACAACTTCAGGATCAGTGTCGTGGACTATTTGGATAGATCATGACAAGCACATTATTTTTAACATGTCACATTTATGTTTGTATTCATTGTGTTATTTTTTGACAATATTTGTATTCATTGTTTGTTTAATTGTCATGTAATTATTCTTTTAGTTTCGCAATAACTTGGCCGGTGAAATGCTGTATATAAATAACTATCAAGTAAAATCGGACAACTTGTCGATTGTGAACTGTATAAATATAAATACAAATACAAATACAAATAATTTAAATTATTTTCATTAACTGACGGAATTTAAATCACGAAATATCTATTACATAAAGGATATAAATATTTATCTAGGGATCTTATTAAATCAATTATTTACTTTATTGGATATCTTTCCTTTTCTTGGGAAATTCGTTTATAACCTTATCCTTTACAAAATTAATCATATTTATATTGAACTTCTAATTTTATAGTTATAGTACTTGACGGAGTATAAGTTCAGTTTAGCGAAAATGTAAAATATCTGGTTCTTTTTTGTTTTAAATGAAAGACTATACGTAAAAGGCGGTGTAATTAAATTGTCGTATTAAAACAGGATTTTATAAAATTAGGTCTCGGGCATAATTATTTTATTACAAAAAATTGGTTGGAATAATACTTTTTCTATGAAGAAGCACCTATCAATTGGCCATCAAATAAATTTTATAATCTTTACGCAATCATATTTGCGCATTTTCATTTTTTGGGTTTGTTTTTTTTTATCATTTCCTCTTTGTACTTGCAAATTCTATGTTTAATCGTACTAAGAATGGCAATTAAATCGCAAAATTTGGTACTTATTTCCTGGACAAAGTGCACTTTTGTATGGGAATTTTTTCAAATCACATCTTTTCACAAAATAATCGCTACGGAGCCCTAGTTTGGTTAATACTTCCTTTCCTACCTATATTCTTTCTTTAAAACAAAAAAAAATTCACATTTTCGCTAAACTGAACTCGTTCCCTTGATAGTACTGATCTTGAATACGTTTCAACGCAATACTCTAAACGCTCACTGTATCATTCCACTTGACGACTACAGTCATCACAGTCATGATTGAAACATCATCGATGGGATCATTATTCACGACCGCTTCAAGCCCGTGCCGACCCAAATATCAACGTGGGTCATTGTGGTCTTTTATCTGACTTTAACACATTGATATATCAAGTTTAAGTAAATAAATTTATATTATCTTTTACAATTAAATACGGTGACGAAAAGAATCACTTTATGCAGCTCCTAGAAGTACTAAATAGAAAAGGTGCAAAATGTGCAATCATTAAATTTTTTTAGAAATTAAATTGCACTTTTGGAATTAATGTAAGTGTAAATTATTATTTAATGATTTATGTAACAAAAAAATAATGCTATAATCTCTTTATTTTTGGCAAATACCCACCATTTCCTCATAGTTACGAATACGCATTGTTCATAACCCATTCCACTTGGACTGACAGATACAACGCTGACAAGCCAGCGGAATGGGTATGATGTTGGCTAGTCAAACGTACTCCTTGATAGTTGATGCACTTGGGAAGTAACTATTGATAGCAAACTATTAGAAAAGGAACAAAGTGATGAACGAATCTTTTGTATTTATGATTAATAATGATATTATAAAAACTCACAAGTTTATGAGTTGTTCTCTCTCATTCAGAGCTTCTAAATTTCAGTCAGATCTCACGTTTTGCTTTTGAATTTTAACAAAATGCTCTTAGTAATTTGAGTGTGAGTAATTTTAGTCGCTTGAGTAATGTAATAGGGTCAAAAACATTTCGTTCTCAGTCCAGTTTTATATAAGGCTGTCGGAAGTTCTTTCTTTAAAAAATAACTTGGGACATTCACAAAACTTTCGTAACATATCTCATAAAATTAAACCTTTGTTTTCTTTTTAAATCACGTTTTCAAAAATGAAACTCACGTTATTTCAAATTACTTTTGCAAAGTTAAAATAAAAAAATTACTTTTTCAGTCAGAAAACTTCATCAACTATTCCAGCGTCATTAAATTGCTTGGAATTTAGTGTGGTCGATAAGAAAACTTGTTACGAATTCAAAATTGTATTCTTATGTTTAGGGTATTCACATTTATCGTCTATTCGTGTGCCTTTTGATTTATTAATTCATAATAACATTTAACTTACCGTAACATCGGTCACTTGCTTTACTTGTTCCGCCAAAGAAATTTCTTCCAAACCATCGAAAATATTGGACATAGCACCTTTTGCGTCCAAACACAGCCGACATATTTTATCGTAATCTAAAACTAAAATAATACTCGCATCCATTTCTATTTAATTTTTTTCTAAATGAGCAGTTTGAACTGAGCGTGAAAATATAACTTGACAGTTGAAATAGCAAATCAAACTTCTGTTCAAAAATGATGCGGTTTGTGACTTGACAATGGCGACGTGTTCGCAACTGTCACTATTCTCTATATTGCCATAAACAATTGTTTTTATTTTTTTAAAAGTGAACTACATCTTTAGACGAAAGGTATTGGGATAAATAATTATGGGCTTGCTTCAGATGAACAAACTACATAATTTTTACTACCCAAATCCTACGTAAGATAAAAAAGGCAAGCTTTATAACCATAGTCGAAATTATTTGGAAACATAACGAGACAAAAATTTACTATTTTTGTCATTCTTATCCATTGTTATTAATTTCGTTTAAAACAATATAATAAATTATTCATAAAAGATTATCTATTTTTGTATAACTTCTTTCTAACCATAATATTTCTTATAAAAAACTAAAAATAATTTTTTTATTAATTTTAATTTTCAATTCAATATATTTTAAATTCAAAGATCGCAATATATAATTGTTGTTTTTTATATTTTATTTTAAAGTACATTAGATATGTTAAAAAAAACGACCATTAAAAGATAATTGAAAAGCATAATAAGTTACAGTATTGGCTTTAAAATTAAAATTTTATTATTTATATAAAGGGCATTACTGGCTAACTTCCTTGAAATACTTTCGATTTGTTTTCTTTAATTTCGGGAAATTTTTTAAAAGACCATAAAATCAAAATTTCAGGACATTTTTGTTTCTTTTATAATAGTTTGCTAATTTAATTTAATAGGAAATGGTATTTACACGGAATAAGGAGATACATAAAATGAATTATTGAAAAAAAAGTCCTGTAATATACAAAAAACAAACCTATATAACATTTACGTTACATTATAAAATCTAAATTGTTTAGCGATTATATCAGCAAACTCTGATGAAATCTATAAAATATAGGTGCTATTCCTACGGCAAAAAATCTATAACGTTATATTCAACTAATATGCTATATCCATGAAAATAAAATAGATAGAAAATCAAAGTAAACACGTAAATAAAAGAGATAAATAATAAAAATAAACGAGATAATTAATAATAAATAAAATGAGCCTCAACTGGAGGCTGAGTGACTGAGGGCCACCTTTACAAGGCCAATCACTTGTCTGTGTAAAAAATGCCATTGAAAAAAATGATTTTTATTTCTATTGTCGCGATACTATGAACTATATTCGTCGGCAGGATACAAACCGAGCCAGTAACGCGTTTTCAAACATTCCGAATCGACGTTTGGAGGATATTCGACGGTTAGTTCAGTCATAGAAACAACGGGCTCGCATTCCTTCGTCAATACGAATTCTCTACGTTCCTTTATCCTAAGTTCATATTGCGGAAACGGAATAAGTTGGCGCCTTACTGATTCATTATTGTCTTCATATACATAGTGTTCCTTGTGGTCCATAACCATTTCATCGATTATGAGTTCACCGTCAAACTGTGTAACTTGAAATTCGAAAGGTTCTTCATTTAATGGTGGAGATGTGTTTTTATTTATTGCGTCTGCGTCGTTGTTTTCAGTAACCGATCGATAGCTCGTCTCATTACCTGTAACATTGTCCGATTTTAATTTAATATCTTCATCGATGGGTTCTGACGTGTAGCTTTCACCGTCGACCCCGAAATAGGTCGGCTTAAAGGAATTCGATTTATTGATCAATATTTTAATAGCTTCGTATAGTGAAATGTTTTTACGCATCCAATATCGGGGAACATAAACCCGCTCACTGCTTTCAGTTTCGCTGTCTTCAGAATCAAACAAATCTGAATCTGAAGTACCAGTTTCATTATATTTCTTCTCAAGTTTGCCATTGTTTGCTATACTTGAACCTTTATTCATTTCTCCTCCGAAAACGTCCTCATCTTGGGAACCGTGCAGATCGGTTGATTCTATTTGATGTCCAACATTTTTTAAAGTCTCATCGTGGTCTGTTGTGACATCTTTGTTTTCTGTTATTGAGATGTAATCCTCAATTATTTTCTCGGTTATTTTAATATTTTCGTCTAATTCTTTTGATAATATTTTTTCATTTCCATTAATGTCACTTTTCATTCGATCCATAAGTATCCTCTGAAGTATTTTCCTACTTTCATTTAAACCTGCTTTATTGATATTTATTTTATTATCGTCAGTAATTTCAGACAGTAATTTACCAATATATATTTTAGAATCTTCATTTTTAGTTATTTGAGTTCCACGGTCTTCGTCTTTTATGTTTATGTTTGATTTTATTATAAAGCTTTTATTTTCCAAATTTTTGTTATTAGTATGCAGTGAAAAAGTATATTTAATGAGTACTGCTATTATTAAGTAGTGAAATGAGAGAGACATGCTGACAGTGTCAAGTTTCAGGTATGTTTGTCCGAAATGTCCCTGATTTAGTTTATACGAGGCTTAGATAACAGTAAAACTCATAAATATTTTCATAGTTCGCTTCAGTGATTTTATTTGAAGCAAGGCATGAACAGTTTTATAAACAAACTGCGTCACAAATTTGTTTGATAAATATAAAATACTTTTTTAAGTACCACGTTTCCTTATCGCTTCTTATCTTTATGAAAATGGCCCCGAAGACAAGGTTTTTGCCTTACCTTCGTTACTGTTTCTTTTTGAACACATTTTTGGCTCTTTACGTCTTTCTTCACAGTCTGCTTATGAGCCCTACCTGGAGCTGCTTTTTTATTCGTTTTATGAGCACAACATTTCTATTTAATATAACTTTATTATTTACAATAATTCTTCATAAGTTCCACAATTTTCTTTATTTTTATATATCAGTGAAAAAAGAGTGTTATATATCATTTGATTGGTAAGATATATAGCACACATTTATATCTCTAGCTCAGTTGCTCAGTATATCATTACTCGAGTTATTAAAGAAATTATTTATTGCGCACATGTTGAACACTGATCATACAACCTATAGAAATGAATAACTAAACATTACGCAATATTGTATGAAAATAAAAATAAATTCTACAAGAGTATCCACTTTGCCTAATACTTTGCAGGTTTAGGATTTAGGGCTATCAACCTAGATTGAAATTATACATAAAATAACTTTAATGATAATTAAACAAATTGGAATAGATTGGCGTATTTAATTAATTTTAAATTAGAATTTTGAAAAGAAACAAAAAAGTGTTTACGCAAATAATTTGAGCGAACTAAAGTATACTTTATCACAGCGTTCACATCGATCGCGAGTAGCTATCTACATAGATTCAGTTGCATATTTGACTAAACAGTTCGACCGTTTTCTTTCTCTTTCATGTAACGTCAAAACATATATATCTATCTTCACGAGGCGACGAGTGAGTGAAATGATTGATTTGGTGAAACAAAAAAACGCCGATCGTTCCCGAGCTAGTGATATACTGATACATTTTGATTGTAAGTGAACGAGTGATAGATGTGATCGTAACATGTGAGCTGTGTCTTTTATATCTCTCTCACTCATGAGTTACACATCTCTAGTTCCGTCTATATGTGAGAATGAAACAAAAAACTGAGCTTGCTTCTTAAAACATTTTTTAGACTTATTTTAACACAGTTTAGCGTGGGAACAAGAATGCTTCGTCAATAAGTTAAGATATTTGGACAAAAAAATAAGACGTAAGTCGGTATAGATAAAATAATAAAAAATAATACAGATGTAATAAGGTACACTTATTTCTTCTGTCTATGTGGGATCGCTGAATGATAACTATGTCTCACTAATCACATTCTTGTGTATCAACTTTGAGTGAATCTTAATCGTTCATAAAGGTTTACTGATTAGCTTTGAATATTAAACAACTTGTAACTAAATCGTAAAATATTATTATTTAACCGTTTTAGTGCTATGGTTTTTTACTCGTAAAAAACTATAAATGATGCCAAAGAAATATTTTGTTTTTGATGTCATTTACCCTTGTCTCGAAAAAAAAACTGTATCTCTTTCAAAAATTATTCAATTTTAATAATTTTTTAGGTATTTTCTTAATAAAAACTTGTACAAGGATAATAAAATATAAAGAAAATTATGGAAATATATATTGTGAACAAAAATTATAACAAAAACTGAAATCAAAGTCACATCGTTATTTTCGCAGTCCGGTACATCCTCTGTATCGGCAAAATAATTGTTATCGTCACTATTATCACTATCACTCAAAATTTGCATTACGCCAAATTGTAAGAGCACCACAATGTCACTACCACTATCACTTTCTTCACAACTTGAAATACGATCATTTTCATTCGAATTATTTTCGTATTCCGACATTATGGTTTAAAAATTTTCTTTTCCTGGATCCTTTTTATATTGTAATTACTAATAATATTATAATTTGAACTTTATGTAACACGTAGAAAGATAAAAAATTAGCGATGCGTGCGAGCGACCTCCCCTACTGCGCGCTAAATAGCAACTGATTTCGCGAGTGCCATCGCGCTCGTGGCAAATTTAGTTAGTACGCGCACAAATTTAGTTTGTGACGCTCGTCGGCACTCTAAAAAATTCAGCACTTGGATAGAAATGATACTAATTAATCCTAGTTTAAAGATTACTATAACTTTGGAAATTTGAATTTGAGAAACATAATTTTACATTTGTACTTTACGAGATTAAAAATTATAATTTTGGTTTTTTTGTTCAAAAAACTCATTATATTTTGAAGCATTTAGTTCTTTTCAGATCCAAGAAAGTTTTGAAACCACATGCACATTCTTGTATTCGTTTCGGGCGTCTGTGTCAATGAACTATTGATGATGATTATTATAGATTCTGCAACCCCCCCTCATTTTAATTATATTATATATTATTAAATATTTATTGAATTGCAAAGACCAAACCAGTGATAACTTAAATTTCACTTTACAAGAGGTACAAAGTCCTTTTATTAAATTAATTTTATTTGCAAAAAAAAATGTGGTATAAAATTAGATCTGATACAATAGGGTATTTGAATGATTTCGATATTTTTTGTAAAAATGTTTTTAAACGTGTTGAGTAGGTTTAAAAAAAAACTTGTGATGAAAAAATACTGCATATAACAAACAATTAATCGAAACTCTAAATAGGAAAAAGTGTCAATTTTTTGTTCATTAAAGTGAAAAAGTTATTGTGAATTCAGTTTCCACACAAAAAAATGAGAAAATTATAATAAACAATCTATAACTTAAACGCAATATTTATCGAGATACTAAAGATATTTAATAAACTCCCTTATAATGAATGCTAAATACTGGCCAGTGACGTCATAAGCCAGTTGTATTTTGTATGGGGCGTTTTCGCGCGAATCGTCATACGTCAGTTTTTACGGCGTTATAATTTGGTAATGAAAAGTCTTAGGTACGATATATTTATTTTAACCGTTTTTAATGTTATTACTTATTCTATTTTAGTAATATATTTAAATATCGTATTATAAATAGTAGTTACTTCAGTTAGTAAAACTTGTGATAAGTAATTTAATTTTAAACATGGTACGGGACCCTCGTTGAGCGAGCAACATTTGCACTTGGCCGGTTTTTCTTATTAATACTTTAGGAGACGAGAGAGCTATTATAAACTTTGTACACTTTTTATTTGCATTCTATTTATTTATTTCTTGGAAACCCGATCCCCAACTAGCAGATTTGCCCAAAGCGTTACGTATTTGGGAGAATATGAGACAAATAGTTATAAAAAATAACGAACGAAGAGAAATACACAATAATTTGGACAAATATTATCAAGCAAGCAGTCATGAACAACCCAGCAACTGTGTAATACCATTTCTGAAGCGGTCAATGGAGCAGAAAAAATATCTGGACTTGGTGTATCTCGTAATACTGCATTGAATAATGTGAGTGTACGAAAGACAGGTGAACGCTGTAGTATATTTGTACGCACTCTAGGCAGGTGAAATTAACTATGAACTCTTCTTCTCATGTAACAGCCGTGAGCATTAAACGCTATTATACTCAAAATCGAGAGGTGATCAACGTAATGATTAAATAATGGTTATTTTCACGTTTACGTTATAGTGTTACGTAGCTAAATGGTAAAAATTGAAATCTTACAATTTCGTAATGTCCGTCTGTCCGTTCACGTCAATTATAACATTGTAGTTTATATAGTATTAGCCCTATGCAAATTTAATTTTACACGTAGGTGCTTCAGATGAAGATCTATAAATATGTAGTAATAAAATATTGCAAACATAATTAAAGTCCTTGCAAATACAATTAATGTCTCTGCAAATACAATTAATGTCTCTGTAAACACAATTAATGTCTCTGCGAACAAAATTAATGTCTCTGCAAACACATTTAATGTCTCTGCAAACACAATTAATGTCTCTGCAAATACAATTAATGTCTCTACAAAACACAATTAATGTCTCTGCAAACACATTTAATGTCTCTGCAAACACGATTAATGTCTCTGCAAACACAATTAATGTCTCTGCAAACAAAATTAAAATCTTTTCGCGTTTTCTATCAAGTGGAATATTATTGAGTTTGTCTTTTAAAATAAAGTTATTTTGCTTACGGATTCACCGAATGTGTTATCCATTTCTTCATTGATTTAGTTAGACGTCATATTTTTTTGACGAAATATTTAATCACGGTTCTTATTTCAGTTTTTTTTCTATTTTCAGCGAGGGAAGCAGACTCGTTCCAATAAAAATCGTAGAAAATTCATTGCGCAACCTATCACAATGAAACTTGATACACAATTAAATAAGAGGTTAAGTTATCGAACGAGTATAATATATAATAATATTATATAATATATTTATTTATCATGTTTTTAATATAGTATAATATAATATCTTTATTTATTATGGGTTACCCTAAAATCGAGGTTAGGCCGAGAACTTTTCGCCCTTTTTTATTTATTGTTCGGAAATTATTTTGATTAATTTTGATTTATAATCCTGAAATTATTTTAGTTAACTTGTATTTGTAATCCTAAAATTATTTTGGTTAACTAATATTTACAATCCTCAAATTTTTTGGTTAATTTATATTTACAATTCTAAAATCATTTTGGTTAACTTTTATTTATAATCTCGAAATTATTTTGATTAACTCATCAATAATTGCCCGGAAACAACTATGGAACATAATTTGGTGGGTTTTTTAGACGGTTTTTTAATATTTAATTCCGTTAACCATTATTGCTATTTTTACTGTTTTTTAAACACTCAGACATTTTACTGTGTTAACTAATATTTATAATCCTGGAATTTTTTGGTTAATTTATATTTACAATTCTAAAATCGTTTTGGTTAACTTTTATTTATAATCTCGAAATTATTTTGATTAACTTATTAATAATTGGTACTTATAAATAACGGTTTTCTCATACTTATATTATAAATCTTATATTATAATAAATCTTATATTATATATTTATATTATGAAAGTTATATTATAATAAATCTTATATTATAATATATACTTCTTATATTATAAATAACGGTTTTCCATTATTTAATTCCGTCAATTGCTAATTTTACTCTTTTATAGACACTCAGACATTTCACTGTTTTGTGAAGACTCAGACACATCAGACATATCAAATGTCACACGCTGGGTGTTTAAAAAACAGGAATTGCTGTTTCGGATAAGGCTGCAATTACCTGGTGAAAACATCAACCATATAAAGCATATTGAAATTGAATAAAACTTTTGTCTTGAATCGTTTAATTTGTTTAAAACTTACATTTATAGAATATAGAGGAGTGGTATGAGAAGTAAGATACAAATAGTTTTCAAATTATTTGAATATCTCTTGTAAATGCAAATGCAAACTTTCATCCTTCATCTTTAAAATGAGATCAAAATGACGGCTCTATGTCTATTTTTAGCCGAGTTATTGAATTTTGAAATTACGTCGATAGAAATTGTCACTCGTTTGGGCGTGATTACCTCTCCACACCCGGAATCGATCTTTGAAACAGGTTTTAAGTCATAGGATTCATGTTTTAGAATGCTACGGATGGACAGATATCGAGACAAGGCCATAAGTGTTCCATTTTGGTCCTCGATACTGTACATAACAAATATTGACTGTTAGGCAGGCAGACAGACATGTGTTGTTGTGGATTTCTAAGACAAATAATTAATAAAAAGTTTAGTATTATTGATTTATTTAATAGTTTACATTTAACCCAATATATGTTTGATCCGAGATATTAAAAAAAATTCAATCTGTTGAAAACTTTCTTATTTAGCTAAAATACTATGCGTTCAGTACATAAACTTCACAATAAACAAAAAGCACCAAATTAAGAGTAGACGAATCGAGGCACAGTCGCGCGTGAAGAGATAATAGGAACGATCCCGGGCAGATCCGCATGACGAGTGGCGATGCTCGAGGGTCGCCTCGGTACTTATATTCGACAGAGCTCCGCTGGTTAGTGCAGGGGAGCGGGGAGGGGGTGGGATATGGATCTATTACTTCGGCTCGGAGTTAGCACATATTTATTTGTTTAAATATATTTGGAAGTTTTATTACTTCTTTATCAAAATATATTTTTATGGGAAAACCTTATATTCTCAGGTTATTATTTTCTGTTTTAGATCGGATCGGCCTGTTATTTCGGATGCGAAATCATCCAAACAAGGTGGTTATATAATACGAGGTTGATTCATTTAAGAAGGAATTGTGATTATGTCACATTTTTATTAGTGTCATTCATACATGGCCTCATGTTGATTAAAGTTTTGTTTAGCAGAATTTTCTTTCAAGGGTTCCATAGTCGTATTTATAACATACAATTTCGTCATGTCTGTTCGGCCGTCCGTACATCTGTAACTATATCACTTCTTTTACAGACTTATTCGCATGAAGTTCTTCAGGTGGTGAGATCTCAATTAAAATCTAGATATAGTGAGGGTAAAATATTTATATTTGGCGCACATCATCGAGTGGAGGGTCTTTGGACAGGTTTTCTGAAATGTTATTGTTCTTGGTCGGACCGTTATTCTGAGATCTTTTTGGGAAATAATACGCTTCATAATGACTCATAATGTTAAATTTTTGAAAGTATGGAAAATGGTGGGAAAATCAAATTCGGAAATGGTGGTTGGACTCCACGCTCATTCAAGTTCAAGTTCACGCTCCCAGTTAGAACAGATGTGAAGACTTTTCATTTAATTCGATTTACCTTTGGTCCGAACGATATGCAAAATAATAGGAGTATGCAAAAGGGTACAGAAACAGCAGTTGGAGAAGCATGTTTATTTAAAATTATTTTTTGTTCTCAAAATGACAATTCGACACCTTAAAAAATTTATTGCTTACAACACTTTACTGCACTGCACAAGACTTTATTGTAAAAATAAATATTTATTGAAATAATTTATTTTTTACTTTATTAATTTTGTTCCAAGCTCCAGCAAGATACTATAGTTTCTAACTTAACTAGCCCTTGGGTGTGTTGTTGAGGATGCTGAAGTGATATTAATGTGTGTCTGTTTATGGGTCGATATTAACTATTTTATATATTTCATATTTAATTCTTAAACTTAAAAAGGAGGTAATAATAATAATAACAACCATATATAATAATAGTAGTGACCATAGTTATACATTTAGAATATATAAAAATGCTACTAATAAACGCAGTATACGATAAGTTCATCATAACTTCATCAATCAAACTCTATTTTGACTTCGACCTGAGTTTAACTTTGGTATAACCTAAAAAAGTTTATATTTCGTCAGGTACACATGACAGCATGTCACTTTTTGCAATTCGATTGTGTTTATAATTATGCGGAAGAAATCAGTTTTACGAGTGTGTAATTCAATTCGTGCAATCGAAACTATCGAGGAGAAGCTTTAATGAAGTTATCGCGTGTTGATATATAATAATAGTAGTGACCATAGTTATACATTGAGAATATATAAAAACGCTACTAATAAACGCAGTATACGACAAGTTCATCATAACTTCATCTGTCAAACACTATTCCGACTTCGACCTAAGTTTTACTTTGGTATAACCTAAAAAAGTTGACATTTCGTCAGATACACATGACAGCATGTCAGTTTGTGCAATTCGATTGCGTTTATAATTATTTGGAGGAAAGCAGTTTTATGTAATTCAATTCGTACAAACAAAACTATCGAGGAGAAGCTTTATTTAATTTATCGCGTGTAGCTGAAACTAGTGCAGTATTTATTGACGATGATATTGAAAGAAAATAAAATTCAAGTAATGTTCTCATTTATTGTCAAAGTATTTTTAGGTAAATTGTCGCATTTTTTAAAAATTTATTGCAAAATTTTAAATTAACCATTATTGGTTCATGCTGTTCTAATGACGTTTTCATATGTAGCTCATGCTCTTTTCGCAATCTAATTCTTTTTTGTAACTGAAAAAAGAAAAAAAATTAACATGAGCGGACACAAGCAAAGAATAAAATAAATTATAACGATCCTCTAAAGATGCCAATTGATGTTGTAGATGTAATTTGTATTCACTACCATAGACACAACCTCATATTATACTTATTTATCTATGAAATGCGACTTCACCGTATTGAATTTTTGAAAATACTACGAAATAGTTATTCTATAGTTTTACTGAGTTTATTAGTAGTAATTAAAGCCTTCATTATACCACCTAATGAACAACATAAGTATTCTCTGAATAATAGTAGTATAATTTAAGTTTAAGAATTTTGTCATTAGTAACAATGTTACAGTTTATTACTCGAAATACAAACAGATCATTTTCACAAAATGAAAAAAAAACAATTTAACTCTAGATATGCAACAGGGGGGAACTTACTCGACAAGGTCGATACTTTGGTGTTACTTTCGATAGTAGACAGCATTTTGGTTTGCACATTGAGCATATTGTATCCAAGGTCTATAGAATGCTTGGCTTCACATTAAGAACGGCCAATATCTTTAAAAATATCGAAACATACATCACTTTGTACAACGCTCTTCTTGTCTGAAATCCACTATACCCCACTTATTGAGAGAATACGGGAAACGTTTTTAACAGCTCTTCTGTACCGCATCGCTGGTCCTAAACCATCGTATAAAATATTAAGTAATAAACACAAATATAATGCTCTGGTTCATAGATGTTCGTTATCAGAGTTGATAATTTTGTTTAACATGTATCAAAGTAATTATGACTAGACATCTTTGTTAATAATACAGATAATACAGATTCGAACTTCTAAACTTACATGTAACCCGTGACTATCTCCTATTTCATGCAGATAACGCACGAAGAAACGCCGGTACCAGAGCACTGCTACGTCGGTTGTGCGCCTTTTATAATAAAAAGATGTTGTCACTTGACATCACTGCAAGCTCACTCCTCTAGTTTAGATCAGATGTGAAGAAAGGCTGGGTGAAATGCATCCATGGCCGATAAATGAATGATTTTACTTTTCATTGTAATCGAATTACTCTTTGTCCAGACGAGTTAACCAGTACGCCTATTGTAGATAAATTTGTTTGGGTAGTTTTCACACAGAATCTACAAACATTGTGTTCCCTTGTTGATCGTCAGTCGACATTTTACATATAAAACATTGTGCGCCTTCTATAATAAAGAGATATTGTCACTTGACATCATTGCAAGCTCACGCCTCGAGTTTAGATCAGATGTGAAGAACAGGCACGGTGAAATGGATCCATGGCGGATAAACGAATGATTTTATGTTTAATTTTAACCGATTTACTCTTTGTCCAAACGAGTTAATCAGTACGTCTACTGTAGATAATTTGTTTGGGTAGTTTTCACACAGAATCTACAAACATTGTGTTCCCTTGTTGAACGTAAGTCGAAATTTTATATAGAAAACATTGTGCGTCTTTCATAATAAAGAGATGTTGTCACTTGACATCATTGCAAGCTCACGCCTCTAGTTTAGATCAGATGTGAATAATAGGCTTGGTGCATTGCATCCATGGTGGATAAACGAATGATTTTACTTTTCATTGTAATCGAATTACTCCTTGTCTAACGAGTTAACCAGTACGCTTACTGTAGATAAATTTGTTTGGGTAGTTTTCACACAGAATCTACAAACATTGTGTTCCCTTGTTGAACGTCAGTCGAAATTTTATGTATAAAACATTGTGCGTCTTTTATAATAAAGAGATGTTGTCACTTGACATCATTGCAAGCTCACGCCTCTAGTTTAATAGATAAACGAATGATTTTACTTTCCATTGTAATCGAATGACTCTTTGTCCAAACGAGTTAATGAGTGCACCTACTAATTTATGCTTGCCACATTATTTGATTGTTTAAATATAGTATTGATTTTATGTCTCCTTCTAATATTGGCAATTTCACATTTATATTTGTATTTAATTAGACATTTTGTAAATTAATTTATTTTTTCTTTTTCTTTGTGGACATGTTAGAATACAAGCTTATTAAAGTGAAACTTTTATTGTATCGCCTCAGAATATTTCGTTTACCTATCGCATGTCGCATTACAGTCGGCCGCGGAGTGGGGGTAAAGAAACCAATATGGCGGTTCCTATAGCTCTCATCAGCTGTGCAGCGTTGGTATGGTACTACGATCGATGCAGTTTTTACCAGACACATTGAAAAAATAGAATGCATGTCAATGTTTACTTATTTTAGTTACCACAAAATATTATTTACATTTATAAACTGTGAGACTCAAAGCGAAGATGAAGTTAGTGATCAAATAATCGAAATTTAAATTAATTCAATGATTTATATAAATATTGATCTACGTTTTTAATATGTATATATATATCATACCGAGCATTGTATTTATTTATGTATTCTGTACTTTAGTACGCAGAGTAAAATAAACATTCATAGTTATATATCTTGTCTACTATTATCATTTCCTTTTTAACGTCTTAAGTTAATATTACTTTTAAAATCCTAAATCAAGTAGCTTTCGAAAAATTCTCAATTAAATGCCTACAATCTGAAAAAAGTTTCACTTTCATCATGGTTTCCTAAAACCACACAACTTGTTTCTTGTTTAGAGTCCATAGAATATTTTAAATAAATTTTGTTATTTTTTTCAATTTGTGCAAAGTAAAAATATGAAACAAAATAAGAACAATAGCCATAGTTTCTTAATTTTTATTTTGCAGATATGCGGCACAAAATTCTGGCAATTAAATGGTTATCAGAAGTGTTGCATGATAAATAAAGTGACTGGCGATTGGTGCGTTTTTACTTTCACGTGTCGGTTATTTATGCCTTGTCCGTATTTTTAACTACGCCTACCACGATAGACCTCATAAAGCGACGTGCCCCTCAGCTCCCACTTCTAACATAATGGAGGCGGCACACCGCTCTCGGTGTGCGCGCAGCTTAATGCGATATCGTCAGCAGTTAGCGCTCTGTACGTCTGTGTAATGGGAGTTTTACCGTAGAGGGGAATACCCGGTTTGAGTGTACATGTACATATAAACATGTTGTTGGGCATGTTTATTAGTGTTGCTGGTTGGCTATGAAAAAGCAAAACGTATATTATTCTTTTGTTTGAATGATTTTTATTTGTTTTTACTATCAAGTGAACAAACGGGCGGGCTGGTGAATTTGTTATTAAATTGTATTAATTTTTGGGTAGAGTGTTCATAATTTTAATTACGTTTCATTTTGAGGTTAAATTGTTTTTAAACTGATTTTGAAAATGTAGGAGGTTCTTAATTAAACTGTCTTCATGGATACAAACCACTAGATATAGCATTAGCTACATTCGCATGACGCCGCCTCAATGGAGTTAAAATGCCAAATTTGACTCCAATTTGCTGCACTTGTATACCGGCTTAGACGCGTATCGGATGTATGTGTTTTACCAGTTTTACCAACAGTACAAAAATGTGTTAAAAAAAATGGAATCTCTTATCATCGATAAGTTTAAGATTTTCTTTAATTTCATGCACATTGTAATATAAAAATTTTGAATATTGGTGACAAATGTCATATTCAATTAAACGGTTGCTTCGTAATCGGATGAAGTAACTTTGTAATGACGTAATTTTTTAGTTTTGTTTTTTTTATAAAAAAACTGTTATGTTTTAAGTCGAGTTATAACGAGGACATAAATTGTCACAAATAGGTGATTTCACAATTAGATGGTTTTGGAGGCTTAAAGAACCTAAGCAGTATCCACGGCCGCCTAAAATTTTAGCTTTAGAAGATATTTATTTATTTATGCATTTTACATATACAATTGATACATATGGCAGACTTATTGCTACGAGAGCAATCTGCACTGTAGAGAGACAAAATCTACGCTGCTATGCAACAGGGGGGAATTTTTCGAAAAAGTCGATAGCATGCGAGACCTTCGTGTTACTTTCGATAGTAGACTGCAATTTGGTTTGTACTTTGAGGATATTGTATCTGAGGTCTATAGAATGCTTGGCTTCTCATTAAGGATGGCCAAAGTCTTTAAAAATGTTGAATCTACACTGGAAAGTTGCTCAACGGAAAATGTTTTTCAGCATCTGACAGAAGACACTGAATTGACTGTTGGTTATATTGCTGAATGGGTATCTGGCTACCTGGCCTTGTCTAAACAATTAAAATGTGAAATTTTCTCAAATAGTATGTTAAGTAATGAAAAGCTGAATTTCAGAAATTAATAACACTTAAAAACCTAGGCGGTTTATGTTTTCTATCTTCTGAATTATTTTCACAAAATATCAAACGTTTTAAAAGACCACATTTTACGCAAAGTAATGACTTTAAACATCTAGCCGTAAATACTTTACAAAATTTCGTCGGAAAGAGGACCTCTTCTATTTTAGATTTACACTCATTAGATCAATGGGCGACATTAATAAAAATAAATATACAAATGTTAGAATGCATCACGAATCTAACATGAAGAATATGGAGAGGATATTTAAACAAAAAAATTAAAAAAAAGTTTTATTTGAAGGACAATAATTGATTATATTTTAATATATAACTGCTTTTATTTATTTTAACAAAATACTTTTTTAATTATATTTTACCTACAATCAATATATATTTTCTTGTACAATTATGGTTTTTTTCATGATCTGCCTGGATTTAGGTTTATTAACAAATATTTATAAGCCGATTACGGAAAGTATTATATACTAATCATATAGTCAGTGATATTAACTGTTTGAGTGTCGACGAGCGCCATCGTGCTCGTGCGTGTACTAACTAAATTTGCCACGAGCGCGATGGCGCTTGCGTAATCAGTTGCTGTTTAGCACGCGGTAGGCGAGGTCGCTCGCACGCATCGCTATTTTTTTATCTTTTTACGTGTTAAATAAAGTTTAAATTATAATATTATTAATAATTACTATATAAAAAAGATCAAGGAAAAGAAAAATTTTAACCCATAATGTCGGAATACGAAAATGATTCGAGTGAAAATGATCGTTTTTCATGTTGTGAAAAAAATCGTAGTGGGAGTGACACTGTGGTGCGCTCACAATTGGGTGTAAGCAGTGACGATAACAATTATTTTGCTGATGCGGAGGATGTACCGGACTGCGAAAATACGATATGACCTTGATTTCAGTTTTTATATTTCCATAATTTTCTTTGCATTTTATTATTCTTGTACAAGTTTTTATTAAGGAAACACTGAAAAAATTATTAAAATTGGATAATTCTTGGAAGAGATACAGTTCTTTTCGAGACAAGGGTAAATGACATCAAAAACAAAAGATTTGTTTGGCATTTTTAAGTATTAATGAGTATAAAACCATGGCACTAAAACGGTTAAAGTAATAGAGTATCGTACACTTAAGACAGTATAGCGGGACTACATCTATCGTCAGCTGCACGCTACATTATAGGCAAGTGTTTATTGTTTGTTGAAGAAGAAACAAGATAAACATTTTAAAATTTGCTATAAATGATATTCCGACATTAACATGAAATACGAGAATATGTAACGGGTGCACGTTTGTTGAAGGTTATATAAAGTAATCATGAGATATAAAACAAAAATTTGTTTGTGTTAAACTGTATATACAATTTAGTCCGAATAAAATGTCAAATAATTTATACCTCATTACAAGGCTACTTGTACACAACGAAGTTGTCAGTTAAAGAATTGTTTATCGTGGTTTGCGTCAATCAAAATAGATGGCGCCGCTTGTGCATATGAAGATTATCTTCAGAGAAATGAGTCTAGCGTTTTAATCGCTGAATGTATTTCTTTTTTATGTACGTTAAGGCATATCCCTGATGTGTGTTAATCGATTCGAATTATTTTTTTTCTTCAAAAGGATATAACTCAAAAGTGGCACTATATATATTTGGTTAAGATCTGATGATGCACTCCAGAAATGGACAATAGAAGTAAACGGATCAGAGGAACTAAGTATATCATTCGTTATTGAAGATATTTGTTTCATAACCAACTTTATTGTTGACTAAGTAATCACAGCACCAGTTAGATCAGGCCCCGATGATGATGTAGACTTATACTAATAGAACTGCTCAACTAATGGCAGCACGTCATTCGTAATTAAAGCATATCTTTAAATATTAGACAAACATTGGTGTATCGAACTGCGGCATTGAAAAAGATCCTCTACTCTATAATTATTTAGGATTCTATTTAAATAAGTTATTATTTGTGAAAATCTATGTTGTTGCTGCTCAGCATTCTCTCTGGAAATATACTCTGAATGTGTTCCCTATAATTTTCCAATTTTCCTTCCGTTGCTCTCATTTTTTTTTATAATATTGACACCTTCAGCAGGCTCATCAATATTCAATGTCTTTATACAATTATATACTTATATATGGATATATATATATATATATATATACACACACACACACACACACATATATATATATATATATATATATATATATATATAAATTTAAGGTTATATAACATTTCCGTTACTAACTTTTTATATTTTTCAACGTGTAAATATACTGACTGTTTTTTCTTTTGCAAAGTGAAATATTTCGTGAATTTCTGAAATAATGAGATTTAGAACAGTTGCTACAGTTTTCCAGTAAACTTCAGGTAAACTTTGTTTTTTTTTTTGTAATTTTGACTGTAACAGTCTCGAAGATTGAAAGGGAGGAAACATATTTTTGTGGTTATTTCCAACAACATGCCCCCCCCCCCACAACTATCGCACATAAAATTCTGAAAACAGTTTCTGGAATCTATATATGGGATATACGAAATAAAAAAATCCACTTCTTCATTTGTCTCCTCCAAAATTTCTAAGCAATTAGTTTAGTGTTAACTTTAGAAATATACGAGAATTAATATAATTTATCAACAAAGATTGGGTCGAAATTTTAAGTTTCTACGTCAAATGGTTTCTGTGAAAATGGTTACTATCGATGACTGTATTTTTTTATATACGTTAAGGTATGTGTGTCAATCGATTTGAATAATTCTTTTTTTGCTCAGAAGGATATAACTCAAGGGTGTACCATATATATTTGGTTAAGATCTGATGTAGCATTCCAGAAATGGACAATAAAAGTCGACGAATCGGAGGAAGGAAGTAGTTAGTACTTTGTACTAAAATTGATACAATTAGAGTATGTCAGCCAATTTAAGAGATAACCAACGTTTTAAATATAATTCCCGGTGTTTTATTATAATTTTTTAATAAATATTTTAAATAATAGAATAAGATAATATAGGAAAAAGAAAGAAAAAATTATTGCAAGCACAAAGGTACAATAGAATCTCCAGTACATACATACGAACTCTACGGAACTAATGTTTGAATAGCAGTATATCCAGTAAATACATACGAATACTACAGTAGGTGTATTAGAGTAACAACTATAATTTAAATATCGCCTTTCGTGGACAAGTTAATTATGCTAAATTAAAAAAAATTACATTTCAATGGCGTTTTCTCGAAGCGATTTTATCCGTATATTATTATTGAATTATGGAAACGTTTGAAAAAATATGTTTCGACTTACGTCGATTCGATTTAAGTCGTATATTTATGGAAACTAAAGTGCCGTAAGTACGAAGACCGCTCGTTCTACTTGTCGTAACACCGTCGTTTGGAATTGATTTCGTCTATCTCACTCACTGAAATCGTATTAGTATTAATCTTATTGTAACCACGCGATGCCTTCTATGAGCGACAGTGAACTGAGATGCGCTCCAAAACATGCTTTGCCGCACAATTCTAACGAAGTATATTTGAGACTATTTATTATTTATCGAATTATATGATAGTGTCTTGTCTAACTTGTCTGACATGCAGCGTGTAAAACGACAGCCCGCCTACCACTTATATAGCATCATAAGACGTCGTCACGTCAGTGTCCTTTTTAGAAGCCGTCACTATAGTGTTCCCTCTTTATTTATACGTCTGTACATACAAA
Organism: Druceiella hillmani; assembly: GCA_039881145.1. Classification (NCBI taxonomy): domain Eukaryota; kingdom Metazoa; phylum Arthropoda; class Insecta; order Lepidoptera; family Hepialidae; genus Druceiella; species Druceiella hillmani. The sequence continues at coordinate 3,195,313 of JAYKKI010000073.1, read as the reverse complement.
CAAAATTGAAATTGCTGTCAGAGATTTACATTATAGCTTTACATTATACCTTAAAATAAAAATCCTTTTTAGAATTGTTATCTGTCTGTTTGTCTAGGATAAACTCCGAAACAGTCACATATGTGGCATAGTGTATTATGTCACAATAGTGTTCCCTCTCTCTATACATCAGTACATACAAACAAAATTTATATTACTGTCAGTGATTTTACAGTAAACGCCTAATTTTAGGCTATTTAGTTTCCTTATGCAACACCTTAAAATCAAAATAGAAATTAACCTGCACTTTATTTAATCTTTATACCTCAAAAAATTACGTGCTAAATTTTCGGCATGCACATGTTGAGAAGCGGCGGGCAGTAGGAACACCCGGGAGGGGAGGGAGGGCGCAAGTCGACCCACGCGGGTTTTAGACCGAACTGATTACAGATGTCCAACAAGAGGACATAAAATAAATGCAAAAACTACACTGAATGCGAACAAAGTTGCAACGCACTTTAATTGATTGTCATGTAGTATACCGATAAAGTTAAGTGCCTTGTTTTGAATAATAATGAAACTAAGAAGAACCCATTGTTGGGTTTGGTCTTGAATCCAACAATGTGAATGTATTATATCTCAGAAATTAAAGCGTTTCTTTTAGAAATGGTAGTGCTATTTAAAGAAACGGGATATAAAGCCGTAAGAAGTTTATATTTATCTTTCAATATTGTCTGTGCTGTTGTACGTGAGAAAGTAAGTTCACGTCTAATTAATAAAACGGATAAACCGTTATCTTTAGTTTTAAAATCTGACACGACTACAACGTGATGTAAATTGAAGCAATTGCCGCTATTTCGAGGATTGATGTCAAAATATTGTTTGACGTAACTCGAAACGACTTAAGTGCAAACGACGTAACTCAAGATTTGCCTGTACTTTAATCTTGATACACAGCTTTGCGTAGGCGAAGTTCGGAAGAGAAAAAAGTGTCGATCCTAAGTGAGTATACATGAATTATTTCGAGATATTTCCAACCCTCTATAAATCGAAATCTACGAGAATTTGTCCTATAGATTTGTAATTTTATTTGTCTACTAAAACCTTCTACACATTACTTCCCCCCCTATTATATCACATACGTATTATTTAAAATATAATTCATAATAATTTGTAATATCAAAAATTATAATTTAAATAGTTTAAGTTTAAGTAGTAAGCAAGCCACATTTTTTTTTCTTTTTAAACTATTTTATTTTTCTCTGAGTTTTAAGAAAGTTTCATGAAATATAGCATTCATTAAGACCTCAATTATCTTATGGACGAAGCCAATAAAACCACTAAATGAAATTATGTCAAAATTCAGCGATCCCTTAGAAAAACGGTTGTGAGAGATGGATAAACATGTTTATATATTTTATAAGCGTTTTGTTTTCCTAATTACCGAACTTGGTCTCATTTTTCACATTTATGTTGTGGTGGTATAAATATTTTCCATTTCTGTGACATTCACTGCTATTTAAAAAAAATATTCAAAAGATTCATTGATATATAAATGAATAAATACTCTATATTTATAATACTTCTGGGATAAATACCCCCTATTTCTTTCACACCACTACTATATGTATATTACAGTCTATTTCTGTTATGTTTATTGCTGTTTAAAAAAAAACATATTCAAAAGAGTCATCGATATATAAATGGATAAATATTCTATATTTATAATACTTCTGGGATAAATACCCCCTATTTCTTTCACATCCATTGCTGTACATATAAGTTTGTTCACGAGAGTTATTGATTTACGAATGGATGGTACGTATTTTTGCATTTTTTAGTTTATGGTCTTTCGTTTCTTTATCGAAGCGTTGTTGGTTGAAGACAAAAAAAGTTGTTCACTCATTTGATTCCCTTCAAGTTGACCCTAAACACCTTTGTATTTCTATATTTGTTTTATGTAAGTGTTTCTTATTTTTTCAGTGGCACTAAGAGGCAATATACCTATAAACATTTTTAGTGTTTCATATCTCAAAAGGAAAAAAAACGAAGCTTTTCTGAGAACGTATTCGTCTGTCATAGTTGTATTTTCAGATACATACGACGAACCAACTTTGACATTAACGCTTAAGCGTTTTTTTAAAATTAGGTGTCAATTAGAATTGAAAGAACGATGTTTGAAGATCCCATAGCTATTTATTTTAGAATTTTATGTGAGATATTCCTAGATATATTGATTAAAATGTCAACAATATTTTTCTCGGAAAATGTCTAATGTAGATCGCGAAATTTTATATAAATAAGGATAAATCACATTAACCCGCACATGTCTCAATAGTTAACACTAAAAAAATATTTATCTGGAAATTTTAGAGTATTGAATTTTATTTAAATTTTGTATATCGTGTGGGACTTCTATTGAAGTAGCTTGTTAGAAGTTTTTCAAAATACTTTTTTACAGAAGTTTATGTTTTAGTGACGTGGTGAAAATGTCCTCAAATAATATGTAGCCCCCTCCCCTTTTCTCAAACTGGTGAAGTTATAATTATGAAAAAAAGACGTCACTAGAAATTTACCTAAAATATATCGGAAAATCATAGCAATGATTCCATAGGCCATAGTTTTTGAGATATTGATGCTTGTGCGAGATATGCTAGAATATGTTTAGTAGAAATGTTAGATAACATTAAATGTTTATATATGCTTAAGTCTGTACATAACCTTCATAACCTAAATTCTTCTTAACTATGAATAGGTTTTCCATTCAGAGGAAAACGCAAGTATACAAAAAAATTATAACAAGTTTGGTATAATTTAAGTGGTTAGAATATATTTTCATCATATCATCACATAGAATTCATCTCTGGATAATATAGAAAAAAATTATCTATAATAACAAATTTCTTATCATTTGGAATAATTTAAGTGGTTAGTATAAAATTTGATTTAGGCAAGAATTGGACTCTGGATAATATAGAAAAAAATTATCTATAACAACAAATTTCTTATCAATTGCAATAATTTAAGTGGTTAGTATAAAATGTGATTTAGGCAAGAATGGGTATCTCCATAGAATTAAACTCTGGATAATATAGAAAAAAATTATCTATATTAGCGCAACAATCCGGCATTGCAGGCGTATGCAAATATTTTTCAAAAATAGACGTGTTCTGAAAGTCCGCGCCTATACTTATGTTTACTTGAAAAACCGGTTGAACATTTAAGCTATTCATTGAAAAATTAAGGCGGGTTAAAGAAAATTTCATATATAAAAGTTGAGAAAATTCACTGTAAAATAAAAATTTAAAAGGATTGAGACAGTTTTGTGCAATAAGCTCTTCAAAATTAAGTTAGAAAATGATGTTTTCTTAAACAGTAAGATGTTTATTATGTATTTTATGTAATATGTAAACGTACACTATTGTTGTAGAACTTTTTGAGAGGAACAATATTGTCAGACATTCTTTTCATGTGTCTCTGACAGTTTACGAAGCGCATTCCAAGGTACCTCTCCGATCTATGGTTTGTCCAACCTAGCACCAGTAATTTCCATAAAATATTCATAACTTATACATTTAATCATCTATCCAATAATGACAATCCATTAAATCAATCTATTCACTAATGAAAATCTGTATAAAATTCGTACTACGGAAATGGCGTACATACGACAGACGTGGCAGGGGATTTTGTTTTATAATATGTGTTAGTTATGGAGAATTAATACGGAACTCTAGACGAGCGAATCCAATTTCCGCGTTTGAGTTTATTTGCAATAAACAATTAACTATAATAATAATGTTATCTTTAACCACATCATTCAATATTATCGATTAATTTTATCACGACGTTAATAAAGCGAAATAAATAATTATATAAAAATAAGTAGAAGAGAAAAGAAATGATCCGATCAAACAGTGACCACGCAGTGTCCCTGGTGGTATGCAACACTAGGCACACCATCAGTGGCATCTTTAAGTATTCTATCATGAAAATTAAAAAAAATTACTCGACCCTAATGGATAATATATACAATTTTATAATATCCTATAATAGTTTTTAAATATTTTGCCACGTAATTATATAACTCCTGACTTGGATCATTTATTTGCGAAACGTTTATGCACATAGATTTAAAACTACAGAGAACATGAGTTTGCAACAGATGGACGGAGGATAGATGAAATTGTAAATTTTTTTTTAATACAATTAATATTCTTTTACAAAAACAAACTATTTCTATATTAAAATATGTACATATGTTTGATCGTAATTTTAAAACTTCATTCAATCTGATGAATTTGTATTATGCATAGTCTGGCAAACAGGTGGTAACATTTTTTTACAAGTAGAATGTCCACTTTTTCAGGAATTAGAAAAAAAACATTGTGCGTCGGAGCTGATGTTTACTCCTTAATTGCGATTGTCTTGGAATGTATAAAATAGGTAACACTGTATATAAATATAAACATCATTATCATCTATCAATATATCTCTTACCGTTAGGGCAGGTTCATAAGAAACGCATTCGATCGACTGTTTTTTCATTGACTTACGTTGCAAAACTGGTCTCCATGAAAATGTTTAACGGGATAATATACAACCTATAAGGTCCTTTCTAAATATTGGTGAAATTTTTTTTGAAATTACCTCTTACATCCGAAACTTAAAAATTTAACTTTTTACATATATATATATATATATATATATATATATATATATATATATATATATATATATATATATATATAACCCCGAAAACATTACCTTCCTAATGTCTTTATGTATGGTAATTATAAAGACATTCTTAAAAAAGTTGTAAACAATCCGTCGCACATGTGGACATCACATTCTGCCTTCTTAAAAAGTAATTTCAAAACAACTATATTCTTTTCACTCATCTGGACATGGCCATATGTAAATAAACACACGCAGTACCAAACAACACTGCCTACTCAGGCGACATATCTTCAACAACTGGCTGATGTAGACAACAAAAGATTCAAAACATAGTTTCTAGAACATTTTATGTCGTGTCGAAGAAACTGCAAGCAACCTGTCTCCAAAATATTTATTAGCAAATACACTTTAAACTTGGGTTTTCCTAAAATTTTTCACAAAGGTCTTTTGTCAAATCTATGTCGTATTTTTTTTGTAAATAATATCACAAATTGTTTCATTGATTGTATTTTTCCCAATTTAAATTTTTCCAAAGACAAATTGTTTCACAGATTGTATTTTTCCAAAGTCAAATTGTTTCACAGATTGTATTTTTCCAAATTTAAATTTTTTTCAAAGACAAATTGTTTCACAGATTGTATTTTTCCAAGTTTAAATTTCTCAATACTGGCACCAAAGGACGAATTATTAAGCTAATATTGAGGGTAGTTAGAATTATCATCAGTAGAGACAAAAGGAAAAACAACGGAAGCTGATCCTAGCGTGGGCATTGGCCATATTTATCCTGCTACTGCCTTTCTTGACTTAATATGAATAATAATCATAGGATGCATATTGTTTATTTTCACAGAACATAAAAGAGATAGACGCAGGATGTTTGCGGAAAGGTATGAAAATACATCTCGTATTTAGGAAAACCCCAACATATGCGTATATGTTGGGGTTTTCCTAAATACCCGTATGTGAATAAATTTAACACAGTAGTTACTCGTATAAACGCTTTAGTAACTATGAAAAAACTTTAGAATAATGAGTACTCCAGAAAGCAAAAATACGCTCACCGGTGTGTCCACAAAAACTACGCATAAAATGCATAGTTTGGGTGGTATCAAAACGCGGCTGCCAGTGCTAGTCTAGACACAGCTCTGAACGGTCGTGTGGTTTGTATATGACAACATCGCTTAAAATGTCGACTTGTGCTATTCTCCCCTGCAAGAATATCACTGGACAGCAAAAGAAACAAATGGGGATTACTTTTCCATACGGAAATTCTATTACTTAATTTAATTTTTAATTAATTATGCAATTTTAAAATATCGAAGTAAATTGTTGCTGAAAGAAGCGCGCCATGTTCGTTGGTGTTGTCACCTATTAACATTTTTTTATTCGAATTAAAACGTCTTAATTGTTTGATGCTAAAAAATGTAATATTTGATTTGTTAAAAATTCAGGATGTTGTTGGAAAATTTCATGTAACATTTGAAATATCCGTCTTCGTAATTAATTTTAAGGTATTTTATCTACCTACAGTGTTTATAATCATTATATACAGGATTACGGAGTAGCGCGGAATAAACAAACGTTGTGTTCATTAATTTTCGCCATATTTTTTAATTTCTTGAAAATGCGAACCAATATTATTTATATTATTATTTATATATTAATAATATTATTTAAATTGAAGTAGAAATGTTATCAAGACCTTGATCGCAAATTTATACAGCTATTTTTTTTTTAATTTGGAATTTCTTTTTTATGTTACCGATTATTATTAAATCTTTATTGCTTGTTCTTAAACCTCCTCTATATTTTAAGACACTAATCTAATTCAATTCTTTTCAATTTATATTCACATAAAAAACCTATACAAATAAACATTCTATAAATATAACATGGCGGCCATAACAATAATTCAAATTATTATTGGCGGTGGACCACATAAATATATGCAAATGTGTTTCATAATGCAGCAAGGCTACCAAATCTATTTACATGCGTCGATTTCCCGGAGTTGCGGATAAATTTATTTTGCTGGTAACACTATGTATGTAGGGCAGGACTATAGTAAAAGGAGCGCGGTGGAGGGGGAAAAGATTTTTGGCTTCAGGCGGCCGCGAAGAGATTTGTGCGTATGCGCCTTCTGGATTACTCTATATTCTAAGGAAAAAAAAATTAACATTACATATTTATTTTATTTTCTCTTATGGAAAAGGGAAAAACAAACAAACTGTTCGAAATACTCTATGAACACGAAATACGAAATTAGCTTGTACTCTAACATTTCCGCAAAAAACAAAGAAAAATAAATACATATCTAAAATACCCAATTATTGAATATATTTTGCGTTAATTTTGAAGAAATTCATTATTCACAATTAAATGAAACTAGTAATGTAGTACTATTTTTACTTTCTTTAAGTTCTTTACCACTACCTAGGTTTCGTTGTATTACAACATCTCCAGGGGGGCTATTGGCACAGATCTTTGCTAATAACCCACCTGAAAGAATCTTTGCTAATAGCCCACTTGAAGATGTTGTAATACAACGAAAGCTAGGTCGTGGTAAAGAACTTAAAGGAAGTAGAAATAGTACTAGACCACGTAGTTTCATTTAATTGTAAATACCGAATTAAATACAATCATAAGTGTGACGTTGTTAACTTAATTAAGCGAAACAATATTCCGGTTGAATAAGACATATAATCAATACTGAAAATACATGTAATTAACTTACCAATCAAATAAAGGTACAATTATGGATTACAAGTTGTCTACCCAAGGCGCTCTAATTAATTAATTTGGACAAACAATTATTAAAATAAAATGAAAAATAAAATCACTGATCTATATGCTGTGCAAGAATTTCAGGAAACCTGTTCTTCACATCTGATCCAAACTGGGGGCGTGAACTTGCAATGACAAGTGACAACATCCCTTTATAATAAATGTCGCACAGCCGCTGTAGCGGTGCTCTGGTACCAATGTTTGGAAAAAACGGTGGGATGTGGGGCAAATTTTAAACATTTTTCTTGAAACACTTTATAAAAAATCATAAATAAATATATCGCACATATTATTGTATTTGTGTTTCAATAAGTTTTCATTTGACACTGACTGTCACGAAAGATTTTTTTTCAAATTTCCCATTTAACCCCCTGAAATTAATCCCAGAATCAAAATTAATATTTTCATTCCTCGGGTTTATAATTAAATTATCATATTATATCTCTGTGCCAAATTTAAAATATTTATGTGGAATATTTTCCGGGGAAATCGGCTGTAACATACATACGGACGGACGGATGTCAAAATGATTTCATTAATGTTCCGTTTTGGTACTTTTGCCACGAAACAATAAAAATGATTAATTAACCGTGCAAACAAATACAAAATAAGGTTTTGTTGTTATCTATGTTTATATTTTACTTGTGTATATCGTGGATTATAGTACGAGTATTTTCATGCTATATCTTGCCACAGCAAATTGGAATATATATTTACATATTTTCTAATTTATCCCCTTCAAATTAACCCCTGAATTAAAATTAACCTTTTTATACTTAACAACTATAGTTGTGTCACTATGCTCTATCTCGTGTGGAAAAAGTTGTTCCTGAGATCGTGAGAAATATTTTTCGTAGAATAAGTTTTTCTCTAAAAGTTATAAGGATACGAAATATAAACGTGTATATATATATATATATATATATATATATATAAATATATATATTGAATATACATTAAATATATTTAAAAATATATATAATATATCTATTAAACAAACAAAGCACAAATATATATATATATATATACATTTTTTATTTATTTATTACAATATTATTTATTTATTTGTCAATTTATATGCATTGTACATATAACGGACTTAATGCTACATGAGCAAGCTCTTCCAGTCAAACATAACAATTGGTGTTGCAATTTAGTTGGCAGACTGTAAGAGATTTTATAATGAAAATTATATGTAATACATTGGAAAAAAAGAAAAAAAAGTATAATTAATACAAACTATTGTCATGATTTGGGATGGGAAAGACAGGAAAGGACAAGGGTACAAAGGAAAAGGTTTCAGGAAAAGCGGGAATTTTTCACTCGATTTTTGAAAATATTTAGAAGCGTGATTTTCCTGATGTCAGGATCCAGGTGTTTCCAAATTTTGGCTGCTTGGACAGTGAAGGATTTTTCGTAAGTAGTAGAGGTATGTATAGGAATAAGTAGGCTGAGTGAACTTTCAGATCGTAACCCAAGGCTGTGAGCAGACAAATCTTTAAATTTGCCAGTAAAATCTTGCAGACTAGTTCGGAATTGATCGCTTACATTTCTACCGGAAGAAAATGCTATTTCAGAAGTAAGTTACAATGAATGGAAATCTAGCATACCCGAGAAGAAATCGGTGGGAACAGAAAGGGGAAGTAACCAAACTGTCTCAAATACCAATCTCGGAGGAAGGCGTTTTGCACACTTTCCATCATCAAGCTGTACTTGGCTTCTCGTGGGCTCCAAATAATGGAGCCAGATTCTAATCGGTAAATATTTGGAGCAAAATCTCTGATACAAGAGTATGTAAGCAAAATCTCTGATACAAGAGTATGTAAGCAAAATCTCTGATACAAGAGTATGTAAGCAAAATCTCTGATACAAGAGTATGTAAGCAAAATCTCTGATACAAGAGTATGTAAGCAAAATCTCTGATACAAGAGTATGTAAGCAAAATCTCTGATACAAGAGTATGTAAGCAAAATCTCTGATACAAGAGTATGTAAGCAAAATCTCTGATACAAGAGTATGGAAAAGAAAAATTTTCCATGCAGCAATTTCAGAATTACATGAGTAACGTTAAATCTCAGCCTCAGAAAATATGATCACATTTCTGAATACAGGTTACTTCTCAAATGGCTGAAGATCCGTGATCGACACCAACTTCACATACTTACACTTCTTTTTAACGTATTAAAAAATCCTCATAGCCCAAGTTATCTTAGTGGCAAATTTAAAGATTTGCCTGCTCACGGCCTTGGACTACGATCTGAATGTTCACTCACCCTACTTATACCTCTACCACTTACGAAAAATCCTTCACTGTCCAAGCAACAAAAATTTGGGATCACCTGGAACCTGAGATCAGGAAAATCACATCTCTAAATATTTTCAAAGATCGAGTAAAAAAGTCCTGCCTCTACTGAAACCTTTTCCTTTGTGTCCTTTTCCTTTCCTGTCTTTCCCATCCCAAATCATGTCAATATTTTGTTTTCTTTTTTCAATTACTTTCGTATTTTTTTTAAAAATTTTTTTTCGTCTAATGTGCTTTAAAGGATTTTCATTGTAAAATCTCTTACAGTCTACCAACTAAATTTCAATACAAATTGTTATGGTTGACTGGAAGATATTGCTCATGTAGCAATAAGTCCGCCATATGTACTATACATAAAAGTTAATAAATAAATAAATAAATAAATCTCTTCGAATTTTCATGGAAGGGAAATTTACTACCCCGAGGATAAAAGAATTAGAAAAAATAAAAGTGAAGTAACCTATTGTCTTCCATATACTTCTATATAAGTACCCTAAAAGAATTGTATTATGCTTCTATATATAATCCCTAAAAAAGTTATATTGTACCTCTATATGAGAACCGTAAAAGAGGTATATTGTACTTCTAAGTACCCTAAACAAGTTATATTACACCTCTATATAAGTACCGTAAAAAAATATATTGTACATCTGTATAAGTACCCCGAAAAGATATATTGTACCTCTAAATACGTACTGTAAAAGAGATGTATTTTACTTATGTATAAGTACCCTAAACAAGTTATATTACACCTTTACATAAGTACCGTAAAAAAATATATTGTACATCTGTATAAGTACCCCGAAAAGATATATTGTACCTCTAAATACGTACTGTAAAAGAGATGTATTTTACTTATGTATAAGTACCGTAAACAAGTTATATTGCACTTCTACATAAGTAAAGTAAAAGATTTATATTGTACTTCTGTATAAGTACCCCAAAAAAGATATATTGTACCTATATATAAGGACCATAAAAGAGATGTATTTTACTTATGTATAAGTATCCTGAACAAGTTATATTGCATTTCAACATAAATAAAGTTAAAGATTTATATTGTACTTCTGTATAAGTACCCCAAAAAAGATATATTGTACCTCTATATAAGTACCGTAAAAGAGATGTATTTTACTTATGTATAAGTACCCTAAACAAGTTATATTGCACTTCTACATAAGTAAAGTAAAATATTTATATTGTACTTCTGTATAAGTACCCCAAAAAAGATATATTGTACCTCTATATAAGTACCGTAAAAGAGATGTATTTTACTTATGTATAAGTACCCTAAACAAGTTATATTGCACTTCTACACAAATAAAGTAAAATATTTATATTGTACTTCGAAATAAGTGTCATAAGAAAGTTATATTGTACTTCTATATATGTACCCTAAAAAGTTTTATTGTACTTCTATATAAGTACCATAAAATATTTATATTGTACTTCTGGATAAATACCCTAAAAATGTTATATTGTAAATAGAAGTATCTTAAATTTTTTCAGATCTCATTGAAGCATAAGACAGTCTCCCAATCTTTTCGGAGACTCCATACTATGTATGAAGATTTCATCTTATTGTGAACTAAAGCTTTATAGAGAAAACGAGTAGAAGGTAACCAGGTAGGCTCCATGGATTTCGCAGAACAAATCGGAGAGTACGGAAGGATAAACTGGATATTTCAGCGACGTGATCATGAAAGGCTAACTGTGCTGAATCTTACACTCAAATCCGTTATTTCAACCCGACGACGTAACGAGTTAGTGAAAAAAAGGCGAATAGATGAAAAAGTATGATAAAAAAATGGGTCACGTGCAATTTATACATATACAATTAATTCCTCCTATCACACACACCACTTAAATATTAATAATAATAAATTCCGACTTTTATGCTTAAATTAGCTCATCACGTTGCGTATGCGCGAAGGTTAGCGGGAACGTTTCGACTGAGCCAAATTGAAAATTTTGAAAAGCGCGTATGGAAAAGTTTTTCGTAAGATCGTGAGAAATATTTTTTATACAATGAGTTTTTCTCTAAATGCAATGGTTGAGCAGTTATAAGGAAATGAAATATTAAACTGTTTATGAAAATTAATCGTGCCAAAATTTTTGGAGCCTGATAATTTTCCTTCCTTGTAATTCCTAATTTTCATGATTTTTTTTCAGATTTTTCTGCGCTTCTGGTAAAAACAAATGTGGCAGCAAATTTTAAACATTTTTCTCGAAAAATTTTAAAAAGAGATCATAAATAAATATATCGCATACATTATTGAATTTGTGTTTCAATAAGTTTTCTTTTGACACTGACTGTCCCGAAAGAATTTTTTTTAAATTTCCCACTTAACCCCCTGAAATTAATCCCAGAATCAAAATTAATATCTTCATTCCTCAGTTTTATAATTAAATTATTATACTATATTTCTGGGCCAAATTTAAAATTTTTTTGTCCACAAATTTCCGAGAAAATCGTCCGTGACAGGCGTACCTCAGGTTTATAATTAAATTATCATATTCTATTTCTGTGCCAAATTTAAAATTTTTCTGTAGAAATTTCCCATAAAATAATTTACCATAAAATAGTCCGTGAAAAACGTATGGACGGACGGACACCAAATTGTTTTCCATTGGAGTTCTGTTTTAGCACTTTTGCCACGAAACACTAAAAATAGTTAATTCACTGTGCGAACAAATACAAAATAAGGTTTTGCGGTTATCTAGGTCTCTTCAAACCAATGCGGCACGTTAACTATAGCAAGTTTAACTGAAAGTTTGAATCATATGTATCATGATCTGAAAGTCTTAATCAAATATCGAGCATTTTCTCTGATTTTTTTTTTACTCAGGTAAATCGCTCTAAAATTCCACACACATTTAGGTTAATATATATATAGTTATAAACATTTAAGTGTACATAGGATTTCTATTATACAATTTATATATATTAATTTTTCACAACGTAAATTTATTGATTGCACATAATCTTCACAGGTGTAAAACATGGTGCGTAATAGGATAATCGCTATTAGATTCCTGTAATTTTTCAGCCGAATTTTACAAAAATAGGAAAAACGTATGCCCTATTTTTCCATATTTTTTGAAATATATCTTGAAATTTGCAATTTAAGATTATGAAAAAATTATAGAAATTATTTTTGTATTCTTCATAACAATTCCTTTCAATTCAAACCCTCAGGGCATAATTAATATTAAAAAAATTATATTATGGCCTTTTTATTCTTATATAATTATAACTTTTCGAAATATGCAGCATCGTCACACAGTGCACAGTCGTCACCATGGTGTGATGGGTTGAACGCATGATCACGCACCGCGAGAACCCGGGTTCGATTCCGGGCCACTCATCGAAGCGGGACTGGAGAAGTCCAACCTTTCGAGGCTCTGGCAACCATTTTTCCATATGAGATCTTCTTCATCTAATATGGATACGACAACAACAACAAAAACATATTTTTAAAAGTTATTTTTTAAAAAGTTAGTAGTAATAAAATACGTGGATCAGGCTGGTTGTTACTGTCAAATATAAAGTTTTTACGTCACATAATTTCTGAGAAAATCATCTGTGACAGATTAACTGACATTCATATGTGTGAGTGATCTGATAAGGGTGCCGATTTCCAATTTGACGTGCAGAACTATAAAACATTCAAAACAATACTTCAATTTCATTTTGAGAGACCTAACAAATGACATTTCACTCGATATAGCGCACCTTGCGAAAATAATACTTAGCGGGGTACTTTAATTTTTTAATAACTTTTTCTTACAAACTAATTAACCTATCTATTTAAAATATTTACTTGTAAAATTACACACATGCACATAAGACTTAAATCGTAAATAATGTAACGCTAGACTGAACGATTAGAAGCGTTATTTGTTTTACTAAATAGTCCTAAACATATTTTCTGACACGACTTAGGAACATAGAAAGCATACAACCGTAAAACTCTAATAGAGAAATGCATGAACTACTTTGAAAAATACGGGTGAATCGAATCCATGATTAGATAAAAGTGGAAACGAAATTCGTCATTAAACAAATGAAAACGCGTAAAAATCTATTTCTCACCTAACGATGCATGTAAAGTTGGCTAGAAAAAGGTGTAACAGCACTGAATCATCGCTGCTGACACAACTTTATTACATACATAGAATTGGTAAAGACATCGTGAAAATTTTAACTTTACATATTACTTTTCTTCGACTAATCAAGTGAAAAATAATTGAACCGTGAATGAAAATATGACATCAAACCCAGTTTCCAATGGCAAGGTATATCTATCATTACAACGCAAGCGGCATAGCATCACAAAAAAGAAACTATAAAAATCCAAGGCTCCAAACGGTAAACCATTCCATTTCCAATTTAAGTTCAAAACGTCAGTTTAACCTAAACTTTTTAAAAGCGCGCCCGTCGAGCCGCGCTTAACGATCGTCTCAATGGGCATTACAACTTTGGTAACCAGAAAACTTACACAAAATACATCTAAAATCGTACGCAAAACCTTATACGTGTTTAGACACGCGCCAATAACGCCTCACCGCCAGCGTCCCATTCGCTGAAAATTTTCTGGGAGGGACAAACCCCACCCCCAAACGGCACTGCGCATGCCAGGTATACCCCCGATATATTAACGAATATACCCCATAATACATGGCAATTTAAACCACTTTTATAGTAAACGCTCCGTCTATAAATGCGTATAAATAAGTATTAACAGAAAACTACAAAATGGTGGGGCGTCCCCACGTCAGGTAAGGGCGGGAAATGTTCGTGTCTATGGGCGAGAAAATGGCGGACAGTTGTCGTTTGGGCGCGGAAACGCTTGTTTGTTTATGAGCGCGGTTTTAAACGTCAAAATTTTTTTGTTGCTTATTTCGATATTGAAATAAAATCACTATAAATTTAAGAAAAGTGTTGTGGTATGTTAATCGAATTGCTTTAAATAATTTCATGTAAATATATTTTTATAAAGTCCATCGTTTTGTTAAGTTTGAAAAGAGTTCGCGCGAAAGTTTAAGTCAAGAATATAAAGTTGATATCGCGGTAAATTTCTAATATCGCTATCTAGGCTATCTAGTCAATTTAATTTTTCTAAAGTAATAATTAAGGCATTTGACCTAAACAAATTGATTTTTTTATTGCGTTTAACATGCATTTTTTTATGGTTTAATCCAAAAGTTCAAGCCAATTTTTGTACTTAGCAAAATCTAACAGTTTTCCACTTTAAATTATTTTCTGTAGCTCTATGCCCGTGACTGCGCTCGCGTGTATACTCGGTTTATCCAGTTGTTAGTGACAGTGAAATACAAATAATCTTCGTTAGCCAACGCTATGTTCTTTATTTGTCAATTTCGTGACGCTGTATCAAAATAAATCATTCGTTTTTTCTTATATTTTAATAAATATTGTGCAACAGGAAAAACAATATCCATTTAAATTTTCTAAGTAAATTCTGCGTACTACAAGTTCAAACAAATAAAAAAATTACTGATAGATAAAACTCAAAAAAGACTATGACAACTACTTACCTTTCCCTATATTTTAAGAAATCTGACAGCAGGATTCTTCTTAAAATGTATTATGTAGTGTTTATGTGATGAGCGATCAAACGAGTAGTCAAAATTTAAAAAAACAGTGTCATTATTTTTAGTAGCTTATTTATTGTTCACGAGTTCATTTTTTCCATAAAATGATTAATGCACAAAACTGTTTATTATTTTATTGTACCATAGAAGTTCTTGCATTATAACAAAATTAAAATATCCTGTACCTGGATTTTTTAATTTTGTTATAATGCAAGAACTTTTATGGTACAATAAAATAATAAAAAGTTTTGTACATTAATCATTATATGGAAAAATTTAACTCTTTGATAATGATTTTATGGAAAAAAATGACTTTATGATTATTTAAGGTATTGCAAGGTACTGATAAAAATATCGCTAGTTTCTTTAATACCAAACGAGATGATATTAGCGGGTTATAACGTTCGATTAAATTTCTATAACCTTGTTAAAGAAAATCAAAAGTAGCGTTATTAAATGCAAAATAAATTCGCGTTAACCGGCGTGTTGATAACCCTAACAACAAAGGATACTAAACTATTAGGTAGTTTAGTATCCTGTATGATAATTTAATATTTTTAATTGTTAGGGTCATCAAAATCCAAATTTACATGAACTTTTTCTAATTATCTATTAAGTTTTTATATAGTTTTTATTTTTATATTATTTTGTTTTATATAAAGTTTTATAATAATATCTGTTGTTTTTATTATTTATACTTAGAGATGATTGATTTTCGTATTTTACCATCATTTAAATTTTTCAGTTAGAACTTAAAATGTGGGTAGGACAGGGCAAAGACAATATTTTTTTGTTCAGTTCAATACTCTCATCTACTTTTACATACATTACTTTTAAGTATTTATAAGACATTTTTTAACTTAAATTACGTCTTAGCTAAGATATGACAAGAAAAAAAATAAAACTCACAATTAAATGAACGTTATGTAGTATTATTTCTACTTTCTTTAAGTTCTTTACCACGACCTAGGTTTCGTTGTATTATAACATCTTCAGGTGGGCTATTAGCAAAGATTGTAATTTTTACTAATAGCCCACCCGAAGATGTTGTAATACAACGAAACCTAGGTCGTGGTAAAGAACTTAAAGAAAGTAGAAATAATATTGCATCTCGTAGTTTCATTTAGTTGTGACTAATGAATTTCTACAAAATTAATGCCAAATATATTCAATATTCAAAAAATAAGATGTTAGAAACTCATCAAACTACGGGAACTTTAAACAAAATTATCACCAACATCCCCTCTCTAGTTTTATATTTGCTTTGTTATTTTGAAAAAAGAAATATCTTAATTCTCTTTCTTAATAAATTCAATATATATTTCAATTATATAATAATTACCACTTGGATTTTTAAACATCGTTTGCACTAAATTATGGCCGCCAATTTTTTTTCGGCAAATCAGCACAAGGACAGCGGTGGTAACAAAATTAAGAAAAAATGTATTAATTAACTAAATTGCGTAGCCCACCGCGCAACCCAAAAAAGTCTATAAAAATAATAAAATTGTTGGTAAAACCGAAAGTTCATAAACCGTGTTTTTAAATTGTTTATTAAATAAATAATTGTAAGCAAAATTTAATAATAAAAAAAGGATAAAATGGAAGCGGATAAAAATCGTCGGGCACGAAAAAGGGCAATTTTTACACAAAATTGTTTATGAAAATTAAACCGTTCAACAAATGTTATATTGTGGTTTTATACTAACTGAAAACCCAATGAATCAAAAATGTCAATACTCTATGCTGGGGCAACTGCCAAGGGAGTGTAATATTAAAGGCAAACATCTGTGTTTAAATATTTTATGGAGGAAATGAGTTCACTGGCTATAAATGTGTTAAAAAATAGTTTAGGATGGTTTTGTCTCTTTTCCTCTCTCCATAGGTGTATCACTATTATAGCCCATACAGCCTAAGGAAGGACATAAGGTATTGCTTTTTAAATATCCGTCCGTCACTTTATTTGTAAGTAAATTCATTTGTTTGTTTGTACTCGAATTATTTAGAACTATTAAATTTTCAAAATTTGTTTAACTAAAGTCTTGGTTATAAGGAATGGATCATAGACAAAACTGTTGGCCTATTAACGGTGACATAATTAACAATTGACTACGTCATTAACAATTGGCTGAACTAAATAACCTACATTTTATATATACTACACTGGCGTGCTCTGTCGCAGGCCAAAGGCTAACATAAAATATGTTATACAGATTTATCTACTCATGCATAAGACTCGATCAATCTAAAAGCATAATATTTTTAATATTAATTATTTATTGTTCAAAAAATTGTTCGTAAAATGCATAAAATCGCGGTCTGCATTTCATGACCGACTTATATTTCAATAGTTAATACTTAAAAATATTTATTGTGAAATTTTACGCGGAGGAAATTAAATGTCCAAATTTGTTTCCGCTTCATTTTTTGTGTGAGTGATCATTTGACAGGTATAATTATAAAGACTTAATATTTTTTTTATATATTTAAGTGCCATATCTCCAGAAATACAGTGAAAAAAATATACTCTCCATATCCAAAACGACTGAACGTATAATTATGATAAAAACAGGGTTTCTAGAAATTTAGTTAAAGTTTGCACAAAAACTATAGAAATCGTCCTAAGTTATGTAATTTTAGAGAAATTAATATTTTAGCGTTCATGCTATACCAGAAAGATGTACCGAGCCATAGCAACCAAGTCATTTACATGATGAATCATAATAGTAATGTTTGTAAATTGTAATAGAAAAGCTACGTATCTTTCATATGTACTTAGGAGTACAGGAAAACCTCGTGGTGGGATGTCTGTTCGCATTTCACAGTTTTTGTTTTGTTTATTATCTATATCTATAAAACAATAAATTTGAATTACTTCATGTATGTGTTATTTTTTATGATTATTTCTCGAAATGAACAATTAACAAACATAAACTCAGTATGGGGCTTTATAATATTTATTTAACCTGGTTTAGAAGGAAAATGGGGATCGATACTTAATGTTAGGATTTGACTTAAAATACCCTTTATTTTTTAAATTCAAACTTCTATAGGTGTGCCATTTCTGCGCAATGAACGAAGTTGAGCCGTGATGCAAGGGTCGGTGTCACTGAATCGGGTAAACTCGGCCCCCATTGGCATCGGAAAAGTGAAATATTTTTTTGATGCGTAATATGCACACTTTTTTAAATATCAAGTGAACTACATTTTTAAGTGCTCAGTTTTTTCTAGATATTTAATTAAATTTGAAAATAAAGTATTTGTAGCATATTTCAGTTTTCATTTTCCATAAACCTTTTAATTTATGCTTACGGGTAAACTCAGCATCGGCTGAGCTCATCCTTTCAAGAATTACATTCTATACTTGATAAATATTTAATTTAAATATAATTTAATACAATATGCGTATGTTATTGTATATAATCAGTGTAATATTTCAAGCGTATACAGTTGGGGGTTTAATATTTTATCTGAGGGTAGTTTAGTATAATACACGTATGTTATTATTGCATTTTAAAATAATAATCTCGCAATATTCCTGGTTCGCCAAACTAATATCGATCATATAACATCAATATAACTATTATTTTAAAATTAGAGGTTTTCACTTCTATTGTGTTGCCATAAACAAACACCAGACATTTTTTTAAATTTTTTTAATTGTTTTTGCGAATATCAAATTTACCTCCAACAGTTTTTTGCCATATTGATTTCCTACTCTAAACACAGTCTAATTTTATATAATGTAAAATTGTTTATGCTAATTAGCCAGTTTCATAGTAAAAAATGATAAGCGGGTGAAAATCTAAAAGATATTAGTATTTTCCCTTCGGAAAACTTATCCAGATAGCTTATCTATTGCTTAAGCGGTTAGAAAGAAGATAAGCGGTTAGAAGAAGATTTACCACATCTTCTTTCTTTGTCTGATTAGTATATGATAGTCCTTCTGAAGCGACAGAAAAATGTACTTCAACGATCAGGAAGATGTGCTTCATAAAGCAGTTGGTAACTTCCAAGATGTTCATCTGCAGTCTTTGGAAAGTTCCCACCTGAAATATTTGATTTCGCCATCGATTCAGAAACTATGAAGAACTGTTTTTTGGTTTTTATACATTTCTCTGTCCTTCTCTTTTACAGGCAGCTTAGACGTCTATAAGTCTGATCGTATTTTTTGACTTTGGTACTTTTTTAAGTTCTTGGTATAAAAAAGGTCATCCAATATAAAAAGGTTCCTCAAAATAAAAAAAAACGGAACGCTAATAGGATCACTTGGTTGTCCGCCCGTCTGTTCATTTGTCTGTCCATCTGTCTATCTATAAACCTTTTTCTCAGAAAGGGCTTGTGATATCAAGTTGAACTCAATAGTAGATTGAGGTCTATAGGTCTATTTATATTGCTTTAAAATTTCAAGATTTTCGGTTCACGTAACGTGAGTTTTCCTTTCTAGAAGTTTATGCTTTCTAGAAGCTTATAGAAAAAAAATATATGGCCCTTTAAAGCGTTTGTTATTTTATTTTTACCATAATCTTATTCACTGATCATCAAAATCTATATGCAAATTCCGTTCGACCTACAATCTTGAAAGTCATAATTAAAGATTTTATAGCACATTCTATATGGAATTATACATATTTAGGTTTCCATGCTTCAAAGGAAATAACGAATCGTTATAGAATCACTTCGTTGTTCGCCTATCGGTCTGTCAAGACCATTTTTCTTAAGAACGCGTGGATGTGTCAAGGTAATAATTAATATGAAATATGTTGGTCTATGGTCCCTTAGAGCAAAAAAAAAATATAGCTTCAAAGTCAACACAAACAAGAAGAACGTTTAAAAATACGGCCATTTATACAGCATATAAATAAAAAACTAATTCCCGTTGACCTAGAATCATGAAATTTGGCAAGAAGCAAGGTCTCACAGCATAAGTAAAGGAGAAAATCCGAAAACTGTTCATTTATAGTTATATCACATAAAAGAAAATATTTTTTTAAATGTGCGCCTATGAAAATTATAGCACGCAATGTATTTTCGTTCTAAAAATTAAAATTTTGTAAATAGCTTAATAGGAATATAAAGTTCTACAAAATATCTATAAATTCCTAAATGCATACGAAACTCTCGTAGTGAGAGTTCTACTCTTGCTTGATAGGTTTTTTTAATAGTCCTTCACAATCAAGGCACAAGGTATGATGCTCAAGTTGCTTTGGTTAATTGAATGAAGGCTGAACTGTTCTGGCACGGTCAGAATATTTATATGGCTCGCTCTAAATTCTTCCGGTAACTTGCTCCTATTGACACCTCTTAATGACAGAGTTAGGAACGTGATCCATGATGAGGTTGTTTAACATGGTGCAAAATCAATGTACTGTATTATTTAGGTCATACGGCTGAAGTGGCTGACAAAACATTAGTTTCCTATTTAAGCACAGTTACTTGATGGCGAAATGAAAATATTTTAATGGTTTTTTCTTCAAAAATTCTTCTAGATTATGTTTTTATTTTCTTTTTTGTAATAATGCCTTGTAATATATGCAGGATTATTAATCTATTTATTTGTTAGTGATATTAGTGTTCCTCTGGCTGTCACCTTTCTATTCGACAGTAGCTATTATCGACGGCGTTGATCGTCTCCAACCATCAACAGCACAAAAGACGAAGGAATAGGATAATCACAGGGGAATTATTTTTAGACTCGCTTAAGTCTTTCATACCATGAGCACTAAGGAAACTACGAACGATTGAACCTTGCGTTTTCGTGATTGCCTTACCATTTAATACTCACATTAGATAATGAGGTAATCATTCAAAGCTTTATTTTCATTTTGAAAATGTAAAGTTTGATAAGAAATAGCTGTATACTTTGGAAGTATTGTCATGTCAGGTAAGTTTGTAACATAAGAGTCCTAACTCTGACATGAAAAACTGTAATTCTGATCATCTTTAGTTTCTCGTCTTCAAAATCTTAGAACTAATGGAATGTGATGAATATTCTCTTAATTTCAGTGATCTCGATTGTCAAAGATTCACCAATTTCGGAGGCAAAGACTTTTGATAGAATTTCGCAAAATTTGATTCCATGTTATGTTTCTAGAATTGATCATCTTTCGCATTAAATTCATATTTCAATTTATGCACCAATTTTAGCAATCTAAACAGCAAACAGGCAGACGCTGTGGCCAGTGATATGAAGATGACTTTGTATTTGAGAAAACCACGGATGCTTTTTATTTATTTTAATTTTACCACAATTTTATCCCAAAACTCAATTTCTTGTTTGTTTTACTGCTTTACCTGGATACAAATTGAAGTTAGATGATGGGCATTTAATTTCTCCAATGCCGTCTGTTTACTAGCTTTATTGTATAGCTTTTAGAAAGGAAAACTCATCAGTTAGTAAACCACACTCCTCAATGTAAAAGTGTTGCTAATTCTCTAAGTACAGTGTGTTCATCGTTTTTTTTATGTTTTATTGCTGACACATAGGTCAAATTATTCGCGTATGAAATCTGTTTAACTAACGAAGCTCAATTGGTATTCACTCATCTCTTACAGACTTTGGCAAATGAAAAAGCTGTTAATAACTTCCCCCTATGCTCCAACCAAAATGGACTAGCAATTTGTTGGACTTTATTTCGTTTTAGATCATATTGCTGATCAGGGGTCAATACCAATTCTTTCGGGAACTCTTTTTATTTCTTGGTGTATTCCGTCATTTATATTCGATTTGGCAGCCCTATCCATAGTAAGAATCTTTTAATACGAGCTTCGTCATTTTTTTTAATCCTCTGGAATTTATAGTGTCTTTAAGGCTTTTATGAAATCTGTCTAATTTGTTTATATAAGAATTGTCCTCTGTTTTCAAAATAAATTTATTCACAAAAGATTGTAAGCGTGTAGAGCCTGTATTAAGAGACACAAGAGTTTTGAGCCTGTGTTAAGAGACACAAGAGTTTTGAGCCTGTGTTAAAAGGCATTACTGTAGTTGTACATCGTCCACTATAAGTACCTTAGCGAAAAAGTTTGCTCTTTTTCTTAGTATGCGAATTAAAGCTTTCTGTTAAGTTATACGTTTGATTGAGAATTAAACTTAATTTGCATTAGTATAATTAGTATTTAATTTGTAATGAAACGGGTTGTTAGCATTTTCGAATAAATTAATTATTATTCTGGAATGTTATCTTGGTTTGAAATTATAATCAAACTAATATAAATGGGCGTGTTAATTTCATTTACTAAAATAACTTAATTGATTGAATACGTAAAGTGCATTAAACAGTCGTATAAGTGGAATGAAATCAATACAATTTATGATTAGATTGAGATTAATTTTATTTAGTGAATATATTTGGCGTTAATTTTGTAGAAATTCATTATTCACAATTAAATGAAACTACGTGATGTAGTATTATTTCTATTTTCTTTAAGTTCTTTACCACGATCTAGGTTTCGTTGTATTACAACATCTTCAGGTGGGCTTTAGCAAATTATTAGCAAAACATTAACCTATTAGCAAAAATGGGCTATTAGCAAAGATGGGCTATTAGCAAAGATGGGCTATTAGCAAAGATGGGCTATTAGCAAAAATCTGTGCTAATAGCCCATCTTTGCTAATAGGTTAATATTTTGCTAATAATTTGCTAATAGCAATTTGCTAAAGCCCACCTGAAGATGTTGTAATACAACGAAACCTAGGTCGTGGTAAAGAACTTAAATAAAGTAGGATAATAAAGTAGGTAATACTACATCACGTAGTTTCATTTAACTGTGATTAATTTCACTATAAATATAACATTTGAATCGCATAGGGTAGATAGACTTTAAAGTTATAAGAGGTATGTACATTTTCACAAAATACGTAAGAACCTATCAGGCACGGGTAGAACCTGCGCTACGAAGGTTCCGTATACGTTTAGGCTGTATTAAAATTTAGGGGTGCATAGTATTTTTATTAAACTATTTACAAATATTAATTTTTCATAACATAAATGTATTCAGTAGTTTCTGAAATAAGGGGGAATGCTGAATTTTCTTGTATTTTTGGAATGTGTTTTTAAATATAGGATTTAAAATTATAAAAAAAGATTTGTGTACGCCTCATAATCAAGTTATACTTAAATGACATATAAAATTGAAAAAATAAGGGGGGGGGGGAAAGACGGGGTGTCTTTAATTGTTATATGAATATTTTAAAAAAGTCAGTAAGTGCAAAATTTATGATTTAACTAGCTGTGCCTACGACTTCGTCCGCGTGAAATTCGGATTAAGAAAAGTTATTCCATTTTTTTTGTCTTTCATTTGTTGCTCTTGGGTATAAACTATTATCATACCCAATTTCGTCTAAATTCGTTTAGTAGATTTCGCGTGATTGCGGAATAAATTAACATACAAACAGACAAACATTTTAAAAATATCAGGCTTTTATTATCTTTCTTTACTCAAAATCGACCACTTTTTTAAAAATATTTTCTAAGTATAGAATTTCTATATATTTAATATAGAATTTCTAATCACTCTGTTACAATTTTATTATATGTATAGATAATATGTATTACTATATCAATTTCATGTTTCTATGTTACCCCCATCTCCCCGAAGGTTTCTTTTGAATCTTTTGGAATGTAAACTAATTATGTCGTATTGAAATATATGCAGGTTAATATATTTTATTACCACGCGAAATTTCAAGCTTTTACTTCAAGCGGTTTCAAGAAAAACGGCTGTAACAGACAGATGGACAAATACGTGAGTGATCTTATAGTGGTTCTATTTTTCTTTTTGAGGTACGGGACCCTAAAAACCTCTTCTGGATACCCACAAACGCTCTCCAGTATATCCAATTTGACGCGAGATCTAAAATAAATAGAATCATTTAGTTTTAATTAACAATATCTCAACCTTATTAATTAACTGTCAAATATAAAACTTATAGTTATAAATATTGTGAAATAAAATATTTCAGTTATAAAACATTTTTCACCTCGGCAAAGAATGTAACGGTTAATTGTGTATTTGACTAATTTTTTTCATTAATCATAATTTAGTAATCATAATCACGAGTTATAAAAGTTTAAATTTAACCTTTAGAAAAGGATGGCCATACTGTGTTGTGAGGTCATTTTTAATATTGCAGATTATATTCTACAAGAGGAAAAGAGACAGGGATATACCCAACTCTGTCTGTATCTTCAAATTTAGAAGCCTACAACTGACTCATTTTTCAATCAATTTTTGAATTTTTTTCAAGACTGGCTTTTAATTAATTTATATTTCGCAATATTGTACGAAAAATATCAAAATTTAGAATGAGTCAACTACCGGATTAAATAGTGGATAGATGATCAGAATATGAATAGTGGAAAGAATTATATTTCATTTTATTCAGTACCGATTTCATTCGACTTATTCGACTATATAGTGCGTTTCAAGTGAAAGGTCGCACTGATTTGCCTTATGACCATCAATAGAATTTGGAAATGGGCATTCTGAGACTACGTATTATTAGCGATTTTCCATTTCATAATTTTTTTTATTAATAAAATATAGAATATATTTGGCGTTAATTTTGTAGAAATTCGTTATTCACAATTAAATGAAACTACGTGATGTAGTATTATTTCTACTTTCTTTAAGTTCTTTAACACGACTTAGGTTTCGCTGTATTAGAACATCTTCAGGTGGGCTATTAGCAAAGATTGAAGATCTTGTAATACAACGAAACCTAGGTTGTGGTAAAGAACTTAAAGAAAGTAGAAATAATACTACATCACGTAGTTTCATTTAATTGTGGATTATTTTTGACAATAATGGACAGTACCAGCTGTGGTAGATGTGGTTGTAGTTGGAATTTTACCATTAATTTGGCCTATCTGTTAATAGGTTATGTGGTCTATCTATTAATGTAGGATATATATTTATCTATTTGCAAAATATCGTTGAAATCTGTTGGGCTGTTAAATGTGAAAAAAAAAATACAAACAAACATATAAACTAACAATGTTTAACTATTATCTTATTTATGAGAATTTGTCGATATCACACCGAAAAGTCTACAAAGTCGTCAAAACCAATAAAGCAATATTGAAATTCTGGTGACCTGCAAAACCAATAAAGCAATATTGAAATTCTGGTGACCTGTTTCCTATGACTGTAGCGACGAGACCAACAGCACCTTAAACACCAAAATTCATGCTGCCTTTCAGAATTTAAGGTAGAATATAAAGTGTCGCACATACTTGCTTATATACATCAAAAAACATTACATACCCGCCTTGTATGCTCTTACCTTAAGACAATGAAATATATTTATGAGACACACAGTTTATTTATGCTAATTTTTAACTAAATGAAAATTAAGAAGTGAACATTGACAAAAAGATTAAAATGGTAAAGAAATTTTGTAAGTCATACACATTTTCATAATTCATATCATGCATATAATTTATAATTTGGGAAACTGGCGGCATAATTCGGTTCTGGACGCTGGTATTGCAAAAATATTATGAAAACGCGAGCGCAGGGAGTAATTGGATACTAGAAAAAGGACGAATATAATTTGCAGTATGATAATTACATACATATTTAGGTAATTATAAATATTTAAAGTTACACAGTATTTCTATTATAATTTATAATTTACAAATTTTAATTTTTTACAACTTAACTAAATATACATTTTAAAATACAAATTTGTTTTAGGACTAGATTCAAGTCATTTATATGAAGTTTCTATGAACTTTTTACAGACCCAATCACGTGTTATAAGTCGTGTGACTATTACTTGTAAACTGGTAGAGGCTACTTAGCTGTGATAATTTTCCTTTTAATTTCGTTGCATTTTTGAATGCTTTTCTTTTTAATTTCGTAGTACTTTGAGTGATAATTTTCCTCTTATTTCGTTGTTCTTTGAGTGATAATTTTCCTTTTAAATTCGTTGTTCTTTGAGTGATACTTTTCCTCTTATTTCGTTGTTCTTTGAGTGATAATTTTCCTTTTAAATTCGTTGTTCTTTGAGTGATACTTTTCCTCTTATTTCGTTGTTCTTTGATTGATAATTTTCCTTTTAATTTCGTTGTTCTTTGAGTGATAATTTTCCTTTTAAATTCGTTGTTCTTTGAGTGATAATTTTCCTTTTAAATTCGTTGTATTTTGAGTGATAATTCTCCTTTGAATTTCGTTGTAGTATGAGTGATAATTTACCTTTTAATGTCGTTATAGTTTGAGTGAAAATATTCCTTTTAATTTCGTTGTTTTTTTGAATTTATAAATAGCGATTTAGCTGGTAGCGGATGGAAGCACGTGACTATAACAAAAATTATCACATTAAAGCTTATTATTTTGTAAATGGATCCTAGTATCGAAAGAGTGTTCACAACGTACCCCTATTATTTTTGAAAGACTTTTCAACCATACCCTAAACAATAGGGTAGCTAAAAAACCCACTTTACATGTAGGAATTACCCTAAATATGTTTTTTTAAAGATTTTATTTCATAATTTTGGGGTGTTTTTTTAAAGGTGTTATAAATATTTACGGCACTAATCGATAGCGATCAAAATAACTTTGACATACAGACGGACAGCCAAACAGACGGGTATAGCAAAATTGTAAGGGTTCCTAGTTTGGTTATAGAGCCCTAGCAAGAGTCTTCTAAATAGTATGCTGCAGGAAATACTTCCATTTAGTAATCGAAAAATAAGTTAACTACCTATTCTGAGGGTTAACTAATGGATCCTGGTGTGCCGAAGGGAAAATCTGCAGGAAATAGAAAAGAAAAGAAATCATACAGCTTCAGGAATAAGTCATGCAAGAATGTCTTTTGGATAGGTCCAATCATTATACTATACTTGGTATCGCGTGAACTCCATATAACAGAGCTGGCTTAACTTTACCTCGAAATAAAGATGGTATACAAAGTTATTTAAAGGAAGGTATCGGAAATTCCTGGCATTGCACAACGGATTCAGTATACCATAAAGATTGATATGTGACAAGAAGGAGAAAGAGATAACTGTATTCGTATACAGTCGCTGTCTCTCTCTCATTGCTGAGCCTACAGAAGGATAGATCACGCAATTCAGTGTTCCTGTCAAGTACCATAAACATAAAGATTGATATGTGACAAGAAGGAGAAAGAGATAACTGTATTCGTATACAATCGCTGTCTCTCTCTCATTGTTGAGCCTACAGAGGGATAGATCACACAGTTCAGTGTTCCTGTCAAGTACCATAAACTTAAAGATTGATATATGACAAGAAGGAGAAAGAGATAACTGTATTCGTATACAATCGCTGTCTCTCTCTCATTGTTGAGCCTACAAAGGGATAGATCACGCAGTTCAGTGTTCCTGTCAAGTACCATAAACATAAAGATTGATATGTGACAAGAAGAAGAAAGAGATAACTGTATTCGTATACAATCGCTGTCTCTCTCTCATTGTTGAGCCTACAAAGGGATAGATCACGCAGTTCAGTGTTCCTGTCAAGTACCATAAACATAAAGATTGGTATGTGACAAGAAGGAGAAAGAGATAACTGTATTCGTATACAATCGCTGTCTCTCTATCATTGTTGAGTCTACAGAGGGATAGATCACGCAATTCAGTGTTCCTGTCAAGTACCATAAACATAAAGATTGATATGTGACAAGAAGAAGAAAGAGATAACTGTATTCGTATACAATCGCTGTCTCTCTCTCATTGTTGAGCCTACAGAGGGATAGATCACGCAATAGAGTGTTCCTGTCAAGTACCATGAACATAAAGATTGCTATGTGACAAGAAGGAGAAAGAGATAACTATATTCGTATACAATCGCTGTCTCTCTATCATTGTTGAGTCTACAGAGGGATAGATCACGCAATTCAGTGTTCCTGTCAAGTACCATAAACATAAAGATTGATATGTGACAAGAAGGAGAAAGAGATAACTGTATTCGTATAGAATCGCTGTCTCTCTCTTATTGTTGAGCCTACAGCGGGATAGATCACGCAATAGAGTGTTCCTGTCAAGTACCATGAACATAAATATTGCTATGTGACAAGAAGGAGAAAGAAATAACTGTATTCGTATACAATCGCTGTCTCTCTCTCATTATTGAGCCTACAGGGGGATAGATCATACAAGTCAGTGTTCCTGTCAAGTACCATGAACATAAAGATTGATATGTGACAAGAAGAAGAAAGAGATAACTGTATTCGTATACAATCGCTGTCTCTCTCTCATTGTTGAGCCTACAAAGGGATAGATCACGCAATAGAGTGTTCCTGTCAAGTACCATAAACATAAAGATTGATATGTGACAAGAAGAAGAAAGAGATAACTGTATTCGTATACAATCGCTGTCTCTCTCTATCATTGTTGAGCCTACAGAGGGATTGATCACGCAATTCAGTGTTCCTGTCAAGTACCATAAACATAAAGATTGATATGTGACAAGAAGGAGAAAGAGATAGCTGTATTCGTATACAATCGCTGTCTCTCTATCATTGTTGAGTCTACAGAGGGATAGATCACGCAATTCAGTGTTCCTGTCAAGTACCATAAACATAAAGATTGATATGTGACAAGAAGGAGAAAGAGATAGCTGTATTCGTATACAATCGCTGTCTCTCTATCATTGTTGAGTCTACAGAGGGATAGATCACGCAATTCAGTGTTCCTGTCAAGTACCATAAACATAAAGATTGATATGTGACAAGAAGGAGAAAGAGATAACTGTATTCGTATACAGTCGCTGTCTCTCTCTCATTGTTGAGCCTACAGAGGGATAGATCACACAATTCAGTGTTCCTGTCAAGTACCATAAACATAAAGATTGATATGTGACAATAAGGAGAAAGAGATAACTGTATTCGTATACAATCGCTGTCTCTCTCTTATTGTTGAGCCTACAGAGGGATAGATCACGCAATGCAGTGCTCCTGTCAATTGTATTTACCTGTACCGAAAGACAGGAAATAAGTTCTTTACCACCGTTAGTCTTTTTTCTTTCACTTCCGTATGCGACATTGGTGTGTGCCAGTATTGCCGGAAATCATAATTTCCTTCTTCCTCTGAGAACGTGGAAATTACTTTTAAAGATATGAATGATTTGGAAAACACACAAAAGTCTTTTGTTTTATATATTTTTTTATTTAATACATTTGAATGTGTTGATTTATCTGTCTTAGAAGGATTGATATTATGGATATTTATTGCTTTACGATGAATTCCAAAAACATTTTTATTTTTAAGTTAATTTAGATAGAAGTTCTCATCTATATATAATTTATAAGATACGTTTAAAAATATTATATAAAAGACATGTGGTCATACAATTGACTGATCTTGGTAGACCTTTAAAACGAAAAATTATGAATGATTTTCATTTCTTTACATATTGGTCACAGTCGTACGTTTCTCTAGAATTTTAAATGCGGATATATAATTATATTACAGAAAAATAACGTTTCTATGATATGTGATGCTATACTAACGCCATCTATTGATTATTTCATACAAATATTTTATTATTTAGTTTTCATCAAATCGCAGAATAATGGGTGCATTCAGTACTATATGACATGCCGTCTGTATAATACATTGGCTTCGATTATAAAGCATTAAAGTTTACGAAAGTTTGCAATTTTTCGAGTTATTTTGGAAACTATTGACTGTTTGCCTAAATATTGCTAACTTTAAACGTAATTCGTAAACGGTAGGTTTTCCAAAAATATTTTTCTAATAAATTGAAGAGAATTTAATTATATACATACAAAGAAATATATTATCATATTTGCTGTAGCGTAAAGGTTTCGCAGAGTATTTAACTTTAATATTATTACGAATATTGAGGATTTAGCGTTGACGGTGTCTATATAAAAATATTAACAATACTGAAAGATAAAATGATCCTAGCTTATCTATATATTATGAAACTAAAGTTTTGGGCAGTTTTACTGGAATATTACTTTTTTTTTCTTAGCTTTCCTATGACTCATCCTTTTTTCTTGTGCATTATATTTCTAGTGTTACGGACAAAAAAGAAATTTAAATGTTCTTTTTCACGGTTATGTATCTCAAAAGTAAAAAAAGGAATCTTTGTAGGATTACTTCGTTGTCCGTCTGTCCAGGCGCTTTTTCTCAGGAATGCCTGGAGGTATTAAATTGAAATCAAATACTTAGGTCTATAGTCCCTTAGAGTTGTAAAAAAATCAAGCTTCAAAGTCAACGCAATAAAAAAACCTAAAAATACAGCTATCTATGCCACATTTTTTTACATTCGCAAGTAAATCAAAACCTATAGGGTACTTTCCGTTGACCTAGAATCATGTAATTTGGCAAAAAGTAAGGTCTTAAGTAAAGAAAACAATCATTAATTTATAGTTATATCATATAAAATACTTATTTTTTAAATATGCGCCTGTGAAAGATATGGTAGGCAATATGTTTTCGTTCTGAAAAATTAAAATTTTGTAAATTGTTGAATAGCCATATATGCCATTAAATGTTTATAAATACCTAAATGTGTACGGAACTCTCATAGTGCGAGTTCCGCTCCTGCTTGACAGATTTTTTAGTATAAAAACAATTATTTTAAACATTTTTTACGGGTGTAACAAGTGGTTGAAGACATTTAAGTATAAGGAACAACAAAGACGTTTATTCACAGCAGACGTGATGCACCAGGATACGCATAAATCTTTCCTGATTAAGGATTTACTTGGAGATGTTCTGAGGACCAATATGAGAGGTAAGGATGGTTTATATTTTGCATTTCATGTCGATATTTAATAATAGAATATAAAATGTTACATATAAATGTATATATATATATATATATATATATATATATGTATATATATATATATACACATATAATTGTATGTATATTTAATGATAAATTTTAAACATTAGTTATATGAATATATTTGTATAAAATTTCAATGTTTCAAAGATAAACCGAATCGAATTTGTAGTTTCTCAATAACAGTGATTCATACTTTAAATATTGTCGAATTTACTATCTAAAGCTGGCTTATGAAAAATAAACAATATGTGGCTGACTAGAGCATGTTGAGAAATATCTTTACTCCCAAGAAGGACATACTAAGCAATACCTTTTACATAAATATATAAGATAGAACTATACATTAGACAATATTTTTACTCTTATGAAAGACATACATATCTTTACTCTTATGAAAGATATACCATACAATACCTTTTACACTTATGAAAGATATACTAGGAAATATTTTTATTCCTATGAAGGACATACCAGGCAATACCTTTTACGCTTAGGATAATATATTAGGCAATATTTTACAACTGTGAAAGACATACTAGGCGTATTTTTATCCCTGTGAAAGGTGTATTAACCAAAAACATTATAGCTTATGACAGACATACTAGGCAATATTTTTACTCCTATGAAAGACATACTAGACCATATCTTTACTCCTATGAAAGATATACTAGGTATATTTTTGCTCCTATGAAAGGCCTATTAAATAACTTTAACGCGTATGGAAGACATACTAGGTAATATTTTTATTCCTATGAAACACATAATATGCAACACCTTTTACGCTCATGAAAGACATAATAGACAATATTTTGCTACTATTAAAGATACTAGGCAATATCTTTCACGCTTATCAAAGACATACTATGCAATATTTTTACTCCTATGAAAGACATACTAGGCCATATGTTTATTCCTATGAAAGACATACTATGCAATATTTTTTACACTAATGAAAGATATAATAGACAATATTTTGTTTCTATTAAAGACACTAGGCAATATCTTTCACGCTTATGAAAGACATATTAGGCAATTTTTTTACACCTATGAAAAACGTACAAGGCAATATTTTTACACCTGTGAAAACTATACTAGACTTTCACGCATACGAAAGATACACTAGGCAATATTTTTACTCCTATGACATATGAAAGACGTATTGCATTGTATTGCTACGCAATACCATTTATGCTTATGAAAGACATAGTAGAAAATATTTTGCCCCTATTAAAGGCAATAGGCAATATTTTTACACTTGCGAAACCTACACTAGACATATTTTTACGCCTAAGATAGACGTACTAGGCAATATTTTTACGCCTACGCCTATGAACAACTTACTAGGTAATATTTTTAATCCTATGTATATTTGTCAATATCTTTTACGTTTATTGAGCATATTAGGCAATATTTTTACGCCTACGCCTATGAAATACTTACTAGGTAATATTTTTACTCCTATGAAAGATGTATTTGTCAGTATCTTTTACGTTTATTGAATACATATTAGACAATATTTTTACGTCTACGCCTATGAAATACTTACTAAGTAATATTTTTACTCCTATGAAAGATGTATTTGTCAATATCTTTTACGTTTATTGAATACATATTAGGCAATATTTTTACGCCTACGCCTATGAAAGACTTACTAGGTAATATTTTTACTCCTTTGAAAGATGTATTTGTCAATATCTTTTACGTTTATTGAATACATATTAGGCAATATTTTTATGCCTACGCCTATGAAAGACTTACTAGGTAATATTTTTACTCTTATGAAAAATGTATTTGTCAATATCTTTTACGTTTATTGAATACATATTAGGCAATATTTTTACGCCTACGCCTATGAAAGGTTTACTAGGTAATATTTTTATTCCTATGAAAGATGTATTTGTCAATATCTTTTACGTTTATTAAATACATTTTAGGCAATATTTTTACGCCTACGCCTATGAAAGACTTACTAGGTAATATTTTTACTCCTATGGAAGATGTATTTGTCAATGTCTTTTACGTTTATTGAGTACATATTAGGCAATATTTTTATGCTGAAAGAGTTAAATTCTAATAGCGTAAAACGTATTCAATATTGATACATAAATGTTTAAATGTAATATATTA
Organism: Druceiella hillmani; assembly: GCA_039881145.1. Taxonomy (NCBI): domain Eukaryota; kingdom Metazoa; phylum Arthropoda; class Insecta; order Lepidoptera; family Hepialidae; genus Druceiella; species Druceiella hillmani. The sequence continues at coordinate 3,162,036 of JAYKKI010000073.1, read as the reverse complement.
AAATATGTCATTGCCATAAAATTATTATTGCTTCTTTTTTATAACTAACAAACATACTTTTTACGTTTATAACATAAGTTAGAATATATATTTTTTTATTTAATTGTACACACCCTTAGGTGTGTGCTTTATTATCGGCGAGCGTGCAGTCCTCGAATTTTGACGATATAAGTAATTATAATATTTAGGGTAATTTTACTCGTAATTAAATTGTAATATAGCTTTTTTTGAAAAAACAAACCTTCCCATAAAAATGATAAGATTTTCTAATTTTTGAAAATACCTATTATGGCCTAAATTTTTCTTTGAAAAATGGCATATATTGACGCTCATTGCTTTTTACGTATGCACGTTTGAGGAAACGCCACAGGACGCAATCCTTGACCGATTATGGCGACTCCTTTTTTGTTTTGGGTAGGTATGAAAATAGAAACATATTGATATTCATTATGGTTTATCTCTCTGGTCTCTATTATTATTTATTTATATATATATATATATATATATATATATATATATATATATATATTACATTTAAACCCTTTTTTTTAAGTTATACCATCGAAGATGGGGTTGATGTTTTGCATTGATTTTTATTTATTTATTAACTTTTTATGTATAGTACATATGGCGGACTTATTACTACATCAGCAATCTCTTCCAGTCAACCATGACAATTTGCATTAAAATTTAGTTGGTAGACTGTAAGAGATTTTACAATCAAAATTCTTTATAGCACATTAGACGAAAAAAATTTGAAAAAAATATAAAAGAAAATTAAAGAAAAACAAAATATTGACATGATTTGGGATGGGAAAGACAGAAAAGGACGAGGACACAAAGGGAGAGATTTCAGGAGAGGCAAGACTTTTTCACTCGATCTTTGAAAATATTTATAGACGTGATTTTCCTGATGTCACGATCCAGGTGATTCCAAATTTTTGGTGCTTCGACAGTGAATGTTTTTTCGTAAGTGGTAGAGGTATGTTTAGGAATAAGTAGGGTGAGTGAACTTTCAGATCGTAGCCCAAGGCCGTGAGCAGACAAATCTTCAAATTTGCCACCAAGATAATTTGGGCTATGAGTATTTTTCCCTGATTGTTAGGTACAATTACCTAAATACGAGAAATACGAGAAAAAATATTCAGTATTAAAATAATATTAATAAAATGAAAAGAAATACGGCATGTGTATTTTTGGTTTTGGCAAAGATTTTATTTCATTCATCGGCAAACGAAAAATTTATACTTAAATATTTTTGGATCGTATCCGGGGTAGTCCATTTTACAATATTGCAATGTTTCCATGTTAGTAGTTCAATATTTGTTAAGGAAAAAACCATGAAAATCGTTTTTTTTTCATTAATAAAAAACCAACCAAGTACATGTTGGGATTTTACATGCATTCGGAGATAGGGGCTTTAATTCATTTTAACATTTTGCCACGTATTATTTGATATCCTGATATACTTGCAAATAAGATTAAACCTCAGTAGATTTAAAATTGCAGAAACGGAGAGGCTGTGACAGATAGAAGAGCGAGCAGACATGAGGAAATGTCTGTCTCCTTGTTCTACTAGGGTATTAACTATCAGCTTTGAATCTATCAGCTTTGAATCTACAGCTCAGAAATTTTAAAATAGTTGTTTAGTTCAAGTATCGTGAAAATAAAAGTCCATGACCTAAATATACGCATGGCATGGTTTAAAAATTAATTTGAGGTAGTTTTAATGGACAAATATTTGGCGTGCGGTAATTATAATGGACAAAAAAGATTACAACTTTTTTATCTTTGATTATCGTATGTTTTCTACTTTCTTATTTTTTTTTACTTGTCATGAATGTAAAGACAGGCTAAAAATATATTGTTCGTATTCTCTTAGTATTCAGGGCATTTCCAGCCGAGCCAAAAGACCAATCACGTACTATGATAACAAAAGGACGAATCAAATTTTTTCCAAAGAAAATCGAATAAGTGAAAATCGAACATGATAGATCTCTCGAAATTTGTTTTAATTATATTTATGAAAAATATTGAAAAATAATTTATGTTTATATAATGAAAATATGATGTTCATTCAGACAGACCCCCTTCTCAGTATTTTTTAGACTAACAGGGAAAAACGTAGCATTTGCGCACTTGTTAACATATGCATATTTGTTCGAAATTATTGAACTTGAAAAATAATCAATCGAATTTAAAGATGTTCAAAACAGAATTAGTATTCATTTTTCCACAGGCAGGCTTATTTTTCAAAATGTTGTGACCATATTTTTTCTGAAATATCATATATAATAGTCCAAGGACTAAGTTTTTTTACTGTTCCAAGATTGTTATACCTATAGGGATAAGTTTTCCGGAAAGGCTCTTATTAATAGCGCGCAGTTACTTCAGCCCTTTTACAGAAAAAATGGCGACAGGCGGAACTGTAGCGAATTAACTTTTCCGGAAACAGGAATTCTCGACAATCGTTATCGTAGCGAGCTGGCTCTCGCAATGAGTTTTGTATTTGAAAGGGTATTAAGTTTCACTATTACTTTGTAGATTTGAGAACTAACGCAAAAGTTGTAATTTTTCGCAATTTTACAGTACAAAATAATACACTGACTTTCGTTCTATTTTGCTTTTTTCGAATAGCGACGTACAATACTTAAAAATTATTTTTCAGCCAAGTTTTGATCTCTTTCGATAAGGGAAATTTTTCTGATAATATTTTGCAAACCTGAAAATAAACGCAAAAGCTGTGATGTTTTGCAATTTTGCAAAAACGGTTATCCGAAAGATAAAGAACTAACTTAAGAGACATCGCTAGTAATATTTTGAAAATAATAAGTTTTGTCAGTTAATAAATTTTTTAATTTGTTAACATCCATTATATAACCTATTCAATGTTAAATACTGGCTCGAAGGAGTCATATTTTTTATAATATTCTGCATAACATTGTTTACTATGGCATGATGTAAATATCAAAATAATAAACAAATTATTTTTATTATTCCGTACCAATATTTGAAAACTGAACACTTACTGAATCCCTTTTTTGTCCATCCGTCTGTCTGTCCAACCCGATTAAAAATATAAAGTGAAAACATTTGAATTTTGAATTTGTGGGATGTTATAAAATATTTTTTAAAAACGGAGGCTCACAAACACAAATAAAGAATGTTTAAGTAATATATTAACTTGCGGTCGACACATCTGATCTTCGAAAGTACAGCTCAAAAAAATCTTAAAAAAATCATGAACATCAGTCATATAATGTAGATTGAATGAAGATTATCACTGCCAATAATAAAAAAAAATACTTAAACTTAAGTTTCACTACTCTTGTTCTCAGAATATTTACACCGTTCATAAGCTTGGTATAACAAAGATATTAATTACTACTAATGAACTCGTTAAAACAATAGAATAACTGTTACAGAGATATTTCAAAACTCAAACGGGCAATATCGCGGTTCACAGACAAACACGTAAAATATTACATTATATCTGTGATTTTGAATAAAAATTATATTTGTCACATTATAATTTATATTGTTGTTTACTTGTGTTCATTCTTGTTGAATTTTTTTCCTTTTTCCATTTACGAAAGGAAACGTTACTCATGCCCTTTATCAGCATCTCATGCTGAAAAAGCGCATGATTACGTTTGAAAACGTCATCAGGGGGGCATGAATAAAATAATTTTGGAAAAATATCACAATTCCCCCCAGATTTCCCCCAGAATTTTCTTCAATATTGAATATCGTCATCAATAAATATTTTTCCTGTTACAGCTACACGCATTAAATTAAATAACACTTCCTACACTATAGTTTCGATTTTACGAATGAATTATATAAAGCCGTTTTGTTTAAAATAATTATAAATATAATCGAATTGAAAAAACTGACTTGCTGGTCGATATACTTGTCGGAATTTCCAATTTTATTAGGTTATACTAAAGTTAATCTTAGGTCAGGGTCGGTGTAATGTTTGGCAGATGAAAATGTGAAAAGCTTGTATATACTGAATTGGGAAATAGCGTTTTTATCTATTCTCTCTTTATGCAAAGGTTTATATTCCCTTTTAAATTTTTTTAATATAAAAAGAAAGTTTGGCGGAAAACTTTCTTTTGCAGTTTGGTACCATTTTTCCATAAATGGTACCAAACTGTAGAACTTAGTAGAGATATAACAAAAGAGATATATCTACCATTAAGAATATTCGATTTAGTATAATTCCAAAAGTTTCCTAGTTCAGTTAGGTAATGAGAATTAGTCTTATAAATATATTAAAAAATGATGTCATTCCAAACATTATAAGAATGTGGCTCTTTGAAGCCAATAGTCAAGAATGTAAAAGGTTATGGAATATATGTTGAGCAATAAACAATTTTATTAACTAACAAAAGTTATCATTTAGAAAAATATTGCAATCACTGTCTCTGTGTTAGCTCTGTATCTTTCTGATACCCGTATTTGCAAAATGGTAAAAAATCACAACTTTACAAATTTTTTTCCAGGTCTGCAAAATATTATGAAAAAATTTCTTTCAACGAAAGAAATAAAACACTTGGCGTAAAAATGGTTTTTGGATTGTGTAAGTCACCATTTTAAAAGAGCAAGTGTATGATTTTGGACTGTAAAATTGCGAAAAATTACAACTTTCGCGTTCGTTCTCAAGACCACAAAGTAACAGTTAAACTTAATACAGTTTCGAATGAAAAACTCATTGCGAACCCCAGCTCGCTACGACTGACGATTGTCGAGATTTCCTAATTTTTCCGGAAAAGGTAATTCGCTACGGTTCCGCGCGTAGCCTTTTTTCTGTACCTAAAGGAGCTAAAATAACTATGTCTATATAGTAGCAACCTTTTCTGGAAAAAATATCTCTATAGGCATGACGGTTTTGATACAGTTTAAAAATTTGTTCTTTGGACTGTTGGCATGACAGTATTGGAACAGTTTAAAAATCTCTATAGGCATGAGAGTATTGGAACAAAAATTTGGTCTTTGTGCTATTGGCATGACAGTATTAGTACGCTCTAAAAATCTTTATAGGTATGACAGTATTGCAACAAAAATTTGGTCTTTGGATTATTGGCATGACATTGGAACAGTCTAAAAATCTCTGTAAGCATGACAGTTACTCTATAGGCATAACAGTATTGGAACAGTCTAAACATTTCTGTAGGCATGACAGAATCTTTATAGGCATGACAGTATTGGAACAGTCTAAAAAATGGTCTTTGGGCTATTGGAATAGTCTAAAAATTTGGTCTTTGGGCTATTGAAACTGTCTAAAAATTTGGATTTTGGGCTATTATATAAATATTTCAGAAAAAATATGGTCGAAATATTGTTAAAAATATGGCCCGTTACGAAAAAATAAATACTATTTAAGTTTTAAAAATCTTTAAAAACGGTTGAATATTATTCAGGTTAAATGGCTTGGAAAAAATGTCCAAGTGTTAACGAATGTGCCAATGTAGGTAAAATTTTCCCTGTTAGTCTGGAGAATACCGGGAATTGGGTCTATCAGAATGAACAACATATTTCCAAGGAATCAACATTGTTTAAACTAAAATTAATTTTCCGTATTTTTCATAAATATAATTAAAACACATTTCGAGAGATCAATTGTGTTTGATTTTGGCTTACTCGCTTTTCTTTCGAAATTTATTTATCCACTTTTTGTTTTCACGATTCTTTTTGGTTTCGCTGGAAATGTGTAGAATACTAGACATTTTCAGCCAAACCAAAGAAGAATAGAGAAAATGCGAATATTACATTTTTCGCATTTCTTTACATCCTTACCAGGTAAGGAAGACAATGAGAAAATAGGAAACATATAGTGATCAAAGATAACGATAACTTTTGTCCATTAAAAATACCTCACCCCGGAAACTTGTCCTTTAAAATTACCTCACCCCGGAAACTTGTCCTTTAAAATTACCTCACCCCGGAAACTTGTCCTTTAAAATTACCTTAGGCCGGCAATTTGTTCATTAAAACTAACTCAAACCGAATATTTTAGACCCTGCAATATTTAAATTTAAGCTGTGTATGACGTTTGAAGTAAATATTTGTTTTTAGAATTTTTGAAGTATATTGATGGATGCAATGTGGAACGTAGTAGAACAAGAGACTTTTATAATATCATCATGTTTGTACTTTTGTCCGTCTGTCACAGCCTCACCGTTTCTATAGTTTTAGATCTATTGAGGTTTAATCTTATTTGCAAGTGTATGAGAATGTCAATTGATATGTGGTAAAATATAAAAAAAAATCTATAATTAAGCTGTGTACGATGCCTGAGGTAAATAATTGTTTTTAGAATTCTTCAAGTATATTGATGGATGCAATGTTGACAGGTTATTTTGTAGTAGAACAAGAGACCTTTACTTCGTCCGTCTGTCGTGTACTTTCGTCCGTCTGTCGCAACCTCCCGTTTCTATAGTTTTAGATCTATTGAGGTTTAATCATATTCGCAAATATTTCAATTGACATGTGGCAAAACTTAAAAAAAAATTGAAATACCTCCTTATAAATTTAAAGAGGAAGTGGAAAAGAAAAGTTTACATATCCGGTCGAGATCGTCGGAGAGGTTTTTCAAAATTTATTTTTACTTGTATCGTTAAAAATTGAGACTAATACGTTATTGACAATTAAATGAAACTACGTGATGTAGTATTATTTCTACTTTCTTTAATTTCTTTACCACGACCTACTTTTCGTTGTATTACAACATCTTCAGGTGGGCTATTAGTAAAGATATCTTTGTTAAGTTCATTAATTGTCAATAGTTTCATTTAATTGTCAATAATGAATATCTACAAAATTAACGCCAAATATATTCAATACTAATACGTTAGTTGATAATAAAGCACTCACCACAAAATAAATATTCTAACGTAAGACATAAATTATTAAGATATTTGCCAATATTCCACCTGAAGATGTAATACAACGATAGGTCGTGGTAAAGAAATTAATAAAAAGAAGTAGAAATAATACTACATCACGTAGTTTCATTTAATTGTGAATAATTAATATTAATTATTAGTTACTTAATAGATAAGAAAAGATAATCATTAATTCATAATTAATTAATCAAAGAAAATTTTAAAGTGAAAACATGTTTTAATATATTATATCTAAATATTAACGAGTCAATGTTCAATACGTCAATTTAAAAATATTACGAACCTGTGGAATGTAAAAGGCGTAAAAATATTACTTAACATGTCTTTTAGCTTAATTGCACATAAAACATAGCCTAGTATATCTCTATGGGCGTAAAACATGGCCTAATATATCTCTATAGGCGTAAAACATCCTATTATGTATATAACAGCCTATTATGTATTTATGTATTTCACAGGCGTAAACATAGTGCTTAATATATTTTCTTTAGGCGTAAAACATAGTCTAGTATATCTCTATAGGCGTAAAACATGACCAAGTATATCTTTATATATTTCACAGGCGTAAACATAACGCTTACTATATCTTCTATAGGCGTAAAACATAGACTAGTATATCTCTCTGGCGTAAAACATAGCCTAGTATATCTTTATATATTTCACAGGCGTAAACATAATGCTTAGTATATTTTCTATGGGCGTAAAACATAGGCTAGTATATCTACATAGGCGTAAAACATAGCCTAGTATATATTTCACAGGCGTAAATATAATGTTTAGTATATCTTCTACAGGTGTAAAACATAGCCTAGTATATCTTTCATAAGTGTAAAAATATTGTCTAGTATATCTTTCACAAGTATAAAAGATATTGCCTGGTATGGCTATCATAGGAGTAAAAATATTGATTACTGTTTTTTTCGTAAGCATAAAAATATAGTCTAGTATGTCTTCCGAAGCTTTTAAAATATTACCCACATGCGTAGATTGGAGATATCATGAATCTCTCAAAATTAAACTAGTTTTGTTACTCATAACGTTGACCTATCATTAAAATAGTGCATGTATTAGTATATCATCCAAGATGGAGATGGAAATAAGTAACAGTTTTTCAAAGAAAATGGTAGTTTTAAGATCTTAAAAGGAAATGGGCAAGAACGAATCGCATCGGACTATGTAAGTATATATATATATATTTATATATAGATTATATACGTTTGAGTGCGTTTTCAAAAGCTTATAAAACCTGAAAGGGGGATCCAATTTACTACGGGTTTTTTACTTGATACAATTTACTACGGGTTTTTTTACTTGGTTTTTTACAGTGGTACTAACAAAATGATTAGAAATGATTTGAAAATTCTTCCGCCCTTGAGCCGTGACACAGAAAAATTTAAATCTATGAAATGAAAACTACAATGTGGAAAATGGAATAATATATATATATATATATATATATATATATATATATATATATATATATATAAGTATGGAATTTTTTTAGGCGCCAAATTAAGTACTCGAAATTTTCTTTTTGAATCATGCGTCATATAGTTTTGTGGCGGTTTAAATTGAAAAGAATTGACGTTACAAATAATCTGAAACAATATTTTTGTTATTGTTTACAGGATAATTCTAGATAAATATTGGAAAATTAAAAATATGTGCATTTTTCATAGACATTTGCGGCAATATTTATCATTTATCTAGAATTATCCTGTAAATAATACACACCACATTCATTCCTCAATTTGCGAAACTATTAACGTAAAAATTATGTAACAAAAATAATGTTGCTAAAATATACTTGAAATTCAAGAATCTCGTAATTTTAGAAAAATTCAACGTCACGCATTTGAAAGATATATAAGGCATATATTTATGTGAAGAAAAATAATATTAAAAATTAAAAATTTCATAGAAATATTGCATATAAAACAGCACAAATTGCGGACTATTATGCGTATATTGATCCAAAGCTGGCATCTACTGTTTTAAGTTATAATCGGAAAAATATTTCAGGAGATAAAGACAAACAACTGAATTTCTTGCTTAGCAGTTATTGCTGAATAAATTTTGTTTTCAAAATATGAGGTTATGAGGAAAGAATACGAAATTATGAGGAGTTTGAATCAGCTGTTATAAAAAAAAAATTAGTAAACTTTTTAGGGTCGTACCCATAGGGCGCCAACAGGACCTTACTATTAAACTTTCGTCATCTGTCTGTCTATTGCAGGGCTGTATCTTTTGAACTGTGATAGAATAAAGTTAAAATTTAAAATTAACAAAAAAACTTAAAATTTTTTCAAAATTTTTGAAAATCAAAAAGTCAATAAGTCAGATTTCAAAGGAGGATAGAGGGGAATTGTGTCTTTATACAAGAAATCTTAAATAACTGCATTTTTTCGGCGTTTTTGTCTTAAGCCACACAGAGACATCGAACTTGATCCGATTCTAGGGCATACTCTATAATAAAACAACAAATACGTAATACATTAACTATTTTTTTTGTATTATTCACATGTAGCTTAGTTTTCCATATGATGTTTTTTTTTGATTTGTTATGTCCTAAGTTTCATTTCAGTAATCTGGACTGGAAATTACATCACTTAAAGGTGAACGCAAAAGGCCATACAGTGTTAACCCAGTATTAAAAAAATAAAAATGGGAATGTGTGCAGTTTAGCACCAATGATATTTTGACGATTCTTTTAATATGATTCGTAAGAACATGCATTAAAAACAATGTATTCCAAGATATATATTCTGCTCGCGATTATTTGTTATAAAAAAATCGATCCGAAAAAAATTACTCACGAAAAATGTCTTCAAATTTGTATGTTCTTAACTTTTTTCTCTAATTTCACATAAACAAAATTTATACAAGAATTAATACGATTAACTAAGATAAATATAGAAATTTGCAAAGATATCTTAGTAGAGGGTATTTTAAATGAACTGTCAAAAATAATCACTTATACCAACTTAAAAAAATATTTCACTACTTCTAAGTCTTCAATTTCTGATATTTTTTTCACAATTAAATGAAACTACGTGACGTAGTATTACTTCTATTTTATTTAAATTCTTTACCACAACCTAGGTTTCGTTGTATGACAATATCTTCAGGTGGGATATTAGCCAAGATCTTTTCTTTACCCTTAAAAGTGTTATTTAAATCGCCTGTTAGAAATATTGTATTTTTTACTGAAAAGTCTGATAATTTTTCGTTTACTTTTTAAATGCTGTTTCCATGGAAACCTTTGCATTAGTAAGATGACACAAAGTCCAGATTATGTACCGTTATATACACGTGACCAATTAATTTATGAATCTTGCAGGCTCGACAGCTTCGTGGATAAAACCCATATAAAATACATAAAAAGCAAAAAAACATTCATTTTGACAATGACATAAATGTCAATGTTAGTTTACAGCTTATTTTTAATTGAATGAGGTAATGGCTACAAATTAAAAATGCGAATTGATTGTTACTTTATTTTTTATTTACAAGCCTTGATATGTTGAAAATATAATAATGGCTATATATGAAGATAGTTTATTCTTGTTTTGTATTATGATCGGAAATAGCATTTTATTTATTGCTTTTTCTTGATTGTCAATTGTTGTATTGTTGGGTTCATTTGTATCCTAAAATACCAGCTCTTTAAACATATATTCCTTTTATGTAACGCCAAGTTTATTTTCAACATCCTCCTTTGTATTTCGTCAAAGGAGGAAAGAAAACACTTTATAAGCCGAAAAAATTGGACTGTTTTATTTTAGGATCCTGCTGCTTTTGAAATCTTGAACTTCTGTTTCCAAAATAAAATGAACCTTCAATGTACCTGCATTTGGACCTTTAATATATTAGTATTTTTTTTGTACGGTAAATTAATTCTTAATTATAACAAGAAAAGCCTTTCAAAAGCAGAAAAAACTGTCAAGTATTAAAAAAAACTATCAAATACAAATAGAACTCGCGCTACGAGGATTCCATACACATTTAGACATTTATAAATATTCAAGGTTGCAAAGCATTCTAATTTAATTACAAATATTAATTTCTCAGAACGTAAATATAATGTCTACTATATATTTCATGGGCGTAAAAACAAACTAAGTATTCTTCTTCTAAGCGTGCCTCTCCAATTAGTGAAGGTTGGCAATCTCAGCATACTTGGTAGCTCTGCGTACTTGGTATTGCTCTTGGCAAGACGAAAGAGTTCGACGGCACTTGTAATCCCTGCTCATTCTCGGAAGTTGGGCAACCATGACTTTCTTCTGCGACCGGCTTTCCTTTTCCCAGCAATCTTTCTCATCACTATTAGTTTCAAGAGCTTGTATATCTCATTTCTGAGCCGCTGCTCCAGGTATGTAACTTTACGTTGTTTGTTGGTTTGCAAAAGCTTGCATTTCTGGCCAACCAATCGTAGAACCTTTTCAGTAGTCATTGTCTGAGTCCAAGATTGTAGACATCATGCGTATGTAGGCCCACATTTCGACTGTTTCTGTACTTTTCCTGAGATCTTCTTTAATAGTCCAGGCCACTAAAAGTATTGGTCAGATGTAGCACTGGAGAAGACGAATTTAAGTGGAATTTTAAGGTTACAATTGCTGAGCACCTTTTCCATTTTTCTAAAGACACTGCTGGTAACTAGAATTAAATATAAAATCAATTACATATAACTAGAAATAATTGATTTTTGGATATTTCTCTTTACTTGTGACATAAAACCTCACATTATGCAGACTGTCAATATCGTGGGTCGACCGAAAGTACCCGAAGTTGTTTAATGTTTATAAGTGCCTGTATGTATACGGAACCATCGTAATGTAAGCTTTGCATGTGTTTGACATGTTTTATTGACTAGAACCACCGGGTTTCATTCTACAGGAATTATGCTATTTTGTTTATCACGTTAGAAAGTGTTACACTTTATGGTCTTATGTTATCAAATATAATGTGGATGGTTGTGGAAAAAAAAAATTTTGAAGAGTTTCTGATTTAAGACCTTAATTGTCGTGTATACAAATTATGACGTTTAATTAATAAATTGTTATATATTTTGAAATCTAGCAGCAGGTGACTTATGTACATAAGTTACTTATGTACATGACTTATATGTACGTTATTATGTATAAATGTATATTCATATTACCTGACCATACATTGTGTGCTGAAGTATGTAAAATTGAAGAAACGTTACGCGCGATGAAACGGACGTGACGTAACTTGCGTTGATGTGATATTAGAAATGGTGACAAATTCGGATGTGCAGGTGATAGATGAAGTGATGCTGTGCAAGACAAATAATAAAACGTTTGATGCGAGTTTACAGTGAAGTTTCAGATTAATATTTTTATATAGTAGTTGCCCGTCTCGACTTTATCCGGGCAAAAAGGGACTATGACTGCCCTTTGCATTATTCGTTTCTTGCAAAATAACTAACGAACCCTCCCCCTATATATAAATATATATATATATATATATATATATATATATATATATATATATATACATATATATATATATATATATATATATATATATATATATGTATATATATATGAATAATCCCACCGAACGTTCTCAAAATCGTTTTTCTACTTTTGTTTATTTTTTATTAATTTATTTACACACACATATTTATCATTACATTACACGTAATTAATTCGTAACGGTGAACAATTACTGGTTTAACAAAGTTGCAACTTTCAGATTAAACATGAATACAAAATTCGTAACGGTGAACAATTAATTTACTTTCAGATTAAACATGAATACAAAATTCAGATTAAACATGAATACAAAATTCGTAACGGTGAACAATTAATGGTTTAACAAAGTTGCAACTTTCAGATTAAACAGAATACAAAATTCGTAACGGTGAACAATTAATGGTTTAACAAAGTTGCAACTTTCAGATTAAACAGAATACAAAATTCGTAACGGTGAACAATTAATGGTTTAACAAAGTTGCAACTTTCAGATTAAACATGAATACAAAATTCGTAACGGTGAAAAATTAACGGTTTAACAAAGTTGCAACTTTCAGATTAAACAGAATACAAAATTCGTAACGGTGAACAATTAATGGTTTAACAAAGTTGCAACTTTCAGATTAAACATGAATACAAAATTCGTAACGGTGAACAATTAATGGATTAACAAAGTTGAAACTTTCAGATTAAACATGGATACAAAATTATACAAGAACTAACGACGACACATTTCGACATATTTACTTTCACATATCATAAACAAATCACACTCTGTTGGGATCGCTATCAGGTGGTCAAGCAGCTTAATACCGCGGGAAACTGAAGAGGTCCGATATAACACGGTTCTAGAGTGTGGTATGGCATAAAGATGATGATTGCGTGAGCGCAGGAAATTGTCAGGTACGAAGAATGAAAGTTTATTCAATAATACAGGATATAGGAATTTTCTTTTTAATAGCTGGAAGATAAATTTTATAAGCTGCAAAGTTTCTTCTGAGTTGCAAGAGATAGAAACCTAGGATACTCTAGAGGAAATCGGTAGAAAATAGACAGGGGCAGTAATCATACTGTCTCATGAATACAGATATGGGAGGAATATCTTTTGCACAGGTCCAATCATCAAGCTGTATTTGGTTTCGCATGGGCTCTAAATAATGGAGCCAAATTCTAATCGGCTGTGCATTAATGAAATGCACAGTAAAGGAATTGTTAACACGGATGGAAAATCCTTTGAAATACTTAACACGATTCCAAGTTTTCGAAACGATTTTTTTTGCTACATTATTTTGTGTACATTCAAAAAACTTTTTATTTCCAAAGTGTCAATTCTATTCAACGAAAACGCTTAAAATGTCTATTATATTTATTTTACGCTACTTTCATCTCACGCATTTTTTAAACTAAAAAACAATTACAGTCGATTATCTATAAAAGATAGATAAATAGTGTAGCAGACTTTTCTTAGCGCTACAGAGCTACGACATGCAAAATATTAGTATGTTCTTAGCGCTACAGAGCTACGACATGCAAAATATTAGTATGTTCTTAGCGCTACAGAGCTACGACATGCAAAATATTAGTATATTCTTAGCGCTACAGAGCTACGACATGCAAAATATTAGTATGTTCTTAGCGCAACAGAGCTACGACATGCAAAATATTAGTATATTCTTAGCGCTACAGAGCTACGACATGCAAAATATTAGTATGTTCTTAGCGCTACAGAGCTACGACATGCAAAATATTAGTATGTTCTTAGCGCAACAGAGCTACGACATGCAAAATATTAGTATGTTCTTAGCGCTACAGAGCTACGACATGCAAAATATTAGTATGTTCTTAGCGCTACAGAGCTACGACATGCAAAATATTAGTATATTCTTAGCGCTACAGAGCTACGACAAGCAAAATATTAGTATATTCTTAGCGCTACAGAGCTACGACATGCAAAATATTAGTATGTTCTTAGCGCTACAGAGCTACGACATGCAAAATATTAGTATGTTCTTAGCGCTACAGAGCTACGACATGCAAAATATTAGTATGTTCTTAGCGCAACAGAGCTACGACATGCAAAATATTAGTATGTTCTTAGCGCTACAGAGCTACGACATGCAAAATATTAGTATATTCTTAGCGCTACAGAGCTACGACAAGCAAAATATTAGTATATTCTTAGCGCTACAGAGCTACGACATGCAAAATATTAGTATGTTCTTAGCGCTACAGAGCTACGACATGCAAAATATTAGTATGTTCTTAGCGCTACAGAGCTACGACAAGCAAAATATTAGTATATTCTTAGCGCTACAGAGCTACGACATGCAAAATATTAGTATATTCTTAGGCCTACAGAGCTACGACAAGCAAAATATTAGTATATTCTTAGCGCTACAGAGCTACGACATGCAAAATATTAGTATGTTCTTAGCGCTACAGAGCTACGACATGCAAAATATTAGTATGTTCTTAGCGCAACAGAGCTACGACATGCAAAATATTAGTATATTCTTAACGCTACAGAGCTACGACATGCAAAATATTAGTATATTCTTAGCGCTACAGAGCTACGACATGCAAAATATTAGTATATTCTTAGCGCTACAGAGCTACGACATGCAAAATATTAGTATGTTCTTAGCGCAACAGAGCTACGACATGCAAAATATTAGTATGTTCTTAGCGCTACAGAGCTACGACATGCAAAATATTAGTATGTTCTTAGCGCAACAGAGCTACGACATGCAAAATATTAGTATGTTCTTAGCGCTACAGAGCTACGACATGCAAAATATTAGTATATTCTTAGCGCTACAGAGCTACGACATGCAAAATATTAGTATATTCTTAGCGCTACAGAGCTACGACATGCAAAATATTAGTATATTCTTAGCGCTACAGAGCTACGACATGTAAAATATTAGTATATTCTTAGCGCTACAGAGCTACGACATGCAAAATATTAGTATGTTCTTAGCGCAACAGAGCTACGACATGCAAAATATTAGTATGTTCTTAGCGCAACAGAGCTACGACATGCAAAATATTAGTATGTTCTTAGCGCTACAGAGCTATGACATGCAAAATATTAGTATATTCTTAGCGCTACAGAGCTACGACATGCAAAATATTAGTATATTCTTAGCGCTACAGAGCTACGACATGCAAAATATTAGTATATTCTTAGCGCTACAGAGCTACGACATGTAAAATATTAGTATATTCTTAGCGCTACAGACCTACGACATGCAAAATATTAGTATGTTCTTAGCGCTACAGAGCTACGACATGCAAAATATTAGTATGTTCTTAGCGCTACAGAGCTACGACATGCAAAATATTAGTATGTTCTTAGCGCTACAGAGCTACGACATGCAAAATATTAGTATGTTCTTAGCGCTACAGAGCTACGACATGCAAAATATTAGTATATCGTATATTTATTTATGTAGCGTTCGCTACGAAAGCGCCCAGACCAGCGACTTTTTCTCCAACTACGTTGACATTATTAACTGTATCTCAAAAAATATATAACGTATGTATAAATTGTATAGCCTGTGATAATCAAGAAACTATGAGCTTTTGTATTACAAAAGTGATATTTTAACAGGATTAGCAGTTTTTGCGTGAATCCTTGAAAAGCAAACAAGTGAACAAAACAACTTATTTCTTTTTTTATGAGTTTTTAATACTTAAGTTACTTTTCACCAAAAAATGGTGAAATATTTGTTTTTATTATTACAACCTGAGTACGTAAATAAAAACTGTTTCGAAATTTTGAAAAAAAAGTTTCGCCCCTGTTTTCTTGACCTTAAGGGTTGAATTCCAAAAAAATTCTTTCTTAGTGGGCACCTAAAGACTAGAAGAAAAATAATATATATATATATATATATATATATATATATATATATGTAAATATATATACATAAATTTTACAGATCTGGAGATTTCTTGACGAGTCAGTTGGTAAATGGTATTTAATATATTCTAAATTGATAACATGAAATCACGTATTTTCTCAGGTGGAAAATTCTATCCGTCAATTCCATTCATGAACTAGGTCTATAACAATTTTCGTGGAAATCCGTTAGCCGTTTAGGACTGATGGATCCAAATACACTTCTCGTATTACATAATAAGCAAGTACCCAAGCTTAGCAGCAAATAATAATAGCATATATGCTCTTTTCTGTGTAATCTACAACAACAACCACCCACGTGGTAGAGGGGATGTGAAAAATTATAACTTGGGTTCTCAATAAACGGAAAATATTACTCATTTGTTCCGGAAGTGAGAAAAGGTTTTTGTAAAATCTCAAATAGGTAATATTTTTTTTATATTTTTTCTTTTACTTTTCGTACGATAACCATATTTAAATCTATTTTAACACCCTTGCCAGTGATTGGCTGGTCGGTTGCGATTATTAGGTATCAAACAAGCCGAGAAACAAACTAACTTTCGGATTTATAATATGAGTAGGGATGTAAAATAAATATTTCTTCTAAAATAATTATTTGAAGCACTGACAGTCACAATAATTAAAAAAAAATTTAAAAAACCTAAAATATATTTTTTGATGCTCACAACCTTACATTTATTTTTCTATAATTAGATTGAAAATACATAATGCAATTATATCCTGGATAACATCAACTAAAATATAGTACGTTATATATATAGTAGTCTTACATATATAGTACGGTATAATATAGTAGTCTTGTTATATATATAGTACGGTATAATATAGTAGTCTTGTTAGGAATTGTATTGTCTAAAATATTTCAAATTTTCAACACGTACCTTCCACATTAGTAAAACTCTCTCGGTAAACTTTATTCATAAAGAAGTGGGAAAACCCTAATGCGCCTAATATGTATATACACCGAAAGGCCACAATAAACATATATTGTTTTACGTTATGTATTATCTTTGCTAGTTTTACTGTTTATTAGGTGTAAGAAAAGGGATTACAAAGGTCTTGAGCATCCCGAAAGCGGGCTGGGTAGCCGCGCACCATGATAGTTTAAGAAATGTTAGCCAATGGAATAATTTTATTTTAAGCACCGAAATTTTTTGGAAATCTACTAAAATTTGTAAACAACACTTCGATCTTGGTAGGCAAATAGTTGACACCATTTTAATAGACGTCATATTTTTAAAATCTTTTTCAAATAATTCATTTATTTTTTTTGTGAGCGTCTTAATAAATTAAGTCGCTAGTGTTGTGACAGTACAATAATAATCATGTTGTTCATAACGCAATAATAAAAAAGAAAAACTCCCATCCTTTTCATAATATTAATTGTAATATATTAATTTTAATAGAAACTAATTTTTAATGTAAACTATATTTATAAAAGTATTTGTTTTCTATAATAGATGTACTGATATTACTAGACTTCCGTATTACTTTCAAATCTCTGGACTTTGAAATTTTGATACATAGGCTTAAATCATTAAATACGTCACTACTATGTAACCATTGACAGATTCAACTCCTACCTTCGATTACCTTGATTATGGAGGCGTATGTTTTTCTAATATAAATAAACATTTACTCAATAGGTTGGAACGACTTTAAAACCCGTTTATTCGATATATTTTTTCCTTTAAAAAATACCATTACATTTCTGTGTTTTGGTCGCGATTTAAATGGTTAGATATTCTTGATCGATGCGTTCTCGTCTTCTACGTACAATATTTTATACAATTTCCTAAATAATTCCCTTAAACTTTTAAACCTCTAATACAGATTCTAATACCTGTCAGCAGTCGGTCTTGAATTACGGTCTAAAACAAAAATGCCCACTTAATCCTTCAGCACTTCTAGTGTATTCTATGAAGAACCCTTTAACGTATGTACAACTAAATAACAGCATCAATTGACACGAATATACAAAGTGCACCTCCATGATTTATAGAAAAAGTTGTAGTCATGATTTATAGAAAAAGTTGTAGTCATGATTTATAGAAAAAGTTGTAGTCATGATTTATAGAAAAAGTTATAGTCATGATTTATAGAAAAAGTTGTAGTCATGATTTATAGAAAAAGTTATAGTCATGATTTATAGAAAAAGTTGTAGTCATGATTTATAGAAAAAGTTGTAGTCATGATTTATAGAAAAAGTTGTAGTCATGATTTATAGAAAAAGTTATAGTCATGATTTATAGAAAAAGTTGTAGTCATGATTTATAGAAAAAGTTGTAGTCATGATTTATAGAAAAAGTTGTAGTCATGATTTTTAGAAAAAGTTATAGTCATGATTTATAGAAAAAGTTGTAGTCATGATTTATAGAAAAAGTTATAGTCATGATTTATAGAAAAAGTTGTAGTCATGATTTATAGAAAAAGTTGTAGTCATGATTTATAGAAAAAGTTATAGTCATGATTTATAGAAAAAGTTGTAGTCATGATTTATAGAAAAAGTTATAGTCATAATTTATAGAAAAAGTTGTAGTCATGATTTATAGAAAAAGTTATAGTCATGATTTATAGAAAAAGTTGTAGTCATGATTTATAGAAAAAGTTGTAGTCATGATTTATAGAAAAAGTTATAGTCATGATTTATAGAAAAAGTTGTAGTCATGATTTATAGAAAAAGTTATAGTCATGATTTTTAGAAAAAGTTATAGTCATGATTTATAGAAAAAGTTGTAGTCATGATTTATAGAAAAAGTTGTAGTCATGATTTATAGAAAAAGTTGTAGTCATGATAATCATCTTTGCCTAAATTGGCTAAATGCCTTGGAGAAATCGCAGTGAATTTTGAAGCATCCAAAGTCACGAAACAAATATAAAAACATATTTACATATCACTAGACAATATCAAAGGTTCCAAGTACATTCGTAGCATCAAATTAACCTTAAGGGCCCAATTTGAATCCATGACTTCACATAAACACCAAACTATCGCGCGCCAAGGATAACTAATTATCTGTCATCCCCTCTCGACAACCAAACCAGGAAGGACAAAGGTAATTAAATTCAAATGAGCCGCATAATATTCACGGCACGGTCGGTAACGTACATGTGTTAATTAATAAGCTGTATGTACAGGAATTAACTCCTTAGCAGTGGAGTGGTGCGGTGTGCGGCGGGCTTTATAGTGGCAATTAGGCGTTGTCTATGCGCGGGGAGTCCCCGCCGTTAAAGGATGCGCCGGGGATTACCTGTATGTAGAACTTTACTTTGTAAATTATTTTTTGCAATTATTTATTTTTTTTAATAATAGTGTCTTATTATTAGATTACAATTTATAATTTAATTCAATGAAGTTTATCCAAATAATTTAAGAAGATAAATATTACAAAAATATGTTTATTTATTAACTTGATAAAAACATATCTAAAAGAAACTTTACTAAAAAAATTAAGGGATTACCGGAATTGATTGGAAATGTGAGTGGTACAAGAAAGGAATTTTAATCCACTGTTTCTAAACGAATAACTATTCTTAGTTTATTCTTCCTTTAAGCTGGAAACGTAAAATTTATAACTAAAAGACTTATATGCTTTAATTTCAAACAGGTGCCGCATAAAAAAGAAATTAAGACCGATTGATTGCTACAATCACTCATTTAACAAAACCTATAGGGTTCATATTGGCAAAGAACCTTAAAAATTTCACAAATATAAGTCAGATGTCTCAAGTAAAGGTAAAAATCCCAAATAAAAACTTTGCCATCATGCGTGGAACGATTGGTACATAAACTATATTGTTTGTTTGATTTCATACGTTTGTGCAGTTCAACGATAATAACAAAAACAATGTTTGTATAAATATTCAGTGCAACAGTAATATATATTGATAAATAAAGTGTGAAATTTGTTTCGTGTCTTTGTTTGTTTACGCTAATACTTAGAATCACATATCCAATTTCAAATATACTTATTGCTTTAGAAATCATATTCTTTCAGAAAGATTATGATCTATAAGTTATTACGCTATAATTCCAAATCCGTCGCCGTGGTGTGTTGGGTCGATCACAAGATATAAGGCCTTTCATGACGTGGCGCACCATGGGGAACCGGATTCGTTTCCCGGTCGTTCGTCGAACGGGGCTGGACTGGCGTTATGGTTGGCTGTAAGCGATTGCTTTCGTAACAATAAGTCCGCCATAGGTATCAATTAGATACATTAAAATAGATAAATAAATAAATAAAAAGACACGACATTGTTTTTCCGCGTTAATCCCTATAACCACACGTCTGTTTAAAAAATGATTTCGGTGTTACAAAGTTTATGCCCTCGGAAACATTACAGGCTTATATCATCATGAAACGGTTTATAAGGGTAAATTAGTGATAAAAATGTAGGAAAAGTCGGGAAAACTGCTTAAACGGTACAAGGTAGGGATAGATCATCTTATTTATTAACTAATCATCACAATTATCGTTTGACGAACCGAATGGAGTTGTTGGGTGACCGTAGAAGGACATCAAGGTAATTAACATTATTCCACACGAGTAGATAGTAACAAAGTAAAAAAGGCCGAAAAATAAAATTAAATTATTTTGCAAAAAGTGGTAATATCCTACCAAAAACATTTATTCGAAAAGAAGCCAACGTTCACCACAAAATATTGGTGTCTGAAAGAGTGTGTAGTTTTGTTCCAAAAGACGGAATGCCACTTAAACTTTGCCAATTATTGATCATCTCTCTCACTCTTTTCTTTATTCATGAATCTGAGTTGGTATTCAACAGCTCAAGAAGCTAAAGTTTAGGAGGTGTTTTGTATTTTGGAACAGATTTTGATGTCTCTTCAGATATCAATAATTTTTTTAATGAACTCTGGCACTTTTTCCATGTTTAATGTCATTGCTGTTAGGATGATGTATTGCTGCTAGGAATGGGTCAGATAAATAGAATGTCACTGTTTTATCATAAACATTGGGTTGATCTAATTTAAATTCAATTTCGGTAAATTTTTCCTTAATTATCTTCCGTTTTCCACTGGTCTCGAAAATATAGATGATCAGGAAATAAGTTAAATTATGGTATTACAAAGAATCGTCCAGCATTATTTCAGTCGCTATCGAATGGAACAAATCTTAAATGTGAAACGAAAAAATAATCACGACAAATTCAAGTTCATCTTATAAAATTAGAAATATCTTATATAATTTAACTATAATTAGAACCGCTGTGCTATAGTATATAGAAATCCAGTTTGGCTTCATAAAGTTTATAGTTTTAAAGATTTTATGACAGATTTCCTACATCTGAACCAACATATTTTTTTCTTATGATTTGCCTTGTTTAAAGTCTTAATGTTAAAACAAATAAATAACAATTATGAGTGATTATACAATAATAATTTATAATTAATTGATTACGCTGCTTTCATGTGTATTGCAAGTACCTCACATTAGTAATGCTATTACATACTGATTTATTGACATACTCACTCTTTTAACAAAACTTTTAGGTTTCACATTTAACATAAAACCTTACAAGTTTTACAAATATAAGTCGAATGTCTCAAGTCCCAAAAAATAACTTGACATGACGCATCAATGCCATGGTGCGTGGAATGATTGGTATATAAATTTAATTCTCTCTTTGATTCCATAAGTTTGTGCAATTCAACTATAATAACAAAAACAATGAATGTCAATAATAATATATACTGGTAAAGAGTAAAATTTATTTGGTATGTTTGTTTGTTTGCTCTTATACTTAGAATTGCAAATCCAGTTTCAAATATTCTTACTTTTTATAGTAAAACATAATTGTGATTATGAAAGAAATGGATTTTAAATAAACAACTAATTGACTTTGGGAGATGTTTGTTTCTAACAATTTCTAAAAATACATAACTCGAAAATTACACGCATCATTAGTTTCATATCGAATAAACTAAATGGATTTTAATTCTGTAACTAAATAATAACAGTTTAGTATAGTTCTAAGTTCAGTTAGTGATCTCAAACTAAAGAGGCCTCAAACCAAATAAAAAGTCATTTATAAAACACGAAGACAGATTCTGATATAATTTTCACAAGGAAAATTGGCCAAACCTATTATCTGTTTTACTTTTGGGATAAACACTTTTTTGTTTTACTTTTGGCAAATTGTGACATTGATAACGTAATACCAG
Organism: Druceiella hillmani; assembly: GCA_039881145.1. Lineage (NCBI taxonomy): Eukaryota > Metazoa > Arthropoda > Insecta > Lepidoptera > Hepialidae > Druceiella > Druceiella hillmani. The sequence continues at coordinate 3,139,521 of JAYKKI010000073.1, read as the reverse complement.
TTTGTCTGCATAATTTTTCTACATACCAGCAATGATGGGACGTTATTCTTCACAATCAGGTTGAAATGGCACACGTCATACTACGAGAAAACGGTTTTATTAAATACCTATAATTTAAGTCAGATGTGCCGAGTCAATAAAGATTTAAAAAATAATGAATTATCATTATGATTTTTATCTACTTTTTTGCTTTATTGAGATGTATTCAATAAAATAAGGCAGGGTAGGGAGGTCTCTAATGTCACCGAGAAGAAAGTGATTCGAACGCTTTTTTATCCACTTTTATGTATGGTTTCGAATCCCGAATAATTCGCGCAGTGTCCAGAAAGAAGATCAATGTGTTTGAGATGTGTGCTGAAGTCTGCGTCGATCACGGACTGCCAAAAGAAGCAATAAATCTATATATAGCAAACTGCAAATTAAGACAAAATTATCGACCATCTGGTAACAATTAATTTTCGGTTATTTTGGCCAATTAGTTCGAAGTAACAGATAGTCAGACAGCCTTATCTAAATTGTCTATAGTAGTTATTGTTGGGAACATAGAGGTCAAAAAACCTCCGATCAATACTATAGCCGCAGTTTAAGATTATCAGGGAACTCTCTGTAAGTGCCGCCCTGAGACAAACCGAACACAAGATAATATGGAAGCAACTGGTTAGCTCCTCTAGCAAGGTACTTTAAGACGTGCACGATCTTTAGTAATGAAGATGCATCTGAAGAAGTAAGACGTAAGGTGTATACTCTTGAAAGCACATGAGTGAGTGTTTTTTTCCGATTAATAAATGGTCGTGTATATTTTCTTTAGGATGAAAATAAATTTTTCCTATCATCTTAAAAATTATAAAATTTTTGAAGAAAATGGTTTCTTACAAAAAACGTTTCTTACATTTTGGAGGAACAAGCTATGGAAATGCACAAGATTCCTAATAAGGGTATTTTTCACTTTTTTTGCTAATTTCATGAATACTCTTCAAGGAAAATGCAAGAAATTAAAATTGTAACTCTCAACATTTCATAAAAAAACATCCCTCGTATTTTATTATGTACCTTTATTATATACATAGTGGTTTCGCGTTTAAATAAACGTATCAAGTACAAGTAGAACTGACACTACGAAGTTTCGAGGAGGGAAATTTTTGCAGCAAAAGAAAGATCATAGATTCAGTATATCATATTAATTTTGATTTAAATAAGAAAGACCATATTAATTTTGATTTAAATAAGAAAGACCATATTAATTTTCATTTAAATTGATATCTCGGGCCGTTTCTAATGAAAAGGGCTTTGACACACAGAGGGATGGACAACAAAATGTTCCTATAAGGGTTCCCTTTTTTCATTTTGAGGAACAGAACCCTAAACATCGAACCCTTATATGTCTGTCAGTGTGTCTGTCGAAGCTGAATTTTTTCAAAAAAATTACCCCCTAGCTATTCGTAATATTTTAAAATATTTACATAGGAAGGAAACAATTATTTATATTTTTATTTAGAGAGGGCAAATTAAACGCTCAAAAATTTTGTTTTTAAGTTTTGTATATAGGGTCGGGTGTCTTCTGACAGAGGTCGGTACAAAGAAGCCAAATTAAATTTTTTTCAATATTTTAAGTAACCTGAGAGAAATACATAAAAATGTGCAAACAATACATCCATCAATATTTATTCATGAAACTACTGAATTAAAAATAATATAAAACAGGGATGGTAGAATCTGACAAAAAGATTAGTGGAAATTTAAACAATTATCCTAGGTCTTACAGTTTTTCGAGAGATTAACAGTATTTAGTATCTTTGAAAGGTATTTTCGGCAATGTGATGCGGTGAAAAATAATATTAACATTTATGAATATTTTAGTAGAAACACTTTGTGTTTGAATCTTCGCATATATCTAACTATGTACGGAACCGTCATAGTAAGAGTTTTACTCTTACTTGACAGATTTTTTCCCAAAATTAAAAAAATTAGAAATTGCAACAATTATAATAGTTTTTAAATACTACTTTGTAAAACTCTTTGAACCAGCAGTATGAAACGATGTGTAAATTGTATCTCGTTTTACCCTTCATACACAGATGTAATGACTGATATGAAACAATGTGTAAAGTGTAAATTGTATCTCGTTTTAACCTCCATACACAGATGTAATGACTGATATGAAACAATGTGTAAAGTGTAAATTGTATCTCGTTTTAACCTCCATACACAGATGTAATGACTGATATGAAACAATGTGTAAAGTGTAAATTGTATCTCGTTTTACCCTCCATACACAGATATAATGACTGATAAGAATCAATGTGTAAAGTGTAAATTGTATCTCATTTTACCTTCCATACACAGATGTAATGACTGATATGAATCAATGTGAAAAGTATAAATTGCATCTCGTTTTACCCTCCATACACAGATGTAATGACTGATATGAAACAATGTGTAAAGTGTAAATTGTATCTCGTTTTACCCTCCATACACAGATATAATGACTGATAAGAATCAATGTGTAAAGTGTAAATTGTATCTCGTTTTACCCTCCATACACAGATATAATGACTGATAAGAATCAATGTGTAAAGTGTAAATTGTATCTCATTTTACCTTCCATACACAGATGTAATGACTGATATGAAACAATGTGTAAAGTGTAAATTGTATCTCGTTTTACCCTCTATACACAGATGTAAAATACTAATCCATGACTAACCCTTGAAACACACAGAACCGACAGGACCATCAAACAGGCCATCTAAAATTAGAAATGAGCGAAAAAGGCATTTAGTTTGCCTACACGTAGCGAGTGTCAACGCCAATTCAGTTTATTTGTAATTAATGTAAGCAATGGCTGCACATCAAAAATAACACAGGACCATCAAAAAAGACATCTAAAACTAGAAATGCGCGAAAAAGGTATCCAGTTTGCCAACACGTAGCGAGTGTCAACGCCAATTCAGTTTATTTGTAATTAATATAAGCAATGGCTGCACATAAAAAATAACACAGGACCATTAAAAAAGACATCTAAAACTAGAAATGAGCGAAAAAGGCATTCAGTTTGCCAACACGTAGCGAGTGTCAACGTCAATTCAGTTTATTTGTAATTAATGTAAGCAATGGCTGCACATCAAAAATAACACAGGACCATCAAAAAAGACATCTAAAACTAGAAATGAGCGAAAAAGGCATTCAGTTTGCCAACACATAGCGAGTATCAATGCCAATTAACAGTTTATTTGTGACTAATGTAAATAATGGCTGCACATCAAAAATAATAGATAGGCAGCGCAGGTTTCAAATTTTGAACAAAGACCGAATAATTCGATGACTTGATTTAAGACTTCAAATTATATTTTTCTATAGAAAATCCAAACATTTTTCTCTAGAAAGTCCAAACATTTTTTTTTCTAGAAAGGCCCTCCCTATAATCTCTTTACGCCCCCTAGGGAGGCGCGCCCCACTGGTTGGGAAGTCCTGTTCTATACACATTTGTAACATATTAATCCATGGAACTTGCAGGACGAGGTCACGACAAAAATTAATGTAAAATTCGAGAAAAGGAAAAAATACCATCAACTTTGAAAACGCAGAACAAATGTCAATGTTAGATAAGTTTGTTTTCAATTAGTTTAGGCAATGGATCCATAATAAAAAAAGCAACCGATCTTGATTATTTTTGCAACATTTCCTAAAAACTTGTTATGTGCTTCGTTAGATTTTTATTTCTTATTAACAGTTCTTTACGTATTAAAATTATTTAATATATGCACTGTTAATTGGCGTTAATACTGCTATGTGTTGCCAAACTGAACGCCTTTTTCGCTCATTTCTAGTTTTAGATGGCTTTTTTGATAGTCCTGTGTTATTTTTGATGTGCAGCCATTGCTTACATTAATTACAAATAAACTGTGAATTGGCGTTGATACTGCTATGTGTTGGCAAACTGAACGCCTTTTTCGCTCATTTCTAGTTTTAGATGGCTTTTTTGATGGTCCTGTCGGTTCTGTGTGTTTCAAGGGTTAGTCATATGAAGATTGCTTTTTTTTGTTTTATGATTGAAAATTGTATGTTATTTTTTACCCTTTCCTGACTGTCAATAACTGGATTTCTTGTGTTTTTATGTTTTTCTTTTTTAAAAATACCAGCTTCTTTACAAATTACTTTCTATACTTTTTCGGCGTCTCTTATTACTAAACTTTATAATGCTCCTCTGTTTAGGAATTAAATAGAGGAAAACTTAAACCATTATTCGTTTTGGAGATACAAGCGCTCAAAGAAAAACATATTTTCGTTCAAAACGACCCCGCCTAATACTGGGAAAAGCATAGTTCTGTACCTAAGGAGCGAAGGAAAAATCAATAGACCTGTAATAGATACACTCATAAAACTCTAATATAACAAACTAATAAAAAAACACATTCAATTCGTTGCTAAAAATCAAAACTTCTTCCCACACGCGCGCTCACTAATGACAGCTCTTCCTACCCTTATCCAGATTTCAAGATACTCAACCCCCACCCCTACGAGCGCGCAATCTTCTCTTACCCAATAATCAACTACCTATCATACACAAAACGTTCCATCAAAAGGATCCCGCAATAACACGGGGGGCAAGTTTCCAAGTCCCATTATGTCCTAATGATCGGTCGGGGCGCCGCCGGGGCCCCATATGGGGCCACTTGACTGCGAGACGGCACGCGTCCGGGCCTCTAATCACTATTCACAATTGTCGAGTGCATTGTCCATTGATTTCGTATTTGTTATCGTTTCGTGTTTGTTGCGCGGGCAGAGTGGAGGGGGGGGAGGAGAGGGTAATTCGATTAGGGTTGGTCAAGGGTAATTGTATAAGGGAAAGTGTATCTGTTTGAAATAAACAGAGTTGTTAAATGTGATCAATGCAGAAGTGATCGAGTTTAAATGTTGCTTTAATTTATAAATACAAGAGAGTAATGATGACTAAGACAGTCTGTAATTTACAGATATTATCAAAAAAAATATGTTTCAAGATTCTGGATAAACTGAAGAAAAGAAGTCGATCCTTTTTAGGGTTCCGTGCCTTAAGAGAAAAAAGGAACCCTTACAGGATCATTTCGTTGTCAGTCTGTCTGCTAACAACACCCTTTTTCTTAGCAACGCGTGGAGTTATTAAGTTGAAATTAATATCAAATATTTAGGTTTATTGTCCCTTTGACCTGTAAAAAAATCTAACTTCTAAGTCAACGCAATAAAATAAAACCATTAAAATACGGCCATTTATACAGAATTTTTCGACACTCGCAAATAAATAAAAATCTATAGGGTATTTGCCGTTGACCTAGAATCATGAAATTTGGCAAGAAGCGAGGTCTCACAGCACGAGTAAAGAAACAAAATCTGAAAATGGTTAATTTGTGGTTATATCCCATGAACAAATATTCTATTTAAATATGTGGTTGAGGAAGATATGGTACGCAATATCCTTTCATGCCGACCATTTATGGCGCAAATTTTGAAGCTCGTAAACAAATCAAAACTTAGGGTGCTTCCCGTTGGTCTAGAATCGCGAAATTTCGCAAGAAGCAAGGACTCGCAGCACAAGTAAAGGAAAAAAATCCGAAAATCCTTAATTTATAGTTATATTACGTAAAACAATATTCTTAAATATGAGCCTTTGAAAGATATAGTAGGAAATATATTTTCGCTATAAAAAATTAGATTTTGTAAACAGTTCAATCGGAATATTATTATGCATTAGATGTTTATATATGTGCACGGAACCTCGTAGTGCGAGTTTGACTTGTGCTTGACAGGTTTTTTAATTTTTCTCACTTTATTTTAATACATGTTTAACCCGACGTTATTGAGGTTGTATCGATACTGCCCAGGATATATTCAATTCATTTTTATTATCTTTTTAATCCACACCTCTACAGTCAGTATAAAATTTTATAGTGATTGTGTATATAAATAATAATAATTTTGAATAGCCATAACGGGAGATGATTTGAGACGTATTAGTAGTTTTTATATGTGATTTACAAAAATAATTTATAAAAATATTATATTTTAGTTTAAAAACTTTATTTTTCATGTTTGGGCGATCATCCGATTGGGTAATTATATGAAATGCAAATTCAACATTTTTGCCATTTTTATAGTATATAAATTACCCCGATTTTCCAGCACATAACGTTTATTTCTTACATTTTACATTATTTAAATTTTATAATACACATATCCAAATATTTTGAATCCTAAATAAAACAAAAGTCTCTTGAAGAATTATCGTATAAATTAAAATATTAGTCTACGAGTCAGATTGATTTACCTCCAGTTAGTATAATGACATTATTGCCTGTTTTATATTTTATAAATTATCCTGATTTTCCAGCACAAAACGTTTGTTTCTTACATTATATATTTTCAAATTTTATAATACACATATGCAAATATTTGGAATCCTAAGTAAAACAAAAGTGTCTTGGGAAATTATCGTATAAATTAAAATATTAGTCTACGAGTCAGATTGATTTACCTCCAGTTAGTATAATGACATTCTTGCCTGCTTTATATTTTATAAATTATCCTGATTTTCCAGCACAAAACGTTTGTTTCTTACATTATATATTTTCAAATTTTATAATACACATATGCAAATATTTGGAATCCTAAGTAAAACAAAAGTGTCTTGGGAAATTATCGTATAAATTAAAATATTAGTCTACGAGTCAGATTGATTTACCTCCAGTTAGTATAATGACATTCTTGCCTGCTTTATATTTTATAAATTACCCTGATTTTCCAGCACAAAACGTTTGTTTCTTACATTATATATTTTCAAATTTTATAATACACATATGCAAATATTTGGAATCCTAAGTAAAACAAAAGTGTCTTGGGAAATTATCGTATAAATTAAAATATTAGTCTACGAGTCAGATTGATTTACCTCCAGTTAGTATAATGACATTCTTGCCTGCTTTATATTTTATAAATTACCCTGATTTTCCAGCACAAAACGTTTGTTTCTTACATTATATATTTTCAAATTTTATAATACACATATGCAAATATTTGGAATCCTAAGTAAAACAAAAGTGTCTTGGGAAATTATCGTATAAATTAAAATATTAGTCTACGAGTCAGATTGATTTACCTCCAGTTAGTATAATGACATTCTTGCCTGCTTTATATTTTATAAATTACCCTGATTTTCCAGCACAAAACGTTTGTTTCTTACATTATATATTTTCAAATTTTATAATACACATATGCAAATATTTGGAATCCTAAGTAAAACAAAAGTGTCTTGGGAAATTATCGTATAAATTAAAATATTAGTCTACGAGTCAGATTGATTTACCTCCAGTTAGTATAATGACATTCTTGCCTGCTTTATATTTTATAAATTACCCTGATTTTCCAGCACAAAACGTTTGTTTCTTACATTATATATTTTCAAATTTTATAATACACATATTCAAATATTTTGAATCCCAAATAAAACAAAAGTCTCTTGGAAAATTATCGTATAAATTAAAATATTAGTCTACAAGTCAGATTGATTTACCTCCAGTTAGTGTAACGAATTTCTATCACAAACATTCCGGATTAACATACATTTGGAGAAAAAAGATTACGCCAAGTCTTCATATTTTAAAACGTTAAAAATTTTATTGACAACAAGTAGATACAAAAACGTGAACAAAGTGTTTATTTTTCTTAGAGACAACTGACACAAAATCAGATTTAAATGAACATCAAGGTACTTGGATCTTTCGCGAATTTTCATCAAAATCATTTTCAAACTTGTGTCGTTATTTTCAATGAATTATTTTATGCTTATATTAATCATTTAATGTGTTATCGATCATAGCATACATCAGCTTTATTCTGATCCATTGCAAATAGAAAAAGACCTTACAATGCTGTCTGCGTTACGTGGCTCTACCGGGTTCGTAAGGATTATTTTCTTTTAGCGGAAAAGAATATTTCAACTTCCGTAAGCTTTTGTTTATGAGTAAATAATAGTAAACAGTAGACATTTATTCACAAAAAAAACTTGAGGGAGAAATCAAGTAACCCATTTGCCCTACCTTAGCTTTACACTTTTGTAAATATTTTTTGTGATATTGGCTTTCACAATGTTTTTATTGAAAATAAAAACATTGTGAAAGCCAATATCATGAAAGCCAATCCCATAAATAGGAAATATATTTGAGGGATAGGGAGGAATTTAAGTTTTTACGCCTAAGTTGTTGGAGAAATGGGAGTCAAACAAGCTTTAAAGCTCCAAAAAACTTAGGGTTTATTTCCCTATAACGGAATTCGTTTTTGTGATTTTGGCTATTTCCTGATTCTCAGTTGTTTTTTTTATAGGATCGATAGAAAATATATCAGGTCACGAAATTGTAACAGAAATATAGTCAGTCAGTCACTCACTCATTCATGTTTGACTATGCCTTTTCAATATTTGGCAATATCAGATAGGTCATTATGTTTTGTGATTATAAAAGGTTTCAATATGATTCCAAATTTAAAACGGTATTTTTGTGTAATAATATTACAATTTTCGTAAAAATTTTATTGTAAATTTTTTTTTATGTATTCATATTTACCTGTTGAGTTTTTTGATCAATTCTATAAAAAAGAAATTGAAAATAAAGAAATTTCTAAAATTTTAAAAACAATTTTCTTTTATAGAGAAAAGGTTCCTAAATTATGGATGAAAACTTAAACTGCTCTCTCCTCCTCAAAGATGGCCTCAAGTTTGCATGTAGTTTAGACGGAATGGCATCTTACATAGATATGAAAGTACCTTCTGAAGAATTTGAAGCTGTGACAAAACGCAGCAGCCCCCACACGATTCCAGCAAACACTAACCAGGCATTGGTGGACATAAAACCGTAAATAGAACTGACTTCCGTATACCTTACGCTGCTCAAATAAGCGGATGGTATGGTACGAAATCAATATAATAGTATCTTATAAGAGTTATCATTTACCACTGTTCACTATAACGATAAATACTATGTTGCAAAAGAAATACTTTGTCAATCACATGTAAGTAATAAAAAGAAAATGTGCAGGTTGATGTTTGAAATGGTTGAAGATTTCCAAACAAACACCATTTTCACACAATTACGCTTTACTTTAATAATTTAAATTATCCATCGCATCCAAGTTATTTCATTAGTAGATTCAAAGATTTTTCTGCTTACGGTGTGGGACTCGGAAAATTTGTATATTCCACTCAACATTTTTGTCTTCTACGATGAAACGTAAAGCTTTGAAATTGTCCCATCACCAGAAACTCTTTGCCAATACATCGAAACGTGGTCTGAAAAGAAAAAAAATATTTTTGTTATTTTGTGATGATTAATTAACCGTTATCAGAAATTTTATAATCCGTAACGAAATTAGTATTTCCCGTCTTATGACTTTGAATTGACTGAAAGATATTAGTTCCTCCTAATCATAGGACGTTTCATAGGAGAGTTCCATGACCAAAGGATGGGACCCTCTATAACTGTCACAGCGTTGTCCGTCTCTGTGTCTGTCAGAGGATTTTAAACGTAAAAAAAATTGACTTCAAATTTACACATACTAAAAGTTATATTTCTCCAAACCTAAGAATGTTGTTTTAAATTTTATTTTTCAGAATTAAAAGTAATACTAATTGTAATTAAATGCTGAGATGTAAATATATAATTTAAAATGAGTATCGAATATATAATTATATATAAATATATATTTTTTATTCTATGAAAAACGTTATGTTGGTTTCGTACCACACTAGCCGCTTATTTGAGCAGCGTAACTCATCCTGAAGTTAGTGGTTAGTGTTTGCCGGAATCGTGTAGGGGTCGCTGTGTTTTGTCACAGCTTCCATTTCTTCAGAAGGTACTTCCATGTCTATGTAGGACACCATTCCATCTAAACTACATATAAACTTGAGGCCATCCTTGAGGAGGAGAGAGGAGTTTAAGGTTTCATCCATAAGTTGTTAGTGGCTTGAAAGTCAAAAACATCTCCAGATCCCTAAAATTTTAGGGTCCTTTTCTCCATAAAAGAAAATTGTTTTTACAATTTTAGAAATTCCTCGATTTCCAATTTCTCTGTTATAGAATCGATTAAAAAACTCAACAGGTCGTAGAACTATAGCATAAATATTGTCAGCTAGTCACTCACTCACTCATTTACATTCGACTTTACCTTTTTATATGTTGCTATATCAGAGGGTCACTATAAGTACGATTTGATGGTAAACAGTTCCATATGAAAGTAATTATAAAATGTTACTTTTGTGCTATGAGATTATAGTAGCATCCAATAAGCCTTCTGAATTAATCGTAAAATGTCATTTTTGTACTATAAGATTGTAGTAGCATTCAATATCCCTTTTGAATTAATTATAAAATGTTATTTTTGTGCTATGAGATTATAGTAGCATTCAAATAGCCTTTTGAATTAATATTAAAATGTCATTTTTGTACTATAAGATTGTAGTAGCATTCAATATCCCTTTTGAATTAATTATAAAATGTTATTTTTGTACTATGAGATTATAGTACCATCCAATAAGCCTTTTGAATTAATATTAAAATGTCATTTTTGTGCTATGAGATTATAGTAGCATCCAATAAGCCTTTTGAATTAATTTTAAAATGTCATTTTTGTACTATGAGATTATAGTACCATCCAATAAGCCTTTTGAATTAATATTAAAATGTCATTTTTGTGTTATGAGATTATAGTAGCATCCAATAAGCCTTCTGAATTAATTTTAAAATGTCATTTTTGTGCTATGAGGTTATAGTAGCATCCAATAAGCCTTTTGAATTAATATTAAAATGTCATTTTTGTGTTATGAGATTATAGTAGCATCGAATAAGCCTTCTGAATTAATTTTAAAATGTCATTTTTGTACTATGAGATTATAGTACCATCCAATAAGCCTTTTGAATTAATATTAAAATGTCATTTTTGTGTCATGAGATTATAGTAGCATCCAATAAGCCTTCTGAATTAATTTTAAAATGTCATTTTTGTGCTATGAGATTATAGTAGCATCCAAATAGCCTTTTGAATTAATATTAAAATGTCATTTTTGTGTTATGAGGTTATAGTAGCATCCAAATAGCCTTTTGAATTAATTTTAAAATGGCATTTTTGTCAATTAAATGAAACTACGTGATATATTATTTCTACTTTCTTTATGTTCTTTACCACGACCTAGGTTTCGTTGTATTACAATATCTTCAGGTGGGCGATAGCAAAGATGCGTTAAAATTTCGGTCTCCACGGTAAAAAATCACTGTGGTGTGTTGAATTGATCACAAGGCATACGTCCATTGACGATGCGGCGCACCCGGGTTCGATTCCCGGCCTTTCGTCGAAAGGGGCTGGACTGGTATTATGGTTGGCTGTAAGACATTGCTCTCGTAGCAATAAATCCGCCACATGTGCCCATTATATACATTAAAGTAGATAAATAAATAAACAAATATGTGAAAAATTCACTTCATAAGATGTTATTTTTTGTATTATTTTTCTTTATTTAAAAGAAAGAAAACTAATAATACACCTTTTCATAATAGATACAAATGTTCCTAGAGATACTGCCCATGAATTAATTTATAAAAAAATTAAAGTAACTGAAGTGTTTATTTCCACACAAATTAGGTTTTTATAACTTACTATTTGTTGTAATTATTTCAGCTTAATTCGCTTTTCCATTTGTCATTAAATATTTAACAAACAATTATTATGAAAAATAGCTAAATTATAAAGATATAGTTATAAAAACATTAGAATAATTTAAAAAAGACTTCATGGAAAGACGTTTGAATGATCTCTGTTGACGATGTTTATCAGAAGCAAAATCTTTTTTGGCATCGATTTTTTTCCAGACTAAACTGATGGCGACCTTCATAATATCAGGGCCCTTTTCTATAACTTTTATTGTTCTTAATTGACCTGTTAAGTATGACTTCAAAGGTTCCATATAAATTTATATACCTATAAAAGTGTAAAGAGGGTACAATATTTTTATTAAAATACTCAGAAATATTAATATTATTTTTGAAGATGGCAAACATCTTGAACTTCTAAAAAAATATAAAATTTAGAAATATCGTCATAGTTTTCCAATAAACTTTAGATAACCACAAGGAACCTTTTTTCCATAGTTTTTATAACAATGCTAATTTTGAAATTCTTGCAAACTACGGTTTCTGTTCCGCTTGCCTTTTAAAATTATAATAAATTAAAAAGTCTTCATTTGCGGATAATAACAAAAGGAAATCTAAAAATAAACCATGAAAAATTCTTCTCCTTGGCACTACCTCCTAGAGCAGGCCAAGGCCATTCCAACGACCTATTTTTTATCGGAGTTATCAGGTACTTTATGTTTCCATTTGGTAACTTTTAATATTTTTATATCGGTCTCAATATCATCAATCCATCTGAATGCAGGTCTTCCCCGTTTTCTGGTACACCCTGGCTTCTTGAGAGTTAGTTAGTTAGTAGCTTGGTCTAGTTGTTATCATCTGATCTAAATAAGTCTCTAAGATACATTATTCAATTTCATTGCCCCAGATATCATATTCCAAACATTGTTAAAGACTTCAATTTTAACAATGTCTGGTTGTTTAAATCGATTATAAATTTATTTATTGCAAGGAACTTGCCAAACCTTACTTTCATTGACAGCATGGACGATTTTGAGTAGTATGTTTCTTCACAATGAAAACTTAAATTTTATAAAATAATTATGGGATAAAAAACAGAAAGCATTTTTGAGGTTCGGATCCTAAAAACGAGGAAAGAGAAAAAAATTACTTTTTATAAACTGCAAACAGTATTTTGTTTAAAGTAATAGTGGTATAAGGTAATAATGCATGTAGTTTTGATAAATTATTCTTAATAGTGGTATGAGGCTGAAAAAAAAGTTTATTCCCATTACGGTATTTTTTGAAGTTGGCTATAATCAATACACCGTTGCATCCATCAGAATTTTTGTAAACTTCAGGACGTCACTTTGGAGGATAATTCGTTGACTGATGGCAAATTTTTATGAAACAAAATAATATTTGTGATAAAAACGGAAATAAGAAAAATAAATAAATAACATCTCTATGGATGGACACGATAAAGCATAATTACATTTTCCTTTTGGTCCACTTCCCACGTAATCATTCACTCGAAGGCGGCATTACGCATACAAAATAAATAAGTCCGGAGGAGCCAAGCGCGCGATATAAAATAAAATACATATATTTATCCGCCATTCCAACTCCCGCCATAAAGAATCTATTCAGCACAAGAGTCGCCTTTCATTTTGAAGTAAAAGCGAGGAACGCCTCGCGGCATTAATTAGAGCAGAAAAATAGAACTTATGCGCCATCTTGAAATGCTGACGCCTTTGTCTATGGCCGCTTTTTACTTCTTTTTAAATGTAGAGTGGAGTCAAGCGTTCATTTTTGTTTATGGTTCGCTTTTATGTGTGCTCCGTGTTTTTCTTCATTTATTTATTTATTCGTTTGCGCTCGCTTTGTGCGGTACACCGGGCGCCGAGAGCGGATTTTCGAATTAGTTTTATGTCTTTCCTTAATTATGCAAGCAGTAAAACTTGAATATTTACATTCGTGATTCTCGTTGAATAGTCAAATTGAGGCGGTTATATTGAGTTGAGAAATATTCGGCTCACTAGTTACTTCTTCTTAAAATTAGCTTTATTTTATTAGCCAAAGTAAAACTTTACTCATTGTAAAATGTGGAAATTGAAAATTTAAATGAAAATGGTGTACATTATATTTACGTTAGATTAACAGTATAAAAGTATATATATGCGTGATTATATATTCTTCAGTTTTAATAAATATATTTATTGCGTAGGAAATAATCGACTGTTGTTTAGTTTTTTGTCTATATGTTTGTTTGTATGCAAGTTACATACAATTATAATGAGATTTTTAATATTTAAATTTTACAGTTTTAAGAGTGAAATAGAGTGAACAAAAATCTAATTTTCTTCGCTTTGATATAGTAAATGTGTAAAATGCCACTTTCACAAATACACTTTCCTTACACTTTTTCTTGACACAAATACACTTTCCAAATACGAATTTTCCACCGATTTCGTTAATGCTTACCATTTATTAATGAAATATTTTATATCTTCGAAAACCGTAAGAAAATCAGCTTTCATTATTTACTTAGGACTTGATGCCAAATACTGAATAATTTTATCAGCAAATGTTTCAGAAAATAAATGTACGTAAATATGATGAGTGCATCCAAAGTATGAGGTTTAGAAATATTTAATTTAAGTAATTAATCTAAATTCAACAGGTAAAATTATTTTTTAATAATTTCAGAATTTTTTTTAAGAAAATGAAATATTGAAGATTTTAATCGGAACCGGTGTTATTTAGAAAAAAACAATTTTTCACTGTTTTTATTTATTGAAAGAAAACTCGTGGTAAACCATGACACACACACACTTAATGTATGAACACCAATACTAGTTGCTAAATGTGATTGATAAGAAAAAAAAACAAAAATATGAAATAAAAAAAAACCGTTTTTAAATTTTTAATTAAAAACTAAATGGAAAGGCATTTCAAATTTGACATTAATTTGTCAATACTAAAATTAAATCACATATTTATAAACATCCGAAATACATAAATATCAACATTATCATATGTTTCGTTTCAATTCAAATAATCGTAAAAAACGGCCAAGTGCGAGTCAGACTCGCGCACGAAGGGTTCCGTAGGGTACCGAAAATATCGCATATCTCAAAAACAACATTTCTTAGTCAAACCAATTTTTTTTAAAAGTTTATTTTAAGTTTTACTATCTCAGAATACTTACTTTCAGAATTTTACACACGTTAGTTGAAAAATTAGAAGGAGGAGGATACACTTTTTAAGATTTTAGAAGCGTATATCTCACAAACTATTGACTTAAACAAAGAACATAGCGTGTGCGTGCAATTCACACGCGGCAGAAGTATAACTTCAGAAAAGTAGAAGGAAAATCTGTAATTGTAAGGTTAATTTTTTTATAATATTTTTACCACGTTTAAAAGTTATTTAACATTTTATTTAAAATATATTACATTACATATTAGTCAGTCTCCATGTTTTCACTTTTAACAAATGATATGAGAGGTTTATGGTAACTAAAATAGGAAACAAATGTTTTGGTTTCAATTTGATCTATTTTTCTTTGAAATACAGCGTCAATTATTAGACTGTGTGCAATATAGATACACGCCGACCCTTGCTTTCTTGCTTTAGCTCGGCAATATACAGGCGCACACATATGTACAATGCTTAGTAGACGATAGGGAAATACTACGAAGCCTGGCATAAAGAGGAGACCCAAAATTCAAATCACAACCATTCTAAAGAAGATTCACTTGTTTTTTTGTCGTGACGCATTTTCGTGTCATCGAGTTTTAAATCACAACGATTCTGAAGAAGCTTCACTTATTTCTTTGTCGTGACGCATTTTCGTTTCATCGAGTTTCAAATCATAACGATTCTAAAGATTCTTCACTTGTTTCTTTGTCGTGACGCATTTTCGTTTCATAGAGTTTCAAATCACAACGATTCTAAAGAAGCTTCACTTGTTTCTTTGTCGTAACGCATTTTCGTTTCATCGAGTTTCAAATAATAACGATTCTAAAGAAGCTCCACTTGTTTCTTTGTCGTGACGCACTTTCGTGTCATCGAGTTTTAAATCACAACGATTCTAAAGAAGCTTCACTTGTTTCTTTGTCGTGACGCATTTTCGTTTCATCGAGTTTCAAATAATAGCGATTCTAAAGAAGCTCCACTTGTTTCTTTGTCGTGACGCACTTTCGTGTCATCGAGTTTTAAATCACAACGATTCTAAAGAAGCTTCACTTGTTTCTTTGTCGTGACGTATTTTCGTTTCATCGAGTTTTTAATCACATTGATTGTAAAGACGTTTCACTTCAAAAAGATATTTTGGAACCTCTATATCATTTTTAAAACCTATCTAAGGATACCTCACACGCCTAAAGGCACCGGATTTTTTTTCATCTCCCAGTTAAAAGTATGAAGTGTCACTCCTAATATTATTTTTTCTTTCCATAATTCCCTATTTCATTGTATAGGGGTCCATAGTTTTTATTTCATAATAGTGCAGTTCTTAGAAGAAACCTACCATCCAAATTTCATCTATATAGCGCCAATCAAATTCTCCCGAGTAAAATTGCTGAAAATGGCTGGTGAACACGGACAGAGAGACAGAACGAAATTATAAGGGTTCCGTTTTTGCCATTTGGCTGCGGAACCCTAAAAACCGAAGAGGATTACTTTTCGTAAGGTGCATAAACATCATATTAACCTGACTTATTATCACTCTAAACGGGATGTTTGAAGAAAAATATATCTAGTATTAAGCCGTTAAACCATAATTTAGATTAATCAAGTAATTACTATACTACAAGTGATTACTATACTACAAACGATTACAACACTAAAAGTGATTACTATACTACAAGTGATTACTATATTACAAACGATTACTACACTACATGTGATTACTATACTACACGTGATTACTATACTACAATTGATTACTATACTACAAGTGATTACTATATTACAAACGATTACTACACTACATGTGATTACTATACTACAAGTGATTTCTATACTACAATTGATTACTATACTACAAGTGATTACTATATTACAAATGATTACTACACTACATGTGATTACTATACTACAAGTGATTACTATACTACAATTGATTACTATACTACAAGTGATTACTATATTACAAACGATTACTACACTACATGTGATTACTATACTACAAGTGATTACTATACTCCAATTGATTACTATACTACTAGTGATTACTATACTACAAGTGATTACTATACTACAAATGAATACTATACTACAAGTTATTACTAAACTACAAGTGAAAACTATACTACAAGTGATTACTATACTAAAAGTGATTACTATATTAAAAGTGATTACTATACCACAAATGATTACTATACTACAAGTGATTGCTATACCACAAGTGATTACTATACTAATTGTGATTACTATACTACAAGTCATTACTATACTACAAGTTGTTACTATACTACAAGTGTTTACTATATTACAAGTGATTACTATACTACAAGCGATTACTATACTAGAAGCGATTACTATACTATAAGCGATTACTATATTATAAGCGATTACCATACTACAAGTGATTACCACACTGCAAGTGATTACTATACCACAAGTGATTACTATACTACAAGGGATTACTATACTGCAAGTGATTACTATACTACAAGTGATTACTACACAATAATTTATTAAAAAGTCTTGAACAATACTGATTGTTTTATTTGATCTCGCGAAATAAACAATGCTGGCAGTATAGCGTAAACTGAGTTTGATCGAGCAAAATATCAGTCAATATGCAATCAGTTCTAAAAACAATGCAATCAGTACAAAAATAAATTGTATAAATAAAGTTCATTAAGAAATGTATTGTCTTGTTTATACGTTATAAACAGCAGTTTCTTGTAATTGTTGAGCCAACGGCAGTGGATGCGGCGATCATCGACAACATAGCTTCTAATATTATAAACAGTGTTCGACTGGCTGTGTATGGACTTTTTCCTCTCGTCCAAACAGTCAGGATTAGAGTTGATAAATAAACAACTTAAAAGTCGAACCATCATGTGACGCATGGCAGATGTAAAACATCTATATTTTTTTTTAAAAACACTTTTTCTATCGCTGTAACTCGTACTTTAAAATAATAAACGATTTTGACGTTTTAAAATTGTTTAATGCGATACACCGGTATAAACAAGTAAAATTGTAAACATTAGTAAATAAGAAACGTCAGAAACAATGCTGATACGCAAACAAATCACATCACATTTTTAGAAAGTAATGTAGTAAAAAGGGAAGCTTTAAGTAAATAGCCGATAAGACGTGAAGCTGGCCGAATTAAGTCATAAAGAGCGAACAAGACGCGAAGCTGGTCGAATTAAGTCGTAAAGAGCTAACAAGAAGCGAAGCTGCTCCAAATTAAGTCATAAAGAGCGAACAAGATGCGAAACTGGCCGAATTAAGTCGGAAAGAGCCGATAAAATACGAAGCTGGCAGAATGGCAAGACGCGACGTGCCATCGGAATGTTTTAACCCCCTTTCAACGTGCCATTAGATGTTTCACATTTAAATTAACCCATTGCAATTCATGGGTACGAAACTCTCGGAGATCCACTCGCACTTAATGAGTTTGTTTATTTCACGCAATCAGTTTATTAAATGAATTAGCCTAACGTATAATAAATATATAAACAAATTTTTAAAGTATTTTTCAGGAAATATTTGCGACAATTTTTTGATCGCAAAATCATCTACTCCATTGTCATAATTAATACAGTCTATTAACTTTGATTTTATACACAGAATAGTTGAAGTATATTTTTCTTCTATTAACTCTTCGTACTTAACTCTTTTAAAAGAAGATAATTTTTTACAAAACTAGGTTAAAAAGAGACAAACTTGAGAGAAAATTGTATATTTTTAAAACGCCAAATCTTTGCAAATTACAATGGTTAAGGTTTTCGTGTAATGTCCCATTTAAAATTATTTACAAATGCCCATTTGTAAATAATTTTAAATGGCTCCTTTATCTAAATAGTGGTCGTATGAAACCTCGACTAGTTACAATTATGGAAAATTATCCAGAAATAAACTTTCTTAGCGACTTATTTATTAGAATTAGTAGGCAATTATGAATGTTTCTATTCAATCACATAGCTGTTTACTTTTGCTGGACCAGAAAATTCAACGGAGTTTCCATTAACATAATACTTGTCTAAAAATATAAATTAATTTGATAATAAATACATAAAAGTATTTATGTCTCAAGGATGAATTATAATATCCATCTCGTTCAATTACGTACAGAACTTACTTATCCTATGTACGACCTTTCGTGAATACAACGTCTTAATCAGCCTATTCAAAATTATGAAAAAACATTATTATGTAGTTCATTTTTTTTATTAAGCAATTTATATTACTTTGTGCTATTGCAGTATTATTGTTTTGTTCAAAAGAGTAAGTGAGTAGATATATAATTTGCAATAGTCAATTCAATGTTGTTATTAAACCTAAAAATAACAGTTTACGATGCCAGTTCCAGGATCAATATTACTGATTCTCTATAGACAAATTGTAGGGTAGATGTTATATACATTGAATATAAGTTTTTTTTCCAATTATATGGAAATGTTGTAGTAAATATATTTAACTACTAAATTTGCACAAAAGTTTCGAAAAATGTTTTGTCAAGGCGCGAGAATCTCCTGTCTATCTTACGTTTAGGGTTGCCATAATAACTTTTCGAAAACTAGAAGTTAGGAACTAAAAACCCGAGGCATTTTGTTTGTAACCCCGGAATTAAAATCATTAAAGTAGGAGCTCCTATTACATTTAAATGAAACAGCACTAATAAAAAAAAGTATCCAAAATTATATTTTCTTAATCAAGTTTTATTTATCTTATTGATCACAAACAAAGATTGTACCTAAAATTGAATTAAAAAAATTATAAAGTTTCATCTATTGCATAAACAATAGAAAAAAATATTCCAATTTACGTTCTTAGGTCTGAAATTTTAATAACTTCAGTAATAAGATTTTAATAAGACTTATAGTAACGAACTTTAAACATAAAATCAGAAACAAAATTAATTTCAAAATCCCTACCAGTTTTCAAATCCTGGCAAATCAATATAAATTTACATTTAGTCTTAACAGTTTGAGATACAGTTTCTGATTACTATTTATTTCTCTCATTAGTCTTTGGATTAAAATAATCTTAATAGCAGAGTACTGTTTTCTTTAAAGCACCAGGCACTTTAAAAAATCCCCTGGACAGACAACTCTGTTTTCATTGACAAGCTTTAAATATTGGCGCCCAAATCTGATACAGAATTTTGCACGATATTAATTGTGGTATATTTTTATATATTGTCATACACAGAAGATCTAGAAAAAAAAATTAATGAGAGGTGCCGTCGGACACCCGATTGGAACGAAGTTTCTTTCGCTATATATTATGTATAAAATATATATTATTTACATGAATAAAAACATCTCAGCATAATAAAACATTCGCTATATCAATTACTAAATATTAAAAATTTATACATTACAAGATATTTTCGGCAAATTTATTTATTTTCATTATTATTTTATTATTTATTAAATACTTAAATTTAATAAATTACAATAAATTGAAAGTATACTCATTTATTTACATTGTTAATTAAACTTTATTTAGATTATTTCAGTAAATATAATAATTCATTATATTCGTTTAAATTTTTGAAATATTTAAATTAAGTATTTAATAAATGATAAAGTAATAATGAAAATAAAAGAACTTGCCGAAAATTAATTGTAATTTATCAATATTTAGTTTTCTATATTATATAATGTTATAATTTATAATAAAAATAAATACTTACCGAATTGGAAACTGTCTGGCTGACTATTGACTTACAATAGAAAGCCAGTAGAAAAAATATACTTTGACATTAAATGATCTGTCTTTCACATGAGATACAAATCTCATTGCAAGATGATTTTTATTGGGCATTTTCACTGTTGTAAATATCAATATAATTATTTAAACTCATAAATAATATTTACTAGTGTTTAGGATTGAGGTTTACAGCTGACCGCGCACAACGCTTGCTGCTCGAATGAATACTCGCACGAATACTAACACATACATACAACCGTATATAATAGAAAGAGACAGAAAGAAAAGAGACGGAGAGAAAGAGAGTGGAAGGTCGCCTGGAGGGGGCATAACGCTTTTTCCTTACGTGACGATCTGCCAATTCGTCCTACTGTAAGCAGCGTAAAAGAACTTCGTTACAAAAACTTGTATCATTAGAAATAGCGAATATTTGAAAGATAATTAATATTTTTTGATCATTTTTTTTTTAGATGTTTCTTTCTTGATATTTTTTTAAGATTAATTTCTATACAATTATTTTTGTCCATAATCTATAGTTTTTACCTGCAACTACTCAACCTAGTGTTAAATCCGTTACTGATATTATATCATGTAAATCTTAATCACGTGGTATATAAAGTTTGATAGTATTTAAAAAAATCTTTGGGAATCATAGTGATTCAGAGTTCCTAAGTTATACGGCACTGTAAGCCACTATTAAAAGAAGTCTTTTTTATTGTTATAAATTATCATTTCCTCAAGTTATAAAATAACACACGGCGCCATTTCGATGACTATATATATATATATATATACATATATATATATATATATATATATATATATATATATATATATATATATATATATAAATTTCGATGACTATAACAGATGGTTAGATGACGTTCCATTTAAGGGTACAAATAAGATTCTCTTCAAAAAAGATTGTGATTAATTTGGCCGAAGTTATGATCTCCTTGATCCTACCATCCAATCAAAAGGAGTATTATTATGTATGGATGCGATCCCAATAAAGAGAAACTTTCAATGTAAAACTTGTAAGTTGTGCATACAGTTGTATTACTGAGATATTCTCTACACCAAAACTTTTCTGCAACGCTGTATCTGCTAATTTCATGGTAGGTTACCGAATGTTTACAAAATCTTCGCGGTAGGTTACGGAATGTTTGCAATATCTTCGCGGTAGGTTACGGAATGCTTGCAATATCTTCGCGGTAGGTTACGGAATGTTTGCAATATCTTCACGGTAGGTTACGGAATGTTTGCAATATCTTCGCGGTAGGTTAAGGAATGTTTGCAATATCTTCGCGGTAGGTTACGGAATGCTTGCAATATCTTCGCGGTACATTACCGAATGATTAAAATACCTTCGAGGTAGGTTACTTAAGATTTGTAATATATATGCGATAGGTTACCCAATGTTTGCAGCATCTTCGCGGTAGGTTACAGAATGTTTGCAATAGCTTCGCGGTAGGTCACCAAATGTTCACAATATCTTCTGCGTATTGTTGAATGAATGAATGCGTATTGTTGAATTGAATGATTAAAATACCTTCGCGGTAGGTTACGGAATGTTTGCAATATCTTCGCGGTAGGTCACGGAATGCTTGCAATATCTTCGCGGTACGTTACCGAATGATTAAAATACCTTCGAGGTAGGTTACTTAAGATTTGTAATATATATGCGATAGGTTACCCAATGTTTGCAGCATCTTCGCGGTAGGTTACAGAATGTTTGCAATAGCTTCGCGGTAGGTCACCAAATGTTCACAATATCTTCTGCGTAAGTTACCCAATGTATGTAATAGCTTCTTGGTAGGTTATTGAATGTTTACAATATCTTCGTGGTATGTTACCGAATGTTTGCAATATCTTCGTGGTAGGTTAGAAATAATTCAAATATCTTCGCAATAAATTACCTAATGATTACGACTCTGTTTATTTATTTAGTAATTTATTTAGTATTTTTAAAACGAATGCAAACATTTGGTCTTCGCATAGAGCTACTTATGAATATAAGTAGCTTACACTGGAGAAAATGTTAAAAAAGTTCAATAAGATTTTGAGGTACAAAATATAAACCTTATATTATAAACCTTTTTTTCGAGTATAAACCTTATTTATTACTTTCATATATTATAATGGAATAATCAGATATAATTTCTATCATCTCCAACGTGAATTGCTTTTGTTTATACACACACACACACACACACACATATATATATATAAATATATATATATATATATATATATATATATATGTAATTATTATATAATTACGTTGATGACCTCGATCTCGAGTTTAGTTATATCTACTTTATGCTCCTGTTTATTACGTGTGAGAACGATGTCGTATTTTATTTCACCTGTCTAGTACTCGCACCAATATTTTACGACGTCTACTTTTCCTGTTTGTCTTTTGTGAACTCGCATTATTCAACACAGTATTAGTAGATGTGCCCTATTTTGATATGTTTTCTGCTCCATTTACTTCTTCAGGAGGTATTTGGAGTTTTTTGATAATTTACGACTGATAATTGAATAGAGTGATTTTTTTCCAATTGGTGTGTTTACTACCTTATCTTTTAGTACTTGTACCACATTTTATAACCATTTCTTCTCGTAGCCATTTCACATAGAAAGCTTTGTGTATATTTGTAAGTTGGGTATGGAATTTCCAGAAATAAATAAATAAATATTGATGTATACACGTAGACAGTTTGAGAAATACTGTGTTGTCAATATTAACAAAACTTTGGTATCAAAAAGTGAGCAGACGTATGTATGAGAGAGATTTAACTATAGATTTCAAATACGAGAACGTAATATGTAAAATGGCGTAAGGTTTAATTATATTTTATGGTGCATCTGTATTCTAATGTAAAAAATGCAAACTTGAAACTTATTTTATTATAAGTTGGATACGAAACTATTCAAATTATTTTGAGACCTAAAGTGTTACTCTATGACTATTATTTGCGGAGGTATTAGCATTAAAAAGTTGGTTATATTTTCATTGCATTTGGAAATAATCCGCAAGTTTTACGACCAAAACGAAACAAAATAACAAAAAACCTAGATTCAACGATGCAAAAGTAATAAAACAAAAATAACAATGCACCCTCCTGCCATCACAATTCCATTTTAAAGTTCGAAACGAATCGCAAACAGAAAAAAAAACAGTAACTCATAATAACCGCCAAAATTGATGTCAAATTGTCTATGACACTCTCATTACAAGATGGCGGCGAAAGGACAAATGGAAATTGTTAAAAAGGCTCAGAAAGCCCCCCGGCGAGCAAATGTCGCGGCGCTCGTGGATTTAAATAAATGATATCAATTGTCAAATTTGAATTTTAAATTTAAAAACGCGCCGCTGCCAGAGGGCACGCGTGCCGCCGCCGCCCTCCCTTAATGAACTGCTTTATTTAATTGTTTTTGTTTAGCATAAATCAGCGCATCGAGGTTTTGGTTATTTGTGAATAATGAAAGCTATGCCGCTGTTATTTAAACACGATCAAGTTTACATAATGTTAATTTGTACAAAAACGTAGAAAATTGTCAAGGCATTATTAGAATATTTTAACTAATTCTTGCATTTAATGATCTCATTACACACTTTAGCCTTGGAATTATTTCGATTATGTAATAATAGTATTTGGATACTTCTATTTGAGCTAAGAACGTGAAAATTTGCATTTAAACGTGAAAATTTGCATTTAAATGATACATGAGCTTCAGATACTTAGGAAAATAAGACATTGTCAGTATTTTTACCTGATGAGTAAAAATTAGAATAAGTGAAACATACATCCTGCTTACAATTATATTTCGTCGATCTTGCATTTAATGACCTCATTACACACTTTAGCCTTGGAATTATTTCCATTATGTAATAATAGTATTTGGATACTTATATTTGAGCTAAGAACGTGAAAATTTGCATTTAAATGATACATGAGCTTCAGATACTTAGGAAAATAAGACATTGTCAGTGTTTTTACCTGATGAGTAAAAATTAGAATAAGTGAAACATACACCCTGCTTACAATTATATTTCGTCGACCTTGCATTTAATGATCTTATTACACACTTTAGTCTTGGAATTATTTCGATTATGTAATAATAGTATTTGAATACTTCTATTTCAGCTAAGAACGTGAAAATTTGCATTTAAATGATACATGAGCTTCAGATACTTAGGAAAATAAGACATTGTCAGTGTTTTTACCTAACGAATAAAAATTAGAATAAGTGAAACATACACCTTGCTTATAATTATAGTTCGTTGATTTTTCAACTGAGTGGGCGATATGGTACAACACTGGACTCTGCATTTAAAAGTTTGGGTTCGAATCCTGGATTTACATTTGTTTTTCCTTTCTTTCAGGTTAAATTAAAACATCTATTTCATAACTTTCCCAACGTTAAGTATTGACTTAAAGGAGAGGTTTTATTTCAATAGGCTGTATGATATCGGTGTAATATTTTTTTCAATATTCTGTATGATATAAGTGTAATATTTTTTTTCAATATTCCGTATGATATCGGTGTAATATTTTTTTTCAGTATTCTGTGTGATATAGGTGTAATATTTTTTTTCAATATTCTGTATGATATCGATGTAATATTTTTTTTCAATATTCTGTATGATATCGCCGTAATATTTTTTTTTCAATATTCTGTGTGATATAGGTGTAATATTTTTTTTCAATATTCCGTATGATATCAGTGTAATATTTTTTGATAAATTTCTAGTTCAATTTTTGAAATGAATATTTTGTTTATGGTTTCCTGAATTAATGACAGGAGTGACAAAATTTAAATTGACGATTTAGGTTCAACTTTTTTCAGTTTTAATTGAAGATTCAAAAATAACTTGAAAATTTCTGAGTTGACCTTAAAGGGGAACCCTACAAGATTCTCCTTTTGAAGTATGAAAACCTAAAAAAATCGATCACGTGCATCTCGGGATAGCGCTACGTAGGTTCTGAACTTACGGACATTAGAAATTATTAAATTATTAAAATCGTTTACACTTTGATACAAAAAATGTATATTTTTAAATAAAAAGTGTGATATGGGCACAATATTTACTTTTTACGCTGTATCTTTAAAGTTTTATGTTAACAGATAAACATGACAAATGACCAAATTATGTTCATATTAAAAACAAGCTTACTTTATATTAGCTGTGCACGGGACATCTTTAGCATAAAATTAATTTATGATTACTGTCTTGAATAACCGTTATACGTAAAAATATTGACAATTAATGAAAGGTGGATGAATAAATAACAATAATAATAATATCATTTATTTGTTTATATAAAATACAACAGGTAAAATAATAGATATGTACAGAAATTTTCTTAGAGCTAATGTAAAATTAAAAATTAAGTTACACGCCTCAACCTTAAATGTTTTAAATATTTTATCCACAAAAAGGTTGCTAGCTCGGCTTATGCAATTATGCTATAAGCAAAACCGACACGGTCGGTTTACAGCTAGCACCTGTTTATATGCATATACAAACAAATACTCGTATATACATATACACACATATACATATACAGTTTACACGCATGCACGCACAGATACACAATATATAATAATATTAATAATTATTTTTAATACAGGTATTATATACAGACATATAACTACATACACATTATTACCCATAGAGGAAACATAGCACAAAGAAAAGAAGATACTAACAATAAATATAATTTAGATGAAATTATTTCGAAGATAGAAGCCGATATTTTCCGTTTATTCCGTTTGCATTTGCTGGGTCAAAAGCCACTTACGGATTGACCTTTAAAAGTAGTCATGGATCCAGCGGTCTTTAGGGGCGGAGGGAGGTCATTCCAAATGTTGGTTGCAGCAAATTTGAAACTACCCTGATAACCGGTTGTGCGATGTTCCGGGACTAAGAGAAGTCGGTAAATATTGACAAACGATCGACAAACGATTTGTTGAAAAAACAACGCATCGACTTGTTGAAAAGTGTTCCATGAGCGCAAAACTTGCAAATACCATCAACGTCTTTAGCGTATAGTGCCCACGTTCTAAGTATTGCACCACGGTTGATCCAACTGACCTGTCGAAATTAGTATTCAGTATCATTAGTACTATATCACTATTATTCTGTTTTTTATTTATTTTTTCAATATCTATGAGCATAAAGTTTACTGAAAACGCTAATAGATGACGTTGACAGAACCAAAATCGTAATAGTTTTTTTTAAATCTGTAATATCCCGATAGAAGGTATAGTATCCTATATAGTATACGAGGGTATAAACTATGACCATACCAAATTTCGTCAAAATAAGAGCAAGGTAACAGACAGATTAACAAAAAGGCTAAAATAGGTTTTCTGGCTTCTGTTATCATTCTATACGCTAAATCAATCACTCTTTTTTAAATTTTTTTTCTCTTTTTAAATGACAATTTTGATAAGTTGTTTATCTGAATTAGCAACGACAATTTCGGTAAGTTGCTTATCTGAATTAGCAACGACAATTTCGGTAAGTTTCTTATCTGAATTAGCAACGACAATTTCGGTAAGTTGCTTATCTGAATTAGCAACGACAATTTCGGTAAGTTGCTTATCTGAATTAGCAATGACAATTTCGATAAGTTGCTAATCTGAATTAGCAACGACAATTTCGGTAAGTTGCTTATCTGAATTAGCAACGACAATTTCGGTAAGTTGCTTATCTGAATTAGCAACGACAATTTCGGTAAGTTGCTTATCTGAATTAGCAACGACAATTTCGGTAAGTTGCTTATCTGAATTAGCAACGACAATTTCGGTAAGTTGCTTATCTGAATTAGCAACGATAATTTCGGTAAGTTGTTTATCTGAATTAGCAACGACAATTTCGGCATCTGTCAATTTCTTTCATATGTCTGCTCACACAAATGCATCTTCTTCTCTGCGGTATGGTGTCTGATTTAGTCAACCTGTATTCGTAACTAAACAAACATATGTTAAATAATCCAACCGCACCAATAAAATCATCTTCGCCGTCTATGGTTCCCGAGATCGCAGACGAGATCAACGTCTGATCGCAGACGAGAAAACAAATCTTGAGTGTGTATATATAATATTGCATACGTGCTAAGTACGTCTGAGAGGTCTAATATTTGTGATATCTTGAATGCAAAGATTTCACATATTATGTGTACAAATCTATTACGTATTAGAGTGACCGGAGTAAAAACAAAATTGTTCACTTATGCCTACAAAGAATATTTGCATATTTTGGCCACATAGCTCAAAGCGAAGAAAAGAGACTAGAAAAGCTATTCATAGCTGGAAAAATGGCAGAAAAGAAACCAAGAATTCGTTTTCCGACTAAATGGTTGGACCAGATATGAAAGCTACCTGGTATGCCCATCAACGACGCCAACGACCACATGAACAAGACCAGGATCAGCGGAAAGGTCATCATACGAGATAATCCTGCGAGTCGGTAACTCTAAATTGACGCAACCCTCGGTCATGAGGAGGCGGTACTTCATATTATTCAACTTTTATAAGAAAACGTATATGCACATGTGAAGTCTATAGCACTGGCTCGGAAGCGGATGTATGACGTATATACCACTCGGTTGCAGTGCGCGCGAAATAGAAGTGTGCGATATCGCTCGACCCAAAACTATATTTTTATTGTTTTTATAATTAATTGGAGAAGGCGATATATTAAATTTTTATTTCACTATTTTAAATAAAAAATAAATATATTATTAAACGACAACGGGGTTTCAATTAATTGGTCCTATTTTCTGTTAATTTTCAGTTAAAAATTTAGCTGGGAGTTGGTTAGTTCACTTACCTGATGATGCACCTAAGTGCAATATGAAATATGTCATTTAGTAATAATATAAAATTGAATTTTCCACTTTTTAATATTGGATTGCAATTACCTTTTAGAGAAGAAACAAAATAAATCATAAGAAACGAATACCATCTATTCGATAATATTCGTGATATATTATGTTATAAAAACGAAAAATAATCGTAAGAAATTAATGTCACCTGTTTATAATTTGCCAAATTTTATTACAAAGGTTGAATTAAAGGCATAATTATGCCTTAAAACAAATGATCTGGTTGCCATTCAGGCCATTTTTTTGCACAATATAAAATATGTCATTTAGTAATAATATAAGATTCAACTCT
Source organism: Druceiella hillmani (assembly GCA_039881145.1). NCBI lineage: Eukaryota > Metazoa > Arthropoda > Insecta > Lepidoptera > Hepialidae > Druceiella > Druceiella hillmani. Next base: position 3,110,776 of record JAYKKI010000073.1, on the reverse strand, counting down.
ACACCTTTTAATATTGGATTGCAATTAACTTTTACAGAATAAACAAATTAAGTCGTAAGACACTGATGCCATCTATTCGATAGTATTCATGATATATTATGTTATAAAAACGAAAAATAATCGTAAGAAATTAACGTCACCTGTTTCTAATTAGCTAATTTTTTTTTCTATAGGTTGAATTAAACGCATAAATCTACGTTAAAAGACGTGACATAGTTGGGATTGAGGCCAATTTTTTTTGAAGTGAAACTTCTTTAGTGTTGTTGTGATTTGAAACTCTATGAAACGAAAATGCGTCACGACAAAAAAACAAATGAAGCTTCTTTAGAATCATTGTGATTTGAATTTTGGGTCTCCTCATTGTGCCTTGCTTCGTAGTATTTCCTTGTCGTCTACTAAGCACTGTACACATGGGTGCACCTGTATATTGCCGAACTAAGAGAGTGAGAGAGCAAGCATCGGTGTGTATCTATATTTCACACTGTCTAATACTTGTTAAAACAGTAATTGACGTCGTATTTTGAAGATATATAGATCAAATTGAAACTAACATTTGTTTCCTATTTTAGTTACCAAAAACTATTTGTTAAAAGTAAAAACATGGGGATTGATTAATATGTAATGTATGTCAAAGTAAAATGTAAAATAACTTTCAAACGTGATAAACGTAAAAATTACGTGGTAAAATACTCTATATTTATCTCATTCTCTCGTAGGTTACTTTTCTGAAGTTTTACTTCTACTGTGTGTGAATTACACACACACAATATTTTTTTTTAATTTACCTGTTAAAAACAATTCTCATTAAATCTTTTTGGGTTATCCCAAGTGTAGACATTGATAATTTGTGATTTCTAGACTTTATCGACATGGCATATATTATGTACTATGTTTCTATAAATACTAATTAAGTAATATTTCCCGATATTGTTCTCATTTCACGTATACCCTTCTGTTAAACCAATCAATTGACAACAATAAACCATTTTTTTACAGTATGCGCACCCAGCCACAAAACTACCGAACCGCCACAAGAAGATTCGACATCAGTTCATTCAATCCAGTCACCAGAAAGACCCAGTTCCAATAATGAAATCAGCAGTCCGGAAGATGATGAAATTTCAGTCGGCGACAATAGGAGCACAGCATCCACGACCAGCGACAGGAGTCCATCACTGGAACCTACGTCTAATTTCACAAACCCTAAATTTAACGCAAACTACAACGATGCAAATGCCAATTTGAATTTCAGAGACCCGATTGCTAATAGAAGGTTTAAAGATATAGAAGATGGTGTTAATTATGATATGAATAGAGATAACGTCTTAGGAGAAGATTATGAAAGTTCTAGACTAAAACTTTATGGTCATAGTCTTTTTAACATGTATAGAGATTCAGAAAAGCTTGGCGATGATGGGAAAAGCAGGGAGTTGGCTGGGTCCATATTCGGTATGGGTGAAAGTATTTACGACCGCTCCATGGATTTGGCGAAGAGCACTTTTCAAAGCCAACTTTTGGCTGGCTTCGCTGCCTCCGTCATGGTCAATCAGCAGTTGGATGGTCAAGGTGATAGAAGTATTTTTAGTTGTTTCTCATTTTTATTATGCTTAAGAACCGTAAAGCGAAAAGATCGAGAGTTGTCTTGGTAGCACTTGATGTTTTTGACCTTAACCGTGGTTGTATGTTGTATTGATAAATGATCTCAAAAATGTAGGTCTCATTTTCAGGAATTATTTTATTTGGAGAGTCTGTTTGCAAAGAAACGTGTAGATCGAAAATTAAAAAAAAAACAGCTGGTATACATTATCGCCTAGAACTTCTTTCCAAAATAAAAAAATATTGGAAGATTGGAAAAACTTTTCTAACATTTGATAATATTAAAAATATATCGAATTTGTTTTAGATGTTGCGGGAAAATATTTTTGAAAATGGTTGTTGAACGAATGTTTTCAATAATGTAACTGAGAAAAAAAATGTATGCTTACACTGAAAAAAATAGTAAAACATTGTGTAGGTTATATTTTTTATAGTGTATATATTATATTTTTTGATATTTTGGAAAAATATATATTCTGAGAACTATGATTTAGGTATAGGAAAGAAACAGATGTTTTTGATTTTTTTGTTTATTTGCAAGTATATCACGCAAAAACAACTAGACAAATTTTAATGGGGTTTCAAAATAAGTTTCTTTAGAGTATTATTCTTATATCGTGAAAATAAAATAATTGTATTTTCACGATATAAGAAGTGAACTCAAACATGCTGGCCATCTAATTGCAATCATCATCTTTTTATTTTTTTCCTTTTCACTAAGCTAACCGAAAATGGCTTAAAATTATATTAAAAATAGCTACTTTTATAATTTTTAATACCATTTTTTGAAGCAAGGGCTCTATTACTTATACTATTAGTGAACTAGCGGGCTCGGCAGACCTTGTTCTGCCCTTTCTTTTTTTGAATCGATTTTCATATATAGCGCCCTATAGGAAGTTTTATGAGGAGTAAAATCAGAAGTTCACAGCGTACGAAGTTCAGAAAGTGTAACCGTTAGGTGGCCTCTCAGCGCAACGTCTTTAGCGTAAGATATCAATGTGTTTATTTGGCCTTTCTTATGGAGTAATCGCTATGACGGAGTATGACACACACAGTTCACTATCGATCGCTTACATCAGGATGTAATCATTAAATGTCATTGTGTGTGGATATTTGCTGTCTTCTATTCTACAAAATTAAAAAGTCCCTTTTAATTTTAGCTAATTAGTTTGACGTTACTAATTTTTTTTAATTTGATCTGGTTAATTTGTGTTTTACATGAAAATAATTATATTGTCAGCATTTTTTTATTAAAGAATTTTCCATTTACATTTAACGATATTAATATTTATATTTATATACAGTGTTACTTATTTTATACGTTCCAAGACAATTGTGCTTAAGGAGTAAATTCCAGTCATATATACACAACACACCGTCTTGACAAAACGTATATATTGTGTGAACATGGGCTCAATCGGTCAAGTCGTTCAGATGTTACGCGATCACAAACAGACGCACCAAAGATCATACATAATAAGGTTAAACTTTGGATAATTAGAAATTTTACTTTCGTTGTTCAAACTGATGTACTATACATTTTATAAGAAAATACTAAAATAAGTTTGAGAAGATACATCTTTGCAATGGTACCCAAGCTCATATTTTCATGTCTAGTTCCATAGTGAAAACGTTAAGAACAGTCGTAATACGATAATAAGAAAGAGAGGGGGGGGGGGAAGAGAGGAATATGGAGAAAGGCTAAAAAAAACAACTGTTTTTCTCTCGAAATTTAATCCTTAGAAAAATTCTTAGGAGTTACATATAATCGATGCACAGAGGTTATGGTTATATTTTTTTCTATATATCCAACTTTTGACGTCAGTATGTCTCATAACGTTGTATGGTGGAGTAATTTACGTGTACGAAAACGTATGTAAATATGACACGTTTTGCATTTGTCTGGGCGATAGAGATACAAATCATTTTAATGTCATTTGATAGATCGATTTAAGGTCATAAATGTACTTTATCAAAATTACACTATAGAGGACCCGAGGCACGGAAGAGGACAGAGCAAAGTACGTTTTCGTGCGCATCTTAAATCACTGTTGCTCGTTACATGATTACAATGAGACTAGTTCGTGTGATTATAATGAGACTAGTCCTAATACAATTACAGTGAGTGAACTGAACGAAATAAATACTAAATGGAGGTATTACCACAAATTATAAATATTTTCGGCGTTTATGAGATTAAAACCTTGGTAAATAAATTCAAAAACCAAACGAACAAACGTTATAAATTTACAAAATTTAGAACATGATCTTTCATAGCCTTGTTTTATAAGTAAGATGCATATAACATATTTAAACACTTGTCCAATGCTGTTTATTTAATTTACTCATTGAGATCGGATTAGAACTGCTCTTACTGTAATCACAGGACACATTACAAGCTGAGCAACAGTGAACTGAGACGCGTACGAAGAAACCTGATATTTTATTATGAGGAAATCCGAGGAGACGTTGTATGCACAAATCTCGGCCGTATCCAAAAGAATTACCCACACCCGATTTATGTATTTATATATAATATTTCACATATGCTCTTCGCTATTCTTTGTTCACCGTAACTTTGAGCTGATGAATACAATAAAAATGTTTGCTATGATATTTTTTTTTAAAACAAATATTGTAATTAAGAAATATTTTTTATTTATATATTCATAATACCTCTTAGTCAATTCTTCAACGTACATATATACAAACTTATACATAAATTATATTTTTGTTTGGTTTGCACTATGCAGACCAACAATCAGGAACTATCGACCCATCGTCAGGTGGTTCCACAAGTACCAAGTCAGGCAGAAAGCCGCGACGACGCCGCACGGCCTTCACGCATGCCCAGCTTGCCTATTTGGAACGGAAGTTCCGCTGTCAGAAGTACCTGAGCGTCGCCGATAGGGGAGATGTTGCTGACGCGCTGAGCCTGAGCGAGACGCAGGTTAAGACGTGGTATCAGAATCGAAGGTGAGTTGCTAAGGTTAGGTTAGGTTTATCGAGCTGGAAGTGCGATTTAGAAATCTTTAAAGTTGAAATTGTTTATCATCAGTAAGGGTTGAGCGCCATAAAATAATATTTTTTTAAGGGTGATATATTTAATAATTCTTTCGCGAGAGCACCTAAAGATAATCATTTATTAATGCTATTAAAAACATTTAGAAAATTCTGTTTGATTTTCATGTTTATAAAATATGCCCAGTTAGAAAATGGTCTATTATAGTACAATGTGTCCGGAAATCGGAAGTATAATTTCTTTAAAGTTCGCACTTGTAAATAATGTGTACGCATACGAATTATTTGTTACTACGACCAATAGATGGCGTTAGGATCGCATTCATATGGAGGTAATATTGGGCGTCACATTGCTTTTTAGGCCCCGCGTGACGGGTTATCTACCCTAAAGAAGCTACTCCTCCAAAACCGTCATTCTACGTCAACAGTCATGCATCATATTCCACGTTATATTACCACCAGCGATTTAAAAAAAACATGGCGCTTCTGTTATCTGCGAACATCATCTACCATCACCTCATACTCCACGAATTATAATTAATGAAGTAAAAATTAAAGGAAATAAAGTATTAATATCAATGCTTACTTTGAATACTTAAATTGATATCGATCGAGGATACAATGGAAGTGAAATTTCTTTTCTGTGTACATTCGTGACAAACACTGTGCGAAATAATAACTGTTATTAATATGCAAACTTTACTCAGACGGTTCTAGAATTAATATTAGGGTTATTTACAATGAATATACCAAAATTAATATTAACATGAGGTATTAGTACAAACAATATTTTTTTCTAGTAACTAACATTGGTCTATCGTTAAAAGGTCCATTTAGTATTAGGTCCTGGTGTTACAAGATTAAAACTTAAAGGGGTTAAATGAATGTAAGTTTTAAATGTTAGTCCTATGGCATTCTTTGAACCAATAACATGAAACAACAAGCAGATTGTGTTCCGTTATATTCTCCATACATAGACGTAATAAACTAATCCATGAAACTAACAGGCTTGGCAGAATCGTTGACAAAAGCCATATAAAACTTGAAAAAAACAAAAAAGACATTCATATTAATAACACAAAGCGAATGTCAATGTCAGTTAATATAATAGTTTTTTATTAATAAATTTAGGTATTGACTACACGTAGAAAAAGGCAATCGACATTGATGGTTTTTTGTAATAATTTTTGAAAAGTTACAATAACTTTAGATTTTTATTGCTATATATATTTCTTATTAGCAATTTTAGGTGTATTAAAAATATATTACGTGCACATTTATAAAAACATCATTTTTATTTTTTATAACAAATCGTATTTTATTTATTAGTCATTACAAGTTGTAAATCACTAAATTGTTTGGTTTTTTATATTCTAAAAAAAACAGCGTTTTACAAAAATATTTCTGAAACACCATGTTATTTTATTCGATCTCCTTTTAACATTTATTTCAATTAATATTCGGAACATTGTAAACATACTCACGTAAACATACGTACGTTTTATATACTGATATAAAGAAGTTTCACTTCAAATAAATACAGTAAGAGGGAAAAAATGGTTATATAATGGTTCTTTTAAATATTTTACAAAACTGGTTTGGAATTTAAAGATATCAAATTTCTTACCACGAGTTTTGGATATGCCTAAAATATTTTACTCCATTACCATTTTACTCCATTACTAAAACATTTTACTCCATTACCATTTTACTCCATTACTGATACTTCCCCAAAATAATATTGAATCAAAACCAATCATTGTACCTCATGTGGCCTTTTGCTAAGAATTTTAAATATGCCATACGAAGAAATTATTTTTAAATATAAATCTATGTCTAGGACGAAGTGGAAACGCCAGAACCAACTTCGATTGGAACAGTTGCGCCAGCAGGCGGGCTCTCGCGAGCTGCTGGGTCGAAGCGTGCTCGCACCCTGCCCCCTCTTTGCCCCCGGCTCCGCCCTCTACCCTGGTGACGTCACTTTCATCGGACACGGTTGCCAGTTATAGGATGCTGGAGATAGTTAAGTAACGCTTATGTGAAGCAAATGAGAATTTTGTTCCATTTAAAAAAAAATATTTTCCTTATATACCATGCATAATACACAATAACAAATATATATATATATATATATATATATATATATTTATTATCAGATAAACGATGTTTGTAAAGAGTATTTATGTTGATAAAATTGTATAAAACGACATTGAAAAAGGTTAGTTAATTTGGTGAAAACTTCAGTTATGAAAATTTTTATGAATGTAAAACTGATAATTGATCGAACTTACTTAAGGTAATTTTACAAAATCATTGAATTATATCGCTGATTTAATTAGTTTCTAAATATTATCCCAAAAAACAGAAGGATTGAAATTTCTATCCTGACTATGGAGCTATTTTAATTTATAACTAAATAAGAAACAATTTTCTCGGGCGAAAATTGTTTGTAATGTATTAGAGTTCCTCTGTCTCAAAAGGAAAAATGGATCCCTTGTGGAGAATAAATATTATGGTACTCTCAATGGGCTAAATCGTGGTACTAAGTCAAAGTATGACACAGTTATAATACTTATATACCTGCCGTTATGACAATTATGTGAGAATGAAAATATTTTCTCGTAAATTTTGGAAGGACAACACTTTGATGAGATAAAATCAAATATTGAATACCAACAAAATTAAAAGAACTTTTTCAAAGAATTATGAGAGCTTTTTCATTTAAAATTTTACGTATTTTAAATTTCCTTAAAAATAAAACGATTAAATATAGGTCTTGAAATATATGAAGGGAAAATTAAAAAAAAAAACAATGGTGTCGCAAGCGATGTAAATACAATTTACTGGAAAACTATGAGCTTGCTATTAAAAGCTATATTGAATGAAATCAACAACAAACAAACTTTATCACATGCAGAGCAATTTAGACTCTATCACATGAGTTCTAACACGTCGTATGTATATTTATATTATATCAATGGCTCTAACATGCTTGACAATACAAAACCCTCTGTAAACGAATCTGTTTTTTTCAGTCGAATTCATGAAAAAATAATTTTTTTTCTATTTTAAGTTTTTTTTATTTTCAGAATTTTGTTTTCTATGGTCGAGTACAGTTAGTTGCATTGAGCATATGAGTAAACAAACCACGTTGTGTTTATAAACATTCAAGTACACAAAGAATTTATATTAATCTAGTAATATTAGTTTAATAAATATATCGCCAAGTAATTTTTTTACGAGATTGAAAATGATGAGGTTTCCTGTTATTTTTTCCGCTTTAGTTTAATTTTTGCTTTAGCAGTTTCGAATATAAAGTCCTTTGCGTTTTTAAAATACATCAGTTACATCTCTAAAACTATCTTACATAAAATTCTGAAAAAAAAAATTTTTTTAATCTTAAAATCCGCGCTTTTAATCGATATACCTCACAAAATACGAAATAAATTTTACCCCGAATTACTTTTCATTAAAATATTTTTGAATGTTGACTATTGAACAATATGAGGTTGATATACTGTACAACTATGCTAAAACTTCTGGTTTCTACGTTAAAATGGTTTTAGAGGAAAATGGATGCAACAGATAGACAGACGTAAGTGAGTGAACATATAAGAGTTCCTTTTTTTTGCTTTTTGAGCTACGAAACCATAAGAATAAATCAAAGTTATATATGTCCTTTAAAATCATTAGTTCAATTACAAAACAATTAAAAATAGTGACCCAATAAAACAGGATCATAAAGCTGACGATAAGGAAAAATTATATCGTTGTATAAAGATCAAAGGATCCAAGATCCCTTGATCGATCGACCCGATTCAGCATTTTAAAAAAGTAGACAAATTGGAATAAAGAGATTTTTGGTCATCCATAACCTTTCATGCGAGTAGAATGCACTAAATTACACACATTATAATCATATCTGTGTTTTTGATAGATACTCTTCGTAAATATTACGGTAAACACGAGAGATACTGACCAAAAAGGGTATAATGATCAAATTTTTGACAAACACTCTTCCCAAACATTACGGTAAACATGAGAGGTACTGATCAAAAAGGGTATAGAAACCAGTCCACCGTCACTTGGCTACAGGATTTTTAATCTATTTTTCAAAACTTTAGTTCTAGGTCTTTTGTACTATTAATTATACACAGCACGTCACAGACCTCTTTTATTTTGGAAAAAGACTTCAGAATAAAAAAAGCAAGGTTCCCATTTCTAACAATTTTATGAATCTCAGTTTACTTCTAAATTGTTTCACAAAATGGCTTTAAATTAAAAAAATGATTTAATCGTTAACTGACAAAATTAAAATAATGTGAAGACAACAGGTTCCCAATGCAGAGCAGAGTTAAATCGATGGTTCTTATAGAAGTATGCACACTCAGGGTTTATATAAAATCAGTAAATAATTATTGAAGTATAATATTAAAATATTAATTACTTATAACACTCTGAAAGATACTTATAACACTCTGAAAGATAATTCCAATATCATTTGCGCTGAAAAATATATCAAGCTTAAGATTAATAAAACCACGTTTTTTTAATAAAACCGAGATTAATAAAACAAAAATTGTATAATATTAAAATATTAATTACTTATAACACTCTGAAAGATACTTATAACACTTTGAAAGATAATTCCAATATCATTTGCGCTGAAAAATATATCAAGTTTAAGATTAATAAATCCATGTTTTTTTAATAAAACCGAGATTAATAAAACAAAAATTGTATAATATTAAAATATTAATTACTTATAACACTCTGAAAGATACTTATAACACTCTGAAAGATAATTCCAATACCATTTGCGCTGAAAAATATATCAAGTTTAAGATTAATAAATCCACGCTTTTTTAATAAAACCACAAACAATTTTTCTCTACTAAAATTTACATATTAATGTTTTTGAGTATCACCTTTATTAATATTCTTTAATGCCAAATCGCAAGCTTCTACGTTAACCAGCTTCTGAGACAGGCGGTTACTTGAGCGATCTTACATGGCTTACTTTTTTTTTTCCTTTTGGGGCGAGGAACCCTAAAGCGGTAAATAGAATCTCATAACCTTAATATCCCACTCGATGGGTTGTGTAAACAATTGTTTGCTCGCATTTTACATGGCGCAGAAAAAATGTTCAAAACTTTAATGAAAATTTTTCAACAATTTAATCGAGATCGTCATATGAAACATTTATTTGGAAAATGTCATACATAAGTGTAAAATTGGAGACCGCAGAGATGAATATGGCGAAAATCATGAAAAATACATAAAATAAACCAGAATTACACATGATTAAATGAAAATAGATTAAACTTTAATAGTAGGTTAAACACAACGGTTTCTCAAATTAAAATATATCAACAAATTTGAGAAACACTTGTTTACTATAGATAATAGTGCAATGAATACATTTTTGTAAGTAATATGGCTAACATATTTATTGTATATAATTTAATTTAGCCAATTAAGTTGTTATAAAAAGTTCTTTTTTATTTTTTTGAAAAATTAAGGATTGTTATAAGATTTTTACCCTTCGTTTAAGTAGCAATTGTTTCCTTTTAACTTGTCATAAAAATTATTTATTATAGAGAATTTTAAAGATTTTTTCATTTATAATTTTTTTTCTAGTGGACTTAATGTAAATATTAAGAAAAAAAATGCAACGCACTTTATATAGACATAATAATTGCAATTAATAAATAAAACATCACGAATTATTCTTGTTTTATTTCTAATATTAGGGATAAAACAAACTACCAGGATCCAGTTTTGTTATGCTGAACGATTTTGGTTAAACTGATGCAAAAGAAGATGAAAAAGAATGTGATTGCTTATTTAAGCCGAATCGGTTAATGAATGCTCTAAAGTGGAAAAATCCATAATCCATTCACTATTGCCATAATAAATTGTATTTAAAAAAACATTTTTAAGAAACCACGAAACTATTACTGTATAAAATTATATTTTGTATCCAGAAAATACGTGTAAGTAATTATTTACAGCTTAAACCGACTCAGCTGACTCCTGTGTACTCTTGAATACAAAATAAGACTAATATAATCAATCCGATATTCTTGTATCTTATTCTATTTGCGAAATACACCACTTTCATGTCAACTAAGGGGTTAAACGTCGTACAGCGTACCGCACACCGGGCGTCGAGTGCCACTATGCGAAGCAGCAATTTATAAATAGACTTATTATTTTCATATGAATATTTAAAGATACGATTCTTATTTCAAAGAAAAGAAATATTGATTACACTCACAATTCAGAGCTTTTCTTAAGTTTGTTTTTTTACATAAAGATTCTGTATATGATATAGAAACATTTAAGGTATTATTGGGAAAATGTTGAAAATAATAAATGTTTGTTAACTGAAAAACAAATTATTTCTCCGCTGCAGGGCTCAAATCGAAAAAAATGTTACAGATTATTTTCGTCTGCAGGTTTCAAGAGTGAACCAAGAAGAAACCCTACGAGGGTTTCATCCTTTAAATAACGACCTGCTTGTTAATTATTCCATTAATCGCTTTCAGGTAGTTTTCACCCTTATTTCAAGATTTATTTCTATAAATAGTAGTTGGTACTAATAATACAGTATGGAGCTATACTCGTCTTCTTTAATGTGCTGCTGTTTTTAGGCAACCCTCTGGGCAGGTTCCATAGAGGATGCTATTGTTATAACAATCTTGCTTATTCTACAGTATGATGCTTTTTCTCGAACACGTTTCGTGATTTTTTTCTTGAACATAACAATTTAACTAATTTATGTAATTTCTTTCCTTAAATAGACAATCCTGTTTTAAATGTACAGCATTTTAAGGGGTTATTTATCATCTTTAATCTTTTGAGGCGTGACCTTTGTTAAGAAATTTTATCAGATTTTCTGAGGACGCTGATCAATGTTTCCAAGACCTTCTGATTTACTGAAAATGTTTAATTAGGATCAATACAGAATGCATTTTCACAGCCAATAAAAGGTCACGTAAGTTTTAGAAAACATATACCTTTGTCTGTTGAAATATTCAGATACATACAATAAATAGTTTAATTGGGGTTGTCAATCAAGAATTGCATCCTCTTAATAGATAGTATATACCTTAGTTACGGTAGATGTAATATTGACACATATCAGGATCACTAATTATAGTAACTGTAACATTAGCAAATATGGGATCATTAGTTGGAATAAATGTAATATTGGCACATAGGGAAACAATAGCTGCCGTAAATATAATGTCGGCCTATATATGATCATTCGTTGGAATAAACATAATATAATCTCATTGATTGCAGTGAATGCAATATTGGCATATATGGAATCAATAGCTGCACTAAATATAATATTGGGACATATATGATCATTCGTTGGAATAAACATAATATAATCTCATTGATTGCAGTGAATGCAATATTGGCATATATGGAATAAATAGCTGCACTAAATATAATATTGGGACATATATGATCATTCGTTGGAATAAATGTAATATAGGCACATATGGGATTATTAATTGCAGTGAATGTAATATTGGCACATATGGGATTATTAATTGCAGTGAATGTAATATTAGCACATATGGGATTAAAAGTAAATGTAATATTGTCTCATATGAGGTTATAGTTACACACAATGTGTTTTGAAATTACAATAATTAGTTAATATAAATGCTGTTAAACGACCAGTTCAAGGATAAAATAAAACACAATTAAATGAAACTATTTCTACTTTCTTTATGTTCTTTGCCACGACCTAGGTTTCGTTGCATTACAACATATCAGGCAGGCTATTAGGAAAGACTTTGAAAGATGTGAAAAGATTTTGAAAGATGTGAAGATTTGAAAAGATTTGATCTTTGCTAATAGCCCACCTGAAGATGTTGTAATACAACGACACCTAGGCCGTAGTGAAGAAATTAAAGAAAGTAGAAATAATACTACATCACGTAGTTTCATTTAATTGTGAATAATCAATTTAGACAAAATTAACGCCAAATATATTCAATAGATAAAGTCAATGTTAAATTGGATAAAAGTGTAAAATTTCCGCTTGACTTTCCGCAGAACACTTAATTTTAATGAATGAAAATAGAGATATCAAGAAAACAATATTTCTAGACACTCCGATATACTATAAATCTAAATGCAGACCCAGACTGAAATAGACTGAAAGAATTTAAAAATCCTTGGGATAAAAAACTGGAAGACCGCAATTGTGTTGGGTTGCCCTTAAATAATGAGAAGTACAAAGCAAGAAGAGGGTATTTTTTAACATAAGTTTGGGTCTTTATTTTGGTTTGTAGCCTGAACGCCACAATGCATTTCCATGTGCGAAGTCTCGTTGGATTCATCTCAACGTCAATACGTTATTTGGAATCTAATACATTGCGGAGACTGTGTGCGATTGGCCACAGTACCAGGGTACACGGGAATACAAGATTTGGCCGATGACGCATGAAAGATAATATACAAAGTAAGTATTCCACAAGTTGACTCAACGGGCTTGAGTCATTTTCCACAAATAAATACAATATTTGAAGAAATAACTTACCTAAAAAAGCTTTAAGCTAAAAAACTTATTAAAAAAACAAAAAACCAACTGCTTATAATATGAAATAAAAAATGACATACTTTAATAACATTGTTATATTTAAGCAACGATCTGCAGGTTAGATTCGATTACGACTAAGAGTTGATGTAAAACGATGTTTGTTTAAACGGGTTTTTGTTACTTATTTTTTTTTTATTACGGAAAAATATATACCAAGGATAGTAAATAATTTATTTATAAACGGAAACTGGATAGAAATAACCATATTGTTCATCAACAAGTCATTGATAACCACTTACAAAGTCCTTAAAAGTATTTTAAATACATATAGATTTAGATTACTTATTTCATTGTTAAACTTAAGTTAGACTTTAAATAACAGAGAAAGTGTGTTTTTTCACCTTAATAAAATAACGAAATACAAGTGTATGAGTGAATGAATCGAAACAATAGTTATTTGTGTTTAATTTGCTAAAGTGATAATTAAATAGGAAAAGTTGATAGATTGATAACTGATTAGTTCTGTAAGAGTATAGGGAGTCGTTGTTGGATATGATTATCTTACAATATAAGCAAATTAAACTAATTTAAAGTACCCTCTTATATACGCAATAACAACAGTATTTTTATTAGCTGTGGTGACTTCAAGATTTGGGTTATCGAGAATTCTCAGGGCAAGTTAATCACTACAATATGCTATATTCCTGAAACATGGGAGAGCTACTGACAACTATTACTCCAGGTACCAAAGTCGTAAAATTTTGTGCCCATAGAACCGACAAACGAAGAAATAGAACCCAACATTCTAAAAGAAATAGAACCCAACATTCATAAGTTGGAGCTGCAATTAAATATAGTATACTTCGGGAGAACTTGGGCTAGAAATCTTTCACACGCTGTGTAATAAAATGCGGCAGACAGGTTTATGGCCCAAGGAAAGGCTTGCAGTAATTACTGCCTTATTGCCCCGATTTCTCGTGCAGGCTAAATCTTCCTGCATACCTTAAACGAGCGTCTCAAAATCTTCTTGTCTAGAGAGATTGAATCTGAACAGATGGGCTTCGTGTAGGAAAAAGGTATTCGCGAAGAAATTATATTAATGAGCCAGATTATTAAAAAGTCCTGGAAATTAATAACTGCATCTATATTTTCTTCGTTGACTTTTCCTAGGAATTTGATTCGGTTAAATGGCCAAAACATTGGAAAACGCTACTGGAGATGGGTACGCTGAAACACCTCTTCGCGCGTCTTTATGAAAATGGAACTGCCTCAATTGGAACAGACGATGTACTGTGGAATCACTTTCAACTCAGTGCAGGAGTTGGTCCAGGACGAATAATCTCGCCGCTGCTATTTAACAGCTATACGGAGCTTATAATGAGAATTACTAGCTAGAACTGGATGAACGGGATTACGATCGGTGACTTAAATATTTCGAATGTTTGATATGCGGATGGTATTACCTTGTGTGTAACTAGTTTTTGTCATATGGAAAGTCTACTACAAAGGATGGAAAACATTAGCCTTGAATTTGGATTGAAAATAAATTGTAATAAGATGAAAGTGATGATTGTTGACGGTGCAAACGATCCGAAATTATACAATTAGCAAATTGTGAGGTGGTTCGATGTACTGACGAAATCCAAAGGCGTATGGTGATTACTAGGTTTGCCATGGATAAGCTGGTGATGATATAGAAGAACGGTAACACCACAAAAACCAAACTCGTTCGAGCATTATTTAGTTTTCCCCTTTTTTCTCTACTCTGCAAAGACATGTAAATGACGTGAGAGCGAAAGAAAAAAAAATGGGGCGTTAGAGAAGAATACTTGGAGAATCGTGGACTGAGTTCCGTACTTATGCGTCCATACTCCAGGAACTCGATATCAGGCAGCGTTTTACCAATATTATACAAACTCGAATAATAAAATTCTTCGGACATGTGTCGTGGCGTAGTAACAATAGTATTGAACGCCTGGTGATGCAGGGAAAAGTAGAAGGTAGAAGGCCGTGAGAAAGCACCGATAGATCAGGTCAAGGTAACTATAGACGTTCACATACAAGAGTGCAGGTGGAGAAGAACTGATGGCGAGGACTGGCGACATATCCTGTGGTGCATTACTCATCTGCAATACACTTGAAACGACAACTACGACCATTTTGCCAAGAGTTTAACGACTAAGAAGAAGGTAGCATATTAAAATATACATTTGAATTGTGTGTGTGGATTTGAATCCCAGATTGAAAAATATTTTCTAAAATTATAATTACTTATATAAAGAAAACATTTAATGACAGACTTTAAACTACTCACCACTGTAGTATTTCACAGGTATATTATAAATTTCCTTTCTGAAGTGCGAATGGTGATTCTAATAGATTTTGGTGATTATGGGAAAAACAGTAAAAAAATTCTATCAAGTCAAAATTTTTATTTTTGATATTTTTCTATAATAAGTGAGTTTGAAGGCAATATATGCTTAGTTTAACTTATAGTTTTGATCTAAAGCAAAGTTTTTTTTAAGTTGTAATGGATTAATTGAAATTAATTAGATCAGTGAGATTAATATTTCATTATGATAATTGAGTAATTGTGGCTAAATTAATTGAAAAGGGTTCACAATTTTATTTCATTAAAATAACAATAAATTAATGAGTCTATCTTTGAATAAATATTGTCTATTTGCGTATCTGTAATTATTTTATTAATCAAGTAACAAGATTTTTACCTGTATAAGAAAACTGCTAAAATTAAAGGCAGTATAATTTTTCAAATAAGTCGTAACGCAAATACTTCTGACATGGCTTCATATAAATCTTTTAAATCCTTTGAAAATGTTTGTAACATTTATGATAAATATTCATAATAAAAACAACAGAACAACATTACAGATTTTGCATGAAATGTGCACAACATGTCAACATTAGTAACTTGAAAAAAAATTGAACGCTCAATAAAGTTCGTACAACTCGCATTTCAGAATTTCGCAATTAGTCAAAAGGCAAAAATAATAGTTTTAACATAGCCAAGCCTCAGGTTTACATCCAAGACGGTTACTTATGTTGTTTCAGTGTGCAATGGATATAACGCCAAAACTAAAAAAAAGGAATTGCCTGTCCGAACGTCTAATTTGTCACAAATCACCTATTTTGAAGATCAAATAGATATTAGCTGATTTTTCCATATTCCGATATATTTTATTCCAAAGATTTAGTTATGAGTCAATATCAAGAAAATCTAAGCCCTGATTTTGAACACACTTCTTAGAAACTGCGACTGTTTTCCCAGTCAGAGTTGAATGATTCAGAAAAGGCTGTGGAATTTCTTGGTTCGAGATTAGAAGAGAAAAACTTATTTCTGCCAGAACTTCATTTTCTTTGTCCGTAGTAAAAAGGATTTCTTATAATCTTACAATTTTTGCTGAAGATGGAGACTTCCTCTATTGAAAAAAAACTTTTCTGGTTTGATGAAGATGTATGACATTGAATAAATATTAAGGAATCAAAACTTTTCATCCAATATTCAAAGAAAAGCTTAAAAGCAGTTTTACTTCATAGCGCGAACAAATACCAATTGTCCATTGTGTGCATTTAAAACAATGTTACGAAAACTGTAACAGTTTTGACTAAAATTAATTAAAGAGAGCATGTGTGGAGATAAAAAAATACTCTTTAAGTTATTAACACAGCAAAGCGACTTCATATAACGTCCCTGATTTTTACGTAAATGGCTGGAAGCAACAAAGCACAATATTATTCAAGAAAATAATGGCCAGTTAGAACTAATTTGGATCCAGGATATTGAATATATTTGGCGTTAATTTTGTAGAAATTCATTATTCACAATTAAATGAAACTACGTGATGTAGTATAATTTCTACTTTCTTTATGTTCTTTACCACGACCTTCGGACTTAACTTTCGGAAATATAATGACCTACACCGCTCCTCTCAACTCTCGGAAATATAATAACCTACAGCGCTCCCCTGCGATAAACTCACTAACATAAGCAGTGGGAAAACCCACACAAACACGGCTTTCGCTATTGTATTTGAAACATATAAATGTTATTGTAAGTTCCTAAGAGTTAATCTCTGCTAACAGCCCACCTGAAGATGTTGTAATACAACGAAAGCTAGGTCGTGGTAAAGAACTTAAAGAAAGTAGAAATAATACTACATCACGTAGTTTCATTTAATTTGATCCAGGAATAAAACCATAGTTCGATAGAATTTAGTGCCACCTGAAATATTAACACAGCAAAGCGGTTATACAAAATGTTCATGCTTTTTATGTGAATGGACCAGTAGCAAAAAAGGACGATATTATTCAAGAAAGTGATGGCCAGTTAGAATTAATTTGGATTCAGGAAGTAAAAAATTAGTTCAACAAATCTTATTGCCACTTCAAAAAGTTTTGCTATCTCTTTTGCACAAAAAACTTAGTCTTACGAAACAATTCGTTCTAGCGTAACACAAACAGGGTAATGGATTTAAGCATGTAAAGAAAATAATCCCATCTTAATCTGAAGTTAAATTGAACGAGAGAAAACCGAATTCTGAAGAATTGGCAGCATAGGTATCGTTAAAAGAAGTAATTAGAAACTTTTCAGGAAACCGTTAAAGTCGAATTTATGAAGAAATAATAAATGGCATTCTTCAAAATGTCTAAAACTTACGTTGCCTCATAAACCACAAACTTCACTTCCTTCATTCTCATCTAAACTACTTTCCTGATAATTTAGGAGCTGCAGATGAAGAGAAAGATAAACTATTTCACCAGGATATAAAAGATATAGAACGTAGGTACCAGATCAAGTGGAATTCAAACTTGACTGCAGACTAATGCCATGGTGATTCAAAGGCTCACAAAAGAAATTGCCTCTGCAGAAGCGTCGACGAAAAAAATAAATATGCCACAAAATAGAGTTGACTCGACAACAACAACAACAATAAAAATATACTTTTATCTAAGCGTATTTACCCACTTAAACTTTCATTCATAAATTTGTTTTTGCTTTTGTTTTTTGGAAAACATAATTCTTTACAATATTTATTATTCTGCGCAAATGGATATTTAACCGTTTTATTGTTATTAAGAGGAAGAATAAATATTAATTGCTTATTATTTCGTTCATGCGCATAAAGACACAAATGTTGTAATTTAAAAAAATATTAGATCTCTGATAACAGCTATAATTTTCCTATAAACATCTAATCAGATTTTGTTTTTTATGATTTTTGGTTCAGCACTTTCGTAAATAAGGCGGAATGTTCTATTTCCGAATATTTTTTAGAATGTACTTTAAAAATTTCTGTATTTCTTTTTTATTAAAAATTTCTATATTTTTGTACGTCTCTTAACGAGCCATTTCAAATGATACCCCAGTTGACAGTTGAACGTAAAAAAAAATTGAATACTTCATAACTCCATCTTTAATTCTTATGTGAATATTTAAAAAAAATAGTTTCAAGTATAACAAAATATTTGGATTAATAAGACGTATTAATATTCCAAATTTTAAGTTTCTACGTCTCATAATTTCTGTGACAGACGGACTGACACAAACGACTGTGAACGATTTTATAAGTGTTCAGTTAAAAACAACCTATTTAACAAAAAATATCAGACGCTCGCAATTATTTTACTATAAAAAATTTATTTGAAATTTTTTTTCCATACAAATGGTGTTTTTAAAATGAATTACCTGTTATAATTTTTTCGATTCGATTACTGCTCTTTGTGACACCAAACACTGAATATACAATGCAAACACTAATTTAAATAAATAGAAAAAAAAACCAACCCAAAAAATCTCAAAATTGAATTAAGCAAAAAGTATTACGTAAAGTGAGGTTATAAATTGTGACGTTTGACAGACAACTGACAACCGTTTCTCATCAATAAGAGCACTTTCCAAAATATTTTTTTTAAAACAATCACCAGTCATAGAGATTTTTTTTAGAAATACCTCATGTTTAAAGAGCATACTTCCATTAAATAAAAAAAAGAATGAAATTTCCATTTGTGTTCAACTCCACCACACGAAACAAAATTTAAATCCGTTCAAACATTGTCAAAACAAAACAAACTCAAATTGCGACTTGTGAAATGTTCCAAGTACCTACCGACTTACGCAAATAGACGAAACCGCTCCTAACAGCCATTATCGTCGCCTCGTTAATTCAAATTTAACCCCCAATTGTGACCGCCTAATCACAATTTTACTCACAAACAATTCACAGCGTAATCACAAAACACTGAACTTAACTGATCTTTCAATTCAACCACCCCATCGCCGGCAGCAAAACAAACACAAAAGGATTTGTAATAATAATACGACGCCATTGACACGCCATTATGCTCCTGCTAACAAATTGCCGCCAATTTAGAATACCCTTTTGATACTTTAACACGCAATTATAACTTTTATGAATATTACAAACAAGTTATAAAGTATCTTTCAATATTTCAACGTTAGATAAGACGTTTTAGAATAATCAGAAAGTAAATTGTCAACATTATGATATACAAGTAATCATTGTAAGATATGCTCTAATGAAATATAAAATACAGCTTAAAATGTATTGTACGCAGAATGTGAGAGTTACGACGTTTCGCGTTTGAACTAAGTTTGAATTGGACAAACGAGCTCTGATTGGCTGTATAATTCGTCGAAATTATGTTTCATAGAGGGAGTCACTTGTTAGGGAAAATGTTCTCTCGTTTGATGCAAATTGACGCGTAAAGTGATTTAACTGTGCGACGTAGCTTTGGAGTGTAGTCGTTCAATGTTATAAATAAACGTGTAATTAATTTAAAAATTATTATTATTTGTATATTGCTGAGATAATAGTATAAATTGCGTTTCAATATATTTTTTGGAGTAAAATGTATTTGATTGAGGCGCCTCGTAAATATTTGTGACAATCAGACCTTAAGTAGACTGCAAATGATTACAGTTATTTTATAAACTCATTTCAAAGTTCTTAAATAATAAAAAAAAACTTATAACATTAAGAAATAGCTATCTTGAATATATTTGGTGTTAATTTTGTAAAAATTCATTATTAACAATTAAATAAAACTACATGATATAGTATTATTTCTACTTTAAGTTCTTTACCACGACCTAGGTTTCTTTGTATTATAACATCTTCAGGTGATTGAAGATTTTTATATTTCGACATAATTTTGGATACGAATACCGAGTAACATTATGTCCTTAAATTTCAACTCAAATCCTAAACAACTTCACTATAACTACTCTGCCATAATGTTTTATAAATAAACTTTACCTTAATCGAGTTAAAAATGTATACTACGCGGAAGTTTCTAGACGCGTCAAAATAAAACTCAAATAAGGGCGACCAGCCCTTGCTCGGAACCGGACGTTTGCGTTCCTACTGTATGGAACAAATGCTGTACGTAACATTCGATAACCAACGGATTAACCGTTTGTTACGGAATGTTGTAATAGGATTTTAGACATAGAAGGCACATTAGCAACTGCATTGTCAAACTCTGTTGCTTAGTTTTGATATTATTTGTTCTTTCAGGTGATGAAGATAGAAGATCTTTGCTAATAGCCCACTTGAAGATGTTGTAATACAATAGAAGATCTTTGCTAATAGCCCACTTGTTGTTTGAAGATGTAATACAACGAAACCTAGGTCGTGGTAATGAACTTAAAGAAAGTAGAAATAATACTATATCACGTAGTTTCATTTAATTGTGAAATAGCTATCTATCCAATTATTATTTATCAATTAATTTGTAAATGATTTGTGGTGATTATTAGCGCGCCAATTCTGTTTTACTGGTTTTCAACATGAATCCGTGTTTAAATAACATATACAAATATCCAAAGTGCGCCCTCGTTGTCTGTGTTCAAAAGTCGTCTGAAAATGCATTATCTACCATAATTTGGCAGATCCTAATCCCTTCCATTATAGTCCATCCTTGTCCCTCCCTACTCATAAAGTATCGTTTTGCTTTGGTTTTTAATTAATATTATTTTATTACCACATAATATTGTATATTTATTTTTTAAGCAGAATTAATTAATGTTTAAAAATCACTTACAGTCTGCCACAGCACTTTATGTTCTCATCCAATTCATTGTGGTTGGCTGTAAGAAATTGCTCTTGTAGCAATAATTCTGCCACTGTATATTTAGTTTTCTAAGCTTGCAGAAATATAAATAAATAAATTGCAATCCAATCGAAAAACAACTCGATGATATCAAAACTAAGCAATAGAGTTTGACAATGCAATTGCTAATCTACTGTCTATGTCTAAAATCCAATTATAAAATTCGATAACCAACGGTTAATTCGTTGGTTATCGAATGTTACATTTGTTACGTACAGTAGAAATGCAAATGTCTCGTTCCGAGCAAGGGCTGGTGGTCTCTTATTTGAGTTTTATTTTGGCGCGCCAGTATAACTTTTAACTTGATTAAGGTAACATCGATTTCAATTATAAAACATTAGGGCAGAGTAGTTATACTGAAGTTGTATAGGATTTAAGTTGAAATTTAAGGACATAATGTTGCTATATATTCGTCTCCAAAATTATGTCGAAATAAAAGTTCTTGGCTCTCAAAGAAAATATTACCCGTTAAATTAAAGGTATCCATTTTAAACACTTTACCATATCCAAATTATTTAACTTTCTTTGTCGTATTTAATAAGGTATTTTAACAAATGTTATAGTTCAATTTTTTTCGTATTTTAAAGTGAACCAAGTATAAACAAACATAAAAAATACTGACAGATGACAGACACAATGTCAAAAATTCTCTCAAACCACAATTAAACTAACATCTGGAATTATAGTCACTATGAAAATCGCGTTAGAAAATGTCTTAGACAAGTAAAATATAAAAACGGAAATTTATAAAGAGAAAATAAATATATATGTTTATGTAATTAAATAAATAAATAAAAAAGTTGAGTTGGTTAATCTCTATACATGCGAAACGCAGCCTCTGTCTGCATGTTTGCTCGCTTATAACTTAAGTGTTACTAAATAGATTTTAATTTAATTTTTAAGTCATAGTGAGTATTTATCCAGGAAAATGTTTATGTACAAAACAAAACTATAGATGCTCAAATTACAGAGCTATGGTAATATTTGTGGGACAACCTTTTTACGTGGGTGTCCTACCCTTGAATGCGGATAGGAGCGAAATTCTGTGGAACTGAGGTGCTGTAAAAGTAATTTTGGGAGTGAGATATTTCAATTCAATCATCCATCATGGAAGTTGCCAACATTACAACTTAAACGCGAGCGGAGACGCGGGAAAAAGCTACTGGAATATAACATTAGGATAATTGCGTTTTAATAATTTACAGGTTACGTAACTGTCTTATTTAATCTACGATTGAATACTGATATAAAATTGGTTGTATCCTAGCGATATTGTAGTTAGAACCTGAACTAAACATTATAAGTTACTCAACAACTATATTTTTTAGTTAATTTATTTATTTTAAACTTCAAAGTACGTGTAATATATATGTCGACTAAATTTAAATATTTTGTAATGACTGTAAAAGACACTGATAAAAAAACAGAACTAATTATGATATTAACAACAAACAATAAAAATATCATAATAGATGTATAAACAAGACGAAATTTAATATAAAAGGATATATAAGAAAGAAAAAAACGTTTAATTAAGAAACTATACATTGTTGTAAACAAGAAAAGAGTCATGAGAGGAAGGACTTTTTCAAGCGGCCTTTGAAAATGTTTATCGAGGGCGAGTTCCTGGTATCCGGTTTGCAGCTTGGACAGCGAAGAACTTTTCATAAAAGGTGGTGGTATGTTTAGGAAAAAAGAAACTGAGCTGGTTTTCACAGCGTAGCCCTGTACCACACCCCCAACACTCCATACTAGCGAACAGATTTAATCGCTTACACTATTACATACGTATATCCGTATCCATATATGTGTGTGCGTGAATTAATGTAGGGCTGTTCGCAGTGTACAGGTAAAGTATATTTTGCTCGATCGTTGCGGGTAATCGCGTCGATCGAGCGAGTTGGCAATATACGTCAGCAACATAGCTGTTTCTCTTTTTATCCAATACCGTCAATCGAATGGCTGTCTCGATGGCACGCTGGCGCGTAATTTTGTACTGGGGCACACGTCTTTATTATTACTGAACTGTAAAAATGAAATTATGTAAAAAATATATTTTACATAATTTCATTTACTTGAGTGAAAATGATTTGATAATAATAATATTAAAAAAAACGAAAAAAAATTTTAAATAAAAATAGATTTTGTTCTTTTATAAATGTGATACACTGGAATAAGGTCTTTGTTATACTTTTTACTTTTAATAAACCATATGAAAAGCCTATGACAGACACTACAAGAATACGTTTTCCAACCTAATCGCATTCAAAATAAACAATGACTTTTAAGAACAGTATGTATTTTAAAATGGCTCAGTGATATGTTTATAGATGTAAAATGATAAGTACTAACGAAATGAGATGGTGATACAAAAGAAAACTATTTACAGTAAACAAAAAAAGGAGACAAAACAATCTCCTATCCTTATTGATTTTATTGCTTTCTGAGCATTCGTACATAGCGCGATAACGGACTGTTATATTGAATTATTATAAATAGTTATCAATTAAGATTGAATTACACAAGTTAAATTCAACCAAACATCGCAAAATCAAACAAATAACACGCGTGCGCAGCGAGCGGCAACCCGGGATCGCGTACTCTTGGTCATACTCGTTATCTGCGGGTGACGTTACACTGGCGGGAGGAGGTGAGTGTCGCTTATTTACGCAGTAATAGTTAATATTCTTTGCCTATACCGTGTGCAGACAAGTAACTAAATCTGCTTCTAAGATAAGTTGGATAAGTAGGATTGTTCAAAATAGTGTAAAAAAGTATAAAAATGTGTAGATTGTGCCGATTGCGGACTTTTGTCCTAAATAGACAGTTACGCTCTGAATTTAGAAACATGATCATATATTTTTGTAACCAAAAATATAACTTATTGTCACCATTCTCGGCTGAGAGTGATGACGAATAATTTTTCCGATTTACTGTCTACTCATGTCACAGATCAAAGTTTCGCCAGTTCGAGTGGTTTAGAAAATTCGTTAAAATAAATTCACAACTCTTTAAAGATTTGTAATTGATTGGAACCGCGGTTGTATTGGTGCGTTAAATGTTACGTTATGCACTACTTACGTCGATGACCGATGCTGCGAACATCGAAAAATAGCACTAGAATTTTTTGAAATTTTACTTCCACTTCGTTATGAAAAAATGATGAGAGTGAAATTTTACGATGCGCGCGCACGATGCAACAAAAATCGACAGGATGAAGTTGCTCACTAAACATGCTTGTAGTGACTGATACTGTATTCATGATAGTTATTGATGTATTTGTAAATACATAACACGTGTTTTACATTCATACAAATTTAAATTATATCTGTACTTTTAAATATTTTTCAGTAATTTAATAGTGATAATAAAAAAGACATTTATTTATTGTGAATGTTCATCACAGCAATAGCGCTGATAAGCTTTTAAAATTCTATTTTAAGTGTATTTCTGGAAATGAGATTAAGTTTCGGTATATATTTATTATATCCATTTTTAATCACTACGGTTTTTGAAGAAAGACGGGTAAGAAGACATGTTTACCATTTAGAAGGGTTTAAACTAGGTATAAAACTTCTGGTTCCAGATTTCTCCTTCTCTTTGTCCCCAGTTATTTTTATTTGTGACCTACATTTCTCGCACATAAATTTGTTATTACTAGTGGTCATCCATTGATTTAAATCCAACCGAATTTTTTTAAGTTTGAACGTTACACAGGTTCTATTACCAAAGAGTGTACCTCTATAATCATTGCATATAAAAAACGTATAATGAAATTTCTGACTTTTCCGAAGTGAAATTAGGAAACAGGATTTAATTTAAATAATAAAATGTGTTTACCTACTCACTTTCTTGAAAACACTAATAGGTAGACGAGAGTAAGTCAATTGAGATTGCTGTTACAAAATTTTCCTTTTGCAACAGGTGTACAATAAGTTAGCTGACAGATTTTCCCTTTAGTAACAGGTGTATATTAAACAAGCTGTAAAACATAGAAATCTATCACATAAAACATAAGATAAACGCTTTTTTTCCTTCACATACACTCCACAGACTATTGAAAAGGAATATTTGAAGTCACACAAAATTCATAGTTCGAAGCTCATTCGGTCAATTTGACATTTTAAAATTCCTTGGCGACAATCTTTACTCTGTGCGACTGTTTGACCACAGACTTTTCCATGTTTGACAATGATAGTAGGAATATAAACAATGAATCTTTTAATTTAATTGTAACATATAATTTAATATATTTGTAACACATAGTTTATATAAATTTTAGCTTTCTGCACTCTTTCTCCATATAAAATTTAACTATGTAAAATTTCATACTCTTCCGTACGCGCAAAATGCTTCAAAAGGGATAACGCTTTTTCTCTTCACGTATTTATATATAAATTTACTTTACATATTATTCAATGTATTTCTTTGTTCAATAAATTAATTTTTCACCAACACATAATCGATTTTTAATTACTCCTCTTCCTTCCCTCTCTCTTTCTTTCTTTTTCCTTGTCTAACACAGACTGTATCATATATTGCTATTAGCGGTCTAAGAGAGAAAACAACTATGTCATTACACGCATCAAGTACCAGAAATGTAGAGAATTTATGTATACAATAATACGAGATATGTTTCAATGAAGGCTATAATTTATCTCTGTTTTATATTGATATTAAAAAGCGGTCTGAGAGAGAGAAAAAAAACTAAATCATTACATGCATCAAGTACCAAAAATATGGAGAATTTATGTTTACACTAATGCAACCTATGTTTCAATGCAGATTATAATTTATTTCTGTTTTATATTGATATTAAAAAGGGGTCTAAGAGAGAAAAAAAAACTAAATCATTACACGCATCAAATACCAAAAAATATGGAGAATTTATGTTTACACTAATGCAACCTATGTTTCAATGCAGATTATAATTTATTTCTGTTTTATATTGATATTAAAAAGGGGTCTAAGAGAGAAAAAAAAACTAAATCATTACATGCATCAAGTACCAAAAATATGGAGAATTTATGTTTACACTAATGCAACCTATGTTTCAATGCGGGCTATAATTTATTTCTGTTTTATATTGATATTAAAAAGGGGTCTAAGAGAAAAAAAAAACTATGTCATTACACGCATCAAGTACCAGAAATATGGAGAATTTATGTATACACTAATGCAACCTATGTTTCAATGCAGGGTATAATTTATTCCTGTTTCATATTGATATTAAAAAGCAGTCTAAGAGAGAGAAAAAAACTAAGTCATTACACGCATCAAATACCATAAATATGGAGAATTTATGTATACAATAATGCAACCTATGTTTCAATGCGGGTTATAAGTTATCTCTGTTTATTTGCTTCAAAGATTGTGATCAGATTATAAAAAGAGACCTGCATGCTAAAATCAAATTATAGAATTTTCCTTCAGTCGAAAATACTTGATCAAGTCGGAATCAAAGAAAAAGCATAAAGGGAAGGTGCTACTCCTTAAAAACTACTTTAGATTTCATTATAAATGTCTATATGTTAAATAAGGCTATAAGTTAAATCAGGCTGTTCAGAAATTACCCAAGTTTTTAGCACCTCCAAATGATAAAATAATTTTATAAATTTTACGTATTTATCAAATTATCCGATATCCTTTCCTTATTCTTTGTTTGATTTGTTTGTCAAAAAATGTCAATCGTGTTTGACGTGTTTGTCTTTTTTGACAAACATATTTGAATTACGAAAATGTTTGTCAAAGAAATTGAAATTTCGTCTTTGACATCTGGCGAATGCTGCGCCAACCTCTGTTATGAATGACGAAGAATTATTTTACGTTTCATATTTTATGTCAATATTTACCACAGTTATAGAAGGTTACATCCAAAGAACACAACGATAAAAATAAAAGAAATATTGCTTTGAAAAGAAATGACCAATGTATTAAAAATAAGCCGTTGGAACTTATTTTTATCAATCTAGATAAAAATAAGTTCCTACTTGTGAATGTTTTGTGTGTGCTCGTCATTCTACACTTCACTTCATGTAGGATACAACACTCCCTCGCGAAAACTAAATGTGTACTGTACTGAAATTTGAGAAAGTTTGTTTGAACATCCGCGATCTTGTTTTTGGAACGAAGAAATTATTTTGTAATTATTTCTATTTCCATGTAATTTTATGTTGTCAAACAAAAATAAAGAGACATATTTTGTTATTTTAGTTGATAATTTGAATTACAATTTTTTGGAACGAAGTTCCTTACGGCAGGCTTGGAGGAGATAGGGATTTTGCTGCGCGACCGAACTGAAAAAAATGTGAAAGTAAAACCGTAAGAAAAAGTCCGTGGAATAAAACCGTTAAATGAGACGTGCGCAGGCGCGACAGTCGTATACACAAGCGAGTAGTGTATAATACCTTTCTCTTTCTCCCTCTTTCTTTTCGTTCTCTCATCCCTTCTCTCTCTATTACCACTCCACCCCGCCAATGCATAGTATATACTCATGATTTCATGGACAAGCACGTGGCGAATACTCACATTATAGATACATTTTACTCGTGAGTATTTTCATATAATTTCAAATCGTTAAAACAATAATAAATATAGTAACAATGGCAAGTGAACTAACAAGTGACTTGAATGCAATTGACAGTGATAATAGTGGGAAATTATTTTGTAATTGTTTCTATTTCTATGTAATTTTATGTTGTCAAACAAAAATAAAGAGACATATTTTGTTATTTTAGTTTATAATTTGAATTACGATTTTTTTTTATTTTACGTAATTTATTATTTCCTAAATACTTTCCTGTACTTAAATAAAAACTAATCAGCAAAATTTAAGAGAAAAATCAAGAAAACCTACATCAAATTGAGCACGATTTTTTTTTTGCAAATTGTGTCGATTCTACATTAGCCGAAGGAACTTCGTTCCTACCTGGTGTCCCACGACACCACATATTTTTTAAATCTATGACGAGTGAACGTAAAATTTGACAAACAAATTTGATCGTTTACAAGACGCCATAGAGTAACAAACATTCATCCATACATTCATCTATCCAAATTTTCGCATTTATAACATTGGGTAGGGTTGTACTTTATTCTAATTATCTGCGTCAGTAGGAAAATTTTATCACTAAATTTACATGTTTCATTTGCTTATATCATAATATAAAAAAGGTCATAAATCTTTTTTGAGAGGCGAAAGTGAGAGGTGTAACATTACAAAATGACTTAATTTTTGAATGAATGGTAATTATGTTGTTGTGAAAGGACGAAATAGCAAAGTATGTTATAAAATACAAAATGTGCTTAAAAAACGTCACTACCCTGCAAAGTTACTGCAGCGTTCCTTCTGCCACTCAAATCATTGCTACCAATTTGCGGTGGTGCATCTAACCGCCCCGCGCATTACATGTTGATTGAGCGGTTGTTGGCAATGTTGGTATCATTTAATTAACATGGCGACAGCATTGAAGTCTATGAATATATTATTATAGGCTAATAGACAATCGTTCTAATAGACACTCGAATAATCTGTTTTAATACAGAATTTTTTCAGAAAGACTAAGAGTTCAATAGCTTTCCAGATTAATTTTGTTAGTACTCTAAATTAAATGTTATGTTTAAGACGATGATTTGGGAAAAGAAATTGAATAAACATTTTTGCAGAATGTGAATAAGAATTTTTGCAAAGATCTAAAAACAAAAATAATCGCTTTGATATCTTTTAATGTAGTCTTTATCTTAAATAAATTTTTGTCACGATAAAAAGCTAAAAAAAATTATAAATTTTCAACACTAAAAATTTAGGTATTCATTAGTTAAGTATAACATTACACGTTTAAATATTGATTGTAATCCAATTTCCATGAAGTGTTTTGTCAAAACGATATATGTACAACTATCCACATTAGGCATGTGTTATTCATTCACTTTTACTGATCGATTCGATCATCGATAATTTTGAAAAAAGATTGAATCTTTTATTTCAATCATTCATTCGTTTCGATGTTCCAATTGAATGCGGTCGTTTCATTCATTAGTTCGCTAATGAGATATTCGATCGAAAGATGGCTCGAATTGACACTTTCGTTTCATCGATCAGCATTCATTTTGATTTTATTATTGTATTGTTTACATCTAATTTTGTCAATTAGATAAGCAGGGTAATCATTAAAATTTCATATTTCGCATAAGAATGAATATGTATTGTATAATTATGGTAATGGTACTTTGCTACTTCGATAAATTTTAGGTGCTGATATTGAGTATAAATTTGAATATAGTTTTTTAAGGTATTTGGCCCGATTTTTCTAAAATAAAAACCTACTAATAAATCTTGATTGTTGTAAAATGAATCCACGCTCTTTAAAAATCTAATGAATAAATATTTTTATGGATATTTTTAATTTGTTTGTAATGATTTACGTATCGTTTGTTATGATTTACACATCGTTTGACATATGATTTAAATATTGTTACAGAAGCAACCAGGCTCAAAATATCCTCGACTCTTCAGCTTGATAGTATGATCAGGAAAGAATTCCATTTGGTACACTCCTCCCATTATCTTCCTCAAGAACCCCTCATTCAAACAAAACCACCAGAGAACGTTGTTTTTAACCTAAACTTACTGCTACCCAGCTCCAAAAAGAAGACCCCCCCAAAGCTTTAAAACAAAAAGGACTGGATACGATCAAAGAATTCTCCAATGGAAACTTAGCAGTGGACTATACAGACGATTCCTCGATTCCAGACGGCAGAAGGATTAATCACAATGTCAACACAAGCATTATTGCATCTAAATTCACCAGTGAACTCTTAGCAATTAAAGATGCTCTCACCTTATACCTAACTGACTCAAAAGCCATGTATTCGACAGAGGGATTACTTCTCTTCTCGGCTTCAAAATCTGTCTAGAAAACTATTCGAAACGGAGCGACAAACATCCCCTCCACAATTAATGCTCTTCTCGAACAGCTGCCCTGCAAGGAAAAATCCCGTACGATGCAATGGATCCCTGCAAACGTCAATATAGAGGGAAACGAGTGCACTGATACTTTAGACAAAGAAGCCAGAGACCTCGATCCACCACCACATTTACGTAACACCATCACATTTGCAGATGTTGACGCAGTGGCAAGATGCAGAATTTTGTCCCACTCCTTTAAGAAACCCCTCATTACTGATCTCAACTGCCTAGACATATCAAAACTACAATAACCCGACTAAGAACTAATGACCTTAAAGGCATAAAGATCCACCCAGATAATTCCAGAACGTATACTCATTGCAAGAACTGTCCCGAAGTTCAGTTCTCCCCCAAGCACATCTTTGAGTGCCCAGCTTTCGCAGCAAACATCCTAAAAGTGGGAACATCTCCACTGAGTTACCTGCTGCAAGAAATCTTGTATAGAAATGAGGCACCGAAATTGGCGGCGGCAGTTCTAAAAAGCTTTGACTCAATTTAATCCTCTTTTTCTTCTCCTTTTACTATTATTTATTTTACTGTACTTCCACAAAGGAACACGACAACAACATCGTTTCTTATAGAATTATTTATTAGTCTTAGTATAGTACATTAGGTGTGTTATAATATATTAGGGTGGCTCTGACTGGGTTAAAATAATTATTGTTCAGTGTTTTGTAAAGTAAGAATAAGCATTTTTTACTAAATAAATTTTTTTACTTGGTTTTTGATACAACAGTACTTAATTGTTTGAATATTAATATATACTTGGGTACGTGATTTAAATTAAGATTTTAGTATGTGTTGTAAATTTTTCTGAAAATCTGGGATTAATAGGTACAGTAAGAATAAGCATTTTTTTAATTAATTTAATTTTTTAATATTAAATATATTTGGCGTTAATTTTGTAGAAATTCATTATTCACAATTAAATGAAACTACGTGATGTAGTATTATTTCTACTTTCTTTAAGTTCTTTACCACTACCTAGGTTTCGTTGTATGATAACATCTTTAGGTGGGCTATTAGCAAAGATATTTGCTTATATCCCACCTGAAGATGTTGTAATACAACGAAACCTAGATCGTGGTAAAAAACTTTAAGAAATTAGAAATAATACTACATCACGTAGTTTCATTTAATTCTGATTAATTTTTTAAGTAAATATTAATATTCAAACAACTAAGTACAGCGCTACTTAATTGTTTGAATATTAATATTTACTTGGGTACGTGATTTAATCTGAGATTTTAGTATATGTTGTAAATTTGTCTCGAAATATGGGATTAGTTAGAGCAAACCGAAATGTGGTTCTAACAAAATTTTAGATAAATATACCAACTATGACAAAAATACCATATAAATAAAGAACACTGATAAAATTATTATCTACTCCATAGCACATTAATATTCAAGATTCATTAAGGTTCGAATGAGCGCCCTTGTTCCGTCGATCAGTATTCCTATTATTATCGTGTTATTGTTTACATTTAGCTTAACTAATTAGTTGATTAGTTATGATGATATTAATTTGAACATTTTTGGGTCTTGTATTGAATATAAGCTTTAATGTAGTTTGCATAATTTCTAATTCATTTTCATTTCAGTTTTAGTAAAATAAAATCCAACTAGTAAATATTGGTTCTTGTAAAATAAATCCGCACTATTTAAACTTTTAATAAATAAATACTTTCATAGTTATTTGTTATTGTATTGACTTGTGTATCGACTGTTATTTTTAATTATTTTTTTGCTTTGTGACGGTGTTTTATGGATATGGAACTCTACTGACCGGATTAAATTAATTGTTTTATAAAGCAATAAGAACAAGTATCTTTCTATAAATAATTGCATTTTTTCACTTAAATTGACTTATTTCCTTATTACTTATACTTATTTAACGACTTACTGATCAGGTACCTGATTTAAATTATGATTTTAATATGTCAAGTTTAAGCAGGAAACGCATTGAAATGTGAAATAATTCCATTGTTATTGTGCTGAGTAAACGGAAATGCACTTCTATTAAAACTTAAGATAAATATGTCAGTTATAAGAAAATTGTTCTATAAATAAATAATACGGATAAAATTATTAGTTCTTCGATCGCGCATTAGTATTCTACGCAATATAAATTTATTACAAATATTTGATAAACAAGTCTTCCCATTACTATAAACAAAAATAACCAACTTGATCTAACCATCCGCTTTACCGCAGGTTACAATTATATAAATTCACCATTCATTTAACGGCATTGATATCATTGTGAGTCAATCGGAACGAATAGTGATCGATTGAACGAATGGTAAGATGATTCAATCAGTTACGTAACAAAGATTGAATCGTTCGTTCTGACAAAACGAATGATTGAAACTGATTCGATCATTCGGGATTGACACATCTCTAATCCATAGGCATGTAACATATATATCAGTATAATGACTATCTCTATGAGCCAGACGGTTGCAAAATATTTTAAATTATAAAATATTTCGACCAAACTGAGAGCAAGAAAAAGAATTAAAGTGAAAAAAATTTCTTATTTATTGTCTAAAATTGAAATGAAAAAATTATTTAATGTCTTTAATGTACGAATATAAAATATAACTATTTATTACTACAGAAGTATTTACTTCTAACCTACAAAATCACTATGTATTAAACTATATTATGATTCATGAACGACTACAATAGATTTTAAAGCGATCGCGAAAGAAAATAAAAAAAACAGTTAAAACAATAAGAAAATAAACTGTCAAAAATTATAACAAATAACAAGTAATAAAAATAAATAAAGAAAAATTGTATTAATATTTACATGCACATATACGTATATGTGTATGTATATATATATATATATATATATATATATACATATATATATATACATATATATATATATATATGTATATATATATATATATATATATATATATATATATATAAAAGAAAAATAACTAGAGAAAACTTTAAATGCGTAAATTTATGACACATTTCGGATATTATTCCATAGTCAAAAAAATTGACCGAAAAATGTTTTTTTCTAACAATTATGTCGTATGTCGAAAGATACGTGTCAATGTAATGATAAAAAAATATATCTCTGAATACCGATAAAAAGCTCTTAAAAATAAGTTGACCTTGCGCGAATACTCCAAATATATCGTTCATCGCCGATATTGCATAGAATGCATAATTTGCAGTAGAGGTGTCTTATGACGTATCTCCTACGTCATTAGCTACTAAGCACTTTAAATTATTTTTGTCGAAAAGAAAAATCGTTTGAGAAAATTATCTATTTGGAAACCTTTATCAGGAGATTAGTAATAATTACACTATGTCATGTGCATTTAGTAACTGTTTTCCTCATTTCAATGGGGATAATCTAGGTGAATTCAATAAAAATTCCTTCTCCTCCTCTATTTTAGGGTTTTGAAACATAAATTTTGAAAAAAATCTTGTATATGCCATATTGGTTGAATTTTCCAGAAAACTATTTATATTTTAAGTCCACGATAATATTTTGTTTGTTTTGACGGGAATTTTCTTATAATACTAGCTGGGGAGAGCACAGCCCCCTGGTTTCAACAGCGTAGAATTATTTTAATTATGCTGCTTTTCCATCACGGCCTCTACTTCGTTCGCCAAACGATATCGATCGTGCGGGCCGAAGATATGCCGGTGTGAATGTTTGAGATAATTAATCAATAAATGAGCCGGATTCTAATGATGTTTTACTAGTGTTCCTCAACTTTTGTTACATTTTTGTCACTGCCATGTCCCTATAAATCTTTCCTAAACTATGAGCTTACTAACATAAAAGTATTTTTGGAATCGGACGAATAGTTCTACAGGTTTAAAAGCAACAACAAACAAACATATTAAAAAAACAACAAACAACAATAAAAGAAACAAGTGCTCACTTTTCAGCTCCATTTGAAACCTGACTGATAAGTTACATGTTTAGTATTTTTTTTTTAAATAAAGTAAATTTTTTTATTTGTAAATTTTCATTTTTTTAATTGAAGTAAAACTATGTTTGTATATAATAAAAGCTGGGAGGCAATCCTATAGCAATAATAGACATATGACGCTATGCTAACACCATCTATCGATCAAATTAGATAAGTTTTGGCAACAAAATTTTTAAAGAACTAACATTACTGTGTGTTGTAAAATGTTGACAGTGTTTTTGTTTCTATTTATTATATTATTATTCCAATAATTGTTCTACTTTTTTTACATTAATACCTTAATATGATAAATATTAAGGTATTCATGCAAAAAAAGATTCGATTTTGACATTTCTCTTTACTAATGCCAAAATGTAAAGAAGTTTCACTTCCAACGCGTTTAGTAGCCGTGCACCGTCTTATGTTTTTACTGTTTTATCGTATGCATAGTTGCAAGTTTTCAAACGTTCATAAACAAGACGTTAATATAAAATTGAATTTTCAAAACAAATTAAAATCTTGACGTGACAATATTCGAAAGACCTGAATAAAACTGGATGTGGATAAATGGAAAAGACTGTAAAATATATATATATATATATATATATAACCATAAAATATATATATATATATATATATATATATATATATAAATATATATGTATAAAATAATATATAACCGAAGAGAAGTCCACAGAATTAAAATAATTATCTATTTAGTAATTTTTAAAATGCACCTAAAAATAAACCAAATTTACAAATTCAGTACATTTATTAACAATTTGTATCTTACGCGCGCATACATCATTACATTACGCGTGCATTACACATATGTTTCGTAATTAAATCATTATAATTAAACATTTTTTCAATAATGCCATAGGTTTTAAAGAGTCCAATAATGTTCATTTCAGACCAGAATTAACTGCTTATTTATATATCCGATAAAGTGAATAGTATTTTGCTAGATTCCAAGTTTAGGACATCACGTTTGATGATCGTAATCTATTTAGTTTGTGTCCGCTTTCGGGCCGAAGGTGCTATACAAAGTATCCATACTTTACCTAATTATGCGTAACATCGTTCAAAATAAGACACTTTCGACTAAATGAAGTACGGGTTTTGCATTTCAAGTCACGGAAAGCATTAAACCTGGTCACACTCTCACATTCCCCTTTTTACATCCCCCCATTATGCTGCCTTCCACCCCCGCAGCCTCTCAACTACGGTCCACTGCACTCGAACCCTTAATGGTCCCCTGAAGGAGCGAGGTTCTCTCCCATTACCGGCTGTCGTGGCCACATCCTTATGTGTATTCTTATTTACTTTCGTTTAGAATATTTTAATATGTACATATGTACGTATTTTGTATTGCTTTTCCTGTTTTCCTTATTTTACGTCGCCTTTCCTAATGATCTTTCAACGAAGTGAGCTTAGCCGATTTTGAGCTCTTTGCACTAAAAGAAAATCGATTTGGGTTGGAAAAATTAATTTGCATAAGAGTTTAACTGAAACTTCTTTTCTTTTCAAAACTATTACAAAAAAACTAAAATTAGTTATGTTTATAGTCTAATCAGTTTAAGAAATAAAACTAGAACGTTCACTGAAAAGGTACGTTGGTTCTATGGGCCAGTCAATTCACTTTGCCGACTGATAAAAAAGGCTATGTGCGCGTCCAAACACTCATAAGCTGGGATTTAAATTATAGGGAGGGATGGAAAATTGAAACGTTAGTTTTTATTATACATTGTACGTACATCACTTTGACGCTTTATCAGTTTTTATGATACATTGTGAGTCACTTTGAGGTTTTATTTATTTATTATGTTTAATCAGTTTTTATGGCATATTACACATCACTTTGATGCTTAATATGTTTTAGGATGCATTATTATACATTGTAAATCATTTTGACGCTTCATCACTTTTTGACAGACTGCACCTCACTTTAATGCTTAAGAAGTTTT
Source organism: Druceiella hillmani (assembly GCA_039881145.1). NCBI lineage: Eukaryota > Metazoa > Arthropoda > Insecta > Lepidoptera > Hepialidae > Druceiella > Druceiella hillmani. Next base: position 3,074,551 of record JAYKKI010000073.1, on the reverse strand, counting down.
TAGGACACAATATACGTCACTTTGACACTTAATCAGTTTTTATAATGCATTACACGTCACTTTGATGTTTAATCAGTTTTTATGGCACATTGCACATCACTTTGATGTTTAATCACTTTTTATGATACATTGAACGTCACTTTGATGTGTAATCAGTTATTATGACACATTGCACGTCACTTTGACGCTTAATCAGTTTTAAGGACACATTGCAAGTCATTGACACTTATTAATTTAAAAACACACTTATTGATTAACTTAAAAATATAATTCAATTAATTATGAAAGATCTGTCAGCGACGGGAACGAAATATATTTTTAAATATTTTGCTACAGATACCTCGATATGAAACAATTACTTGGAATATTTTCTTGCATAGAGATTTAAGTCTATAGAAACTGCGTGGCTTTGATACACAGACAGATGGACTGATGTCATTATAGGGGTTCTTTTTTTCACTACGAACCCCTAATTAGCGACAAAATCGATGAAACTCTATATTTAAATCTGGAGTTTTTTTAAATAGTAATATATTTGAAATATTAACTTTTATTTAATTTTATTTGTTATTTTTATATTTTTTAATTCAGATTTTAATAACTATTTAATTTTGTATGTATCAAGAAAATATAATTATAGAGCGAGAGCTGTTTTCTTACATATTTACATATTAAAAGTAGTATTTGCATGCTTTTCAAGTAAGGAATGGAAAGTCTTTCTGACTGTGATGGGTCTTGATTGTAAAAATTCGGTTGCAAAACTGCGCACTATGCAAATTGTGCAAAAAAAAATTAGGCCAGTAAAGTATTTTGATTCTAATGAAACTCAAGTAGTTTTGAATTAAATACATTAATAAATAAAAAAAATAAAAGCTTAAAACGTTTTAGGCGGTTAAAAATATAACCAGATCATCATGAATTTGTGTTACAAAAATTTGTAAAAAAATAACTTACGGTCGTTGAAATTTTTATGGTGTATTTACTGTATATATTTAAGAATGCTGACAAAAAGACTGACAAAAATAATGGTTTTAAATAATACCCAGACGTAAAGAAAAGTTGCTTGTGAGTGCGAGTGAAAAACGTTATCGGTAGATGTGAGGGCGATGTGGATTTTCCTATTTATTACCTATGATTTTAATTTATCAGTTTTTATCTACAGATTTATAAACTGAATAATAATGAAATTAATAAGAAAAACAAATTTCCTCCAAATTATTTTGTCGATGAGCAAGTATAACAAACTTTTACCGAGCCTCGTGACCTCCCTAGCAGCCAATCATGGGCAGAGTGCGCTGGACCCCAGGCAGCTTATGATAAACGTTCTCACTCGCTTTTATCAAGTGTTACTCAATTTTAATGTGACATGATGACATGGACGTCCTTAAATAGGTTCTAACCAGTAATAATCGATTCACGTATAATATTTATTTACTTAAGAATATATACGTGGTAATATTTATGAGAAATAGGTACAAAAATACAGCCCGACTACATTAATATTATAATAACGTTAATTATATTTTAATCAGAAACAATTATGATTTTATTATAAGTCTGATGTTATGCCGATCAGAGTAACTGCGCGCTAATTTAAACACGAATTACCCACATATAATTTAAACACGAATTACCCACATATAATTAAAACACCTATTACCCACATATAAGTTCGCTAATTTGAGACAGCATTATTGTTATTTATATAATTTATAGGAATCACATAAGATTCAAATAATTTTGAGAAGATTTGACTGTTGTATGTGGTGAATACAACTGCCGATTTTTGTGCGAAAATGTCAGTGGTGGACTTGCCAGATTTCCACACAAATTAAGATGCGCGCGTCCACAGATAAATATCTACAGTCTCCTTTAGCGCGGGTTCGCCTGTATGTTCTATTCTTTTCACCGTAAGCGCGTTTTAACTTGTAACGTTCGAATCGGCGAAAACCAGTTAGTGTCGTTCCGATCTTTTTGGACGTACGAGTTAAAGTATTAAATATAATACTTTCTATTTTCTCCAGTTACTGTCGTTTCCGTTGCGCGTTACCTTTGCAACATTGTGCTGTATTCTGCTTTTAAATAGTTATTTCACACTATAGGTACAATCGTTTGAAGTTACCGCGAAAGGGACCGAGGTGTTAAGTAATTGTTATAAATATTACTTTGTCTTGTTTGTTTTGTGCAAAGTAATGATTATAAATATTGATTTACCGGCCGTCGGCAATTCCAGCGCCCTTCCCTAAATTTAGTGTAATCTTTAATGAAATTCCCTAAAATCTATACAAATGTCGGGAAAGTTTATTTATTTATTTATACGCACGAATTCTTGGGACCATACGTCCGATTTCAAAAATTGTTTTGTGTTAAGAGAAATTATAAGCACATTATAATTCAGAGTAGTAACAAAAAACCCCTCAATCTCAGGTGGGATACACACTGCGAGGATTCTGTACATATTTAGTCATTTATATATATATATATATATATATATATATATATATATATATATATATATATATATATATTACCCGCTATATATCTTTCATCTGTGAAAAAACATGATGCATATTTCCAAAATGATAAAACTTAGGATAATCGTTATACTTTCGCAAAAGTATTTGCATAAGCTTCTAAAAACTCTATTTTTGTCATAACTTGAAGTTAATTGGATATGTTACCTAAAATTATGAAATATATTTTTAAGGATTGTATAGTTTGCCTTTACAAACAATACCTCGCACTATATTTGAAATAAAAAAAAACCGAGTACATAATTTACCTTCCCTCCCTCTCTAAAATTTTTTAAAAATATTTCTTAGGGTTCCCTATAGAGAAATGTGCGGGTCAGTACTTTTATTGCTGCTAAATATCCAATATCTACGTCAAGCTGTTTCTGATAAAAGCGGCTGTGATAAAGGGACAGACAGACAAATGAGTGATCTTACAATGGTTTTGTTTGCCTTCTTGAATTTCGGAACCATCAAAATATAACAGAAATTGGGGAACTCTGCTCAAACGGTGCAAAGAAGAGAGAGACCCGCATATTTATTAACAGACTTCAAAAAAGTAGAGATTGACGCGCTTATTTATTAACCGACTACAAAAAAATTAGGGGGTGACAGGCTTTTTTATTAAATAACTTCAAAAAAGTAGGGGGTGACACGCTTATTTATAACCTACCTCAAAACAGTAGAGAGTTACACGCTAATTTATAAACGACTTCAAAAAAGTAGAGAGTAACGCGCTTATTTATTAACCGACTTCAAGAAAGTATTGAGTGACGAGTTTATTTATTTACCGACTTCAGAAAAGTAGGGGGTGATACGCTTATTTATAACCGACTTCAAAAAAGTACAGGGTGACACGCTTATTTATAAATGATTTCAAAAAAGTAGAGAGTGACTGGCTTATTTATAACCGACTTCAAAAAAGTAGAGGGTGACGCGCTTATTTATAACCGACTTCAAAAAGTAGAGAGTGACGCGCTTATTTATTAACCGACTTCAGAAAAGTAGGGGGTGATACGCTTATTTATAACCGACTTCAAAAAAGTACAGGGTGACACGCTTATTTATAAATGATTTCAAAAAAGTAGAGAGTGACTGGCTTATTTATAACCGACTTCAAAAAAATAGAGAGTGAAGCGCTTATTTATTAACCGACTTCAAAATAGTAGAGAGTGACACGCTTATTTATAACCGACTTCAAAAAGTAGAGAGTGACGCGCTTATTTATTAACCGACTTTAAAATAGTACTAGGTGAAACGCTTATTTATAACCGACTTCAAAAAAGTACAGGGTGACACGCTTATTTATAAATGATTTCAAAAAAGTAGAGAGTGACTGGCTTATTTATAACCGACTTCAAAAAAGTAGAGAGTGAAGCGCTTATTTATTAACCGACTTCAAAATAGTAGAGAGTGACACGTTTAATAACCGACTTCAAAAAAGTAGAGGGTGACGCGCTTATTTATAACCGACTTCAAAAAAGTAGAGAGTGAAGCGCTTATTTATTAACCGACTTCAAAATAGTAGAGAGTGACACGTTTAATAACCGACTTCAAAAACGTAGAGGGAGACACGCTTAATTATAACCAACTTCAAAAAAGTAGAGAGTGAAGCGCTTATTTATTAACCGACTTCAAAATAGTAGAGAGTGACACGTTTAATAACCGACTTCAAAAAAGTAGAGGGTGACGCGCTTATTTATAACCGACTTCAAAAAAATAGAGAGTGAAGCGCTTATTTATTAACCGACTTCAAAATAGTAGAGAGTGACACATTTAATAACAGACTTCAAAAACGTAGAGGGAGACACGCTTAATTATAACCAACTTCAAAAAAGTAGAGAGTGAAGCGCTTATTTATTAACCGACTTCAAAATAGTAGAGAGTGACACGTTTAATAACCGACTTCAAAAAAGTAGAGGGTGACGCGCTTATTTATAACCGACTTCAAAAAAGTAGAGAGTGAAGCGCTTATTTATTAACCGACTTCAAAATAGTAGAGAGTGACACGTTTAATAACCGACTTCAAAAACGTAGAGGGAGACACGCTTAATTATAACCAACTTCAAAAAAGTAGAGAGTGAAGCGCTTAGTTATTAACCGACTTCAAAATAGTAGAGAGTGACACGTTTAATAACCGACTTCAAAAACGTAGAGGGAGACACGCTTAATTATAACCAACTTCAAAAAAGTAGAGAGTGAAGCGCTTATTTATTAACCGACTTCAAAATAGTAGAGAGTGACACGTTTAATAACCGACTTCAAAAAAGTAGAGGGTGACGCGCTTATTTATAACCGACTTCAAAAAAATAGAGAGTGAAGCGCTTATTTATTAACCGACTTCAAAATAGTAGAGAGTGACACGTTTAATAAACGACTTCAAAAAAGTAGAGGGTGACGCGCTTATTTATAACCGACTTCAAAAAAGTAGAGAGTGAAGCGCTTATTTATTAACCGACTTCAAAATAGTAGAGAGTGACACGTTTAATAACCGACTTCAAAAACGTAGAGGGAGACACGCTTAATTATAACCAACTTCAAAAAAGTAGAGAGTGAAGCGCTTATTTATTAACCGACTTCAAAATAGTAGAGAGTGACACGTTTAATAACCGACTTCAAAAAAGTAGAGGGTGACGCGCTTATTTATAACCGACTTCAAAAAAATAGAGAGTGAAGCGCTTATTTATTAACCGACTTCAAAATAGTAGAGAGTGACACGTTTAATAAACGACTTCAAAAAAGTAGAGGGTGACGCGCTTATTTATAACCGACTTCAAAAAAGTAGAGAGTGAAGCGCTTATTTATTAACCGACTTCAAAATAGTAGAGAGTGACACGTTTAATAACCGACTTCAAAAAAGTAGAGGGTGACGCGCTTATTTATAACCGACTTCAAAAAAGTAGAGAGTGAAGCGCTTATTTATTAACCGACTTCAAAATAGTAGAGAGTGACACGTTTAATAACCGACTTCAAAAACGTAGAGGGAGACACGCTTAATTATAACCAACTTCAAAAAAGTAGAGAGTGAAGCGCTTATTTATTAACCGACTTCAAAATAGTAGAGAGTGACACGTTTAATAACCGACTTCAAAAACGTAGAGGGAGACACGCTTAATTATAACCAACTTCAAAAAAGTAGAGAGTGAAGCGCTTATTTATTAACCGACTTCAAAATAGTAGAGAGTGAGACGTTTAATAACCGACTTCAAAAAAGTAGAGGGTGACGCGCTTATTTATAACCGACTTCAAAAAAATAGAGAGTGAAGCGCTTATTTATTAACCGACTTCAAAATAGTAGAGAGTGACACGTTTAATAAACGACTTCAAAAAAGTAGAGGGTGACGCGCTTATTTATAACCGACTTCAAAAAAGTAGAAAGTGAAGCGCTTATTTATTAACCGACTTCAAAATAGTAGAGAGTGACACGTTTAATAAACGACTTCAAAAAAGTAGAGGGTGACGCGCTTATTTATAACCGACTTCAAAAAAATAGAGAGTGAAGCGCTTATTTATTAACCGACTTCAAAATAGTAGAGAGTGACACGTTTAATAACCGACTTCAAAAAAGTAGAGGGTGACGCGCTTATTTATAACCGACTTCAAAAAAGTAGAGAGTGAAGCGCTTATTTATTAACCGACTTCAAAATAGTAGAGAGTGACACGTTTAATAACCGACTTCAAAAACGTAGAGGGAGACACGCTTAATTATAACCAACTTCAAAAAAGTAGAGAGTGAAGCGCTTATTTATTAACCGACTTCAAAATAGTAGAGAGTGACACGTTTAATAACCGACTTCAAAAACGTAGAGGGAGACACGCTTAATTATAACCAACTTCAAAAAAGTAGAGAGTGAAGCGCTTATTTATTAACCGACTTCAAAATAGTAGAGAGTGACACGTTTAATAACCGACTTCAAAAAAGTAGAGGGTGACGCGCTTATTTATAACCGACTTCAAAAAAATAGAGAGTGAAGCGCTTATTTATTAACCGACTTCAAAATAGTAGAGAGTGACACGTTTAATAAACGACTTCAAAAAAGTAGAGGGTGACGCGCTTATTTATAACCGACTTCAAAAAAGTAGAGAGTGAAGCGCTTATTTATTAACCGACTTCAAAATAGTAGAGAGTGACACGTTTAATAACCGACTTCAAAAACGTAGAGGGAGACACGCTTAATTATAACCAACTTCAAAAAAGTAGAGAGTGAAGCGCTTATTTATTAACCGACTTCAAAATAGTAGAGAGTGACACGTTTAATAACCGACTTCAAAAAAGTAGAGGGTGACGCGCTTATTTATAACCGACTTCAAAAAAATAAAGAGTGAAGCGCTTATTTATTAACCGACTTCAAAATAGTAGAGAGTGACACGTTTAATAAACGACTTCAAAAAAGTAGAGGGTGACGCGCTTATTTATAACCGACTTCAAAAAAGTAGAGAGTGAAGCGCTTATTTATTAACCGACTTCAAAATAGTAGAGAGTGACACGTTTAATAACCGACTTCAAAAACGTAGAGGGAGACACGCTTAATTATAACCAACTTCAAAAAAGTAGAGAGTGAAGCGCTTATTTATTAACCGACTTCAAAATAGTAGAGAGTGACACGTTTAATAAACGACTTCAAAAAAGTAGAGGGTGACGCGCTTATTTATAACCGACTTCAAAAAAGTAGAGAGTGAAGCGCTTATTTATTAACCGACTTCAAAATAGTAGAGAGTGACACGTTTAATAAACGACTTCAAAAAAGTAGAGGGTGACGCGCTTATTTATAACCGACTTCAAAAAAATAGAGAGTGAAGCGCTTATTTATTAACCGACTTCAAAATAGTAGAGAGTGACACGTTTAATAAACGACTTCAAAAAAGTAGAGGGTGACGCGCTTATTTATAACCGACTTCAAAAAAGTAGAGAGTGAAGCGCTTATTTATTAACCGACTTCAAAATAGTAGAGAGTGACACGTTTAATAACCGACTTCAAAAACGTAGAGGGAGACACGCTTAATTATAACCAACTTCAAAAAAGTAGAGAGTGAAGCGCTTATTTATTAACCGACTTCAAAATAGTAGAGAGTGACACGTTTATTTATAACCGACTTCAAAAAAGTTGATGGTGTCCCGCTTATTCATTGAATGAATTCAAAAAAACAGAATGTAACACGCTTATTTATTAACTGACTTCATAAAAGGAGGATAATCCAAATTCGCCTATTTTTTGCGTATGATATTTTTTATTCAAAAGGGTAAATATTCCCAGTGAAGTCGATGAAAATTTGGTTAGAATTTGGTTGTGGAAATTGAAGGTATATCGAATCTTTAACAATACAGAGCACAAGTGCCGTGATCGAGTTCGGATAACATGAATACAATTATAATCTAATAATGAAAATCTCTAAATCTCTATTTTGACATTAATAAAGACGAAGTAAATCTGATCTCCAGCAAAATCAGATTATGTTGATGAAGCCGGATGCTGGTGTCTGTTCAATATTTTTATGTAAAAAAAATTATTTACTAATCATCGGGAGCTTTTCCGCCTACATACCTCCGAGCCCGACAACCGATGTTGTTTGGCGAATGGAGCGCAGGCATTAATGAGTGAAGGGGAGAGAGCAGGATGTTAAAATAAGTTTACGCGAGTGAAACTACGGGCAACTCCTTTATATTTTTATTGTTTATTCATATTTATTGATGTATGCGAGACAAACGTACAAACATAACAAAGAGTTAGTAAATATTTTTTTTATTCTAACTGCATCACAAAATTTTATCGCTTTATATAGAATTAAAAAAAATAAATAACTTTTAACACAATAATAAATAATTAACATATATACTTCATTCCATTCTAAAGAGAATGTTTGTAAACAAAACAAAATGATAGTTCAGGTAGAGTAAACCTTTTTCTTGTTTTCATATTAGTAATATTATATAGATTTATTTGGTATTAATAAATATAATTTTTTATTGGCTTACATATTTATGCTGTATAATATAATGATTAATTTATTTTATTGAAAATTATTAGTATACCTTTGTGTTTTATAATATAATATCAAAGTGCACATAAATAATACCAAAAATTGAGATTCAAATTTTTTTCTAATGTTTTTTTTAAGTATATATTGAATCATCCAAAATATACATTTAATAAAGAATAAGCTTAACTCTTATAAAAAATAATACTGCCTTGTACCATAGGCAAAATACGTATTCCACATTGCCAAATATATTAACACTTGTTTGAAAATAAAAAAATCTCAACTTTTTTTTCGCCATATACCCTATGCCTGCATATGTATATTTATTATATGGAATCAATATATAACCAGAACCAATTAGTATATAGAACTAATATATAACCAGAACTAATATATAGAAAGATATTTGAATATTGTATATGTCAAAGTAAAACATATTTATTGCAGTTATGTATTTCACTTCAACACAAAGTAAATTATATATAATAAGTAGCATGTATGGATATGAAATTCTTAATATTGAATATTGTTCCAAAATGTTTTATACCTCTGAGTTTTGCGTGATTGACAATTAGGGTTGTCAATTTTTCTTTTCTTATGTTTACGATACGTATTAGTAAAATATCCATGTAATATTGACATTCATAAAATTATTTAGCATGACGGTTTATTAAATTAATATATTGATATATTATAGATGGTTTAGTAATATAACAGGCGAATTAAAAAGAATTTTGAGAATAGTCATCGACTGATTAAATTCGTATTTGTGCCATCCATATTTTAACTGTCAAATAGGTTTGTTTACAAATACTCTCTTTTGGAATGTAGTATAATACTTTTGACACAATTTTCCTTAGTAATACTAACCTTACCGAACTGATAAATAATGTAAGAAGGAAATTTACTACAAATTTAGATCTAAGGAAATAAAAAGCCTAAATCAATTATTTTTTTGGATTAAAATGTAAATATTACGGGAACCATTTTGTTTTTACTTTAACACAATATAATCTGGGTTTTTCAAGATAACATATTAATTTCAACGAAGCGGCTTCGATGCTATGGTGGAATAAAGACCTCATTATACTCGTATATAGGTATATAATAAATAAATCACGAATACATAACGATCTTTTATGCGTAAGGGTGTAAAAAGGGATATATTCCACTAACCGATTTTCCATTTTGTTTCCTATTGTTATTGATAATTAATGAAATATAAAGTGTATATATATATATATATATATATATGTGTATATATATATATATATATATGTATATATATATATATATATATATATATATATATATATATATATATATATACATGTGTGTGTGTGTGTGTTTGTATATGTGTGTATGTATATATATTAAATTTGTGTATATATTAAAATTTATATATAAAATTAGAAGTTTTTACCACTATTTCGTGGTATGACCACGTATATAAGATAAGCAGATTTTTTAAAAAAATTAATATTAGCATTTAAATAAAGAATTTTGAAAACAGAAAAACAATAATTCAAAATTATGATAAAAAATACATTGACTTTTTCGATAATACAGACACCAAACAACGATGATTAATGTCCATTGTTTTAATTAAAATTATGTCGTAAATATGAAATAATTATCCAATATTAGCTCAACCACTTGTATTTTTTTATGTCAGTGAAAAAAAAATTGTAAACCTTAATAAAATGTTTCTACAATCTCTTTTTATTGTCAATCAACTTCATATGAGGTAACAATTTTTTTTTATTTAGAAAACTACATATTTCTAAAACAATTTTGGTGTTTATGACACAGCTTAGGATTTCTTTGTAACATTTAAATAAATAGAAAGTTTACTGTGGTGTTTATTTCAATTTTTATCAAATGTTTTGCGAGATATATTTATGGAAATATCGTTTCAATAAAACTACTTTTTTATCAACACGATCAAAATAAAATTTATTTTTACTACTCTTACCTAGTAATGCAATATTGAAAACTGATTGTTGTGACATTTTGTTAAAACGTTAAAATTACTAATTTAGGGGATATCTAAAAAAGATGCAGTTTAAGTGGTTTCGGTAAAAATGACAATTCGACACATCAAATATTATAATAAAGAAACTTAAAAAAAAACAAAGAACTTAAACAAAACTGAAATTAATTGAAAATGGTAAACAATTTGACGCAAATAGCACTTTCGTTACACTGATCCTGGCGAATTTGAAATAAAGTAATTAATCTTACTAAAGATTTGATTAAAATAAAAAAACATGCTAAAAATTAATATAAAGTGAAAAAAAATATTTTCTAACATGTTTAAATGTGACGTGTGCGCTATTAACAAGAACGTTTAATTTTAAAGATGTTTATCTAAGATTAAAAAATGTAGTAATATTGCAAAATATAAAAATGTCAGTACAATCGAAAATAAAAATAAATATATCTTAAAAAATCAATAAATTGTTTGGGAGTCGTTCTTTAAAATCACAATAACCTTAGAACAGTTTCATTACCAAAGGTATTAGCAGCGCCACCTCTGAATATAATTTTAAACCAACAGTTCCATTCTTCTCTCCATTAGTTTCGTACAAAGCAAATAATTTCAAAAGTAACCAACAGATGTCGCTTCCAAAATTTTGTGTTTTTTTCAAAATTCCTAGCTAAAAATGTAAAGGTTACATTGTAAAATATAACTATAGTAATTAAATTGATATAAATGAATGACTAATTATACAATATTCCTTTTATTTATATTATTATTATATTAAGTAATTATTATAAATTGGCTTTGGTGCGCAACTTCAGCCAGATGGATCACTCAATTTATTTAGTTGTTAGTAACAATGGAAAATATAATAGTGCAACTTTAAATAAAATTGATCTAGCAATTGTTATGTGATAATCTACAAATTAACAAAGGGAAATATTAACAATACAACCGTGCAGTAGAACCAAGAAAATTTTATTAATAAAATATTTTTTCATGCACTGTGGCGTCATCTATCAATTCATGAAAACCAGCTCATGTAATTTTTCCTACTTTTAAACTATTCGTTGAAAAACTACGGTATATAACGGAAAATTTGATCTACATTGACTACAGTTGAGGAAGACCGAAATAACATTAAACTTCAGAAAGACTTAGAGAATTTTATATATTAAGGTCTAGAAAATTGAGTGTGTAAATTTTTTTAAACAGTTATTTTTGATTTTATGTGATATAAAGGTGTTTCGTAAGTCATGGACCAACCGAATAAGAAAGGTAGACCAAGCTATGATTAGGTTACTGACAAAATTTCACCATAATAAAGTCTGTCACTTTTGAGATATTAATTTAAATATTTTTATATTTGTTTTTAGTTTTATTTGTTTTGTTATTTGTTAATTTTTTTGTAGTTAAGTATGTGCCCTTTTAATAAATTGAAACATTTAAGGAAAAATAATACGGATTTCTCAAAAAAAAAATTGAAGAACATACTTTTTAAGATTCTATAATTTTCATAACCCAAATTTTACTGTTTGTTGTGAAAAAATGGTATAGGACTGGCAAGCAATAATAAAAATCTTATCGCTTTCAATTATAAAAAAAGATATTCTCATTTAACTATAGAAGGCACCAATTATGAGGTAATTACTTGTGTTTAAATTTTCATGTAAATATATTTTCCTTAGAATTTCTTCATGTATATAAATATGTATTTATAGGTAAAGATTATAGGCCAATTTTTCAAATAGTTTGCCAGTTCTATGTACATTTTTTTTTCACCACAGTCAAAGTTAGGTTCCGAAAATTTCAAAATTCTAAAACGTACGTTTTTGAATCTTTTTTCTTGAGAGAACCGTATGAAACTCTATCCATCGTTCGCTATCCTCACTACGAATGTGTTTCATTACTCGTTACGGTCTCATTTCCCAACATACAAACTAAAAATAACGTAGCCAATTGTAACATCTTTACCAAATATTTTTTGGATAATAATCGTTTCATGGTTCAGTAATCAAACATAATAAAACTTTCATAATTTCGTCATATCAGTGTGTACGTCCTTCCGTCTGTCACACCTCGTTTTTACAGTTTTAGGGATGCGTACGTGAAATTGTTCAATAAATAAAAATCTCAGTTAATAAGTGAATAAACAAGCAAAAAAGTTGTTTAATTTGTTATTGTCATTAAATAAATTAATTTCGAAAACACAGAAATGGTCTTTATCCATTAGCCATAACACTTAATTTGGACACCGATAGTTTCAAATTATTTTAAGACATATTGACGTTCGAAAATACAGTTACCTAACAACGATGGTTAACATCCGTTATTTTAATTAATATTATGTCGTAAATATCAAATATTTAGTGACTTAAACAATTATCTTTTCCTCTGTTTTCTGTATTTTTAAATATCTTTTTTTAATATACAATTTAAATTTACGATAAAAAAAATTTTATATTCTTCATAACAAGCCATTTCAAATAATGTACAATAATAATGAATAGTTAATAATAATAATAAACATTTGTTTAATTAATTATGATAAAAAAAATATTTATCGCCTTCAGTTACCTCATCTATCCCTCCCTCTTATCCCCACCTCTTTCGTTATTATATGAATATTTAAAGAAAGTTAGTCAGTGGAAAATATGTGAGTTAACAAGACGTGTGACAGTGTCCGATTCAAGTTTCTACATCGCATGATTACTGATGACATCGGCTGTGAATATAAAAAACGTAAATGTATTTTTATTTTATAAAAAATAAAACTATATTGCTTCTAATAATAAATAATTAAGAAATTATGATATCGCTTTAGTATTTTCCACAACTTTTTCGTGAGGTCCAAAACCTCGTATTTTTTTCACTAATTTAGGTTGAGTCGTTTCGGAAATAAGAGAGCGGTCTATTTCTTTGCATATTTTCCAATATGTTCCTATAGGTACAATACCTAAATTTATAAAAAAAATGTTTTCGAGACCCTTTAAAACCCTAAATTAATTAAAAATATCTTCGTGCACTTAATTTTCCCCTCAACCCCTGCACCACCCTTAAATTCTCAAATTAATATTGAATATATTTGGCGTTAATTTGGTAGAAATTCATTATTCACAATTAAATGAAACTACGTGATGTAGTATTATTTCTACTTTCTTTAAGTTCTTTACCACCTACCTAGATTTCATTGTATTACAACATCTTCAGACGCTCTATTAGCAAAGATATAATATTTGCTAATAGCCCACCTGAAGATGTTATAATACAACGATACCTAGGTCGTGGTAAAGAACTTAAAGAAAGTAGAAATAATACTACATCACGTAGTTTCATTCAATTGTGTCCCAAATTAATATTTTTAAGGTTTAGCTATTGAGATATAGAGCGTTTCTTCATTTTCTGAACTCTGAAACTGACTTTCCAGAACTGAGTTCCGGGGAAAACGTCTATAACAGACGGAGGGGCAGGCATATGGCTGATCTTGTGAGTGTGCCATTTATCCTTTTGAGATACGGAACCTTAAACATGAGGAAGGAAGAAGACCACCGCACGTGGTGTGAGAAAGAAACGTGGAGCATACGCGTGGAAAATATAAAAGCACACAGGATACTAATCACCAATTGGACAACAATGCCGGAATCGAACTATCAGATCTCACAGATAGCGAATGAATAAAGTATCTGGAATTAGCCTATCGTCAACCAGCGCAAAAAAGACTTGCTTGCACCAGCTATGATGGCAAAACGTCTTCACTCAGAAAAAAGCTCATCAAAGCTGGACTACGAATGACTTTTTTCTAATATCCATTACAGTTCGTGGTTCAAGTCTCATCATGTAGACACACACATTTGCATCTTATAGTAATGTGTTTCCTGGATAAACGACTTCAGATACCGAACTGGATTAAAATTATTTTTAAGGACTCTTCAACACACTATTTAAGTTTACTGTCCGATAACTTCATTGAAGCAATACTTCCACTTTAAAGTAAAACTTCAAAGAAATTCCTTTTGTTTTCTGTAAAAAAGTATATGTTTTTCGTCGAATTTTCAACTTTTACAGTGATTTTTGCAAAAACAGTTGAGAATTTCTATATAAATCCTTAACATTTCTATCACAGAAAAACCTGTAAAAAAAGGCATTTTTATTATATTTGCATTAAGTGTACAGTGTACACGTGTTTTTTATACACACAGGTGACTCAGTGCATTCAATTGACCAAATTTTATGTAGGTTACCGTAAAACAAGTGTACTTTTTTGGTAGAATTTGCAACTTTCACAGTGGTTTTTGCAAAAACTGTTGAGGATTTCTACCTAGTTTCTTAAAGTTTTCTACTCAGTTTGATACCTAAGTACACAGAGATACTTATATGGACAATAGACGATCTTTTGTTACATCTATATATCGACATAAAAAGAACTGATCTATTATTTACCGACGTGATTCTCTATATCAATGATGAGCATAGTTGGTGTGCATTTCTTTTTTCATTATCTTTTAAAGAAACGGATGTGAATGTTCACAATTTTCCCTAACATTTCCTGTTCAGTTTGGTGCACATAAGCTCTTGTACAAATAATAAACACATTCTTAGGTATATATACAGATCTACTCGGACGTCGTGTCCGGAATAAGTGTTGGAGAAAGAAAGACGTTATTATTTGACTGAAAAATAGTTAATTGTCGTTAAAATAATATTTAAAAGATGTCTTTTTTTTCAGAAAATTGAAAATAATTTTCAAAATTATTTGTCATCTTTTTCGTATACACGATACTTGTGCACATTGTTCAGAGCCGCGAGGGGGAATAACTCGCGAACAGCTGCGAAAACATCGCCACTGCGGGTAAACACCGTACTCCGAACAGGTATTGGGTGTGTTAAAAAGAGTTATGTGTTATATTTTTTTGTGCTCAATTATAAAAAGGGTGTGCGTTTAAATTTTATTTCAAGGACCTTATTTAAACCTTTTTACGAATTTATCCTTTATAGCCAACGAATAGCGGCTTTTGTTTGTTCGACATCTATTCCCGGACACGGTGGATCGCATATAGATATCGATGGCCCCCAATCCACATTTAACGTCGCGGTCATTAATAACTTATGTGTTTAGCTGGTGCTTGCGTTGTCGACGCGGCGTAAAGTTACGTCGGCGCGCATCAAACGACATCAAAGAGGCGACCGACGCCCATCTGCGATCAGGGCGTCGTGTCGCTGTGTTGAAATCCGGTCTTGAAAAGCCTCTTGTATTCGCGAGAAGACAGTCTCCGACCAGCGTGGCACCGTCTCTATTTTCTGGGCTTGAACTGAGCTCGAATTGATTTGGTATTACATATGCAGTTTTTTTATAACTCGCACTACGAGAGTTCCAGACACATTTCGGAACTTATAAATATTTAAGGAATTTTATAACATAGTGTTTCTATTTTATAAAATTCCTTAAATATTTCAAATTTCTACGTCAAACGCTTTCTGAAAAAAAAACTGTTGCGACCGAGTGACAGATAGGCTGATGGCTACGTGAAGGATTTTGGCAGGGTTTTGTTTTTTCTTTTACGAGGATTCCGTTTTTAATATCTGTACTTTAATCTTTAAATTTAAGAGCGGCTTGACTTCAAATCAGCTAGTTTTCTTAAGATTTGCTATTTTTTTAATTAAGGTCATCAGCAAACACTCACTTCCATGACACATTTTACGATGCTGCCTTAAAAGATTAAGAACTTATATCCACATAGAATCTAACCTCTCGAGCGCGCATGTCACTTATAGGGCACATGGTGACAATTGTTACTCTAACGTGAATAATCAGGTTGAATTGAGACAAACATATAGACAATTATATATATATATATATATATATATATATATATATATATATATATATATATATAGCTTCCTGTACGTACTTAAAGAAATAGGTGTCAATTGTTATTGCAAGACTTAGTTAGAGCAAATAATAATTGTTTACATTTCTATAAAAGTTTATTTTTGAAGTCAAAGTGAGAAATAAAAAAATCGGACGTGGATGCTTCTTGTTGACACGGTCGAAATTAGTGTGTAACAAGATTTTCCCGGATCTCCGTATAATATATCGATAAATATATTCAAGCGCGTCTCGGTTCACTATTGCTCGTCCTCGTAAGAGTTAGTGCATCGTGTGATTACAGTGAGAATAGTTCTAATACGACCTAAGTTAGTAAGGTGAACGAAACAAACGAAGGAATTGGATAAATGTTTCTATTTGCTATGCGCGTAAAAGTAGAATTTTAACTTTCCTTCTCTTGGTTCTTCATTTCTGTCACTGATGCATTTATCTCGGTATACTCTATCTTCATTTTATTCTACACCATATTTACTCGATAAATAACGAAAATATTTTGATTTAAGATTTTTCAAATATTTATCTACTTTAATGTTTCTAATTGATACATATGGCGGAGTTATTGCTACGAAAGCAATCTCTTACAGCCGACCACTCCAGTCCCATTCAACGAACGGTTGGGTTCTACTTTTATGCGCATAGCAAATAGAAATATTTATACAATGTCTTCCTTTGTTTATTTCGTTCACCTTACTAATTGAGGTCGTAGTAGAACTATTCTCACTGTAATCACACGAGGACGAGCAACAGTGAACCGATACGCGCTCTAATATATTTATCGAACCCATACGAGGACGAGCAACAGTGAACCGATAAGCGCTCTAATATATTTATCGTTTTATCATAGGGAAATCCGAGGGGATTTTGTCACACACTAATTTCGAAGCATCCACGTCTAATTTTGTTAATTTATCTTTTGACTTCAAAAATAAACTTTTATAGAAATGCAAACGTCTGTTTTTTGCTCTAAGTATAATAACAGTTGAAACCGATTTTTTTAAGTACGTACAGTTAGATTTAGTTACGGAAACAAACGTAATATTGGCTTAATTTGTTTTTTTATTTTAATAATTTTTATTTGAACTAACACTAACCTCCCAACAAAAAAAAACAATAATTGTTAGTTGTTAGTAGATATTTAAAAGAAATCGGTATTAGTTCTTAACAAAAACTTAGTTGATGTGTGTGCCAGATACATACATTAACATAGGTAAAGAAATACAGTCGAATTGAGAAACTCCATCTTATTTAAAGTCGGTAAAAAAAACATTTAATCAGTATTCGATTTCGTTCGCGCCATACAATGTTAGAAAAATGTTTACATCTGATGATAATCAAAAGGATGCAACAGCGGCGAAGCCCTACGTTAAAATTTGCGGCACAGTTGCTACTGTGTTACATTTAATTTTTTACACAATCTCCCTACAGAATATTATACTATATTCCATTTTAGTTCACCCCCTCATTTCCTTACTTCCACTAATCGACCATTGCATCATATTTCGCTACATGTCGACAACGTATTATTACTCTAACACGTAATAGGATATGGGGCTTAGAAATACTTTAACCAGATTAAAGACTTAAGTCTTTTACTTGTCCGTAGGTGACAAGAACGTTGCGTCACAGTTTCTTACATTCTACTGTAGCTATATATATGCTTTACGACTGAAATCGAGCACTGAAGTTATGATTCTAATGTATTTAAAATATAAGTTGATTTCAACCGTTAACTATAAATAACGTATAAGTTGATTTCAACCGTTAACTATAATATCTTTAAATATATCCAAATTAGTATTTTCGAGTTTTAAGTAATGAAATATGTGCTAGTTAATTTTTTTTTTCATCAAGCGGTTTGAAAAAAAACGACTATGGCAGAAGGACGGACAGACAACCGAGTGATATTTTAAGGGTGCTGATTTTTTCTTTTGTGGTGTGGAACTCTAAAAATCTCTAAGTAGAAAAAGAATTCGTACTATGGATGCAATAAATAATTTTCATTAAACTATATATATATATATATATATATATATATGTATGTATATATATATATATATATATAAATACATATACACAAATATCGCTTTTCGTTGAAAATCGATCAATTGTATCTGTAAAGTAACGAAATTCAACTTGTTTCTCACGAATATATTTTTATGCAAATTCTTGATTCTTAAATTGGCGCTACGAGGAAAAGAATGGGAAAGAGCAGAGTGGAAGAATGTGGAAATGAATGGTCAAAAATTAGTAAAAATATAAAATTACTTGGATGTAAGTAATTCAACTATATATCGATACAATATCATAAACGTAAACGGTAGAATATCGTAAACGGTCTTGGAAGCAAATAATTCAACTATAAATCAGTAAAATATCGTAAAAGGTGGAACATCGTAACAAATAAATAAAGAAATGGCAACAAACCTGGCCTGGTCGATGGTGAAGTTATTTTGCAAAGTAACAACTATCAGTAGGAGATATCTTGAATCACGGTTGGTTTACTACCATCCATTAAGGAGTTCCATCGTTCATCTCCAAAACTCACCATTTGTTTGTATAACTTTTTTTGTAATATTCTACCGTGCGAAAAAATTCAAAATGATTTCATTTAATTAGTTAAAACGTTTTATATGAGGAAATCGTGAATGTGTGTATTCTATTGTTTTACCTGCATTAAAGATAATACGTACACATAATTTTTTTGTGCACATCTATGGCACTGCACCTTTCTAATGATATAGTTTTATTCCCCTCCTTCCATAATAAATACTAAAAAAAATTTACGATGTTTACGTATTAATATATAGAAATGCAATAATATTATTTTTTACAATCTAAATATCTTTTTTGCAATCTCATATCTCATAGCTTTCCAGCAAGTCTTAAGTATACACTGGTGACACTGTTTTTTTCCAAAATTTTGACTTCAGAAATTTTGGAGCGGACGACGGGTCGGTAGCAAGTGTTACGTAAATTTTCAATAATATTTATAGAATTATCTTAGATAAAATTGGAAAAAAAATGTTCGGAATGCTTCCTCATGACTTCCTCATTAAATTGTTATCCTATGCGACACAAAAAATAAAATAAATACATTATTTCATTTATAGCTACAAAATTAAATATTGAAGATTTGCGAGATAATATGTTTTATAATCTGCCAAATCTCATGTATCTACGCTGAACAATTACTGAGGAAAACAACTGTGATAGACGGACAGACGATAGTGTACGTAAATGATCTTATTCTTCTTCTTCTTTGTCGTTACACTCTTTGCAGAGTAGTCGTGGTCGTCACGTCGACATTAGTGGCCTGTTTCGCAATGCGACGCCACTCCTTGCGAACCCTCGCTCTCCTTGTACATTGGTGCAGGGGTCCGTTGAAGGTCTTCTTTATTTGATCTGTCTACCTTATTGGTAATCTGCTACGTGGTCTGATGCTTTCGACTTTGCCCTGCACTACTAGGCTCTCTGTGGATTCACATCCGCGCCGTGTTATATGTCCAAAGAAAGTGAGAATACGAACTTGTACTGTGCTTGATAGTTTTTGTATGGTGCCCAGCTCTCAAAGAATGGACTCATTAGTTCGGAATTCCGTCCACGATATACCGAGCATTCTTCTCTTTTTTCCCTCCACGATATACCGAGCATTCTTCTCTGAATTTTGTTTTTGAGGTATATAATCCAAAAAAATTAAAACATGTAAATTAATGTTTTGTATTTAAACTTAATATAAAGTAGGGCTATATCCAAACTAGGGTTCGAAACGGTAAGTATCAATCAAAGTTATAAGGATCAAAACGTTGTCTTTATATACATGCAAACATACTCCAATCTAATTCGTGGTTATATACTAACATTTCCGTTTAAAACCCTCATCTTTCCTTACTTTTATTAACCCATTCCTGGTTGCTGACGCATTTATTTCATTAGTTGCTGACGCATTTATCATACCACGGATCTTCAGCTATTTATCTGTTGAAAGCCAGCCTGTTGAAAACATGACGACTAACATCATTTACTTGAGTCTGCCAACTAAGATTTTGATCGATCAGTAGACCCAGGTTTTTTTAACAGTTGAGGTATATAGTATTATTTTACTATTCAGTACTAATTTCGGTAAACTAGGTAAGTTTACTTTAGAAATCAGACTTTGACTACCAATGAAGATAGCTTCAGATTTGCATATGATAACCAAAAGACCCATTTCATGAACCCACTGACCAATTGAAGCGAGATCTCGATTAAGGATATCGATGGTTTTTGATAAGGAATGAAAATCCAAACATGCATAGATTCGCAGATCATCAGCAGAGAGATGATAATTACTACAGATATCATTTACAACATCATCAATAAGTACTGGGAATTGGAGATAGAACTATTCCTTTAGGCACACCAGCTGTAAGATCAGTCCCCCCAGAATACGTATCTGACGACTTAACACATTGCCTGCATCCATGGAGATATGAGCTAACCCACTCAAGTGAATGTTGGGATATAGTAAGATATTTCAAGCGGGCAAGAAGAATATCGAAGTCAACAGAGTTGAACGCACTGCTGAGATCAAGAAGCACAAGGACAGTGACTTGAGTATTATCCATAGTCAAGCGTATATCATCAGTAGCCTCAACAAGGGCAGTTGGGGTACTGTGACCAGCTACAAAGCCAAATTGAACTTTAACAATGATGGCGTTATTGTATATATTTGGCCTTAATTTTGTAGAAATTTATTATCACTTAATGCTTCTTTATAACTGAATGAAACTATTTGATGTAGTATTATTTCTACTTTATTTAAATTCTTAACTTCTACTTTATTTAAATTCCAACAGCATTTAAGTGGGAATTTTCTACAAGTTAAACTTTACAAATATCCAACCCGAAGATGTTGTAATACAACGAAACCTAGGTCGTGGTAAAGAACTTAAAGAAAGTACAAATAACACTACATCACGTAGTTTCATTTAGTTTTGAATAAAAATTAAGTTACAATGGCGTTATTAAAATTAATGAATATCTATCTATATACACGTTTTCAAAGCGTAATGTATAAGACGATCAGACGTCACACAATGACGATTCTTTCAAACATGATCATATTTTTAAACTTGTTAGCTTGCGAACTTACGGTGTGGCTATAAATATACACAAACTGTTGCTGGTGCGTCCATCATAGGTCGCTCACTTTTCTTCCAATACTAGCAGAATGCTGGCGTTGAAAGATGACTATGTGTCACGGGTTTTTGAACTGTGTTTATTATGGTAACTGAAGAGACATCTGTGTAAATAAACGAAAATATATTACAGTTCATAGTTAGTTTATTGTATATGAGACAAACGGATGTAGCAAAACGAAATCGAATTATGGAGATATTAATCAGGTGTGGGGTCAAAATGACTGTCGATAATTATTCGATTAAATCGTGGTATGCGATTGATTCCTTTTTGTATTGTGTGTATTACATTTTTATAAAGCAGGTGCCCACAGAAGACGTCAATCAAATGATAATAAAGTATCTATTCGAGAAGTGTTTGAGATGTCGGATTTTAAGCGGAACGATGTATTCATATCTGAATGGTCTACACCAGTTGATGAACCACATGTTACTTTTTTCGGCCGTTTCTTAACCGCTAATACAAGTAAATTTCCTCTAAACCAAAGACATAATGTAACAAGATTTGGGGTATATGTGACAATAATACTAGGTATTACTAAAAAACTAAGTATATTTAAGGAAAAAAGAAATGACTATGTCTATACGTATTACAAAGAGTTTTGTGAAACACTTTGTGATAGAACCCGAGAAATCAAGAGCAATATTACGTATGAAAAATATGTTTCTCCATTAGACTGGTCATACAGTGCGAACAGAATAAAGAAAAATCAGCCTTCGGTTTTGTTTTTAATCTGTATAGATGGGATATTACTATCACAGAGAAACATCAAATATATTCGACTTTACATATTTAGATTAGGCTAAAATTTGCTGATAATTCTGAAGTAATGAAGAACTTTCTCTGATATTATCCTGTTTATGTATATATATATATATATATATATATATATATATATATATATATATATATACATGCCAATATTTTTTAGAATATAAAAAACCAAACAATTCAGCGACTGATAATCAAAAAAGAGCAACAAATAAAATGCAATTTGTGATCATAATAGAAAACACGACAAAGCTATTTTCATAAATGCGCATATATTATGTTTTTAAAATATCAATAATCGTTAATGAGTAATAAAAATAATAAAGAAAATCTGATAAAATACGTAATAACTTTTTAGAAACAATTACGAAATATAATCTTTTGATTTTTTTCAAGTAATTAAATTGTATATTTCAGGCTATTTAAATAACATTTCATATATATATATATATATATATATATATATATATATATATATATATATATATATTCATATATATAAGTATCGCTTTTGATTGAAATCCGATCAATTGTACCTGCAAAGTAACGAAATACAACTTGTTTTTCACGTAATTAATTGTATATTTCTGGGAATTTAAATAGCATTTTCATTAAACCAAATATAGATTCAAACATCGCTTTTGTTCGAAATTCAATCAATTGTATCTGTAAAGTAACAAAATTCACTAGTTTTTCACGAATATATTTTATGCAAATTCTTGATTCTCAACTTGACGCTACGAGGAAAAGAGTGGGAAAGGAAAAAGAGGAAGAATGAAGAAAATAATGGTAAAAAATTAGTAAAAATGTAAAATTACTTGTATGTAAGTAATTCAACTATAAATCGGTAGAATAATGTAAAAAATAAATAAAGAGAAAGAAAGAAATGGCAACACCTCTGGCCTGGTCGATGGTGAAGTTATTTTGCAAAGTAACAACTATCAGTAGGAGATATCTTGAATCACGGTTCGTTTACTACCATCCGTTGAGGAGTTCCATTGTTCATCTTCAAAACCCACCATTTGTTTTTTAAACTTTTTTTGCTATATATTTTTAAGCTATTTCATAAATAAAATATCAAGAATTCTTAATGAGTAATTAAAGTAATAAAGAAAATCTGATGACATACATAATAACTTTTTAGAAACGATTACGAAATATAATCAGCTACGTTTTCTTTTCCTGATGTGTAGCCATTGTCGAAATTACTTAAAAATACTCCGTTCACTGACATTGGCAATGGTTCTGTTGTTGCCAAAATGAATGTTTTCTTCGTTCTTTTAGAGCTTTACGTGGCTTTTCTCGACGTCTGAAGATAAAGAATACAGCGAGACACAAATTGCGTTTTGTTTCATCTCGTTAATTCAAAAAGTGCAGTAGACATAATATTTACAAATTATTATGTAAAATAACCTGATTTTCCAAAAAATATAAGATTTCTTATTTGTTTCTAGCTCTATCTAGCTTATTTTTTTAAATTTTCTCTATGTAACATGGTCTCATTTTTATCCTTGTCACATCTAGATCTAACACTATATGGACTTCTCCCTTTTTGAAGTGATGTCCCTCAATTTTTGTCAAACGTGCGTAGTCAAACACGGAACCCTTCTAATTTTTTAATATTTATATGTGTACGTCCGTCTGTCATAGTAGAATCGATAGTTGACCGTAGATAGATATTGTAGTATCGATAGCTTTAGATCTAACTGCAAGAATTATAGCAAGTATCTTCCTTGCCTTCTTAACCCCCATTTTCCTGTTTTAAGGTCCCTCTTTAAGAAACGGGTATGGAAAAACTGAAGTTTTACTTTTTACCACCTTTTAATTTTTAGCCCCGTTTGCTAAACGTTAATTTTCAAACTCGTTTGCGACATGTTCCCCATCTTCAATTTACGAATAAGACTATGTAAAATCGAAAAAAGTCCCTAAAATAGGTTTTGATAATTATATTAAAATGAAATTATTTCGAATAATACAACTTCAATAATTATCGATTAATAGATAAAAATTTATAAGTACGCAGGAAAAACGCAGGTGAAAATTACAGGTGATTGAGTTTGCTTGAGTATTTAAGATAAATTAATATGAACTAATATCACCTGTGATCGAAATTCGACTAATTGTGTCTGTGCTGTGAAGGAACTTTGACTTGTTTTTCACATAATTAATTGGAATTTTCTTCTGCGAAAATTCTTAATACTTAACTTGACGTCATGAGGAAAGGAGTGAGAAATGGATAAAGAGGTAGCATGAGGGAATTAATAATAAAAATTTAGTAAACATATAAAATTGTAGAAGTAAATTGTTGAATTATAGAGGTAAATTCAACTATTAAACGGTAGAATAAATTAAATGAGTGCGTGTAGCCTTTACGCGCGGTTGAAAACTTCTTTGACAGTCGTGACAAGTATTATGTGGTTGATGGTGTAGTCATTTTGCAAAGTAACAACTACTGATAGCAAATATCTTGAATCACGATTGATTTACTACCATCCGTTTACAAGTTCCATTGTGCATCTTCAAAACTCATTGTCAGACCTGACCTGATCGATGATGAAGTTATTCTGCAAAGAACTATCAGTAGAAAATGTCTTGAATCACGCTCGATTTACTACCATCCGTTAAGGAGTTCCATTGTTTATCTCCAAAACTTATTATCAGACCCTGACCTGGTCGATGGTGAAATTATTTTGCAAAATAACAACTATCAATAGCAAATATCTTGAATCATGGTTGATTTACTATCATTCGTTAAAGAGTTCCATTGTTCATCTCCAAAACTCATTATCAGACCCTCATCTGGTCGATGGTGAAGTTACTTTGCAAAGTAACAACTATCACCAGCAAATATATTGAATCACGGTTGATTACCAACCATTAAGGAGTTACATTGTTCGTCTCCAAAGCTTATCATCAGACTCTAACCCGATCGATGGTGGAGTTATTTTGCAAAGTAACAACTACCAGTAGTAAATATCTTGAATCATAGTTGATTTACTACCATCCGTTAAGCAGTTTCATTTTCCATTTCGGAATCTCATCATCATATCATCACCATATTTATAAGTGACTATCTCGTTAATACACGCTTTCAAACAAAATAATTATTAATATTGAACCTTATAAAAATAGAATAGGAATATATTCAAGTATGTGTGTGTATATAACATATATACTTAAGAAATTCTATAGTCAGTCAGTCGATGCTTTCAAATACAGGAAATTGCGTAAGCAAACTATAAACTTTACTGAATGTATTTCCGCCCGAAAAAAATTAAATTACTCTCAAGTCGCGAATAAAAAGTTTTATTTCAATAATATATTATATATAACAATTATATATATATATATATATATATATATATATATATATATATATATATATATATATATATTTATATATAACAAGTAAATAAAGGAATGTAAACAACTCTATGTTTTTACTGGCATAATTGTTTTTTGTAATATTCTCCAGTACAGTGAAGGCAAAGGTATATAAGCACATACAGTAATAAACGTGTTTTGTATGGGGAAATCGTGTTTGTATGTGTTCTCATTATTTTGCCTGCTTTAACGGTTACATACACACATGATTTGCACATCTATGGCACAGCACCTTTCGAATGATATAAGTTTCACTTCCGTCCTTTTATAATAAATAGTAAAATAGCTCCAACAATTTTCTATATTCACGTATTAATACATAGATTATTAAAACATATTTTGGAATACTTAATTTAAAAAGCAACATCCAAACATTGCCAAACATAAAAATAATCTTTCATTATTAATAATTTTCTCTAATTATAATTTTGATGGTTTTCAGTGTCTTGTTTGCTATATATTGGGTTACTATAATAACTTTTATAAACTAGAAGCTTTCAATTAAAAATCCCCGACATTTTTTCCGGGATCCTTTAGTCGTTATAGTAAAAGCTCATATTATTTTAAAGTGAGACATTACAGGATTATATGATTATATAAAACTAATAAAGCTTATTTGATCTTAATCAAATTTTATATATTTTACTGACCACAAACAAAAAAATACACCTATAATTACATATGAAACAGTTATTATGTTTCATTGCATAAACAAAAAAAATTCAATTCAAATCTACATATTTCATTTAAACTCTGAAACTTAAATCAAGAGATAACATTTATTGTAACGAACTTGTAAAATAAATTACAAAATTCGTACGAGGTTTAAAATTCCTGGCAAGTTATTGTAAATTTATATTTAGTCTTAAAAATTTGAGATATGTTTTCGGATTATTATTTATTTATTTCATTGATTAAAATAATGTGGATATAATGGAAATTGTTTTTTAAACCTAGGACATATTTCAAAACCCCCGGGTTGCTCTTTTAAAAAGACCACAGTGTCTGTGAAAAAGGACGGGTAGCAACCCTAGCTATTTGGAACATGAGTGTGGTAATAGGAAATATTTTACTTGAATTTTCTTGTTCAGTGTAACAGAATCATTTTCACGGCTGTACCAATTTCAAAAAAATTAGGTCCTTTCCTCAATCTTTGGCATGGGTATGTTTCACCATTAAAAATCACAAGTAGAACTATAGATACATGTAAGTTGGTTCGTGAAATTTACGAACGACACGTAGAGGAAAGGTGACCCAAACAAGTGCAGTTGTACTTTAGTGAAAGTCAATTTTTCACTGTTTTTCCTTATTTGATTAAAAGAAAACTTATATTGAATATTGTTTTTCATATTTACAAAGACTGCGCGTGATTATAAAAATGTTAAAATTAGAAGTAGCAAGTTATTTTCACACAAATTATGTATTTTCAGTGGTTCGATTAGTTATTTTTTTTCACTTTAATTGATGTTTTTTTTCTGTTTACCACAAATTATTAAATCTTAAACAAAACAGACATGACAACTGAGATAATAATAGTTTTTGTTTAAATCAATTGTTTTGCTAATTTAATCAGGTGCAGCTTTTACAGCTGTCAAAACACATTTTTTACAAGAATACTTTGATTTCAAAAAACTTGTCAAGCACGAGTAAAGCTCACATTATAGAGAGTATAATCATTTAATAGTACTCAGTATTTCTATTAAACCATTTACAAATATTAATATTATTGTACATGTATATATGTTGCCAGGTATATTTTTCAGAGGCGCAGAGTTGTAAAGTGTCTCCCAAAAATTATGATATTTAGAATCGTTGGTAAAGTTTTGCGATAAACTTCTGAAAATGCTTTTCCTTCTGTTTAGAGAGACGGAAGAGGGAATATTTTGAAGGGGCACTTTCAAAAATATCTCCAAAACTATATATATATATATATATATATATATATATATATATATATATATATATGTATATATATATACATACATACATACATAAAATTACTAAAAATGGTTTTTAAATTCTAATTATTTCACTTCTTAGTTTTTACCTCACGTAACATATGAAATTAACAAGAAAAAAATTCGAGTATTTCCCCTTTCTCAAATTTTGATATAAATATTATTGAAATATTTTTGACTTAATATGATATAGTTGTCATGGCAAACTGAACAATAGAAACGATAGGCATATAGACAGACATATTAGTGACCTTATAATGGTTTCTTTTTTTTCTGGTACATAGAACTTTAAAAAGAAAACCAGTGAAAATTTCCCTTTTACTAAAGCATATTAACATAGACAATTCAATTATGTATATGTGTACATAGAGCGGGGTAGTTACTTCCATTATCCTTTTTTCTTCTTCGCCTCCGAGGTTTCCACTACTTCCTACTCTGGAATGAGTCATGTCTTGTGAAATTTATTACTCGATAGTTATTTGAAAAACTTACCCAGAAATATATGATATATTTCAGGGAAAACTTTCGTTCTCCGTGCTCAAACCACTTTCAACTTAAGATGTTGTCATCTTTCTACAATATCAGTATGCGAAATGTAACAATGAGAGTTTTCAGGATAACGGAAAAGGGACTAACCAGCAAGTTTATAATTTATTTGTTGTTTTTTTTTTCAAAATAGTCTCTGTGGCCCTCTATGCATCGTTTCATTGGATGAAACCACTGAGGGAAGTCATCTCCTTACTTTTCATCTCTCAACTCTCTTTTACGACCTTTTCAATGGCAGTCACCATCCACATCCAGAGATAGTAATCCTCGCATTTTTTCTTTTATTCCTGGGAATAAGTAGAAATCGCATAATGTGAGGTTGGGATATAGACATATTTTCAGGGTCGGATTATCTATTCTTCTGTAGCCTGTATTCGTCCTATCCTCGACGTAATGATTATCTTCCATAATTTTCCATGTGCATATGTTTTTCTTGAGCGCGCTACATTTAATTAAGTATACTATAGTGAACATCCCAATAATTATGACCTCCAATCTCTGCGTATATTTATAAAAAAAATTTTTTTTTATAATTTTAAGGTCAGTAGTTTTGGAAATAAAAGGGTTTAAAAGTATATTTTTGACTATATTTCGGAAGTTAAACTATCTAAATTTACGAAAATAGTATTTTTGAGACCGTTGTAACTATCCGTTTTAAACGATATCCCACATCCCCTTTCATTCAACATATAAAGTTATATGAAATTAATAAAAATGGCGACTACTTCATTCAATGTTAACTATAGAGATATGTGGCAATGTTAGCTATTGAGGTATGCCTAAATATTTGTTTTTGATTGTTAGCTATTGAGATATATGGCAATGTTAGCTATTTAAATATGCCCAATATTTGTTTTTGTTTGTTAGCTATTGAGATATGTGGCAATGTTAGCTATTTAAATATGCCCAATATTTGTTTTGATTGTTAGCTATTGAGATATGTGGCAATGTTTAGCTATTTAAATATGCCCAATATTTGTTTTGATTGTTAGCTATTGAGATATATGGCAATGTTAGCTATTTAAATATGTCCAATATTTGTTTTTGTTTGTTAGCTATTGAGATATGTGGCAATGTTAGCTATTTAAATATGCCCAATATTTGTTTTGATTGTTAGCTATTGAGATATGTGGCAATGTTTAGCTATTTAAATATGCCCAATATTTGTTTTGATTGTTAGCTATTGAGATATATGGCAATGTTAGCTATTTAAATATGTCCAATGATTATAGGTGTCTACATGATAAATATGTTCAATGATTGCAGGTGTCTACATGATTGTATCCACATCTTCAGGTGGGCTATTAGCAAAGATCTTTGCTAATGGCAACGATACCTAGGTCGTGATAAAGAATTTAAAGAAAGTAGAAATAATACTACATAGTACACTAATAATACTACATAGTACACACGTAGTTTCATTTAATTGTTTTATTTAGGTACCAAAAATATACGATGACTTCAAATACGAAGTTTGATTTTGAATGTTCACTTTGATAATTTTTTTTATTACGAAAGTAAGTCATTTGCTTCTCAGACGTATGTATGGTTTCAGGTTACATATCGAAATGTTTTTAGCAGATTATATTTCGTAAGCTATGAATAAGTCAAAAATTCGCCTCATCTAACATGAACTTTTTCGTGGAGCTAACGCAAAGCAAATACCAAATACCAACATATCTATGCTTTCTATAGCTACAGCCTATGCTTTTCATAGTTACAGCCTATGCTATCTATAGCTATAGAATATTTTTTCTATAGCTACAGTCTAAGATTTCTATAGCTACAGCCTATGCTTCCTGTAGCTACAGCCTATGCTTTCCATAGCTACAGTCTATGCTTTCTATAGCTATAGACTATGCTTTTTATAACTACAGCCTATGCTTTCTATAGCTACAGCCTATGTTTTCTATAGCTACAGCTTGTGTTTTCTATAGCTATATCCTTGCCAAACGCTTTGTTCGAAGTACCAACAAAGCGTTTGGAAAGGATGTAGCTATAGAAAGCATATGACGTGTATGGTTTAAAAAATTCCAATCTAGTAGTTTTGGTCTTCAATATGAACCACGTTTGCGACCTGATAACTGAATGGTGAGTACTGATGAACTGAAAGCTACAATGAAAGCAAATACACCTTAAGTTTCGCCTGAATTAGCAATAAGATTATTACCTCAACAATATTGAGTGGTTTGAACTAAATTGATATGATTAAGAAACTAAATAGATCGATTGCGCACCAATTAAACAAGAATCGGAAAAATTGTTTTCTTTTCATTTTTGAACTTGTTTTCCTTTTCCGTCGCGATACAAAAGCGAACATTTCATTGGTATGTATGATGTAAAATTGATTCTTTTGGTATATGCACCTATATGGTTTTAAAAGAATATATAATGTCAAAAGAATATATTCTAAGTGATAAGTATATGGTTTTAAAAGAATATATAATATCAATAGAATAAACCACAAGTGATAAGTATATGGTTTTAAAATAATATATAATATCAAAATAATAAACTACAAGCGTTAAGTATATAATGCCAATTGCATTTTATGCCTTCTCACAATACACATTTATGAACACGATGATCTATAATGATACTTTCATTTATTAATAAGACGCAAGTATATTTACTTATTGCGTAATGAAATTTTCCTATTTTTCATAAATAAAAAAAAACATGCAAAATTTCATTGAAATTCGTTAAGCTGTATAAATGTGGAAGAAAAACAAATAAAACCGAAAGAATGTGGAAGGTATCCAAATGTTAGTTCACAATTTAGGGATAACTTAACATAGAAATGACCCAACTGAGTCATAATTTTTTTTTCTTTTTAAAAACTGGAATTTAACAAAATGGAAAACTTAAAATACAACTGTGATTTTGAATAACAAACGTGTTTGAAAAAAATTACAAAAGCAACAAAATCTATTGCTTCGTTCTTCTTTCGTCTAATAAATACATAAAAAATCAAGGTAATGAGATTTATATTCAATTAAAATTGTAACGAAGACACATTCAATTAATTTAATTGTAGGGCGGAAAACTTTTAATGCCTTTGGAGAACTTCAAAATTTCCTTAAATGTACAAATCGAATACATATATTATTTAACTTTTTTAACGCACATGCATAGACGAAGATTTGTTTGAGCTTTTAAAAACGTAAATGTTTTGACATTTTATATTTTTAGAAACCCGTATTTCAAAAGGAAAAACAGAACCCCTGTGAGATCAATCACATGTCTGTCTATCACGGCCATTTTTGTCAGAAGCCGATTGATGTGGAAAGACAAAATTTAGCATAGTAATAGAGCATATTAACTAGCATATATATATCTCAATAGCTAAGGCCCAAAATAGCTATATGAAAGTGAAAAAAGGAGTGAGAAAAATCAAACTAAGGAGGCACTCGAAAAAAAATCAGATTTCACATATATTTTGCAAGATCACAAAAGTGTTAGAAGCTTACACAGCGGTTTAAGGGAAACTATAACTATGGTTCTTTATGTCATATTTATTGAAATATTCACGGTAATATATGTCCTCCTCCCCTTTCTACTTAATTATGTTTGGTATTATTAAATACTAGCTGTGTCTACACATCTCTTATATATTGCTCCTGTGTATATATTACTACCAAACCGAATTTCATCAAAATACGTCCAGTAGATTCTGGGTGATACCCGCTCAAATTAACATACAGACAGATAGACAAAAATTCTAAAAAATAGGATTCAGGGCTTCTCTTATCAATCTATACGCTAAATTAATAATTAGTTTTTACATATTTTCAATGTACAGAATTCACGCTGTTACAACTGTATAAGGTTAAATCTGCAAAAGCTGCAAGGTTGAACTTAATATCTTATAAACTTAAAATAATTTTGCGTATGGGTCAATTAATTAATAAATATCGAATATATTTGGCGTTAATTTTGTAGAAATTCATTATTCACAATTAAATGAAACTACGTGATGTAGTATTAATTCTACTTTCTTTAAGTTCTTTATCACGACCTAGGTTTCGTTGTATTACAATATCTTCAGGTAGGTTATTAGTAAAGATTAATTAGATGATTAAAGATGTTAATCTTTGCTAACAGCCCACCTGAAGATGTTGTCATACAATGAAACCTAGATCGTGGTAAAGAACTTAAAGAAAGTAGAAATAATACTATATCACGTAGTTTCATTTAATTGTAATTAATAAATATCAGAGTCATAATAAAACCAATCTCAAATAGGCTTATTTCGGAGTATTATCTAATTATTAATTTTGGAAAAAAATCACTTAATGACCGTATGTCCTTCAGCTACGTCACGTAAATCTACGTACGTTACCACAATAAAAAGTTGTTTGTAATTTTCCTTTAAGAAAGACACTATGAATATTATAATGGATAGATTTATTACGCTGGAAATCGATATTAGTGACGATTTCTGATAAATAAAGTAACTTCATTTCGAATCAAGTCTAACCCTCGATGAACAAGTCGGTCTCGCACTTGGCCGGTTGTTTTAAATTAATAATTGCCAACGAAAGCAAAACGTGAAAATAAATGTATTTGATAAAGATTCCTTATTAATTTTAGTCGGAAAGTCGTTAATCTAAAATATAATTTTCATTCATTTTCCACTCAATGTATTTAAATGACTTTACATTAGCATTCGTATGGAAACGTTCAATAATTAATGCGAAAACTTGCCACCATATCCATGTAATTAATCATAAGTTATGATTGAACAGACATAAACAAAACACTTGTTCAAATCTGTTTATGAAATCGTTAAAAGAATTGTTCGAATGTAAAATCTAAAAAGTATCGGTTTAAAAAAAGTATTCTAAACTTGCATTTATCATGTAAAATAAATATAATACCATTTAATTAAATTAAATTAAGTCAAACGTCATTTATATATATATATATGTATATATATATATATATATATATATATATATATATATATATATATATATTAAATATTGTGATATTTTAAATTTAATCTTAGAATTGGAAATAATTAAAATAACTTTAAATAATAACATGCCCAAAATAATTCAGTCATAAATAGGCTTCATAAAAATACCAATCGATTAAATAGAATACGATAATAATAACTCTAACAACATTTTAGTAATAACAATGATACACTTTTATGAAATATTTAAAAAAACTTTAAAAATTGCCTCATTTTAAAATATTATAAAAAAACCCCTAAATCCAATCAACTAATGGTTCTGATATAAAACATGTGTAATATTAACGAGAATAAAAACGAAACATTATTGTAATATAATTCAATGTGTGTATTCACTTGAACTTGAACATCACTTGAATCATAACATCAAAAATTGTAATGCTATGAAATTTAATTACAAACATATCAACAACTGTGAACATAATATTTCAACGTTTCTAAGAACAATCCGCTGGAAAAATATTCAAAAGCAATAATGTTGATGAATCATCAAGGGGTTCACTATTAATATTAACATCACCTATATAATAACACATGGATACATACGTATATAACAAAGATCATATAATATATGTTTACCTATGTGTAAACAACTTGGCCTGCGGTTGTATTAGCTATATATAAATATAGACTATCCACTGTCTTCGTATCGGCGTTTTGCTGAAAAATATATGTACAACATTCAGTACAAAACAGCACTTTAAACATAAAAGTCGTATATGTATAAATGTATATATTGTACGTAAAGTTATGTGTTTAAATTTTGAATATATATAACTTGCATTTTGCAATGTCTATATTTAAATTAAAATATAGTTTATGATAATTCATTTCATAATAACCATTTTAATTTTAATAAACGCGATCGCGTCTGTGTGTGGTTAATGCATTTTAATAATATTCAGTCAATGGTTAATTAATTAAACGATTGATAAAGTGTTCTTGATTTAAGTTGAATGTAAATATTTGAACTGAATGCTTGTTTATTCAAGTGTATCGCGGCGGACATGTTAATTGATTAATGTGGCTTTGACTTGTTTATATGGTTCGCGTGTGTTATTTTATTTTAATGAACTGTTTAACAAGTTTGATTGATGTTAATTATATTATGAAAGTAAGTGATTTATGTATTTTGAATTTATATTTACCCAGTTTTCATCAGCGGTGTTAATAAAAGGTAGGTTTTATGTTTTATTTACCGAATATTAGGTTTATATTGAGTGCTCGCTTTCATATTTTCGTTAAAGGTAATCGTTAGAAACATTTGTTAATCAGTCATTTTTTATTTGATTTTATCGTCCATATGACTTTATTTAAGTTTACGTGTTTACTTAAAATTGTTATTGGGTTTATTTATTACTTTTAAATCATGATTAATCTTATATATATATATATATATATATATATATACATACATATATATATATATATATATATATATATATATATATATATATACACAAATATGTTTGCTTTCTATCTTTGTATTAATGACAATCAGATATTTTACGATGCATTTTTAGGTTCAAATTTTTACATAGAATTATATGCATTTAATATTGTATATTTTTTTAAACCACTTTTGTCTCTGATTTATTTGCTTTAGTT
Source organism: Druceiella hillmani (assembly GCA_039881145.1). Lineage (NCBI taxonomy): Eukaryota > Metazoa > Arthropoda > Insecta > Lepidoptera > Hepialidae > Druceiella > Druceiella hillmani. The sequence continues at coordinate 3,039,765 of JAYKKI010000073.1, read as the reverse complement.
TGTTATTAATATTTTTTTTATAGTCAATACATAGGTGGAGTTTTTGCTTAAAAATAATTTTAAATAAAAACTTGTTATTAATTGGAGATTGTAGATTAGTAATAAATAAACCCAATAAATTAATTATTTAAACAGACATTTATTTGATGAGTGGTCAACCTTTTATTAAAAATATAAAGAGTTGGGAAATATGTAGAATATGTTGGAAATTTCAATAAAATATTTTAGGGAAAATTAGTCATTTCAATTGCCTGGACAGTGGCTATTGAAATGATGTTGAAGTTTTTAAATTTAAATTGTTATCAGCCCCTGTTGCGAACCGACATAGAATATATATCTTTTAGACTACCTATTTTTCGACTGATGATTTTAATAATTAGCATTAACATCAATTGTATTGTGTTCACAGCGTGTATTTTGTTTTTGTAGGATTCAGTATTGATAGAAATAATTCTAATAATCCGTCATGTTTGTCTGGCCGTCTGATACAGCATTGCAAATTTTGTAAATAGATGTTTCATGTAATTCAATCAATATCAATTAGTATATAAAGAAATATTAATAACATGTGAGTTAATATGCGGCAAAATTTTTTTTTTAGTTTACAATTAAATTTAAGTTTCATTTAACTTTTTTAATGTCTCTTTTGGTAGATATTAGGTTTCAAAGTGACGTGCAATATATCTCTGTTTTTCCACCTCAATTTTCACAAATTCGTCGGCATATGGCCACTGGGGTAACCTCATTTTTAATAAATTATTTTTCACGTAGGTACTGGGATAACCTTGTTTTTGCTAAATTATTTTACACGTAGGTATTGTAGTATCCTTGTTTTTGCTGAATTCTTTTACACGTAGGTATTGTAGTAACTTTGTTTTTGCTAAATTCTTTTACACGTAGGTATTGTAGTAACCTTGTTTTTGCTAAATTCTTTTACACGTAGGTATTGTAGTAACCTTGTTTTTGCTAAATTCTTTTACACGTAGGTATTGTAGTATCCTTGTTTTTGCTAAATTATTTTACACGTAGGTATTGTAGTATCCTTGTTTTTGCTGAATTCTTTTACACGTAGGTATTGTAGTAACTTTGTTTTTGCTAAATTCTTTTACACGTAGGTATTGTAGTAATCTTGTTTTTGCTAAATTTTTTACACGTAGGTATTGTAGTAACTTTGTTTTTGGTAAATTCCTTTACACGTAGGTATTGTAGTAATCTTGTTTTTGCTAAATTATTTTACACGCAGGTATTGTAGTAACCTTGTTTCTGCTAAATTCCTTTACACGTAGGTATTGTAGTAACCTTGTTTTTGCTAAATTATTTTACACGTAGGTATTGTAGTAACCTTGTTTTTGCTGAATTCTTTTACACGTAGGTATTGTAGTATCCTTGTTTTTCCTAAATTATTTTACACGTAGGTATTGTAGTAACCTTGTGTTTGCTAAATGTTTTACACGTAGGTATTGTAGTAACCTTGTTTTTGCTAATTTTTTTACACGTAGGTATTGTAGTAACCTTGTTTTTGCTAAATTCTTTTACATGTAGGTATTGTAGTAATCTTGTTTTTGCTAAATTTTTTACACGTAGGTATTGTAGTAACTTTGTTTTTGGTAAATTCCTTTACACGTAGGTATTGTAGTAATCTTGTTTTTGCTAAATTATTTTACACGTAGGTATTGTAGTAACCTTGTTTCTGCTAAATTCCTTTACACGTAGGTATTGTAGTAATCTTGTTTTTGCTAAATTCTTTTACATGTAGGTATTGTAGTAATCTTGTTTTTGCTAAATTCTTTTACACGTAGGTATTGTAGTAACCTTGTTTCTGATAAATTCCTTTACACGTCGGTATTGTAGTAACCTTGTTTTTGCTAAATTATTTTACACGTAGGTATCGTAGTAACCTTGTTTTTGCTAATTTTTTTACACGTTGGTATTGTAGTAACCTTGTTTTTGCTAAATTCTTTTACACGTAGGTATTGTAGTAACTTTGTTTTTGGTAAATTCCTTTACACGTAGGTATTGTAGTAATCTTGTTTTTGCTAAATTATTTTACACGTAGGTATTGTAGTAACCTTGTTTCTGCTAAATTCCTTTACACGTAGGTATTGTAGTAATCTTGTTTTTGCTAAATTCTTTTACATGTAGGTATTGTAGTAATCTTGTTTTTGCTAAATTCTTTTACACGTAGGTATTGTAGTAACCTTGTTTTTGCTAAATTCTTTTACACGTAGGTATTGTAGTAACCATGTTTCTGATAAATTCTTTTACATGTAGGTATTGTAGTAACTTTGTTTTTGCTAAATTCCTTTACACGTAGGTATTGTAGTAACCTTGTTTCTGCTAAATTCTTTTACACGTAGGTATTGTAGTAATCTTGTTTTTGCTAAATTCCTTTACACGTAGGTATTGTAGTAACTTTGTTTTTGCTAAATTCCTTTACACGTAGGTATTGTAGTAACCTTGTTTTTGCTAAATTTCTTTACACGTAGGTATTGTAGTAACCTTGTTTTTGCTAAATTCCTTTACACGTAGGTATTGTAGTAACCTTGTTTCTGCTAAATTCTTTTACACGTAGGTATTGTAGTAATCTTGTTTTTGCTAAATTCTTTTACACGTAGGTATTGTAGTAACCTTGTTTCTGATAAATTATTTTACACGTAGGTATTGTAGTAACCTTGTTTTTGTTAAATTCCTTTACACATAGGTATTGTAGTAATCTTGTTTTTGCTAAATTATTTTACACGTAGGTATTGTAGTAACCTTGTTTCTGCTAAATTCTTTTACATGTAGGTATTGTAGTAACCTTGTTTTTGCTAAATTCTTTTACACGTAGGAATTGTAGTAACCTCGTTTTTGCTAAATTTTTTACACGTTGGTATTGTAGTAACCTTGTTTTTGCTAAATTTTTTACATGTAGGTATTGTAGTAACCTTGTTTTTGCTAAATTCTTTTACACGTAGGTATTGTCGTATCCTTGTTTTTGCTAAATTCTTTTACATTTAGGTAGTGGGGTAACCTTATTTTTGATAAATTATTTTACACGTAGATATTGCGATAACCTAAATAAGGTCACCCCAGTATACGTGTAAAATTGATAAATAATTTTACATATACAGGGGATTTCAAACGTTCTCAAAATTTTCCTAATAGATTATTTGACTATTCTTAAATTCGTAGTCTTTAGTGAAGTATAATAAAAATATCGGTGAATTAAAAACCAGTAGTGAACAAATGATTAAAATTTATGGAAAAAATAAACGAGTTAGAATTGAAAAAATAAACGAGTTAGAAATTTAATAATTTCGCTCTTGTAAAATATAATGAACATTTAAGAAAAAAAAACTTCACAGTTCAGTGCAAACCTTAATAACTTAGTAAATTTTAAAAATGTTTAACACAATTTTTTTCATTCCTCGCGAACTTCAAATTATGATTAAAGAAGTGAAAAAAAATTATTCATGAAGTCAAAGAAATCTTCAAAAATATTTTATTTTCCAACTCTGGTGTAGCCACAACTCTGGTGTGGCAGTGTGATGTGTGAATCACACTGCCGCTACAGCTTACTATGCTTAGTTTATATTGGCGTCACCCAAGTGATTATAGCAGTTGCTGATAGTTTCATCATGTTACTAAAATCCGTTTTTAAAAGAATATTTAAATTCAAAATAAGACGATTATAACATTTCATTTTTTCGTACTACATCTTGTTCTTGAGATACACTATTTCAGCGTTACCGAAATGGTTAAGAGTTCTGTTGTGCACGTACACCGAGTGCTGCCCGAAGCCGTCAAAGCCATATACGACGCGGCGCACAGACGCTCCGTTTGATTATCTGGGTGCCCAAAAGGCACCAATTTTATAACGCCAAAATCTATCGATTGTATATAAAACATTAGTTTAAAGTAGTGACAGTGAATATAATAAGGTGTCGGAATAAAAAAATATCAAAAATATTTTATTTAAAAAATATAACCCGTTACACAGACGTATTTACATACAACACACAGCTGTGTCCATGACACAGTCACACCTCATTTTTTTGTTTATATTTAATCGTTGGAAGGCGGTAACACTAAAAGAGTTATTTAACGGTAACACTAAAAGAGTTATTTAACGGTAACACTAAAAGAGTTATTTATCGGTAACACTAAAAAAGTTATTTAACGGTAACACTAAAAGAGTTATTTAACGGTAACACTAAAAGAGTTATTTAACGGTAACACTAAAAGAGTTATTTAACGGTAACACTAAAAGAGTTATTTATCGGTAACACTAAAAAAGTTATTTAACGGTAACACTAAAAGAGTTATTTAACGTTTGGTGGAATGAAGTTAACAAAAAAAAAGGAAAGTGAATTGTATATATAATTATATTACCTGGTAGTTTTATCATGTTATTAAAAATAACTGGGATGTCCATCCATTTAACAAAACAAGTACAATCTAAAAGTTATGAATTTTATAAAAAAAACTGAAATTACCGTGGATCAAGTGTCATTATATTTTAGATCGATTCTTATCTAAAAATAATGAGTGGTTAAACGAGAAATTGGTGTTTAACATTGATTATATCTCCATGCCTCATTCATGGACTTCAAACAAGTAGCTCCATTAGTGGTTGACTTGGCAAATTGTTTGATGGCAGCAGCAAAAACTGTCAAAACAGAAAAGCGAAGCATTTATTTAATATTAGAAGTGTTGGTGAAATTGTTCTCGCAGCTTAAACGGGTCTGCAAGCAGCAGGAAGGTGTTGCGCAAATTGTGAAGCAAGTGTCAAAGAACCTAATAGGGCCACCAAAATAAAAGAAGCGCATTCGGCTCTGAAGAATTCTCCCATCAAGATGGACTGTGATGAGACCTTATCTTTTTTTTGTGGATAAAAATGTTTAAAGGACTAGTATATGTCAATGCGCCATATAAGTAAAGCGTATAAATTTTTACATTTTTCCAAATTATCATATGCTTTTGATTGCAAAAAACAGTGTTATCCATACAACGTTAACATTACAGAATTTTCCGCGGAAATTAGACTACAGTCATTAGTCGATCACACAATTAAACGCAGTATAGTACGAAGTGTTGAATGAAGCAAACGTATGTGTAAACACACTTTCAACTTTTGATTTTATTCTCAAATGGGGCTGTGATGGAGCATCGGATCAGAATCAGTACAAGCGGTATTTCCTTCTATAGTAAGAGATGAATGTGATGATTCCTACATTTTAGTAGTTCTACTGGTGCCATGGAAAATGAGAACTAAATCAAGGGTCGAGGATTACGCCAAAAAAATATTTTGTGGCGTAACCCTCGTCCTTCTTCGACAAAATATTGCCGGTCAATAAAAGTATTTTTAAAGAGGTAGACACCAAAATTGATTAGAAAAAAAATTTAAAATGCAAAATTTCAAATGCAAAAATTACCTCCCACAATTTTAGAAGCAGAAGGATACGAAATATAAGAAAAGACAGAATATTGTTCTAACCATAATTGATGGAAAAGTGACAAGCGTGTCTTAATGGAAAAGTGTCAAGCATGTCTTAATGGCAGTGTCTTGACGGAAAAGTATCAAGCATTTTATCAAATCAAGCATCACAGAGCTGTCATATTTGCCGAGTCTGCAACGAAACTGCAATGACGATGGGACTATCGAGCCTTCATGTCTGGATTAAACGTTTTGAATGCACTTGACATACATCATACAGGTTAGAGATCAAGTCGTGGCAAATTAAAAACAATGTCAAAGAATCTGTCAATATTAGAAGAAAGTACGTTGAAAGAAAAAAGTAGTGGATTTGAAATTAACAGAGAACTATTTGAAAAATATTGCCCTGAGGCTGCATATTTGTATATATCAAAATATAAATAGTACAAGAGACCGCTGTATCCATAACCTATTAATACATGGTGAGCAACTAATCCAATAAGCCATATTACCAAATCTGAAGAGACACAAGATGCCCGTAATAAAGACTAGAAAAATGAAGTATATGGAGCACCAGAAAAAAGCAAACCAAATTTAGAAAAAGAAAAGACTAGAAAACATATTATACCTACTGCTGATTTCATCAGATACCGTCATAAGTGGTCTTCGTAACAAAATAGAAAAAAAAATGTATGAGGTTATCACCACAGTAAGTCTTTTAAAATGTGGGGAGCAGAGTAATAAATAGAAGGACGATGAACAAATATTTTCTTAAATATAATACTGTTTTCACTCTAATTACTTATTTTTTATCATCAAAATATTTGGAAATTAAAACTTTAATTTGTTCTAAGCAGAGCAAAGGATATTTATATTTTAATATATTTATATTTTAATATATTTATATTTTAATATAAAGCAAATAAGTTATACGTTTTGTAACCTAAACTAAAATTTGTCAAAAAATATATTTTAGGCTGTCTGCATAACGATCCGAACCGCAGTGCGGCCCACCTGACGTCGTATTCGGCATTTATCAACGTACAAAAAGAAAAACCCTTCGCAAAAAGAAAAAACGATTATATTGGTATTTCAGTTTATTTTATTATAAAACCGAACATGTATGGTAAAAGTTATGATTCCGTAACTGTCTATTGTCTTGACTTTGTTGATGCAAATTAACCGAAAAAATCTTGATGCAAAAGGCATATTGTTTTAAGATAATTTCGGTTACTAAATTCTAATGTTCGAAAAAAGTCCTAATACATTATAATTATTTTGATGAAAGAAAATACATAACGTTTTTTTAATATTTTGCTTCATATTAATCGATATTATTATGTGCTTACATAGTAGAAAAAAATCAAACAAATCACTCTGAAACTATGGTTCAATTCATTTCAATTTTATTTTTATTCAACATAAAAACATTGTATTCCTTTGTTGAACGCTAAAAGCATATACAACAATAAAAGAAAACCAAAACAAAACAAAAAAAATAAAAAAAACAATATATAAATGTCAAATTTATCATACAATATTCAAATTATATTAAACATATTTAGGTATACTAATTTGATAGATTAGAGTGATGCCTCCAGTCGTTTTTGGCGTTTATATAATCACCAATTTTATAATACCCTTTTTGAGTAAATGAGTCTTAACAACTTGTTTATAATGTTTTTCTGACAATTTCAATACATCTTCTGGTATTTTATTACAGAAGTGTATACTCTGCCCTACAAATGAACTACCAAACTTTGTTAGTCTGAAATTGGTAATAACGTGTTTATTTTTATTTCTGGTCATGTAATTGTGACAATAACAATGCTTACAGTGAAGTATTTTTTTTTTTAAGTTATTTCTCCGTAAGTATTTTCTCCGTTGTTTTTTAAGTTATATCTCCGTAATAAATATATTATTTCCGTCTTGTAGTTTTGCGGAAAATTAAAAAAAAATTCTTGAACACCTACATAAAATCGTTGAGTAGGGGAGACGGTGGTATAATTTACATATTGAATAATTTTGGGAAAAAACAAAGATATATCTGTATATAAATATATATATATATATATATATATATATATATATATATATATATATTTATATTTATTTATTCGTATGTAACGTGATTTAAATTTAATTTTTTATGTATTTGCTTGTACTCACGCTTTCAATTCCGACCTAAGCGACGCGTTCGTCGCTATAGAAGCATAGTTCCAAAGAAGCATTGCGACCTAGATGGCGCCATCTACATATATACGCGTGGCGCCATCTATTGGTGACTAGTAAAACTAAATAAAAGAACCTATCCATCCCTAATTTATAATAGTGTAGCTTAGCCTTGCGTTATAATAGTGAAATATTTGTAAGTGAAGGTTTACTATTTACCTACAGTCCAAAAAATACCGTGATCTAGAATACGCGTGGCGTCATCTATTGGTGACTAGTGGAACTAAATAAATAAAGCTGGAATTTTCTGCTCAGCTCCTTGTTACCATAGCATAATACGCATAAGTGATGTGTTGACCGTCTACATAAAGATTAAAATAAACGTAGAGTGTGTGTGAGCGCGCGCACCCGATGATGGTTAATATAACCAATTTTTGAAACTATTGCTTTTCGTTAGAACACAGAATCGATAAATGTTCTATATAATTTAACCTTCCAAATAATAATTATCTGTACATATAATAAAATTATAATTGATTGAATTCTGTACGTGAAAAATATTTTAAAAAGAGATTTAACTTAAAGAATGACAAAAGAAACCAGTAAAACATTTTTTTTGTCTGCGTCTCTCTCTGCCTGTTATCTACTTTGGGTGTTAATTACGCAAAATCTACAAGGTGGATTTTAATGAAATTTTGTATGGTGATAACATATAAGAATAAGTTTTATTATTCCGAATTTCACGCGAACTAAGTCGTAGGCACAGCTGCTTTGAAATATTTGCAAGCAACGCGACATTGTTTTATCGCCAAAACCAATTTAAATTAATTGTGTCAAACCAATTTTCAAAACAAGGAAGAGAAATTGGAAACGGAATTGTTTGTAAAGATTAATAAAACAGGAAAGCATAACGTAATAGGGTATTTGACTAATGTCGATATTTTTTGAAAAAATGTTTTAAAACTGCAGAGTAGGTTTGAAAAAAACCTTGCGATGTAAAAATAATGCATATAAAAACGATTAATCGAAACTTCTAAACAGAAAAAGTGTAAAATTTTTTGGTCATTACATTGAAAAATTTATTATAAATTTAGTTTCCACAAAAAAAAATAGAAAATTATAATAGGCAATATATAACTTAAACACAATATTTAACGAGATGCTCAAAATATTTAATCAACTCCCTTATAATGGACGCTAAATAACTGGCCAGTGACGTCATAAGCCAGTCGTGTTTTGTATGGGGTGTTTTCGCGGGAATAGCAGTTGGTCAGTTTTTAAGTTGTTATAACTTTATAATGAAAAGTCTTAGATACGATATACTTATTTTAATCGTTTTTAATGTTATCACTTAATCTATTTTAGTAATACAAAATATAGTCGAAAACCTTATTGAAGATAATTTAATAATATTCCGTGTTGAATTATATTGTAACAGAGTTGTCAAATATTCACGTTTTCTTATGTGGTCAGATAAAATTTAAATGTGATCCTGAATAAGTTTTTATCATTTTATATATCTTGCACATTGCAAATTTTATACTAAAGTAATAAATAAATGTTTTAAACTAAAATAAAATACGAGAAAAGGGTAAACAATTATCCAAAACATGCTGTAAATATTTATATGTAGATGGAGAGTATTATAAAATAATAATTTTTTAAGATAAATGTTATATTTTTAAATATTAATATTTTCATCACTAATTAAGTATATATCGGTTTTTGCGAAATCATCTAACCAACACCGAAACCAACCGATACGGGGAATAAATTAAAACTGATTGCAACAGAATGAAGTTGAGATAATTATGCTAGTTTAATTTTGAACCATTCCTGGCATATTTGTGAAGTATAGTGTCATTACATGTACCAATTATAATTGCCTTTTGTTAGATAAAAAAAAAGTTTTTAAATTACTTTACATAAATTCCAAGGTATAAGTATTATCATATCTAGATACATGCATACAGATTGAGAACCATTTTTTTTAATTTGGTTAAAAAATAATAAAATAAGTTAACGCTTAACAAGATTACGTCTACGGTCGCACACAGCCGACCATGTAACTGACAAAGTAGTTTTGTTTAATTGCAATAGATGGCGCACATGAATTGGTGTTGTCATTTTCGATTTGTTTTAATGTTCCTTTGACCGTATCTTGATATTTAGATCAATGGCCGGAACACCATAAAGAAAGGTGGCGTTGCTGCCTATGGCTCTTGAAACTGTTGGTGCGAATTAACCGAAATAATTATAATAAATTTTTATCTATACATATATTGAATATATTTGGCGTTAATTTAGAATTTAGAATTGTAGAAATTCATTATTCACAATTAAATGAAACTACGTGATGTAGTATTATTTCTATTTTCTTTAATTTCTTTACCACGACCTAGGTTTCGTTGTATTACCTCTTCAGGTAGGATATAGCAAAGATCTTATTATCAAGAATCAAAGAAAAGAAGAAGAAAAGAATTAGCAAGATTAGCAAGAATCTTTACAACGTTGTAATACAACGAAACCCAGGTCGTGATAAAGAAATTAAAGAAAGTAGAAATAGTACCACATCACGTAGTTTCATTTAATTGTCTATACATATAATAAAATTGTAACTGTAAATTGAAAATATTTTAAAGAAAGCGATTTATTTGGCGTTTAAAATGATAATAGAAACGAGAATACCTTTTTTAGAATTGTTTTCCGTCTGTATGTTAATTTGAACGGGTATCACGCAAAATCTACCAGACGGAGTTTGATGAAATTTGGTATGGTAATAGTATACTCAGGGGTAACATATAAAAGGTAAAGAAAAAATAAACAAAGAAAAATATTTCCCCATTACACGCGAACGAAGTGGCGGGCACGGCTAGTAAATAATATATTTACAGTTTGTTGATATCTGGAAAACCCATAGTTAAATAATTAAAGCAGACATGAAGGGGCAAAGGCCTGTGAACAGTTTTACGTCAGTTTGTCGCCTAATATTTTGCAAGCGTGGCTTAAATATAAAAAAATATATAAATGCATCGAATTAATTTTAGGAGGTCTATCAGATGATACCAACTCGACATTAAGTGACATTAACTGAAGGATATAATTGCATTATTTTATGCACATAAGTCTAGATTGTAGGATCTGGATGCTGTGACAGACGGATGGATGGATCTAACAAAATTGTGAGATTTCATTTTTTAACTACAGAACCCTATAAATCATCGATAATTACTCATGTAATAGAAGATATATTTAAAAAAAATATTACATCGACTTTTTGTTAGTGTTAAATGTTAACCACAGTATTAGGCACCATATAATAAAAATAACGGAGTATTGATACCATCCAATCAACATACGGAAATATTTGGAACCGGCCAATGAAAATGCGGGAGCATTAGGTAGCGTCCAATAAAAATATGGAAGTATCGGGTATCATCCAATGGAAATACTGGATGCAGATTATCCTCAAGAGGAATGTCAGTGTATAAGCGTGAATAACATGGAAGTCTGTGTGTGTACTCGTTTATGTATGTACGCATATACGCATTGAGAGGTTCACTAAATCTGAAGAAAGCATCCAATTAACGAAGAACTTTTTTATTTGATATTGCTTAGCAGAACGAAAAAAATTGAGTTATGCCATGAGACAATTTAAAGTTGAATCCTATAAAAACTAATTGGATTGGAATCGTACAAACTAAAGTCTATTTGCATCTGTTCTTAGATAATACCTATTATTAGTTTAGAAGATTTAGCCGCAATCGGAAAGATGTTTCCAGAGGTAAAAAAAATTGATTTAGAATAACTGCCGCGTTAATGTCGTTGTAATGGTAACATTATTTGACAGGTCAGATTCAAACGCTTATTGTTTTCTGTTATAACTCAAATATGTTTGCTATTTTTGACGCTTTGAGGGTTAAATTTGGACTGTGTCACACTTTTATTAGACTGATTTACGTATTGTTTCGTTTTAATGAAAGTTTTGTGTGGCTTTACTCCAAATTCTAGTTTTAAACACCTACTAATCTTCGTGCATAATAACCCAAAAAGTAATTATTTCAGCTGAAATCAAGATGTTTTCTTATTAACAGATATACAATAACATGATTATTTTGATTTATAGGGTTCTGTAGTTAAATTACTGGCCCAATTAAATCGTAATGACCTTCTGTCCGTCACAGCCTCATAATTTTTACACTTGTTAGCGTGATGTTTTTCGTTGAACACTAAATTCATTTTTGGAAAATAATTTATGTAGGTCCCCCTTATATGTAAATATTTATAAAGTCACAATAATTTAAAGATGGATTTTGTCTATATACCACATTGATCGGAGTTGAGCCATTGGAGTTGGATTATAATTTTTTAATGATATTGAGATTCCTTCGATTTTTTTTATTCTAAACGTAATAAAATAAACTTTCGAAATTTCGTTTTTGTCCGTTTGTCTGTTTGTCATAGCATAACAATTCCTATAGTTTTAGACCAAGGTGAATGAAATTTTAATATGTGTATAATATATCTCCATAAAAAAATAGCAAAATATTTTTAATATAGCAAATTTAACGTAACAGATTTTCACATTTGTTCTCTTCCACAATGCATGAATTTTGTAAATATTGTATATGAGTAATATTGAAATCAATTTTTACAAAATCGTTTAACGAACGTAAGTTCCAATATTTTAAATATATTGTAAAATAGGTTGTGGTGGTAATTAACGCAAAACAAAAATCTGTGACAGTGGTATGGGATATTCTTGTTTCTACTGGCATCGAGCAAATATTTGATGGACAAAATGGGCCAGAAAGTGATTTCAAAATTTACAATTAAATGAAACTACGTGATGTAGTATTATTTCTACTTTCTTTAATTTCTTTACCACGACCTAGGTTTCGTTGTATTACAACATCTTCAGGTGGGATATTAGCAAAGATATGTCTTCAATCTTTGCTAATATCCCACCTGAAGATGTTGTAATATAACGAAACCTAGGCCGTGGTAAAGAAATTAAAGAAAGTAGAAATAATACTACATCACGTAGTTTCATTTAACCGTGAATAATGAATTTCTACAAAATTAACGCCAAATATATTCAATATTCAAGATTTCGAAATTATTATTTGTAGTTTTTCTGTCGATAACTTTAGTGGAAGACATTGCTAATTTCACAGTCGTATACAGGTGAGAATCAGTCCCAAGTTACGCAAGTCTAGATAGCTACGAATTAGTTTTATATTAATTGCATTAATTCCCGCAGACTGAATTCATAAAGATTATAATCATCATAAATCAACCATACGTAGTTTGTTTGTATGGAAACATATTTTTAAATAAAAAAACTGGCCAAGTGTGAGTCAGCCTCGCGAACTGAGGTTTCGGACAACGTTTGAAGAGAAATTATTTATTTTCACAATCAATAAATTTTCAGTAATACTTTAGGAAATTAGTTGGGATGATTTTGATTGATGATAGTGATGATGACATATATTGCGGTGAACATATCAGTTGTTTTAAAAAATACTTTGTTCTCCGTGTGCTGAATGAGGTTTAAAAAAAAGAAACGGAAGAAAATGTCAATATAATAGTGGAATTAGCTCTAGAGTCTATCGTGGTTATAGATCAAAAATTTAATTGTCAGAGGTTTCAAACCATAGATACTTTTTACTTTTATTTTTACCTGTACATCAAAAGGTGGAATCAACATTTTGTTGCGCGTCTCTTTGAATAGGATGGAACTATTAGTTGATTAATATATCACAATCTAGATTAATAACTTGACTTTATGCTAAGTTTTGAAACTAAACATTTGCATTCAATTAAGTAAACTAAAAACAATAGCCTAGTGAATGTTGAAACACATATAAACGCATATAAAGAATGGCGAAGTAAGTGTTGAAACGCACATAAAAATGGCCAAGTGAATATTGCAACATACATAAATACACATAAAGAATGGTCAAGGGAATGTTGCAATACACACACACAGAAACAATGACCAAATTAAAGTTGAAACACACATAAATAATGGCCAATTGAATGTTGAAACACATATACACACACATAAAGAATGGCCAATTAAGCGTTGAAATGCACATAAAAATGACCAAGTGAATCTTGCAACACACATAAATACACATAAGGAATATCCAAGGGAATGTTGAAACACACATACAACACACATAAACAATGACCAGAAGAATGTTGAAACACATAAAGAATGGCCAAGTGAATGTTGAAACACACATACACATACATAAACAATGAGTAAATGAATGTTGAAGCACACATAAAGAATGGCCAAGTGAATGTTGAAACACATATAAAATATTGTTCACATTCGTTAATGCAACTTAGTCGAAAAAAAACAATTAAACGTTGCATAAAAACGTTGCACGAAATTCCACCTTGATATTTTACTCTCATCGCACTCAAAGAAGTTTTACTTCAAAACTTTTAATGGATAATTTATTTTATTTTGATACATATGTCCAATGGTATCCCATTCGTGGAATGCGGGTAAAATCTAGTATAAGAATAATTACATCCAATGTTTGGCCTCACAGACTTGTCCATGATTGCCATGTTGCAAATTCTGACTTTCTAAATTGTAACTTGTGCAGAGTATTATGCCTAACTTTTCCTAACTGACGTATATTTTTTAAAAATGTTTAAGCGCTATTTGCAAAATATTCAGCTTGAAAATAATGTGGAAAGAATGTGTCCACCTTTAATTTTTCAATCACGAGTTAGAAACAGCTAAAAAAGATATCATGTGAAGAGAACTTTCAAAAATAATACAAATATTAACGGTTAAAAAAATAATACAATAATTTTTTTAATGCACACGAGTATAAGTCAAATTAGTTTTAAACTAATAATAATACCGAATATATTTGGCGTTAATTGTGTAGAAATTCATTATTCACAATTAAATGAAACTACGTGATGTAGTATTATTTCTACTTTCTTTAAGTTCTTTACCTCGACCTAGGTTTCGTTGTATTATAACATCTTCAGGTGGGTTATTAGCAAAGGTTAGAATCTTAGATTTTGGTTATTGAACAAAGTGTTATCAATGTTGTCTTCAAAAAGTAGTCTGTGCCAGCAAGCACTGCTAATAATAATTTTATAATATTCAGTAATAACGTTCATCATTCTATAATTTCTTAAATTTGGCAAGAAATAAAATAAAAACAAATTCAGATAAATTGTTTCCTATTGAAGTTTTCATGGGAATTTAAATATTAATAACACTCCTGTCTGTTCACTTTTACAAGATTACAGATACAAGTACGCAATATTTCTAGATCTTTTCTTCGCAAATTATCTTTTATGGAAAAGTCTATACAGGTTGCAATCAAAGGAGATATTGGATATATAAAAACTTCGAGTATGTCCAATCTACTTTCTATTTTAGAAATATATGTCAAGAAGAAAAGAAATAATGAAGAGTCTGTAATAGACAAAAGTGCTGAAAAATGTTCGTCTGCTTTCAATACAGAACAAGAATCAGAAATCGTTTCATAATTTTTTACTGATGTGAAGGCGCTTGTTTGGAGTAATGATGAAGGAATTTTGCCAATTTGTTTTCCAACTTGCTGCTTAAAATACATTGTCTCGACATTTGAATAGGGGCACCGAAATGATAGGCCTGGATCGAGCTCCAAGTTTCATGAAACTAGACTGTGGGACTGTGGGAATGCACCTGGACTGTGGGATTTAATCAAGTTGGTGTCTCGCAGTTTTTCAATTTATTCATTAAAATCCAGTTAACTTGCCTGAATAATTTTACGAGATATGAGCACTGTTTTTTTATTATTTTCAAGTCTTGTTTGCGAATTAATAACATTCGAAAGTGTTTGTAACCTACCTGCTGTAAATTTCGAATAGATTCAAAAAAATAGTGAACTTTTGAAAAAGTACTCACGTTCATTTAAAATTATTTCAAACTACATATAAAAAATTAGTCATATAGAATGATTCTGAGACACATTTGACTTTTTTGAAGGGAAACCTATTACGACACGTCTCAGCATGAAAAATATCCGGGAAATAGGGGTGGGGGTTATAATGGCGAGACAAACAGGTCCGAGTATTCTGACATCCTGTCAACGGTCGGGCCTCTCCGTGCGCCTTCGGTTGTTTCTAGCCCGAATAGAACGTTTTTATATCTTTTCGTAATTTTTTTCTCCAGAATGTTGACAGTCCACCAAATATTTTTATTGTTTTATAATGTATATAGATAATTTAGCTACAATACAGGATTTAAACCATGGACACTAACCCCCTTGAAATCAAACACAGTTTAAATCATAGATAGAATTTAAACGACGGCCTTGCCATAATTTCGTAAAATTAATAACAATTTAACTTCGTTGAAAGTTTTAACTCTTGATTATTGTTGCTGGCTGAATTAGGTAGATTAAACTCCTTTATATAGATTAGTAGCTATATAAAGGAGTTTAATCTAGCTATGTGGCTGCCCACCAATCAACTGTTTACATTTCTGTACGTGTGTAGCATTCTAGCAAACTATCATACAGTATATTATTTCAATCGTTGTTCAAAAATACATTTTAGAGTTACTTTATGTTATTAATTGGGTTACGTTGTTAGTTAATAAATTATCAGTCAAACTAAGGTAAAAAAATGTGAGTGGAGATCTTAGTGAAAAGATTGTATTATTGTTGAATGACCCTAACAACCATTTCCAAAACCGGTACATCTAAGAGCATGAATTGTCTCATGATATATGGGTACAATTACAATTGATTTCAATTGTGATTGATCTTATAGGTGTTATTTGTTTGATCTTATAGATATAAGGTTATTTAATTGCCAGCTACTTTACTACACAATAAAGGCTTTTATTAGCATATTTTTTCAAATTAGATTTTTGTTTTAAGACGTGGCATTTTACTTGAGAAAATAAAATGTAGATTTGCTGATCTGTATGAATATTTGTTTATTGCAGGTCAAACTAAATGAAAAAGTTTTATTAAGCGAAACTGTTTGTCGCGGAAACTCGTAATTTTCCATAATGGTAAAGCATATTAATCCGTGTATAACTCAATGGTCAATACGTGGAAATGTTCAACTTGCAACTTTAGAAATGGCAAATAATATAGTAGGTTTTTTTTTAATTACATGTGTAGTATGGTGTATTAGTCAAAAGAGAAAATTATAATGATTCCAAAACTATTTTCTTTTCAGAATATTGTGCGAGTTAATTTTTGAAATATTATTCAAAACGTCCACAAAGTATTTCCTCCCATATCCGAAACGTCTTCGGCTTTTATCGCCGCTTTCTTGTTACGTATGCGTTCTTGTTACGTATGCGTTCTTGTTACGTATGCGTTCCGCTTTCTTATTACGTATGCGTTCTTGTTACGTATGCGTTCCGCTTTCTTGTTACGTATGCGTTCTTGTTACGTATGCGTTCTTGTTACGTATGCGTTCCGCTTTCTTGTTACGTATGCGTTCTTGTTACGTATGCGTTCCGCTTTCTTGTTACGTATGCGTTCTTGTTACGTATGCGTTCCGCTTTCTTGTTACGTATGCGTTCTTGTTACGTATGCGTTCCGCTTTCTTGTTACGTATGCGTTCTTGTTACGTATGCGTTCCGCTTTCTTGTTACGTATGCGTTCTTGTTACGTATGCGTTCCGCTTTCTTGTTACGTATGCGTTACCGCTTTCTTGTTACGTATGCGTTACCGCTTTCTTGTTACGTATGCGTTCTTAACCGGCCCGAATGGATCGTTTTAAATTGTTTTTTAATAATTTGATTTCACTATTTCATTTTCACAAAACAAGAAATAAAATAACGGAATCGTCCGTTATTTTATTTCTTGTTTTGTGACAAAATTTATAAAGTGTAAATATAATATGCCCAAAACGTAACGTAAACGTAAGTTTTCGGTATCATGTGTCCTCTGACATATGTCTTTTTTAGAACTCTGTACCTAAGAATAAAGATACGGAACCATTATAGAGTCACTTCGTTGTCGGTCTGTCTGTCCATCTATAAAGACTCTTTTTCACAGGAACGGTTACAGATTTTAAATTGAATACAATTCCATTGTTATGTAAATACTAGTTTCCAACTGAATAGTACCGAGTACTGAGTCACTACTAACTCGCTCATTACAACCTGCATGATACTTCCCGATAAACTATAATAGAATCTTTGAATTCAGCAACAAGTTTAAAAATAATTTTCAATTGCATGGAAAATTATTACGTTATAAACTCAATTTGTTTACTCTTTTTGTTTTTTGTTTATTTATAAAAAAACAGCTTACCAAAATTTACAATAATACGACTCAAAGTGTCTACAATTAATACTCCTAAAATATCTTGACTGTAATTCCATCGTTGTAAACAAAGTTACTAAGCATACAAACTTACTATATTTATTTTAGTTACATTTCGTTACATAAACAAGCTTTTAATGAATGTAATAAAGATGAAACGAGCTTTCGGAATAAACGCGAAGCTGTGCGATAACGTTGAACAAGCTTTCAAAGTGGACGCTTGAATCATGGGGTATATTTATTATTCAATATATTCAATATAAATATACATATCTATAAAGTAGACTATATAAATTAATAAGAAAATATTATAAATTTCCAATAAGAAAAGTGTGGAAAACAATGAAAAAATTTAAAAGCATTTTCACCATAGATCACAGGACAGAAGTTAAATTGAATTAGACGGACAAATATAATCGTCACATTTTTACGATATCGTTATCGTAGTATCGTTTTTACAATAATATCGTTGAGTTTATTAACTTAAATAATTAAATCGTAATAACATTTAAATATAATTTTATTAATTACGTACAGTTACATAAATATAACTATTCGTTGATCGAACACACATTACTTCTGTATAGTATTGAGAGAGAAAAACCAAAACATCGTAGTCCTTAAAGTCATTAATGCGTGAAATAATAGTTAAGAAGCGAAAATGTTCATTATTACTGACTTTTGACGTGAAAACGTCTTTAAATTTGCTGCCATAGTGTTAGGAAATTCAGAAAACTTGATAAGAAAATCGGGGTATAGAGTTTGGCACTGCAGCTACGTACCTGTCGTCTGCGTCCAAAATTTAATTACACAACTCGGTAGTCAAAGGATTAAAGAATTCGTTACGCTAAGTGGGGACTGTGATGCATCGCGTGCGGCGGAGAAGGAACCGCCACCATTTTGAGATCGTTTCGCTGCGTCACATAATTTCCGTTTAGTCTAAATTTTGACTCGGAGATGCCACGACGCCCGTTTGAGGTTCGATAGATATAAGATATTAGTGTAGAATGGTTATGGTGCATATGTATTGTGTGAAAGTTAAAAATTAAGAAAACTTAATACAATGTCGGCCTATACTCGTCAAAAAGCCAAATCAAAATATATAAAACGTACACGATTGGAAAGATCTTCTCAAGAGCAATCCAGTGATATCCATAAAGCACCATATGATAGAGTGAAGCGTTGTTGGGAACGTAAAAATATTACCCGTTAATGTACACGTATTCACGTAAAACACAACCGTATCCCCGGATACAGCCACACCATGACTTTTTCGTTCTCCAATTGAATGACATTAATATTGAAGAGCTTTGGTTTAACGAGACGGTGCAATATGCAATAAAGCACGCGATACAATAAATTTATTGTAGAATTAAATGAAACTACGTGATGTAGTATTATTTCTACTTTCTTTAAGTTCTTTACCACGACCTACGTTTCGTAGTATTGCAATATATTCAGGTGGGCTCTTTGTAAATATTGCTAATAGTCCATCTGAAGATGTTGTGATACAACGAAACATAGGTCATGGTAAAGAAATTAAAGAAAGTAGAAATAATACTACATCACGTAGCTTCATTTAATTGTGAATAATGAACTTATACAAAATTAACGCCAAATATGTTCAATATTCAATAATTTATTGCAGGAAAAATTTGATTAGCGCATAATTTCGCGCAACGCCCTTGTGCATTGGCTTCCACAATTGTGTGTTGTCAAATCTATGAATTATTTTCTGTGGGAATATGTCAAGTCACTCGTCTATGCTGATAAACCATAGACGTTGGACCACTTGAAAGACAACTTTCGCTGCGTTACTTCCAAAATACGACCCCAAATGCTCGAAATAGTGGTTGAGAATAGGACTTTCAGATTGTATTCCATTCGAACCAGCCGCGGCACCCATATGTCTGAAATCCTATTTAAACACAAATTATATATAATTATTTTTTCAATAAAGCTCATACCATGGCCATTATCATGATTTTTATCCGTTTTTTTTTATTTTCAAGTTGTGTACATTTTTTTTGGAGATACATGATGTTTGCAGCATTCGTTACATACATATGTACACGTTGACACAACTGACAAATGTAACCAATCATTTTACGTATGTATGCAATAGTCATGTCGATTGTATTAATACGCCATAAATAATTTATTAAAATTTAATCAGCAAACTTTATGCGATTCAAGTATAAATAAATACATAAATATTCACATATAAATTCTATAACCGCTTAAGTTTTTTCTTTTGTCCGCCAAATATCTTTAACCAATATTTTTATACCTATATAAAACATTTAGTGACAATGTAATGTTTTATACTTAAATTTGCTTGTCTGTATGACAGTTTGTCGGTTGCAGGATTTAAACTAAACAAAAACGCTTTATTAAGCTAAAATGTTTGGTGTAGAAACTTACAAATTGTCATAATGACAAAGCACATTAATTCGCATAAACCTCAGTAGTTGACGCGTGAAAAGAATCAAAGGGAAATTTTAGAAGGGACAAATTAAGTAATAGAATTGTTTTTAACCGCTTGTGTCGTGTGGGATATTGGTTCAAAGAGCAAACTATTAAGGTTCCAAAACTGTTTTCTTTTCAGAATTTTATGCGGGGTACTTTTAGAAATATTGTTTAAAAAATTTGTCATAATGATAAAGTACATTAATCCACATATATATCAGTAGTTAACACGTGAAAAGGTTCAAATGGAAATTTTAGAAGGGACAAATTAAGTATTAGAATTGTTTTTAACCGCTTGTGTCGTGTGGGATATTGGTTCAAAGAGCAAACTATTAAGGTTCCAAAACTGTTTTCTTTTCAGAATTTTAGACGGGGTACTTTTAGAGATATTGTTTAAAAAATTTGACATAATGATAAAGCACATTAATCCACATATATATCAGTAGTTAACACGTGAAAAGGTTCAAATGGAAATTTTAGAAGGGACAAATTAAGTATTAGAATTGTTTTTAACCGCTTGTGTCGTGTGGGATATTGGTTAAAAGATCAAACTATTAAGGTTCCAAAACTGTTTTCTTTTCAGAATTTTATGCGGGGTACTTTTAGAGATATTGTTTGAAATCGGAAATAAATAATTGTTTAATACATAATTGTTTAAAATATCCACAAAAATACGCTTCCCATCTCTAAATCTGTACTTTTGTATGATACTTAAAGTATGATAAAAAACGGTTTTGCCATAAGTTTGCCGTAAAAACTATAGCAATAAATCTAAATCTCATAACTTTTGAGACATTCACTATAGATTAATGTATGTAAAAGATACATTAGGTGATATGTTAAAACAGTGAAAAATCATATTAATATTCATGAACCGCTTAAAAGAAACCCCTACACGGTGAAATATAATATTACCGTTTACAAACAGTTTAATAGAAATACTTCATGGTGAAAAATAATATTAACATTCATAAATGGTTTAAAAGAAAATCTTATACATCAGAAAATCTTATGTGAAAAATAATATTAATATTTATGAATAGTTTAAGAGAAATATTTTGAGGGTGAAAAATAATATTAACGTCTGTAAATAGATAAATAAAAACACTTAGTGAAAACGAATGTTAATATTTATAAATACTTTAACAGACGCACTTGCACGATGAAAAATAATGACATTTTTGAAAAATAATGAAATAGTTTAATAGGCACACTTACACGGTTAAATATATAATGTTAACGTTGATAATGTTAATGTTTATAAATAGTTTAATAGAAACACTTACACGGTGAAGAATAATGTTAACCTTTGTAAATAGTTTAATAAAAACATTTACACGGTGAAAATTAATATTAACATTTATAAATAGTTTAATAGAAACACTTACACGATGCAAATTTATATTAACTTTTATAAATGGTTTGAACTAGATTAAAATTATTTAAGGAGCTTATTCAAAATGTTACGCTGACTCCATTATGCAGGGTAATGGTGTCTAAATTTATGCATTTTTAGATTAGGTATTTATTATATGTACAGTGGTGAACATGGAAAACAGCATCTGAGTATTATATATGAAAAAGAAACAATTGCAAGTCGTAGACACATTAAGTCAGGATTTCGTAGCAGTTAAATTTTTGCGTTTTAGGGTGGATTAAACATAATTTTTTTTTTCAATTATCTTAACAGCATACTTTGAAAAAATTATCTCAGCGACTAATTTTTTAACGGTCTAATCGTATATATAAGGGTCTCTTGGTGTAATATAGTAACCCTGGTATTACATATTATCAACATATCAATTGGGAAAATTTGGATGTTTTTACCTGATAAATGACACTGCAACCAAGCAAGGAGTCGCTACTTGGCGTGCTCATATTTCATATAGCAGAGTATTTCTTCTTCTTCTTAAGCAATACAGCCTGTTGCAGGCCAGGGCTGTCTCTCCAAGCCTTCTCCATCCAACCCTATCTGGCGCAACAGCCCTCCATCGGTTTACTTCCAAAAGCTTTGAGACTTTCTAAATTCCATCCAACCATCTGTTGGATGGTTTTCCTCTTCATCGCTTTCCTTCTATTTTTGAAAAAGTAATTTACTTGTTGGGGATGTATCGTCATATCTAAATATATGACCCAACCATCTAATATGAAATGTCTTGGAGATTTTCTGTCTTTGGCGGGTTCACCATATTTTTTATAGATTTCATGGTTATATGCAATTCTCCATATATTATATTGTTTTACTGCACCATAGATTTTTTTTAAAATTTTTTTAGAAAGATTAGTAGAAGGTCTTCTCCTGTTTTGTTTAATGCCCAGTTTCCACTCTCATACAGGGCAACAGGTCTTATCAATGTTTTATATAGTTATCATAGTTTTTGTTTTAGTGCTGATAAGTTTAAATTTAAATTAGTTTCTGAGGCCATAGAAGCATCTATTGATCATAGATAGTTTTTACTTTGTTGCAGCTTGAAATCATTGTGGCCAGATATCTGAATTGTTTCACAGTTTCGAAAGTATAGTTATAGATCCTCAGGGGGATATTAATATCATGAAGAAATGTCTTTACGTCTATTTGTCAATCACGCCTAAACGGCACAACAGAATTTTATAAAACTTGGCATACATATGGTTTATTATTGAAACTATCATATTTGTTAAAAATCGTATTCTCTAGAATATTTCAAATTCCACATATTTTTTTATTGGACGTTTCACTGTGTGGATTAAAAATCTCTCGGTCAACTGTATTTGTAAAGAAGCGGGAAAACCCTAATGCGCCTAATATCTGTATAAACCGAAAGACCATCATGAACATGTACTGTCTTACATCATGTATTGTCTTTGCTAATTCTGCTGTTCATTAGGTGCAAGAAAAGGGATTACAGAGGACTTGAGCATCCCGAAAGCTGGCTGAGTAGCCGCCCCACCACGATAACTTAAGAAATTTTTAGCCAAAAAGATAATTTTATTTTAAGTACCAATGTTTTTTGCAAAGCTAATTTGTAAACGACACTTCGATCGTGGCAGTCAAACAGTTGACACCATTTTAATAAACATCACATATTCAAAATTTGTATCAAATAATTCATTTTTTTTGTGAGCGTCTTAATAAAATAAGTCGCTAGTGTTGTAACAGTTTAATAACAATTAGATACCGTTATTTCACCTTATGTGTCCCATAACAATGTTGGTCATTTTAACTCGGGAAATAACATTATTCCTATTGAATGAAACTCACTATTTTCTGTTCAGTAATAAGATTTTAATGAAAAATTAGACCAAAAATATATTTTCTGTTATCAGATGATTTTATGAGACGGCCTTTTTCGAGAAATCGAAAAAAAATAGCTTTCATTCTAATTTATTTATTGTGTATACCGCAACCGTATCCTTATTTATGAGAGGTTATAACTAAATAGTGTTATATATACTAACGTACCTACCATATCTTAATTTTATGTATTTTATTATGCATTTAATAGATTTTCTTTTTCTTTTCTTTTCCATATATTATCCCAGTGTTTCACGCAACATTTTGATTATATACTCCTTTATTACTTTTAATTAAAAATTGCAAAACGGCAGAAATTAAAATCGAAAGAGGAAATTATGCATAGTTGTCGAAAATGGTAGTAAAATCTCAGAAGCATTACGCGTATTTGTGTATTTTCATATTTGCTTGTCCGTGAAAATAAGACAAATAAATAATCCCCTTGTGGACTTTTTTGGGTAAATACACAGACAGACAACGCCAATAAAAGTACTAGAATTATGTAATGTTATAAAATATAAATATTTTAATATATAAGAGGTTAAATATAAGACGGTTTTTTAAGTGTTATTATTTTCAATTATGAACACAATAACGTCAAAAAGTCATATAACAAACTACTTGCCGTTTCAAAATTTTGATCGCTACCAAAATAACTTGGTATATTGAGGTGATATCCTGAAAACAAAATGTTGCATGAGGATCTAGTAAGTGTAGCCTTCCTCTTCATAAAGTACAAGGGAGAGAAAAACCAAAACTCTTTGTCTAGCATCAACAATCAGTTCGACAAACAAATGTTATATAAATATATTATAAGTAATGCGTTATGAAACATTTGTCAATATTATATGACACGACTATATCCAAACATCACAAATATTACCTTGTTATAGTTCAATTTAATATAATATCACCAAATACATTGGCATTACGGGGGTATTTTATATATTTAGATCCGTATCCGAGTTTAAACGTTTAAAGATGAATATTAATCCTGTTATAGTTTTATATTAACATTAAAAAAATAATGTTAACATAAAACTATATAAGACTTAAGATGATTGCTATAATTTTTCTACAAAATTCAAACTTAAAATTTGGAAACCCATTTTTTCATAGTTTGGTTATCTGTTGATCTACATGACGCTGGTTGTTGTTTTTTATCACCACACCAAAATTCAGTTATATACCAAAATTCCAGTTTCGTTTCGAGCCGTTTCCGCGAAAAAACGGATTTTATTGAAAAACAGATAAACTGCTATTTTATAATGTTCAGTTATCAACAAAAGATGAAAACAATCGGTCTTAAATTCAAATTGAAAATTAATGGCAATAAGATGAAGATGATAATTGTTGACAATAATTCACTTGAAGTTTAGCGAATCATCCCGAAACTAGCGAATTGCGAGGTGATTCAATCATACGTCTGCTTGGAGGTATTCATTTCTAATAATGACGGAAGTATTAATGAAATCAAAAGGAGTTCTTTGATTATAGGGTCTGTTATGGAAAAACTGAGGAACATATGGAAGAACAACAACATTACCAAAACAATGAAATCCCAACACATTCAAAGGTTAGTGTTCTATCGTGAAGAGGCGGACACTACGTGAAAGCTAGAAAAAAAGATAAACGCCCTAAAAATGTGGTGCTGGAGGAAAATGCTTGGAGTATCATGAGCTGAGTTCCACACTAACACATCAACATTCCAAGAACTCTGTATCATGTAGCTTTGCCCATTATTGTATAAACTCGCATAACGAAATTCTTTGGACACGTGTTGCAGCATAGCAACAATAGTATTGAATGCCTGATGGAACAAGGTGAATCGGAAGCCCTCATACTATATAGGAGAACACCGACGAGATGGAAGACCAGGTCAAGACAGGAATCAAGATCCCCCTAAATGAAAGCACCTGCAGGGTGGCTGTCAGAGAAGAATGGACAAAGCCAAACAAAAATCGACAAGCGAGTGGATACGCGTATTTGTGTATTTGTTTTGTCCGTGCGAATAAGACAAATAAATAATCCCTTTGTGGACTTTTTTTCGCGGGATGCATCATACAGGTCGCTGTTGCGCGCACTACTGAGCCGACCACGTGTAAACGGTAAACGAAAATATTTGACATATTTGCGTCCTTTGATTTGTGACCAAAAATCGGCAAGCGAGCGGATATGCGTATTTGATTATTTATCTTGTCCGTGCAAATAAGACAAATAAAAAATCGCCTTGTGGACTTTTTTGGGAAAATAAGACAAATACACGAACACACAACGCCAAGTGAAGTACTAGAATTACACCCATATACCCTGTGACATATTATACATCAGCAGCACCTCTAACTTGATAATCGCAGTCATATATATTTTTTTATAATTTTAATATAATTTTTGATTCTTAGAAAGTGGTCAATATATATATTTAGCCATACATATTATTTGGCCACCAAGAGGATAATAGCATTATTAAGAGAATATTTATTTGTTTTATATTACGATAACAAACATTTAATTTCAGTACTTACCATATTTAAAATTGAATGTTTGTACCATATTTGAAGTGTTTAAATAAAACTTACACTAACTCTTATATCTTACAGTGAAACTGTTTGTTTTTGTTATAACTATTTAATACGGCAACGAGCTAAAGTGATAACTTAGATTCGACTTGTGTATAATAACGTCCAATAAACACAGGCGACTGGCGTCATTAGCGTACGTTAAACCAATGTTAAGTTTACTCTATAATGCTATTTCCATTAAGATTTAGTAACGAATATATGAACGAGCTTACGAAAGTTGTTCATTACGTAAACGGTAGTCGCTTTCTCGCTTCCAAGAGAGGTGCCCTTACGTTTACGTAATGAAGGGCTTTCGTAAGCAAATACAATTTTCATCTGATATTCTAGACTTCTAGATTTCTAGTTTTCTAGAGTTCTCTAAACAAAAAAAAACATCTTCATCGAACTGTTTATAGTTTTACGATGGTAACAATTATGTTTTTGTATAAAACATTGCGGTACGGAAATCTGCCATGTTAATATTTTTTAGTATTCGATTTTACCACATTTTGAGTGTAGTGTGGTTTTGTTAGCTTATATATATATATATATATATATATAAATATATATATATGTATATATATATATATATATATATGTATGTATATATGATAATTTTTACGTTGCCAATAATAACGAATAATATTTTAATTAAGAAGATGAATATTTTTTAAAAATCTTGGATAATAAAAAAACAGAAATATGGATATAATACCTAATAATTTTTTTTAATGCGCAATAAAAAAATTGAGAAAAAAATTTAAAAAATCATATCTCTAAAACTATTATGCTTAGGGTAATAAAATTGATTGTTTCGTATGTATAATAATCCCTCCTACCATTTCGTTGGTCCACTTCTTACGGGACACTTGAATATATATATATATATATATATGTGTGTATGTATGTATTTATGACAAATAAACTCGAATAAAACAAAATTTACGAATACACGTAAGATATCTATCATAATCCAGTCGAGTCCATAAAATATTGGTATTGCTCAAAAACTTGAGTTCAAGGTTTTGGTAGAAATTGATAACACTTTAAGTACGTATTTCATTTTTAAAGAAAAACGTCCTTATTGCCATGTTTACTCTAAACTCTGGGAATATGAAGTACAATGATTTTCAAACAAAAATGAGTCAAACCTTCATCTGTATTAAAAACAGATTCTTTGCTGCAGCTCGATAGAAAAGAAGGACAAAATAAATTTTGCCACTTCACCCACTACCTCTCTGAAAAAAAATCACGTAGACCAGTGGTTCCGTTGTGACGGGAAAAAGGACAAACAAATACGCTTTCAGCATTTTTATATTAATTGGGATTGTAATATTAGTCTGAATTGGAAAGTAGCTTATGTGATTTCCCAATAAGCCAACTATATCCCAGAAAAAATATTACTTCGATAAGTTGCTCAGCTGTGGAGTGAAAGAAGGACAAACAAATACACTATCGCATTACATTAGTTAGGATAATAAAACTGTAAAATTGGCCCGTCCGTAAATCCTCCATCCGTCCGTCCGGCATCGTCCGAAAATATTTATAAAAAAAAAAATTAGGGTAACATAACAAAAATAATGGAACACAAACATATTGTTTTTGAAATGTGAGTCCATGAACCTATTTATTTAATCACGTACTACGCAAGAAAAGCTAAAAGGATTTTGATGAAATTTTTCCAGGTGGATTATGTTGATTCAGAGATAACAGAGACAACATAGTCTATGTTACATTGCGATAGACCAATTAAAATGAAGATACGGTAATTTGAAATTTCTTATAAAACTTATTTTAATTACGTGTATTAATCTTACCATTAACTTAATAAACTTTGCAGTGAGGGCAAAGGTAGTTAGACATTAAATAGCTAGCCGCTTTGTTTTATTTGCCGATCATTAGGTGCCACGATTCGTTATTATTTCAACTGCACATAGGAACGAGGAGATATCCAAAAGCATATAAATATTTTTATTGGAGGATTTATTATTTAAGGCTATTTGATTAAATTTTCTAAATTATTAAAGTACAATGACATTTTCTAACATTCTATACATCATATGACTTTAAGGCTATATCCACGAATGATAGCAACAAATGTCATATTTGTCGATCAATGTCAGTTTATTGAGATTGTTTGTCACGGTTAATCAAAAGGATAAATTATATTCTAGAACATGTTATTTTAAAATAGGCTGGCTCTAAAATTACTGGACCCTTAATATTCATATTTATCGTTGGTACTCAATTTATTTATTTGTATTAAATATATTCTAAGTTTTTACTTCTAGACCACACGCATTTTGGAAAGGTATTCCTTGATTTATTCCTGAATTTTTTAAAAACTTCTGACGGAATAGTGTCTAGGCCAGGGGCCTTGTGGTTTATCAACTTTTTAATTCCTTCCAGAACCTCATCCAATGATGGTGGTGCAATGAGGTCTTGATTGTTGCTATGAGTAGCGTGTTCAGCATTTTGTGATGGTCCATGTTGAGAAGATTCTGAAAATGCTCGTTCCATCTTCAAGGATCTTTACCTTGTCACTGAGGACCTCTCCATTCTTATTTCTGCAGAAGACTGTTCTTGGCTTGAAGTCCCTGCGGCCAAAGTTTATCTCACGATAAGCCTATAAATCTATGTCAATTGTCGTTTGATGTGTCATGTAGACTGTACCTTCCTGTGATAGGTGTGAATTCAGTCTCTTTGCTAATTTTTGCGTTCATGTCCCCAAGAACTATCTTAATATCAATTTTAGGACAGGAAAGGTAAAAGTCATCTAAATCCTCGTAGAATGCTTCCTTTCAATCATCATCTTTTTCCTTTGTGAACGCATGGATGTTTATTAGACTATAGTTGAAGAAAGCGCCACGTAATCTAATTTTGCAAAACCTTGGAGATTTGGCCACAAAATCAATTATTGTGTTTTTTCGGATCTCAGCTGTAAAATATTGTGCGCTTCTTTTTTTATAATGCCATTTCTAATTCATCTCATCGCTTGTATAGCTAGTATGTTAATATGATTGTACTAGCATTTAAAATCCTTTGCTTTTATATAGAGTTCGAATGTTCCAAGTTTCCAGGTCGTCGACAGAAATAGGGGCCCGGGTATTTTCTAACTTGAGATTTCGTGACAAGAGGTTTTTTACGGGGTGGGATTGTTAGCCCCACGCCCAACCTCCAACCTGGAGGACTAGTCCCCTGATACAATCCCCAGGGGAAGAGTACCCGGTTATCCTCCCAGGCACTTATTTTTGTTGCCTCTTATGACACGCATAGACTACGTTGGGACTATTCTTACCCCCCCGGTCATCACACGGGGATTAGTGAGTATACGACTAGGAAATATTCATTCTCGAGCTGTGGTATTTTATAAATATGTCCTTAATAGAGATGAAACATACAAAGGCATGTGTATATATGCGGACGTATATATGTCTACACGTCCATGTGTGTGCATGCGTGTATATGTCCTTGCCTGTATGTATGTGTGTGTGTGCGTATATTTACGCGCGTGTATGTCCATATGTGCGTATATATTTGGGTTTGTGTGAGTATGTGCTTGTAAATAAATAAAGATTTTTCCTACGTGAGCCCGCTATGCCATCTTTCACCCAAAACAGCTCTTACTGATGAAAACTGTTCTTCGATACCAAAAACGATATTTCATTTTTAAGTTAAAAATCAGTTGTATTCATTTCTGTTCTACACTTTCTAAAGTCAAATTGTCCTCATTAAAATAAATTCAGATTTTATTAAACTCGCGTTTCCAATAATTAATTCGTGCGCGAAACTGTAAATAGTCATAGGAAAGCGAGCCCTACTTGCAATATGTGTTTCTTAATATAATTGTAGCTAGGTGTTGCTATAATATGTGGAATGTTTTCAAAACTTGCATCATTTATGTTGGAATTATGTGTGAAATTAATTTAAAAGAGCATTTTTTATGTATTAATAACGGTAGTAGATATGATTGTGATTAAAAGTTATTATACTGTTTAAAATACCAATGATTCCTTGTCAATCATATTGTTTTCGCTCTAAAATTACATAATTCTTGCTTTACTTCTGTCATGGTTTCTATTCACAAACATGACTTTGCTCACTACAGAGTCCTCTTTTTTGTTCACGTTGTGAAATAAAAAGAAAAACATTTTTTATGTATAAATAACGGTAGTGGATATGATTTTGTGGTTGTTTTAATGTTTTTCTACTGTTTATAATAACAATGGATACTTGTTAATCATGTTGTTTTCGCTCAAAAGTTACATAATTCTAGCTTTAGTTTTGTCACCGTTTCTATTCACAAACATGACTGCTCACTACATAGTCCTCTTTTTTGTTCACGTTGTGGAATGAAAAGAAAAGCAATTTTTATGTATAAATAACTGTAGTGGATATGATTTTGTGGTTGTTTTAATGTTTTTCTACTGTTTATAATAACAATGGATACTTGTTAATCATGTTGTTTTCGCTCAAAAGTTACATAATTCTAGCTTTAGTTTTGTCACCGTTTCTATTCACAAACATGACTGCTCACTACATAGTCCTCTTTTTTGTTCACGTTGTGATATACAATTGAGGTAGACTTTTTAAAGAGAAAGTTTAACGA
Organism: Druceiella hillmani; assembly: GCA_039881145.1. Lineage (NCBI taxonomy): Eukaryota > Metazoa > Arthropoda > Insecta > Lepidoptera > Hepialidae > Druceiella > Druceiella hillmani. Next base: position 3,008,942 of record JAYKKI010000073.1, on the reverse strand, counting down.
TCGTAATAATAAATTACACCGTTATGTTGAGAATTACCTACTTTTATTTATTTTTTTATGGAAATATAAAACTCGGATAATTCGGATGAACCCTATTTTCGTCACAACATTGTTTTACTGCCCGTCTATTGGAGGATTCTAATTTAGAAAAAGAATTTCCACATATTTATAGTTTAAAAAAAGAATATGTTGTTTCTCTCTCTGACAAGAGAGAGAGAGAGACAGAGAGAGAGATGGTAAGAAAAAAAATGGTAACTTGTGAGATCATGGACCCCTATTTATAATAATAATTATCCAGTTCTTGAACTATTGTAGTGCTCACTCGCTTCATTCGACGTGTGTGAGCGAGAGGTGCTGCAATGTCATAGGCAGAGTAAGAAATCTGAAAGTTTTTGTTCCGTTCGCCAAACGATATCGGTTATCGGGGTCGGGGAAGTATCAGTGGGAACAATTGAGATGAACAGTCAATAAATAAACCGGTCTCTCTTTACCTCGATATATAGCTATAATCTTCCTCAATGTCAAAAAGCTATAAATCTTCCTCAAACATCAGATTTCAAAAGTTGTTCATGAGAAGAACTTTTGAAATCTGATGTTTAGGCCAGAGACTAGTGCAAACTTGTTAATAAACAAACAAACTTTTCCCTTTTATATGTTAATAATATTAATCCATTATTATATGCGAGAAAAGTTTGCATCATATAATATACGCAATTAAATGAAACTACGTGATGTAGTATTATTTCTACTTTCTTTAAGTTCTTTACCACGGCCTAAGTTTCGTTGTATTACAACATCTTCAGGTGGGCTATTAGCAAAGACTGACATGATGATCTTCACTAATAGCCCACCTGAAGATTTATGCTAATAATAACAATAATATATATATATATATATATATATATATATATATATATATATATATATGTATATATATATATATATATATATATATATATATATATATATATATATGTGTGTGTGCATATATATATATATATATATATATATATATATATATATATATATATATATTATTAGTGATAAATAATGCAAGCATAATAAAAAACTTCCATTTTAAACGCATGGGTCTTCGTGCCCACGAATTTTATTGCGGTTTATATATAAAGCGAGGCACTAACCAGCCTGATACACTTTCATATATTAAAACTCCCAGAATCATTATCACATAAATATCAATTTCTCCACCCAACAACGAAGCACATTAATAAAATTGTAAAATAGTAAGAACAAAGGAGATGATAAATTGCAATACCAGTAATAATTTGCAAACGATCTGGCAGATACGATTATTTGTCGCTCAATTGAAAGCCACAAGAAAAATAAAATGCCAAACGGCTCATCTGTCAAACTAATTTACTGAATCGAGTCTCCAACCTGACGTCATTACGCTAGAAAATTGTTACATAAACTTTAAGCTTGGTCAATATATAGAGTCCCTGAGCATGTAAAACGTATCAGAATACATTACCTACGTATGCGCACATTACTTACACCTGAACATATGTCATTACTTATACTTACTAGACTTGGGCGATGCGAGTATTTTGAGATACTGAGTACGACGAGTATGAGTATTATAATATATCGGTGACGGATATCGGTGACAAAATACTGGACGAGTATGTGTGGAGTAATCCCGATGTAAGAGGACTATATTACAAATATCTATAGACTCACGGTCGCAGTTGATATGCAATAAATCGTAATTGCTACTAATTATGAAGAGAAAAAAGCTACATATGCTACATATCTTTTATTTTTTACAGCTAAAATTGGTGATAATTCCTATTATTTCCAAATGAGACGTTTTTAACAAAATACTGTTTCATATTTCCTTCATACTGAATGATTTATTTGACATAAAGTACTGATAAATAAATGATCCAATTGGTATAATAATTTAGATAGCGTATTTAAAAAAATTAATAACGTTTTTTGCAATAATTATCTTTAATTTAAAAAATGAATCACGTTATTAAATTTTTTTTTTTTATTTTAGCTTAATTGTTTTTGTAATAATGTAGTAAGATGTTCGGAACAAAACAACTTGTTCCGTAATAGTTGTTGTTGCAGTTAGTTGTTTTCTATTTAAATGTTTTCTTAAATTAGATATAGTTGTTTTGAATGGCAATTTAGTTTTGTAAATATCACCCCAGTCTGTAAAATACTTCCACACAACACTGGACTTCCTTGTGGACATAATGGCAAAGTTATAATTTAACCTAATTAACAGTTATTTTTTATACACTATTTATTTACATCTTACTACATTATTACAAAAACAATTAAGCTAAAATAAAAAAGAAAATTTTTTTAATAACGTGATCCATCACGTTATGATAATATCTATTAGTCATAAACCTACCCATGTTTGTCTAGCTAGCCATAGCTGTTTTACTCACGAACATCGTACTCATGTTTTCTCGCTCTGTCATATTTAAAACGTAGATGAAATAAGGGACAAACTGAATATTTAAATACTCGTAAGTCATAATACTTTTAAAGTATGTAATACAAGTATCTTAAACATACTCGCTTTACTCATTATGTTAAGTATTGCTTCACACTTTGCAGTTCGCGGACAAATATTTACTCAAAACTCGTACGAGTATTTGTTCTCTTTTCGTCAAATGATTCTCCGTTTTTCTATTAGAACAATTGAGTGTTATTACTTTGTAGTGGAAATATTGTAAATAAATAGTGTATATAAAAAAATAACTGTTAATTAGGTTAAATTATAACTTCGCCATTATATTCACAAGGAAGTCCAGTGTTATATAATGAAGTATTTTACAGACTGGGGTGATCATTTTGCGTCTTGCAATATTTACAAAACTAAATTGCCATTCAAAACAGCTATAGCTAGTTTAAGGAAACATTTAAATAGAAAACAACTAACTGCAACAACAACTAATACGGAACAAGTTGTTTGTTCCGAACATCTTACTACATTATTACAAAAACAATTAAGCTAAAATAAAAAAAAAAATTTTAATAACGTGATTCATTTTTTAAATTAAAGATAATTATTGTAAAAAACGTTATTAATTTTTTTAAATACGCTATCTAAATTATTATACCAATTGGATCATTTATTTATCAGTACTTTATGTCAAATAAATCATTCAGTATGAAGGAAATATGAAACAGTATTTTGTTAAAAACGTCTCATTTGGAAATAATAGGAATTATCACCAATTTTAGCTGTAAAAAATAAAAGATATGTAGCATATGTAGCTTTTTTCTCTTCATAATTAGTAGCAATTACGATTTATTGCACATCAACTGCGACCGTGAGTCTATAGATATTTGTAATATAGTCCTCTTACATCGGGATTACTCCACACATACTCGTCCAGTATTTTGTCACCGATATCCGTCACCGATATATTATAATACTCATACTCGTCGTACTCAGTATCTCAAAATACTCGCATCGCCCAAGTCTAGTAAGTATAAGTAATGACATATGTTCAGGTGTAAGTAATGTGCGCATACGTAGGTAATGTATTCTGATACGTTTTACATGCTCAGGGACTCTATATATTGACCAAGCTTAAAGTTTATGTAACAATTTTCTAGCGTAATGACGTCAGGTTGGAGACTCGATTCAGTAAATTAGTTTGACAGATGAGCCGTTTGGCATTTTATTTTTCTTGTGGCTTTCAATTGTGCGACAAATAATCGTATCTGCCAGATCGTTTGCAAATTATTACTGGTATTGAAATTTATCATCTCCTTTGTTCGCACTATTTTACAATTTTATTAATGTGCTTCGTTGTTGGGTGGACAAATTGATATTTATGTGACAATGATTCTGTGAGTTTTAATAATTTTTTTTTGTTATATGAAAGTGTACCAGGCTGGTTAGCGCCTCGCTTTATATATAAAACGCAACGTCTGTATTTCTGTATTGGTACTAAGAGTAATTGTTTGTTCTTAGAAAGGAAATGCATGGGCACGAAGACGTTTAAAGTGAAAGTTTCTTCTGAGCATTTCTTCTGAACATTTCTTCTGAGCATGAACTTTTAGTCAATATTAAAAGACAAGACAGAAATTAAAAAAAAACTGTAACCTCATAATACAAGACAATTTTTTTTATTTCATGAAAATGTGACTTTGATGCATAGACTATGGTACAATATATTGTTTTAAAACAGAAAGAATAATAAAAAGATTTTGATATTATTTGGGGTACCAAAAGGCCATCTTTATGAACCAGCAGGCTTAGTATAACCGAACTTGTCGGTTATACTAAGTCTGATGTTTCATAAATATGTAACAAATATATGTGACAAAGTTTTCTTTTGGTAACAATGGAAAACATTTATCTCCTAATTTTAATTTGAAAAGTATGGTTAAAGTAAGTTTTTATTTTAAAATTTTTAATAAAAACGAATAACCAATTGCGAGCATAATAATTGTTTTAACTTTTTAAAGCCATATTTTGAAAAATTATAAATTAAAATTTCATTAAAAATTTACGATGTTAAAAACCACAGAACTTAAAAAAAGATAAAAACAATATGTTCGAAAAATGCAATGAAAACACAAGCCGTAAATTTGAAACAAATTAATTTTATTTTCACCGATTATATTATGGCCTATATCCTCCATCCCTATCCAAAATCATCATGGAAGTAAACGCATTTTCGCTTAAGTCATGTATGCTTATTCCGCTCGCAACGAAATATTCTAAAATTTTAATGTTGTATACACATTTATTGACAGCCCACTACCATATCAAATTAAAGCGTCGTATTAATACAGATTAGTTGATATTTTTGAATATAATTTTAATTAAGGTAATAAAAATTTTAAGTTGCATTATTTATGGGTAAACAAATATTTATTATCAACATTTTTCACGACAAAATAATAATATGTACACATGGTTATAAATCCCAAAATATAAATAAATAATAGAAGATGTAGAGGTAAATTTTATATAAAAAATGGCATTCAATTAATAAAACACCAAAATATTGTTAGTTTACAAGGCGTATCAGATTTTCAAACAAGGTAAGATTCGTATTGACCAAAATAATTTTAGTTTTAATTGCTCACAATGAGATATATCGATCAAATATTTCAGAATATATTTAACTTATTGCCCGGAAAATTATATATATTTATTAAGTAGTACGTTCTGTCAATTTAGTAACACGGCATTTTCATAATTGATATAAACGAACATTAATGTACTCCTCCATTACCACTTTTATGAAATCGGTTACAAGATTATTTAAAGGAAAATCTTTGTAGCGATGGAAAGCAATGTAATCAAAATATCTTCGTGGATATATCCACATAATTTAAAAACAATATTATAATTTTTTTCTTATAGGTCTCAGAGCTTAAATTCAAGAACTCAGTTTAGCTTAGCTTCTACAGCTTAAATTGAGCTAATGGCCGTAATTAGAAATATAAGAACCTTTTCACCTTCTACCAGATAGTCACCACCGGCTATTAAAAATTATTTCCGTTCCGATCGACACAAAGACCATTTCATCAGTACCTGCTTTTCGGTACAAATATATTACATTGGACTAATTTACATTAAAATCATGTTCTAAAGAGCTGAGCAAACTTTACTAACATTTGTGAGAAACTATTTCTTCCATTCAGCGGCTTTAATCTATTGGTCCTCTATAGAGGAGCCTTTAGGGTATCTAACAGCATGTATTTCAACGAGACAACCTGATTAGTTCAGTCTTAAAATTGATGTAAGGGCCTAAATATTAAAAGATTGGTCCTTTTTCGAATTTTCACGAGTATTAAAAGAAAAATTATTCATCTAGTTGTACGCATGTTTACAAAAATTAATTTTTTTAAACAGGTCTTTTTAATTAGGCGTATGTATTATTCAAACAGTCTATACTTTAGACTTTTGTCATTAATAAATTTATTTATTTTTAGCTATATTGCAAAAGTAAAGGAAAGCATATATGCTTTCTTTATATTATTTTTTTATAAGACTTATAGTCTTTTATTTTATCATCATTATTATATTGTAATATAAATTCAGCTGCTGAAAGTGTGAAACTTTTATCTTCCAACATATGACGTTATCGATAATTATGCTATAACGACATGATCTTCCAACATATAACGTTATCGATATTTATGCTATAATGACATCAAGCGTGCTGCACTAGTTACACATGCCAGTGCATGACGTCGCCGATAACGTTTTTGATTTAAATTTAAAATCCAAAATATTATCGAACTTAAATAATACTGTAACTAGTTGCGTTCTTTTTCTGGCTTTTATTTTTGCACGTAATTATGGTACATAAATGCATTTTTGGTACCGAAAAGTTAACGATAGAGCTTTATTACTTATGGCATTCGATCTGCGAGTAAAGTATATATCTTCGTGCAGAAAATGACATGTGATATACGTATCATATCCGTGACACGCGTGCCACGCCTATTTACCATCTCTAGTTATATTTTATGCTCTGTGGTAAAAAGATTATCTGTAAAAAATGTTATGTGGTATACGTATCATATCCGTGACACGCGTGCCACGCCTATTTACCATCTCTAGTTATATTTTATGCTGTGTGGTAAAAAGATTATCTGTAAAAAATGTTATGTGGTATACGTATCATATCCGTGACACGCGTGCCACGCCTATTTACCATCTCTAGTTATATTTTATGCTCTGTGGCAAAAAGAGTATCTGTAAAAAATGTTATGTGGTATACGTATCATATCCGTGACACGCGTGCCACGCCTATTTACCATCTCTAGTTATATTTTATGCTCTGTGGCAAAAAGAGTATCTGTAAAAAATGTTATGTGGTATACGTATCATATCCGTGGTACGCGTGCCGTGCCTATTTACGATCTCTAGTTATATTTTACACTCTGTGGTAAAAAGAGTATCTGTAAAAAAATTTGTATATTAAGGAATACAAAAACGGGCCAAGGGAAAGGGTCTAGCTTGTGAATTGAGGGTTTCACATCTCACTGGAAGTGAAGTGATTATATTTGTCATAAGTCATCACAAATATGGACTTTTTAGCACAATAAATTGTAAATAATATTAAGTTTGAAAAAATGTCACATCGAGAATCATTGTTATAGTTTTACTCCAACCCTTGTGAAGGCTTCTAAAAGTAGTTTTTTCATAATTTTATGTACATAATTTCGCAAATAAGGGAAGTTATATATTTTTTTGTTAATTTTTTGTATATCTTCAGAGATACACACTTTCGATCAAGCACTTTCAAACGATACCCCACACTAATACTTACTTTGCAGCAAACTTCGCCTCCTCCCGTCTCTAAACATTTTCCTGTAAATAGTTTTGAGTGCTTGTTACTGAAACATATGCAGATTAATATTTTTATTACTACGACAAATGACTGTGGCAGACGGACAGATCTACACGTCATTGACCTGATATAGATTTAGGATTTTTTTCTTTATAAGTACGTAATCTTAAAATAAAAATTTCCGGGACTATAAGCCAAATTTGTACTAAATGAGGCCATTTTTGGAATTTTAGTCTGTTTGTTTGTACATTCATCACTTAACAGCTATTAGACAGATTTAAATATAATTCCTAATTTTGTACTTCCCAAAGCTTAGAAAAGAATATTATCTATCGTAAAATAAAATTAAAGAAATAATACCTCTTTTTAAACTCGTACTGGTGTGACGCAAAACTTCTGTGTAAACTAATAAATTTTTCATTAAAATATTGGTAAGAGTTGAAAAAAGAAGTATAATTTATTTAAAATAAGAGGAAAGATTTAAAATCCGCGAAATAAGAGTGAAGCGCATAGATTTAACATATCATAATAATTTGACAATCTTTAAGGGCAAATTTCGCTTATAACATTATTAGTTTACGAGTTGTCGCAATATAAACAAGAAAATCTGGAAGAAAACTTAAACTATAATGAATAAGACCGACTGAAGACAATTCGCATCTAGACCGGTCTTGGCACGATAAAAGTCAGTGAAAAATAAATGCCAAGAATGCTCACATCACTACGTAAAGGGCAAGAGTCGAATCTCCCAGTGCTCTGAATGATAAAAAACCTCTTTCTATTTTGAACCAAATTGTAACCAGAGGGAAATTTTGTGTTCATTGCTTTGAACCTGAGTTAAAAAAACGATTGTAAGGAAAAGAGTGTCACTATAACTTAAGAATATCACACTGAAGAAACACAAAAGGCATTGAGGAAAAAAGGCAGAGAAGAAGAATAAAGCACATATTGCTATTTTAAGACAACGCATCTTAGCACAAAAGCCATTCGTGATCATATCTGCATGTAGCAATCATGGCTTATTTCATATAGCCATTAATGCTACATGCAGATATGATTACGAGCTATTAATACACCCATCCCATAATCTAGGGTTCACTAGACTTAACTCTCAGGGACTATTGCCTATTTTATGTTTGGAGAAAGACTCGCGAGGAATTGAAGGAAACCAGCGAAAATTGCCCGAAAATAGAGTACAATTTTTAAAATTTTCTTAGAATGTAATAAAGCAAAATATTAAGTTATTAGCAATCGGGAAAAAGCAAAAAATAAAATAAAATGTTTACCCATTATACAAAATAAAAAAGCTATCTTTATAAACCCGCATGTGTTATATTTTAAATACATTAACATTTCACAATTAAATGAAACTGCGTGATGTAGTATTATTTCTACTTTCTTTAAGTGCTTTATCACGACCTAGGTTTCGTTGTATTACAACATCTTCAGGTGGGCTAAACATTAACATTTGTTAAAAATAAATAAAAACAAAAATGTAACTAAGCACTTATTAACTTTTTAATAACAGTTATTAACTTTTTAATAACAATTATACAAAAAAGTAATCAGTATCGACTGCTATTTGAAGCTCTAACTATTGACTAAAATAATCATATATTGTTAACGTACTAAAACTGAAATAATCATACATTGTTAACGTACTAAAACTGAAATAATCATACATTGTTAACGTACTAAAATTGAAATAATCATACATTGTTAACGTACTAAAATTGAAATAATCATATATTGTTAACGTACTAAAATTGAAATAATCATATATTGTTAACGTACTAAAACTGAAATAATCATACATTGTTAACGTACTAAAATTGAAATAATCATATATTGTTAACGTACTAAAATTGAAATAATCAGATATTGTTAACGTACTAAAACTGAAATAATCATACATTGTTAACGTACTAAAATTGAAATAATCATATATTGTTAACGTACTAAAATTTAAATAATCATATATTGTTAACGTACTAAAACTGAAATAATCATATATTTTTAACTAACGTTGATATTTGCTTTGTTGTTGTCATAATAAACGTCTTTTTGACTGGAATTTTCATATACTTAATATTTTGCGGTATATTACATTTTACGTGGCTTTTTTCGACGATCTTATCAAGTCTGCCAGTTTCACGGCTTATTATGCTATATTTGTATATGGTAGATATACTAGGACACAATCTGCAATTTCTTGTTTATTGCTAGTTTAAATAGTTCCATAGAAATTGCATTTAAAAATTATGTAAAAAATACACTGGATTTTTATAAAAATAATATGAGAATTGTATTTTTTCTGATTGAAAATTTAAATAAAACTTTCAACGGGTTTATTTATCATTTTTCTATTTAAAAGTGTGATCTTTAATCTTACGACACAAGGGTCCAACACTATTTAAACTTTTTTTGGTCCACTTTCAAAATATATAAGCGGCAAGCAGCTTATTTTGAAGGCAAAGTTGAAACATATTTTAAGGTATGTAAATAAGTTCATTTTGAGAATTATTTTGGAAGAGAAGAATTAACTTATATATATATATATATATATATATATATATATATATATATATATATATATATATATATATAAAACCAATAAAATGTTCCAAAGGTCCACGTGAACGAAGTCAGGGGTAAAGCTTAGTTTATAAATAAATAGCTATCCCCAAATCTATGTCAGAGAGTACATAGTGTATATTTCATAAGTACCCATGTGTTCTTTTGAAATTCATCTTAATTCGACATTTATTTTTTTAAACACACAAGTAATTAAATATGCAGCGATGCAGAGAAATGTACAAGCAACAAAACAGACTCACTGTTTTATAAATTGCAAGTTATATTTAAATTATTCCCGTCAGCCGGTCTAAATTAATTTGGAGTTATCCTAAGGTATCAGCGTCTGTAACGGACGTGTCAATCTCTGCCGTCTCGTTTATACTCTGAACCCACCGTTACGCCCGGTCTTATGCAGGGGTGGTGAACCATGTTTTGTTTTAAGATGATTTCAATTATTTTCGTGTATCACTATTACATTCAAGTAACAGTAAATATGTTTATTTACTGTTACTTAAATATGTTATATAAATATACGCATACATACATATATAGTCTGTTTTTCTCCAACTAAAAAGTAAGTATCATATTGAATATATCTGGTATTAATTTTGTAGAAATTCATGATTCACAACTAAATGAAATTACGTGATGTAGTATTATTTCTACTTTATTTAAATTCTTTACCACGACCTAGATTTCGTTGTATGAAAATATCTTCAGGTGGACAATTAGCAAAGATGGAGATTTTTTAAATTTTTTTTTCTCATACTTGATGCGTTGCTTTCAGTGGCATTTGTAAAGCAAAACGAAGATTCGTTATGATACCTAACGAAATATCGAAGCTAAGACCTACGTATATTATATTTTCTAAAACTAGCTTTACCAGAATTTTATGATATCGCAAGATTTTCGAGAGCAATTGTTCTCATAGACCGCCTTCAAGTTCAAATTAATTCACCAACCTTTTTATTTATAGGGATTAACTGTTTGAAAGTCTAGGGATTCCAGTTGTAAAGTTTAAACTCTCTCAATTGATAAGTGAGAAAAATGCCAAATATTACAGAAACAGAAAGGCAACTTTTCAATTAGTATCCGAAGAGTATTGAATTCGAAATGGTAGATAATGGACATAGTTGCAAAATGACTTATCACAACCAGACTATTTTTATTAATTCTACAAAAAAAACAATGACTATTAGACAGTGAATTCCTAAATAATATCATATTAGGTAGTCCAACCACTGCTCCTAGAAAAAAAGACATCAATAGCCTCGCTGAGGAATTAATCTAATCTAGAATAATACTGAAAATATGCATAGAAAATATGTTCTCTCTCAATCTCCGAGACTGATAAAATGAAAATAATGAAAAAAAGAGGCTTACTAAAACTTAAACGGAAAACTACATCGATGAAGGAAACCAAAGAAAATGGGCTGAACATTACAGAAATAGAATACGATTTTAAAAAAAATTGGTATTTTTTAGAATACAAAACAGGAACAATTCAGCTGTTGACAACCAAAAAAGTGCAGAAAATGAAGTGTAAATAATATAATATAAATTATTAAAAATAAATAAGAACAACAATATAAATATAGTGAAGTACAAACTATCTTTTTATCGATTATAAAAGGTAATGAATGTCGACAGTTTTTTTTTTAATTTGTAAGCATTGGCTATATTAATTAAAATTAAATTAAGAAAATCGCCCTTTTCGAGTTTTACGTGGATTTATTCGACGACCTTATAGGGCCTGTGAGTTTCTTTTATTAATGTTACCTAATCATCTATAAATATGTGTACAGAGTATATAATGAAACGCAACCTGCAACTTGTTTCCTTTTGCTGATATAAAGAGTTACATGGAAATAGCATTTACAAACTGCTTTTCACAAAATTATGTGATCGACGAATTAAATAAAATTTTAATGAAGCTTTTTTATTTTCCATATTTAAGAGTGGAGTTTTTATTAATATAACACCTGGATCCAATACTATATGGACTTTTGTTCGTCTTCTTTCATAGTTTTAGATAAATTCACTTGATTTATACGCCTGTGAAAGATATACTAGAAAATAAAGAAGACCAGCGAAAATAGGCCCAACTATCACAGAAATTGGATATGATTTATAAAAAAGCTGATACTTTTCAGAATATAAAAGAACTAACAATTTAGAGATTGACAATCAAGAAAGAACAATAAATAAAATACAATTGTGATCATAATAAGTTTTTAGAAATGATTACAAGGAATAATCAATTCCGCTTGCTTTTTTAAACTATATGTATTATTTTTTATATTGACAATGGGATATTTGATATTGACAATGAGGTTTTTAGGTTTAAAAAAACCTTGTAACGAAAAAATAATGCATATCACAAACAATTAATCGAAACTCCAAATAGGAAAAAGTGTTAACTTTTTTGTTCATTAAATTGAAAAAGTGATTATGAATTTAGTCCCTACAGAAATAACTAGCCAGTGACGTCATAAGCCAGTTATGTTTTGTATGGGGCTTTTTAGCACGAATCGTTGTTCGTCAATTTTTAAATCGTTATAACTCTGTAATGAAAGGGTATGGGTACAATATATTTATTTTAACCGTTTTTAATGTTATTACTTATTCTATTTTATGTATTGAAAAATATAGTCAGATACCCTATTATTTTGTTGTTGTCAAAATGATTGTCTCTGTTACTTTTTTCGAATTTTATGTGACTTTTTCAACGATCCTGTCGAGCTTGTGAGTTTTATGGATTAATATGGTACATGTGAAGATGAAGGATACAAAGAGATATCATCTACGGTTTGTTTCATATTACTTCTTCAAAGAGTTTCTTAGAAATAATATTTACAGGCTGTTATAAAAAATAACCTAACTTTTCATAAGAAAGTAAAAGGTATCTCATTTATATGATTTACGATTTAAATAAAACTTTTAAAAAACTTAGTTTTTTATTTTCTCTATATAAGGGTGTTACTTTTATTTTTGTAACAACTGAGCCCGACCCTATGTGAACCTTTGCCGGTCTCGTTTTAATAATAATAAAAAAATTATATTAATGTTTATAAATAGTTTTAAATAAATGCGGTGTACTTTTAAATATATAAATATACTTAAATATGTTCTCGTAGATTGTACCCGATATTTTTCCCAAGAGATTTATTAGTTTTTGTTACATATAAGACTTGATTATTGGGTAATTGCTATTCAATTTGAAAGGCGTGAATTTTCCATTGCTCAACTCTTGTAAGTGATATAGCAATTACATATAGCTTATTTTCAATCTAAAATATACATTGCCTAAATACAAATCACTGAAACCCTTTTAACAGTTTGAACGTAAAAGAAAGACGAACAGACGAATAAACATACAAGTTTTCGCTTTTAATATTTTAGTAGAAATTACAATTATTTTAATGAAAAGAAATTTAGATCATGTGATATTAATAAAGGTAATTATTTTACCCAGAGTTTATAACGAATGTATGTGTGTAATAAAATTAATTATAAATAAACGTGGTGATTAGTTTTTCTTTTTTTTCACAAATTTCTTCCTAGTGTGAAATTAAAGCTTGTCTGGTGCTGATATAATTACTGGTTTTAAGAGATCTTCACGCAAATTATACCAATATAGACGTAACTACAGATGATAAATCTACAGAAACACGTAACATATGACCGTAAATTATATACCATTAGAAAGATGCACTCATTATCTTTAAAGTTGGGATAGAATTTTCAAAAAAAATATCTAATACCATATGAAGAATAATGTGAAATATGCGTACTTTGAGATGACTAATATCAAACACTATGCTTATATATAATAAAAAATTATATTCAGTATATCAAGAATAACTGTAAAGTTGGATTACAGAATCTCGATACTTGTTATATTTAATTCCTAAAAACGAATTGAAATCAACTATAATTATGCCGAAATTATTATATTCTATTTATTTTTAAAATTACACCGTCAAATAATTTCATTTTTCAACGTGAAGGAAAAACCAAAACACTGTTATGAATCTAATTTTTCTTTTAAGTTACAAAAATCAAAAATGGACTTCGTTCGATTTAAGATGTTTCTAGTTTTGAAAAAAAATTATATTTATTAAAAGTAAAATTTTGGTTATGTCCCTTTATTTAAATTCCATTAAATTATTACGAACACTAATTTAAATGGTTATAGAAGTTTTTTTTAAATTAATATATTCCCCCATGCAAATTATATTTCCGCAACCAATTATTTTTTTCGATTTATTTTTCTTATTGTTTTGTTCCTAAATATTTAATACATAAAGGCGAATACAAATTGCTAAATATTAAAACAATAAAAAAACTTACAGTAGCATCTCTATCGAAATTTTCATCCCAGTATTACATCTCTACTGTGTATCTTTTAATTGAGTTTAACAAATTGTCAATAGATGGTGTTAATATCCTGTCAATTTTTTTAATAGTTCAAATAATATTACAGAGATGGTGTTAGTTTCTAACGAATCACTTTTGTTCTACGGGAGAGGGGAAATTTAACAAAATTGTTATGTCATGGTCATTTAGATTTATAAAAAGATATATTTAAAGGTCTGAAATTACATTTTGTATTTTATTATGAACTATATTTTCGCATTATCATAACTTCGAATGCGTCTGAGATATTACGATGGGACAAAAAATATATTGATTTCTGTTTCACTGTTATTAATAAATTCATCTCAACAGTTTCATTAGTTTTCTATTTAAATCCAGTTGTACAGACAGACTACCTTTTTTTTAAATTAGATTCATTTTAGTAAACATGTATACAAACAAAAAGTACTTAAAAGCTAAAAATATCGCAGATAAACCTTCTATTTATATTTATCTATTTATTTATACTATATAATCTCTATAATATCTAGTGATGTATGCTTTATTGCTCTGCAGTCATTAGTATTGGAAATATTTGCCCTCAATTGTGACACATTTTCGTTTACCATTCTCTCGAAGTGATCCTCCTGTAATGTTGGGTAAGACCCAGTTCCAAATAACAAAAAAATTGATGAAGTGCAAACTATTGTTCCACAATTAGTGTTCTGCACTATCAATTGCCCCACTTAGAATTAATAGTAATGCACTCCGACTATACGCTTAAAAAGCGTCCATCTGCCGTGTTACCTGTCGCCGACTAAACCAATGTCGTATCACATGGAGTAAGCGCGAAGCTAAGTGGGGAACGTTTTGACTGAACGAAGTTAAATATTTTAAAAAAGGCGTGAAGACAAAACTGAACCAAGTTAAATATTTTGAAAAATACGTCAATACAAAAGTTGTTTTTAGATCGTGGAAAATATTTTTCGTCTGAAAACTTTTTCTCTACTTTTCATAACAATTATAAGGAAGTAAACAATTAAATTGTTTGTAAGAATGAATCGCATAGAATTTTTTCAATCCTGAATTTTGGTTGAATCTACACCTAATTCTCTATGTTTATGCTTTTTCGTATTTTTCTGGGCGATTCTTTTGATGATAAGAATCGCTAAGACATTTTTATCTCTAATAGTTTCCGAAAAAATCACTTGTGAGAGACGAACTGACACCGCAAAGATTCGCGGGTTGCGTTTTGACAATTTTTGCCACGAAAAGCTGAAAATGATAAAACATTAAGAAAGTACAATGAGTCAAGGAACGCCAAGAAAAGACATTTGTAACAGTAAAAGTGATATTTAAAAAAATTAGTTGTTTCACATCTGCCAGGTGCACTATGAGGGCTCAATTTTTTTATAATATAAATTCACTAGCTCTCTTTATAAGAGTCGGAAATATTACTTTGAATTAATTTGTTTTTTCAATGTCAATAAGAAAAGGTAGAAGTAGATTGAAAGGTCATTCTTCGACATAGAACTACTTTCAACATAAACGAGCTGCTCAGATGTTTATCAATTTGCTAATAGATGGCGGTAAATTTATACGATTCTTTTTTTCTTTTTGTAACAATAACGAATAGATAACATTCGTTTCTTACTCAATTTGTTTATAGAAATAGGAAAATTAACCGCAATTCGTGACACTACAGACTTCAAGGGTTAGGTAGTGGAGAATTGAACTTATTTTATAATAGATTAAATCTATTTATCCTTTAGGGATCATTTTTCAATTTTAAGGGACGAAACCCTAAAGACGCTAAAATAAATAAAAAGAAACGCCATGGAAAACCGTTTAAAACCTGATATTCGTATATCTGGTTTAAAAAAAAATTAAATTAATTTTTTACTAAATAAAATGACGAGCGTTCTTTTTAAATTGCAAAAATGTTTTTTTATATGTATAATTTCATTACAACTTAAAACATTAAGTACGTGGAAAAACAAAAGGCTTATAGTAGCAACTGTGCGGTTGGAATGCAAACTAGATGCTACCGCAGCCTTTTAAACAAAGTTTGTCAAATTATTAATAGATGGCGGTAATTTTTTCCGAATACTTTTCCTTTTTATATCCGAAAATAGTACAGATAATATCGAATGTATTAACTTATTTTATTATGAATCAACGCAGATAACAAACTCGTGGCTGAAGGAAATTGAAATTTTATTTATAGATTCTATATATAACGTATCCACCAAAAATGTTTTGAAATGCAACCTTTAAAGGGGTAAAATGGAATCTAAGTTGGTATGAACGATATTAGATGTTTCTTTTAAAGCGAAAGCATTCTGAAAATAAATAAATGAATACATATTTTATATGTATAAAACTGTATACAGAATACTACCATTTGCAATGTTTTTTTTTTTGGAAATTAACCCCTTAGGGGGTGTCAGTGGTGTAAGGATCATGTAAACAAATATGTTCTATCTACTAAACTGATAGGTGCATAGATAGTGATGTGTGTGGCAATGCAACCCTAAAAAACATATAATAAAAGTGACTAATACATTTTCCATTGCACTTAAATACTTATATAAAGAATTGTTACAAAATATCGAAGTTCATTTTCCTCTTGCGTTTTTGCAGTGCAAGCGTGTTTAACTTGCGTTTTTTCAGTACAAATATATAAGCGTGTTCAACTTATGTTTTTCCAATACAAGCGTGCAACTGTGTTCTGTTCAACTTGCGTATTTTCAACACAAGCGTGCAGGCGTGTTCGACTTGCGTTTTTGCAATACAAGCGTGTAAGCGTTTTCAATTTGCGTTCTTTCAGTGGAAGCGTGTAAGCGTGTTCAACTTGCGTTTTTTTCAGTATAAGCATGTAAGCGTGTTCAACTTATGTTTTTCCAATACAAGCGTGCAGGCGTGTTCGACTTGCGTTTTTGCAATACAAGCGTGTAAGCGTTTTCAATTTGCGTTCTTTCAGTGGAAGCGTGTAAGCGTGTTCAACTTGCGTTTTTTTCAGTATAAGCATGTAAGCGTGTTCAACTTATGTTTTTCCAATACAAGCGTGCAAGCGTGTTCTGTTCAACTTGCGTTTTTTTAATACAAGCGTGTAAGCTTTTTCAATTTGCGTTCTTTCAGTGGAAGCGTGTAAGCGTGTTCAACTTGCGTTTTTTCAATACAGGTATGTAAATGTGTTCAACTCGCATTTTTTCAACACAAACCTGCAGGGCGTGTTCGACTTGCGTTCTTTTTTCAATACAAGCATGTAAGCGTGTTCAGCCTGTGTTTTTTTCAATACACGCATGCTACCGTGTTTAACTTGGGCTTTATCCTACTAATTTTTTTCCTTTCTATAATAGAACTGGGTGTGAATACTATCGGATAGATAGACGTTAGTTTCTTATCCAGGAATAAAACGGCTGTGATGGACAGGCAGACAACAGATAAAAAGGAACATGGCGAAACTACTCTTACAGGGTTCCAAGTATGACAACAGAAAAATCCTTAAAAAAAAAGAAAGAAAAAAGTG
The DNA here is from genome assembly GCA_039881145.1 of Druceiella hillmani. Lineage (NCBI taxonomy): Eukaryota > Metazoa > Arthropoda > Insecta > Lepidoptera > Hepialidae > Druceiella > Druceiella hillmani. The sequence continues at coordinate 2,991,164 of JAYKKI010000073.1, read as the reverse complement.
ACTAATGCATTTTCCTTTGCAATTAGAGCTAAAAAAGAATTAGTTCGAAATTTTGGTGTGTTCAAGTCGCGTGTTTTTAATTCACTGTTTTTCTAGTTAGTTCCTGTGTCTATATTCTAATTGAAGAACCATTTGGTTGGCGACACCTGGTTTATCTCACTCCATTACGCATTAGGATTTGATGCACGCGAGAGCTATAGAGATGCTGAGCAGCTTACTTTGATGGCTTTAGATTTATATCTCCCGCCGATCGGGCCGAGTACCTCTGAAGGCGAAAATAACATAATTTACGCGGTGGATTAATAAAAAAAAGGTATTCGAAACTCGAGTATGGATGCGGAAAGATGTATGTGAAGTTATATTTAACATTATTTCTTATTTACGTAGCTTGTATCCTGCATCAGACGGCCGCGTATCTAATGCGTCGGATTCTGTGATTTCTCAGGCGTATTCGCCATCGTTCAGTGAACTTATCTTACGAGATTTAAACTGAAGATTGCTTTTTTTTATTTTATCGTTTTATATGTCTATTCAGTATAGTTTTATAAATTGTTAAAATGGTGTAAAGACTCTCTGTTTAATAATGTTTCTTGTCTATGACAGAATGTTTAATAAAGATCCTAATACGTGCTAAAGAAAAGATGTTTATTTAATAAAGATCCATAATTTCACTCACGTACAGGACAGGGAAATGTTTGTGTTTAATTGTTTATTTATGAACACTTCTTTATCACGGTAGGGTAAGTTCACATATTTAGAATGAACTTGTAACTAAATAATGAAACGCTAAGGTCGTTTCTATCATACAGCAGGAGATAGATCGGAATAGATGGAGAAAGGAAGGGGAGAATTGAGTGAAAGAGTAGTATAAGAGAAAGGGATGTTTGGGGGGAAGTAAAAAAAGACAAAAAGAGTAGAAAGGAAATGGGAAGAAGGAGTGAGGAAGATCGGAAAGTGGGAAAGGAACGAAGAGAGATGAGTGAGGGGGCAGGGGGGGAGTAGACAAGAAGAATGAAGCAGAGAGGTGGGAAGTGTGAAACAGGGGGAGATTTAAGAGAATGGAGCAGGAGGATATAAGAGACAGCTGTGCAAGGGCATATGATATAGAGGAAATGATGAAGGAAAATGCAAGGATGTGAAGGGGTGAATGGGGAAAAACCAGTAAAGTACGAGTATAATTCGCATTGTGAGGGTTCCATACACATTTAGGTAATTATAAAAATTTAAGGATACGTAGTATTTCTATTAAATTATTTACAAATATTAATTGTTCACCACGTAAATATATTTCGCGCTACATCTTTCACAGACGTAAAAACGTCTTAATTATAAAAATATGTAATTCGACGTAACATTGGAAATAATATTTTTTTGGATTTTCCCCTTAACTTGTGCTGTAATACCTCCCATTTACCCTCCATTCCTCAGATTTTCAAGATTGTAGGTCAACCGGAAGTATCCTGTAGGTTTTTATGATCATTGAGTAAGACTGTTGTGTCAATAAAAAAAAATGTTTCAAAGGGCCATATCTTTTTGTTACTTGAATCAAAAACCTCGAATTTTTTACAGCAATGTAAGGTTATAAGACCTCAGTAGTGGCCTACTGAGGTCACTACTGAGGTCACTACTGAGGTCTTATAGGCTAGACGATATTAATATCAACTCGATATATCAATCTCTTTCTGAAAAAAAAATGGCTTTGAGAGACAGACGAACAACCAAGTATTCCTATAAGGGTACCTTTTATTTTTAAGGGACGAACTCTAAAAATGTTTTCTAGGTGGGGCGTTATACTATTAACTTATCTTTTTTTCATGTTAAAAACCATATTACTTTTATTCAAAATTAAGATATTTTTTAAGATTTCTTTGAAGTGCACATCATATAAATATTGAAATGAATATTACAATTACAAAATTGTATTGTGTTCGATTTAATTATTTCTTTAATACTCAGACGAATAAACAGCCAAAGAACCGAACAAACGGAAATACATCATATACGCAAAGATTTAAAATAAGTTTCGCAATTACAAACGCAAGCTGATATATCATTAAGGGTCCGATAAGTCGCACTTTTCGTTTCGGATCATATATATATATATATATATATATATATATATATATATATATATATATATATATATATATATATTGTATATATTACAAGGAGAACATTAGCGAATTAAAACCACTTAGGTAGTTTTGCTTATTTTTTTTAAATTTTGTTCTATTACGTTAGCTGAGAGCGTGTATGAATACGTTATTAGCACTCTACAAACTATTGAAAAAGATTTGACGTACACATTGGAGTACACACTATTGAAGAACATTTGTAATCACACGAAATTCACAGCTCAAAACTCAATCAATCAATCTGACATTAAAGGCAGAATCTCTCTTTCCTTCTCTTTCTCTCCCTCTTTCTCTCTCTCTCATTTCCCTACCACAAGTGGAATAAAATATTAAAAAAGTGTGTTATTTATAATTTATGACACAAACAGATAAAAAATTTTCTACCACAACACTATTTCTACTAAAAGCATCGATTGATTTATCGCTATGACTATATGATTTAAGGTAGAGATATAATTAACACGATGATATAACTCTCGATTTAAATAAGGTCTTACGTTTAAGTACGTTTTTACGGTACGGTATCTAATGCGGTAAGTACGAAGGTCCTCTGTATTGCGTGTAGTATATATGAGAGAGAAAGAGACAGACAGAATGAGAGAGTGCATCATTTCGACTAAGCAGTAGATAGGGAACACGGATACGGTACTGTTGATATCAACGCACACCTTCCGTATTAGCACGTATTAGCACGTTTAGCACGTATTATCACGTTTAGCACGTATTAGCACGTTTAGCTTGTATTAGCACGTTTAGCACGTTTAGCACGTATTAGCACGTTTAGCACGTATTAGCACGTTAAGCACGTATTAGCACGTTTAGCACGTTTAGCACGTATTAGCACGTTTAGCACGTATTAGCCGTTTAGCACGTATTAGCACGTTTAGCACGTATTAGCACGTATTAGCACGTTTAGCACGTATTAGCACGTTTAGCACGTATTAGCACGTTTGGCACGTATTAGCATGTTTATATACTCAACCTAAGAGAGTACAGGTCTACGTAGCCGCATCTTGGTGTGACATTACTTCAGTCTCGTATCCGTCGGTTTGTGTGCTGACTCCCTAACTGAAGCCTGCGATAAGAAGCTTTCTTTTGATAAGGATATATAATTATTAATATGAAAAATTCGTGACTTGCAATAAATATAACAACTTATTTCTCAAAAACTCACTCAGGCAACATTTTCAGGATTCATCACCAGTTTCATCACAGATGGCACCATCTTTATTTTCTTCCTTTAAAACTAGAAAACTGATTAGAGAATATTTTTTTAAAGTTATATTTGAAAATTTTCATAATTATCTGGACGGTTATGAATGGGCCTGGTACCTGGCATCAAGAAAACTTTTAATACAATGAGCCTGAACAGCACCTCCTCCCCCCCCATCCCGCTACATCCTTCAGGGCCTGTCGTTGAACCAGAGTCTCTGTAGCCTGTCTGCTTTTGTACTTTCGTATGCAATTTCCCCTTTCCAAATAAAGAAAAGTGTTAAGTTACACACTATCCCCTGAAATACTAAAACCGTTCCTCCGACATGATAACTAGTGCGGTTTATATTTAAAATATAAACAAACATTTTTATATATAATCATACACATTAACTTTTTTAATTAAACGTTTATTGTAATTAGTAAAGCGAATTATTATATGTCAGATAATACATTATCATGATATGATTTGTAATATAATGCAGTATACATCCGGCACTCGTGCATACAGGTAGCTGTGTGATGTCGTATACATCCGGCACTCGAGCACACATGTTACCGCCTGGATGCCGTATATTTCCAGCGCTCGTAACGAAACGGTTAATAAAAAGTACATTCAATTTAGGCGTACTTTAAAAGTGGAATAATGTTTTAAAATTTAAATACTATTTCTGAAAATGGATATAAAATTTTCAAAAAAGAAATTATGAAAGCCGGAATTTTTTGATCAACACAAACATTTTTAATTTTGAAAAAAACTTACTTGTTTTCTGGCGATTCTTGTTAATATTTCATAATTTTAAGGAGAATTTTACAGATAATGGCAACAAAAAATAATCTCAAATAATTTAATGTATTTGTCATTAACCTGACAAAGAATCCGGAACATGACCAGAAACATTGGCGAAAGCTCATGAAAGTCTTTTGCTACCATTGGAGACATAGGATATAACTAATTAATTTAATACAAATTTATATTTATTAGTCTGGTTTATGTTTCGGAATACTTACTTTCATCTAGAGTATAAGTACGTTAATATAGTTTTAACTATTCAATAAGACCTTATACTAATGTTACTACATAACAAACGTAAGATTTGTTAAAACTGTTTCCTTAAAAATACCAAACTCCAATAACAAACTACAACCACCCTGTAGACAGCACGTGATTCTAAACCATTTTTATGTTAAAACCAACACGCTCTTGCCGCGCAAATAGCTTGAACAGTCTAGGCACCGGGCGTTCCTAAAACATAACAGATATTTTGTATAAATATTGCATTATTCATACAGTCCATCGCAAGAAAAGTATATGAAAATGAAGGTGTAACTATGTTATTTTATGTCACTATTTTAATGCTACTTAAAAAACAAAAAAAAGGTATTTTCGATATTAAACATAAAAGTAAATTTATTGGATATTCCTTAATGTATTTGTTACTGTTCCAATTAAAGTTACCAGATGTCCCGTATTTCCAGGACGTCCCATATTTTTGGCCATATTTTAAATGTACCACAGGGACAACAGCTGTTCCATATTTCTGAAATTTGCGATATATAATACCGTATGCGTACAAACAGAGCCAGTAGCGTTCATCTATCTATGATGATTAAACGACGGTGACAGGTAAGTATCTTGACGAGTGCTGTTTTACCTTACCACCCGAAGGTCCACGCGTAATTTAGGATTACGTAATTTAAGTGAGACCAGGATTATATGATGGTTGGATAATTCAGGAGAGTAATTAGCCGTAAAATGGCATAAGTTTAGAAGAAGAAATGAGAAAATTATCAAGAGGGTAAACATTCGCGCGATACAAACAAAAAAATTATGAGTTATATACACACACCCTAGAGTCAACAGTCAACTGAAAATTTTAACATTGTTGTATCCATATCTCCAAAGGGTGGGTGATTCCTGCACCGATTTTATAAACATAATCGGATAAAGGCCTCCTTCAGTTTCTTCCACCGCTCGCGGTCTATTGCGAAGGTCGTCCAGTTCTCCGCTCCTTTTTGTATTGCTTCCATCCAACGTATGTATGGTCTGCTTTGTCTCCTTTTGCCTGTTGGTGTCTTCCATAGCGTCACTATTTTTGTCCATTTAATTTCAAGCATCTTAGCAACGTCACCTACCTATTGCCATTTCTTATTCATGCAAGGTTCTAGGGCATCCATTACTTTCCTCTTCTATTTTCATAGGTTAATTCTAAATAAAAATGTTCACAATAATTATAGTAAAAGTCATATTATACACGACAAAGAAATCACTGTTTGAATTAGAGAAAAAGTAACTTTTTGTTTTTTTTGTCTCGTATTTAATTATGAAATCTTGTATTTATTTCGTTTTTCGCTATCTGTCTTTCAGAGAGGAAAAAAGTCTAGCATCCTGATGGACATAAAATGCAATATATCTTCCTATATTATATCGGTTTATGAGCTATGATGATTTAGATGATGGGAGCTGAACGAGCCAAATGCATTTTTGGGATGCAATACCTAAACCGTTATAGCTACATTAAAATATCGTATGAAAATATTGTATACAAAGTAACAACCTACAAAACGTTCTAGGATTATGTTCATTATGATTCTATGTTCGACTTAAGAATAAATAATTTAAAAGACAAAATAAATAATTGAAGACACCGAAAAACCGTTAACAACTAAACTGTTTATGATAATCATTAAAAAAAACAAAATTGGCTCAATATCCTAGACGTAAGATTTTACGTGAAAATTCCATTTTCTCCGATTTCTTTGCATCATTGCAGGAATTTAATTAAAGAAATACAAGTATTTTATTTCGATAAAATTTATTGTCTTTATCAAGAACGTTGGTCACTATTACATTTTACAACAATATTGAAATAAACACATATATACATGTAAACGCATATAAGCCGATAACCCTGGAAAAATATACTTTTTTCACTTTGCAAAGTCGTAAAATTTTCATTATTGTTATTAAAGCCGATGATATCACATGATGCTTTATTAAAACTAGTTAAGGGCTATTTCCATGATCACCTGCACATGGTACATGTAAATCAAATTGAAATCATTTTGCAATAAGTGCCTGCCTTGAGGTTGGTTAGGTTCCTTACAGGATACCTGAACAATCTGTAGAATTTTTGTTTCTCTGTAAGTCTGTCTGTTTGATTGGAATAAACTAAGAAACGGTTAACTGCATAGCAAACTTATGTTATGTTTATATATACATGATGAAACGGAGCATAAATTAAAGCCGATGATATCACATGATGCTTTATTAGAACTAGTTAAGGGCTATTTCCATGATCACCTGCACCGCCGTCCTAGGTTCACGAGCCCACAAGGACTCGTGAAGAAGGTAGAATACGCGTAAGATATCTTTTTTATGGTCACTAGTTGTATTTTATTCTTTCCTGATTGTAAATAAATGAATTCATTGTTTTCTATGTCCTAAAAAATACCAGATTATGTTTTGTTTCTGTAATACCGGGACCCTTTCCGCCGATCTCGTTTTTACGTAATTCCAAAACTATGTGTCTTCAGCGCATTGAGACATACTGATCATAGTCAAATGCAACCACGTATGCGTACGAGGCTGTCGAGTATAATAACATACTGATACCTACCGTTTCAAGTTATTACAAGTGAATCCTTCTGCTCCCACAATCAACCATACCTTGTATATAACCCTACATATGACTGACAGAACGTGTGGCACTATTACGGATGTAGTGTAGAAAACAGGTTTGTTAATGCTGCAGATAATTATAGACATCGGATACATGTCCTTATTCCACGCACGGGTTTGGAATAAAACTAAGAATTTTTAAGATTCCTTACCTCAAGAGGAGAAAGGGTTCCGCCCTTATAAGATCACTTATGAATGTCTGTCTATCACAGACATACGTATGCGTATTTTTATAAGGGTGAGGTGAGGATCCCCCCTCACCTTTACTGCCCTTGTAAAATATGCGTACTTCTCTATATATTTCTGTTTATTTCGTACATGGCCGCTATTCTCTCAGATTAATTCAATTGTTGAAATAAATAGCTAGAATCTTAAACAAATAAGCTTTCTGAATTTAAATGGTAATTTCCTACCGGTTCATTATTAACACAGTTATCGCATCACGAAATTCGGCCATAATTTCGTTGCATTAAAATTGTTCACCTGGTTTTGGTAGCCGAATTCATAGACGATTTCACGTAAAAAAACGATTGAGTCTAAGTTAAGACATGAATATTTTTTTGCTAACGTGTAGCCTGGGCAGATATCTAGTCTATACAGAGATACATGTGAATCAAATTGAAGTGTCTGTTCTGTGATTTTTGATGAAGTGCCTGCTTTGAGGTTGGTTAGGATCCTTACAGGATACCTGAACAATCTGTTGTGGAATTTTTGTCTCTCTGTTGTAGAATTGTAGAATCTGTTGTAGAATTTTGTTGATCGGAATAAACTAAGAAACGGTTAACTGCATAGAAAAGTTTGTATGTTGGTATATAGATAATGCAACGGAACATAATCTGCACTTTTTTTACCTTCATATATCAAATGGTTACGTAGAAAATTCAATAAAACCTCCGCCACACGAATGAAGCGATAGGCTGTAGGAGCATGCAGAGGCGGAAAGGGGAAAGGAGAGAGTGAACGTAAGCTGACCCACGCAGGATTTAAACTAATTACTTATGTCTAATATAGGTGCAAAAATAGACATATTAAAAAAAACTAAACTTGTGTTCCGGAATTCCATGCAATTTTCAATGGATTTATCTCAAATGTCAAAAATCGCGGTATCTAAGCCTTTCTACGCAGATAACTTATTCATTTGGACAACTAATGGAACGTTCACTGCTCTGGAAATCTGTCTGAGTGATGCACTGATCGAATTAGAAATATGTGTAGTATGTGAAGCAATTACAGTGAATACCACAAAAGTTGCATCACAAAAAACTACATTTCAAGACCGACACTCTCTTAAAAGGCTACTATAGGTTAACAATGTATCAAAATATTTAGGAGTTTAAATGCTAAAGCGATTCTCAGGAAAAGAAAGCGCAGAGGTATTAATCAGGAGATGGAACTAACAGGTACGAAATATGAAGCCAACCAGAAGATAGCTGACAACAAAATGCTCAGGAGATAGCTGACAAGTCGTATATATGCAAGACAAGTACTGGACTACAAGAGCAATTTAATGTTTTACTTACTGCTAGCATTTGTACTAGTACCAAGCTCAATCTCTTTTAAAATGCCTCTCTAAAGATAATAACAAATCCACCAATAGAGGAAAATCCTGTCTTGAATATAATCCTCCTCCTCGCGCTGAGATCCTCATTGCTGAATGAACTCCCCGACTCGAAGTCAATTTTACACGCACTATGTTTCTCCATCTATTCTGCTCTTTAGCAGCGTGGAGCGCCTCATGCAACTTTGTGCCCAACACCGAATGTGGTCAACATATCTAGCTGGGCTCCACCCCTTTACCTTTACCTTTTTCATTCACCATTCACCTTGCCCATAATCATCAGCTGCTCCAGATTATGTCCATTCTTCCGTGCGATGCGTCCAAAGAATTACAGGATCCTTTGCAAGCGGATAGTGGAAATCATGGTCTTGATATTAAGCTCACGAAGAATGGACTTGTTTGTACGGAACACAGTCCATAGAATCTGAATGAAACAGAAATGGCAATGGACAGGTCACATTGCTAGGATGCACGAAACCATATGGGCAAAAATAATTACACTATGAAAGCGGCCAATAGGCAAAAGAAGACTAGTCAGACCGTACGCACTCTGGACGGACGAGATAGAAAAAGAAGCAGGAACAAAGAATTGGACGACTCTCTTAACAAATCGCAAGCACTAGGAGAAGCTGGAGTGGGCCTTTACCCGAATTAGGTCCTAACTACATCTAGAAATTTCTAATTTTTTGCTAACATCAATATTTAAATTTATTTTTAATTTTGGAAGAAACAGGCTTCTTATTTTAATTTTATTTTATAATTCTGGAAAAAATAGGTGTAATATTTTGGACGTTTACCCCCGGAAAATAAGTTGCGTCTGGTAAAAAAGGTATGCAACACCAAACGTGTATAACAATCGATGCAGAACTTATCAAAAATTTGGAGATACAAATATAATGATGTTAATACTTCCAGTTCTGAAAGCTGGAATGAGGCCTCGCAGTTTAGTGTGACAGAATCTATCAGTTGATTAAAGGCATCATTGAAATCTGTTACAACCCTTCACTATTGAAGTAAGTTAACACCATGCAATTATACATTCATGGGGGAGAAATATGGCCCATGTAATGTATGTTTCATTTTTTCTCCAAAATTTATTTTTTGATTCGGGTCAAACTTCTTGTAATCATAGTACCTGCTACTCGCTACATTATATGGAGGATTTTTTCTATGGTTTATTTGAAAATACAGTTTAATGAGTTTCTTTTTAATTTTTTATGATTTCATGCATAGTAGAAAGTTATTTAGAGTTACTACTGCGCTAAAGTAGAAAATTATTTAGAGTAGCTACTAAGCTAAAACAGAAAGTTATTAAGAGTAGCTACTACGCTAAAGCAAAAAATTACTCAGAGTAGCCACTAAGCTTAAGCAGAAAATTATTTAAAGTAGCTACAAAGCTAAAGCAGAAAATTACATAGAATAGCTATTACGCTAAAGCAGAAAATTATTTGGAATAGTTATTAAGCTAAAACAGAAAATTACTTAGTGTAGCTACTAAGCTAAAGCAGAAAATTACTTAGAGTAACTACTACGCTAAAGCAGAAAATTACTTAGAGTAGCGACTAAGCTTACTGATTAATATTTAATAACAAGTACAATCAGTTTTATAAGCAGAAAAGTAAAAAGTAAATGTTACCATATTGTGCAACACACTAAACAAAAGATTGTTTAATATGTATAGAATTCGAATACAAGGATTCCTTACGTACCTATGTGCGTAGATAAGTTTATATTCGTTACACCCTTATGTGCATAGACAAGTCTATATATTTCTATTAACCTATTTGCAAATTTTACGATTTACTATGTAAATATATTGCTTTGTTACTTAACAGGCATAACAATGTTAGCAATATTAAAAACTTACATAAAAATTCATCATTACAGATTTCCTACAAAGCGGAATCCCGCAAATGATATTGGTTATTACTAAATCATACATTCATGAAACAAATGTCCAAAATATTTTTATTTATTACAACTTATCCTGTATTATTCAGATAGAATTTGATAGAATTTAATAACAGGAAAAATGTCGTTTGCAGTTTTTTTTCTTAAAGATTCCATTTTATGGTAAATATGTCGAATGATCTGAAAGACACTTTTCCTTGGAGTTACAATCTGTTATGTATAATTTATATTTCCTTCTAATAAATACCACAAACATGTTTTTATTTATTATAATTTTCCCCCATATTATGTAGATCAAACTCCATGGTCTATCATATACAATTTATATTATCTTCTAATAAATAGCGCAAACAAGTTTTTATTTATTATAACTTTACCCCATATTAAGTAGATTAAACTCTGTGGACGAATTTAATTATAGAAATAAAAATCGCCAAATGGTTAATTAAAGTCTCGCGGTAAATAAGTAGCGTGGTACAAAATAGTTACGGTGACCATTGAGGCATTATTTGAATAAAGAAGATATTTCAAATAATATCGAATTACAAATATGTTGCAAATAATCATTCGGCAATCATCGTATTTTTTCGGTTATTTCCGGAAAGGCTTTTTATTTCTTATTAGTTTACATGGAAAAGTGAAAGGAAAGTAGTGTTTACCTTTTCACACTGATTATTTCTCCTTTTTCTTGATAAATGAAAAACCTTACCTTATATAAAATATTGTTATAAGTATTTTATATAAGGTAAACTTTATTTAAAGCAAAATCAATACATAACTTAATACCAAAAATGTATATTTAGATAATTTACTTTTTTCCATCGCTTTTTCACACTTTTCTTGTGTGATTTGTAGAGTATCTTATTGCACACACTAATATTTTGAATATTTACGCAGATCACTGAAACGTGTAGACGCGTCGAACGCTTGCGAACGAATTTAATACGACTGCGGTCACTGGACCGCAATTTAGTTGCCCACGGACGGAGTATCTAAGGTGTCTACATGCAAATAATATCTCATTGGTAGTATCATGGAAATGTTTTGAAAGTTTGCTATATGAATAATGTTTTTGCAATTGTTTTGTTACTTTAGAAATGTGTTTTAATTTTGTTTAATAAATTATTTTTAATATCACTATTAAAAAGTCATTGTTACAAAACCGACACCATTAACTTGATATTTAGCATAGTATAATTAGTATAATATTAGATTAGGTACAATCAAGAACGCCATCAAAAACAAACACCAAAAATATAGTTTTAGTAACATGGATATAGTGTGCCTAATAGTGTATATATATATATATATATATATATATATATATATATATATATATATATATATATATACATGTTTATTTATTAATAAAATATGGGTCTGGTACATATTGTTTATATTTATAATCGTAACAACTACTTATATCGAATTGAATAATTGTGGTAAAGTCATATGGATTGTTCTATATTTCAAGACTTTTAGTTATTTTCAATGAGGCTAGCATGTTAAATTACGGATCATAATGATTACACTACAAGATATTTAAAAAAAAATTCTAAAAACTTCTGTCGTTAATATTAGTTGTCTCCAAGGTTTATTTACCCGGAATATTGACGTGAAAACGTCTATAAATTCGGTTCGGTAGCCAGGTTAAAATTTTCGATGCAACGAAGTTATGCCGAAATCCTTGACACATTATTATAGAATCATCAAAGTTTAGTCTAATGTCATGTCGCGTTGTGTTCACACTACAATCGCGTAGCCATTTAGTACCCTTTCTCCTGTTCTTTTGGTCGCGCAAGTGTGGACGATGCTTAATCTCGATGTGAACAGAAAGTGGAACAGAAGCTCTCTTCTGCAAAAAAAATTTGACGCATATTTTCTGTAGATTTTAGCAGATTTTAAAAAAGTTATCTTAAGGTATACTCTCATTTTAAGATATGTTTTACATGGGATATATATCGATACTAATGGTCGCTTAATTACTGCTTTGCATAGAAATTGTTGTTAAGTCGGTAAAAGAAGCCGGACTCTATGGATTACTGCCAACAAAATAAGATGATTATTATCAGTTCTTTTTTTTCGTATCTCACTCCATTTTTTCCATACATTATGTCAACGTTAAAGGAAGGGTTAAGCGTTCTACAGTGAACTCAAACCGAATGCCAAATCGATACGAACACACTGCAGAGAACCCCTTATTCAGCCATGAACGTTTCGTAGAAAGAAATATTGATTATATAGATAATTCCGTGTTTATCTTGAATTTTTTTCGCTAAGGTTTTGTTTGTTACAATTTAATCATAACTGAAAAAATATTGATTTTTTTGATTGAAAAATAAAGAATCTCTATAATAAAGGACCAAAAAGTGCTATAGATTATTTTTATATGAGATACTTTATGCTCTACTAATTAATAAACTTCCTGTATATCTAATCGAAGGTTTGTCGGTGGAAGTAACAAAACTGCTGCTGAAAGTGCAGATGTAAATTTATGTTCTCAAAATCCTCACATATCTCATAACATGAAAGCTTGAAATTAACAGCAAAAAGCTACGCTTTTAAAATTCTAGATTTTTAGATTACTTCATCAATAGTAGTAATCTAAGAGCATAGCGGCCGTGACAAAAACATAGAACTATACATATTTTTCATGTGGTCTGCTTCATGCATTCATCACGTGAATGCATGAAGCTAGAACGCCGGTCAAGGTGACCATGAAAAGCCTTTAGTAAGTAGTTTTAATTAGACCTCAAGTGATGTTAACTTTAAAAATTATAATAACCAAAATTTTATGATTTTACAAAATTGAAAAATTATATATTTTCAGAAATATCGGTTTATATAAAACACAAATATGACCAGAAGCGAAGGATACAGCAATGAGTGGAAAGGGCTGATTAAAGTAAAGCAGAAAAGCATCCAACCGATATTGGCTTTAATAACTTATATATTTCTAGTGATATCGGACTATATAAGACGAAAATACAAATGAAGGAACATTCTAGGTGTGTGCGTGTCTTCTATTCTAGTTTGCTCTATCTGCTCCCGCTCCTCGATACTGGATCCAGTACAAGGCTACCAGACATGACATGGTAGAACATGACGTTTTCATGTAATTTCTATGGTACGACTGAGTACATTTTGTCTTTATTTTATTTGAATACATTGATTAGATACAAAAAAAAATAAGTTTCATTAGGGTAAAATTTTCAGTACGATATTGTATTTTCCTTTTAAGGAAGCTTTTAAAATTCCTGCCACTTTACTATGTTTTTAGTTCGGAAATAGGGAGAGTAGAGGAATTTTTCCATATGTTTTCCGGCATTTCTTTAGAGAAATACTATTTTAATGTTAAAAAAAAAACATTTGCAAGATTCTTGCAACTAGGTTTTTCAATTGGTATATATTTTTACTAGATTTTTCAATTTACATACGTAAACTAAAAACAAAAATTGAATACTTAAAGGACACTTTACTAAATTTATGTATAAACATTTTTGAATGTTAACAATCAACACATATGCAGTCGTGAACTATTGGTTAATGTTTTATCACTATATAATAAAAGTCTATAATATACAGACAGGCGGACGGATACGTGATCCTTCAAAAACTCCACTTTTTCCTTTGCAGATCCGTAACCCTAAAAAACCAGCTTAAAATGAATGATGCCACTTTTGTTACGCGCTCGACTGTACAATTATGATATCAGTTTATTGAGCGTATATTTATACTGTACAACGCGATGACGTTTATCTTTCATATTCATTAGTGTATAGACAGCGCGTATAAGCGACTATACGGTTAGTTATGCCAATATGGGGCAGTGCATAGTTGTACCAAATATATTGTGTGGTGGTTCAGAATACGTTATACGACCGATTGACGGCGAGCCGCTAATAAGACTGAACGAGTCTATATTTATATCGTTCACTGCTATGACGTTCATACTTCACGTTCATTAATATACGGCGTGTTATTTCTTACAGAAGTATATAATGCGTTGAGTTTTTAGCTGTTGGCGAAAAAGATCAGATTTTCATGGCTTTCGACATCTTTAATTAGATTATACTTTTGCGTACTTCTTCATTGAAATTTCTGCATACGGAAAAATTCTGACGTTTTTTTCACGGCAATTTATTTTTTAATATGTTATTATCATTTGCTCACGGCTCCGTTGGCGTGAAAAATGTGATGTTAAACTGATTTCGCGAGTGGATTGTGCGGGAGCCCTCTCTGTTCTGATAACTTCCTCTCCCGCGCCCCAAGCGCGTCACCCTGACATGGTCATTTCATAGTATTTCGTATTTACTCGCATTTTAAGATACACAAACATTAATATAACTCCATGACCTTTTTATATACAAAAAACTTTCAAAATAAGTTCATTATATAACGGTGAAAGCTGTATTAAAATCCATCTAGCAGAACTCAAGTTATAAGCGAGCAAAGAAACAAACGAACAGACGGTATGTTTTTCATTTAATATGCTAAGAGCATTCCTAACCAATTATTATAGTCCTTAGCTAAATTGTAGTTTTTTCAATAGTGGCCGGATATGTTTTATTTATTTCGTTGTCCAATTATTTTAATCATTAATGATTAATAACTTACTTTTTTTTGCGGTTCTCGCAACTGTCCTTAAACTTTCAGGGCGTTTCGTGCTTACCCTTTTTCTAGGACACGCCTCACAAATATTGGACACAATTCCATAATTTCACCATCTATACTAACATTTTATATGTAAAATCGGACCAGAGTAAAAAGCTTATATGATATTGAAATATATGATATTGATATATCATATTGAAAACCGCATTAAAATCCATCTAGCAGAACTCAAGTTATGTGCGAACAGCCAGATGATAAATACTATCTTTTGAAGTGAAAACTTTTTTAGGCACACCATACGCTGCGTACTTTTTCTGAGCAGTGAACGAAATTAAACCGTCACGCTTGGATCGGTGACGCTGAATCGGTTAAACTCGGCTCCTTTCGGCATCGGCCAAATGAACTACTTTTTTAGGCGCAACATGCGCAATTTTAATATATTAAGTGAACTACCTTTTAGGCGCACTATGCGAACTATTTTTAATTAAATTTGAATCTAAAGTATTCAGAACATATTTCAGTTTCCATAAAGTTGTTGTTTCATTCTTACTGGTAAACTCGGCTCCCTTCGGCATCGGCCGAGCAAGTTTACTGTCTAACACGGAGTGAATCGTTTCATGAATTACGTTTAATTTTTTATTAATATTTTATTTGAATATAATTTAATATAACACGCATATATCATTGAATATAACTAGTATAATAATTAAAGTGTATTATACAATTAACGTTTAATATTTTATTTGAGTATAATTTAATATAACACGCAAATATCATTGAATATAACTAGTATAATAATTAAAGTGTATACAATTAACGTTTAATATTTTATTTGAGTATAATTTAATATAATACGCTTATATTATTGTATTTTATAATTCGCCGAACTAATATCCATCATATAACATTAATATAATTATTTTATTATCTAAATATATTATTTCTAAAAGGTGTTTTTTGGTCGAGCGGCTCGATCTCTTTAACTACTGCACCAAAAAAAATAAAAAAATACCCACTTAAAGCTTATGTTTTCTACTTTGGGCGAAAAATATAAAAAAATTCAAAAAAATCTTTTTGTTAATAAAAAAATTAATTTTTATAACAATTGGCATGAGCGCCATCTGTGGGCGACACATCAAATATCTTAGCCAAATTGTATACACGCTAGATGGCGATATAGTGCGAAGACTTCGCACGGGTAAGCTAGTATACCTATATTTGTACTATTAATAAAATTGTAACAGAGTAAATTCTGTACATGAAAAATAGTTTAAAATGAGTGGTTGATTTATCATATAAAATGATAATAGAAGGCAGAAAACCTGTTTTTAGAAGTTTTGTCTATGTGTATGTTGATTTCTTCGTCAATTACGCGAAATCTACTGGATAGATTTTGATGAAATTTGGTATGGTAATAATTTATGCCCAAGAGCCCACATATGAGAGTGAAAAACATTTTCTAACTTTTCTTATTCCGAATTTTATGCGATTGAAACTGTGGGGCATAGCTGGTTTATTTTAAAATCAAAAGTTTTCACTTCCATCGTGCGTTCATAAGCACAACCCAGATTTTTTCTTACATATAATATTATTTCCATCGTTATCCTGAGACCTATTACATGTATCTGTAATATTTTTACACCTAATTTTCTTTGGGTTCCTCCAAGCTTTTTATCAGTAATATAGTGATTAGTATATAATAGTATAGTAAAAATATTATGGATACAGTACTTTTATATCTACTCGTACATACATCAGACGCAAAAAATTGTTTTATTTAAATTTATTATTTAATTCAAAATTTAATATCTGACTAACCCAATTAGAATAAGTGAAATGTTATTTACAAAATTCATCTTTAATTTCTCCTTTTTTTTAATATTAAATCAACTGAAATCCCTTTTACAATATCAATAAAATTAGTTACGAACTATTTTATTTATAACCGAGAAGTGGTATTTTTGAGAAGTTATGGATTTTTTTTTAAATTAGAGTAAACATTTTTTGGGCAAAACTTGGAAATGACGTTACAGAAAATTCTTCATGAAGTAATTAAATACAAAATCAAATTTATATAATGTGATTTATATTTGCCATAAACTGAATAAAAGGTTAAAGATCTGTCTATGTATATAACATTTTATTAGCACCAACATTTGAACTTACATACGCATATTGAACAAGTTATGCCTGATAACAAAAAAAAACACGACTACGATAACAACGAAGTTCAGAAAGCAAATTCGAAACAAATAATGTTACCTATCGTATTACTATAATTTTTAGTAATTCCGAAACAAATATTGTTACGTGTCGTAATTTTATCATTTTTAGCAATTCTAAAACAAATAGTGTTACCTGACGTAATTTTAAAATTTTTAGCAATTCCGAAACACATAGTGTTACCTGTCGTAATTTTTAGCAATTCCGAAACAAATAATGTTACCTGCCGTAATCCTACATTTGCTTATGCATATCGTAATTCTATACACCGATACACGTATTTATTGTATTTGTATTTTTAAATTAATACGATAATACACACAATGTTTGCATTTTTAATACAATATATAAGGTCAATAAGATATTTTATGTATTTCTCTTAATAATAATTATGCCGATAATATATACACGTATTTACCTGAAGCCAATTGTCATAAAGCAAAAATTACTTTCGTCTCTAAAAATCCGTGTATTTTATTAACATTTGATTGTCGATGAATACATAGACACTTGGAAAATTACTTCAAATTTCTGGAGAAATTGTAAGCAAATCTAATTGTTAGCAGCAAAGCCCTGTGTCCACTGCAGAACTCCGGAGGCAACTGCCAATGAATAACACCTTTATATTCCACAAACAGCTCAGCATCAACTTTTTGACTGCCTTCAAAAAAAAACAGGAAGTTCTTTATTTTACTATTATATTTTTTCTTATGTTCAATCATAATTTTTTAATGGATGAACCGATTTTTCAATTTTAATTAAATGGTAGAACATACATCCCAAATAGTTTCTTAGAAATTTGGCCAGGAACTGATAATGAACTTGGAGATTTGCTGAAAAACTTATTATTAGTTGAGAGTGGAAAGCCGCTTTAGAAAATTTGAAATCGTATTTGAACTCCTTCGTTCCGTATTTATTTATCAATCCTTAGTCACCGACGGTGGCCAGAGTTTGATGATAGATTCAAAAGGGTGACGATAGAACTTCTCAATCCCTAGGAGTAAATTTATAACGCTTAAGTTTGTTCAATTTGTCTTGACAAGTCCTTTGGTTATAAATCGTAGCTAGGATCTGATGATGGAGACGGAACATGATGGCAG
The DNA here is from genome assembly GCA_039881145.1 of Druceiella hillmani. Taxonomy (NCBI): domain Eukaryota; kingdom Metazoa; phylum Arthropoda; class Insecta; order Lepidoptera; family Hepialidae; genus Druceiella; species Druceiella hillmani. Next base: position 2,972,729 of record JAYKKI010000073.1, on the reverse strand, counting down.
AAATTCCTAAGTGATGAGGAGTAAACCCATCTAGTTTGGACTTGGTCAAATTGTCTTGACATAAGCAAAAAAGGAACGAAGTAGTAAGTATGTATAGGTTATATACAAAGGCACGAATAAAATGCAAAGGCACGAAGCAACAATGGTATTAGTACTATACAAGTGTGGTATATACGACTTCGAAATTATTGTTAAATTTAAGGTTATAAATAAAATAAATATTAGTCCATTTGTACCTAATTTTCATCTTTCAATCAGCGGAAACGTTTTTAAAATAAACGGTAATTTTTCAGTTTTTAAAGTATTTTTAAGTTATCTTGTTGGTATTCAGTTCTTATTCGAGTACTCTCATTTTTTCCTATACTAACCTACTGATATTTGCATTTATGATTAAATGTTTATCACCAGTTACTAATTTTTTCAGTCAATCGAAGCTACGTTTTAATATCAATGATGTTAATCCAAGTGTAACGTATAAATTAGAAGAGACCATACTTGATACAATGGACTTGAAGGTTTTGCGCCAACTCACGTATCTTATAATACAATTTTCTAAAATTTTCCGACTATTTTCATTGAGAAAACTTTAAATTAATGGCTAAAAGCACTAACCAGTCTAATAGAATAAATACATATTCAATAATACTTGGCATTTAAATCCAGCTTTGCACTTGACCGCTTTCGGTTTTATTAGTGTAATTTTATAGCTTCAGTGTACAAGCATCGCGCCTTTGTTAATAAAGTCAGAGATCTCTTGGTATTTAGGTACAGTTGCCAAAGTAAATACAATGAAATATCCGCGACACAAATCACTATATTTAATTGGATGGCTTGAGACCCTTATAAATGAGTGGGCTTCGGTTAATTTAATTTAAAAACACGTGTGTGTTTTTAATTTGGGACAGTGTGGGATGTTTCGTAATCACGGGAGACAGAAGACAGACAATCGAGCGCACGAAGGAATTTAGAGTTGTTGAGAATATTATTAGAAGGAATGGAGAGATTGAAAATATAATCCAAGCGCAGTTCAGAATCATGCATCTGATGTTCTCTGCCAACGTATATTTTAGAGCCACGGTATTAATAAGTTATTAATCCAGAATATAAATTGTGTTTTTTTAGAGTACCGTATCTTAGAAGAAAAAAACGGGTCCCTCTGTCCGTCTGTTGCAGCCACTTTTCGATCCGCTCCATTTAGAAACTTGAAATTTGGAATATTAAAAAAGAATATCAGTTGCACGTATCTCAATAGTTTAGATTCAGATTTTTGTATTAAAATTATAGTGAGGTTTAATTTCAGAACTCGATTTATTTTAAATTTCAATTAAATTTGAAAGGGCTGTGTATGAGGATTTCAAAACTATGGCTTTTTTATAATTTTAGGCAGTTTTTTTTTAGAGATTTATTTAAAAATATGTATAAAATATTTTTCCACCTTATTTCGGAAACTACTGATCCTAAAATTATGAACAAACACAGTATTTCTAAAAATAGGGTTTTTAGAAGCCTACTCAAAATTTATAGAAAAACTCTAACTATAATTCTAGGTGTCACAGTATTTGAGATATTTAAAATCATATATATATATATATATATATATATATATATATATATATATATATATATACACATATATATAAATATATATATATGTATATATATATATATATATATATATATATATATATATATATATTATACTGTATTATCTCTCCTCTGCTGTATTATGTTAAGTATTATTAGATGTTAATTGCGTTACGATGCTCATATTAGTGGTGAATTATATATAAAGTAATTTAACTTAAATAGAGGTACAGAAACCTCGACAAGCGACCCAATACATACAGCGACAGGATACATTCTTTGAAATGTCTTCAAAATTTTCAACCGACTAAAACGAATATCTACCTTTGTCAAACACTTATATTACCATTAATTGATTATAGAGACGTGCGCTATCCTGATCTTAATGAAGAATATTTGTGCGAGTTGGAACGTCTTCAAAATGTTTGCATCCGGTATATCTTCGACCTCAGAAAATATGTTCATATCTCTGAATATAGGTCACTTCTCAAATGGCTGAAGATCCGTGATCGATGGCAACTTCACATACTTACACTTCTTTTTAATATATTAAAAAATCCTCATAGCCCAAATTATCTTAGTGGCAAATTTAAAGATTTGTCTGCTCACGGCATTGGACTACGATCTGAAAGTTCACTCACCCTACTTATTCATAAACATACCTCTACCACTTACGAAAAATCCTTCACTGTCCAAGCAGCAAAAATTCGGAATCACCTGGATCCTGACATCAGGAAAATCGCGTCTCTAAATACTTTCAAAGATCGAGTGAAAAAGTCCTGCCTCTCCTGAAACCTTTTCTTTGTGTCCTTGTCCTTTCCTGTCTTTCCCATCCCAAATCATGTCAATAGTTTTTTTTAATTATACTTTTGTATTTGCTTTCAATTTTTTTTTTCGTCTAATGTACTATAAAGAATTTTCATTATAAAATCTTTTAGAGTCTATCTACTAAATTTCAATACTAATTGTTATAGTTGAGTGGAAGAAATTGCTCATGTATAGTATATATGGCGGTCTTACCATTTATACTATACATAACAGATTATAAATAAATAAATAAATACAATACCTATTCTCAAAAGATTAGATCAAATATATTAAAGTGTAATAACACTGCTAAGTTTTGATTTTATACGTTTATTTTTTTACGTAATTTAATGTGTACAATTGATACACATGGTGGATTTATTACTACGAATCAATCTATTGCAGCCAACCAGAACACCAGTCCAGCCCCGCTCGACGAGCAGCCGGAAATCAAACCTGGTTCCCCGTAATGTACCGTACCGCCAACGGCCGCATGCCTTGTAATCGATCCAATACCCCACAGCGACGAGAGCTTATATGTAATATAAAAAAAAGAACATGCCGAAAAACGCCTAAAACAGGGTTACTTACAGATCTTCGTCTCTTGAAATTAGTCATTGAAGCTAATCGAGACAATTTTTATTGAAATTGTGATTATATCCTACTAGTTTTTAGAATTTTCCCCAATTATTAAATTTTAGGGTTGAAATATTAGAGAAGATAGGAGAGGAGACGTTTGAAGCCTTATATATTCGAAACGAGACTTCAAAACGTGACATAATAAATACAGCCTCAAGTTCGCTTTGAAAATTCTGTCTAATGACATCCGGCTGGATATGGTACGTAGAAAAAACGCTTCCACTTTGCATATATGACGAAACACAATCAGCTTCATGTTGTATAATGTTGTTTTATGAATAACGTAAACGTTATGAACTTATTAGCCTTTAAGCAGACGTCAGAAGATAGGAGAGGAGACGTTTGAAGCCTTAAATATCCCAAACTAGACTTCAAAACGTGACGTAATAAATACAGCCTCAAGTTCGCTTTGAAAATTCTGTCTAATGACATCCAGCTAGATATGGTACGTAGATAAAACGCTTCCACTTTGCATATATGACGAAACACAATTAGCCCCATGCTGTATAATGTTGCTTTATGAATAATGTAAACGTTATGAACTTATTAGCCTTTCAGCAGACGTCCGAATCTTGTATCATCACAGACCTTTATTTTTACGTAGGTTAAAATGTCGCCTTATTTCACTTTACGTAAAGATAGCTGAAACAGTATACATTGCGGCTAACTTTATAGGTTATTTAAATATTTCTTTCGATAATTTAGTAACTAAACTGAGAAGTAAAACAACTAATTTTTGGAGTTACCTTATAAAAATTATATTATGTATTAAATTAGTTACCAACAAATTACCAACAAACAACGTTATGTAATTCATTTTACAAAAAGTATTTTGTATTTGTAGAAATTCCAATGAAATCCGTATACGAGAAATGAGGAATGTTGCGAATACCATTACGTTACCAGGTAATACTTTCTTAAAATACTATCGACTATCTAAAGAAAGAACAAAAGTTTATAGTTTGAGGCCGATGTTGAAAGTGACACATTCAATAAATATTATTTATCGCCCAACAAAATAAAATAAACTATAAAAATGCATCTCCTATCAACCATAGATACAGAAGTATAGAACTGTTATCGTCATTGAAATAGCTCCATCCTTTTCTTTCTGCTCGCAAAATTACATCATTATATTCTTTTCTTTCAAGCTAATTAAAAATAGTGTTAGGTTAACGAACAATAAAGATAAGCACAATGCCAATCATACACCATACCATTTTTTTTAAACCAAAGTTAAGGCAATCGTTATTGTCTTGTGTTAGCTAATGTATGCGTTAAGTAAAGTAAAACATAGCGTTGAATATAATAAAAAAACTCTCAGCTTCGCGAGGGTTCCATACATATTTAATCACTTGTAAACTTGTAAGGCTACATGGTATTTCTGATGAAACTATTTAAAAAAAAATCACAAAAAAATATATTGACTGCTGTATACTTCACGGCCGTAAATGTATAACTCCACATAGAATTATAAATCATTGATTTTTGGATTTTTCCTTTCACTTTCCCTATAAGGATTCCCGTTATACTGTTTTTTAAGATTGTAGATCAACTGGAATTATGGTTTTTAATGATCAGTGAATAACACTATTTTATTAAGAAAAAACAGACTATAAAAACCATTTCTTTTTTTGCGTGAACCAAAAAAACTTGAAATCTTTATAGCAATATAAAGTTATAGGACTCAGTCTACGATATTTCAACTTATCATCTTAAGCCGTTTCTGAGAAAAATGGCTTTTATAGACAGACGGACCGACGGACAACTAAGTGTTCCTATAAGAAGAAACTGAAAACCTTTTTAAACCAAATTTCATGCACAAAGTTTTAAAACTATTTAAAATATAGGCTATTATAGAAAATGGCACATGCACATACGATTGGACATGCGCAATGTACATGCACAGAGAATTGGACAAGCACTATGGCACATGAACATACTATTGGACATACGCAATGGTACGTGTACAAAAAAGTGGACATGCACAATGACACATATACAGCCAATTGGACAAGCATAATCACACGTGTGAAAGTAATTAGATGGCACATGCATAAACAATTGAACATGCACAAAGGCAAAATGCTCAGAGATGGAGGTACATGCACAGACAATTGGATATACACAATGGCAGATGCACAAACAATTGGACAAGCACTATGGTAAATGAACGAAAAATTGGGTAGGCGCAATGGCACATGCACAGACAATTGGTCATGCATAATGGCATATACACAGACAATGGGACATGCACAATGGCACATGCACCGACAATTGGACGTGCATAATGGCACAGGCACAGATAATTGGACACGCACGATAGCAAATGCACAGACAATTGGACCCGCAAGAAGGTACATGCACAGATAATTGGATATAAACAATGGTAGATGTACATACAATTGGACATGCACTATAGTACTTGCACAGACAATTGTCATACGCAATGACACATGCACAGAAAATTGGGCATGCACAATGGCACATGCACAAACAATTGAACATGACCAAAGGCACATGCACAGGTAGTTGGATATGCACGATGACACATACGCAGACAATTGGACATAAGCAATGGCCCATGCTCAGACAATTGGACATGCACAATGGCACATGCACAGACAATTGGACATGTCCAGATAATTGGGAATGTACAATTGCACATGCACAGACAATTGGCTATGTACAATAACACATGCTCAGACAATTGGACATGATTAAATTATAAGAATAATTTGTTTCACTACGGAATCCTTAAAAATACACTCGACTCGAGGTTGGTTAGAAGGATTTGCAATAAATCTCAGCGAAGTGTTGTATAGAATTTCATAGTTTGTTTATTTGTAATACATGTATATCTCTTTGCTACATACTCGTTTAGATATATCCACTTAGTAGTGACAGTATATATATATATTTATATATATTATATATATATATATATATATATATATATATATATATTATATATATATATATATATACTTAGTACAGACTTACAATAATAACTTTTAAAAAACTAGAAGTATTGAACTAAACACCTGGACATTTGGCTAATAGCCCCGGATACTTAAATGTTCAAAGTATAAGCTGCTATTCTATTAAAATTAAACAGTACTAAGAATATAATACTAATGAAGATTACTTTGTCTTATTCCAGTCTTATTTATCTTACAGACCGCAAATAAAAATTACACCTATGATTATATATGAAACAATTATAATGTTTCATCAATTGCGTAACCAATAAAAAGGAATGATTTCCAATCAACATCCCTAATTCAGATTCTGAAACTTAAATCAACAGTAAGACTTAAAATAAACGAACTTCAAAAATGAAATCAACAGCAAAATAAATTTCAAAACTGCTATGAGTTTTAAAATGTCTGTCAAGCCATTGCAAATTTCTCAGTTTAAACACAATTTCTGATTATTGTTTATTACTTTCATTAGTTTGTGGATTAAATCAATGTATAAATAATAGAAAACAGCTTTCTTTAAAACACCAGACATTTGGACACATGGACACTAAATTCCACATACGGCTCTTTTAAAAAGAAGACAGTGACCGGAAGAAAAGAGGACGGATGATAACCCTAACTTAGTACGGAATATATATATTTACATATATATATATATATATATATATATATATATATATATATATATATAGTGATAGTAGAGACATATCCTCACATAGTAGTAATAGTAGAAACATGTGCCCACATAGTAGCGTTAGTAGAGACATATTCACACATATTAGTGATAGTAGAAACATATGCTAACATAGTAGCGATAGTAGAGACATATACCCACATAGTAGTAATAGTAGAAACATGTGCCCACATAGTAGTATTAGTAGAGACATATGCTCATATAATAGTGACAGTACAGACATATTCCCACATAGTAGTGGTAGTAGATATATATCTCAACTGATATTGTTTTCAACAGCTTTACATCTTTATATAGGTTTTGATATGACACATGTTCTATACGTTGAATGAAAAAACCAAAAAGATGAATTAAGCAATAAATTTAACAGATCTTAGCATTTACTTTTTTTTCACAGTATTTCAATGAAACTATGAAAAAGTCTGAACTTTCAAATTCTTTCTTTTAAATTCTTTTTGCAAATTTCTATGGAGAATGTTGAATTTTTAGTTTGGAAGTAAACAAAAAAAATTGGACAAAACAAAAGTAAGTGTAGACTTGATTTTGAGTTCAAAAAAGTCTAAAAGTTAAATTAAGATTTCAAATCTTGTATTGTTTTCTTTTTCAATTTGATATGACGAACACTACTAAATTTATTTAGTATAATTGCTGTAGTTAGTAGTCAAGTAGTTACAAGTCGTAAAATCGAGATTTTTAGAAATTTATAAATATTTGTGTTTAATTTTATGAATTTATACTTTTATACATAATTGTTTTTTTTGCATATTCAATGTTGTCAAATATCCTGCAATCGCGGTATTTACAATATGCAAGTCTATTCACTTATATACCTCAGCTATTGTCGAATGATAGCTATTTTTTTTTAAATTATCTTATTTGCCCAAAAGCTAATTTTAATTTATTATAATCTCTTCAAGAAAAACTTCCTACGCTATAACTTGTTAATTTTCCGAAAATTTATAATTTGTTGATTTCCATTTAACGACAAACGTTATATAATTGTGTCACGAAGCTGCTTGTTTAATTTCATGAATTTATATTTTTATACAAAATTGCTCTTTTTTGCGTATTCATTGTAGCGAAATATCCTGCAATCGCCGGTATTTACAATATGTAAGTCTACTTACTTATATGCCTCAGCTATTGTCGAATGCCATGTAATTTTTTTAAATTAGCTTATTTACCCAAAAGCCACTTTTAATTTATTATAATCTCTTTAAAAAACTTCCTACGCTATAACATGTTGATTTCCATTTAACGACAAACGTTATATAATGGTGACACGAAGCCGCCTAAGTCTAGTCAGCAATCATTATAGCAGTGGAATATCAGACATTTCTCAACTTCGCTTTAACGACTAACTAACAAGATTGTAAAAATTAAAAGTAGAAACCGCTTTGCCGGTCAGCGATATCAACTAATGTCGTTTCGTATCGCGTCTTAGCGGGTCGAATAAAAATTTCCCAACAATTCATCTAATTCGAGCATCTCACGGATTGTTTAACAAGATCAAACTGAAGAAAGACATTGCTATAAAGCGCGGACATATTAAATAAATACAGACCTGAACATAGAACAGAAACGGAAAGTGAAAATTGTATAAATGCATTTTCATTTGCCCTGATCAGACGCATTAAATGGAAAAGCTATTTTGGTGATTCGAGTGTATCGTTATAGCAGTTCCTATGGCTTCGTTTTATCCGTGGCTTTGTTGCGTCAGTAATATGTATACAATTTACAAGGATCTCAATCCCTTGAAGTTCAGGTTTGCAATATGTACCTTGATTTTTTTCTTCGATTTTTGAACTATCAATAAATAAAATTTAAAATATATTCTGTTACGTTATACTTACAGCCTAGGCTTGGTAATCTTCGGTTACTATAATCTATACGTATAATAAAACTGTAACAGAGTGAATTCTTTACATGGAAAATATTCTAAATAATTAATTGATATAGCGTATAGAATGATAATAAAAACCAGAAAACTCATGTTTAGAATTGTTGTCTGTTCGTCCGTTAATTTGTTCTTCAATTACGCAAAATCTACTGTACGGATTTCGATGAAATTTCGTGTGGTTATACTTTATGCTCTCGGGAAACATACTTCTTATCTTGATATTACTAATTGAAAACAAAATTAATTAAAAAAAAAATTAAATAAAAAAAAAAAGAAAACAAAATTATTATTACGATATTGCTACTGTCAATACTATTTATTAGCGTTTTAGTAAACTTTATGCTTGTAGAGTTCTGAGAGACAAAAAATAAAATAAATACATACCAAATTGGAAACGGTCTGGCAGATGATTGGCTTACAATAGAAAGCCAGTAGAATAAAAAAATAAGTTTAAATAATATTTACACGTGTTTAGAATTGAGGTTATACAGCTGCCGGCGCGCAATGCTTGCTGCTCGAATGTCGAAACTCGCACGAACACACACACATACAACCGTACATAATAGAAAGAGATAGAGAGAAAGAGAGGGAAAGGTCGCCTGGAGTGGGCATAACGCTTTTTCCTTACGTGACGGTTTCTGGCAGTTCGCTCTACTGCAAGCCGGGTAAAAAAGCTTCGTTCAAAAACACAAAAAGTTCCTAATAACTTTTCATATTCCAAATTCCACGCGAACGAAGTCGCAGACATAGCCAATATGGCTATAAACTTGTGTATAATTTATTATTACGGTTACTTAGAGTTTTATTAAATTTGTTTGGGTAATTATTATTGCGTGATAAAATTACAAACATACAATCAGTCATTTTTATATTATTAGTTGTGAAATGCATACTACGGATTCGATAATATTATAGGTATTTATACGTTAAGCACGATCAGAACTCGCACTACGAGTGCCTTACGTACTTATATCCATATATAAGTCTTAACATTGAAGGATACAAAGTGTTTATATTAAACTATTCATAAAAGTTAATATTATTTTTCACCATTTTAATATATGTCCTGCTGTATCCTTTACAGGTGAAATGTCTCATAAACTCTGACACCCAGGATAACAGCTACAATTGTATAGCGATCTCTATTTAGATTCTACCAATCCTATTTTTTCATTTTTGGTTTACTAGTTTCGAAAATAATTCTATTTTTTCCTTTTTGAGATACAGAATCCAAAAATATTATCATAAACTAGTATAGAACTCATAATTAGGCAAGCGGCTTTAGCAAAGATCTCAATGTAGCTCTGTCTCGATCCTGTCTGCTGGACTAGGCACAGCCGTAGAAAACTATATAATGCAGGATTTCTCCGTTGTGTTTATGGCCTATCGCATTGCAATCCTGCTCTTGTCTAATAAATAAAATACGTTAAGAATTCAACTTTTCACAAATAACCTATGTATCTTAAGAGTTCAAGTTTTGGCTAAAAACTAATGCACGTTAAGTATCCAGCTTACGGCTAACAATTAATGTACGGTAAGAATTCAGCTTTCAACCAATAATTAACGCACGTTAAGAAAACAGCGTTTGAATAATAACTAATGCACGTTAATAATCTAGCTTTTGACAAATAATTAATGCACGTTAAGAATCTAGCTTTGGACAAATAATTAATGCACGTTAAGAATCTAGCTTTCGATCAATAAATAAAGTACGTTTAGAATCCAGCTTTTTTCAAACAACTAATGTATCTTAAGGGTCTAAATTTTGACAAATAACTAATGCACGTTAAGAATCCAGCTTATGGCTAATAATTAATGCATGTTAAGAATACAGCTTTCAATAAATAATTAACGCACGTTAAGAAATCAGCTTCTAACTAATAACTAATCAACGTTAATAATCTATGCTTTTGACAAATAACTAATGCACGTTAAGAATCTAGCTTTTGGCCAATAAATAAAGTACGTTAAGAATCTAGCTTTTGGCCAATGAATAAAGAACGTTAAGAAACCATCTTTTTGCAAATAACTAATACATCTTAAGAGTCCAAATTTTGACTAATAACTAATGCAAATTAATAATCCAGCTTATGGCTAAATAATTTAGCTTTCAACTAATAATAAACGCACGTTAAAAAATCAGCTTCTAACTAATAATTGATGTACGCTAAGAACCGAGTTTAAGACTAATAATTAATGGACATTAAGGACACAGCTTTTTAATAATAACTAATGCACTTTAAGTATCCAGCTTTTAACTAATAATGAATGCACGTTAAGAAATTAGCTTCCGGCTAATAATTAATGCACGTTAAGAAATTAGCTTCCGGCTAATAATTAATGCACGTTAAGAATCGAGCTTCTTACTAATAAACAATTCACATTAATAACCCAGCTTTCGACTAATAACTAATGTACGTTAAGAATTCAGCTTTTGACTAATAATTAATGCACATTATGAATCCAGCTTTTAACTAATAATTAATGGACATTAAGGACACAGCTTTTTAATAATAACTGATGCACTTTAAGTATCCAGCTTTTAACTAATAATGAATGCACGTTAAGAAATTAGCTTCCGGCTAATAATTAATGCACGTTAAGAATCGAGCTTCTTACTAATAAACAATGCACATTAATAACCCAGCTTTCGACTAATAACTAATGTACGTTAAGAATTCAGCTTTTGACTAATAATTAATGCACATTATGAATCCAGCTTTTAACTAATAATGAATGCACGTTAAGAAATTAGCTTCCGGCTAATAATTAATGCACGTTAAGAAATTAGCTTCCGGCTAATAATTAATGCACGTTAAGAATCGAGCTTCTTACTAATAAACAATTCACATTAATAACCCAGCTTTCGACTAATAACTAATGTACGTTAAGAATTCAGCTTTTGACTAATAATTAATGCACATTATGAATCCAGCTTTTAACTACTAATTAATGGACATTAAGGACACAGCTTTTTAATAATAACTGATGCACTTTAAGTATCCAGCTTTTAACTAATAATGAATGCACGTTAAGAAATTAGCTTCCGGCTAATAATTAATGCACGTTAAGAATCGAGCTTCTTACTAATAAACAATGCACATTAATAACCCAGCTTTCGACTAATAACTAATGTACGTTAAGAATTCAGCTTTTGACTAATAATTAATGCACATTATGAATCCAGCTTTTAACTAATAATTAATGGACATTAAGGACACAGCTTTTTAATAATAACTGATGCACTTTAAGTATCCAGCTTTTAACTAATAATGAATGCACGTTAAGAAATTAGCTTCCGGCTAATAATTAATGCACGTTAAGAATCGAGCTTCTTACTAATAAACAATGCACATTAATAACCCAGCTTTCGACTAATAACTAATGTACGTTAAGAATTCAGCTTTTGACTAATAATTAATGCACATTATGAATCCAGCTTTTAACTAATAATTAATGTACATTAAGAATCTAGCTTTTGAACAGTAGCTAATGCATGTTAAAAATCCGGTTTTTGGCTAACAATTAATGCACCTTAAAAATTCCGCTTTTGGCTAATAATTAATGCATATTAAAAATTTAGCTTTTGACTAATAATTAATACACGTTAAGAAACCAGCTTCTGACTAATAATTAATGCACGTTTAAAATTCAGTTTTTGGCTAATAATTAATGCACTTTAAGGATCCAGCTTTTGGCTTATAATTAATGCACATTAAGAATCCAGCTTTTGAGAATTAACTAATATACTTTAAGAATTCAGCTTTTAACTAATAATTAATGAACGTTAAGAAACCAGCTCCTGACTAATAATTAATGCACGCTAAGAATCAAGCTTCTGACTAATAATTAAAGCATATTAAGAAACCGGCTTCTAACTAATAACTAATACACATTATGAATCCAGCTTTTATCTAATAGCGAATACTCGTTAAAGACCCAGCTTTTAGCTAATAACTCATACACGTTAAGAATCCAGCTTAAAGATTAACTTAACTTCTTTAAAAGTCCATCATTTTACTATTAACTTATGCACGTTAAGTATCCAGTTTTTTGACTAATAACTAATGCACTTTAAGAAACCAGCTTTAAGATTCTAGCATTAAAAATAACTTAACGTCTTTGAAAATCCAGCTTATGACAACAAACTAATACATATTAGTTATTAGTTAAAAGCTAGATATTTTTTAAGGGTAAAGAGAAACATTTTATTTTACGACTTAACTTTTATAAATTATTTAATTATTCTTAATTATAGAAAAAACCTCTCGAGCTTAGTTTTTGCTGATTATTAAAATAATTCACCTACTCGTATATACATCTTCCATATACGCACTATGAATAAGAGACATGTTTTTTTTACATATATACACGTTGTAACGAATAAAGTGTCTTTTATTTATACATGTGATTCTGTGCATCAAATTCATTCTACTATGTGCATCAAATTCATTCTGTGCATCAAATTCATTCTTCTACTTATTTGAAGAACGCAATAAATTTTATGCAAAAAAATGTTATTTTTAGTTCCAATCGCAAATTTAACAATGATTTTTTTTCAGTAAAGTTTGAAAATTGTTATAGTGTTATAAATTCTTTAAAATTGTCTACCTCGTTTGAAAACCATCTAGTTATATAATATTAGAACCAACTTGAATAATAGTGCTGTGTATATGTATGTATTTATATATATATATATATATATATATATATATATATATATATATATATATAACATACAACACCTACCTGGTTGCGTTATACAAAAGAGCATGTAAGCGCTATAAATGATGAAGATGGCCGCTGCGGGCAAAACGCAGTAGTGTTGTAATTCCGAAAGTTTTTTTTCACGGTTTCTTTATTATCTAAAAACTTTGCAACCAAGCAACGAATAGTTAGCAAAATTTGACATACATATAGCTTATATGTCAGAGTAACATGTTGGTATGATAGTATAACATACTCGTATATGCCCGACATTGTGTATTTGGATGTTTGTTACAAATCACACCTAAACGAGAAATAATTTATATCAAATTATTAAACTATGTATTACTAACACTATATTAACTTAATAAATTGTCATATTACATGTTATATTACATGGATATTTTACTAATGTGAATTGTTAAATTTAGAGAATAAAAATGGACAAACCTAATTTTAAATCACACAAAATTCAGAGGTATAAAACATTTTGGAAACATATTCAATATTCCCACAAGTATGAAATCCATGTCTATACGTGCTTTTTATTACATACCATTCTCTTGTAATGTGTTGAAGTGAAAATCAGTTTCATTTTGACGTGGACGATATTCAACTGTCTTTATAGCGTGTTGCTTAAGCGAGGCAGAAGAAGTAAACGAGACAGAATATTTGGCATTATTTATAGGCATTTTGGTATTATATTATACAACATAAATATGTATACAAATAATTTCCAATAAAATAAATTAAACTTTGTTTATACAGCCTAAATATTTATACAAATAAAAAATTACATTTTGTAATTACAATTACCAAATAAATTCATATTATATTATTAAAATGAATGCAAAAAAAGGTTTACAACATCTGAACTGTCAATCGCTTTGTTTACAAACATTCTCTTTTGAAATAGAAGGAGGCATAGTAAAATATACGTTAAAGGATTCGCCGTAGCGTGCAGTTCTGTGCTAAGGTCCTAGGAGAGTGTTCTTGTCTTTAGAACATAATTAAAGGTCGCGAACTGTCAGGTACTGGAGTCTAGTTGGAGTGTAAATACTGAAGGTATAATGCTCTATACAAATTCTTAATACCTCGCGGGCGGGGTCGCTGGAAAAAGCTAGTTTGTAATAAATTTATAAAAATTAAAATGTCAATTTCATATCAAAATAGAAGCTCATTTTTTTAAACATGAAACTAATGGGAAGCGCCATCTGTCGTTTTTAATTCAAATTTCAACATTCTCTTCAGTTGATACCACAAATAGCAATATAGAAATGCTTAAATACATTGACCGGTAGATGGCGTTAGACCACGCTATATATTAATTAAATGCCGTAGTATAACCCGACTTATTCAGCCATTAATGCTCCCCATGTTCCTCTACGCTGTAGAGATGTGGACGCTACGTGAAACCGAGAGAAAAACGTCCTGGAGATATGTGTTGAAGAAAATCGCTTCGAATATTGTGGGTTAAGTTTCGTATTAAAGCATTCACACTCCAAGAACTCAGTAGCAGGCTGCGTTTGTCAAATATTGTACAAACTCACATAATGATGCGTGTTGCGGCCTAGCAATGATAGTATTGAACACCTATTGGCAAAGTGGAAGGTGCCAAGTCACGTGGGAGAGTACCGATGAGATGGATAAATCAGGTTACGGACGTTTCCGTACACAAGTGTACCCGAAAACCAGCTGATAGGTAGAATGATGACCCACATCATCACAACTCATCTGCAATACACGTGACATGATGACCACGATAGTTCTGCAAAGAGTATATTGACTAAGAAGAAGAATAATGTAAATAATCAGTGTTTCAACTATTAATCAAGTTGTATTTAAAAAAAACTAACAAATTGGCGCATTGAGTGACGCATCCACACGCCACATATGTAATCCACTCCCTAACCTGACCTCGTCAACTGGCGGTCACACCCCGCCCCACGCCCCGCGTCACACAACATCCCGCTGGATGCTGCCGGCTATTTCCGGATCTGGGTCACAGTCGCGATACCGTTCTCTTGATGTACCGGATATGGGAATCTGGATGAAGTTCGAAAGATATAGATAAAAAAAGAAAAACTCATATGTTTTCTCGTCTCCCCCTCACTTTCTCTCAGATTTTAGTTTGATAGTATAAATTTATTTATTTATATCAAACTTTAGCATACATGTCGGAATATATGCCTTGCAGACTTATTGCTATAATAACAATCTTCTCCAAACAACTACAATTACAGAACTGTAAAAAAAATTTATGGACACCGTTATATAATTTGCAAATCAAATTATATGCTCTGGGAATATAAGAACACTATCATAAAAAAATTATAAAAATGTTGGTATTAAATTTTAATATTGTTATTAATAAACTTAGAACGGAAATTTATACCTTGCAGAAATAGGTAGTAGATAAAAACGTTACTAATAAACTCTATATACGACAAGCTCGTCATAACTTCATCTATCAAACACTATTCCGACCTCGATCTAAGTTTAACTTTGGTGTAACCTAAAAAAGTTGATATTTTGACAAGCACACATAACAGCACGTCAATTTTAGCAACTCAATTGTGTTTATAATTATTTATATAGAAATACATAGTTATGTGCTAGATTGTGCATCAAAATAATCTGAATGTAAATACAGAGTTATTTGGTAAACTATTCATATATTTGACAAATTTATGGTAAGGCAGGAGAAACCTTTGCCTACCTTTGGAAATATGTAAAATATGACGACGACGAAATTTAATAATGAGTAAATTTATCCTAAATAGTATAAGCGAATCCAGTTTTTTTAGAATGTGAAAGTACACACTATATAATATTCGCAAATATATGTGTAACTGCACTCACCGCACCTAACAAACCGTGACGGCCACACATCGTTTAGTGCGGAAGACAATTTCAAATAATTAAATAGACAGTACTAAGCAATAGTCAACCCGCACTAAACAATGTCTGGCAGTCACCGTTTGGTAGGTGCAATAAGTGCAGCTACATATGTATTATGTTTGAGAATGAGTAGGTATCTAAAATTTTAAAAAGGAAAATTTAAGGGATCTTCTCATGCATATATGAAGGAATATGATTTTTTTTTGCCCTTCTATCGGTTGGTATATCATGGCAGATTTTTAAAATGAAACTGAGGTTCTATTTACAATCTTCCGAGTTTCTTATGCTCTAAGAACGCCATATCGGTCACATACAGATGTAATTTGTATTCGCAATCATAGATACAAACACATATTTCACTTTTTTATCTATTAAATTCACATTGCCATGTTGATTTATTTAAATAACTTCGGAATAGTTATTCTATCGTTTTATTGAATTTGTTTGTAGTAATTATTACCTTTGTTATACCAACCTTATGAACGGTATACATATTCTCTGAATAAGAGTAGTATAACTTAAGTTTAATAGAAAACATTGTTTGTTAAACGGATATTATTGTTAAGCATCTCAAGTATTTATCTGATAAAAAACTGGTCAATTGCATGTCGAAACACGCACGAAGAATGGTTACATAATTGTCTGTATGTTTTAAAATTATCTATGAAAGTAACTGAAATTCCAAGTTTGAGATTTTTCTAGTTTCCTGTTGTAAAATTAGAAAAATCTCATTTTTCATGTCGCTTAATATTTCATTAATTGAGCTTAAAATGAAAAACAGGTCAAGTACGAGCCTGACTCGTACATCAAGTATTCAGTACAGTTTTGAAATTAAATTGCTTTATTTATCATAAGTCATCTCTAATATGAATTTTCTAGTCCAATAAATATGTAATATAACCATATTTTAGTAGGGGGGTATAAATATTACCACGAATATCACGAATAATATGACATCTAGAATCATGGTTATATTTTTGTTACAACAATTGCGTGGTCTTCCATAATCTTGTTGTTAAGAATTGTATTATCTAAAATATTTCAAATTTTCAACACGTACCTTCCAGATAAAGTAAAACTCTCTCGGTAAACTGTATTTGTAAAGAAGTGAGAAAACACTAATTCGCCTAATATCTGTATAAAACCAAAGGTTACCATAAACACGTACTGTTTTACATTACGTATTGTCTTCGCTAGTTTGCTGTTTATTAGGTGTAATAAAAGGGATTAAAAAGGACTTGAGTGTACGTTTTACATTACGTATTGTCTTCGCTAGTTTGTACTGTTTTACATTACGTATTGTCTTCGCTACTTCGCACGTACTGTTTTACATTACGTATTGTCTTCGCTAGTTTGCTGTTTATTAGGTGTAATAAAAGGGATTAAAAAGGACTTGAGTGTACGTTTTACATTACGTATTGTCTTCGCTAGTTTGTACTGTTTTACATTACGTATTGTCTTCGCTACTTCGCACGTACTGTTTTACATTACGTATTGTCTTCGCTAGTTTGCTGTTTATCAAGTGTAATAAAAGGGATTAAAAAGGACTTGAGTGTACGTTTTACATTACGTATTGTCTTCGCTAGTTTGTACTGTTTTACATTACGTATTGTCTTCGCTACTTCGCACGTACTGTTTTACATTACGTATTGTCTTCGCTAGTTTGCTGTTTATTAGGTGTAATAAAAGGGATTAAAAAGGACTTGAGTATACGGGACGGTGTATCATTAATTTACCTCCAGTATTTCTTCAAACACTGTATTCAGTTCAATATTATTCTGAAAGTTTATACTTTTTGCCATCAAATGATTTTTTTGTTCGCTTTCAGGACCACTTGAAACACCGTAATCAATTCAATATTATCCTGCAGCTCTGAATTTATGACCGTCCGGTGTATATTTTATTCACTTCCAGCACTTTACTTTAATCACTTCAATATTATTCTGCAGGTTTGTGCTTTTGGCCACCAGACATATTTTATATTCACTTCCAGCGCTTCACTTCATACACCTTAATCAGTTCAATTTTATTCAGCAGGTTTATGCTTTTGGCCGTTCAGTATATGCTTTATAGACCTCCAGCACTTCATTTCAAAGATTATAATCATTCCAATATTATTCTGCGGGTTTATTTATGCTTTTGGCGCTCTAATGTATTTTTTATTTACGGCTAACACATCGTTTCAAAGACTGCGGAATTTATTGTAATTTATCAATTTTAAATATTCAATAACTGACAAAGTAATCATTTATAATATATAACGCAAATAAATTCATATCGAATTAGAAACGGTCTAGCAGATGCTTAATCTGCAATAAAAAGCCAGCAGAAAAAAATACATATAAACATATATAATTGAAAACACACAAACGCTTATACTGTAGCAAAAGTGTGAGTCGAAATCTTGCATTGTTATACTATAGCAAATGTAGCGGTTGAAATCTTACACATTTTAAGGACTAGCTTTTATTCGCCAAGCGTGTAACGTGCCATAAGGGACTTCGTTTCAATAAAACTCTTAAATACGAATAGAACTCCCAGTACAAGAATTTCTTACAGATTTTGGCACGTATAAACATTTAACGATACCTAGTATTTCCATTCAAACTTTTCACAAATATTAATATTATTATACTAGCTAACCCGTGCGAAGTCTTCGCACTATATCGCCATCTAGCGTGTTCCAAGTATACAATTTGGCTAAGATATTTGATGTGTCGCCCACAGATGGCGCTCATGTCAATTGTTATAAAAATTAATTTTTTTATTAACAAAAATATTTTTTTCGATTTTTTTTATATTTTTCGCCCAAAGTAGAAAACATAAGCTTTAAGTGGGTATTTTTTTTACTTTTTTTGGTGCAGTAGTTAAAGAGATCGAGCCGCTCGACCAAAAAACACCTTTTAGAAATAATATATGTAGATTAGATTATTTTTCACCGTGTGGATAAATATATTACAACACTAGCTGTGACCGTGACTTCGAAGTAAAGTTCGAAGGTAATTGATTTATTATATCGTATGTACCATTAAAATAAAATATTAAAATACACGTAGTTTGCACAATCACTATGCGTCTAGTAGTTAGAGATGTTATTGTTGTGTTATACTAATGTAATAAATAAGTTCAACGTAATTGAATTTTTGGGAAAACTTTAATTCACACATTTTCTAGTCGAGAAAACCGATTGCGACTTAGTAAAATTTAAATCTCACTTCAAGATGACGCCAATGGTTTTATTTTCTAAAAATGTTGTCAGAATTGGATCAGTCAGATTTTTAAAAGCAATATTTTTGATTAGAATATTTGTAGCATGTTTTAGATGTTTTTAGATAAATATTTTTATTAGAATATTTGTAGAATGTTTTAGAAATAGTCTCTTTTTAAAAATCAATCAAAAATAATTTTTAATACTTGACTTACTTTTTCATATAAAACATTAATTTTCAGGTATTTTATCTAAATTTTTTTGCATAAATTATTGAATAATAGTAACAAAAATTCCAAAAATATTTTGATGCTTTTACAATATATTTTCTGAAGCTAAAATGAACTTGATGCGTGCACAAACAAACACACAAAAAGGCAAAAAGACAAAAATGTCGACAATGATTTTAATGCATTCTGTCATTCATTGTTTACCTCCTCCCCCCTTACTTCCTAATTATTGTATTTACAGTTTTATTATACGTATAGACATATATATATATATATATATATATATATATATATATATATATATATATATATATTGTAGGTCTAAAACCATCGCGATTTCTTAAAAAATACTATGCTTTTATTACTAGTATTATTATATATTTAGTATATTTATTATTTGTTGTTTTAATACAAGATACGCAAAATATTAGAGCGGAATTTCAATTTAATCTTGATAGAGTATTTGATATAGAGCTCGTAACAAAATGAGTCTAAAAATGATAAATTTGATGGTTTATTAAACAAATTTGTGTTTTAAATAAAGAACCCTTTTCACCGATATCCACTGACCTCTATTATACCAGTACGCCAGACTAGCTATACAATATTAAATGACAGCTATGTTTTGTGCCTACCTGAAACGCCACCACGAACGTCCTGGGAACTAGACATTTATTTAGAGCTGCCAAAAAATTTCCTTTGTATCGATAAATTTCCTTTGTTTCACATCAAAGGCAAAAAAATTACTTCAAGTTACTTTCCAAATCCTAGGCGTATGAAGACGTATTCATAGAAATATAAAAATATTATATGCATTATTTATAGCCTCAAGCACGGGTATTGAGGATAGGCGCTTCGAAACATATTACATTACATTTGATACAAAGCTTCGAAAATAAACGACGCATTACAAAAACAAGTGAAAAGTTTTGTTTCATCAGTAAAAATGTCGTGTAGAATGAAATTATTACAGTAACTGCTCCGTAACAAGTATTTTGCGGAATGCCCATTTGAAGTCGGAAAACAATCGATGGATAAACGGAAATAAAAAATATTATTTTCATTTGTTTGAATTGTAAATTTTCCCAACCATCCCAGTCTAATATATCGGGTATATTATGTCAATAATTTAATTAATACATTATTTTAATTTTTTCAAAATTAAAATTTCCATAAGAATGTAATTCACTTATAATATCGACTCTTTCGATATTTTCTATCACATTGTTAATCCTAGGGGTATAAATGAAATGAAAAAATTCCTGCCTATGATTTTTATTTGTACTAAAAGAAAGATGTTGCAACTGCTTCTTGGTGTTGCTATTCAATTTTATTATGTTAAATAAAACAAAAACATCTGAGAAGATAGAACTACCACCACTGTGAGATGAATACGACCAATTTTCACAATTATTTTGAGTAATACCGGATTGTAACTCGTACAAGACATCCAAACAATGTGTTGGATACAACACAGATTCAAGTGAATAGAAAGAAAATTAAGTGTGACGATTGCTTAATTATATACGAATTTGTATCATAATTTTCATTTGGAATATTACAAATGGTATATAACTCGTTCTTCGAAAACAGAGGGATGGATTAGCTGTTCCTTCTATTAGTTTAATTGTTATCAGTTTAATAAAAGTAAACTTCCAATAAAATTAAACTTCCCCCGTGATATTAATTGCTAAGTATTACTGAAGAACCTTATGTGTAAAACGAAAATACTATTTCCCGATTTACAAGATCAACTTAAGGCTTAGTACGAATAAGAAATGTATATTCCTTACTCATAGTTGGTATCAGATAATACTAATAGCCACTTTCATATATTAGCAAGACAAGTTAACACAAAATATAAAAATATGTGTATAAATGCTGTAATAAAAAAAATATTCACTCATACAGGTGTTTCTACACGGAATTGTCGACCCGGAAAATTTGAGCGCGCTAATTATTGTAATCAATTAATTCTCATTCAGTATTATTCATGTTTTAATACATTGATAACTTATTCTTGCCCATAAAAAGCTTTCAATTTGGTTTCGGCATGTTATTAGGTTTTATATTGTAAAAATAATTCGATGAAATCTCGATATGCTAAATACAACTTTAATTTATTAGTGTTTATCGATTTATTTTGTCAAACTATGTCATCTCTAACATTAGTTCCGTGGACGCTCGCTACTGAGGACGTTTACTATCAGCGCCAAAATGGCGAGAATCAAATTGGTTCATTATGACGTTGTGTTAAGCCAGCCCAGCGTACTTATGCAACAGAGTTCGGTGACGACATCCTACATGCCTGAAGCCCTTCAAAATAATGTTTCAAATCATTTGAAATGATTGATTTATGAATTTGTCGCATTACGAAATATATATATTATATCAATAAAATTACTGGGCCCTATTATATATAATACCTCTAGTTTTATCGATAGAAATAATTATAATTCGGGTAATATTACAAGTAACCCTATTTTAATACAGCTTATTGTTAAAAGAACATCTTTTTCTAAAAAATGATATGATTTATAGCCTATTAAAATATTAATTAAGTACTAAATTTGCTTTTGCAAAATAACATATATCTCCATCCGTCGTTCTATACGTACGAGTAACGTATGAGAACATGCTACAGGTCGCAATCCTTGACCAATTTTGCTGAATATTTTTTCTCTCAATTAGTTAATTATCAGAATATAAATATATTAATTTACATAATTATTTGTCAAATTCGTTAATTTTTTACAAATGTTTTCTATGTGTATTAACGCGAAAAAAAGGAATTTTTGTTGAAAATTGTGGACAAGTTAATGGTTGTGCACAATTTTCAACAATAAATCCTTTTTTCGCACTCGATGACTACTCTCAACTTCCGTTCTTTACGGATCTTCTTGCTCGTTCTCTCTCTTCCCTGCTGTTTTCTTTTCTTATTTAATATTTAAATTTTCTTACAAATAAAAAAAGCACAGGCGTACTTTTTTGATTTATTAACCATTTCAACATATGGAAACTTCAACTGTTACAGAATTCTAAAGTAACGCACATTCGATACGTTTCACCATCCTCAGAAATGTCTGTTTTACTATTTCAATATTTTCTTTCTTTGTCACAGATACACCGAAATGCCTGAGCAATGGAAATGTTGAGGGTCTTCGAGATTCTGCAGTAGACCGTCAACGAGACAATCTGGTGCAGAGTTTGGAGACCATGGGGAAGGTGCCCAACGTCAGTGTGAGGCAGGAAACGGGAGTGCGCGCGCAGAGGTCTATTCAGATACGAAGGTGAGTCGGTGTTCTGTTGGTCCCTCTTAGAAAAAATCTGTAAGTACCATTTTGTAATCCATCTGTCCTTCTGTCCTTTTATAATTCTCGGGGAATTATGTCATTAATTAAATATTTATTTAATTATTTACCTACTTTAATGTATCTAATCGATACATATGGTGAACTTATTGCTATAAAAGCAAACTCTTACAGTCAACCAGTACACCAGTTCAGCTCTGCTTCGCAAGCCGCTGGGAATCGAATCCGAGACCACGCGGTACGCTGCACTCGTGATTAACCCAACACACTACGGTGACAATATATATTTTAAACAGAAAAATGAAATGTTCACAAATTACGGAGAATTATGGTTTCACTAACTTTGGCCGACAGTTTGACTCACGTGGAAAATGGCGGTTTCGTATAATAATAATGTTTTTGTGAAAAAAATATTTTTTGTCTTGGAAAATGACTGCCATTTGATACATAGATCTACATATTTACATACTTGTGTTCATCCTCTTGTCCTAATGAGGTATTTTTCAGTAGCAAGAAAAGTTTTTTTCATGGCAAAAAATACACCTTCCTGATATTTGGCTATATAAATGCAAAATTTCATGGAAATCAGTTGAATATTTGAGGCGTGAAACTGAGACAAACAGACAATATAACATTATTAGTTTTTATAACATTATTAACCGTTTTAAAGTTAGGGCTAGTTAAGATAAATATATTAACAGGTTAAAAAATGTTGTAAACAAAGTTTTCAAATAAATTAAAATCTTTTCACCTATTTCTTAACCACAATACACAATGTAATCAATGATTACTAACTACATATACACAATCCCAACTATTATGTACAGTGTGTTTTTTATCTGGGACCGTATGAAGAAATCCGAAACCATAGCAGATACAAGAAAACTGTCTTAAGTACCACTTGTAGTTTTTCATGCAAATTAAAAAAATCGACAAAATTTTTTTTATGTGAATTGACCCAGTTTCATAATAGTATCATTTCATTGTATGGGAGGAAAAAAATCTGAACAACAGAATTTGGTCAAATTTTATTAAAACGTTTTCATGAAAATCCTGTTAATTTTAGTATTGTAATGTAAATTTAGTCAAAACAAATCAATATTGTATTCTGTAGTGGTTAGTTATTTATTTGAACTTTACGTAAAATTTTAAGTATAAATTATCCACAAAAATAATGTCACTTTTCGATACCATAAGAAGTACAAATAGCGAACACTTTTTGTAATGAGAACACTATATAATGACGAATTTACATATTAGATTATTCGTGACTACCTTTATTTCGTACTATAGTAAATTGTGACTTGATGTGCACTGTGATGTTGATGGCAGCGAATCAGGAAAATTTTGAGATAGAATTCAAAATTAGAATTAAAAACATTTAGACCGTAAAGTTACTTATCTTATGCGTGATAAAATACATGAGATAATGTATTTATGTGATAAAAATAAAATTATCTATATATTACTTTAACAGAAACACTATGTGTCCTTCAATGTTTTTACAAAAACAAATGTGTACGGAATCCTCGTAGTACAAGTTCTATCAACAAGGAGTTTATTTAAATGTAGCATAACTTCCAGGATCGCTGATAATTTTACTTCATAAGCACGTTTCTTTAAAATTCACAAATATTTTTAGACTTTCTTTCTTTCCTAATTTTGAATACAAGGCGAAACTGTTTTCTTGCAGTTTTTAGGATTCTGTGCCTTTAATATGATCCTGTAATTATAAAAACACTATCTATTAGTATGCTCGTCGGAGAACTTTAGCTCATGAATGGAATAGTTATTAACGCATTTTAAGTGATTTTACGACTCAAACCGAAAATTGCATTTAAATCTATGGACAAATTTGTTTCATGAGTGAAAAAATGAGTAGAGTACGAATGTAAAATTGTCCGTATCACCAGAACGTTAAATTTTCTGTTTTCAGACCCATGTAAGTTTTCTACGTTTCTCTCTGGTATTCAATAAAATATATAATATAATATAAAGTCATGTTCTTTATCAGTCATGCTCTTTAAACATAAATCATTAGCAAAACAGAAGGTCAAGACAATCGGAACAGAAATCAATCGGAATTAATCTTCTGCCTCTGGAGACATGTGAAAATAGTAAAAAAGTGTGGTTAAAAAAGTCCTAACAGCATGGCATACAAAATAACACTGATCAATGTTATTTATAAATAAATTTTTTTAATCGATATTAATTATATGTTTATTAAAGAACAAATAACTTTTACAACAAACATACTAAAGAATAATTATTAAGATGATGGGTTTAATTTGTGCCAAAATCCTTTTTGGTCTAGAATTTCAGCATTGCTTTTCTCGAGTCTATCTGGACTTTAATGAATCTTTCTCTTGTTGTTTTATTGCATAAAATAGCTGAGGGTTCAGTTAGAGCTTTGATTGCTCTTTCCACTGCTAGTTTGTGACAAGGAAGGCTTAATAAATCCAATTCTCCTTTTCCTTTTTGTTCAAAAAATAATCGGAGGTTTTCTTCGGTTACAGATTTTAATAACGGTGGCTCAGTGATATTTGCATGCCAATTCAAAAAGTCATGATATGTTTATCCATTAAAGTTTACCTTTGGCAACTGAAATAAACGCAATTTTTTTTGATGTTGCTGATCTGACTTTCAAAATTTGATGTGCAGCTAATTCACGAACGTGCGGCTCAGGATATATCAACGTTGTAAGCAATAATTGCGAAATAGATGTTTCTTTGAATTACTGGATCGATAACGGCTTTCAAAGTTGTTGGTAAATATCTGGATAGCTCGAATTTAAACAAGTGTCGCGATCTATCCTTACAGCTGGAATGAGTTTTCATAGAAAATCATACCGGAGCGTAAACCTTGACAATATACGTTGCAAGGGTGATTAGATTTGCAGAGGCAGTTTCCACTGAAATATACAGACGGAGAATCCTATTGGCGCAAGTAAGCCATCGGGCATGGGGCATTTTGCCTGGTGATTTGTTTGCTAAATCGTTTGGAAATACGCCTATTGAAACTGCTTCAACTATTCTGTAAAAGTATTTTCAATGTGCACTAATATTTTTGGCAGAAAGCTCTGGTAAGTTCGTCGGAATAGGTTGAAATCGGCTCATAGGTCTTTTTTCACAGTTTTCAAACACTTTGCCAATTGTCCCTGAAAATCAATGTATTGAAACAGATGTCTAAATGATAGTTCATTTATATGTAATAAGCAAATGAATCACTGTAAGGGACTATCCAATCGTTTTGCTAGCACCTGTATTATACCGCCGTATTTGCCAATATTTATATTAGTTCCAACACGTCTAAATGCAATCAAATAATCCATTGATATATCCACATTCAAAAAAAGTTGAACATTTCTTGTCTTATATATATATATATTAATTGAGTAAACACATCGAAAGTCCCTGGCACTACGCAATACAAATCCAAGCTTTCTGAATGACTTTTTAGCTACATCCATCAGATGACTATAAAAATTCAGGCGCGAATCGAATTAAACTCCGACACAGAGCATTTGCTTGAATTTGGCCGAAAACCACTCGTAAAGCTTAATTCAAGAAGAGCATTGATATTACGCTGTAATATTTTGCAGTCAGCTTTTAACTGAAAATACTTTTAACATTTATAATTACAGAAAAAGTCTTTTGGTCATCCGCAAATATAAGATAATATATAGTTTTAAAATATTGGTGCCGCAGTAGAACCAAAACAAATGGAGGTAATGTTACAAACATATCATTTAAAATGCAAAAACCTTTTTAAGTTTCACCCAAAAATACCTAAAAACAAATTGGAAGAGTTTCGTCTTGGAACTAAAGTTTTGTTTGATAATTCGGCTAAAGAAAATCTCGGGGATTTTCTTAATATATATATATATATATATATATATATATATATATATATATAATGCAGTGCCTAAAACAGGTAAGGTAAGGTAAAATTTTCGAGTCAGGCAGGTAGATTCTTTTATCAAAGAAAGAAGCTCTTCAAGTTTGCGTCGCCTATAATTATTCCTTCTTTTTCAGACATTATCAAAGTTTCAGCTTTTTTTCATTGCAGTATAAAGTGGGTATTTGTGAAAAGTTCATTGTGAAATTATATTTTTTCTAGAATTTTTTTCGTTTTAGGCGCAGCTTAATGCTGCAGAATATTGCAGAACTGCGAGTGAGATAGCGCTCCTACCCTGTCTGATACTCCAAAATCTATCGCATGTTTTTGACAGTAAAACATAATCAACTGCAGTTATACATTACTCTCCAATTCAGTACTTGACGTCCACAACTGAGTTTGGGTTGGTTCTTCACAATTAGACGGGACACATTCGGATTTAGATGTGCTACTCAACGTTTCCGTACGTATTTCGGCTAATTTTTGTCACAGATTTTTCTCATAACAACTTTCTTTTCGGTGTTCTTGTATTTTTTTTGTTAAGCCAACGTTTATGCCACTTATCATCATTTGTCTAATTGTTCATTGGTCCGTCA
Source organism: Druceiella hillmani (assembly GCA_039881145.1). NCBI lineage: Eukaryota > Metazoa > Arthropoda > Insecta > Lepidoptera > Hepialidae > Druceiella > Druceiella hillmani. The sequence goes on along the minus strand of JAYKKI010000073.1, from coordinate 2,945,271 downwards.
TGAAGCTGTGTTCTCTTGCAGGTATTTTTCGTAGTAAATTTAAGAAAATCGTTGAGATTTTCTTGAGCCGAAATATCAAACAAAACTTTACTTCCAATTTGTTTTTAGGTATTTTTGGGTAAAACTTGAAAAGGTTTTTAAATTTTAAATGATATGTTTATAACATTACCTCCACTCGTTTTGGTTCTACTGCGGCACCGATATTTTAATTCTTTCATTGCTTTATATTTGTAAGTATTTTTAGTTGGAAGTAGACTGCAAAAGGTTGCAGAGTAATATCAATGCTCTTCTTGAATGAAGCTTTATGAGTGGTTTTAGTCTCAATTCAAGCAAATGCTCTCTGCCGGAGTTTAATTCGATTCGCGCCTGAATTTTCATAGTCATCTGATGAATGTAGCGAAAAAGTCATTCAGAAAGCTTGGATTTGTATTGCGTAGTGTCAGGGACTTCCGATGTGTTTCCTCAATTTATATATCATTTTTGACTGTAGTGGAAGTAAGGTAGAAAACAGACTATCTCAGCTATGATGTCCAAAAAATGTTCCTTCAATATTTGTGTACGTAAAGGGTACTTCCATATATAAAAGGAAAAAAGCTGCCAAATTTTCGTAGCAACTAAAAAATTGCAAGCTCTATCTCTCAGCATCTCCAAAATTTTGAGCATTTTATAAAATTTTGCAACGAACTGTTGTAAATAACTTTATCATCCAAAGACTTCAATTCCCTCATAAATAGCATGATCGTAATTTGTCCATTTGCGCTCAAAAAAGTCATTACATTATAATTTAGAATACTATTTCGTATAATAAGTTGAACAATTTTTGAAGCAACTAAAGTAATACAAACTCTATCTTATAAATGTGTGTGTCCATTGTGTTAAGCATTGCATTTTACTTTATATTCCAAAGACTTAATTTCTTCTATAAACTGCATCATCTTAATTTGTTCATTTGCATTTGAAGTGAGCATTGAATAATAAATTAGAATGCTAATCGCTAAAATATATCACAAAGTTTTTAAAATAACTTAAATATTACAATCTTTGTTTTATATGTCTTCAAGCATTCAGCATTCTACAAAATTTTGCAAGGAACCGTTGCAAATTATTTATATTTCAAAAACTTCATTTCTTCTATAAATTGCATGGTCGCAATTTGCTTATTTGCGGTCGAAGTGATTATTGCATAATAAATTAGAATGATAGTGGCTAAAATAAATCACAAAGTTTTTGAAGTAACTTAAAAATTACAAGCTTTATCTTGTCTTCTAGCATTCAGCATTCGATAAAAATTTACAAGGAACCGTTGCAAATTATTTATATTTCAAAGACTTCATTTCTTCTATAAATTGCATGGTCGCAATTTGCTCATTTGCGTTCGAAGTGATCATTGCATAATAAATTAGAATGATAATGGCTAAAATAAATCACAAAGTTTTTGATGTAAATTAAGAATTACAACCTTTGTCTAATGTTTTCAAGCATTCAGCATTCTATAAAATGTTGCAAGGAAATGTTGTAAATTACTTTACATTCCAAAGACTTGATTTCTTCTAGAAATTTCATGGTCGTAAATTGTTAATTTGCATTCGAATTGATTATTGCATAATAATTTAGAATGCTAATACAATAATAATAGTTTTATATGGCTTCAAATATTCAGCGTTCTATAAAATTTTGCAAGGAACTGTTGTAAATGACTACATTCCAAAGACTTCATTTCTTGTATAAATTGCATGATTGTAATTTGTTCATTTGCATTCGAATTGATCATTGCATAATAATTTTGAATGCTAATAGCTGAAATAAATCACAAAGTTTTTGAAGTAACATAAATATTACAATCTTTGTCTCATGTCTTCAAACAATCAATATTCTATAAAATTTTGCAATGAACTGTTGCAAATGACTTTACATTGCAAAGACTTCATTTCTTCCATAAATTTCAAGATCGTAATTTGTTCATTTGCATTCGAAGTGATCATTACATAATAATTTAGAATGCTAATAGTTAAAATATATCACAAAGTTTTTGAAGTAACTTAAGAATTACATTTTTTCTAATGTCTAATGTCTTCAAGCATTCAGCATTCTATAAAGTTTTGCAAGGAACTATTGCAAATGACTTTACATTCCAAAGGCTTCATTTATTCTATAAATTGCATGGTCGTCATTCGTTTATTTGCATTCGAAATAATAATTACAACCTTTGACTTATACATTCAAGCGTTCAGCATTCTGTAGAATTTTACAAAAACTGTTACAAATGACTTTACCATATCAAAGACCATGCTTTCCCCACAAATTGCGTGATCATAATTTATCCATTTGGATTCAAAAAAGTCATTGCATAATCATTTTGAACATTGTTACATATAATAATCCATATTTAACGACTGCACGACGACAATAGACAAATTGTTCTCATAAAACAAGTAGCCAATCACATGAAACCACAGTACGAAAGTCGGCTTCACAAATGCGTGAAGAATTATAAGCTAGTTATTAAATCTTTAGCATCACCGTTTTCGGCGTTTCATTACTTCCTACGAGAATCATTTCCTTGCAACCAGGGACTAATTCCAGTTACTAACTAATTAAGCAGTATGCGGCTCCCGTATCGCATCGCATAGCATCGCTTTCCTATCGCAACACGGTTACTAGCTAGTTATTCAATCTTTAGTAATTATTAGTTGCGGCATCCCATTACTTTTTACGAGAATAATTTGCTTGCAACCAGTGACTAATTTCAGTTACTAACCAGTTGAGCAGTATGTTGATAGCTCTAAATCGCCGCGCTCCCGTATCGCATCGCATAGCATTTCTTTCCTATCTTAACGCGGTCGTACCGTAACAGATGTCTGGGCAAGCGTTACCCCTTTTACTCACAATGAGAAGGTGACGATTTATCCTAAGAAGAACGTGTGAAACTTACACATTCTGAACGTTTGTAGATATAAATAACGCCATTTACAACTTAAGCGATCAACACGTCGAACTGCTGTGTAATAAGACTGTAAATATTTATATGAAAACAATAAAAATGATGGCAGGAAATGGTCTGGTGTGAGCGGTGCAGAAATAGCATTGGTTATCTCTTTAATTTAATTCCGCAACGTGTCTTTCTTTTTTTACCGATTTAAATATAGATGGCGTACCATGATGTTGGTTTGAGTCGCAACACTGTAAATATATATTTTGGGTTTGAACGAGAGGTAACACTGATAGTTTTCAGAATATAAAAAATGGGAACCTTAGTGTATTACCAAAAAGTTGAATTTTCGATATTTGAATGTATTTTATAACGCCGTTCTTAAATTGACCCGTTCTAAGAATATTCAGATATAACCTGGTATTAGTATAGTAAAGGATGTGTAATTTTAAATTGAATTTTTTCAGGAAAAGTAACGTAGAATTGAAGTAATTTGTTTAATCAAAAAGTTTATTTGAGAATTAAAGACTTTCTTATTAATATTAGCATTTATGTAAATAACTTACACTTAAAAATATTTATAAGAAAACGTCTGGGGGCAGATTAAATACTCGAGAAAAAATTTGAATAATCGTTATATTGATATATGAGTTATTGTTTTAAAGGGTTTATAATAAAGATCACAAAAATAGTTTTTTAATTCTAGGTGGTATATCTTCAGAGATATACTAAAACATATGCAAAAAATATACTACCCCTAATCAACCTACAATTTAAAAAAAATGTTTTTAGAAGCCTCTAAAAGATTGTGTATAAACTACATGGATTATGGATATATTACCATCGATCCTATCATCTATTAAACATGCACCAATTTTTAATAAAAAATATATAAAGTAATATATTTACGTTGTGAAAAATTAATATTTGTAAATAGTTTAATAGAAACAATATGTACCCTTAAATATACCCTTAATATATCACTTTGTAAGGACAGGCCCATAGCAACCGAAAAATATCCCACTAAAACGGTGCTAAATGGTAAAATTAGCACACTTTCATTTCAGCTGACATCTTGACTCTCGTGAGTACGTTAATCCTGAAAACTTAAATAAAATACCGGATTGCATAGCAAAAATACATTTATATTACAGTTCGAGAATTTAAAAAAAATTCATGTATCTTACCTTCGGTTAATAATTTTTTTTAAATATATTTTTTGTTATTTATTAAAAAAATAATTTTATTACCAGTATCTATATGAATTACAACATTGTGACCTTGTAAGGACGTGTTTGGAGAACACTCATTATTTTTAATTGAGGGACAACCTCCCGATACATGGAATAAATTCAAACTGCACAGAATTAAGTTGAGATAATTAAGCTACCTTAATTTTGAATCGTTCGTGACACATTTACGGGTATAGTGCCATTATAGCTGTCTCATATAATTGCCTTTTGTTATAGAAAATTGTTTTTTTCATTACTTTACATAAATTAAATTGAAAACTGGTTTTTTATAAAGTTGGTTAAAAAAGTAATGAAATAAAATATACGCCACGACAAAGCTACACCTACGGTCGCATACAGACTGACGACGTAGTTTTGTTTAATTATAATAGATGGCGCTGTCATTTAACGTTCTTTTGACCGTATCTTGATATCTAGATATGATCTAAGCCTCGTTGTGCATAATTAGCACAACGTGCTGGACGGATTTTTTGATCATATTAATAATATTTGTGTCATGTTTGAAACCCGTGAGATCGTGAAAATATTTGCGAAAATAATTTTTGAAATAAATGACATTTCACAAAATAACGGCTTTGTAAATGCATAGAAAATATTTCCTTTATACCTCATGAGTGCCGTTTGAAAAATAATATTTATCCTTAAATGCTTTTTTTTATTTATAAATACATATTTTAATTTTATAATACCTGTTACTTAAACAGGATACTTTTATTTTTAAATACTAATATTGTTAATCTAACGAGTAATGTACATCTTTGTGTATTTAAATTATAATTGATCGTGGATATGGCCAAAAAACTGGGTTGCAAGACAAAAAATATGGAGAACCATTATTTATGGTCCGTCAATTAATGCTATGTCCAAATCATTATTCGGTCTCCGCTCATATGCTGAGATTTCGTTGTTAAAATTAATTTTTATCCCGTGTCCGACGAGGTCATTGACATGTTGATGGTCTAAATTGTGTTTTATAGTCTTTATCGGCCCATTTTAATGTATACGTTAGTTAACGCACGACAATAGTTATTATCTTAACGTTTGCTTTACAAATCGGCATGTTATATCGCATTAGCTTTGTTCTAACCTTTATTGTGCATTAAAGTAAGGCTATTTTTCTTTGCCTTCGAAGAAAAGAATAGCATCAGATAATTTTACAAGCAGAAAGAAAAGGATGGAGTTATTTCGTCGACTAAAACACTTTTGTTCTTTATCTATGGATGATAGAGACGCGTTTTTATAGGTTATTTTGTTTTTTTGCGAGTCAAGTAATGTTTATTCATCGTGTCACTTTTAACATGGGTCTCAAATTGTCAATTATGAATTTTGTTACTTGTTTAGATAGTCGAAAGTTATATTTGGTAATGTATATGAATCTGAGACATTCTTCAATTCTCGGGTACGGATTTTATTGGCATTTCTGCAAACGCAATATAATTTTAATGAAATAAAATATATAGCGATGTTTGCTGGTATCTAATTTAATACATAATCTAATTTTTATAAAGTAACTACAAGAATTAGTAATTTTTTTTAGTTAATTTCTAATAAATTCTACTAATAAAATTACAAAATTAATGCTTAAATAACCTAGGGATTCAGCCGTAATAATCACTGTTTAAGATGCTTTTATGCAAAGTGTAATACGGCGCCATTTTAACATATGTAGATGTCAAAGGTTTCACTGATGGTACAACATATGGACGTCTGCTTAAAAGTTCCGTAACGATTACATCATTCATAAAATGGCATGATGCAAACATAGGGCTAACTACCTGCATTTTCATTGTTGCATATTAATATTTACAAGTTGACCTGATTAACTATGGCTCTTCGTTGAACTCGTTTACAGGTGCCATGTAATCATTTTAGCTAAAACTGAAAATCGTGTGTAAAATTATGAACAATTTTATTTATATTTGTGTATAAAATCATGAACAATTTTATTTATATTTGTGTATAAAATCATGAACAATTTATAAGTCTCTTTAAAATAAAATTGTAGAAAGGTATAAAGAATTTTTTATTCTTAAGCGTCTAGTTATCATTCAAAAGAGCAACGTTCATTATTTTAAATCCAAAAATTATAATGTGAGCGACCACTAAATTGCCATTTTCTGATCTATTTTTGATGTGAAACATCTATAGGCGCAGGTATAAACCGGATCGTTGGCGTGGCGACGCTTGTCGTGGCGACGGGTCGCCGCGCTATAATAAGGTATATATATAGTCTATATGTAGTAGAGTGTACGGTAAGGCGACGTGTCGCCATGCGCAACCGACTACGCGACCCCCTCTTCACTCAGTTCGACGCTGTTGTTTACTACGGTACACATAACCTGTGCTTTATTATTTTTATATTAATTGTAAATAAATGTTTATTAAATATAGCCACCATTTTCGGTGAGAAATTCGTAATACTTGATTTTTTCATTATGCTATATTTAGTTCCTGTAATAATCTTGTCTTTTATGCATATTACTTGTACGAACACGATGTTTCACATCTGCCAGGCGTCCCGTGACGGCTCCATTTTTTTATCAGGTATCGCTTTCCGCTTATCAATATTTCTAAGATTATGTTCAATTTTTTTAAATTAAATTAAACATAATTTCAATAAAATAAGTAAGAAACCCTTACAACGCGATTATAATCTACACTTAGTAACTGTTTACGGGAAGTAAGTTATATACGTTAAACACACACACACACACAAACAGCAATAGCTTAATGCAGAACAAACAGAAATTTAAGTACCTAGAATTAAACTGAGTGTCACAAAGGTAATTCTGAGTTCCAGGTAAAATATCAAGGATGTTATCAATTGGGAGATGCTTCCGGAGAAATTTACTATGAATGCAGAGATTTAGTATCAGAAATTATATCGACTAACTATCAAAGACAATAGTCGGTAAGACTGAGTTTATTATAATTAATAAACTCGTTCCCACCTTTGGATATAGGCATCCTCTCCAACTTTTTGTTCATGTCTGTCACACATCAACAGCGTCCAGTTTATACTGACCAATTTTCGAATGTTACATGTCTCCTTTAGCACGTCCGTTGACATCCATCTTAACAATCCATCTTAACAATATTTCCTCCTTATCTCCATTCACAGCATTCGATCTTCTCCACCACATCCTAACTTCTAGTTGTTTGCCTGATACACTCTTCCAACGCATCAGAATTATACCGAGACCAGGGTATACAATGTTTTCTGTACAAAATAGAGTTTCAGTGTCTCCGCGGACTAACCTTTTAAATTAGTTACATCCATTCCAAATGGGAAGATGGGCCAGGGCAAGCTGATTTTGAAATGTTGAGGGATGTTCTTAGATCGGAGAATAGAGCTGTTTGCTCCGAAAGCTGCTAATACCTGTGCAATCTGACATTTAAATTTGCCAAGAATAATTTTATGGTTCAATTATTTTATAGCTACAATTTAAATATCTCTGTTAGAGATGTCATGCAAAGTTAAGTGTATAATAAGCTGGATGAACCTCTCATCATCTCTGCAGTTCGCTTAAGCCTTCTTAATGGTCCAAGAGTCTCCGGGGCCAAAGACCTTTTTTTAATCGATGAAGGTAATAATGATTAGCTTTCAATACTCATGGAACTTCTTAACGATATTTTTCAAGTCAATGCGTTTCGGAAATTTCAATATCCTTAATAAGAAAAAGTATTTTAGAAATTCATCTGAAATCCGTTGGTAGTAATTAGTATAAATATCGATGTTCTTGCTCGAATTATTCACGTAGCACCCACATTCACTGTTATATTTAATGCTTCTAAATTAACCTTTACCTTCTCTTGTGCATGGAAAAATACGCATATTATGGATGTACCCAAAACCCGCCCAAAGGCTTTCGCCCCAAACCAACCCAAATATTTTTGACCTAAGTCCATTTTACTACTACTATAAAAAGTCTTTGGGCGGATTGTACATTTTCAACTTGATACCTTTTTAAATACTCAACGTTTACTAGATTTCCTTTAATCTACCTTTAAATCAGAGCATAATACTTAAACTGCACTTTCCAAAGTGACTGCACTTAGCCATGAATAAAACTATTTGTTCGGATACTACTAGACTTCAGGGATGAGTTCAGTTCTATGAACTTTGTCATTTCAACTCATCGACTGAAATCATGAAATCTGTCACAACCATGAGTTGATTTATTTAACTTCCTATCTTCGTGACCCTAAAAGTATAATCAAAATTTCTGAAATTTGTTCAAAGTGGACTAGTCTCATTGCTGAAGGTGTTATTTTTCCCCGATTTCTTTTTTCTATTTTTAATAATTCTGTAGCTAAACAAGTACCTTCCAACTATAATGGTGATTATAGTTGGAAGATACTTGTTTAGCTACAAAACCAAACTATAATAGAGTATATAAAAGCTTCCAACTATAATAGAGTATATAACTGCTACATCAACGAAATCCATTTCTGCATTAATACAATGAATGCCGATCTACATTTTGATCAGTCAATGGGGTATTAAAAGGGTCTTCTGATTAACCCAAATAAATCACAATATATCATTATTGGTCGCCAAGACTTCTGTCGAAATTATGTGTAGCTAATTAACCACAGCTGTTGATTAACGTCTACATTATCCCTTTTACTTCAACTGTAAAAATCTTGGGCAACTGATCAATATCTCACACGACACACCCGGTAAATGACGAACACCATTTACTAGTAAGATTTTCTTCAAAAATAAGATTTTCTTCAAAATGCACTCTCTCAAACCGCTTCAAAGTTTTCTTCCATTTCAAACTAAAGTTTTTTATGTTGTTAAACTCTACTTCTGTCTATTCCTGATTATGGAGACGTATTTTATTTTAATCTACATAAACATTTACTCAATAACTTAAAACGAGTTTAAAACCTGTGTATTTGATAAGTTCTGGACCATAAAAATTTTACTAAGTATCTGAGCATCGGTCAGATCTGAAATGATTAATGGTTCATCACGAACGTAACCCTCATAATCTATGTTTTTACAAAATATTCTACCGTTACACCACCATAACTTAAATCTATATTCCAATACCTGTTAACCCACGACCTTAAACTAGGTTCTTAAAAACCAGTACATCTTCTTAATCCCTCAGTAAAGGACTGTAATATATGTAGAATCATTTAACGTATATGATTAATATAGATATGGGATATGATATAGGTTAGAAAATCAACAGGACACGAAGGTACAAAATACTTCCTCGTTGTTCGCGTTCAAAATTGGTCTGTGAGTGCATTATCTATCACAATTTGTAGATCGTGACCCTTCCATGACCTATCCTTATCCCGTGTAAAATAGAAAATAAATATATTTAACATAATTTTATATTAATTCTATGTGTTATATCTATATAATTTCAATTTAAAAGTATATAAATAATTAATAATATTTTTTATCTTTATTTATTTAATATATATCTAATAATATATATCTTTATTTATTTAATTATAAATAAGTAAATAAGTAAAGGTTTGCAGGTGATATTTTGTACCATAAACAGATCTTAAACCAGCCTGCTCTCTTGGTTGACACCAGTAGAGTTAATTACGCCATCTATTCAGGATGAGTCTGATAAATAAATTATAGATATGGAACAGGAGACTAATGGGGCAGTTACACTATGTTTTTTGGCAGTCACCGGACACACTGTCTTATTCAGTTTTAATGGTACAAAATATTCCGGCAATTTCCCCAAAGATTGCATGGTTCGAAGAAATTTTTTTTCGATTAGGTGTGCAATAATGTGTCTAATTTAAAATTTAACGCAATTTAACATATACTTAACCGTAATAGATATTTATTTTGCATGTTCAAATATTTTACCTATGATACGATCTGCTCTTTTGTGATCCGGATCCGGAAATTATACATCGTAGAAATTAGAATTAATATGCTGCAAAATGTAATTGTTAAAAATTGTAGGATTTTTGGTTAAATTTTGTAGAATGAAAAACCAAAAGGCAAAAAAATATATAATTCTCTTTACCAATAATATATTATTAAGACATAAACCAGTTTACGATATTTTGCAGTTAGGTAATTTTATATTTGAAAGTCGACATTGTCATGTTGTAGTAAATTTATCTGCAAAATTTAAAATGAACATTTAATTAATTCTTATATATATATATATATATATATATATATATATATATATATATATATATGTATATATATATATATATATATATATATATATATATATATATATATGTATATATATATATATATATATATATATATATATACATTTTTTTTTTTTTTTTTTTAAATATACTTTAATGAAGTGGAGTTACAAAAATTGTATCTTGGAATCACGTCTGATGCATTCTTTTAATTAATGCCATATAACTGTGTATAATTATTTTGAACGCAATTAAACCGCGAAGAAAATGTACTTCTGATGCGTCCTACGTTATATACTCGTTTCAGGATCCCGCAGTAAAACAGGAATGTCTTAAATTTCGTTTTATCCGTCTGTCTGTCATATACTTGTAGTTTCTACAGTTTTAGAACGTGCGTGAAATTTTTCAATTTATGTTTCAGTCAAAAGTATTAATTAATATGTGTTAAGATTATTAATAAATGGAGACGAAAAAAAATTTTAAGTACCGTTGGAAAAGTTGTTAAGGGAATTTTGGGTTCAATATGCGACTTTTCGTTTTTCAACTCTGTTTAAGAAATATCAAATTTCAGTATCGTTTACATTGTGTCCCCTTCTCCTATTATTTACATTGTGTCCCCTTCTCCTATTATTTACATTGTGTCCCCTTCTCCTATTATTTACATTGTGTCCCCTTCTCCTATTATTTACATTGTGTCCCCTTCTCCTATTATTTACATTGTGTCCCCTTCTCCTATTATTTACATTGTGTCCCCTTCTCCTATTATTTACATTGTGTCCCCTTCTCCTATTATTTACATTGTGTCCCCTTCTCCTATTATTTACATTGTGTCCCCTTCTCCTATTATTTACATTGTGTCCCCTTCTCCTATTATTTACATTGTGTCCCCTTCTCCTATTATTTACATTGTGTCCCCTTCTCCTATTATTTACATTGTGTCCCCTTCTCCTATTATTTACATTGTGTCCCCTTCTCCTATTATTTACATTGTGTCCCCTTCTCCTATTATTTACATTGTGTCCCCTTCTCCTATTATTTACATTGTGTCCCCTTCTCCTATTATTTACATTGTGTCCCCTTCTCCTATTATTTACATTGTGTCCCCTTCTCCTATTATTTACATTGTGTCCCCTTCTCCTATTATTTACATTGTGTCCCCTTCTCCTATTATTTACATTGTGTCCCCTTCTCCTATTATTTACATTGTGTCCCCTTCTTCTATTATTTACATTGTGTCCCCTTCTCCTATTATTTACATTGTGTCCCCTTCTCCTATTATTTACATTGTGTCCCCTTCTCCTATTATTTACATTGTGTCCCCTTCTCCTATTATTTACATTGTGTCCCCTTCTCCTATTATTTACATTGTGTCCCCTTCTCCTATTATCCCCTTTTCCTGGTATCGTTTACATTGTGTCCCCTTCAGTATCGTTTACATTGTGTCCCCTTCTCCTATTTCCTTTTAATGTAACTCGCATAAAATGCGCCGTAGGCAAACCACATTTTGTAATTATTTTTAGGGTATTTGCACTTATCAGGTGAACGTAATATATTTTTTTATTTGTTTTTTATTTTATTCTTTATATATCTTTCGAAGGTTATGTGTGTGTAAATGGACGTATACAATTCGAGTAATAAATACTATTCCAACGGATTTTAGAGAGAATATATATGACGAAATCAATAATTTCCGTATTTTTTTGTTTAATAGTTTATTATTTTATTTTCATAAAAATAACACCACGTTTTGCGGAATTTTGTATTAAATTCACAAACGTAAGTCTTAAAATTAAAACATAATTAGTTTCAATGTAACGATATTTTTTCCGTATGTAGCCAACGATATATTAATTCGATGAGTCGCTTTTTTCAATACTTTTATATCATTTAGATCACATTTCTTCTGGAAATTTATTTGAGATTATTTTAAATGAAAACTAATTTTTTTATCTATTATTTTTGGCGAAATCTAGTGAAATTACTGAAAATTGGGCGAGAAATTGTTTTTTTAAATGTACCTCCCACCCCACCAATTTCCATGTAAGAATATGGAAAACTCCCAAAAATAGGATTTGGATGCGTACTTTCAAATTCCATTATTTTCGGTAATCCAACTTCATCAGCTCTGGTTTTATCAAAACAAATCTTTAGTACGTAGTAAGAATGAACTTAAGATGAATTGAAATAAATCTTTAAAATATGTACTGCAAGATTAAATCGAAATAATACAGAAGACCCGTTGCAATCGCATGTTCCAATTGTCGGGGTATTAGAATCTGTATTCAGTTACGATGGGCCATTAGGGGCACGTGAAAGCACGAATTAATATATGTATATATATATATATATATATATATATATATATATATATATATATATATATATATATATATATATATATACACACATATATATATCTATGGGTTTTACATATCTTGGTACTGTATTTTTTCCTTACTAATAGAAACCGTACCAAACCTGAAATTGACAGCAGATTGTATATGGCTAATAGGTGTTACTTCAGCCAAAGGAATTGTCTGAAGTCTAAACCGGAAACAAAAATTAATATTTATACTACTCTTATTAGACCAATAATTCTGTATGACGGTGAATGTTGGCCTTTAACAAAAGCAGATGAAGATAGACTTCTTATTTTTGAAAGAAAAATACTTCGTAAAATATTTGGCCCCATCAAAGAATGGGGGAAATACTTCGTAAAATATTTGGCCCCATCAAACAAAAGCAGATGAAGATAGACTTCTTATTTTTTAAAGAAAAATACTTCGTAAAATATTTGGCCCCATCAAAAAATACTTCGTAAAATATTTGGCCCCATCAAGAAAAATACTTCGTAAAATATTTGGCCCCATCAAAGAAGATAGACTTCTTATTTTTCAAAGAAAAATACTTCCTAAAATATTTGGCCCTGTCAAAGAAAATTACAAATGGAGAATTTTGTTTAATCATTAAATTTATAGAAAATTTAAACAACCAAATATTGTCCGACTCATTAAATCATTTTATATCAAGTGCCTTGGACACATCTTTAGATTTGAAGACAACAACCTGGTCAGGAAAAAGACCTTTGCCAATGTGGAGGGCACCAGAAAAAGAGAAGACCTCGCACAACATGGATCGATTGTGTCGACAATGATGATTTTAAACTTTTTGGCGGGCCGTTGCAGCTGACCAGATCCGCTGAAGAAATATAGTCGAGACAGCCATGACCTGTAATAGGTTGTAGCGTTAACCGAGAAAAAGTATATAAATATATATATATATATATATATATATATATATATATATATATATATATATTGACAACAATATTCTTACTACGACGCAGCATTTGATACACTCTAGAACCGAAACCAAATAATGACATTGCGAAAACAAACGCCATGTTCTATATTAGGTTGTAAACTTACCAAACTTTGTTCGTGATTTATAAATAAAAGCCAGAATTTCATTTATTTCCACTCTTTGACTGTGAATAAATTATCGATTTATCTCAAAAAAGATAATTACAACACTCAGCCAGAAAGATCACGGTCGGTTCCCGAAATATACGTCTATTCTCTCGTTTGAATTACCCGATTAAAATTGTTATATTTAAATGCGTCATACTACAATACAAAGAGCTTTTTTAAAAGCTTTCGCGCAGTCATAGACAATGTTAATGGCTTACAGTATCGCGGTTTCGTGAACGGAACCAAGTTCATCTCGTTATTTGAACGCATTGGCCGCGTCGTCAATTTTATTGTGACGGTTGTGGAAGAGTTAAAGTTGTTTACGTCTTTGAATTTTAAAGTGTTTTTTTTAATTTAAGAATTTCATTTTTGAAAGGACTGTTTTACATAATATAATTAGTATTTACTGTGACTGTATTATTTTGGAAATATGTTAATGAATATTTTATAAGAAAACAAGGTAATTATATATTTATTTTTTTATTACACGTTATTGGGGTGTAGATAATTAAATACACAGATGATAGGTTTATTGCTAACAAACTTTTTTTTCAGAAATAACCAAAGTGGAACGTGTAAGGCATATTAATAAAGTGACACATTTTGAATGGTTGGTACGGGCCAGTTGTTGACAATAAATAAAAAAAACATAAATTTATACATATATATTATTAATACATACATAGAATGGAAGGATTATTAAAATGTTGTCAAAAAACTTATTTAAATAAAATTAATGATAATAAAATATCCACATTTGATATCCTAGCAGGAAAAAGGAAAATGATGAGACATAATGGAAACCAGGATATGAATGGAAGGAAAATGGCGAGTGTTAAGTCAGAGGGGATACATAATTTATCTACCTTTTATATATATATCAGAAGAATAAGTACAATGTAAAGTGAAACAAAAAATACAAACGACATGTGAGGAGTATCTGATTAATGAGGAATGACGTATTAAAAGGAAGTTAAATTATATCTCCCCTGATTTAACCCTCGCCATTTTCCTTCCATTCATATTCATATCTGATTTCCATCATACCTCATCATTTTCCTTTTTCCTACTAGGATATCAAATGTTGATATTTTATTATTATTAATTTTTTTTAAAAAAGTTTTTTAACAACATTTTAATAATGCAATCCTTTGCAATACAACTTGAAACTAACTAATTGCATTCCTTGGCCTTTGACTGGTAGAGATTGCTTTTACAACAATAAGTGCGCTTGTAAACAGTAAGTGTCTATAAGTGTTGCATTAAAGATTAAATAAATTAATAACTGAAACATATTTCGGTTCAGGGGTTATTTTAGCTAAAGCGATTTCAGTCCATTTTGATACCAGGAAGCTGAGAGCGATTTCGGTATATTAACGTTTAGTTAATATACCGAAATCATTTTTTGGATTGGAATATTTCATAATTTTTTGGCGTACACAATAGCTTTTTACCCTTAGAATAAAATTCTGCACTTCGGGATTAGGAGAGCTTTTTCGTTCATAAGCTGACGGGTGTTAAAATTTGGATCGGAGATGTGAAGGATGTATTTATTGTTGCTTATATTCACAGTGCATTCGAAAAGTTCCGGGGGTAAATATTTAAAAATCGTATTATTTAGTTTTTTATAAGCTTTCCACTTTTCTATATATATATATATATATATATATATATATATATATATATATATATATATATATATATATATATATGAGTTGGATTGTTCGTATGAACGCCAGAAAGTTTTGAAAAGTTTTTCTTAATTGTTTTAATAGCATTCTGTTTAATGGTCACTACATACATCAGATCTGATAAACCAAGGATAGCGGGCGCTTCTGCTTTTGATTCGACGTCAATATTTGGGGCACATATTTGGCATACAGTTTCTTATTATCAAGAATGATATTTACGATAGTGTAGACTTTGCCGACACTAACAACGGTAAGCTCTGATAAAATGTTGATACTCAGAGATAGTAATGATCGGAAGGGGGAGGGGGGGGCACAAAGTACAAAACTTCTTAATATTCTTGTGACTGACCTTTATGGAGGACGCCTTTTCCAGAGATCGTCACTTGATGAGTCTCGGTCTTTTTTAAAACACACATTTTTTTTAAACCGCGTAAAAACTTTCTACTATTTAGACATTTCTTATGATATTCCGTTTATATCATAGAATTTTTTTAAATTACAGTTACGACACTTTGAAATTTTACAAATCGTTAAATGATGGAAATCAGGATATGAATGAAGGGAAAATGGCGAGGGTTAAGTTAAGGGAGATATTGCGACACTTTCAAATTTTACAAAACACAAAGTCATACCAACTTCATAATGCAATTTGAGTTGAAGGTTCGTTCTAAGAGCGCTTTCACATTAGGTGGTTTAGCCGTGCGGTAGTAGCATTGTAACAGTCCACGCTTCCACATTGCTGCATCTGCAGCGTTGCTTAATTGCGAATATGCTGCTCGGTCGCGCTGCTAGCACGCGGTTTACAATGAGGTACTAAGTTAAGCTTCCATTTCAAATAGGGATTACTTTGGAGACACAGTATAACTATTGTTACTTTTGATGCTTATTGAATATATTTGGCGTTAATTTAAATAACTTGGGTACAAACCTTATTAATAATAAAGAAAACAATTATAAATATAAAAAGAGTGGTATCTGTGAACTTAAATACAATGACTGTAATAACGTATATATATATATATATATATATATATATATATATATATATATATATATATATATAGGTTAAACAGGAAGAGGTTTCTATACCATATACAAAGAACATATTACCAACTGGCGAAATAACAAACCAAACACATCTCGCTTCGTAAAACATCTGATTGAAATTAAATCAATCTCATTACCAACAATGCTCACTATATTTTACAAATAAATTCAAAATGCAATAAACTCAATATCCTAAAAACATTAGAAATAAATAGAACATAAAAAGAGACACCAATGTTAATATATTAAATGAACAACTCAGTACAATATCATCACCCATACTTAGTATCTTCTAGACATAATATATTTAGACAACATTGATACTGCAATACACTTCAAATTGCTTCAGCCCAGCTACTCATCTAAGGAGACACATCATAAAATAAAACAAGGAATGGGTAATATATATATATATATATATATATATATATATATATATATAATTAGTTGTATAACCTTATTCCAGTCATTAGATACCCTTGCTATTGTATAAATATATTACTGAGAATAACATCCATTTAATTTTATTACATACACCGGAACATTTGCATTGTATAATCTCATAGAATAACATCAATTTAATTTATTACCCTCACTAAAATACTTGTACATTGTATAACTTTCGAAAATGTAATAAAAACTGCACAGCTCCCCTACCATAAACTCACTGACGTAAGCAGTGGGAAAACCCGCCCAAACCCCGCAACCGCTATTGTTTTGTATAATATATAAATGCTGTTGTAAGTTTATAACAATCAATCTTTACAAATGGCCCACTTGAAAATATTGTAATACAACGAAACCTAGGTCGTGGTAACGAATTTAAATAAAGTAAAAATAATACAACATCACGTAGTCTCATTTAATTTTGATACGTCTTCCAAGACATCGGCCTCGTCGTATACAAAACCAGAAGAGGGATTATTAAATAGATCATTTGCTTAAAACCCGATATCTAAATAGTGATTACATAACACTTTTCAAAATATTAAAAAAACAATGAAACAATTTTTTTTAACCATCTTCGAATATGAAGAAAATAATTTTTCGAATTATTGCGTCTCCTTGAGAACAAAATTCAACATCACAATGCTACATTTCGTAACAACATTTCAGCAGAGGAAAGGCTCATTATCACACTAAAGTGACTTTATAATGATATGGTTGATACCTATAACTTGTGCGTAAGATCGCAACATTGTTTAAACACTGATTGAAGACACGGGTATACCACGACAACCTGCAGTGCGGTGGTCGCGCGCTGCTTTGCTGCAAAGAACTTCTCAGTAGCTAATAGGAACTTTGTTTTTGCCAGTTTTCGTTGTATCACAGTTATTATTTTTAAATTCATGAGGAGTTTGAATCGGCTGCTATCAAAATATGACTCCTTTTTTTATCAAATACCGTGTTCACTTTAAATTTACGTTTGAAACGTTACTAAATGCCATTTTAAGTGAAGTTCTGTCTGTCACCCAGGCCGCCCGTTTAAATTTAAATCAGCAATTCATAGTTGGTTGATTCAAAGGAAATAAATATTTTGTGTTATATATACTTTTATGTAAAAAATTAAAATTTAGTATGCAATATTTAATTTTACTTAGAAAGTTCTCAGTTTTCGTTGATATTTACTAATAATAAAACCGAAACATTTCTTTTTTTTAATATTAGTTTTTGTCTCCCGTCTCCCGTTCTTGTTCCCGCTGTCTTTGCTATTTCATTATTCTCATTTTCTTGAATATCTGAACTATCTGAAATTGTTTTATTATAATTAATTAAAAGATCGTGCTCGAAACGTCAAAGGCAATCCCCGAAAGTCAAAAAAGATTTATAATTATTACTAGCGTGACCCGTGCGAAGTCTTCGCATTATAAATTATTCAACTCAATTTAATAAATCAAAATTGATTGCAGGTATTCAATTCATTTCTAATTTTGCACACTGCTTATTACGTTTTTATTCCATCATGAAGCTCAGATGACAGATCAAACAAATATTTTACTAAAATTGACATATAGAGGCGCAAGTATCAAAAGCGTTGAGCTAAAGCGCCACTTTATTTATACGTGAGTGGATTTGAAATTAAACAAAAATTGTACCGACCATCAATCATATTGACGTTGAGCCGTTAAATGGCAGCATTGCTGTTTTGTGTATATAATTTTAATAATTAATTAATTTGCAAAAACAATAGCAATAATAAATTTTTTAGTTGTGGATGCCGGTAGAGCAAGCAATTATCTATAAAATGATATATAATTTATGTGGATTAGTTGTGAGGTTTTTTCTAAAAAGGGAGAGTAACATCTTAACCTTAGCGTATTAATATATATGATGATGATGATGATGATGATGTCCTATTTCCTTTCTGAATGATAATTATTTTTTTTACTTAAATTAAAAATTATCTTAAAAAATGTTATTGTTTTTAGTGATAACGCGCCATTTTGTTTTAAATAGTATTATTTCTTATGAATCGTCATTGAAGCGACAAGAATAACCATTTTTCAACATTCCTTTTTGTTTCATTTTATTCAGAAGATAACAAAAATTTTTGAAGGAGTTTTTGACAATAATTTTTTTGTCGTCCTTTTTTATTTCATATTTTCATTAATTGACATTTTTTAGTAAAATTATTACGAAGTGTAGTTTAAATAATATTGAAGACATTGTGAAAATATAAATCTTTGAGACGTCATTTGGACGAAGTATCGATTTTTATAAGAATTTTGAATAACTGTAGACTAATACTTTTGGTATGGTCCTATAAAAATGCAAGTTTTTCATGACGTTTGAGATGATTAAAATCCCGTCCTACATGTCCTGTAAGAAAATTGCATTAACCAGGTTTTTCCTTTATCTGTCTACGATTGTGTAAAATGTCTATGGTTTTAATTCAATGGTTATTCAATAAGTTTTGATAGATGAGTCAGTCAGTCAATTTAAAATAGGATATTTCTGGAGGTCAAAATTTCCGGAGGTCAGGACTAAAGTAAAAATATTCTATTCTAATTAATCCAGGATTTTTCATGTCATATGCATCCAAACTAATAAACAAACCTACGGAAGGGCAAACATTTGTAAAATGATTGTTATCTTCTACAAGTTTTTTATAATCCTCCTATGTGACATTCTCAAAATAAAAAAAAATAATGCACAGCCCAAATTTTCTTTTTGTTTTATATCTATACATTAACCATGCTGCTGAAATTATTTCTACAATTAATCATTTCCACCTCTGGATATCTCAAAAGGGAAGCGGCGACTTGGGGGCGGAGGGCGCGTGCAGCGGCAAGAGGAGCACCTCCTCCACGACCGAAGATCCACCGCGAGACAACTCGCGCGCACCGGCCCGGCATGGACCTCATCTCCAGCCTGTACGCTCTCGTATCCGGCACGGTAAGATCACTATGGGACTTGCATTACTTCTGCTCCTCTCCCCCCGTATTCCTCGGTATTAATGTTATAATAGGTTGGTAACCAATGATTCCGCCAATTCAGTTCATCAGTATTAGTACAAATGGGAGCCAAATTGAATATTTTCACCTATTCCCCAAAGCTTGAAGTTATTTTCTGTTGCAGTACGAGAGTAGCTTTGTCAGATAACGCATCTAACGTTTCAAATAAAAATAGTTACTGATAGTATGATTTTAAATCTAAATTTAAAATGAACTCGGTTTTTATTAAAAACGGGAGTAATTTTTTGATAGCATTTTTTGGTTCAACAAAAACTGACAAGGACAAAAAACCCAACTCAAAACTCCTTTTACCTCCGAAAATACTTTTCCGATTATAAACAAAAACTATAGGTACAATCTATTGACCAATACAAATAACCTGTAATTTGCTGAGTTCCAATTCAACTGGTTTTTGTTTAGTATTTACAAGACGTAAATTTTAATTTATCGGTGGCATAATTTACAGATGGAACCGATTCCGTACTTTTCGTTTTTTCTGGTTGTTCCGCTGAGCACTATCGAATAAAAAAGTCCACAGTCAATCTTTTCAGACTGTATAAGCCTTTGAAAACGCATATACATACGTACGTACACATATACGTAGACGGAGCTCCCATACGATTCATGCTATTCCATTAATATTTCCTTTCTAAAATATTATTTTTCTCTTACTATCATTGATATCCTCCTGGATGCTAAGTCAATACCCTCATATTTTAATGAAATTATAAACTAATAGCTATATTTTGGCTAGATCTGCTCCAGTAAGGAAAATTTTAATTTTTCTATACATAATGCAGGAGGTCTGTCTGAACAAGGATTATGGGAAAATTCAAAACTTTCCTTCATTGAATCTATGAAACCTGTACTTAACTTTCTCATAAGTGAATACAACAAACACTCTGTCTTCTTGAAATTTCCGTATTTTATTTGTACTTTACCATCCAAAATTCAGTTGCTAACTGTACAGAGGTTAGAACGTCCTATCCTCTATATACTTTACCATAGATATTTGGGAAGTTTTTATAAAGTTCTAGAAATTTTTGGAAAAAATTGGAGGAGTTTATTAGTTGCCAAAAGTAGTAAAATACTGTAATTAAATTGTTTAATAATTATGTTAATTTCTTTTCGATCTTGGGTTCGATGGCGTTTTGTGCTTTGAGGTACTAGAGTTATAGTTTATTTGATCTGGCTAAAGCGTACACAAATATACTCAAGAATTTATTTACAATAACCAACGAAGTATTACGAGACCTTTAGATATTTCTTTCTGTTCAATGGAACGATCCAATAATTCTATTTTGAAGTTGCTTGATGCTACACATTTGATCATAAATTAGTGTGATGTCATTATTGTTTGTACCACATTTTTAAACTATTTTGGTTTGTTGAATGACACAAAGAGGCAATTAAAATTTCGTCCACTTCATATGTTCTTCTAACTCTTTCAGCTTATGAGCATATAGCATGTCTTCCTTATCAGTCCACTTGTCCTTTTAACCACATATATCGAAAATATTTAAAAAATTAGTAAATGTCGTTCGTTTAGTAAATGTCTTTATCATTATCACCAACAACCCCTATAAGTCCACTACTGGACAGAGGCATTTCCTAATGAATGCCATTGAGCCAGACCTTGATTTCTTCTCATCTAATTGCTACGAGCTTACGCCTTGCCGCTATATCTATTCAGAGGGTATCCTACACTATGTTTACCTAAACGTGGTCTTCACTCTAGAATTCGTCTGATCTATTTATTACTGATTCTATGACAAATGTGACTGGCACATTGCTCTTCAGATTGTTTGTTCTTTGAGCAATGTCGGTAATTTTAGCTCTCTGTTGGACGTAATTTAGTAAATGATTCAATGCAAAATTATTTTGGACAATTTGTGATAAAAATTAAAGAGATATAAGCAATCAAGTTACTGCAGGCAATAAGCTCCGTAGAAACTTCACAGTAGGTGAATACGAAGTTAACTACCTTGCAAATAACTACCAATTCATGAGGTTTGTGTCTTGTTTTACTAAGAAGTATAACCTAACTATCTACAAGCACATCTAGTGCCTAACTATCTACAAATATAAAGCTGAAAAAACCTATACCAATGTATCTTAGACACGTATCTGAGCGATTTTTATTTGTACCTAACGTTTTAGATTAATCTTGTGTATTTGTTACATGTGGCTTTTAAACTTGGTGGATTTTAGCAAATGAATAAATGAGTAACGGGGGATTGCTCTGAACAATTTATTCTGGTTATTTTTTGCACCATGTGTAATCAGATGACAGTTATTGTTCTTAGTAGTCAGATGAAAGTTCTTTATAATATTGTTCTTCTTCCTTTATCCCTAAATAACGAGCTAAGGTGGTAGGTGATTCTTTCGCTAACATGTTGCTGTGGTTTCGCGCGATTCAGGGCCTCGTTGACGATCTTCTTCTATAGTTGGTGCTCTTCGACTACAGTCTTACCTTCTTTAAGAGTCAAGAGTTAAGGAAGTTCTTTAAGAGTCTGGAGATTTTCACTAATATCACTAATTAATATTTTCCTTGGTTCGACGCGTCAAACTTTCCAGAAGGCCGGTCTTTGCTCCAAAGAAGTTAGAGTGGCAAACGATCCTGTGTTATTCGACAAACATAACCAAACTAATAAAACTGTCATCTTTGGATTGGAGCGATTGTTCGAATCTATAGTCCAGTCAAATTTGCCGTTGGTGAGGTCCACACTAACACAGCACCTTCTGATCGCCTTAACCTTTCAAAACATTATGGTATCGCCGTATTATCACGTATTTGCCAGTAAATTAGGCCCTCAGAGCTTTCATTGTTAAACTATTTCATTAACATTTTGGAAAGCTCTCCTGAATAATATAAAGAAGGCTTTAATTTGTGCTTCAAAGGATTAAGCAATCTTTGGCTTATGTAGTAGTTTTTCTTTATATTTTCTTTTACAAATGTAATATAGCACATTTAAATTTATGTAAATATTTATCAAATTGGAGTAAATTGGATATAAATGTAAATAATAATTTTTAATAAAAGCAAATCCTATTAGATTTATTTATAAAATATTATTTACCTGTATTTTAGAAATCCAAGAGGTTGGACAGCGATTTTTACTAGTTTTTTGACATATTTTTTAAATTTTCAATATAAAAGTGAATATTCTTTTTTTTAGTTTTCGATCGATACATATCATATTATCGTATTCGATGAACGTGTCGGAAACGATAAAATGTTTATTTATTTTAACTCTCCAAAGACACTTTTAAAATTAAAACGAGATTTGCACTTTACGCCTATAATTATACCATTGCTAAATGTTGCCATGACAAAATTCAACTCTCTATTGTCGTCGCATTGTATCTAAGAAAATACGCTGTAAAAGACTAACAATTAATGACATAGGTGTCCAGTGTTTTTTTTTTCATTTTTCATATGGAATATTAAAAAATATATAAATATCGATTCTCTTTGATATACTAAAAAAGAGTAACAATTAATAACACAGGTGTTCAGTTTCTTTTTTCATTTTTAATATAGAATATTAAAAAATATATAAATATCGATTCTCTCTGATATACCAAAAAAGACTAACAATTAATAACATAGGTGTTAAGTTTCTTTTTTCATTTTTCATATGGAATATTAAAAAATATATAAATATTGATTCTCTCTGATATACTAAAAAAGACTAACAATTAATAACATAGGTGTTCAGTTTTTTTTCTCATTTTTGATATGGAATATTAGAAAAAATATAAATATCGATTCTCTCTAATATACTAAAATAGACTAACAATTAATTCCATAGGTGTTCAGTTTTTTTTTCATTTTTGATATGGAATATTAAAAAAAATATAAATACCGATTCCCTCTGATATACTAAAAAATACTAACAATTAATTCCATAGGTGTTCAGTTTTTTTTCATTTTTGATATGCAATATTAAAAAAAATATAAATATCGATTCCCCCTGATATACTAAAAAATACTAACAATTAATAACATAGGTGTTCAGTTTTTTTTCTCATTTTTGATATATAATATTAGAAAAAATATAAATATCGATTCTCTCTAATATACTAAAATAGACTAACAATTAATTCCATAGGTGTTCAGTTTTTTTTCATTTTTGATATGGAATATTAACAAAAATATAAACATCAATTTTCTCTGATATACTAAAAAAGACTAACAATTAATAACATAGGTGTTCAGTTTCTTTTTTCATTTTTCATATGGAATATTAGAAAAAATATAAATATCGATTCTCTCCAATATACTAAAATAGACTAACAATTAATTCCATAGGTGTTCAGTTTTTTTTCATTTTTGATATGGAATATTAAAAAAATATAAATATCTCTCTGGTAACTAAAGTTACTCATTAGAATAACATTAACCTCTTTCCCAGTCTTCTTTAAAAAAATATTTGCTAACGCAACGTTATGCACTCGATGCAATTAAAATAAATATGCAATTATGCTGCAGGGTGCGGGAGCCAGGAGCGACTCACTGGCGTTTCGGCTGCACTGCGGTGCAACGGTGGCAGCCCTGCTTGCAGCCAGCGCCGCCCTTACCACCAGGCACCTCGTTGGCAACCCTATAGACTGTATTCACACCAGGTAATAGACCTATTAATTTAGCAAAAGAAAATAAAAATATAATAAAAAAATAATTTAAACGATCAGTTAGGAACTTTGTTGTCATTGGGGTTTAATAGTGCAAAAACGTAAACGTTGTAACGGTTATCAGGAGGGCTTAAGTACAACTAAACTCATAAAAATATGTTTATAAAATAAATTTAAACTGCACATTATTTACAGTGCTTTGAACAGTATTCACTTAATTAATCACTTAGAAAGATCAAAATACCAAGATAGTTTTTGACAGCCTAAAAGGACAAAAAAATATCAGAGGACGAAAATGTTTTTAGCAGAGGCTTAAAAGGACAAAGATATTTTAATAGCCTGTAAGGTCAAAGTTCAAAAGACAAACATGGTTTTTGGCTGAAATTTAAAAGGTCAAAGTTGTTTTTTGGTAACCTACAAAGACGGAGAAAGATCAAGGAACAAAAGTGATATTTGACAGCCCGAAAGGACACGCAAACGTTAAAGAACAAAGATGATTTTTGCTAAGATTCAAAGGGATAGATATGGTTTTTAGTAGCCCACAAGGATCAATAAAGATCAAAAGACAAATAAGGTTTTTGCCTTGGATTTGGAACCTTTGCTTGGAGCTTAAAAGGGCAAAGATGGTTTTTAGCAACCTGCAAGGATAGACAATGATAAAGTGATTACGATGATTTTTGACAGAATCTAATTGCCAGGTGCATTATAGATTATAGAAGCTTCCCGTTATTTTTTATGAATATAGAATGTGGAAGTGGACTTGCTGCATCTTCCATGTCATGATCTAGCTATATGAGGCCATCTGTTCCAAGTAGATGTACAAAAATAGACAGGTCTAGACATTGTTCATAGATTGTAAAACCATCAGGTAAGGTAGGCAGATATTATTTTAAGAAGCAAATGTAGTATTTTTGTTTATAAATTAATAAAGAATAAAAGACGGGTTACCTGCACATACATATTACATTCGACGATTATAGGTATGAACGTTGACGTAAGATGTGAACACCTTGGCTGTTCTGTACCATGTCAGAAAGTCGACGCATCATTTATGCGAGTTACACCGCAATCAGCACGCCGTTTGTGCGCTTGTTTCTCGAAAACGTAGGCAGTGAACTGGGACCGCGGTAATAAATTTTGTGTTTGATAGTCTAATGAAAGTAACCATTATTTTTGAAAACCGAGAAATAATTCAGAGGTTACAAATTTTAGTTTTCAAGTTAACTTTAAGGGGAAACTTCTAACATAGCAGTTATTTCATAATTTTTTTACTTCCGTAGTATCAGAAAAAGGGGCTCTCCTACATGAGACATGTTTTGGAGATATTTTCAGCAACATCTCTAGACCTATTTGACACAACATTGTGAAAAAAATTGTTTTACAATCCTTATAACGTATGAGATATGAGAACCTGATAAGATGTTTCAATTGATATTACACAGGATACCTGAAACTAAAAAATATGATTATTAAATACTTCAATTTCTTCCTCTAAAATGTATATATGAACCTTATTGAAATTTAATTAATGAGATATGCGAGTACGTGTGTCAATATACTTTATCGCTGGTCTAAACATTAAATTCCTATGTCACCAGGTTTCTGAAAAAAACCACTGTTACTGACAAAAACGAAGCTATAAAAAAACCTGAATAAAAAGCTGAAAAGTAGAAAAACAAGCTAATCATAATTTCACGGAAAAATAATCGTCATTGAATTGTGAAACCGCAAGCAGCGTTCAACTCAAAACTGAACGCCGCCTGCGGTTTCACAATTCAATGACAATTATCTTTCAGTGAAATTTCGACTACCTAACTTGTTTTTCTACTTTTCAGTTTTTTTTGACGTAGTCAGGTTTTAATTTGTTATAGTTTCGTTGTTATTTCACCCTTTTTGGTAGCTTAAGTTAAGGTTGTCCGAAAATCGGGTGTATATAGAATCTTGTATTTTTAATATTTTTGAGAAAATTGGCTAGTTTTTTATATTGAATATATTTGGCATTAGTTTTGTAAAATAGAAGTTAATTTTAATTTAATTTTTCACAACTAAATGAAACTTCGCGATATAGTATTATTTCTACTTTATTTAAATTGTTTACAACGATCTAGGTTCCGTTGTATGACAACATGTTTAGGTGGGCAATTTGTAAAGATTTTCATATCTATGAGGATTTTGTTTCTTTTTTATATTTATGAAGAAATGCTTGAAGAAACATCATAATTATTTATAAATACTTGTCGAATAACATTCTTTTCTATAAAATATGCGGAAAAAAATTGTTTTTCAATTCTGTTTTTTTTATTGCAAGTCCGTCAAAATATGTTTGTCTCTAAAATCATAGTCTGTGATACTCTTACATTAAATACAAACCGAGGGGGGCTACAGTCCAACATTCGTACATAGAGACATACGTACATACATAGACTGTTAAGTTCATTACCCTTCTTTGCTGCACCGTAGTCGGGTAACAAATGCATGGACGGATAAGCAATTGAGTCTTATAAAGATTTCTTTTTTCTCTTTGAGGTACGGAACCTTAAAAACCATGACAAGTTCACTGTTACTTAAATTTGCTTATAAACCGTGTCCCCGGAAATACCACATCGATTGTATCAGATATGTTACGATTATCAAAATAAAACAGTGAAGATATAAAACACTTTGAAGATACAACAATCTTGTCACTAACAGTATATTAATTATACAAGGGACATACCGGAAGACGTCCTCAACACGTACTGTTGGATCCATTCCACGTTTACAGTGGTGGGAGGCACAACCTTGCCGGGCCTGGCTGCATATCCTGGTGTCAGGAGTTCTGGAGACATCAAGAGTTCAGGAGCTGTCAGAAAATTCGGAAAATACTACCAATGGGTCGCTTTCATGCTCTTCTTTCAGGTGAGTACTTTACTAAATTTTTATTATTACTTACGTTATAAATATAATGGAATTATGTACATTATATGTAATTATATACATTATATGTAATTATATACATTACATACAGCAAAGTTATTCTTTCCCTCTCGACAGCTAATTCAATAATAATGAAAGCCTAATACGAAAGAAACAAAATTACTTCGATTGACGGAGCGTTATTTAATGGAGCGAGGGTGGAAGTGTTAATCAGTTAAGTGGTCGATGAAGCCCATCAAACTCAAATGTGATTCTAATACCATTTGAGAATTGATTCGCCTGGTTTCCCTGATCGATGCGATATAGTTAAGTATCTAGTATGTGATGTTCCCGACAGAGCTCGGTTAAAATTATGACGAAATAATTTTGGTAATATCAGATTTGATCATAACATTTTAACCACTTAATCATTATGATGACAAACATTTTTTATATTTTTTTGAACCGAGTAAGTTAAGTTATGTCAACTCAAATTTATAAGTTAATAAACGCAATATATGAATGTCACGTAAAAAAAACAAATTGTAGTGGTGGGGTAATGTGGAACAGGGTAATGTGGAACATATTTTAGGTTCATTTTTAGCCAAGTTATTAAAGTCCAAAATTACTTCCACAGAAACTGTCGCTCTTTTGGGTACAACTACCTTCCCATACTCAGCATTGATTTTAAAGACGTTTTATAACAAAAAATACATTGGTATTTAATGACAGCTGAAATAACACAATGAACACACGTACACATTGTATAAACCATCGAAGTAATGGACTTCTTGCTTCAGGGTAATGTGGAATATATTTTAAGTTAATATTATTTGGGATCAATCATGTCCGATCAGTACGATTTTACGTGAAAACATATAATACGTCAATAGGAGTTTTTTTTTCGTAGTTGGATAGACTAATACGAGTATGGCCAAGTAGAGTTGAGATATATAACTTCGTCTCTTTTTATCTTATTATGTAAACCTTTTAGAGTACGGTCAAGTAGATTTAAGATATATAGCTTCGTCTCTTTTTTATCTTATTATGTAAACCTTTTAGAGTACGGTCAAGTAGATTTAAGATATATAGCTTCATCTCTTTTTATCTTTTTATGTAAACCTTTTAGAGTACGGTCAAGTAGAGTTGAGATATTTACCTTCGTCTCTTTTTATTTTAATATATAAACCTTTTAGAGTACGGCCAAGTATATTTGAGATATATAGCTTCGTCTCTTTTTATCTTAGTATATAAACGCTTTAGAGTACGGACAAGTAGATTTAAAATATATAGCTGCGTCTTTTTTTGTCTTATTAATTAACCTTTTGGAGTACGGTCAAGTAGATTTAAGATATATAGCTTCGTGTCTTTTTATCTTATTATGTAAACCGTTTAGGGTACGGTCAAGTAGAGTTGAGATATTTAGCTTCGTCTCTTTTTATTTTAATATATAAACCTTTTAGAGTACGGCCAAGTAGATTTGAAATATATAGCTTCGTCTCTTTTTATCTTATTATATAAGCGCTTTAGAGTACGGACAAGTAGATTTAAAATATATAGCTGCGTCTTTTTTTATCTTATTATTTAATCTTTTGGAGTACGGCCAAGTAGATTTGAGATATATAGCTTCGTCTTTTTTTATCTTATTATATAAAACTTTTAGAGTACGGCCAAGCAGAGTTGACATATATAGCTTCGTCTCTTTTTATTTTATTATATAAATCTTTTAGAGTACGTTCAAGTAGAGTTGAGATATTTAGCTTCGTCTCTTTTTATTTTAATATATAAACCTTTTAGAGTACGGCCAAGTAGATTTGAGATATATAGCTTCGTCTCTTTTTATCTCATTATATAAACGCTTTAGAGTATGGACAAGTAGATTTAAAATATATAGCTGCCTCTTTTTTTATCTTATTATTTAACCTTTTGGAGTACGGCCAAGTAGATTTGAGATATATAGCTTCGTCTCTTTTTATCTTATTATATAAAACTTTTAGAGTACGGCCAAGTAGAGTTAGATATATAGCTTCGTCTCTTTTTATTTTATTATATAAACCTTTTAGAGTACGGCCAAGTAGAATTGGGATATATAGCTTCGTTTTTTAGATTACTTCAATTACTGAAATAACCTAACAATCTAAAATGTGAAAAGATTAATCTTTCTGAATTTAATCCGCTATTTTCTGTCAATCCATTATTCATAGAGTTATCCCGTCACGAAATTAAGTATAATTTAATTGCATCGAACATTTTGATCTGGCTACCGAACCTAATTTTTAATGTTTTCACGTCAAAACGAGTCACCAGTTTACAATGTCTCAGTAGAAAGTCTTGTAAAAATGATAATTATAAATATTTTTGACTCAAAACTCTAACAAAGAAAAAAAAGCAAACAGCCTAAAGCAGTTCAAACCTCTGCCACAATACCTAGGTACTTGATAAATAGATACAAATTAAAAAGTAATCACGTTATTGACGGTATCATGTAACTATTTTATCGGTCCGAGGGAGTCACGCAAAGTGTTATAGGCTTACGAAGAAATTTAAAAGTTAACACGTTACGGTTGTGCGAATAAAATTTAACGTAAAATAAAATTGTATTATCGGAACTGAAGCAAGAAAATTCGTTATGAAAGAAGTTTGTTTGATTCAGAATTTAGAATTTTACTTTACAAGTATAGGTAACGTTGCGAAAATAGAGGTGGCTAAACCTAATGATAAGAACTACAAATAAACTTGTTAAATATGAGTATATCTCGTACTACGAGGATTCCGTATAGATTTAATCATCACCATTAAGATAGATATAATGTCGCCAGTTAGCATGTTCGCTGCATATCTTTAATAATATGTACTCCATATCAATGTATACGAGGATTATGACAAATAGAAACATTGGTTTGGGTTATTTATTACGTAAATTAATTAATGGCTTTCTTTGTTAACTTATTTACTTTCTTTGTTAACTTATTTACTTTCTTTGTTAACTTATTTACTTTCTTTGTTAACTTATTTACTTTCTTTGTTAACTTATTTACTTTCTTTGTTAACTTATTTACTTTCTTTGTTAACTTATTTACTTTCTTTGTTAACTTATTTACTTTCTTTGTTAACTTATTTACTTTCTTTGTTAACTTATTTACATAGCTTTGCGATACTAAAAGAAATCCATGTCAAGAAAACGTTAGCAAATAATTTGTAATTTTGGTACCTACTGAATTAATGATTTGGTGTTTATACTAATTTATACATACAGCGGCGTTTAAATTACTTAAAAATTATCAGGAAATCAAATCAAATTACATAATTTATATGTTAATCAAATATTTATATTCATTAATACTTTGCGATTTAGGTAGTCAGCTGACATGTACTATGAATTAACTCCGAAAGTATTAAGATAATTCAAAGTTAAATATTTAAACATACATAGTGTTTCTATTATTATATTTAAATATAATAATATTTCTCAGCACGTAAATCTATAAAAAATTGGCAAATATACATTTCATAAGAGCAAATATACTATAGAAATAATACAAAATTATTTCTGCAATTGACTTAACTAATTTGTATGAAGTTTTTATAAACTTTTTTGACCCAACTACGTTTCATAACAGTATTACTCGTAAAATAGCGGAGCTTACTTGACTGTGATAGTTTTCCTTTTAATTTCGTTATATATGCTGTTATTGTGAATAATTTTTAGATATTCAAAAATAGAAGTTTAGCTGGTAGGGTATGGAGACTACTGGGGTTAGAGACTACTAACTGGTAACTATAACATAAGTGACCCTTTTAAAGCTTAATATTTTGAAAATGGATCGAGGATCGAAAAAGTGTTCGTGACCTACTATAATATTCTTTAAATATTATAGCAACTTCAATATTTTTAAAGACCTCTACAACAATATCCTCCCCAATGGGGCATGCAAAGAAAAAAAATCATTTCTGCCTCACATGCAAGGGTGGTACTCCAAAAAACTGCTTTAAAAGATTTTATTAAGTCATATTTGAACTTTTTAGCACTTATAGCTTGTGAATAAAGCGTCTGTGACATATAGAGGACAGAAAGACGAACAAGACGAAAGTGTAAGGATTCCTGGTTTAGCTACGAAATCTGAAAAACGTTCACAGCGCTACCAGTAGCAAAAGTGAGATTTATCTTCTGTGAAGGTAGTTGTCGTGTAAAACACGGGGTCGACGAAATTCGCTGAATTTTTTATATATTATTCAAACTATAGATATCAAGTTTATTATAAAAATCGCTCTTGAAAATTGTACAATTAACATTACGGGAAAAGTCAAAATACTAAGTCAATGTAAAATGATGTTACATTAACATTTTGAAAAAAAAAATTATTTATAGTTTAATTTTAGTAAACATCGCTCTCAAAAATTGTAATATAAAAGTAATCATTTCATCACACTTTTCATTTTATTTAAAAAACGCGTCGAGCGATTTGTCAAAAAAACTAAGTCAATGTAAAGTTATGTTATATTAACATTTTGGAAAAAAAAAATTATTTATCTTTTAGTTTTGGCAAAAAACCCTCTCAAAAATTGTACAATTAATATAACAGCAAAAGTATTTCACCACACTTCATTTTGTTTAAAAAATGCAATAAAAAACGAAAAAAAAACATTTTTTTTCAAACTTAAAATTATGTTATATTAACAGTTTGGAAAGCAAAAATACAATTTTTAATAAAAAATGTTTTAAACATTTTTTGATTTTTCTGTCACATTAATTTGAGTCCAATACTTTTTTTTATTTCGAAAAATGGATAATATTACGAAATAGCCAAAATCAACAGAAAAAAAATTCCCCAAATATGAAAAAAATACTAGTAACACAGAAGAGAAACTGTATTAAGTATTCTCAAATAAAAACCAAATATTTGTTAATATCACTTATGAAGACCTTGTTCAGATTAAATACTCGTATGAGACCTGAAACGCAGACACCATAGATTTATAAAACCTGTCAAGTTTGAATAGAACTCACGCAACGAGGGTTCCGTATACATTTAGGCGCATTTAATTAAGCATTTCCATTATACTATTTATAAATATTTATTACTATATAAATATAAGGTATAATACCTTTCATAGGTTTAAAAATTAATTTCTGAAAAAAAAAACTGTAAGGTTTAAAATCGTGGCTATAATTTTCAGTTAACAATTTAGGCAAATTTCGAGTAATGTTTTTTTTCATAATTATAACTTCAGATGTTTTGAAAATGGTTAGCTTTTTTTCGTGAATGTCCTCAAAAATGTTTCTATAACTATTTTAATGTTTTCAAAAACCTTATAAAAAACCTTCTTCTCATAATCACTTGGACTAAACTTAATTCCATTTCAATCCAAATTTTCACTAAACATGCCATTGTCAAGGTTTTTTTATTTTACTTTTTTATTGTTTTTCATTCTATTTTTTATATTTTGTCTTATTTCTCACTTTTTTGTATTTTTTATGATTTATTTCCATTTTCTTTAAGAATATTTTTATTTATAAATGTAATAGAAATATGTCTTTACTAATATCATTAAGATTAAAGCCTTTGAAAAAATATCACGAGCTGCGTATGAAAACAACATGAACCAATAATGGTTAATTCAAAATTTCGCAACGTATTTCGGAACAATGTCACAATTCCTCCTGAAATATTCTAACAATAAATGAGAATCCTACTTGAAAGAATAGTTCTTAATTTTGTTTAATTCATAAACTGTCATCAATGCATAGTGCACTTGCTGCACTTTTATACAAAAAATGAATTAAATGCAACTACGTGATGTAGTATTATTTCTATTTTCTTTAAATTCTTTACCACGACCTAGGTTTCGTTGCATTACAACATCTCCAGGTGGGATATTAGCAAAGATAATCTTCTTCTTCTTAAAATTAATTACTTTGCTAATATCCCACCTGGAGATGTCGTAATACAACGAAACCTAGGTCGTGGTAAAGAAATTAAAGAAAGTAGAAATAATACTACATAACGTAGTTTCATTTAATTGTGAATAATGAATTTCTACAAAATTAACGCCAAATATATTCAATAAATTCTTATATTTAACCACTAGCAATGGATTTTTTCCAACTTAATCCTTATTTATCGCCATAAATCCGCCAATTTACACAAAACCTACATCAGTTATATACCTTTGGGGTAGCATTAAGTATCCATGTCCGGATCATTTGTCTGACGTAATGAAGTAATAAGTGTAATTATCGGACTGTTGCGTAGAGCTCGTAGATTGGATCAAAACGCGACTCATTGGATCAAAACGCGACTCATGTTATATACCTTTGGGGTAGCATTAAGTATCCATGTCCGGATCATTTGTCTGACGTAAAGAAGTTATAAATATAATTATCGGACTGTGGCGTAGAGCTCGTAGATTGGATCAAAACGCGACTCATTGGATCAAAATGCGACTCATGTTATATACCTTTGGGGTAGCATTAAGTATCCATGTCCGGATAATTTGTCTGACGTAAAGAAGTATATAAATATAATTATCGGACTGTTGCGTAGAGCTCGTAGATTGGATCAAAACGCGACTCATGTTATATACCTTTGGGGTAGCATTAAGTATCCATGTCCGGATCATTTGTCTGACGTAAAGAAGTTATAAATATAATTATCGGACTGTGGCGTAGAGCTCGTAGATTGGATCAAAACGCGACTCATTGGATCAAATGCGACTCATGTTATATACCTTTGGGGTAGCATTAAGTATCCATGTCCGGATAATTTGTCTGACGTAAAGAAGTATATAAATATAATTATCGGACTGTTGCGTAGAGCTCGTAGATTGGATCAAAACGCGACTCATTGGATCAAAACGCGACTCATGTTATATACCTTTGGGGTAGCATTAAGTATCCATGTCCGGATCATTTGTCTGACGTAAAGAAGTTATAAATATAATTATCGGACTGTGGCGTAGAGCTCGTAGATTGGATCAAAACGCGACTCATTGGATCAAAACGCGACTCATGTTATATACCTTTGGGGTAGCATTAAGTATCCATGTCCGGATCATTTGTCTGACGTAAAGAAGTTATAAATATAATTATCGGACTGTGGCGTAGAGCTCGTAGATTGGATCAAAACGCGACTCATTGGATCAAAACGCGACTCATGTTATATACCTTTGGGGTAGCATTAAGTATCCATGTCCGGATCATTTGTCTGACGTAAAGAAGTTATAAATATAATTATCGGACTGTGGCGTAGAGCTCGTAGATTGGATCAAAACGCGACTCATTGGATCAAAACGCGACTCATGTTATATACCTTTGGGGTAGCATTAAGTATCCATGTCCGGATAATTTGTCTGACGTAAAGAAGTATATAAATATAATTATCGGACTGTTGCGTAGAGCTCGTAGATTGGATCAAAACGCGACTCATGTGCAGTTTTGTCTGACTCTTTTTATTGATGAAACAACGTAATGATTACTAAATGTTAACTAAAAATTTTGGTGAAGTGTATTGTAATACTATTTATAAAACAATTTTTAAAAAAAATAAACAATCAGAAGACGTATCTTCATAGACAAGACTAAAATATTTCTTTATATACAACATTTATTACTTCCGCCGGATTAGGTGCAAAAATAAACATATTATGTTTTAATATCACACGTGACAAGGCAACATACAATTAGCCATGTGAAAAGCATTGGACGCTGAGGTCAATCCCAGCAACGTTTAATGTCTGGTCCTGTTTTTTATTTATTGTCATTACAAATGCTGGCCGCTCAAAAAATGGCAAACAACACTGTCATATAAAAAAATATGCGACCTCCGATATTCTAACGATTTACGCTGCCCACACCTGTCAAGTTTTCAGACGTCATGATTTTTTCCGACTCATTCGACAGTTTTTATCATAGTTCGGCCAAATTATACAAACGTTTCATAAATTATACACCTAAACGTTCCTCGTGAATCACTCCATCTCTTGGTGAAAACTACACGAAAATCCCTGCAGAAGGTTTGAGATTATCGCGTTCAGACAGGCAGATAGAGACTAGTTTTATACTAAGTAGTGGTTGCGATTGACTTGAAGATATTTTTCATGTAGTAATAAATCCGACTAGCATATGTATGTACAATTTTATGTGTATTAAATATAAAAAAAAATTAATATTGTTTTTATGAATTATTTAAAAAAAATTAAATTTTTTCTAGCATCATTAAATAATAATAATTTGGATATACTTTCTTTCCGCACTGTCTTTTTCGGTGTACATAAAGATGAATCTGTATACAGGTGTTGGTAGATTTTGATTTATTGAATTTATGTTAAAAGATTTTAAAAAAACTTTTATACAACACACCTCACTATATTTAAGAGTAATACGTGGCCTGAATTTATTATAACAAATGAGGATTTCCACAAAGAAATAACAATACGCCAACAATGTTTTTATTCGCTTAGAGCTCACGGCATTTTATATGGCTCTAATAGACTATTAGATACAATTAATAGAGAAAAACAATTAAAAACAAAAATGGTCGTCGGTCGATCCAAACTTTATATAATATACATTTGTTTTTTTTTTCAAATATCAAAAATTTTGTGAAGAAAATATTGTAGAACTAAAATCGGCTATATTTATTCCTAAGCCAAATGTTATGGAGATATATTAAGAAATTATTGAATTATAGATTTTTTAGAAAATTAATTTATACATTCAAACTTTCACATTTATGATATTAGATAAGATTTACATTTGATAAATTCATTATTATTACTTTATCTCTAACAAAATATTCGGAACAAACAGATTTAAGAATTAAATTCAAATAGTCTTTTTTTTTGTTATCTCCATTACGTTTCTACTTTATCACATAATAACTTATACTGTAGGTATATCTCGACTTTCCGAATCAGAACATTGTTCCCGTGGTCCAGTTATTTCTCTTAGATACATAACTCGATCATAATGTCGCCAACGCAAACGGAATTTAAAAAATTGGACGGGAAATAAATATTATTAATAATATATTGTAGTCCACGTGTACTATGTTAAAGGCAGAAGCTAACTTAATCATAAATGTTAAAAATAAACCGACTAAACCACATTTGTTCAAAACTATTGCTACTTCCATCTAGCGGAATTGTAGCGTATCTTTTTAGCCTCAACTTGTCTAGCTCATAGATTTCGCAAGCAACTAAGTAATATCATGTATTTCCTGCTAATAATAATATTAAATTCAAGATTTAATTTTATTTTTTTTAACTTTATTTAAAAAAGACATATGTAGTAATGTCTTTCCTAAAATAATATATTTACTTTTAACCGTTTATACCGACATCTATCGCTTGTAAATCGAACTAAAATTATTCAAAAGATGTTGGGACGTTGAAATTCTTATTTATTAATTAAAAAAATAATTTCTTTACGTATCGGTATTTAAGATATTATCAACAATTTCGAGTTTGATAGAAAATGGTTGCATTTTGAGATATTGTAAGAATTGTTTAGTTTATTACTTCCTTAATAGATGGAGCTGTAAATCTGTTAAGATCTTTATTTAACTATTTACTATTTGGCACCATATTGCAAGTCTATTTTAGTTCGGTGTTAATAATTTAAGTAGATAGTAAATTTAAACATATAATAAAACTAGAGTTGATCTGTCCGTAGATTGAGGATATTTACAAAAAATATTTTTTTAGAATTTATGTCTGTGAGTCTGTTTAGTTATAGTTTTATTTCTGTTTATTAAGATTTTGTTAATTCTATATTTAGTTATGGGTATTGCCTGAAAAGGCTAGTTTTCCTTAATTTAAAAAATATATACACCCTTATTTCTAAAATAAATATAAATACCTAAAATCACGATTTTAGAAGCCTATGCTGCAAAGGCTCTAGCCAAATTTTACCAACAGCGCTTTTTAAGATTTTCTTTGTTCAGCAGTTTCGAAAATAAAAGGATCAGACACTATATTTTCGCACATTTTTTTTAAATATGCAATTTAAAATTATTTCAAAAAAATATTTTGTGTTCCTCATAACAATAACCCACCAATGGTTAATAAATAAAAATATTATTTTGTTTACCACTTTTAAATTTTTATATAAATATTTAAAAATGTTCTATCTTCTTTTTAGCCAACATGTCTGAGATCTTCCGCGTGACCGTTTCTCTCCCTATGGTCTCCATTCCACCACTGCCCTGCCCCTCGAACTTTGTTTGCACCCGACATAATTAGCTTATTCCCATTTTAATTCCATTAACCGTTTTGTGATGTTAAAAAAATGTTAGCTGGTATGAAATTTTTGGGATACTAAGATGTGTCACTATGTACAATTGCAAGTTTCTACGTCGCATAGTTTCTGAGAAAATCGACATTGTTAAGCAAACTAACAGACAAACACAGATGAGAGTGATCCTATAAGGGTTGCATTTTTAAGTACGTGGTGCGAAAACCTAACTACACCATCATCAGAGGTTTACCTAAAATATATCGGAAAATGATAGAAACAAATCCAAATTTCGTAGCTTTTTGAAAAATTCGCGATATCTGTATTCCTGGAAATGATGTACAAGGGATTATGTTCTTGCGATGAAATATAATATTAATATTTGTAAATATTTTAGTTAAAACACATTCTACCCTTAAATGTTTTTATGGTCCTAACTATGTAGAAAACTCTCGTGATGTGAGCTCTACTTGTACTGAAAACAATTAATCTTTTGTTTATTTAATCAATTCTAATCTTTCAACAAAGATAAATTTATAAACAATGGTGTGTGTCTCTTCCAAGAAAGCACGTTCGAAGTAAAACAAATTATGAGTTATATAGAAGAAAATAGATAGACGTAGGAGAAAATAGACGTGTTGTATAGATTAGCAAATAATGTAGATACATATATTTAAACATTACGCAAGCGCCACCTCGGATTCACCATCATGAATTTTGTTGAAAATTAAATTCGTTTACCTTTAAATTAAATATAAATTGTTTTGATAGGTTAGTATCTACATAGCTTAAATCGAGGTTATAATTTATCTCCATTTTTTTTCAAAATCCGTTCTCATTCAGTAGTGTCCAACTTTTTTCAAAATCCGTTCTCGTTCAGTAATGTTAAAGTTTTTTCAAAATCCGTTCTCGTTTAGTGGTGGTAATTTCTTTTCAAAATCATTCTCGTTCAGTAGTGGTAAATTTTTTTCAAAATCCATTCACGTTCAGTAGTGGTAAATTTTTTTCAAAATCCATTCACGTTCAGTAGTGGTAATTTTTTTTCAAAATCCATTTACGTTCAGTAGTGGTAAATTGTTTTCAAAATCCATTCTCGTTCAGTAGTGGTAATTTTTTTTCAAAATCCGTTCTCGTTCAGTAGTGGTCAATTTTTTTCAAAATCCATTCTCGGTCAGTAGTGGTAAATTTTTTTCAAAATCCATTCTCGTTCAGTAGTGGTAAATTTTTTTCAAAATCCATTCTCGTTCAGTAGTGGTAAATTTTTTTCAAAATCCATTCTCGTTCAGTAGTGGTAAATTTTTTTCAAAATCCATTCTCGTTCAGTAGTGGTAAATTTTTTTCAAAATCCATTCTCGTTCAGTAGTGGTAATTTTTTTTCAAAATCCATTCTCGTTCAGTAGTGTTGAAATATTATAAAATCCGTTCTCGTTCAGTAGTGTTAAAATTGAATCAAAATCCGTTTTCGTTCAGCAATGTTAAATTTTGTTCAAAATCCGTCCTCGTTCCGTAATGTTAAAATTTAATCAAAATCCTTTCTCGTTCTGTAGCGTGAATTTTTTTTTTGAAAATCCGTTCTCATACAACAATGTTGAAATTTTTTGGAAATCCGGTCTCGTTCAGTAATGTTAAATTTTTATACTTTGTGGTCTTATGCTCACCGAATATTTTTTATATATTACTTCAGTCTATAACCTATTTCTATGCCAGTTTTCGTATAGATCCAGTCAGAAATTACGGAGTTATAGAGTAACAAGCATCCATACAAATTTTTGTATTTGTATCCTAAATTAGACATGACATAGTGTCGTTTATAACGGGTAGCCCCGGTGCGTGGCATCCAGTTGGATTTTTAAACATATTCCAAACCTTCCTGTGGTCCACTCTTTTACGTAGGTTTAAAAATTCGAGTACTTTTTACATAGGAAAAAATTGTTTTATTAAGTGAATATACTATTAAATAAATCCTAATTAAATTAATTTATTCCACTAATAACCAGTCTGATATATGCACTTGAAATATATTTTTTTCAATAATCATAATTGCAAGGTACAATGTGTTTATACATATATGTGTGTATATGTGTGTATATATATATATATATATATATATATACATATATTTATATATACATATATTTATATATATATATATATATATATATATATATATATATATATATATATATATAAACAATGTATAATCATTGAAAGTTTCAGCACACGATTGTGGTACATATAGTAATTAATATATAACAATATAGTCTGTATTGCTGTCGTCATCAGGTTTATTTCCTTAAAATTTATGGTTTGGATCGTTATAATATATTATAAATGTTATTTGTTCTTTAAATCAATCTTACTTTCATCAAAATGTTTTGACCAAATAGACTATATTACTTTATTCTCCAATTTTTAGATGCATCTGTTTTAACCAACTTCATTTAAGATTTCATTCTTTGAAAATCTATAAATAAAGAATAGATAGTCGATTTATTTAGGAAATAAGTGTTATACAAAAAAATGCTTCGTTATATTCTTTCATATGGTATGGATATGGCAAACCTGAAGACTCATTCAGTTAACTGTCAAAAAAACTTACTGTCAAAAAAAACTTACTGTCAAAGTTACTGTCAAAAAAACGTTAAAAAATCAAAGGAAACTTGAAAGCGGTGTTAAAATATAACTGATTAATCTGGTAATAAGTCGTTATATATCTGTAAGGATGAGAAACTTGAAAAGTGATAATTAGAAAAAATTTGAACTGTCTTAAAACTGCCTTCTTTTTTCTCTTAAACAAACGTAAAATTAATATATATATATATATATATCTTCAATGAATAACAATTTCTAGATGCTAGCATTTCATTAGAAATTTCGATAAAATTTTTTTTATTTATCTTAAACCGACAATATCCAGAGATACAGATAACTTAACGGAGCGCTACTTAGTACCAGTTTAGATATACACTTGGTCAACTTACATTTTTACATTACAGCGTTATGAAACAGCTTAGAAATTTACTTTTAAGAAACAAACGGAAACAGGAAGTAACAGGTATATTAGGATATAATTATGTATCATTGAGAAGGACTAAAAGTCCACAAACAAGAGCAGGGAGTGAACCTTAATAATAAGGAAAGTTGAAGACATATTTTTAGGTAAATAGTCTTTCACAGGAAAAAATCATAAATGTTTTTCCCAAATTGTCAATAATGACATTATATAAATAGGCAAAGGCAAAGGAGTTAAGTACCATTTTCTCCTTTGTTTGTCAACCGATTTCCTTTTGTTTTTGTTTGGTAGCTATTAACGAGCTTTAGAGTTATCAACACAAAAAATTTGGAAAATTCATAAACGTTTTTCCCAAATTTTCAATAATGACATTATATAAAGAGGCAAAGGCAAAGGAGTTAAGTACCATTTTCTCCTCTGTTTCCTAACCGATTTTTTTTTGTTTGGTAGCTATTAACAAGCTTTAGTGTTATCAACACAAAAAATTTGGAAAATTCATAAACGTTTTTCCCAAATTTTCAATAATGACGTTATATAAATAGGCAAAGGCAAAAGAGTTATTTTCTCGTTTGTTTGTGAACCAATTTTCTTTTTTTTTGTAGCTATTGAAGATTTAGTGTTATCAATACACAAATTTTGGAAAATTCGTATGTGTTTTCCTCAAATTTTCAATAATGATTATGAATCAATTTCGACCACTTGGGAAATACTACTAAATATAATTATGTATCTATATTTTAATGCTAGAAAACCCTAACCCTTTGTAATCGACAGAATTTTTTGCAGTCGCTCTTTTCTATAAGCTTTAATCCTAAATCCTGCCACAAATCAATGCTTCTTCAACGTATTATATACTCCTCAAACTTCAATTTTCTACTTTTTCAAATACTCTATCACAATCGATCCCGTAAAATAATTACCCCAGCGGGCGCGGCGGTACCAGGAGCCGGCGGCCGGCTGGGCGGCCGCTGATCCACTGATCCATATAGCGTGAAGCATTAGTGTTGATCGGAAATTGGGCAGTAATTCATATGAGAGAGTAAATAGTACCAAAATAGAACCAAACACGGAGGCAGGTGTCGTAACGGCGCGCGCGCCGCCCGCCAGTAGCTCTGACCTAATAATGAACGCACCGCTGACCGGTAATCAACACGCTGGCCGCCGGCGAATTTTATTTGTCGAAACAAGATAAAAGACCTCTTTTTAAAAGACATACTTGGAAAGTATCTACGTATAATTTTAATAACCTTGCCAATTGCATTGAAAAAGGTGTAATATTTACAATTAAATTGAAAAAGGTGTAATATTTACAATTAAATTGAAAAAGGTGTAATATTTACAATTAAATTGAAAAAGGGGTAATATTTACAATTAAATTGAAAAAGGTGTAATATTTACAATTAAATTGAAAAAGGTGTAATATTTACAATTAAATTGAAAAAGGTGTAATATTTACAATTAAATTGAAAAAGGTGTAATATTTATAATTAAATTGAATAAGGTGTAATGTTTACATTTAATTTACAAGAAATCGATTTGCATGTTAGTTGAAAGAAAAATCCCGCCGAAAAAAGAACATTAAAATAAATAATAGACCAATTGTGGCAATCCGGTAGTTGACTCATTCTAAATTTTGATATTTTTCGTACAATATTGTGAAATATAAGTTAATTAAAAACCAGTCTTGAAAAAAATTCAAAAATTGATTGAAAAATAAGCCAGTTATAAGCTTTAAAATTTGAAGATACGGATAGAGTTGAGTATGTCCCTGTCTCTTTTCCTCTTGTAGAATATAATGTGCAATATTAAAAATGACCTCACAACACAGTATTGCCGTCCTTGTCTAAAGGTTAAATTTAAACTTTTATAGCTCGGTTAATTTTTAAGATTATTTAAAAAAAATTCACTCTTCATCAGCTTGTACCTTGGAATTATGACTAATGAAATAAAAAAAAATTAGTCAAATACCCAATTTTCTATTTTTATTAAGAAATATAAGTAATAACTAATACGACTATTTTATTGACACTCTGTTAAAAATAATAAAATTATTATTTAAAAAACTAAAAAAAAAACGAAAATAGTCTACAATTCCGTGCATTCGAATTAAAATGGTTATTATCTCGTAATTATTTGTGATTAATTTAATTAAGTGTAATGTTAATGTTGATTATTATTATATAACGTACACTTTACTCCCGCGCTAAATTAAATATGAAAATTATTTTTAAATCATAAAAATAATAAGAATGAAAGTTGCATCAACTTAAAATTTCAGAATCCATTTCAATTAATATTACAAATCATATTATAGAAATACTTATTTAAATTGAACGATAGATGGCGTAATGATATCGTTATATGTCGTGGAGAAAACATGCGAGGTGCCATTTTACAATTTTCGCAGTTATATATT
The DNA here is from genome assembly GCA_039881145.1 of Druceiella hillmani. Lineage (NCBI taxonomy): Eukaryota > Metazoa > Arthropoda > Insecta > Lepidoptera > Hepialidae > Druceiella > Druceiella hillmani. The sequence continues at coordinate 2,902,077 of JAYKKI010000073.1, read as the reverse complement.
TAGCCCCATAAACAATTTTAAATTATTGAGAACCATAAGGAAATTTTATAGATTTTTTATTAAAGTGAAAAAAATAATAATATCTACAAAATCTGTCAAGCGCGTGTTTGTGATGGAAAAACGGAGTGCCATAGTCATTCCACAAAACATACTTATCAATACAGGACGGAGGAAATAATTTTAAATACACATGCTAACTAAGTACTATTTATAGGTTTTCCTGTTTTTCTTTTTGCGTCAATTCGAAAGTTGCAAGGTGTAAAAGCAATAAAAACCATTTCGAAACTTAACATTTCTTAAACGAGACATTCCTCAAACATGGCTTACGCCATTTATCCCATTTGCGTTAAAAAATATTGTAATTATATCCTCTTACGCCATTTATCCCATTTGCGTTAAAAAATATTGTAATTATATCCTCTTACGCCATTTATCCCATTTGCGTTAAAAAATATTGTAATTATATCCTCTTACGCCATTTATCCCATTTGCGTTAAAAAATATTGTAATTATATCCTCTTACGCCATTTATCCCATTTGCGTTAAAAAATATTGTAATTATATCCTCTTACGCCATTTATCCCATTTGCGTTAAAAATATTGTAATTATATCCTCTTACGCCATTTATCCCATTTACGTTAAAAAATATTGTAATTATATCCTCTTACGCCATTTATCCCATTTGCGTTAAAAAATATTGTAATTATATCCTCTTACGCCATTTATCCCATTTGCGTTAAAAAATATTGTAATTATATCCTCTTACGCCATTTATCCCATTTGCGTTAAAAAATATTGTAATTATATCCTCTTACGCCATTTATCCCATTTGCGTTAAACAATATTGTAATTATATCCTCTTACGCCATTTATCCCATTTGCGTTAAAAAATATTGTAATTATATTCTCTTACGCCATTTATCCCATTTGCGTTAAAAAATATTGTAATTATATCCTCTTACGCCATTTATCCCATTTGCGTTAAAAAATATTGTAATTATATTCTCTTACGCCATTTATCCCATTTGCGTTAAAAAATATTGTAATTATATCCTCTTACGCCATTTATCCCATTTGCGTTAAAAAATATTGTAATTATATCCTCTTACGCCATTTATCCCATTAGCGTTAAAAAATATTGTAATTATATCCTCTTACGCCATTTATCCCATTTGCGTGAAAAAAATATTTTAATTATATCCTCTATTTTACATGTGTACTTATATTTATCTAAGGTCAAAATTCCATGAAACTGATCGTGAAGTGTAAACACTGAAACATTAACAGAGAAACGGGTGAATATAACAAAATTATAAAGGTTTCTTTACGTAATTCTAAACAGGTTAATGAAATTCGTCGCAAATTGTAAATTAAACAATTTTTGTGTGTTTTACCCTGGACAACTAAACGACACGGTAGTGTCTATACTCCTGGAATATGACACAGTAGTGTCTATTTATGAAGACAAATTTATAAAGGGTTGTTTACGTAATTCTAAATATAGATTAAATTAATCGCGAATAGTAATTTAAACAATTTTTGTGTGTTTTACCCTGGACAACTAAACGACACGGTAGTGTCTATACTCCTGGAATATGACACAGTACTGTCTATTTATGAAGACAAATTTATATAGGTTGTTTACATAATTCTAAACAGATTAATTAAATTCGTCGCAAATTGTAAATTAAACAATTTTGGTGTGTTTTACCCTGGACAACTAAACGACACGGTAGTGTCTATACTCCTGGAATATGACACAGTAGCGTCTATTTCTGAAGACCAATTTATAAAGGTTTGTTTACGTAATTCCAAATAGCGGTTTAATTAATCGCGAATTGCAATTTAAACAATTTTGGTGCGTTTTACCCTGGACAAATAAACAACACGGTAGTGTCCATACTCCTGGAGTATGACACAGTAGTGTCTATACTCCAGGAACCAAAACCAAAAACTACAATGTCCATCATCTGCTCACAAAAAATACTTGAATACTTTAGCTACATAGTTCGATGTGAAGAAAATAGACTAGGAAATCTATTCATAGTGGGCAAAACAGCGTGAAAGAGGCCAAGAAGCTGATTTCCAGCTAGATGGTCATATCAGATATCCGTTTATGTTCTTCAACGATGCCATATGACATTCTCAAAACGGGGACAAGTGGAGAGGTGTAATAAAATCCTACGGGACGGCATCTCCAAGTGGATACAACCCTCAGTCTTGGGGGGACGCCTAATAAGGACAAGGGGTATTATGATTAGAGCATTACCACTTTAATCTCGATTTTCAATCGCCATATTGGCGGATAATTTTAATTAATTTATAAATTGCTTATTGCTACGGGATTAGATTTTCAACCGATTATAGCACATAATAAAATAAAATAAAAATATATAATTAATAATGTTAATTTATCGAATGCCTTTGCTGTTTTAGTATGGGCAGCATAAAAAACACTTTGCAAAAGGAGACAAGTCCTTTTTTAAATAATATTTAAAGCATCTATGACTGATAAAAGGTTGTTGAAGTTTGTGTCCTGGTTTTTGTTCTGGTACTTTTTTAGTTTTTGACAGGTCTAAACAATATTTGTCTTTGAGGGATTCTATAAGTATTTTCTTATGTTTTTTATACTACTTAACTATGATCGATTCTTGAAGAACATTTTAAATTATGCACCGTCTATAGAGCAGCTATGGAAGCAGATATACAAATAAAATATTTAATTTATTTCTGTACTTTATATGGCGGATTTATTGCTGCAAGATCAATGTCTTACAGCCCACCAGAACAGAGTTCAGCTCCGCTCGACGAGCGGTCAGGACTCGAACCTGGGTCCCCGCGTTACCCTCCCGCAGTCAAAGGCCGTATGCCTTGTGATCAACCCAACACACCACGGTGACGACAAAATAGCTTCTGCCCTTGACATCGTTCAATTGGAACATACCGTGTGCCAACTATTTATGTACCGTTCATTTTTTTATATCATTACTTTACCATCTTCTTTCTCTTGAACAAACAAAGTCTGGTCAGACTTTATTTATATATTTGTAGACATATTTTATCTATTTCATTAAATCAAGGTTTCAAAATTGATGTGAGCCTTAATTGTTCTTGAAATAAGAGAATTAAAAGAAACCATCAAAAGGTGATCTACGCCATTTAAGTCTATAATGAAGCCGCGTTTACCTGGCGAACATTTCTCGTATTGCGGATAGTGATCATCTCCAGGCTGTGTTCAGATGTGTGGAGACCTAGGATATATTTTACTGCGAGTGTTATCTTTCATGTATACTGACTTATAATTGAAACTTCCATAAAAATCATGGATTATGTTGGATTTCTTGTTCATTCTTACAAAGGTTTATTTTCAAGAATTCCTCCAAGTATCTGTCTACAGTGTAAAAGAAATATTCCCACTAAATTGGAAGAACCGTTTAAATATTTTAATCCATTAAAAATCTGGATCCCACATTTCATCCCCTTCGGCAATGATTATAAAAAAACTGTAAAACTTTATTTAAATATAATTTATGATTTAGAGTACTTTTATACAGATTAAGTTTAATAGGATCACCTAATATTTTTATCCATGCAAACTTTAATGTCACCTCTTTTTAAAATGATATTTTTATTTAAAAAGGGGTAAAATTACATTTTAAAGTTTGCGTGAATCAAAATATTAGGTGATCCTATTAAACTTAATCTATATAAAAGTACTATAATATAAACATTTTTAAAATGAAATTTTAAGTGTGGATTTCGCCCTTATTCGCCTTATATAATTCGAATTCGCACCCACGGTTAGTTTGATATAATGGAAACCATCCATTATATCAAACTAACCGTGCCCGCGACTTTGTTCGCATTGAATTCGGAATAAGGAAGGTTATTGGGAATGTTTTTCGTTTTCATATATTTTTTAACTTTTAGAACTTTATAAGCATAAAGTTTACTAAAACATTAATAGATGTCGTTGGCAGGTTCCTTATCGTAATATATGCATGACCATAAAATTTAATGTATAGATGGCGTTAGCTGTACCAATATCGTAATATTCACCAGATCAGGGGTTTTTAAAAATCTGTAATATCTAGTTGAAAGTGATTCTTTATGTTGCTAGAAAGTATAAATTATTGTCATGTCAAATTTTATCAAAAACCGTCTAGTAGATTTCGCGTGATTGTAAAACAAATTAAAAGACAGACATACAAAATTCTAAAAACAGATTTTCTGGCTACTATTCATTCTATACATTATATCAGTTACTCTTTTTAGAATATTTTTCATGTACAGAATTCACTCTGTTACAGATTTATTATATGTTTACATAAAAAATATTCCTCGAAATTAATGTAATGATTTAACAATGTTATCCCGTACAGTACAGTAATTCAGTCATAATTAACGGTACCGGTACCTGACTATAATATAGCCATGTATAAATAGGAAATGTTAGTTCTGAATGAATAGAACAGTTTAATAATTTTATTAATTTTATCCCATACAGTGCAGTAATTTAGCCAGTAATAATTAACGGTACCGGTACCTTGCTGTAATATAGCCATGTATAGATAACAAATGTTACTTTCGAATTAATGGAATAGTTTAATAATTTTATTAATTTCATCCTATACAGTGCAGTAATTTAGCCAATAATAATTAACGGTACCGGTACTTAACTGTAACATAGCCATGTATAGATAACAAATGTTATTTCCGAATTAATGGAACAGTTTAATAATTTTATTAATTTTATCCCATACAGTGCAGTAATTTAGCCAGTAATAATTAACGGTACCGGTACCTTGCTGTAATATAGCCATGTATAGATAACAAATGTTACTTTCGAATTAATGGAATAGTTTAATAATTTTATTAATTTCATCCTATACAGTGCAGTAATTTAGCCAATAATAATTAACGGTACCGGTACTTAACTGTAACATAGCCATGTATAGATAACAAATGTTATTTCCGAATTAATGGAACAGTTTAATAATTTTATTAATTTTATCCCATACAGTGCAGTAATTTAGCCAGTAATAATTAACGGTACCGGTACCTTGCTGTAATATAGCCATGTATAGATAACAAATGTTACTTCCGAATTAATGGAACAGTTTAAATAATTTTATCCCATGCAGTACAGTAATTTAGCCAGTAATAATTAACGGTACCTGTACCTGGCTGTAATATAGCCATGTATACATAACAAATGTTACTTCCGAATTAATGGAACAGTTTAATAATTTTATTAATTTTATCCCATGCAGTACAGTAATTTAGCAAGTAATAAATTAACGGTACCGGTACCTGACTATAATATAGCCATGTATAAATAGGAAATGTTACTTCCGAATGAATGGAACAGTTTAATAATTTTATTAATTTTATCCTATACAGTGCAGTAATTTAGCCAGTAATAATTAACGGTACCGGTACCTTGCTGTAATATAGCCATGTATAGATAACAAATGTTACTTTCGAATTAATGGAATAGTTTAATAATTTTATTAATTTCATCCTATACAGTGCAGTAATTTAGCCAATAATAATTAACGGTACCGGTACTTAACTGTAACATAGCCATGTATAGATAACAAATGTTATTTCCGAATTAATGGAACAGTTTAATAATTTTATTAATTTTATCCCATACAGTGCAGTAATTTAGCCAGTAATAATTAACGGTACCGGTACCTTGCTGTAATATAGCCATGTATAGATAACAAATGTTACTTCCGAATTAATGGAACAGTTTAAATAATTTTATCCCATGCAGTACAGTAATTTAGCCAGTAATAATTAACGGTACCTGTACCTGGCTGTAATATAGCCATGTATACATAACAAATGTTACTTCCGAATTAATGGAACAGTTTAATAATTTTATTAATTTTATCCCATGCAGTACAGTAATTTAGCAAGTAATAAATTAACGGTACCGGTACCTGACTATAATATAGCCATGTATAAATAGGAAATGTTACTTCCGAATGAATGGAACAGTTTAATAATTTTATTAATTTTATCCCATGCAGTACAGTAATTTAGCCAGTAATAATTAACGGTACCGATACCTGACTGTAATATAGCCATGTATACATAACAAATGTTACTTCCGAATTAATGGAACAGTTTAATAATTTTATTAATTTTATCCCATGCAGTACAGTAATTTAGCAAGTAATAAATTAACGGTACCGGTACCTGACTATAATATAGCCATGTATAAATAGGAAATGTTACTTCCGAATGAATGGAACAGTTTAATAATTTTATTAATTTTATCCTATACAGTGCAGTAATTTAGCCAGTAATAATTAACGGAACCGGTACCGTGATGTAATTTAACATGTATAGATAACACATATTACTTTCGAATTAACGGAACAGTTTAATAATTTTATTCCATACAGTACAGTAAAATATCCAGTAATAATTAACGGTACCGGTACCTTAATAGCCATGTATAGATAACAAATATATTTATATGTATAGCCATGTATATATAACAAATGTTACTTTCGAATTAATGGATTAGTTCAATAATTTTATTAATTTCATCCTATACAGTGCAGTAATTTAGCCAATAATAATTAACGGTACCGGTACCTGACTGTAATATAGCCATGTATAGATAACAAATGTTATTTCCGAATTAATGGAACAGTTTAATAATTTTATTAATTTTATCCCATACAGTGCAGCAATTTAGCCAGTAATGATTAACGGTACCGGTACCTTGCTGTAATATAGCCATGTATAGATAACAAATGTTACTTTCGAATTAATGGAATAGTTTAATAATTTTATTAATTTTGTCCTATACAGTGCAGTAATTTAGCCAGTAATAATTAACGGTACCGGTACCTTGCTGTAATATAGCCATGTATAGATAACAAATGTTACTTTCGAATGAATGGAACAGTTTAATAATTTTATTAATTTTATCCTATACAGTGCAGTAATTTAGCCAGTAATAATTAACTGTACCGGTACCGTGATGTAATATAACCATGTATAGATAACAAATATTACTTTCGAATTAATGGACCAGTTTAATAATTTTATTCCATACAATACAGTAAATTAGCTAGTAATAATTAATAGTACCGGTATCTTACTGTAATATAGCCATGTATAGATAACAAATGTTACTTCCGAATGAATGGAACAGTTTAGTAATTTTATCCTATACAGTGCAGTAATTTAGCCAGTAATAATTAACGGTACCGGCACCTTACTGTAATATAGCCATGTATAGATAACAAATGTTACTTCCGAATTAATGGAACAGTTTAATAATTTTATTAATTTTATCCTATACAGTGCAGTAATTTAGCCAATAATAATTAACGGAACCGGTACCGTGATGTAATTTAACATGTATAGATAACACATATTACTTTCGAATTAACGGAACAGTTTAATAATTTTATTCCATACAGTACAGTAAAATATCCAGTAATAATTAACGGTACCTGTACCTTAATAGCCATGTATAGATAACAAATATATTTATATGTATAGCCATGTATATATAACAAATGTTACTTTCGAATTAATGGAATAGTTTAATAATTTTATTAATTTCATCCTATACAGTGCAGTAATTTAGCCAATAATAATTAACGGTACCGGTACCTGACTGTAATATAGCCATGTATAGATAACAAATGTTACTTCCGAATTAATGGAACAGTTTAATAATTTTATTAATTTTATCCCATACAGTGCACCAATTTAGCCAGTAATGATTAACGGTACCGGTACCTTGCTGTAATATAGCCATGTATAGATAACAAATGTTACTTTCGAATTAATGGAACAGTTTAATAATTTTATTAATTTTATCCTATACAGTGCAGTAATTTAGCCAGTAATAATTAACTGTACCGGTACCGTGATGTAATATAACCATGTATAGATAACAAATATTACTTTCGAATTAATGGACCAGTTTAATAATTTTATTCCATACAGTACAGTAAATTAGCTAGTAATAATTAATAGTACCGGTATCTTACTGTAATATAGCCATGTATAGATAACAAATGTTACTTCCGAATGAATGGAACAGTTTAGTAATTTTATCCTATACAGTGCAGTAATTTAGCCAGTAATAATTAACGGTACCGGCACCTTACTGTAATATAGCCATGTATAGATAACAAATGTTATTTCCGAATTAATGGAACAGTTTAATAATTTTATTAATTTTATCCTATACAGTTCAGTAATTTAGCCAGTAATAATTAACTGTACCGGTACCGTGATGTAATATAACCATGTATAGATAACAAATATTACTTTCGAATTAATGGAACAGTTTAATAATTTTATTCCATACAGTACAGTAAATTAGCTAGTAATAATTAATAGTACCGGTATCTTACTGTAATATAGCCATGTATAGATAACAAATGTTACTTCCGAATGAATGGAACAGTTTAGTAATTTTATCCTATACAGTGCAGTAATTTAGCCAGTAATAATTAACGGTACCGGCACCTTACTGTAATATAACCATGTATAGATAACAAATGTTACTTCCGAATAAATGGAACGGTTTAATACTTTTATTAATTTTATCACACACGGTACAGTAATTTAGCCAGTAATAATTAACGGTACAGGTACCTTACTGTAATGTAGCCATGTTTATATAACAAATGTGACTTCCAAATTAATGGAACAGTTTAATAATTTTACTAATTTCAACCCATACGGTACAGTACTTGCACAGTACAGTAATGTAGTTAGTAACAATAACTCCTACGGTATTATAACCATGTAACATTGTCAGGTAATAATTTAGACCTGTTCTAATGTTTTTAAAATCCTTTCGTGTTTAATATTAATATCATGATCGATTTATAAAAGGATAAAAATGTGTATCCTATCCGACGGGAACCACGCTCGGATTTCAGGAATTCGGATTTAGGAATTCGGATTTCAGGAATTCGAATTTTGGAATTTGGATTCGAAAATTCGGATTTTGGGATTTGAATTCGAGAATTCGGAGTCCAAGCTATCGATTAAGATATTCTAAAATCAAACTTACAGAATTGTCCTTAGAGACGATATTATGTTGACCAAGTAGGACCCTAGTAGGCATAAAAAAAAGATTATCTATATTACTGGGGTTCTGCTTCAGATTTCGAAATTAAGTACAAATACAAACACAGACAATAATCTATGTTCGTTCCAAATTTCGTATATATCCGTTAAGAAGCTACTGAATTATGGCGTAACAAACATCCAACCATCTAAACTTTGGTATTTTTAATATTAGTTACTGTCTTGACTAATGAATAAATAAATACACGGTGTCTGGGAATAAGTGTCTGACAAAGAAAAATGTTATTCTCTGACTAAAAAATAGTTGATTGTCGTTAAACTAAAATTTGAAACATGATTTTTTTCGGAAAATTGAAAATAATATTAATTATTTGTCATCTTTTTCGTACACACGATACTTGTGCACATTGTTTGGCGTCGCTCGGGAAAATAACCCGTGAACATCTGCAAAGACATCTCCGCTACGGGTAAGCATCGCACTCCAGGCAAGTATTGGGTGTGTTAAAAAGAGTTGTGTAATATTGTTTTGCCCTCAATTAGAAAATCGGCGCGTTTTACGTTTTATTTTAAACGACTAATTATTCCTTTATAGTCAACAAATAGCGTCTTTCTTTGTCCAACACCTATATAAGACTATAACAAATCTCGCTTAGTATTAAGTGTTGCGAGTACAAACTGATACACTTGGTTTTTGTTCAATTGCATATTTTATGTGTAGAATATTTCTATTAAATTATTTGAAAATATTAATATTCTTTTTGCTAAGATGTGAAAGTTTACACACCCTACTTATTCCCAAACATACCTCTACCTCTTTCGGAAAATCCTTTACTGCCCCAGCAGCAAAAATTTAGAATCACCTGGATCCTGACACCGGGAAAATCACTTGCCTAAATGTAAATATAATATCCAAATGTTACCCTTAGTTCAATATTAATTAGAAGATAAAGGATTTGCTAAAATAATATCTCTAATATTAACTATAAAGACGCCAATAAAACCACACCAACATTGTTTTCAAAATAATACCTAAACCTGAAACCGACTTGAAGTGGAGCCAGATCTTAAGATAAAACTTTCGTCATTTTCAGCGAACTTGGATTCTTTAGTAAAAAATAAGCAGCAGCTCCATGGTTCGCACTAAAATTTAGTGACTAAATAGGCAATACCAAAGTATGTAGCATTAATAAAACATTTTTACTATTAATAAATGTTTATTATTTTACATAATAGAACCAGCTTAGGTGTAAAAGTATTTAGTGGGTCACGAAGGGGCAGTGTGAAAATTACCAGGCCATGGTAGAACAATGTTTGGGAAACACTGGATCCGTATGTGACAACAGCCACCTATGAAATCATGCTGAAAAATAAGGCTGTAATTTGGAAGTGACTTCTAAATTACTGCTTTTAACCAGAAAATGGAACATTTCGTTATGTGAATGTATCCAGAGGATCCACATGCGACAACAGTCATTTGCGAAATGATTCTGAAAAATAAGGCTGTGATTTGGAAATGACGTCAAAATTACTGCTTTTAACCAAAAAATTTGGAAAACCCCCATCTCCTATTCGACTTGTAATTGTATATAGTGGCTCAACATACGACAACTTACGAAATGTTGCTTAAAAATAAGGCTGTAACTTGAAAGTGACGTCAAAATTACTGCTTTTAACCAGAAAATTGGAATTTTCCGACTCTTTCTTCACCTAGCTTATATTTCTATATTAAACTTATTACGACAGCCGTTATAGGGAAAAAGGATATTGAAATAGTTCGCAACAGAAAACAAAACAAAGTATGATATTAAATATATGTATATTCTGGTACAGTAGCAATTCGTGTTTAACAACCTAATTTAGTTATGACCTTATTGTTCAGCTTCTTTCTTTACTATTACAAATAAATTTAGGTATATCATTATTGCACAGCTTCTTTGTTTATTGTTACAAATAAATTTAGGTATATCCTTATGGCACAGCTTTTTTTGTTTATTGTTACAAATAAATTTAGGTATATCATTAGGGCACAGCTTCTTTGTTTATTCTTACAAATAAATTTGGGTATACCATTATGGCACAGCTTTTTTGTTTATTGTTACAAATAAATTTAGGTATATCATTATGGCACAGCTTTTTTGTTTATTGTTACAAATAAATTTAGGTATACCGTTATATCACAGCTTTTTTGTTTATTCTTGCAAACAAATTTACTTATTATATTATTGTAGAGCTTCTTTGTTTATTCTTCCAAACAAATTTACATTTGGCATTATTGCACAGTTTCTTTGCTTGTTGATTTTATTTTTAATAAAATAATCATAGACATACTTTCCTTCATTACAAAAGGTTCTCACATTTACTAATGTACTTTATAAAATGAAAGAAATATTTCCATTTTTCAATAAAATTTATGTCAGCAATTTTAATTTTAATTCAAAGAAGTAAATTTATTTTAAATTTTTAGCTATTTGAAATCAAAGTAAAGAAACTAATTAATCATAATTTCCTCGGGTTATCTAAACGTAATGTAATTTAACTGAATCGCAGAAAACCTAGGACTTATCTAATTATTAATAAAACTTTAATTAATACTTTATAATTACTGTTCGCCCATCATTAGGTCTTTTGTATTAAATGCGTTAACGTTAAATTAACGACAATTAATTCGAAACAAAAATATCTACCCAGCGGTAATTATTTTTTTTATATTTTAATCAACCAAGTATTGTATATACAATTTAAATAGCTCAGATAGCATTTGTATATGCCCAATTCTTGCATCTCGTACGTCCATAGCAAATAAGGTTAATAAAATATAATATATATATATATATATATATATATATATTTTAATACAATATATATAATGATAGGGTAATAAAAATAACGGTGTGATCTTTATGACCATATAGCACGTCAAGGACACAAATTTACATTAAATATTTTATTTTATTTTAGTCTATAATACTACATGTGGCCTTTATTGAAATTAATCTTAAAAGTTTATTAATTTTCTTATTTTCATCTATTTTCCACCCGCTGAGGAGTGTAGAATCTCTCTTTAACACGTCAAAAACTGAAATGTTTTAATTAACGAGAAAATTCTGTCTCTCGCAATGTAAAAAATTTTCTTCACGATAACGTTTTATAAAAAGTTGTTTTTTTCTGTTATTTTTGACGTTTCGTCGCGCCAACCTGTAATACATTTTTGTTATTTATATTTAGTTTTTTGGTTCAAAATTCAAATCTTTTTTTTATAATAGATTACTAAATTATTATCGTTACAAAAATTCGCCAGAAAAATTTTCCAATCATAAATTGCAGAAGGTCATTTATTAAGTAATAAACGTTTGCATTGGATTTTTTTTAATTTTCGAATTTCTTGTAATTTCTTTTTTTTCAAACTTCTGCCTTTGTTAACTTTTATTTTTTTGTTAAACCTAAAAATTATATGAGAAATTCATACCAACTAAACCACGAGAAAAAATATTTTGAAATTAAAAAATAAATCAGTGATTTTGAAATTGACATCCGCTTTTATAGTGGTTGGATCTCTTACTTGTATATAATAAGCCATTTGGATAATCTTTGTCTGTTTGCCTATCCATCTCTCTGCCTATCTATTTTCAGAACAAACTCAGAACCGTTCAACTGTGTAGGAAAGTACTTATATATTTATATAGCAAAAATAAAAAGGAGCATAATCTGAACTTCGTTGCTTCTTGATATGTGAAGAAGTTTCGTAGTAAATTAGAAAAAAAGAAAGCCCGCTTCGTAGAAGATTTGCTGCGGCGAGAACAGACGTAGGAATATACAGGAGTGGGCAGAGTTAAGGGGAGAAGGTGGAGAGGGGTGTAAGGACGAACCGACCCACGCGGGATTTAGACTAAAATAATTATTCGCGTCTAACACGAGAGCATAAAATAAATGTGCACTTCCGTTTTAGAATTATGTGCCGACGAAGCTGTAAGATGCGGCCAGTATTATAATACGGATATGATAATAAAATTATCATAAAACTTTCGTATTTCTAAAATTAACATAAAACTTTCATATTTGTGAATAAATAAAAACATGTATTTCTTAACACGAAAATCAGTTATTTAAAAATCATAAACACAATGAGCCAAAAAAGGCAATTTTAAACTGGTTTTATTCAAAATAAATTAAAATAATAAAATTACAAGTTACCTTCAATATTTACAATAATTTTGTAAACTAAATCAAATTTAACCCTAGATACATGTAGTTCTTTTAGTGACAAAACTTATTTAAGAGATAAAAATTAAAAGATGTGTTGAAGCAGAAAATTACATTTTGAAGAAAAGAAAGATCATGTTCCTTATAAATGAAATGTAATAAAACTAAACCAATTAAAAATAAAACTTTTTCTGCCATCTCAAGGGCAGCAGCCATATCAGGTTTTGTTATGGCGTTACACAGTTTACTGTATTTTATTTGTTAAACCCTTCCTTTTGGTACCCATGTCAAGGAAGCTGTGACCAGTATGGCAATCCACAATCTTGGGGTGTTAACCATGTTTGATTAAGAACAATATTAAATAGACTACACGAGTATTGTATTGCCGCCAGAATTATATACATGTGCAAAATTTCGAAGGTCCAGTTTATCCAAAAAAGTCAAAATTTTGCATCCAATATTCGTTGTGGACAGAGAAAGAGAGTTAACCATAAATACGATTTAAATATTTTAACATGTGATCTACTTAAAGATTTCAAGAATGATAATTTTCAAGAGTAACCAAAGCATCTAAATTCTTATGCTAAAGATTCTCATCGTGAACGGAAGTTAGTTCCGAAATGCTTGGAAAAGTTCATAATTTTTTTGTGTATGATCGTCGCGTTTTCACAGTTGAAAATCATGATAACATGAAATACAAGGAACAATGAAAATGGAAAAAATTGCGGATGAGGAATTGAATGAAATTGAACTCACTTTCAAGAGAGTTAGAGAGACCCATTTCACATGGTATCGTGTTATTTCTATTTCATTAGCATAAAAGTCTTTCACGAATTTAACTTCTCTTTTTGATTTCCTACCGAGCATTTCCTCCTGAACAGCGTGCTGTTTTTAATTCCTTGAAACTAAGACCATTTATTAGATTAATTTATCACTTCTTAAATGGCAATATTTTGTGACCTTTTTTGTTAACAAGACCATTACTCTTCGTACCCAACAACTTTCTGCACTTCACCCGACTAATCATCTTGCTCACCTGAGAGTAGTTGCATCAATTGCTCAACCAATTGGTCACAGTTGCTACAATTATTCTACCACATGGTCGCGCTTATATCAATTGCTCAACCTCGAGTGCATTATTGCTCAATCACCTGGTCTCAGTTGCAACAATTGCTCAACCACATGATCGCGACTGCATCAATTGCGTCAAATACAGACCTAACTGTTTGCAGTTGCTTTCAATTATTCAACCATCGGATAACGGTTGTCTCAATTGTTCAATCACCCCGTCGCTGTTGCAACAATTGCTCTAGCCCATGGTCGCACTTGCATCAATTGCTCAACCGCCTGGCCTCGAATGAACTATTGCTCAATCACCTGGTCTCAGTTGCATCGATTGCTCTACCACATGATCGCGACTGCATCAATTGCGTCAAATATAGAGGAAACTGTTTGCAGTTGCGTCAATTATTCAACCATCGGATAACGGTTGTCTCAATTGTTCAATCACCCCGTCGCTGTTACAACAATTGCTCTACCCCATGGTCGCGCTTGCATCAATTGCTCAATCACCTAGTCCCGATTGCATAAATTACTCACCCAACCGTTCACAGTTGCACCAATTTTTCAACTACCTGAGAGCGGGTGTATCAATTGCTCAACAACTTTGTCGCAGTTGCAACAATTAATCTACCACATAGTCGCGCTTGCATCAATTGCTCAATAACCTCGTCTCAGTTGCAACAATTGCTCTACTACACGATCGCGACTGCATCAACTATCTAGTGGTGGTTGAATCACTTGCGCTACCATCTGGTCGCGGTTGCATCAGAGTTTGTTTCGTTTGTGATGAGCGAGAACACATTTCTAGAAATACGTCATTGTTATGTGTCATAACATCACTACATTTAGTTATTGTTATCATTCTGTTATCGTTACTACAACGCAAAATTGCACCGTTGCTGTTTCTGTAACTGTACAAGTAAATACAACATTTTCATTCAATTAGACACTGCACTGAGAATTCTTTGACTATCACTGATCTAACCTTGTAACTCTCCGTCACAAAAGCGACTTTTTGGATCTGAGTGTTACTCTTCGAAACCATTACTTTTTCATTGCGTTTACTTTTTTCAAATTATTTCTTTGCATTTTACATAAAATTTTAATATTCTTTGCATTCTAATAAAATTTTAATATTCTTTGCATTCTAATAAAATGTTAATATTCTTTGATTTAAAATAAAATTTTAATTTTCTTTACTTACTAATAAAATTATAGTTTCTTGCATTACTTTTTTTCATGTACATGTTATTTTAAAACGTACGTTAAAATAAATGTAGTCAAAAGTTGAGTAACTAATGGAATAAACATATTTTTTACATCTAAACGATACTAGAAATTAATAAAATATTGTAATTGTCCGAAGAAAAACTAAAGTTTAAAAAAACTAAAGATTTTAATGGATATCGATTTTAAACGAATAGCAGTTTACAAAAAGATATAAAAACTTTTTTAAGTGTGCTTATTCGTCAGGAGAATACAGTTTACATAGTCGGAGAAATTTCAGTGAAACTGAAACATTTCATAATTATCACAATACTTTTTTTTGCTTTCCAATTTCAAAATTTCGTGTAATATAATAAAAAATTGTTTTCTCAAAATGACGGTCTAACTATTTCCTTAATAATTTTCATATTATTAATACTTTAGACTCACGTTCTTAGAAAATATCTGGGCATCATAACTCTCAAAAGAGATTAAAGGAAAGTGTGCTTTATGAACCCAACAAAACTTTTACTTAATAAACCTTTCAAAAAACTGAAGTAATACAATTTTATTGCCTCATTACAAAAGTGATGCATACAAATATAGTTCACAAGCAAAATATTTACAGTGCAATATACACTGCGCATATTTTGATTGATTTTAATTAAGTTAAATAAGAAAAGAAAATTGCAAGATATAGAAAAGAAAATTTGCAAGAAAGAAAATTGAATTAATGTTAATATACTGAAAATATTTATTACCAATTGTGCCCGCGATTCCGTCCGCGTTTATTTAAAAATAACATTAGTTACCCATTACCGTAAATCACACAAAGGAAAAGTTGATTGGCTAGTGGGAATTGAACCCACGTCTTCAGCGTATCATGCCAACGTGCTAACCATTACACTACGGCTGATCCAATTGACCTGTGGAAACTGTTAGTAGTATTAACGTCACGATTATTGTGTTTCTGTGTTTCCGTGATATTTCTATGAACATAATTTTTTTAAAAATGCTAATAGACGGCAGTATTCATCAAGTCAGGTTTTTTATTAAATTTGTAATATTCGGGTAAAAAGTCTAATGTCGAGGGTATAAACTATTACCATATCAAATTTCATCAAAATCCATCCAGTACATTTTGTGTGATTGAAGAACAAATTAACAGACAGACAAAAATACTAAAAACAGTTTTTCTGGCTTCCATTATCATTCTGTACGCTAAACAAACCACTCTTTTTAAAACATTTTCCATATACAGAATTCACTTTGTTACAGTTTTGTTATATGTATCTTCTTTCTCAACGAAATATAAGGAGATCTGTGGGAGAACTAATGGCACCAACATAACTCGTAAGGTTGGCAGATTGAAGTGATAATGGGCAGGCTATATAGTTCACAGAACCTATTGCTATTGGGGAAGAACGTTTCTCGAATGGCGATCACGTTCCGGAGCCCATAGAGTAGGATGACCCGCCGCTAGGTGGACACTACCATCAAGGACAACTTTGTTGGATAACTTTGTCAATATCTTCGTGGATGGGTACCAGAACTAATCAGTTCAAGCTTGCTTCGAGTTTAGTACTTAAAGTGTAGAATTGAAGTAAGTTACTGATACATACTTCAACGGTAAGTTACTGATATAGAACCATTTTCATTTTATCTCTTTAATTCGTCAAAACATGATTTTCAGCCGGAAAATATTGTTGTATTCACCATTCATTTAGCTGTGACAGCGCTATAAATATATTTCACTATTTTCCATTAAACTAGTCCCTTTTCCACCAATTTTTCAAACTGAAACAAGCACTTTAAATGTTCAAAAAGAAAATCTAATCTTTTTGAGAAGTTGGGAATTTTCAAAAATACAATTTTTGCATCTAGTTGGGTGTTTAAATTTGGAATGGGACGTTTTAACGTCGAGGAAGTGGTGTCAATATGATTTCTGTAAATTAATTTTAGAGTTACACACCTCAAAAAAGAATAAAAAGTTTGTCCGTCCGTCTTTACGTTTGTCAGAGTTGATTTTTCCTAGTAAATTCTGGATACAATCGAAATACAAAACGTAACAGGAAAGCAAACATTGCGAAAAAAGTAAATACCAGTTACTGTTTTATTATCTCTGTCACATTTTTGTAACTTTTACAATTTTAAATAAATTTAAACTAAATTTTGCAAATGGATGCTTTGTATAGAGATTTCAATTAATACGTAGCAAAATGTTAAAAACAATTGTTTTATCTCTCCTGACTGTAAAGTGAGAATAAAAAAATGTATTCGCCAATATCATTGAATTGGATATAGATAGATATTTTAAAATAAAATTAAGATTTCATTCCACAGCCGTACACAGGCCTCCAAAATAAATTCCCACGAAAATCGATCCCATGCTGCTCGCATCCAACGGCTTCCTGTGACCTTTTCCAACTTTGCACCAATCAAGTGAGCAGCAAGCGAATTGATGACAGGTATTGAAGGTCTTTTAAATTATACAATGATTCAAATTTTTAAACAAGATACAAAAAGGTGGACTTTTCTTTTTGAAAACTTGAAAGACTTCCTTTACTTTGCAAAATTGGTGAAAAACAGACTAATTTAATGGAAACTATTTATTAAAATTATAACTACATGGTTGTCAGAAGCTAATAAATATGAATACAACAATATTTTCCGACTGGAAATCAGACGTTTTGAGGAATCAAAGAGGCAAAATGAAAATGTATCTATATCAGTAACTCACCGTTGAAATACTTCAGTACTAGGCTCTAAGTACCAAACTCGAGGCACGCTTGAACTTATTGGTTCTGGTATTCATCCACGTATATACTGACAACGTTATCCAGCGAAGTTGCCCTTGACGTGGTGTTTGCCGACATCGAATACAACATTAGTCTTTAATAATTAATGGCCAAGGCCTATTTAGTATTACATACCAAATTATAAAAGCAGAACACTTAACGGAAAGTAAAATTGGTGTGTGTTTATTCAACTGTGCTTCTGTAAAAGTTTTTTTTTTCATTTCACATAAAGTACTGAGGGTTGGTACAGTTGCAGCTTAATTTAAGATATGCTTTTCGGCTTTTCATATGGATTATCAACTCTTCTTTATCTCCAAACTGGGATATTCTTTGAGAAATTTCTCTCTTTTTGGAGAAGATTAATCCTCAATAAAATCAAAATCGAATGTAAGTAAATCATACATTGAATATATGGTACATAATACTTAAAACGCGAGTTTGACAGATCTTTTTTTTAATATTGGTAGATAATTTTGTAAAAGTTTTTTTCTTTACTTTTTCGTCTGTGATTCCACAAAATTTGGGTAGATTTATGTCTCATTTGAAACCTCCATTTATTAATTAAATTTATGTATTTTATCCAATTGGAGATCCATAATATAATAACTCAACTCTAATTTAAAAGAAACAGCAAACTTTTCTAATTGTTTTCAAATTATCAGCGTTTTTGGTAAATTTTGACTCCAGAGATTGATCAGGAATACAGGGGACTGACAATAAAACATATTATTTCAAATGTAATCAGTTTTTATAAATAAAATGAGATCATATTGCTAAACACGGTAATTATAAATTAATATTGTGAACTATTAACATATAATAAATTTAATAAAATATTTAATTTAATTAGATATTTTTCTTTGGACTCTTGGCATAAAATCAATCTTTAAAACGTCACATATCAAATTACACCTAAATTAAAAATATCTGATATAATAATAAAATACCTATATTACCTGGAATAAAAAAACTGCTTATTCCTAAATCAAGTAATACATGGATTTCGTTTGATACCGTCAAAATTTGTACGAATATAACTTTTATTTTATTTCAATATTAAAATACTAAAAATGTTTATAACCATTTTCAGTAATTTGTAGTATGACATACGCCCTTTGTGTTTAATTAATATTTTATTTCATTATTTTGAATAAATATGGCTAAAAATAATTTCAAAAGCATAATTCATAATGCTTTTTTGGTATATTACGAAAAATAATGAACAGCGCCACCTATAATTTGTAGTTTAAAATTTAACATTTACTTTGCCAATCATCGTAGATGGCGCTGAGAAAGTAAATTAACGGTTACATCGAGTTGCAGTATAACTCCTTTAGCCGCGTTATTAAAAAACCGAAACGAAGTATAACTGGTGACTGATTCAGTTGCTCATGTGTTACTGTTAATATTACCGTTAAGCGCGGTGAGAGTGGGGACCGAGCAGCAAAGTGGGGAGAAGAGAGTGGGGAGAGTGCCCATGGTTGTGATGACTACATGAGTAAAGCTTGTAGCTCAGTAATGTTTACGCGTTAGATTTAGTAACATGTCCAGAATCATTTGCACGAATTTATTCTTTAAATTTTATTTCAATCCCAGTTAATTTAAAAGTGGCAATGAAAATACTGAAGTGATTTTTATATTAATACTTACTAATGCTTTAAAAATAAACTCATTGTTGTTTTAAAGACATTCACAATTGTTTAATAAATTTTAAATTGTATATAAGCACAGAATTACTATTAATTCTAAATAAAAAAAAATATAAATATGAGTCCAATATTTAAAAAAAAATGTTACAAAATTTCTTTGCAAAATATTTTATGCTTTGGACATCCGGATTGCCCAAACATTTTTAATTTCGACTAGGAAATATACACCTCGTTTCATATTCTGTCTCCTTGTTTAGACGATGGACGTCTAGGTTTCACTCCAAGTCTCGACGATAC
Organism: Druceiella hillmani; assembly: GCA_039881145.1. NCBI lineage: Eukaryota > Metazoa > Arthropoda > Insecta > Lepidoptera > Hepialidae > Druceiella > Druceiella hillmani. Next base: position 2,881,780 of record JAYKKI010000073.1, on the reverse strand, counting down.
TTATGAAGTCTGCTAGAGGAGTCCACGCCTAGATCGGCTTCACACAGCCACGATTTCAGTATTCTTGAGAGTGCCCAGGTACACCGTGGTTTGCCCAACGACATCGGTTGTCGGAATCGGAGGTATATCGACTGAAACACTCAGGATAATTATTAAACAAGCCGGTCTCGCTTTACCTTGCACAATTTAAGCAGTGTTCCCCAACGTTTGTTACATTTTTTATAACTGACACGCCCCTATGAAACATAACGTAATGAAGTAATGTCTTTATCAGAGTCTGGCCTTTCCACCATAAAATCCAAAATAATTTTTGGACGTCGGCTCAGGAGATTAACGAGGTAAAGTTAATAAACAAACAAACTTTTCCATTCTATATTTTACTCATTCGAAAATTTATTTATTAAAACAATTATTTTTTGAACACATTAAGTTCCATCCTTCTTTAAAATGTAATTTATCAATAGATGTTTCGCATAGTGTTATTTACGAAATTTCAGAAATTAATTTGAAATCGACTACCTCAATAAAACCAAAATGAAAGTCAATCCTAAGTCGTTGACGATATAAGAAATAATGTTAACGTTGAATGAAAACAACATATAAACAAAAGACGGGTAAAATATCTTAAAAATAATTTTTTAAAGAACAAAATTAAAGCAAACGTTGAAAGAAATCTGATCAAAATCTGAACTTACTTTTGAAACTAAATTCAACAAATAGACAGACAAATATATATACATATATATATATATATATATATATATATATATATATATATATATATAAAATGAATTGCTTCTTCTTATAGTGCCTACTCCTGACTATCGGTGGCTATCATTTCGGCTATTTGAAATTAATTAGCTGCCTGAAAAACCGAACGAGTACTTTTATTGTACCACTAGGTTCTTCAGCCAGGATATCTTCCTCCTGTTGGGCCTGCTTCTGCCTAGTATCTTGCCTTGAATAATGAATTGAAGAAGTTAATATTTCCTCTGGTGCAAGATATGTCCGATGTATTGCAGCTTGAGTTTTTATGCTTTTTAAGATCTCTGTATCTTTTTTTCTCACGTTCTGAATCAACATTCTCTGATACATCGACATCTAAAGCGTCTGAATTCTTTCACTCGTCACTTCTATGAGGACCCGTGTTTCAATGTCATATAGTAAGACCAAAAGTATCACAAGACACTAAAGTTTAAAATTCCATTCTACATCATAGACCTGAACGCATGCTTTTAATATTTGTTCTAGTATGAAAATAATACCATTAAAAACTTAGTAACAAAATCTGATCCTAAAAGGTTTTTCCTGTCAATTTTTAGTTAAGCATTTTAGTGCTAAAAATTATATGAAACTAACCTCTTCGAATGGCTTTTCCCAAATATTTTTTCTAACTCACATATGCACTAAGTGATCGGGTTCCTTTGCCATCAACAGAATGACGTGAATATCTAACTTAAATTACTATAAAAGCAACTAATGAAATATAAGCTTTAATTTAAAAAATATACTGTTTTTTCTAAAAGTTTGTAAAATGTTGCTGTTGTTTGTTCTATATAATTGTTATATATGGAGACACATTATATGGAGATCCAATCACGACGACTTAAGCTTTGACCAGAGCCTGTTCAATAATCATATCAATTTAATATTTGCAAGTCTTTAACGAAGTACGCTGTATTGTTTTTCGAGTACATTCTCTGTAAAATTAAGATACAATTAGAAACTCACTTTTGAGCCAAATTTATAACACAAAAGATTTCGTAAGTTGTGATTCAAGTACAGACATACACACGGAAATGATCGTATATATTTTCTATACTTAAATTTTTGAGATCAAACATAGAATTATTGATAATCACTCTTTAATAACAATAAAAGATGCTAAAGCAAGGTAGGTAAACGCTCAATGAACTTTCATTATGATACATAGCAAAATTATTTCTGACTGCGGTCAGAGAAGGGTTATCATCATTGTTTTGCTACGCCGATTTCCGGATATTAACATTCACTTCCTGACTCATTCTTTTCGTAAACCGAGAACACCGTTCAAAATTAGTAACACGGCGTGAGTTTACTAAAAAGATTACCGTAATTTTTTTTTTAGAAATATGATCTGCCAGTTGCCTATTGTAACCCTTAAGGTTATGGTCTTAATATAAATTTCCATATACAGTATAAACACCCCATACATCGCTTAAGCGATGTCTGGGGTATCTGTTTATACTGTATATGGAAATTTATATGGTAAAATAATTATGGTAACAAAAAATAGGCCGTAAAAAAAGCCAGTTCATTGGACCTTACATTTTTTATTTAATTCTAATCAAAGTGTTACCTTACTATGAGACATTAAACTTAAAAATAAATCAAATTGAACAAAAAAGTGGTTTTGGAGATGCGATTGGTCAAACTAGTCCAGATTAAAAATCAAACACGTAAATGTACTAGTAAAGCGTTCTTTGTATCTTTGTTTGGCTTTTATTGACCAATTTTCAAAATTCAAGATGGTGGATTTAATAGGGCTATCGAAACGGGCATGAAAACAAAAAGTGGTAATATTTGATAAGTTTTAAATAGTGATAGATAAATAAAATTTGAAATACGAAGAAAATCTTTTCCTATATTTTGTCTTGATTTCGAAACCTTTGTCCGCGCTTTCCAATTAAACTTTTTGAAAATTTTCTGCCGCGTAAGTCATTTTCGATAATTTTGTGTTATCTTATTTCAAAAACCGTCCCGAAACGTAATTTTTTTGAGTTATGTCTCATTATACATTAACATTTAGGTCACAATTTAATTTAAAAAATGCGTAGAGCCAAGTGGTTTTTAAAATCTTGTTTTTATCATAAATTTTTTTATTTCAAATTTTAATCGTTTTTAGTATGTCATTAGTATGTAATGATATATACATCCCTTATTATATTTAGCGCTTTATATTTTAATAGGAAAATTTAAGGATTTTTGGAAAATTATGTTTGCGTTGGTCATAGAATTGGTTGTATCATGATAAAATTAGTCTATGATAATATTCAAAACATATTAAGTAGCACAGAACTTATAAAGACAAAAAACCAAAAAAAAATCATGAAAAGAGGAATGTTTCTCAACTCACTTATTGAATTTTAATACCTCACTGACTTTGCTATTGATTATATGTATATATATATATATATATATATATATATATATATATGTGTGTGTGTGTGTGTGTGTGTAGGTGTATCTGTGTGCGTACTTTACTTTCTTCTACGCCATTATTTATGACTACTTGCAATTTAACAAAATCCACCTAAACCCACTAAATTTCATTATATTTAATTCTGGTCCTATCTAATTAGATTAAGATATGGTACTGTAACATAGGATCCACATGGAAGGTAACCAAGTAATTTAAGAACTAAATTCCAACTCTTGATCTTCAATTTAGAACATGATTACGCGTTGAATATATATGGCGTTAATTTTGTAGAATTTCATTATTCACAATTAAATATTATAGTAGTACTACATTTTTAGGTGAACAGTTGCAATTAGAAAGAAACGTTTGCTAATAGCCCACCTGAAGATGTTGTAATACAACGAAACCTAGGTCATGGTGAAGAACTTAAAGAAAATAGAAATAATATTACATCACGCAGTTTCATTTAATTGTGCATAACTGTGTGGTGAATATTTCACTTTTCACAAAATATCAACTTGATGCAAATAAAGGCAATGAATCCACAGTCCTGTTATTAGTAGCCGCCTTAAATCACATTATTTTCTTTAATCTGGCTATCAGTTTACTAGAGCAGGTCGTTTCTTTCTACTTGCCTTTTCATTTACATCTTGATATGCCATATGACCTCCTTTGATCAGTTGTCTTTGGTGTATTAATAAAGATAACAGATCAATTATGTAATTACCAATTATCTAAATATCTTTGATTGATTGTCCAAATTTATATATGTAAATTATGTTTATTCTAATTGTTTAATTTGCAAAAGTAAATTTCACATTTTTTTCTTTGTTCATAGTTACAAATCACGAAATAACTTACAATTTACAATATTTTTGTTCACATTTTTACATTTTGATTGGCTGCAAGAGCTAGTATTCATATTAGTGACAAATTCGTCATCTGTAGGTGTGTGCTTTCCAAATTTTTGATAATTTTTTGCAAAAATTTTCAAAAATCAGTTAGAATAAAAGACAACAGAGTTTGTAAAAAACTTTGCTACAATATCTCTACATAGAGACTGTGGTTACTCCGAAGTTATTGCGTCTTTTTTTCTGGGTATATTAAATTTCTGCTCTTAACACTGTTAAAATTGAAAATCCTGTCTCCATTTTAACTACAAAAGTTTAATTTTCTATGCTCAACAACTCCTTATAATAACTGTGTTGGCACTGCCGTCATCTTTATGCAACGTCTAATTTACGACAGATTTTCCAAATTTTTCACGACATTGAAATGCTTAGTCACCTAATCACAATTGCACCAGATTGCGAGATCATTATAATCGATAACAATATGTTTGTTAAAATGTATTGTCGTTATTTGTAATACATTTGTTTACATAGTCGCTGTTACTTAAACATAAAAGATTTATTGTAATTTTTAAGAAATAAATTTATAAATAGTCTATGGTCAACACATATTTAACATTTTGGGCCAATGATTGTCATGCTTACCCGATCGACAAGTAAGCCAAAGAGATATTCAAATTAAAAAGAAAGTATATTAAAGATTAAAGATATACGTCAACAACTGAATACAAAATAAATACAGAACAGCGAGAAAATAGGATAATATATGAAATCATACAAATATTTAAGGTATATGCAACAACACATAATTATAATAAGATCACAACTCACTTTTATTAAATACGAAAACAATACCTAATGCCCAACTAATGCTTCCATCAAATTAATGAAATTGCCAGAGCGAACATAATATATTATGTAGCCACAATTCACTTATACCCTGGCAACACTCGAAAACAAATCAAAAACATATAACACTGCCAATCAAATGCCGAAACAATGATAGCTGAAAACTGCATTTCAAACGGCCATCTTAATATAGAATGGCACACAAAGCTAGCCCAACACTATTCGGGCTCAACATCGCATAAATCAGTGAACGGGTTGAGCCCGCGCGCCCGCACCAACACAACCGACGCGACCACTGTAAACCGTTCGCATACACAAAAAAATGACGTCGAAGCGACCGTTCATGTTTAGCTTTCAGCGTGAAATGTATATTATATACACGTAAATAGTATATAATTATATATATAACTGACCACTGTAAGTCCACGAAACAAACCGCCCAAGAACTCAGTCGCGACTCTCGTCCACTCGAATCGGACGCGTCGGGCGTGCTGAAAATATTTTGAAAAATAACTACGAAAATGTATCACAAATACGAACGTTTTTTTCAATTTAACATTATAATTAACAAATAAATAGATTAGTAACAGAATAGCGATGTAAAAAGTGATGTTTGTTAACGAAATTAAGTTTTAAATTATGATTGTATTTGAAAAGTGTTTCTTCCCTCCTGTTATAATTCAGTTTGAAGTTCGGCGTCTGTTTGAAACCGGGAGAATAAAAACGCGCCAAAACTTTAATACTTTTGACAGTTCATCTTATTAAATAGTTATTATTAAAACTTAATATTCTATTTTGTTCGATAATAATCGTTTTAATTTCATATAATATTATTTAAAATCAAGTGTTTTTTTATTTATTTATACTACAATTAAATAGAGTGTGTAAAATTTGTTGATAAACCGTTACAATAACTATTCAAATAAAATAACTTTTCTAAAGCGAATATTTAAAGTTTTGATACAAAATATATTTACGTGTAAATATTGTTGCGAGTTATGAATTATTATGTTTGTGTGTACGTCAATAGATAATACAACGCAAACTTTATACAGAATCTATTTTGACTCTTATCTCCACGCCGAAGTACTAAAAAATGGCGCCACGATTTCTCTAGCGTCCTACGAACGCCAGCGTGCGTAAGAAGTCAATTGTGTTACTTTATTTTTGCCAGTTCACTATATATAATCTAAATATAAACGTATTATATTTAGCAACATGAAATATTCATTTTAAAACCGTAATTATGTACGAGTCCGTTAAAGATATGTAGGTGTTAATTTAAACAGAGCTGAAAAAATACTTGTTTGATTATGTTTCGGGGAGTGAAAATGGAACAGTTTACTAAATTAACTGAAGGCTAATGACAAGTGAGAGCGAGACGGCTATGGAGCGAGGAGAGACAACGAATTGAATAAATAAAACAGACGCTGCAAACTAAGACCATTGTTCGGTTTGTTTCATCGATTTTACAGTTTATTTTATCGATGTTTAAGTTTGCTTTATCGATGTTTTAAAACTTGTTTACGGTTTTTATGTCATAAATTTTGTAGGTATTTCGGTTTAACGATTGTAGTGGCATACATGACTATCGTTTTGAGTATGTAACTTTTTGAGTTTTGTTTATTTATAATGTAAATTTGCTGTGATTTAGAAATTATTATTCTGGTATATTATTTTCATTCCCCGCTCTAATTACAAGAAAAATATGGATAAAACTTCAATCTTTATGCCATAAGTTTTCACAATAGATATAATATGCCATTGTTGGAGGCAAATGTAATCAAGTTGAAACAAACACCTGAACTGATTAATTTTTTTATGGTTCAAGCTTTGATGGCATATTATCATTATTTGAAAATTTGTAATTTACTATTTACTTGCGTAAAGGGAACTATAAAAACAAAATGTTTGAGCAACTTCTGAATTTACTAACCGTCAATTTTTTTTTATTATTTTTATTTATTTATTTACATTTTTTCTCAATCAGATTCAACATAATTTTCTACAATTTAACATCATTCCTTTTTCTATACCTTTTTCTAAGGGTTGTGACCTTTTTTCTACAAAAAAAAAGATAAATAAATAAATAAAGTGGTTAAATTAGGGGAAGACAGGGCAAAAAAGAGGGAGCGTAATTACCCTGAATTACTTAGTCCTCATAATCATGTCTACATACATTTAGCGAGTACAGTAGACCATCTTTATAATGAGGATTTGGAGCGTTCATGCAGACCTGTGTTATGAGCTGATATGCGTTAAACCGAGCCAATACAGTTTATCATTTCTGCTGAGTCTTCTTCGTTTTTAAAAGGTTCCATGTTTATTAATCCTTATATAGTCACTAGAAGCTTATTATTGGTTATTCCTTCCTCTCTTCCATTTCATCGTGCTCCTTCCCTCCACCTCATTTCCAATATTAATCGACCAGTTAAGAGGTAAATATTTTTAATCTATTTATCTATAAATATTATTAATATATTTATCTGTTAGCGGTAACGGATACATTTATGTACTACGTGAGAGATTTGTTCGGATAAAAAGAGGTAACGGATACATGAGACATATATATCGGATACAATTATGTATTACATCCGCAAGGTGCTGATATGGAGTGTACTGCATCCACAGAAACCTCTCCTATATATACAGTATATATTTTTGTTAGTTCCGGTTCCCCCGCAGAAGCTAAATCTTTTTCACATGTACTCAACATGTTATTGCAAAAAATCAGAAACCATCGTGCCCTCCGCTATATACCAGTCTGGAATATCGTCAACGGACTCAGTCTCTTCTGTACCCATTTTCTTAATGCTTCTGACCATCATATGTATTCTGCAGCCGCGTTGATGTACGTCACTTTAAGCTCTCTGGATTGCGTACACGAAAACCTTAGATTACGTACATCTGCGTTCCGATCCCGATCGTTGTAATATAAAACAGCGATACTAAAGCATCACTTATATATCATTAGGTTGCTACCCCCACCCTCAGTCTGACAGTGTAGCCTTCCCCACCCTTCGCATCTCTTTTACGAGTTACGATGCTTAAGTTTATGTGTAGCTATTTGTAACTGAAGATGTAAATTTACTTTTAACATTAAAAATATGTGCGAAAATTACTATTTCTAAAGAACACGCCTTGTTTTTTTTATTCTGTTTCTGCCGAATAAATCTACGTCTCTTTTAGCTTTTTAGCCCCATCATAAAAAAATGAAATGTAAATTAATTTATCGGAATACAGTAATTGTTTGATTTTTTGTATTCTAAAAACTACAGCTTTTTAAAAACTGTATTTTTTTCAAAATAAATTTCATGGCAAATATATTTGCTCGATTGGTTTCTCAATCAAGTTTGACATTTGCAATAATTTGTTTATTTTTTGTTATTACGATAAATAATTGCAACAAACACTATTCGAAAATACATCGTGGTTAAATATTCGAAAACACGTATCCGAGATACTCGACCTATTGTAACAATTCGCCAAAAATTTAGAAGGGAATATATAAATTAATTCTTCATAAACAGAGCTTCGGGGTATTTAAAAATCTGAGTCTCGAGAGTCAGTAAGTTCTTTAATTACTCTGTTCCCTAAAAATGAGCCATCAAATCTCACAGCTCTTAAACTTACCTCTTATCAGCGGTATGCCGATACTCAACAATTCAGTTACGCATCAGGCGCTGATAGGAAGAATTAATTTGCTTTTCAATACTTTGAAAGTCGATTAATAACTTAAATAATGTGTGAATGATGAGTGCCGTGATTTACTGAGAATTATGTAAAATGCATTTTTTTAATAACGAATGCTGTCTTGGGTGCTTAAATATTATTGTTAGAAAGAGTAATGGAGATTGATCAACCGGTTATACGAAATCATGAGTGATGATATGTAAACAATACAACGTGACGTGACGATTTTTAGTAGAGAAAACCGGTTAGTCTACATAGTGTTGTGCCTTCTTACAGTATTAAAAATGACTATCTTAAACAGAAAAAATGGAAAAATAAGTTCGTTAAAACATTTATTTAAATTGTCCATCAGAGAAATGAGAACTCGTGTGTTGCCTTATTGAAAATAAGATTTTTTACGTAATAGTTTACAAATGCTCTTTCTACAGAATTCTTTGAATCAATATATATATATATATATATATATATATATAACGATAGTCTGTTGCTCTGAAACTAGGGGAGGTTTCTATTAATCACGATTCGCAAATCACATTATTTTATAAAAGTTTTAAATAGAAACATTACCTGAAAAGAGAAACAACATTGAAGGTATTATTTCCCAGATCTTTTACTTCTTATATTAGTTTTCATATAAATTATTCGACTTAAGCGTTACAAAAACAATCATTGACATTTAGTCTATTCTACCACAGAGTCGCGGGCATAGAGAATATCCAATGCTTTTAATGAAGTGTGCCGGGCATTTACACACACACACATACATATATATATATATATATATATATATATATATATATATATATATATGTATATATATAAAAAGACGTTAATCTTAATATTCTATACTTTACTAGAATACTCCATTTTTCGTTTTTCTGCCCTAGTGAAGACGCGGGTCAATACTAATATAATATACGATTGTGTCTTGCCCAATAAAGTAAAATAACATAGCTCTTAAGTAAATAGATCTCTGTAGGTAGACCCTTACAAAGTGAAAAATTTAATTTTTAAAACAAAAACTATTTCGTTTCTCCTGTGCTGAGAAGTCACCTACTTAAATATACCTATATACATTACACTATATACATTCAATTTCTTGCTCGTCGCCTGGCTGAGACAACAATATAAAAGTTGTCCGAATAAGTTTTTTGATCAAATTTTAAATAATAATATTAAAATTCCGAAGTCATGATAATTAAAATAAATAAATTGAATTATGAAACAATCAATTCCGTTCATGACGATATATTTGGACCATCGGACGTCTTGCATGTTGAGTTGGGCCACAAAAAGATTCATTTTAAAATTCGCTTTAAATTAATAAATAACATTTACAAACTTAAATTATTATCCGATGTGAATCCCACAAATAAATCAGTCTTTATTTAATATATTACATGTTCATACCTCGCATATATATAATTAATTTCAACTATAGTACGAAAAACTTATCACTTGGTTTTCACTAGGTGTGAACTCGTTAGGGTTTCACTCTGTATGAAATCGCTTCGGTCTCAATACGTGTAAACTCGTTTAGGTTTCACAGCGAGTAAACTCGTTTGGATTTTTTTTGCGTATCCATTCACTTGGGTTTCAATGCGAGTCCTTGTTTGGATTTCACTGTGAGCTTACGTGGGTTTCGCTGCGACAAAACTCGCTTGGGTTTCACTGCGAATGAAACTGTCACAAATATGGCTTCGCTCGTAATTAGTATAATTAATCGATCGTAATATGAAAATGCTATCCAGATCTCTAGACATCATGCTGCGATATACGCGAATATTATACTCTGTGCGAATATTACGTCTCTAAATTCCGGAATCCGGGGAATATTATCCCTAATTGTAATTCCATTAGAGTGAACAAGCTGTTGAATAAAATTTTTGAATTTTCAGCAAATTTTTAATTAAGGTTACAAATAATCACCTTGAAGTCCCAAATACAAAGACAATTTTTACAAATTGAGAATTGGGTTGTTATAATAAATAATATAAACACTCACATTCTTGGACTGGATGCTGAACTTGTGGGATATAAAATAACATTGATGAACAACTTTTGTTTTTTTTTATTTCTAAAAACACCATCTTTTAGAGATGATATGAAGTTGAAAACGTTTCAGAATTTTTGAGATAAAACCAGGAAATCTCAATTTAATTACTGTTAAATAGTATTATATGCCTCAAGATCTTTTACTGAATAGTGATGTAACGGGCGTACTACAATTACGTAATATAAATTACATCTAACCCCATAATTTCTATCGACACTGGAATATATAATATCGTCCATATTCGGAGGCAAATGTGACCTAGACACAAGCAGATTACCTAATACGATTCACCCCCTGAGCATCCCCGGACGCCTTCAAGTAAAGGGATGATATCTTAATACGATTCACCCCCTGAGCCAATAAATATAAACAATAGCAATAAAGGGATGATCTCAGTAATATGAATATCATCAGTTAAGAACCCTTGATCAAGGAAGCTCTTATAGTATTGTTAATACCATTAAGAATAAATCTGTTAAATACCAATAAAATTAGCATTACCAGGGTTCCGTGTATACTTAGATGCAAACAAAAGATTAAATTTTTAGTTATTATTTCTGCGCGCTATCCTGGTCTTAATGAAAAATATTTAAACAAATAAGAACGTCTTCAAAATTGCGCATCCGGTACATCTTCGACCTAAGAAAATATGAGCATATTTCTGAACACTGGTTAAAAACCAGTGTTCTTCTCAAATGGTTAAAGATTCGCGCTCGATACCAAATTTCCATAGTAAAACTTCTCTTTAACTTATTAGAAAAAACCTCGAAATCCAAATTAGATTTAAAGCAATGTCTGCTCATGACCTGGTCATAACCACTCTGAAAGCTCACTCACCTTACTTCTTCCCAAACATACATCTAGTTCTTCCAAAAAATCTCTTATTGACCAAGCAGTAAAACTTTGGAATCAAATGGATCCTGACACCAAGAAAATATCCTCGTTAAATGTCTTCAAGGATCGATTGGAAAAGTTCTACCCCTCGTAAACCCCAGTCATGCGTTCTTCCATTCTTAATTATGTCAATATTTGTGTTCTAATTTTTTTTATTATTTAAGTATAACCTGAAGTTTTAATTTTTTTATTTTTTTATACAAATCTTATATTTTACATCACAGTATCTCTTACAATCTACCAAAAAAACATTTTTTCAAAACAAATTATTATAGTTGACCAAACGACTTTGGTCCTGTAGCAATAAGTCCATCATATATATCGTACATTAAAGTCGTAAAATAAATATATAAAAAACTCTTTATATAATGATTTTATTTTTCACTGTGTCTATATGTTATATAGCTTCTGGTGTATTTTTCACAGATGTAAGAAAAATAACTTGGTTTTTTATATCTCCTGAATTAATTAATTCAGAGTGGCCGATATTATTACACATTGTACTAAATGCCGCCGTCCTTAAGTAAATACCGTTGTCGCCAGGCAAACGCTGTAAAACGTTTTGCAGAATATTTTATATGAAAAAATGTCAATTTACATTTTCGTCTGCATTTTGACAGAGTTCTTCTTCTTCAATGGCTTGACAGCCCAGGATGAGCCCCTGCCTTTCGCGGAATCAACTCCCAAGCTTTCCTGTTCTTGGCCAGAGACGTCAAGTTCGTTATTTCTTAATTCGGATTTTAAAATATTTTTCCAGCCAGTCGAGCCACCTAAGTTTAGGTCTTCCTCTTTTGACAGACTTCTTCAATAAAATCACACTTGATGTGAAGCGAGAGAAAATAATTTTTATCACATGGTTCGATGCAAAGTAGTTATTTAAAATGAAATTAAGATATTTTTTTATTTTTAAATGTACACGTATGTGACTTCTCTGTAAAATTGCATGGCAATCAGTGTTAAACAAAAGATCTATGATGCTGTGATATGGTAATAGACCAACTGATATGACGTAATAACAAGGGTTGCTACCCTTTTGGTGTTTGGCTACAGAACCCTAAAGCAGTTACCTTGAAAACACGCCCACGCCATTTTAAGCTGATTATTATATTAAGGTCTTCAGATAATAGACGGTTTAAACTGTTGGTTAACATGATCGTCGATTTAAAAGTTTGTCTGCAGTATTGTTGTATCTAAATGGTCGTTATTAATGGAATTTTCTCAGTACATGTACTGTGAAAATTCCATTAATAACGAATTTGCGAGTTTAAAATTCGCTTCTGACATTTCAAAGCACTTGCGCTTTGCGTCACTAATGTACATCGTAAAATCAATATTAGAAATATAAATAAAGAAAATTTTAATTATTTAAAATATTAAATAAATTATCAGGCAAAGCTTTTTGTTACAATAAAAATATATGACTTGTCTTTTTTAAATTTTCTCACAGAGCCGAAAACCCCTGACTACCATCGTTAATTTTTCAAATCATAATTTGGGGAAACTCTGATGACATCAACTTAGCTATGAATACCGCACCTTAAAAATTACCATTTCAATAAATACCTATAATCATAAGTACAATTTTTTTTATTCTAATTGAATATTTGAAAAGAGTGTCTCAATCGTCTTAATACCAGCACTAGAAGTCAACTATCTAGATGGCGATTATTCAGAAGATTAAGTTTTTTTTATTAGATTAAGTTTTAGTTAACTTTACATGATTCATAGGAATTATTTATTATTTCACAATATATTGTAATCTCCCACATGGTCCGGAAATAACGCTTAGAATATCGCTTAATAATTTGTTTCTTTAAACCACATTTTCCGCTTAACACGATTAATGCAGATGGAGAGTGTGTTATATTCTAATCGTATAATTGAAAAAAGTCTATCAATCGCATTAATTCCATCATTAGATGATTAGATTTGATGGCGATTAGTCAGAAGATTAAATTAAAACTTCATAGGAACTATTCATAATTTCACAACATGGAGTAACCTACTGCAAGTACAGCAAATAACGCATAGGGTATAATTTAACACAATGTTTTTTAAATTCATCTTTTACTCCTGCTTAGCCTTATTAACAGAAAAAATATACTAAGATAATAAGCAACAAAATCCAGGATTTTTTACAATTTATCCAAACCTTAGAATATTGAGTACTCCAGAAGGCGAGAACACGCGCGATAGTGTGTCCAAAAAACTACGCATAAAATGCGTAGTATCAAAACGCGGCTGTCAAGACACAGCTCTGAAAGGATACGTGGTAATATAGCTTAAAATGCTGGCTTGTGCTATTCCCACCTGCTAAAATATCACTGGACTGCAAAAGAAACAAATGGGGATCACTTCTCATACAAAAATACTATTACTTAATTTCATTTTCAATTAACTATGCAATTTTAAAATATCGAAGTAGATTATTATTAACAGAAGCGCGCCATTTTTATCGATGTTGTCACCTCTTAAAAAATTGTTTACCCAAATGAAAACATCTTAATTGCTCGAAATTTTATTTGTAAAAAAATCGGCTTTGAAAAATGTCGTTGGAGAATTTGGTGTAACGTTTGAATTTACGTTATCATATTCAATTTTAGAATATTTTACGTATTGCGTATATAATCACTATATGTAGGATTACGCCAAGAAACACGTGTTACACTCATTCATTTCCGCCGTCTTCTTTAATTTCTTGAAAAATGCGCACCGATATTGTTTAAAATATGAAGAAATTTTATCACGACATTGAATGCTAATTAATATAAATAATTGTTTCGTCCTATTTTGAATTTCTTTAGTACGAGATCGAATATTTTCAAACTTTTATTCCGTAAAAAAACTAATTTTTTCTCTACTCAAAGGGCTTTTTTAATGATCCCCGACTAAGCCTATGAAGAAAAAATCTAAAACAACTAAGACAAAAAAAAACTAATACCAATCTTATTGAAGTATATATCAAAAATAGGCGTACATTAAAAAAAAGGCATATATTTCAAATTATTACAGGCGTGCAACGTTAAAAATTCTTAATATTGAATATATTTGGCGTTAATTTTGTAGAAATTCATTATTCACAATTAAATGAAACTACGTGATGTAGTATTATTTCTACTTTCTTTAAGTTCTATAAATATCTTTGCTAATAGCCCACCTGAAGATGTTGTAATACAACGAAACCTAGGTCGTGGTAAAGAACTTAAAGAAAGTAGATATAATACTACACAACGTAGTTTAATTTAATTGTGAATAAAAATTCCTTTCTTTTTACTTTTTTTATGTTATTTTCCAATTACTGGATTCATCGATTAACCATTTTGTTTGTGTGGTTTACTAAGTTTTTCTTATTGTTTTTCTTTGTTTGTTTAGTTTAAAAAGTTTATAATATATGGTCAAAACTTTTCTTGTAACGTATAAATTTAAAAATATAGGAATAAATATATTTTTCGTTTCTTTTTTTTTTGCTGAATATAAAAGCATGAGTTGGCCGTGAATACGCACATACTTGCTTTTCAATTTCATTTTGAATTGTATAATCCTTAAAATGTTGTTTAATCATGTTTTCTGCACTTGATATAGAAAAATCATACTCTTAATTCTGTTTAATATTTTCATTTTATCCAAAAAATAGCTAGAAACATAATCACAGCATACTTAAATAATCCTGTCTTTTTACGTGTCACCTCCTTTCGTCAAACTATCTTTCTTGAAGATTGTTTTTGATATTTAAGTAGGCAGACTTCCGGTTTCGTAAAGCTTGGATCATAAAGTATTTTTCTTCCCTGGGCTCAGTGCACCGTTTTCTTCCCGATCCTGGTATTTTTTGAATGAATCTCTACCTTGAAATGTTTTCCTGGTCCTCTGAATAATAGAACAACTTACACTAAACTGTTGCAAAATATAACATTGAGGACACAGCCCTCTTCGAGACGAGTCGTTATATTATCAGCGATTATTATTATATCTGCTATAAAATGTTATAAAATTTGTCACCAAAGACAAATTTAAACAATTAAACAGCAATATCGATAATTAAAGTTACTTAAAGCTCTATTTGTTTTTAAACAAACAACACGACATGTAACCAAATAACGTTAATATTTTTTTTAAATCTAATCGAATATTGTGAAAATAAATTTTAAATTTTCAAATTTAGAACGTTTTATCTTACCTGCCAGAACTCTTTAATATGTAGACAAACGTTTTGGATCGTGCAAATGCATATAAAATCTTTTACTTTTTAAAATTTCCATATTGTGTTGTCTGCCATAGAATGTTATAAAATTTCTCACCAAAGACAAAGTTAACAGCAATATCGATAATTAAAATTACTTAAAGCCCTATTTATTTTTAAACAAACAACACGACATGTAACCAAATAACGCTAATAAATCTTTTAAATCTGAACGAATATTTTAAAAATAAATTTTAAATTTTCAAATTTAGAACGTTTTATCTTACCTGCCAGAACTCTTTAATATGTAGACAAACGTTTTGGATCGTGCAAATGCATATAAAATCTTTTACCTTTTTAAAATTTCCGTATTGTTGTGTCTGCCATAAAATGTTATAAAATTTGTCACCAAAGACAAAGTTAACAGCAATATCGATAATTTAAATTACTTAAAGCCCCTATTTATTTTAAACAAACAACATGACATATAACCAAATAACACTAATAAATCTTTTAAATCTGAACGAATATTTTAAAAATAAATTTTAAATTTTCAAATTTAGAACGTTTTGTTTTACCTGCCAGAACTCTTTAATATACAGACAAATGTTTTGGATCGTCCAAATGCATATAAAATCTTTTACTTTTTTTAAATTTCCTTATTGTTTTGTCTGCCATTGAATGTTATAAAATTTGTCACTAAAGACAAAGTTAACAGCAATATCGATAATTAAAATTACTTAAAGCCCTATTTATTTTTAAACAAACAACACGACATGTAACCAAATAACGCTAATAAACTTTTTAAATGTGAACGAATATTTTAAAAATAAATTTAAAATTTTCAAATTTAGAACGTTTTGTCTTACCTGCCAGAACTCTTTAATGTGCAGACAAACGTTTTGAATCGTGCAAATGCATATAAAATCTTTTACCTTTTTAAAATTTCCGTATTGTTGTGTCTGCCATAAAATGTTATAAAATTTGTCACCAAAGACAAAGTTAACAGCAATATCGATAATTTAAATTACTTAAAGCCCCTATTTATTTTAAACAAACAACATGACATATAACCAAATAACACTAATAAATCTTTTAAATCTGAACGAATATTTTAAAAATACATTTTAAATTTTCAAATTTAGAACGTTTTATCTTACCTGCCAGAACTCTTTCATATACAGACAAACGCTTTGGATCGTGCAAATGCATATAAAATCTTTTACCTTTTTAAAATTTCTATATTGTTATGTCTGCCATAGAATGTTATAAAATTTGTCACCAAAGACAAAGATAATTTAAATTACTTAAAGCCCCTATTTATTTTAAACAAACAACTGACATATAATCAAATAACGCTAATAAACTTTTTAAATGTGAACGAATATTTTAAAAATAAATTTTAAATTTTCAAATTTAGAACGTTTTATCTTACCTGCCAGTACTCTTTAGCTTTCATAGCTGTTAAGTAAAGTTTTAGGTGCCTGTTTTTTGCAAAAATGTATTTATATCTATATATATATATATATATATATATATATATATATATATATACATATGTAGATATATATATATATATATATATATATATATATATATATATATATATATATATATATATATAAACACCGACATGGCCGGCTTACAGCTAGCACCTGTTGATATACACAAACACAAACTTACACACATACACCGACACACACACATACACACATTTATATATACGGACGTACAACTACATACACATTATTACCTAAAGAGGAGACATAGCACAAAAGAAAAGAAATAATAACCAAAATTCCAAAAGCAGAAGAAAAAAAGAAGATACTAATAATAAACATAATTTTAATCAAATAATTGCCAAGTGCCCATATTTTTCGTCTATTCCGTTTGCATTTGCTGGGTCAAAAGCCACTCACGGATTAATTTTTTAAAAGTAGTCATGAGTCCAGCGGTCTTCAGGGGCGGAGGGAGGTCATTCCAAATTTTGATTGCAGCAAACTTGAAACTACCCCGATAACCGGTTGTACGATGTTCAGGGACTAAGAGAAGTCGGTCTCCGTCCCGCGTGACATGGCGATGAGCACTGCCGAACCAGTTTAATATATCGTAAAGATATTTCGGCTCCTTTGTTGTGAAAAGCTACGCAAAAAGCAGAGTGATAACAGCGACGATTGTGAATACGAAGCATTCCATGTTCATTTAAATAAGATGATACATGGGATGGCCGTGAGATGCCGAAACAAATACGCGCACATGCATTTTGATATGTGTATGTGCGTACATTCTTCACAAGAAAATCGTACATGAAGAATGTACGATTTTCCTCAAATTGTGGACACTTACTCCCTAACCCCTAGGAATAAATCTTAATGGAGTTGGCGATGAACACACCCCTCCTCTTACCCTGAACTTTATAAAATGCAAATAAACAATTTATTAACGATAATAGACTTATTTTCCGTCTGAATATATGTAACCACGAGGAACCAATCCACCTCAGTCAAGTTTTCAATAATGTTAGTTGATTCCGATACCAATTACGGATAATAAAATAAGATATATTTCATTCTACTGGACAAAATTATTTAAAATACATTTAATAATACAATATCGTATATTTAATTACAAAGCCTAATTAAATACTGTGCTTATACATAAAATAATAAATTTATTTTAAAATATGAAAAGCGGTTCATTAAAAAACTTCAATGCGTAACCAAATTGGGTAATTAAAATACCGTATCAAATTAATTAAACAGCCTGTAAAAAAATTTTTAAAAATTGTAATGAATAATTTGTCTATTTCAAATTTTAATGTAATGCTATTTTATATAATTTTATAGGTGTATACATGTATATAATTTTAAAGCTATGCACCACGATTTCAATCGCGTAAAATTTAGGATAAGAAAAAATTGTTGTTTTCATCAAACCAAATTTCATCAAAATCCACCCAGTAGACTTTGCGTAATTGATGCATAAAATAATATACAGACAGACAGAAATTTAAAAAAGTTTTTCCGGCTTCTATTATCATTCTACACGTTAAATAAATCACTTTTTTTTTAAATATTTTCCGTGTACAAAATTTACTCTGTTACAATTTTATTATATGCATAGATAATTTAAAATTACTATATATAATTATTAACCAACAAAACTAAATGTAAATCTGCTTCTAAGTTTGAAATAAATACACATACATTTGATGCATTTTACTAAGTTGGCATGACTTTCCCATTAGTGGAAAGACATTTAGTGGATTTTTTGCAAAGTTGTCAACCGCACTGGTTTAATATGAATATTTAGTTAATGGAAGACAGTTATCAATTTTAAAAAAAACAGGCACTTAGCCAGTTACTAATAAAGTCTTTTAATGACTTTCCATAAACACGTCAAACGTCATAGCACACGTTATTAAGATAGGAATATCTACAAGGCAACCTCATCCCAATTTGACGTATCGCACGCGACCATATTAATGTGACATTAACGACCACGCCAGCAAGGGCATACCTGTCTCGTAAATCGACGCCAGGGTCGCGGTTCTTCTCCTGGCACGGCGCCTCAATTTGCTACGGTGTCCAGTCATACTGCCACTAGGGTTGTCAGGTTTCCGGAATTTGAGGGATTGTTCAGGAGTTTGTGATGTTGTCCCGTGTCCATGAATGCAATAAGTTTTTCCGGGAAATGTAAAAAAGCGGTAGTTTTAAAAAAAAACTTCTTTAATGTTTTTTGGTGTACATCTAATGGCGCGTTTGGGTGGGATTTAAAACGTTCTGATAACACGTCGCGACATGCGATTCAGCCAGCTTCGCGTCTTGACAGCTCTTCCGACTTAATTCGGCCACCTTCGCATGTTGTCGGCTCTTTCCGACTTAATTCAGCCACCTTCGTATCTTGTCGGCTCTTTCCGACTTAATGCTTCCCTCTCTACTAGACTACACATACGCTACTTTACGTGTGTTTCAGTGCATCAGCATTGTTTCTTATGTACTGACGCTTACAAGTTTACACGTTTATATCGGTGTTTACAAATTCTTTTATCGAACGTAAGAAAACTTAGATGTTTCACATCTGCCATTTTTATTGTATATCTAAAAAATTATTGCTACATCACTTGATCAATGGAAGGACCAAAATCGAATGACCATAGTTACAGTCAAGGCATGTTTGCAAATTACGATAAATTGCGAAGTGGTTCTCCGGAATTTGGCAGTTGCTGTTAAATAACGGGATTATTGCAAAAAATTGATTAATGTAATCTATAATTAAAAAATTAATAATATTATAATTAATTCTAAATAAAAATAAAATATAAATATAATAAAACTTATTGTCTGTTTTTGTTTAATTCGTAATTGCAATTAGTTAAAACTGATCGTTCAAAAAAAGTAAATATTTAAATTATTTTGCTAAATGTTAGTATTTGCTCTTAGAGTGTTAAAAGTAATAACTTTTTTCGTATCAAAATTCAAAATCATTTTCAATGTTAACATTAAATAACTTTTGTTTACTTTTTATTTCAGTTGAAGAAACTTTTTATTTATGTTTATTGATCTGATTTTTTTATTGGGTTTAAGCGATCACTTTATTGGATGAAACTAACTTTTTTTTTCTCGAACCACTAGTAGTACCTTGATTTTGATAGTATATTTAAATAAATAGTAATATATAATATTAGTCAATGAGGTTTTATATTATTCATGAATGTCCCGAAAAAAAAAACGATTAAATGTATGGTAACCCTAATAGGCACCTATCTTTCTAATTTAACAAAATTTAAGTCCCCACTTTCCACCAATATTCCTACTCAATTTTGTTGGGAAAACTCTCACTCTAAGTAACGGATAACTAGCTGCGCTCGTGTAGTCATAAACTTTTTGTAATACCGCCATCTAGAACCGAATTATTTGAGAATTATCAACTTTCCCACGGTATTCAGTTAATCAGTTATTCGTTCGCGGTTACACGAGAGTGTAATTTGTTTATGATAAATAAAAATCAATTTCTTAAAGTATATAATATTTATGTATTGTAATGTCATTAAATCTATTAATTATCTTATTAACCTCATTGAAACATATACGTGTATAAATATTATTATACTATGACTGTATATAAATGTAAATAAACATAAAAAAGAAACTAACATCTTCATGTATAGGAGAGTCATTGAATCTATTAATTATGTTGTTATTCATATTAAAACGTTTTCCTTCGTAAAAGTAGTTATAGAAAAAATATATATAAATGTGTATAAACATAAAAAAGAAGAAACTGATTGACCGACTGACTGACATCTTTATGTATTGAAGTGTCATTTAATCTATTAAGTATCTTGTTATCTTCATTAAAACGTATAGGTGTATAAAAGTAATGTTTCTATAACTGTATATAAATGTGTATAAACATAAAAAAGAAGAAACTGATTGACCGACTGACTGACATCTTTACGTATTGAAGTGTCATTTAATCTATTAATTATCTTGTTATCTTCATTAAAACGTATAGGTGTATAAAAGTAACGTTTCTATAACTGTATATAAATGTGTATAAACATAAAAAAAGAAGCTGTTTGATCGACTGACTGACATCTTTACGTATTAAATTGTCATCGAATCTATGAATTATCTTGTTATCTTCATTAAAACGTATAGGTATATAAAAGTACCGTTTCTATAACTGTATATAAATGTGTATAAACATAAAAAAAGAAGCTGATTGATCGACTGACTGACATCTTTACGTATTAAATTGTCATCGAATCTATGAATTATCTTGTTATCTTCATTAAAACGTATAGGTGTATAAAAGTAACGTTTGTATAACTGTATATAAATATAAATTAACCAGCTAAGTAGCGTATAAGCGAACAGTCTAAACCACTGACTCCAGAAACTTGAAATTTTGCAGAGGTTCCGCTCATGTGTTCAAAATACAAACTTTGAGGGTAGTTAAATAGGGTACAAATTTATATGGAAATGAAAAATTTATTTTACATTTGTTTTTGGAAATCAACCCCTGGTGTAAATATCATATAAGAATAATGTTCTCATTATTATATGGACTACTTTACAATGGTGGTGTATTTAAGGTCCACGTCAGTACTTCATAACATGAGCAGAGTACTGCTGGAGAGAATATAATTTTTTAATATCAATGCTTTTTAACTTATACTTCTAATATAATTAAGGCAAATGAGTTTGTTTGTTTGTTCCCCTATCATGGCCCAACTATTTAATTGAGATTTATGAAATTTAGTTTACAAATTACAGATTTTATGTAGATAAATATAAAGTACTTATTATTTCAAGAAATAATAATTTTGCATGAGATAATCCGCGGGCAACAGTTAGTGAATCGGTAAAGAAATAAATGGTCAATCGTATAACAAGTTTCGCATGCATTGCAACTTTGCCACAAAAATATATTTATTACATATAAAATTATTTATTTTGCAAATTAAAATATACAGTTTATTATCTTTGGTTATCTTAGGAAGATAAACGGTCAAACACGAGTAGAACTCGCACTACGAATGTTCCATACACTTTTAGACGCTAACAAATAGACTGTAGCATAACGCGCTATCCTCACTATTACGCTATTACTCGCGTCACATTTTTTGTGACGTTCTTTGAACTGCTTCATATTTTCACACTAAAAATGTTAAATTATTATTATGTAATGAATCTTAAGATACACTTTTAATATAAATACACCATATCCTAATTTTACTGGAAAAATCTCTCAAGTATGAGTAAAAATTGAACTATGAGGGTTCAGTATATGTTTAGATACTAATAAACATTTAAACGTACATAATATTTGTATTAAACTGTTTACAAATATTAATTTTTCACAACGTAAATGTATTGTCTAATGTATCTTTCACAGGCGTAAACGCATAGTGCATATTTAAATATTTTTCGTGATCGCCCAGTGGTCGAAATTCGACCGTAATGTAAGGTAAGTAACCTACTCATTTTGTGGAAAACACTAACAGATAAGCGAGAGTAAGTCAATTTAGACTGATGTTACAAAATTTTCCTTTTGCAACAGGGGTATATTAAGCGAGCTGTATTTCCCTAATGTATAAAACACATATCTATTACACAAAATTTAAAATAAATGCTTTTTTGCTTTGACATAGACTCCACAGATTATTGAAAAGGAACATTTGAAGTCACACAAAATTCACAGCTCGAAACTCGTTCAGTCAATCTGACGTTTTAAAATTCTTTGGCGACTATGTCTACTCTGGGCGATTGTTCGACCACAGACTATTATGTGTTTGACGTTGACAGTATGAACGTAAACAATGAATCTTTCAATGTATTTGTAAAATATAATTTGATTGTATTTTCGTAACATATATTATTCATAAATTTTAGCTTTCTGCACTCCTTATCCATTTAAAGTTTAAATATACCAAATCTCACACACCTCCGTGCGCGTAATATGCTTAAAAAGGAGTACAAAGTTTTCTCTTTACGTATTAACATATATATATATATATATATATATATATATATATATAAATATATATATATATATATATATATATATATATATAAATATATATATATATATATATATATATATATATAAATATATATATATATATATATATATATATATATATATATATATATATTATTTCTCACCGTATAAATATGTAAATAGGTTGCCTAGTATACATTTAACCGAGGTAATAAACATACATTAATAATACAAAGTTATTCTTGCAGTTTATTTATATCACTTCTATGGAGTTTCTATAAACTTTTTACAGACCCAAATACATGTCAAAAGTTGGTTGACTATTCCTTATAAATTTTGTTTAATTTACTGCTGTTGTGAAAACTTTTTAGACATTCGAATATATTTTTCTGTTTGAGGGTTGGGACACGGTAACTCTAACAAAAATTACCACTTAAAAGCTAAAAATTTCGTAAAAACCTGGTATCGGAAAAGGGTTTATGACACACCCCTAATATTTTTTAAAGACCTGCTCAACTTTACCCTACATAATGTAGTATGCGATAAAAACATCTCCATCTGACATCTAGGGGAGATACCTACCAAACCTTTTTTAAACGATATTTTTTCACAACTTTGCAAGCATTATAAATACATATAACCACGTCACCAAACATTTAATATTTATATCATTAGTAGTCTGCGAATAAAATGGCTGCGATATACAGATGGACAGACAACACATGGATATAGCGAAACTGTGTACGGCTCTGTTGCCATCACATAATATCGATATCATAATATCCTTCAACAGACATTATTTTTAAAAAAGCGACAATTTTTAAATCTCAAATTCCTAAGACATGCAACAACAAACCTATTGCAAGAACCGCTCTATTACTTAATATCAATATCATAATATCCTTCAACAGACATTGTTGTGAAAAAGGCAACAATTTTTAAATGTCACATTATTAAGACATGCAACAACAGACCTATTGCAAGAACTGCTCTATTACTTAATATCAATATCATAATATCCTTCAACAGACATTGTTGTGAAAAAGGCAACAATTTTTATATCTCACATTCCTAAGACATGCAACAATAGACCTATTGCAAGAACTGCTCTATCACTTAATATCAATATCATAATATCCTTCAACAGACGTTGTTGTGCAAAAGACAACAATTTTTAAATCTCACATTCCTAAGACATGCAACAACATACCTATTGCAAGAACTGCTCTATCACTTAATATCAATATCATAATATCCTTCAACAGACGTTGTTGTGAAAAAGACAACAATTTTTAAATCTCACATTCCTAAGACATGCAACAACATACCTATTGCAATAACTACCCTTACATGTAGCGAAAGGTTTAATCCAAACACCGCATGCATGCATTTAATTATTAACGGAAAAATCTTGATCTTTTAAAAAAATATCTAATCGAGTTATTTATTCTGTTATTTATTTTTATATTTATCTACTTTAATGTATCTAATTGATACATATGGCGAACTTATTTTTACAAGAGCAATCTCTTACAGCCAACCATAACATCAGTCCAGCCACGTTTGACGAACAGCCGGGAATCGAACCCGGGTCCTCGCGGTACGCCACATCGTCAAAGGCCGTATGACTTGCGACGACGACTATTATTCTCAGTGTTGATATCAGTTAAACTTCAAAACGGTCAAAACGGCGTCCTGCGACAGAACGACCGTCACAAGTAATCATAAGTAATCACCACGTACTTCGAATTTGGAAGTTATCGATAATTGAAAATACTTTGTGATATCTCAGAATGTGTCAGGCACTTTGCCTAACACACTTTCATCATCACCGGCACAGAACCATTACCCGACTGAGTGAGCAACTCTAGTGACTAAGCGAGCTAAGACATAAAACTATATATTTTAAGATTTTAATGCCCAAACATTAAAAGCTGAGATTTTCTAATGGCCAACCAGTGATAACAATGAAGTCAATCTTGACCCATTCAGATCTGTCGTCGCCAACCCATTTCCGCTTAAGCACCTGTCACCGTCTGTCACCTACATGTCGATCGGCAACGCGTGTGCTCTGTGACTCACGTTCGTGGATCAGGGTTGTCACACTAGCGGTTTGTTTTTGTTTTAGAATCACCAAAACACAGTGGTTAACAACTATGAACCCGCATTGTGATCGGTTTAGGTATTAACTATCAAAATATAGATATAAAAATGAAAATAACCCGGGTTTATTCATGTAATTGACATGAGAAAACTATTGGAAAATCAAAAAAATTGAAATATTTTCTCACAATACACAAAGGGAATCTTATAAAGTAAAAAGGATCTCATAGTTTAAAAAAAAATTAAATAGGATAATGCTATAGAAAGGTACTTTGGTACTAGTGGTACAAGTACGAGAAAAATTTCAGAAATGCTAATTTAATTGCTGCGCGTTTTTCATGAGATTTTCCTAAATTAAATATCAATTTAAGAGTCATTTATTTCTATGAAATATTTCCGGGCTCTCCACTTCGTTTGTGTGAAATATGAATTTGTTTAGCCAGGTTATATAACTGATTATAAATTTGAAATTAATAATCAAGGGTTCTGTACTGCACCATAGATGCCGCCCTATAGAAATCCAAAATGGAGATATCATCTAAAAATTACCTTAGATATTAACCAAAGAGTAAAGTAATGATTACACCCCGGAAGATTTCCAGATTCCAGAGTATTCGAATTCATATTTAAATTGCATTGGGCAGATCATCTGGAAAGAATGCCAAAAAAAAGGCCTGCAAAAACTATAACCACATGGATGCCGCAACAAAAGGGACCAAGAGTGAAGCACGGGAAGTGATGGATCGAATGTGTAGAAGAAAACCTCGGGAGGATGGGAAAGCTCACTAACTGGAGAAGAGAGGCGTATAATATAGTCAAGTGGAGAGTAACGATGGAAGAGGTTGTTGCGAAGAAGAATTTGAACAAGAACAAAAAGAAGAATGATTTGAACTGCATTGTGTACACAGTGAGAGCTACGCAACGTATGCGTTTAGGTACCAGAGCCTCGTAAAGCAATGATGTGCAGACATGATCCAAGGATTTCAATACCAATGTCATCACAACTTCAAAATCGTTTGAGATATCACGATGAAACAAAAACTGAGTTCCCCACTATTACAATCTCCATTATTAATATCGTAAAATTTATATCAACAGCTTAACAGACATCCTGCAAACATTGTTTGACATTATATTTGTTTTAGTATCAATTAGGAAAATGGAAAACTATTTAAAAGCTGCAAAGTTCGAAAATTATAGATAGACACTTATTTTTCTTATCTGTATTGATAGGTATGTCAATTTAAATAAAGTTTAGCATTTCGAATCCGTTCCCAAGTGAGGTAAACAGCCAGGTTCTTAATATTGTCGTTTATTTATAAAGTAAATTCTAGATTGATGCAAATTAAAAAAAAAATTATAATTATAAATATCACTGTCCCACCTCTGTACGTGAGACAAAGATATGGGGTAATAACAAAATAATGGCATTAAAAATGCGAAAAACCTTGTCGATGTACTCAATAAAACCCACGTTAGGAAAAAAATTAAAACACCCATAATTTAATAAATATATTAACTCACAAATTAAATACACGTGACAGAGTATTTATAAGCAAGTTCAACTTTGTTTTACCAGTTTTATCCAGGAAATAAAGATACTGAACCAGTTCTCAGATCTTATTAGAACACATTGCAAAAATAATGGACCTGCGCTGTGAATATCCTGTTAGTCATGTAAATAGTAAAGTGCATCGTCAGATCCTGCCAACCCTGCTTATTGTTTAGAAGATAGGCATAATTATATCTGCTGATCAGGTGCCAAGTCAGCTAGCCAGACCATCTCATGAACGGCTGCGGCCATCAGAGAGGATGAATCATTTCCGACTGGGAATATACTGTACTGGTGTCTGCTCGCGCATCTAGGCGTATTTTGAAGTCCGAAATTAAGTAACATGCAACACAAATGACCAACAATGATAGGTGAAGATAAATCATACGATTTTCAATATTTTAACGCACACGTAATACAGATATCGATGCTTTAAAAAAATCGGAGTAATTCTGGTTGATTCTCGCGGATAAGGTGACGAGTGGAAATCCGCTATGGAGAATAAGATAGATTATACGACTAAAAACGCGTTGACAGAGACGGGAGATATTTAGTAGGTGATGTGCGCCTCTGGGACTACTCCTACAAAAGTTGGCAATTGTCGGCCGCCGACAAAATAACTATGAAATCGATCGTTAACGTTGGGCATAAAATGTATTATTTAAAGATTTAATTAAATTTCAAAATTATCTTATCTTATAATAGCATTGTTCATTTCATCCCGTGGCTTCCTTCGCCGGTTGCTGCAAGTAATATTATTGAAATATGGACATAATTTTTTTAAACATTACATTATCGTTTATATTATTTGTTGTGCCCCTCCCCCTCGCGGTCATAAATATTGACAAAAATGCTATCAATCAGATTTTATTTAATCGATAGAGACGAAAAAAATCGCGCGTGGTTTCTTGTGAAACGAATTAGCAACTATTGAATCAACTCGTCCCAAATAGGAAAATTTAAATAAAGATAAAACGCAGGGAGGGAAAATTTAAAAATTGCCACTAAAAACATAAAAGACAAACAGACCGTAGGGAATTGTTAGAGTCCGTAGCGAATTGCTAGGGATTTTAGGGAATTGTTAGGGTTCATAATGGAACATTAATGATTTCTGGAAACAACACACACAAACGATGCGAAAAGGGGCCAAAATTTGCACCCAAAATGATACAAGACAACCAGAGTATCCCTAAATTCAAAAGATACATCTAAGGAAATATTTCGAACTAAAATACACCTTGCAAGCACTCTACAAGCAAATCTAACTAGCTGTCAAACAGTGTCTTGTTTCAGACAAAAATCTTATAGACTTAAAACAACGCGTCTATCTAAGCGACAAAACTTATCTATATCAACTAATAACTTTTCCAGCTGAAAGATAACACGCTAACTCCCAACGTTTTGACATTCAACAAACAATCTATTCTTTTGATCGTTACTTTTCGAGTTAGAGCTTTTTCTTCTTTTTCGTCTAAAGTTTCATATGTTCCCCTAAACGCATTACGAGGGGATCAGATTCCGATGCCAAGTTAAAAAAATAAACAAAAACGCGAATGAACTTTTCAATTAGACATCTTGGTGATATTAACTTCATTCGAAATTGACGAAATTAACATTTTTAACTCGATATTTAATCGCGTTGTGCTGTATAGGCATGTACACACAAATATATATACACATATTTATATATATATATATATATATATATATATATATATATATATATCATCATATATATTAATACGCTAAGGTTAAGATGTTACTCTCCCTTTTTAGAAAAAACCTCACAACTAATCCACATAAATGATATATCATTTTATAGATAATTGCTTGCTCTACCGGCATCCACAACTAAAAAATTTATTATTGCTATTGTTTTTGCAAATTAATTAATTATTAAAATTATATACACAAAACAGCAATGCTGCCATCTAACGGCTCAACGTCAATATGATTGACGGTCGGTAAAATTTTTGTTTAATTTCAAATCCACTCACGTATAAATAAAGTGGCGCTTTAGCTCAACGCTTTTGATACTTGCGCCTCTATATGTCAATTTTAGTAAAATATTTATTTGATCTGTCATCTGAGCTTCAAAATGGAATAAATAATGCGAAGACTTCGCACGGGTCACGCTAGTATATATATATATAAGTTATATATGTGTGAGCGCGGCGGGTTTAGAGCAGCGGAAATAGCAACATGAACGAAAGAAAAAATATTTGGAAAAAAGAGATTTTGGTTTTAAAAGTGTTTTGTTAAATTTAACTTATTAACGCTAAATAAATTACTTTATAAACAAAAACTGTCGCTTGAGATTTATTTATTGTTGTTTTTAAACTGAATTTATGTACAGAAGGTTTAGAAAATCATTCAATGCGTTTTTTTTCATATTAATGTCTAATAATGTTTTGTTTGTATCCATTCCCCGCAATGAAAAACGGACACCCTTATAGTATTACTTTATTGTCTGTGCATCCGTTCCTCTCTCTGTCTAAGCCTTTTTTTAAGAAACGGCTTGTGAAATCAATTTGAAACTAATATAGACTGAGGCAGTACATTGGTGTAAAAAGAGTTTTTTCGTTTCACGCAATAAAAAAGATGTGGTCCTTTTTATCTTTTCTCAGCGATTATCAAAATCATATGACTTCCGGTCAATCTACAATCTTGAAAATTGGCATAATGGGAGATTTTATAATACAAGTAAAGGGAAAAATCCAAAAATTCATTATTTCTGATTTTATGTGGAATTTTACGATTTTTGGAAATTTGCGCCTGTGAAATGAGTATGTACGTTTAAAAAAAAATTAAATTTTTTATATATAATTTAATGGATATATTTATATTATCTTAAACATTTTAATACATAAATGCGTTCGGAACATTCATAGTGGGAGTTCTATTCGCATTTGAAAGTTTTTTTTTTAAATTCACACGTAACGACTGTGATACGAAAAGAAAATACATCTTTTACTATTTTACTCGTTTAACAAGTAAATATGAACATTATCATGCTATTTTATAAAATCGTTTGGGGGAGAAGTTAAATCTTAAACTATTTGTCCGTCTGTTAGTCTGAATGTCTGGCGATCTGGTAGAGCAGCGCGAAAAACTACTTTCTCGAATTTTCTTTAGGGTAATACACTGGATTCAAATTAAAAGTTAGACTGAAGTACTCTAGTTTGCATGTATATTCTTATGTTCCCTAAAATTCAGTTTTTAGAACCAACGCGGTAAAAACCGTGGCCTTAGGAATTGATCGTGTCAAATGTAGATATTATCACGCGGTCCAGTTAAAAATTAAAGCTAAGATACACAACTACTTTAGGGTACTTTTCAAACGCAAACACTTTAAGAAAATTAAAAATTAATTTTGTCGTATTATTCAAATACGCAAGCGAGTAAAGTCATGGGCAAAACCAAGTTTATAATAAAAATACAAAAATTAACATAATTATAATATTATTATTGGATTACAAAATACAAAGAAATAGATAAAGCCATCTGTGATATACAATTTGTACTTTAACATTACTTTGAATAACCATCATAGATGGCGTTGTAGAAATAAATGTTAAGTTATATCGCGCTAATGAAATGTGTATGTCGAGTAGTATATATATATATATATATATATATATATATATATATATATATATATACATACATATATAAATATATATATATATATATATATATATATATATATATATATATATATATATATATATATATATATATATATATATATATATATATAGCTAGCATGTGTCGTCAATTATTTTTGCTTTGGTAGTACATATACTAAAATTGGAACGAGAAAATTACGAATCCACGTAAGACAACACTCAAACTCTTTATAAGTTTAGATAGTAATGCTCGACTCTAGCATGGAACGTTAACCTCACTCCCGCCACGTTACTTCGTAACACATTTTCGTGACATAGATTCCATCGAGTGTAAAGATTGCAATTTAATACCAACCTTTACTTGGAAATTAAAAGGTTGTACTAAATTTAAAGTGCATAGTAGTTTTTATATTACTGTTAACGGAATCGTGAGCTGATAAAAAACATTTATTAAAATTTTATGAATTTATTTACAATGACAGGAAAACAAACTTTTATCAATGTACATGTTTTTCTTTTTTGTTTATTTTTTATTTATTGGAGTTTTATATCTCAAAAAAACGGGACGCTTGTAAGATCACTTACACATGCATTATCACATAACGATTCGTTCCATGTCCATCCGTCTGTCGTCGTGACGATCAGTCAATACGGATCACATGTCCGTCCGTTTGTCAGTCACAGTTTTTTTCTCTCAGAAAGATTTCGACATAGAAACTTTAAATTAGGAATAAAGGGTATTAAGCCTCATATATATTAATAATTAATATATCTTAATAATTGATATTAAATTATATATCTTAATAATTAATATTAAAAAATATTTATGTGGAAATATTTTAGAATTCGAACAAAAAAGTTATAAAAGTAATAAATAAAAGTATTGATTTCGTTTCATATGGATGAAGTGTATGAAGAGACAAAAAATATAATATTTTCTTTTGTATAGTTAAAGGAACACACGTTGAAGAGCGAGTCCAAAAATATTTCTTTTTTTAAACAAATTTTTGATAACATTTTGAACAACTTAAATATCTCTGTGTGCCCATGGTTTAACCAGCGTATATTTTTCTAAATTATAATGCTTTCTCCCCCGCGGCCGCTATACACGTCCGCTTCGTCCGCCAAAAACATCGATCGTCAGGGTCGTGGGTACATGGACGTCAATACTCATGATCAGTCAATAATTAAATCGGTCGCTATATACCTCGCACCGTTTAGGCAGTGTTATTCTGCTTGTGTTACATTTTTTTATCACGACTCTGTCCTTTTAATCATAATGTGATTATGTATAACTTATAATTTTTACCAATGTACATGTTTTGTTTCTGATGATATATAACTAATCTTCTTCAAAGTACGGATTTTCTAACACAATTTTTTAATATACGGTTAAAGATATTAACGAAAACAATAAATTTTCCACTTTACGAATTAGTATATATAAATTGGACTCTACAACTTATATTATGACATATTCCGTCCCTCTATATATATATATATATATATATATATATATATATATATATATATATTATTAGTATCTTATTGTTCATCATTTTCCACTTTCTGTGTTTTTCTTTACTATTTTCTCATCGATTATATATCATCATTAATTTTTGAATATTAATTTTGGAACATTCAATGCGGCACACGTATCATCTCGTCGTGTTCTCGAAGTGATCTCCGTCTGATGAGCACTGTAACTATTTTATTTTCACTTTTAAAATAATGGTGTACTATTCACTAACCAACAATAGAATTGGTGTCCAATCTGTGCACGTAAAGATAACACGTCGCTATGAAGTACCCACCCCTAGCCACATGGGATTACGTGACGTCCCAACACTGTCTTAGGGGTGTCTAATGCCCGTGTAAGCCTGAGGGAAGACGTAGCAATGTATTGTCTTCTATACCAGCACGCAATGCAATAGAAAGTAATAAGAAATAAAAGTATCGGTGAGGTATGCTCGTTAGCTATTTCAACTGACGTAAGGGCGGGTTACACGTGAAGCTATGAGATAGAAACTGGCGCGAAATCCAAATGAAATATCTCAGTTGTAATGATATTTTTGCGTTTTATTCTTTCCGGTAAGCATATTTATCTCCCATATTCAGATCACATTACATTACACTTTTGAAACTGTAAAACAATTTATGTATTTGGGAACTCTGATCTCATGTTGCAATGATCTGAAATTTTAAGTGAACAACAAAATCTTCATGGCTAACAGAAGTTTTTACAGCCTTAGAAACCAAGTGCAAGTTTATTTCTCATAGGGCTAAGTTAGGAATGTATAAAACTTTAATCAGGTCTATACTTCTGTATGGAAGTGAATGCTGGACCATCAACAAAGCAGAAGAAAAAAAACTACTAAGAAACTACTAAACTCGAAAGAAAAATTTTAAGAAGGATTTTTGGACCTATTGAACAGAACAACATGTGGAGAACTCTTCACATCTATGAAATTTACGGAAAATATGACAAATACGGCGGAACCGATATTGTGAGAACCATAAAAGCATCACGTATTAGGTGGCCTGGCTATCTTTACAGATATGCTGATATTCTTCTTGTCAAAAAAGTGACTTTTGACGATTGAGGGGACTAGGCGAAAAGGACGACCACTGACATGTTGGTTAGATGACATTGAAAATGACATCCAACTAATGGGTGTCGACCGGTGGAGGGCCATCGCCTCAGACAGGGTCAGGTAGAGGAGGATCAGCGAGTCAGCCTTGGCCTGCAGAGGTCTGTTGTGCTTTTGATGATGATGATGATTCAGATCACATGATCTTTTCATGTGATCTGAAACCCACAATGAAAAAGGGAAACCTTAAAATATTACTTGGTTATCCGTTCATCCATCTGTATGTCACAGCTCTTTTTTTTCAGAAATAGCTTGAAATATCAAGTTAAAAGTAATACTTTATACTGAGGTCTATAGCTTTACATTGCTGTAAAAGCTTTTTGGTTCCAGCAACAAAAAGATATGGTTCACAATTAAATGAAACTACGTGATGTAGTATTATTTCTACTTTCTTAAGTTCTTTACCACGACCTGGGTTTCGTCGTATTGTAACATCTTTAGATGGGTTATTAGCAAAGATTTATTGTTATTAGCAAAGATCTTTGCTAATAACCCAACTGAAGATGTTGTAATACAATGAAACCTAGGTCGTGGTAAAAGAAAGTAGAAATAATACTACATCATGTAGTTTCATTTAATTGTGAATGATGAATTTCTACAAAATTAAAACCAAATATATTCAAGATATGGTTCTTTAAAGCACTTTTTTATATTCATACAATAGCCTTACTCGGTGATCATTAAAACCTATAGGGTACTTCCGGTTGACCTACGATCTTGAAAGTCAGCAAAATAGGAGTGTTATAATATAGGTAAAGGAAAAAATTTAAAAAAACAATGTTTTATAATTCTATATGGCATTATACATTTTTATAATTAGTTTGTTTGTACGCCTGTGAAATACATAGTAAGCAATAGATTTACATTGTGAAAAATTAATATTTTATAAATAGTTTAATTACAAATAGTATGCACCCTTAAATGTTCTTAAGCGTATAAATGTGTATTTAAAAAACTTTATTTATAGAAAATATATTACTCTACAATTTTTGTAATAGTCTCTAACGACATGCGAGACATAAAAAGCGATATATTTGCAAAAAAAAAGATGTTTGGGACCCAGAATGCGGCTCAATCCCCTCTCAACCATCTCCAGCTCAATCTTCCCTATAAAATCCATAAATGAGAATCAATATATGGGGAAGAAATAATTTTCATGAAAATTATCCGAAAATTCTCAATCAAACGAGCATTTGCGAAAAAAAACCGTGAAAATAAATTCAATACTTCCGCGACATAATAAAGGGCCATCTAGTATACTTCTAATATAAACTTAAGTACCGATTGCGCGATGTTGTACTAGATGGATTACCTATCGAGGCCATATTGCAGCCTTGTTACCGATGTATCATTTGTGTACTTTTTTCATTATTTTTTGGTGACTTTTTTTAAAGTTTGGAACCAAGTAAGCCGTTAAAGTTTGATATCTTGACTAACGATCTTGATATCTTATATGACTTTTCAGCTTGTCTTTAGAACGTTAAAATAAACGTCCACGCAAATTTTCAGGGTTTCTGCTTTATTTCTGAAGTTTAGCCTTTATTTTGCCTTATTTGACTGAATTAAGACGTCGTCACTAAACTCTGAGATTCGACATTAGTTTCAAAATGTAATTAAAATATGATATTAACAAATTCCACACGGAACAGTTTGACAGAACCACTTTTCCAAAAGGCATTTTAATCAAATTTCCATTTTTGGACCTTATTTAAATTTACTTTACGAACATATAGTCAGTTTAGTTTTTGGAGAAAATTAGGTAAAATAGGTTTTGCATGGCGTTAAAGAATAGGATGGATCAAAGAACGGAGGAGCTAAAGTTGATAGCAAGAAGGAAACTTATTGAAAGATAAAAGTAACCTGAAAGGGAACTTGACAACATTTTTTTCCAGTCAATACTGTTTATTTATCTTTTATAAGCTAAATTATTACAATAGAAATACCAATTTTAAAACAATATGACGTGTATCTGGCATAATAACATACCTACTATATGCAATGGCCTGAAAAAACTTCATATAGTAATTATGAAACTAAAATTTGATTTTGTCATTGTACAGGGTAACGCAAATACTGTTTGTTTAACTTTCATAAGCTAAATTATTACTACTTTAAAACAATGTAATGTTTATCCTACGAGATGACATACTTATTATATGCAATGGCCTAAAGACCTCATATAGTAATTATAAAACTAAAATTTGATATTGTCATTCTACAGAGTCACGAAAATATCGTTTATTTTACTTTCATAGGCTATATAATTATTATAGAAGAACTACTCATTTTAATACAATGTAATGTGTACCCTATCCGATGATGTACTTACTGTATTCAATGACCTAAAAGAATCTCATATAGCGATTATGAAACTAAAATTTGATTTTGTCATTACACAGGGCTACGCAAATAATGTTTGTTTAACTTTCATAAGCTAAATTATTACTACAGAAGAAATACCCACTTTAAAACAATATAATGTTATCCTACGAGATGACATACTTATTATATGCAATGGCCTAAAAACCTCATATAGTAATTATAAAATAAAATTTAATATTGTCATTCTACAGAGTCACGAAAATATTGTTTATTTAACTTTTATAGGCTATATAATTATTATAGAAGAACTACTCATTTTAATACAATGTAATGTGTACCCTACCCGATGATGTACTTACTGTATTCAATGACCTAAAAGAATCTCATATAGCGATTATGAAACTAAAATTTGATTTTGTCATTACACAGCGCTACGCAAATAATGTTTGTTTAACTTTCATAAGCTAAATTATTACTACAGAAAAAATACTGATTTTAAAACAACGTGGTGTGTATCCTACCATATGATATACTTATTATATTCAATAGTCGGAAAAAACTTCATGTAGTACTTGTAAAACTGAAATTATATGTTTTCCTCCTACAGAGCTATGCATATATGTCTAATAATGATAAAAGTAAAAAAATGTATTAAAACCAATAAATGATCCAACTGTTTATAAACCTCACATCACAGTGCTGCCAACTAGTGGGCGGAAACAAAGGAATATAATCCTCATTATTGTTGGATCGAAAACAATCCTCATTATTGTTACATACCATCAGTTATTTTGTATACAATAACATATCCTAGATAAAAAAGTACTAATTATTTTCATCCAATCTTATGGCTAATTTGAAATAAACTTGAGTTTTCCACATTTTCTAAGCAATATTTTTTTAGGATAGAGTCAAGTGGCAGCGATTTTTGTAGTTTAAATAGTTAAGATTATTAAAAGAAATTGACGTTAAACAAATATTTCTGAAACTGCGCTTTAGAAAGCTTTTACTCCATAACAATGAAGATTTTAACTTTCCACGACAAAGCGTCTCTGAGAAAAATGACTGTGATACACAGACAGACACCGAGATGGGACAGACGCCGAAGTGGTTACATGAATGTTCCGTTTTTGCTATCATCATACAGGACACAAGAAAGTAGGAAACATGAAAATTTCAGAAATTAACCTTTGTTTCCATCATCCATGCTATAAAAAGATTATGAATTTGTTTTTTCCTGTGCAAGATGTGAACTGGATTACTACTGGGCCAATTCCAAATTTTTTTCACTGCTAAAAAGTCACGTTAAAGCAGATTATTATAAGCTATTTTTTATTCTCTAAAGATTAGGATTCCCTAAAATACAGCACTATTTGTAATAGATTAGGGAAATATAACTACAGCTTTCTTACCTTACGCTGGATGAAAAAGTATTAGAAATGACATCTTCCATGATATTAGTTGTATATAACAAATGATATGATGCGATACTCATCTACTAGTGATAATTCTCCAAGTGAATGTCAAATTATTTATATGTTTAGACATAATATTACATAAAGTAGTAACATATTTTGTAAGTCAAAATTTATTGGAAAAATCGTTTTTTTTAAATTATACACCGGTAGATAAAACAAAATAATGCAAAAACCAGATCTGTATCCCAACGAAATCTCTAAAAAAATTCCTAATGCTATATATCTATATTTTACTGAAAGTCCTTAATATTTGTATTCAAGTGTGAAAAATATGACAAAATTAATTCAGAAGTTTAAAATAATACAAAAACCAACTCTGTATCACATCGAAATCTCCAAAAACATTCCTAATGCTATATATCTATATTTTGCTGAAAGTCCTGAATATTTGTATTCATGTATGAAAAATATGACAAAATTAATTCAGAAGTTTAAAATAATACAAAAACCAACTCTGTATCACAACGAAATCTCCAAAAACATCCCTAATGCTATATATCTATATTTTACTGAAAGTCCTTAATATTTGTATTCATGTATAAAAAATAAGACAAAATTAATTCAGAAGTTTAAAATAATGCAAAAACCAACTCTGTATCACATCGAAATCTCCAAAAAAATTCCTAATGCTATATATCTATATTTTACTGAAAGTCCTTAATATTTGTATTCATGTATAAAAAATATCCACAATAAACTAAATACATGGCTTCGATATATCGTGTAAATAAATAGTTGTATCCTTCTCTTCTTGGTCGTCTTCTTCATTTCTGAAAGTCGTGTGCTTGAAAGGCATTCGTGACTTTTTATACAGGCTTCCTCTACTTTGTCCAGTTTCCAGCTTCTTTCAGGGCGGTTGTTACAGGAAGAACAGTGATAGCGGTTACTTGGTCACATCAACGGCTAGTTGATCGGCTGCAGGATCTCTTTCCGTCCACCTTGCCCGCCACAACCAACTTGTCGAGGTTATCTGGTTGCCGGCGGGCAATGCAACAAAAATAACTAACTTTGATAGTAGATCGTTGATAGTTTAGTTTTGATGTTTAGTTGCTTGAGAATAGACTTGTTCGTCCTTTTCATAGTATGCGGACCATCCTTCTCCAGCACCACATTTCAAAAGTCTTAATTTTCTTTCGTTCTATTATCTGAATCGTCCCGATTCCGAGCCATATAAAAATATGGAGAAAACCAGAGTTCGGGCTAGTCTCATTTTGATGATATTGGAGATCTTTCTGCTCTGCCAAGGACGTGTTAGTTAGCTCATTGCAATCTTGACCACATGAGTTTTGATTGTATACTTTATTGCTCTCGCTCGATTTCCAAATAATATTTAATGTAAATAATTATTGTAGTTACATCTAATTTCAATAATAATTAAAATATATTTGGCAGTGTTTTTGAGGACACAAAAATAAATTGCTACGTGGCCAGCGAGGCTGTGGAGCGGCAGTAGGCCCCGCCTCCGGGTCGGCAGAGAATCCATGTTGCATTGAAGGGCTGATACAACTCTAAAATACCATGTCATACAAATTCTACGGGAGAGTGCTAGTACTTTATATTTTATCCCAGCTCAAAGGCTCAACATAGCTATTACATTCGAGTGCGTATAAATCGATTATATTCCATTACGCGAGGTTTAAAAGACAGTCAAACAAAATTGTGGAATATTGTTCAGCAATTCTTAAAATTAGACGTTGCGAATATCTAAAGGCCTAACGTGAAATTTGTTTCGTGCTGTGCATATATGGTATGGTTATAAAAAAACTGATACAATTAAATAATTTTTTACTCAAATTATTACAAAATTTCAGATCAGCGTAGATAAAACAACCTTCGCTCTAAATTAAGAAAACACGTACAGGCACCGGAAAGTGTTCTTCCGGTTTTTGACAGAGATAAGACGGATGCGTTGCGCGATGGCTTCCGGTTTGATAGCTTCCTGTTTTAAAAAAAGCTATGCTCGAAGGCAACTTTTTTCGTAACTTATTTTTAACGAGGTCTTCGAGATGTGTGCCAGATTATGATCTAGTGTAGCAACACGCCACGAGGTAACACAAAAATATTTCGACTCCGTGATTAATAAAACTTTAATTTATTCTATAAAAATATACTTTCAAATAAAATCAAATATTAAAATTGGCTTAACATAATCGACTTGTGTTTTAATCAAGTTATCATGTCGATTTTATTGCAAAATGTCTTTTAGCGTTAAATCACTTTGGCTGGATCGAAAATCCATAATAACTTTTATGTAATGTACAACATGACTGAACTGGGCTAAACTAAACTATAGAACTGAACTGGACAACTTGCGGAAACGGTAATAACTCGAATGGAAAAGCGATCAATTAGATACCATAGAGAAAAAAAGAAGCAGCAAGTGTTCACTTGAAGCCTTATTGGTTATTACTCGCACTTTTCAAAGGGATAATGTACACCTTTGTCCATTTATCACAATTAACTATACCATAGTGAACATTTCGTCAGTCGAGTAAACCGTTTTTTAATCAAACCGTAAAAAATAATAAAAAAATATAATTTTATTTTTTATAAAATTAATATTGTAATTAATAAAATAAAATTAATATAAAATTAGATATGGCCTTTTTGTATTATTTTTGGGCAGTCTTTTTCATTTCTTTTTCCACATATATAACTTTTGTCAATCTTGTACATGACTAAACTTAAGATTTCTTTCTTCAATGACTTATGACCTGAGTTAAATTGTTTATCGATAATAAATGTAGCCTCAACGAAGACAGGCCTTTTAAATTATTACTTTTAGACTACTTTGAATGCGATAATGTGGGCAAAAGTTAGTTGTTATAAATTCAAATAACATTTAAGTTATGTAAACGATAAGGGATGCATTTAAATTATACAAAATCTAGTTAACAATAAATTCAAAAAACAATCAATGGATACATAAAAATTATCCAAAGGATGTACGAGTATGATTAGATTAAAGTTATGCAAATGATATTTAGATCCATTTAAAAACTCAAATAACAATATGTCGGTATATTTAAGTTATGCGAAGGATAAAGGATGCATTTAAATTATACAAAATCTAGTTAACAATAAATTCAAATAACAATCAATGGATACGTAAACATTATGCAAAGGATGTACGAGTATGATTACATTCAAGTTATGCAAATGATATTTAGATCCATTTAAAAACTCAAATAACAATATGTCGGTATATTTAAGTTATGCGAAGGATAAAGGATGCATTTAAATTATACAAAATCTAGTTAACAATAAATTCAAATAACAATCAATGGGTACGTAAAAATTATGCAAAGGCTATATAGATCCACTTAAAATTTGCAAAGAAAAGGAACTTGTAAATTGTATAAAGAATGTATGGGTACATTTAAGTTATGCAAAAGATGAGAGGTACATTTAAGTTATACAAAGGATACATGGGTATGTTTAAATTATGCAAAGGAGAGTACGTAGCCTACATTTAAGTTATGCTGGGATAAAGGATACAGTTCAACTTTGCAAGGATATATGAGTACATTTAAGTTATGTATAGGATAAAAGGTACATTAAATTATGCAAAAGCTATTTAGTAGTAAAATCAGATAATAGCGTACGGGAATATTTATATTATGCAAAGAATACACGGAAGCAAAATTTATTAAATCGTAATATAAATCGATTATTAGGCATGTTCATGCCCGACCACATTTGATCTGAAAATTAAAACTTGTGAAGTTATCGCGAATGTAATGACCAATACGATGGTATCGACCTATGTGAAGGTACCGAAGTGTGGGGAAGCCTGGTAATTTTTTCATTAGAGTTATGTTAAAAAAATGTATAGAGATATTTTGGACCGCATGAAAATCCACAATATATTCAACAGTGTATATCATATATATATATATATATATATATATATATATATATATATATATATATACATATATATATATATATATATATATATATATATACATATATATATATATATATATATATATATAACTCGTAGCCCATAATAACGTTAGTTATTATAGACATTCTGTTATGACATGAAAATAATTTTTAAATTATAGAAATTAAACCATTATAGCTACATTAAAATAACATTTACTTGAATTATATACGAAAATTAAAGCCATAAAAAAGTTTCATTATGCACGTAAATGTCAAAACTATATCAAGATTATATCTAAAGATAATATGTTAGCATTTAAACCATTCACATGTGACACATAAGAATGTCTATGATATCCAATCCGAGGTACAATCACGTATTAGACAACCACTGGTTACCTGATTCACTGGTCGGATCGTACCATCAGCACATGACGGGCTTGGTATTATTGGAGATGCTCTTGGTAATAATTTATATAGATACGTGATCAGTTAAGAGGGAAGGCGAAGTTAGCGAGGAGCGGAAAAGATTATCGTCCCTTTCACTCTTAATCGTTTTATTTGCACATGCGTGAATAAGAGAAAAAATATCATAAGAATTATTTGATTTTTGAATTATTTGTATTTATATAGAGATATGATAAAAAGTATTACTTTCGCAGCCCATCTTGAAAGTCAATTTGCGATGATTCGTTGCTTAACGAATTGAATTTACGAATATGAAAATGTTATGAACATCTATAATGTTCACAAATTCCACATAATCACTAACTGGGTTAGGAAATGTTGAAATCAAAGGACCATTATTTGATTTCGTTTTTCTCGTTATCTGTAGCGAGACTGGACGGTTTTTAGCTTATTTTTTTCCCTTTATTAAAAGAAAAGTGTTTAGTTAGCGAAGTTAATACATCAATTTCAATGAATTTTCGACATTGCTTTTCCCTAGGTCGGACAACCTTCAAGCACTGGTTAATATTTGCAGGAATCTTATAAATGAGCATATGTCATAGTCAATTTGGCTAAGACATGCTTATTGCTTGAATAACTCTAACTGAAATAACTTAATAACATTTTTTCAGCGGGTACTATTATTCGAGTTTTTAAAGTATCCACTTGTACTTACTGCAATGCACTTGTACCACTAGCGCCCTCTAGTGTACTCATTTAAAGCACGATCCCTTTTAAATTGTTTGTAAACTTTGGAGCCGTTTTTACCCTATTAATATAACTTGTTTTGCAATTTTGCCAGTTTTTCTCATTTCCAATTTTTTCTCACAGAATCTATTTTAGGAACCTCTGTTGTAACAAATTCACAAACGAATTGATCAATTAGCCAGTCAGTTAATATATATATATATATATATATATATATAAATCCATATATTTCACCTCGGTGCCAAAACTACCCACCGCAGACAAATGGTAATTGTGCGTAGTAGTAACTTTGAGTCTCCCGTCGAGCACTATAGTGTTCGTGTGGGTGGGTGGCTGTGGTGCTGAGGGAGATATTATGAAAATGGTCATCCTTGAGCATTTTCCACTATCCACCACCGGCTTCCAAACTCCTGTCATTAAATGTACTAGAAGTAGTGAAAATATGCTATAATATTATCGAAAGTATTAGAGTGAATTAGACCAGAATGATCGAGAATATTTTTAAGAAGTTTAAGAAGCATTATGTGTAAATGTATTAGAATAAGTGCGATTGTACTAGAGTGCTCCCGAATGTACTAGAATGAACTGGATCAGAAGTATCGAGAATATTTGAGAACATGCTCAGCTAGTTCTATAATAAAGTCATGTTTGCAGTACTGGGAATAATAAGACGATAGAGATGAAGTGAAAACTCGGGTTAAATGTTAAAATATCACCGTAAAGTATATGTGTACACCTACCGTCATAGGACATGTTACCATTCATCGTTATTCCATTATTTATTGCTTCGTCTTTCGACCAACATTTCCGTTCTCATTTACGCTGAAAATAAAAAAAAAACGTCAAAGACTTCTGCTCAAGCCGTCAAAGGACGATCAACCCTGACACGGTTGCAGTGGCAGAAGCGAAGTCTCCCAGTATCTGGACCCGGAGTAATAAAAAAGATCGGAACGATCCATGTGTCGATTCTGGCACATTAGACGGAAATACACGTAAAATCGGGTCAAATATTTAATAAAAAAACGATTAAAAATATGTTTTATTTACTTTCAAATATTTCAATTTTTACGCTGCGGCCGCTAGGCGTGCGTAAAATTGATATTTATACGCTCCAGCGCGGCGGTTTATTGCCGACGAACCTATCTTTGGCGGCGTCTTGCCATTGGGATCATAAAACTGCTGAGTGTGTACTAGCAGTAAAAACAATAAAGACTCAATTTATTTGGGCGCGGTGTCTGTCTGGCACGACAACGGTCTGTCCGCATGTTGCTATGGTCCAAATGGAAGACGAAGTGTAGAAATGCTATAATGTTATAACAAATAGCCATACTTTGGTTGAAATGTTTGAGTTGAATCTATGTAATTAAATTATATTCTAATATATAATTTAATTACATAGATACCTGATAGTAAGAAAAATAGGACATGAATACAGAATACAAGGATGCTATCCGCCTTGCGCTCATATATGGTGCTAAATACTGGCCTCTGAAAAAGGTACATAACACAAAAATGCACACACCGGAGATGAGGATTCTGAGGTGACCAGGAGGAATTCCTCTATTTCATAGGGTAAGGAACAACTATATCCTTGATAATTTTAAGATCCACACAATCGAATACAAACTTTCAGAAACGTAGTGATATGACCATTTTATGCGGAGTCTAAAAGATCACTCGATGACCCAGAACGGACCTGTCTGGAAAAAAATGAGAAGAGCCAATCGCAAATGAAATGGGAAAAGGGTCCTCCTCAACATTGTATCGTCCTCAGCAACACAGCCACCCACCCACACGACCACCATAGTGCATAACTGGAGACTTGAAATTATTACCACGCAACTCTAGGCAAAAAGTTACTACCACGCCAGGCAAAATAAAAAATAGGATTTAGATTAAAAAAAAGTGTTATTCTACAAAGAAATGAACATGTCTTGAGACTGTGGCGTACATTGAATTACAAAACCTTTTCAGTATTTGCACTACAAGTGTTCCATACACACATACACTCTATCTCCTTCAAAAAGAGAATGTTTATAAACAACGCAAAGTGACAGTTCAGGTATTGTAAACCTTTTTATTG
Organism: Druceiella hillmani; assembly: GCA_039881145.1. NCBI lineage: Eukaryota > Metazoa > Arthropoda > Insecta > Lepidoptera > Hepialidae > Druceiella > Druceiella hillmani. The sequence continues at coordinate 2,837,706 of JAYKKI010000073.1, read as the reverse complement.
TGTTCATCTTAGTAATAGAATAAGGAGTTATTTGGTATTTGTGATTAAAGAATATAATTTTTATTGGTATTGATTTTTTTTATCTTTTTTATTACAAGGTATATCATTAACAATTAGATAAACAATTTATTTATGTATACACCTTGCCGGGAATTAAACCAAGCCGGTTTAACCTTATGCTAACGTCTTAGCTACTGGTCTAATGTATATAGTATTGAAGTGCGTTTAAATAAAAGCGAATATTGACTTTAAAGTTTTTATAATGACATTTTTCTTTTAAATAAATATATTTAACATCAAAAGTTATGATCAAAAATATAAAGTCAAATAAAAACAAAAGTTTATTTATTATAAAAAAAAACACTGCCGCATAGTGTAAATAAAAACGGTGCGTGTACTTATGTACGCGCGTGAGAAGTTATACTTCTTTGGCATCATTAAATAATAAATACGGATAGATAACCTCAATTTTATTGGAGCACTTGAAAAAGTCTGTAAACACAATTTTTTCACTAATATTTACGAATAGTAAATATATTAATCAAAATATTGAATTTAAATCACTACTGAATATAATTTATCAGCACATATATAAATCGCACTTATATGAAACTAAAACACGTGTGTGAATGTAGACACTAGAAACATGTGGATAAATACTATGAATATGAAAACAGTGAACAGAGGCGACGATGGTGCCAATAGCTTTTGTTTCGAGACTGCAACCGCTGCAACTTCATACTGTAACTTTTGTGTGACGAATCTTAAAATTTCACTCTCATCATTTTTTCATAACGCGCCTAAAGAAGTATAACTTCAATAAAATTGTATTCTACATTGTCACACTGTTTCTTTTACTACCTTTACGCCAAAGAACCTATATATTTGTAATATTTATTATATACGACCAATGTTTTGTCCCATTTATACCTTATATTGTAATATTTATTATATACGACCAATGTTCTGTCCAATGTATTTATTATATACGACCAATGTTCTGTATATTTGTAATATTTATTATATACCTATATATTTGTAATATTTATTATATACGACCAATGTTCTGTCCCATTTATACCTTATATTGTAATATTTATTATATATTATATAAGAACCTATATATTTGTAATATTTATTATATACGACCAATGTTCTTTTACTACCTTTACACCAAAGAACCTATATATTTGTAATATTTATTATATACGACCAATGTTCTGTCCCATTTATACCTTTTGTCTCATTTAAGCATCACGCTAGAAAAAAAACAATTGATGTCAAATTGAAACTGACTCAATGCAACTATTTCACTCCAACAAATCACAAAGTAAATTGTGTGTACCGAATATAATATACAGGTATAGACTTCTTGGGAATATGGAATATTTTTCCAAAATGTTTTGTACCTCTAAGGTTTGTATGATCGACAGCAAGGGTTGTCAGTTTTACTCATTTCAATTTCATAATTCGAATTAGTGAATTAAGGGTGTAATGATAATAAATATTTAATTTATAATATTATTTGGCGTGATAGTTTATTAAATTAATATATTGATTAATACACCATTTGATAATATTGTGGGTATAAAAAAATGAGTTTTGAAAATAGTCATCAACTGATTGTATATATATTTGTGCCAACCCTATTTTAACTGTCAAATTGGTTTGTTTACAATCATTCTCTGTTGAAATAGAATGCAATATAGATACATATAAAAATATTGATTTTTATATTTTACCATATGAATATATCGCCGGTTATAACATTCGGAGGATTAATAAAATAAAACTTCTCAACAAAAAAATTAACCGACTTCAATAAACCGCCATATTAGAAGCGCACTGAAAAGTGTTTAATAATTAAAATACGAGTATTTAGTTGGAACTTTTGCGGTACAATATCGTTTCCGAACGTGACAAAATTTGCAAATTACTGCTATTGCTGGAAATTTTTGGAGTCGGTGCCAAGTGAATTGGGTATTTGCCTTTTTTTTTTTTTATTTCATTAATCATAATTTCTAGATGCAAGCAAACATTTTTAATAATCTTAAAAATTGACCGAGTTATAAAAGTTTAAATTTTACCTTTAGAGAAGGACGGCAATACTGTGTTGTGAGGTCATGTTTAATATTGCACATTATATTCTACGAGAGGAAAAGAGACAGGGATATACCCAACTCTATCCGTATCTTCAAATTTAGAAGCCTACAACTCGCTTATTTTTAAATTATTGAATTTTTTTCAAGACTGGTTTTTAATTAACTTATTTTCCACAATATTGTACGAAAAATACTAAAATTTAGAATGAGTCAACTACCGTATTGTAGCATTATCTGTGTGGGTCTACGTACATGAGAAAGAGAAGTATCGACTTAATACAGAATAACCAAGAATTCGTCCATTTTTGAAGTCTGTTGAAAAAAACAATTTCTCCTAAATGCTATGAAAAATTAAAATGTAACTAAATTGTCGCTGCTAAACCAAAAATGAATTTTTTAAGATTTTTGTTTCATATACTTTAGAACCACAGGTCGCGTTTTACTTGTTTCTGTATTTTTTCAATTATTTATCGTTTTTTGCTTGAGTGCTTTTCAAACTGTTGACATATAATTTCACCTGATTTTAATCCTTAAAAGTGTAATTTTTTAAATTTTCAACTAGATTTTTGGGTATTTCAAAAGGGAAAATGGAACCATTCTACGATAACACATGTGTCTGTCTATCTGTCACGACCGTTTTTCTCAGAAACCGCTTGAGGTAAAAACTTGAAATTTGCACATTAATCCGCATATATCTTAACAGTTAAAACACAAAAATATTTATATCGAAATTTATAAGGAGGGGTTGGGGCAAATTATGTACTTGAATTTTTGTCATCTCTTATATGATATGGGGTATCGTTTGAACGCGCTAATAATAATTTGTTTCATAATTTTAGACAGTATTACTTCAAAAATATATTAAAAAATATACAAAAGAAATGTTTTCCCCCTCTCCTTATTTCCGAAATTTCTCAACCTGAAATTATGAAAAAATAAGGTTTAAAGGGTAATAGGGCTTAGGAATAATAGAAGCCTTTCCATAAGTAGGACAACTATAGTGATTGTGCTAGATCTTATAATTTTTGAAATTTGCACTACAATTTTAAGCCTGTGAAAGAAAGAGTAGGCAATATATTTACGTTGTGAAAAATAATATTTGTAAATAATTGAATAGAAATACAATGCGTCCTTAATAGTTTATAAGTGCCAAAATGTGCACGGAATCCTCGGAATACAAATTCTAATCGTGCTCTTTGGCATGGTACTAATTCTGATCGTGCTTTTTGGCATGGTACAAATTCTGATCGTGCTTCTTGGCATGGTACAAATTCCGATTGGGCTTTTTGGCATGAATTCTGATAGTGCTTTTTGATACGGTACAAATTCTGATCTTGCTTTTTGGCATGATACAAATTCTAATCGTGCTTTTTGGCTTAGTATAAATTCTGATTGTGCTTTTTGCCATGATACAAGTTCTGATCATGATTTTTGGTATGGTATAAATTCTGATCGTGCTTTTTGGCATAGTACAAGTTCTGATGGTGATTTTTGGCATGGTACAAATTCTGATTGTGCTTTTTGCCATGGTTCAAATTCTGATCATGATTTTGGTATGGTACAAATTCTGATCGTGCTTTTTGGCATGATACAAATTCTGATCGTGCTTCTCGGCATGGTACAAATACTGATCGTACTTTTTGGCATGGTATAAATTTAATCTACTTTTCGGTTAGCAAAACTCACGTTTGCACCAAATTTTGTGAGCCGGGCTGCCTCAGGACCCCTTTTGGGACCCGTAACATCCTACATAATACAAAAGAAAAGACCCTCGAAGGTCCCCTAATGGTGCCCCTTAACTACAATCACATCGCTTCCACCCAATGGGTTAAGTACTGCCCCTGCTCAATAAGCCATTCACTTTCTCCATTTTCTCATGAACACTTTTTATGAATACTCTAAATGCCTCAAAGATTAGTCCACTCTCAACCAAATTCCGGTGACTAAAGATACCTCGCTCTAATGATTCGCGTGATTTTAGTCTATTGCTATACTAACGTATGCTCTCAATCAAGACTCTATGTGCATCATCATGCTCACTGCAATTACATAGAACGTGATTCACGTCCTACGTGTCGATACTGTAAGAGCACGCTGGGCTATCTCTCAGTGCAAATCGGCGTAAACTAGCACGGAAGGCGCCATGTCTCGTCAGAAACTGTGAAGTACTGACAGGACATGGCGCCTTCACTCATACTGTGGCTGTGCTCGTAGTTTAACCAGCGTAGAATTATCTTAAATATGGTGCTCCTCCTCTCCCCACTTGCACACTAAAAGATCTCCGCATCGTTCGCCAAACGACATCGATTGTAGGGATCAGGAATAATGGATTATTTGTAATGACCCGTCAATAAATAAGATTATTTTTCTCCGCCTTACTCAATTTAAGCAGGGTTCTCCGATTTTTGTTTATCTGACTCTATGAATCACAAAGTAATGGCGTACAGCTTTCTGATAAAAATAAACTTTTAAAATCAAACGTGTCGGTTCCAGAGAACGAATAAGTAAACAAACAAACGTTCCCACCTTATATGTTAGTATAGATGACCAAATATTTTAATGTTAAGAACACGTTGAACCTGAATAGGGTGACCACATGTAATATAAAAAAATTGGATTTCTTAATACAAATAATTCCGGACCCCTCGCGTATTGTAATCGTTTTAAAGTATTTTTATAACAATGACCCGTTTTACCTTCCTCGAATAAATAAACTAATAACTAGTAATCAAAGTTTTTGATTACTAAATACAATGTTATTAAAAATAAAATGATGCGCCTGTAAATAAGGCGTATTATTTAATTTTTAATGATATTCTTTTGTAACTTGAATTTTGAATATTTGAATTTTAAAAATGATTTTGTAAATAAGGAGTTTTACGTAATTTCCATCTAAGAAAGTAATAAAGTTTTTAAAACTTTGTAAATCAGTTTTAAAAAGTACAAGATATACATTAAAAATAAATAATTGTAAATATGTGTCTCATCTTTTATACCAAAATTAATATTATTAATCCAGAATCAAATGTGTTTCCTTCTCAAAAAACGTCATTCATAATTTTTTCCATCTCATATCCTGCCCCCGAATATACAATAGTCAAACGTCTAATTAAAAAGGACATCGAACTGCAAACTGAATTTATATCTTACATACAACTAATAAATAATAAACATTGTTTAGTCAACACAAAGCAAAAACGAATCAAATATGGGATCAAAACATACGTAAATTTAACAAAAAATAAAGTGTCGATTGTGTTTAAGTGTAAGAGTGAATACAAAATTAAATGTAAAACAACAAATGTCAATAAATTAAAGTGCCTTAAGTTTAATTAACGCAAAAACAATTTTTAAATTAATTTAAAAACAAGGTGCTAAAACTCGTATTAGATATAAAAAAGGTGTTCTTATAAAATTATACCATTCCATTTTTAATATGCCGCATTATAACTGTACCAAAATCGACATAAGGAAAGTGACTACTGTTAAAAAGAAAATCTTAGCGGTAAAAAACCAAAAGTTAAATATATACTTGTGTTCATTTAAAATACTTAGAAATGTTAGACGTATTTAGAGGTTTAAAAAATCTAGTTAAAGTTAACTATATACACATCGATTCGCCGGTTTTTCGTTTACACTACTCCATAACCGTCATTATTTTGGTGGCGTTCAGTTTGATAGTAACGACGAGGCAGTATGTGGGGAATCCCATAGACTGTATCCACACCAAGGATATCCCAGAGGACGTTCTGAACACCTACTGTTGGATCCATTCCACGTATACCTTGAAGAGTTTCTTCAACAAAAAGGTGGGACAGGAAGTGCCTTATCCTGGAATAGGAAATAGTAGAGACAGGGGAAGGGACGATCTGAGTGACAGGAAAATCTACAAGTACTATCAGTGGGTGTGTTTCTGTTTGTTCTTTCAGGTAAGTCGTTTTTTTTGTTTATTATGTATTATTGTTTTTTGTGTATTTGTTGTTTTTATTTGTAGATTTTATGGCAGCGAGCGAGTTCCCATTGTCAATGCGAATTTGAAAAGTGTATTTTTATCGGATTTTCGCGATTGATTTTTATTGTATATTTTTATTCTAAAAAATAACTGTTTTTGAAGTGAAACCTCGTTTATATTGATAATTCCATAGAGTTTCATCGACGTATAATGATATCCTGGCGCCATCTGTTGATTACTTTGAAGAGTGGTCAACAAGAATATTTTCAACCTTACGTTATCGTGAATCCAAAAATTTGGATATTATAGTTTCATGTAAACAATTTAGAAAACAAATAACCCTTGAAATATGACGACGATGTTTATCATTTTTTTAAACCATGCTGAAATAAAACATTATAATTAAAAAGTAAATAAATATTTAAACAACTGTCTGTCCTCTGTAGCCAATTGTAACTACACTAAGAGATGGATAAAATGGTCCAAAATGATAGAAAAACAGCACCAAAAATTGGTGTAAAATTGAATGATCTTGCTAGTACTCCAGAGAGCGGTTTTTATTTTGAACTTTTACTAAGCATTTTTATAATATTTTTCTAATCGTGTCTATATTTTCCTTTTCTCAGACCCACTAATTTCACAAGTTTCTTAATATTATTATAACTTTTCCATTTACCAATTTATTTCAGTCACTCAAAAATTAGATATTTTCCCTTAAATTTTTCTAATTGGGGTAGGAGACCCTTAAATTTTTTGCAGTCACACAAAATTAGCTATTTTTGCTAAAATTTTCCTAATTCTTTCATGTTTTCATTTTTCAGACACACAAAATTGCATATTTTCTCTATTTTCCTAATTCCTCCATTTTTCTATTTTTTCCGATACACAAAGTAGACCATTATCCATACTATTTTTCCAATTCTATATTTATATTTTTTCTGACACAAAACTGGCTATTTTCATTAACGATTTTCTAATTCTACTTCTGTGGCTATTTTCCCATATATCTTTATTTCATAACTTCTACACGCCCATTTATTTCAAACACAAAAAAAAAATTATGAAAAACTGTATTTTCCTTTTATTATTGTAATATTTATACGAACACAACTTTTTTTAAATGCAATTTGTACCCTTTCATGGATTAATCTAAATCTTTCACAATTTTCCCATATATCTTTATTTCATAACTTCTACACACCCATTTATTTCAGAGACAAAAAAAAATTATGAAAAACTGTATTTTCCTCTTATTATTGTAATATTTATACGAACACAACTTTTTTTAAATGCAATTTGTACCCTTTCATGGATTAATCTAAATCTTTCACAATTTTCCCATATATCTTTATTTCATAACTTCTACACACCCATTTATTTCAGAGACAAAAAAAATTATGAAAAACTGTATTTTCCTCTTATTATTGTAATATTTATACGAACACAACTTTTTTTAAATGCAATTTGTACCCTTTCATGGATTAATCTAAATCTTTCACAATTTTCCCATATATCTTTATTTCATAACTTCTACACACCCATTTATTTCAGAGACAAAAAAAATTATGAAAAACTGTATTTTCCTCTTATTATTGTAATATTTATACGAATACAACTTTTTTTAAATGCAATTTGTACCCTTTCATGGATTAATCTAAATCTTTCACAATTTTCCCATATATCTTTATTTCATAACTTCTACACACCCATTTATTTCAGAGACAAAAAAAATTATGAAAAACTGTATTTTCCTCTTATTATTGTAATATTTATACGAATACAACTTTTTTTAAATGCAATTTGTACCCTTTCATGGATTAATCTAAATCTTTCACAATTTTCCCATATATCTTTATTTCATAACTTCTACACACCCATTTATTTCAGAGACAAAAAAAATTATGAAAAACTGTATTTTCCTCTTATTATTGTAATATTTATATGAATACAACTTTTTTTAAATGCAATTTGTACTCTTTCATGGATTAATCTAAACCTTTCACATTTCAACATCACAATGCAATTTATACAAATTTAAGCTCGCTTCATATATTTTAATGTGGAAATTTGATGCACTTTTAGAGACAAAACGGAACTTTTTAATGGCCAAAGTTTAGTTCTAACTTAAAATTAAGAGTCGAAGTTGTTTGCGATACTAAACTTTAACTCCACAAACCGGATATTATCCCGCTAAAACTCTAAACTGCAACCGGAAGAAGCGGTATTTCAGCGAGCTATTTCGTCTATTTATTTATTAGAAATTAGCTTATTAGTTTAGAATGGAAGGCTCTGGGTCATTACCTCCATGACTAGCTGTTGGAATAATTCAATAAATCTCGAAGACGTTTATTCTCACTCATCGCAATCAAATCAAACTCTGGTGTTATCGTGATTAGGCAGTTAAAGAATTGTATACTGCAAGAAGTTGGGAGTTTCACTATAATCGGCCGGTAATGCAAAAAGATGATGACTGTTCTAGCGAAGGTTATCAGGTAGAAAGGACAGAGATTTTGAATAAATGAAGACACACAATTGTTTCAATTAACCATTGGGAAATCAAATTTCAGCAATAAAAATTTATACTGCAATATACAGTACCTCTAATTTATACTGCAATATACAGTACCTCTAATTTATACTGCAATATACAGTACCTCTAATTTATACCGCAATATACAGTACATCTAATTTATACTGCAATATACAGTACCTCTAATTTATACTGCAATATACAGCACCTCTAATTTATACTGCAATATACAGTAACCAACTCTACTCAAGAGAAAATCGATACGAAATAAAAAAGTTAAGTTTATCATTTCATATTCAAATGGTGAAAGAATATTTTCTTGACAGATTCTATCAAAAGGCTTTATTTATTTTAATGTAAGTTTCAAATAATTGAGTGGGTGTCTAACTTGCAAGTAATCATCATCATATATATTAATACGCTAAGGTTAAGGTGTTACTCTCCCTTTTTAGAAAAAACCTCACAACTAATCCACATAAATTATATATCATTTTATAGATAATTGCTTGCTCTACCGGCGTCCACAACTAAAAAATCGATTATTGCTATTGTTTTTGTAAATTAATTAATTATTAAAATTATATACACAAAACAGCAATGCCGCCATCTAACGGCTCAACGTCAATATGATTGACGGTCGGTAAAATTTTCGTTTAATTTCAAATCCACTCACGTATAAATAAAGTGGCGCTTTAGCTCAATGCTTTTGATACTTGCGCCTCTATATGTCAATTTTAGTAAAATATTTGTTTGATCTGTCATCTGAGCTTCATAATGGAATAAATAATGCGAAGACTTCGCACGGGTCACGCTGGTTTGTAATAATTAAATTAAAGAAACACATCAAAAATCCCTCTAAGGGGAAACCGGGCTGCTTTCACGGTGAGAAACTAAAGTGATACTTTTTATCACTTCGCTGTAGGAAATATTAATCATTCGAAATACGAATGGTTCTTAAGTCAGTCTTTTTATTATTCAAGAATGTGTGAATAGAACGATCGAGAGCGAAACAGACGATTATCTTTTCAGCTTCTTTCTAAACTTCACATCCCCTCTGACATTATTGGTAACCATATATCAATATATATATATATATATATATATATATATATATATACATATGTCGAGACGAAATTCACTGAATTAAATATAATAATAAATATCTAACTTATTTTAAAACTTAAAAAATGTTTACCATTTAGTTTTGGTAAAAATCCCCCTTAATAATTATGCAATTAACATTACATAAAAAACAGCTATTTTACAATACTTTTAATTCGATTTCAGAAACACTTCGAGCGATTTGTCTAAAGAAAACTAAGTCAATGTAAAATTATGTTATATAAATATTAAAAAAAAAATTATTTCCGTTTAGTTTTGGTAAAAATCGTTCTAAAAATTGTACAATTAACGTAAAAACTTTACTACTTTTTATCACATTTGATTTTCATTAATTTGATTTTTTTTTAATGGTTTGTCTAAATAACTAAGTCAGTGTAAAATGATGTTATATTAACTGCTTGTAAAAAAAAATTATTTTGAATAAAAAAATGTTTGCAACGATCGATCGAACAATCTTGCAGCGACTACCTTGTAAAACTAATTGAGTTTTGCGCTAAAAGTCAACTACAAAGTAAGCCTAATTTTATAACACCAAATATTAAATTCTATATTTTTTTCATATACACGATAGATATATACGTTTTGAGCGCACCAGGGTTATCGAAAATCAGATTTTCTCACCATCTTACCGCGTATCTACACCGCAATTTTCAAATTTCAAGATTTTTTCAGTTATTTCTACAGACTGAAGAAACGTACAATAATCAAATTTGGTATTAAACATTACAAAGCAAAACCTTTATTCTGTTTCCTTTTCCTAAATTCATAACTTTTCACTGACGCTTCTGGAAAAATTCACGTTAATAATGATATCATTTTTCCCTTTAAACAATTTTATACAAACCATAAACGTAAATTTCCTCATCATTAATTTCCACAATATAATTTATAACTGCAATCAAAACTAGCATTAAATCAAGGAAATTCATTCCCGAGTAAATACGACAACAGGACGAGACTCGAACCGCATACTGGCTCAAATTAAATCCTTATGCTAATTTTGTGCTTTAACCGTGCATTTCCTCTTCCTGCGGAAATGACGTCGAATGTCCTACGGTGAATAAATTTTATCGTAAAGAAAATAGGGTGAAGATATGAAGAAAATATTTACTCCAGTGTTATCCTTATTTTAATATATTTCTTTATATACTCCTACACTACATTTCCATATATAGGAAAATCTGCATTTTTCAATCCATCTCAGAATCAAATTGAAGGGATAGTTGACGTAGCGTTGGATTGCTCGGAACCCACTTTATTTATTTATTACACATTATATATAGTTGTAGCTTATATACCTGGTATTTTTTGTTACAATTCGGTTCTTATGTCCATCGTAAGCAACTTCCCATGTTATTTTACGAAATTCCTAAGGGTATCAAATATTTAAAACTTTACATATCTTGGATCGAAGACTGAGATTAGATTGTTATTTGAGTATCATCAGCGAATAACCAATTTTTCCCGTTCCCTTTAAAAATTATCATATCCTTTCTCAGTAGATGTTTGTGATCTGAACTAAGATCCTATTGAATAATTTAAAATTCTTATACCCAACGATTTAAACTGTGCGCTGACAGATCACTCACTCTTTTCGAGTATAGAGTTTTGTTAAAATTCGGTTATATATTCCGCTATACATTTACAATTTTATATTTTATTATTTCAGTGCCCCTCAGTGTCATTAGCCCCAAAATTCTATTTCTCCTGTTTCCGTAGGAATTATTGAGAAATTCTTGGCTGTGAAATGAATGGCTGTGGTCTAAAAGCATGTCGTGTGTAAAATTTCAAACTTCTGGTCCCAACTGTATAAGCTATGCAAAGACAGCTCAAAAAAATTTAAAAATACGGTTCTGTCTATTTTCATTCTTAAATTTCATGAAACGCTAAAGTACGTATTTATTTTTATACATTTATATTATCTTCACTTGAAAGTATGTTTGTACGAATGTAACGGAATATTTCAATTAAATTTTTAACCTACTTCCAGATCTTCAAATTAGATATTTAACATTTTGCATACGTATCGAGAACCAAGTACAATAAAATAAGTTTTGAACTAAAAATTTAGGAAATAAAATTATATTTAAAAAGAAACTAAAAAAACATGGTTTTCTAGCAATATGAACTAAAAATAATCTTTAAAAATAAAAATGTTTCACAACTTCGTATAACTTAATTTTTTTTAATAAAATAAGTCTAAAAAAGCGTGCGGTGCTCTCGACTTACACTTTCATAATGAATAACACCTTTACAAATGGCTAACGATAAACAAAATTGGCGACAATTGATATCGCAACCCAATTTTTTTAACATTAAAGGTAATTTTTTTGTAAATAGCTCTCTCAGCCACTCTGATCTTTATGAGGATTCTTTTGTAAACACCCTAACTGGCTTAGCTTCCGTGTAAAATACTTAGAATTCTAAATTCATGAAAACTATAATTGAATATTTCTAGCTCTTCTAAAAAGATGGGGTTTCTTTTGAATGCACATATTTTTTTCAAAAAACAGGCGTGGGAGCCATATACTTGTTTATTATTAAATCTAAATATAAACAACTTTTTTGAAATCAAAATCTAAGAGATTAGGTAATTAATTTATTAATTTGAAAATTACATAACGCTTTAAAAAATATAATCGTTTATTTTCTTCTTTTTAAAGTTTAACGAAATTAAAAGTTTATATCACGACTATGAAAGACATAATTTGATCATAGCTTTAATCTGATAGTTTTAGGTATATTATAGTTTTCCATTTTCGTAAGTAAAAACCGAATACATAAACATATTATCACCCCCATTTCTCAAATGGAATAGATAACCTAAATTAAATCGACAAGTAATGGAACAAATTCGTTACATTTTGGAATAAAGGTGGTTTTCCAGTTGCTCAAAGACGAAAGTGAAATTTTTCCTCGAAAATAATACGTACTAGTTTCTGAAACATTTTTTTTTCTTTCGAATTGGTCCAAAAAGATCATATACCTGTAATATATTAAAAAATCGTATTTGGCTCCATAAAATTAGTATTGAATTATAATCGAGGAAAACACGAGTAATTCTTGAGGTAGTCCGTGTTGAGGATTCTGGATAAATAGTTACTACAATTCTCGATTTCTCGGTAAAAGGAAAAGTCATATTACTGTGTCGTGACTTCTTGTCCTTTCCCCGGGTCGAAAAGGAAAAGTCCTATAACTGTGTCATGACTTCCTGGTGTCACTCTATCATTAACTATTATCATTACACAGGAAGAAACGACATAACCACAGTCTAATATTTCCTGGTTAGAACCTTCCTGCCAGGTGTAGATTTCCTACACGATAAGCTTGCAAATATATACAGTCATTTAATACTGAACTGACTCTAAATTTACTTAAATATATTTGTCGTTTTATCTAAATTGTATTGTAAACAAAAAAATTTACAAACAGTGGTTAAGCAAACAAAACAATTCATATTAAACATGCATATATGATGGTGTAGAAATCAAAAACTAAAATTAACATGTATTTAAACAGTATTGACAGGTCAGAAATTGATGGTACAGTCAAACATTATGCAGTTTTTTTTAACATTAAATATTGTATACAGGACGTACTTTTTTATGCCAGAGGTACATAAATTTTGATAAAAAAATATTTCAGTCAAATTTTACAACGAATAATTTATTCAATATTGTTTTTTTCTGTAAAGTACTAAAGTTAGTTTTATTATTTATAGTCTATCTGTTGAAAGAGTTACCCTAAAATATTAGAACCACAAAAAAACCTATGACATACTTTCATTTATAGTCGCGGTGTACATAAATCTAAAACTAAGTAAAAAATTTGACCATTTTTTTTAAGTGATGTCATATACTCATGACATCACTTAAAAAAATGGTACTTGGATATTTTTTTTTGTATTTTTCCTAGAATGGCCATTAGTTCTTCTATAAGCTATTTCTAGGTTATCCATTCATTACAGGACACCAGAATAAGAAAAACAGTCTTAACAATAGTTAGTGAATATTAACATAGCATTTATGGTCAAGAGACCACAACCCATTGTGCAGTAAGACTTCAATGTTGAATAAAGTTGAGAAATAACTACTGATTGCAACAGAATAAAAAGCTCATATCATCTTAATGAGCACATTATCTTAAGACGCATGGTATCAACATATTTGAAGACAGATACCAATTAACACACGCAACAAATAACGCAAAAATATATTAAAATTAAAACATCGTATACCTATAATATATTTTGGCTAATGTAGACAAAAATACCCATCTTAAAGTTAGTTTTTAACATGGATTAATCTTGTTATTTTATTTCTTTTACGGGTTAAACTTGGGATTAATAAAAACCTCATGGCTAAACTTACAGGAGTATTGTTAATTTAAAGTTTTCCTGAAAACAAACATTTAAAAAATAAAAGTAGCTAATATATTTTATAGGGTTTACTTTTTTGTCATTTTGCGACTGGCGAAAGTTAATGCTTAGGTAGGTTATTTTAATTTAAGTTAACGCGTGGTCAGTTCGATCTTCACCTACATATTTAGACTCATTTTATGTTTAACCGGCTAATGATGGAATTAAATCTCGCTTAGTATCGCATTCGCATCGCGTGATCATTTAGATCTTTGGCTATAGTACGAGTATCTAGACTCATTTCAAGTTTAACTGGCTATTGATATTACTAAATCTCGCTTAGGTTATGGTTGTATCCACACCGCCTAATCATTTAGATGTTCACCCACACCGGTCATTTAGATCTTCTACTATATTATTTGACCTCATTTTAAGTTTAACTGGCTGTTGATGGCTTTAAATCCCTGTAAAAACACTGTAACAAACATTATCCGAGGATCAAAACTATTCATAAGCTTAATCTCTTTACTAAATTAGTCGTAACACAAGACATATGTCGAAACAAAGGTAAAAAGCCTTATTCGCAGTCACAGTCATAATTTTATTAGATATTCGTACATAAAACACACTCAATCATCTTAATTTATACATAATTAATGCAAAATATAATCAAAGGTCAAAAAAGAAATAAAATACAATAAAAAGACAATATAATAAGCACCAATATAAATACTTGGGTATACCACCAACATATGTGCCAGGAGCCAGCTAGGTGAATTTAAAACAAGAGTCAAGGGCGAGTCAAGAGTCATTCTTAACAATAATTCAATTCATATATATATATATATATATATGTATATATATATATATATATATATATATATATATATATATATATATATCTTTATCATATAAAAATTTTGCCACTCAAACAAACCAAATAGTAATGACAACGTTTGAGTAAGATAACATCTGAAATATTAAATGTCAAGAAAATAAAAGTTAATTGTTGTAAAATAATTATAGCTAAGAAATGTAAAATTAGGAAAGCCATAGTAGTAATACCAACTATACATAGTAGTAATACCAACTATACATAGTAGTAATACCAACTATACATAGTAGTAATACCAACTATACACAGTAGTAATACCAACTATACATAGTAGTAATACCAACTATACATAGTAGTAACACCAACTATACATAGTAGTAATACCAACTATACATAGTAGTAATACCAACTATACATAGTAGTAATACCAACTATACATAGTAGTAATACCAACTACACATAGTAGTAATACCAACTATACATAGTACTAATACCAACTATACATAGTAATAATACCAACTATACACAGTAGTAATACCAACTATAATATTGGAATTAGCATTAATTAATTAATTAATAAAAATAATAATAAGCCATTTATTTCTATAACACCATTTCACGACATGTTTGTAACATTCAAGAGTAATATACTATAACATAATATAATATAATAGAACTTCGCGTTTCTTATATATTTTACATGATATTATTATAAGTAGTGATCGCCCAGAGGTCGAAATTCGACAGTAATTCAATAAATTCTTAAGTTTGAACGTTATTGAACTTCTTTTTTCAAAAAGTATATCATTGCATTTAATAATTTTAAATTTTGTTCTATTACGTCAGCTGACAGCATGTACAATTACGTCATTAGCGTGTGTTGTTTGACTTAATTCATTGCAACACCTATGAAATTTAAAATATAATGTTACTTGCAGTTGAAAAAAAATACAGTTTGTGTTTGTCTTTCGTTTGTGTTTGTCTTTGTGTTTGTGTCGATCTTTGATACAATTCATTGTCAGTTTTATTCTTTTCATATTATTATTGAATCAAATAAACGCTAATAAAAATTAGACTTGACATTTATGTATATATTTTGACTTGACAATTAGACATCACATAGAAAAATAGAATTTAATTGAAATAATAAAATGTACTCACCTACTCGCGAGCTATAGGTAGGCGAGAGTAAGTCAATTCAGATTGCTGCTACAAAATGTTCCTTTTGCAACAGGGCTATATTACGCAAGCTGTATTTCACTAATATATAAAAAACAGATATTTATTGCACAAAATATAAAATAAACGCTTTTTTGCACACAAAATTCACAGCTCGAAATTAATTCAGTCAAACTGACGTTTTAAAATTCTTTGGCGACAATCTCTACTCTGTGCGAATGTTTGACCATAGACTACGATGCGTTTGACATTAACAGTACGAACGTAAATAATTATTCTTTTAATGTATTTATAATATATAATTTAATGTATTTGTAACTAATATTATATATAAATTTTAGATTTCTGCATGCCTTCTTCGTATAAACTTAAACTATGCCAAATCTCACAACCCTCTGTGCGCGCATTATGCTTAAAAAGGGGTACAAAGTTTCCTCTCCACTTTTAATATATAGATATAATTTTGCACACAAAATACCCAGCCCGAAACTCATTCAGTTAATCTGACGTTATAAAATTCTTTGGCGACAATCTCTACTCTGTGCGAATGTTTGACCGCAGACTATTATGTATTAATATTGACAGTCTGAAAGTCAACAATGATTCTTTTAATATATAATTAAATGTATTTGTAACAAGATATTATAGTAAATTTTAGCTTTCTGCATTACTTCTCCACATAAGCTTTAAATATACAAAATCTCACATCTCTACGTTAGCGCAATATCGTTCAAAAGGGATGCAAAGTTCCCTCTCCACTTTATATATATATATATATATATATATATATATATATATCTATATATCTATATATATATATATATATATATATAAATTCCAACCAAGCGTATCTCAATAATGTCACCACTTGCATTTAAATTACGTTTAATAAATTTGATAACTAAGTATAATCGCCATTATTCCTCGAATTTAACGTAAATTAAACCGTTTTACTTCAGTATTCGGGTATCCATTTTTGAGTACTTGTCCAATTAGCAATAATATTAATTGTAAAATAGTTACCCATCACCTAACGCTTCATTCACTGTGTAACAAGCTTTTACTTCACTGTGTTCCGGTAACGAATGCCTTCAAAAACTTTAATAGTTGCTGACAGTTTATTTAAAAGTTTGCAGAAAATTTATTTGAAAAACAGTTGAAATAAGATTACCAAACTCATTTCCAGACGACGTAACGTCTACAAAACCAGTGTTTCCCCAACTGGGGCACACCTTACTCGTTTCAATGCAATCAGCACCGATCATCAATCGCGCTTTACTCTCCAAATCAAAACACTATTCCTACAACCAACACAAAACCAGTTACCAAACAACTACTTACCTGGAAACAAGAGACAAAAAACCTGTCTATTTACCCCGGGTCTGATGCAACTGGGCCGGATTTGGAGCGGCCGATAGCCCGGTTGCACCCACGTAAGTCTGAATGCTTGATCTAAATATTTAATAGGATTATAAACAAACATTCGCGTTTTTATTTCGCCGCCCGTCGAAGACGTTTTAATGTACTAAATTATACTGGACCGTTGGCGCGTGGGATGCTGGGAGCGAGATGCGACGGCATCTAATGTGATGGTCTTTGATCGGTTTTGTTTGCAAGATTTTGAGATAGTTGGGTGATGATAAATGTGGAGGATTGAGATGGCGAGGCTGTTGGGTTGAAGGTGATTTTGTGGAGAGGCGAGCGTTTTATTATTTATTGGATTCGTGTTGTTAATTGATTGAATTATGTTGCTTGGTGATTATAATGTAAATTTTAGTGGGTCTTTATTGAGTGAATTAGTTTGTTTAAGTATTTCAATCGGACATTAGTTATTTCACAGTTTTAAACTTAGTTTTTCGAACAACGTATCAAAGAACATGGGAAAATTTTACTAGGACAAGGACGCGCGTTTGTTTGAATTGTTTTTGCTTTTGAACGATTCAAAAAATAACTTGTTAAATAGGGGTTCGTTCACACTTAGACGCGTATAAACAAGGATATCCTTCACACTTAGAAGCATAAAGACATTATTTATCATTTCTATTAAACTGTTTACAAACGTTAACACTAACCGTGTAAATAAATAAGTATATTCCGGATATATTTTTAAAAAATATAATAAATATTAATTTTAGAATACAAAGTTATTTTTGTAGTTAACTTCAGTCAATTGCATGGAGTTTTTAAGAACTATTTATGGACCCAACTATATTTCGTAAGTTTGTTAACTATTACTAGTTAGTTAGTAAGTTTGTTAACTATTACTAGTTAGTTAGTAACTTAGCTGTGATAATTTTTCTTTTAATTGCATTATATATACTACTATTGTGACTAATTTTCAGATTCTCAAAAATAACGGTTTAGCTGGTGGGGGGCAGCGAAACGTAACACTAACAAAAATAATCAATTTAAAACTTAATATTACGTAAACGGATCCCTGTTTCAAAAAATTTTTACGATTCACCAATATTTTTGAAAGACCGATTCAATGATAGCCTACATAAAGTGCATTCGAATAAAATAATCAACCCCTATATATATGTAGTGCAACTACCCTAAAATGTTTTTATAAAATTTTATCTTATAATTTTACAGGCGTTATAAATATATACAACCGTACTAAATTTTGTCTTTATATCACTAATAGTCTGCGTGTAAAACGGTTGTGACATAGACAGACATGGCAGATAATACTAAGTGTAGCTACGGAATCTTAAAAAGATTTGGCGTCACAATACAATACTAAGTGTACAATACTAAGTGGCAGACAATACTAAGTGTAACTACGGAATCTTAAAAAGATTTGGCTTCACAATACAATACTAAATGTACAATACTAAGTGGCAGACAATACTAAGTGTAGCTACGGAATCTTAAAAAGATTTGGCTTCACAATACAATACTAAGTGTACAATACTTAGTGGCAGACAATACTAAGTGTAGCTACGGAATCTTAAAAAGATTTGGCTTCACAATACAATACTAAGTGTACAATACTAAGTGGCAGACAATACTAAGTGTAGCTACGGAGTCTTAAAAAGATTTGGCGTCACAATATAATACTAAGGTATACAATACTAAGTGGCAGACAATACTAAGTGTAGCTACGGAATCTTAAAAAGATTTGGCTTCACAATACAATACTAAGTGTACAATACTTAGTGGCAGACAATACTAAGTGTAGCTACGGAATCTTAAAAAGATTTGGCTTCACAATACAATACTAAATGTACAATACTAAGTGGCAGACAATACTAAGTGTAGCTACGGAATCTTAAAAAGATTTGCCGTCACAATACAATACTAAGTGTACAATACTAAATGGCAGACAATAGTAAGTGTAGCTACGGAATCTTAAAAAGATTTGGCTTCACAATACAATACTAAGTGTACAATACTTAGTGGCAGACAGCACTAAGTGTAGCTAGCGAATCTTAAAAGGGTTTTGTACCATAAATAGAATTTATATACGTATTTACTGTATTTTTTGACAATTGATCTTACTGTATTTTCATGTTTATGTGGTTACATTTTAGTAATATACAAGAGTGGAAAAACCATTTTTATAACCCCTTAGCCAAACAGCAACGAGGAACGTTCATAATTTAATCAAGCCCGTATGTCCATATGTCATACCTTATATTTTTAAACCAATTAAACGGTTTAAAACCAATACCGATTAATATCTTATAGGAAGGAAGACGAATGAAGTGAACGGATAAATATTGAATATATTTGGCATTAATTTTGTAGAAATTCATTATTCACAATTAAATGAAACTACGTGATGTAGTATTATTTCTACTTTCTTTAATTTCTTTACCACGACCTAGGTTTCGTTGTATTACAACATCTTCAGGTGGGATATTAGCAAAGATTTTTTGCTAATATCCCACCTGAAAATCCCGTTTTGACGTGAAAACATCTATGAATTCAGTTAGGTAGCCAGATAAAAATGTTCGATGCAACTAAATTATGCCAAATTAACTTTCTCGTGACGATATAACCCTGTGAATAATGGACCTAAATTTCGTGACGAGATAACTGCGTATAATGGACCGAAATTTCGTGACGAGATAACTGTGTGAATAAAGAACCAAAATTTCGTGACGAGATAACTGTGTGAATAAAGAACCAAAATTTCGTGACGAGATAACTGTGTGAATAAAGAACCAAAATTTCGTGACGAGATAACTGTCTGAATAAAGAACCAAAATTTCGTGACGAGATAACTGTGTGAATAAAGAACCAAAATTTCGTGACGAAATAACTGTGTGAATAAAGAACCTAAATTTCGTGACGAGATAACTATGTGAATAAAGAACCTAAATTTCGTGACGAGATAAATCTATGAATAATGGACCTAAATTTCGTGACGAGATAACAGTGCGAATAATGAACCTAAATTTCGTGACGAGATAAATCTGTGAATAATGGACCTATAGGAAATTGTTGATTAAATTCAGAAAGATTACTCTTAATATTCTAGCTAGTTAGATTATTTCAACAATCGAAGTAATGTACCTAAGAGTAATAGCGGCCGTGCGCGAAAGAGACAAATGTATAGAGAAATACACATTTTACAGGCGGTTTACCCCGTGAAACTAGTCCATGGACTAGCCATGGAAAACCCATAAGTGGTGTTAATAAGACTTCAAGTGTAATTGGCTTTAATAACAATAAACAAAATTTTATAACTTGCAAAGTTAGAAAATTAAATTGTTTTTAGAAATATTGGCCAATATGATAAGAAAATATGACTGGAAGCGAAGGATTACGGCAATCAGAGGAAAGAACCGATCGAGGAGAACCAGAAAACCATTCAAGCGATATTGGCTTTAGTAACAAAAATAAAAAATGTTATGACTAAATTTAAAAAAATATGTTAATACAGAGATATCGGTCTATATATACAGAGATATCGGATATATATATATATATATATATATATATATATATATATATATATATATATATATATATATATATATAATTATACTATAAATTAATTTCTAAAAAGTTTACGTAAACATAATAATATAAAAAGGGACAAAGCTACATATATCAACTCTACTCGGCCGTGCTCATAATGCTACTTAGCCTATCCCACTACAAGACAAACACTTCGATTGTCGTTTATTATTAAAATTTTACGTTTTCACGTAAACTCATACGGTTAGAACACAACGGAGTCCTATTTACTCTATAGATATTGAGATATGTACGACTTATTACTAGTTTCTGAGAAAAGCTTTCTGACATATGAACACACGATATTTAGATATGTAGAGAAATTTTAAAAAGAAATCGTCATTAAATGTATATAAGCAATTCATCATATATGTTTAACTACACTAGAAATTTAAAAAAAAACACTTTGAAATGTCATTTTTTTTAAAGGCATAAAAAAACTTTTTGTTAATGGCAGAAAAGTTTTATTTTTTTAGTATTTAAAAACAATATAAAATTAATAAAAGTTACCATTTTATCGCTTTGAAATTTAGATTTCATTCCGTTTCTTTTAATTTCTAATTTTAAAATATATCATAAATCTCTCGGGTAAAGACATTAAAGTACTTTCCAGAATATAGATAATTTCTTTAAATGTCTATATCCACAATACATTTGTACAAATTTATGTGGCATTATGTGCCAAAAGGGCCATGCAACAAAGCATGAGACATCTATGGACAACAGTGTCCTGAGGAGGAGAAACAAATTTTGAATATGCATAAGTAAGCAGTAAGACAGTGAAAACGACTGTTTCCCAGTTATATATATATATATATATATATATATATATATATATATATATATATATATATAATTTACAGCCACACATCACTGAACCACTTAACTACACATATATAGTTTACAGCCACACATAACTGAACCACTTAACTACATATATATAGTTTAGAGCCACACATCACTTAACCACTTAACTACACATATGTAGTTTACAGTCACACATCATTGAAAGATGTGTACCTGTGTCCCGTTTATACATGTTGTAACTCTTATATAGAATTAATTAAAGGATATAATAGTTAATTTCATGCTAAGGAAAAATAAGAATATAAGTCACAATCATTTAACGTGCTTACAAACAAGTGTTATTTGAAATACATTTTGAAGTATAAGGTTTTGTAAGGAAGCCAAGTTGTGTGCGTTTGCTTTTGTACTGAACAAAACTATAAATAAGCGAAAGATAAAAAACCCATTTCAGATTGTTTTTTAAACGACAAGAAATTGGCAACATGATGTAATATAATAACAACAAGTGTCTGAATTCAAAACACTACACTAGAAATAAAATATATTTCGTGCCACATAGAATACAGAGCGATCTTTTAATGGTTGCATTTTTCTTTTGAGGAACCGAAACCTAAGTGTGTAAAAATCATGATAACAGCATTTAGTAAGTGAAAATACTTGCTGATGTAGTATGAAGTGCTATGGTTAATTATTTTATCCAACTTTTATTTTAATAAAATTAATATAGGACACCACGTTGTTAGCTTAAGGCTGTGGAAGATATACATATTTACATATAGAAAAACATTATCAATACCTCAGTGCAGAACCATCATTGCGCGAGTTCTATGTGCACTTAACGTTGCGATCGCTTTTTGTTTTAATTTTACTGACTAAATTTGTTGTTATTAATTATAATAATATTTTTATTTTGAATTTTTTTTAGGGAATAAGGATAGTGGCTATATTCTTACAGAATTCATATTAATAAGTACTAGCGTGACCCGTGCGAAGTCTTCGCATTATTTATTCCATTATGAAGCTCAGATGACAGATCAAAGAAATATTTTACTAAAATTGACATATAGAGGCGCAAGTATCAAAAGCGTTGAGCTAAAGCGCCACTTTATTTATACGTGAGTGGATTTGAAATTAAACAAAAATTTTACCGACCATCAATCGTATTGACGTTGAGCCGTTAGATGGCAGCATTGCTGTTTTGTGTATATAATTTTAATAATTAATTAATTTGCAAAAACAATAGCAATAATAAATTTTTTAGTTGTGTTAGAGCAAGCAATTATCTATAAAATGATATATAATTTATGTGGATTAGTTGTGAGGTTTTTTCTAAAAAGGAAGTGTAACATCTTAACCTTAGCGTATGATAATATATATGATGATGATGATGATGATAGTGAAAATAGGGGTAGTGGCTGTATTCTTACAGAATTCATATTAATAAGTGGTTCATTTATATTGGCTTATTTAGATTCTATTTTTTCCCCATTAATAAAAATAAATTAACATTAAGAAAAGCTTTTTAAGCGAGAGACAATATTTAAAAGAAAATAGGCTAAGCGCATGTCAAAATATGTATGGAAAAAAGTTTCGCATCTTACGTAAATTAACCGAAATATTTCTAATTGAATGTTTTGATCAAATATATCTAGAATCACTTAATATAAATATAATAACATATCTGAAATGACGTATTTAGAATGACGCATCTAAAATGACGTATCTAAAATAAAGCATCTACCTAGATTAAAATATCTTGATTAACTTATTTATAATAACGTATGTAGTATAATTTTGCTAGAATAATTATCTAGACTAACGTATCTTGATTGACTTATTTAGAATAACGTGTCTAGAGGTACATATATATAATGACATATCTAGAATAACGTACCTGAAATAACGTAACTAGAATAACGTATATGGAATGGCCCGTATTTATAATAACGTATCTAGAATAACATATCTGAAATAACATATCCAGAATGATAATTCTACAATGACGTATTTAGAATAATGTACCTAAAATAACGTATCTAAAATAACTTTTTCGCAACTCGCTACATGCGATAAAAGTATTAAATTAATAATTGTCACAACATATTCTTGAATGTTTTCCGATAAATATATTATCTTATAATTTTAAGGGTATAACTAAAATTTATGGACAGTATAATTATCAAACATATACATAATAATCAAACTGAAGGAACAGAACAGAAATAACTGTAAGAAAAAGTTGTGTCGGAAGTGAAACTTCTTTACGAGTATTATGAACAATTTGTCTATAATTAATTTAATTATCCATTTACATTTATAAATAACTTTCCTATTTAACTTATTGTCTTTAACAATAAGTTAAATACGAAAGTTATTTATAATAAATATTATTATTTCTAGATTTAAGGCGTATTTTTTTTATTCATACAATAATCTTACTCTCTGGGCACCAAAACTAATACGGTCCTTCCAGTGGACCAACAATCTTGGAAGTCAGGATTTTTCTCTTTACTTGTGCCATAAAACATAAAGGTTTTATGGCACAAGTAAAGAGAAAATTCCAAAAATCAATGATTTCTGCTTCTTTGTGGATTTATACATTTTTATAATTAACTTATGTTTACGCCTTTGAAAGAACGGTAGGCAATACATTTACGTAGTGAAAAATTAATATTTGTAGATAGTTGTATTAAAAATACTACGTAATTAAAAATTTTTATAACTTTCGGAGTGTATGGAAAAATATTATTACTACAAAATATGCTCCAAGTGCATTTAAAACATAAAACATATTATACATTTCCATTTTTTGGCATTTACGTAGTGAAAAATTAATATTTGTAGATAGTTGTGTTAAAAATACTACGTAATTTAAAATTTTTATAACTTCCGGAATGTATGGAAAAATATTATTACTACAAAATATGCTCCAAGTGCATTTAACCCATAATACATATAATACATTTCCATTTTTTGGCATTTACGTAGTGAAAAATTAATATTTGTAGATAGTTGTATTAAAAATACTACGTAATTTAAAATTTTTATAACTTCCGGAATGTATGGAAAAATATTATTACTACAAAATATGCTCCAAGTGCATTTAAAATATAATACATATAATACATTTCCATTTTCTTCGTAGTGAAAAATTAATATTTGTAGATAGTTGTATTAAAAATACTACGTAAACTTAATTTTTTATAACCGCCGGAATGTATGGAAAAATATAATATTTTTCCACTACAAAATGTGCTCTAAGTGCATTAAAAACATGATAAACATACATTTTTTCCATTTTTTGGCGATTAAAGAGCTGATAACAGATTTCTAATGGCCACATTATATTATAGATTTGTCATATCGAATTATGAAAATTGTTCAAAACTTTTAAACTTAAGATGAAAAGCGATTTCTGAAATAGAGATTGAAGACATCGGGAATAATTTTGGAGATAGATTAGAGATTCTAGAGATATAAGATAAAACTTTACCTATCCACGTGTTGTTCATGTGCATGGGTTGGACATCTGCCTAATTGTATATATAGTCAATTGAATTTGTTTTGAGGTCATCGTAAGATTACTTAAATCACTATTAATTAAAATAAAATTTAAACCTTGAAATGGGCGATTTTTAAAGTTAATATTTTGTTATGCACGATAATATTGTTCCTCTAGGAATAATAATATATATTACTAGATGCCCCCGCGACTTCGCTCGCGTGAATTCTGAAATAAGAAAAGTTATAGGGAATAACGAACATCATAATTTCATTTTTGTTTATTTTACAATATCTACGAGCACAACATTTATTAAAACTACTAGTAGATGGCGTTGGTAACACCGTTTTGTAATATATCTTTGATCATAAGGTTTGCTAACAGTACTAATAGATGGCGTTGGCTGCACCATACCATAATATATCTGTGAGCATAAAGTTTGCTAAAACTACTAATAGACGGCGTTGGCTGCATCGTACGACTACGTATATCTATGAGCATAAATTTTACTAAAACTGCTAATAGATGGCGTTGGCAGCAACCTATCATAGTATATCTGTGAGTTAAAGTTTATTAAAAACGCAGAGTTGCAAAACCAACATCGTAATACTCATCTAGTCAGGATTTTTTTTAAATTTTTAATATTCACGTAAGTAGTGTCATATATGTTGCTCAAGAGTATAAACTATTACTATACCAAATTTCATCAAAATTCGTCCAATATATTTCGTGTGATTGAAGAACAAATTAACAGACAGTCAGACAACAATTCTAAAAATAAGTTTTCTGGCTTCTATTATCTTTCTATATGCTGTATCAATTCACTCTGTTACAGTTTATAATATGGTATATATAATAAAACAGTCACGCGCAGCGTCTGTCTGTCTGTATGTTCACGATTTTCTCAGTAACCAGTGAAGAAATTCTATTCTAGTTTCCATTAATTAATATGTTGATTCGGGAGAATAGTTTTGATGTATAATTTATAAATAATTTGTTAAAATTATCCAAATTATTATGAAGTAGGAGAAAGTATTCGTCTAAATCGGTAAATTGTTTGAAGTAGGAAAACGATATTCGTCAGAGAGGTATCTTGGTGTGCGCTGTTTAGTTGCGAAGACAATGTACGGAAAGGTTGTTCTTCTCAAAAAGTTCTGCAATAAAGTCCAAGACAGTATATATGTATTAAATAAAACTCGTAATAAACTGTTTACTGCTTAAAAAAATGAATTTTCCAACTCAATTTCCTAAAACTTACTGTGCAAAACCATCTTAATCTTTGTCACATCAAATTTCGTAGCAGTTTTCCTTAACTTATACACATCAAATTTTCTTTTCGTTCCGTAGTTTCCTAACCAATTGTTTTAAAGTTTTAAGGATGCTTCAAGTAAGCAAAATTACATACACGGACTTTCATGCAGTGACACGTTCCATGTCTTTTTCTAATCATGAAAAACCGTGGGAGAGGGTTGCTAGTACTTAAAAAAATTGACAACTAGGTGGCGTTAAGATAGCGTTACATAACGATGAAACGTCAAAATTTTTCTCAACGTTTTATCTATCAACATGAATGAAATTTCTTTTGAAAATAATATTATTACTTATTGCATAAACTTTCAAAACTCAGTAATATATTTATAACGACAAATTTGTGCTGAAAATATACGATCAAGTCAAGTTTGCATAATTAAGTATTTCTGTAACTCAAAATTCAATTCATATTCTCTAAATTTACTAAAATATAGAAAACTCCAAACTTATTTTATCAGCACTTCATTCATCGATACTGACTTAAACTAAATCCTGCTATATATCGCATAATTGAGTATTTCTGTAACTCAAAATACAATTTATATTCTTTAAATTTAATAAAATATAGGAAACGCAAAAACATATCATATCAGCACTACATCATCGACACTAACATAAACTAAATCGTGCTACATACAACATAATTGAGCTTTTCTGTAACTCAAAATTCAATTTATATTCTTTGAATTAACTAAAATATAGGAGACTCAAAAATTTTTCGTATCGGCCCTTCATCATCGACACTAACTTAAATTAATCGTGCTATATACAGCATAATTGAGTATTTCTGTAACTCAAAATTCCATTTATATTCTTTAAATTTACTAAAATATAGGAGACTCAAAAACTTATTGTATCAGCACTACATCATCGACACTAACTTAAACTAAACCGTGCTACACACAACATAATTGAGTATTTCTGTAACTCAAAATACAATTTATATTCTTTAAACTTACTAAAATATAGGAGACTCAATAACTTATTGTATCAGCACTACATCATCGACACTAACTTAAACTAAATCGTGCTATATACAGCCTAATTGAGTATTTCTTTAACTCAAAATTCAATTTATATTCTTTAAATTTACTAAAATATAGAAGACTCAAAACCTTATTGTATCAGCACCACATCATCGACACTAACTTAAACTAAACCGTGCTACATACAACATAATTGAGTATTTCTGTAACTCAAAATACAATTTATATTCTTTAAACTTACTAAAATATAGGAGACTCAATAACTTATTGTATCAGCACTACATCATCGACACTAACTTAAACTAAATCGTGCTATATACAGCCTAATTGAGTATTTCTTTAACTCAAAATTCAATTTATATTCTTTAAATTTACTAAAATATAGGAGACTCAAAACCTTATTGTAGCAGCACTACATCATCGACACTAACTTAAACTAAATCGTACTATATACAGCCCGGGGATACCCGGCTAGCGGACTCCTGGCGTTATAACGATGTACCTACGAATTGATTACATATGTATATGCTGTATATATATGTACATAAAGAGGCGGGAGTCCGTCTGCCTGACTCACGTAACGTAAATAGCCGTTGCGATTCACGTCATGATCCGCGTACGGCCACGTAGTACGGTGTCGGAGCGCGTTTACGTGAAATAATAACTCTTCAGTAATTCAATTGTAATTTATTTACGATTACAAGTCACTCCATCTATATTAGAATCAAACCTAGCTGTCCAGCTGCCTGACAAATGAGCAATCAACCTCACTGACCCTACAAAACATGATGTTTGAAGGATATATTCCTTTTCGCAACAATAGCACTTGAAAGGGTTGAGAAAAACTAGGAAAAGGCTTTTCAAAATTTTCCCCGTTCCTCGAGGAGTAATGAATTTTATTGAAATTAAATAGCGAACCCCGTCGAACGGGGTGTCTTTCAAAATTGGTGCGAGGCGTGATCTCCTTAATTCTCTTCCTTAATTTTTAATTCTGACAAATTTCTAATCAAATGCTAGTGTAAACAATTCTGACATTGGATTAAAAGTTTGAATCGAAATTATTTCAGTTAACGTACGTGAAAACTTTTAGAAAGTATTATAGCTACGTAACTCTACTTATTTATACTTCCTGAAAGTAGTAAATGCGTATTCCGGCCTTTTTTTATGGTTCCGTACCTCAAACTGAAAATCAGAAGCCTTATAAGATCACACAAGTATCTGTCTGTCAGTTCGTCTGTCATAGCCGAGTTTCTGCGACGTAGAAACTTGAAATTTGACATAGTGATACATCTTATTGGCCTACATATTTTGAGCCACTATTTTTTTCAATATTAATGTATGAATTAAAGAGGGTTATAAATAATGCACCCAAAAACATCTTACATTTTACATATCGAGTGGGGTTTTATTTTAAAGGGCTTTTTAGCAGAAACATAAAAATATTTTTTTAAATTTTAAATTGCATTCTAAAGAAGATATTTTAAAAATATGAAAAATAGAGCATATACCTATACCCCCATTCACCACCCCACCAACCCTCTTATTTCGGAAACTACTGAATCAAAGATCGTGAAAACATAAGGTTAGTAAAATCTGACTACAAATTTACGGTAAAGATTATACTGACTATTATCATAGACCTTATTACTTGTATGCGGTTACATGCATCATGTTTTTAGGTCTTTCAAAGATATAATTGGCGATACATTTACGTTGCGAAAAATTATTACTCGTAAATGGTTCAATAATAACATTATGTACCCTTAAATGACCTAAATATGCATGAAACCCTCATAGTGCCAGTTCTACTCTCACTTAACAGCTTTTTTATATTAACTCTTACAGTTCTCGCTTTGAAATTTATTCCTTAAGCTCCTATAGGAAAATTTAATTTGAATGAAAATTTTGTATGGTGGTATTTCCACTAGCCGTTCGTTGGATCTAGTGCTTATATGTTAACCACTTTGTAACTCAAAACTCTCTATCTTGTGGTACTCAGATTACGAAAAGTAACTTGCAAAACAATTTTGATCAAGAGACAATCTAAATTGCTATTGTAGACCTATTATGTTTACAGGTCTATTTTACTTATCCTTGATGTGCGTTCAATCGAAATTTCTAGCCTATATCGCAATATTGCAAATATACTATATTTAAACAGCAAAAGTTAAGAGTACGTTCCATTTTAATATTTTTGAGCTTCGAAATTCAAAATTTCTTGCATATATCGCAATATTGGAAATATGCTGCATTTAAACAACAAATATTAAGAATACATTCAACTTTAAAATTTTTAAGATTCGAAATTCGAAGTTTCTAGCTTATATCGTAGTATTGCAAACATACTGTATTTAAACAACAAATATTAAGAGTACGTTCCATTTTAAAATTGTTGAGGTTCGAAATTCGAAATTTCTAGCTCATATCACAATATTGCAAATATACTGTATTTAGACAACAAATGTTAAGAGCATGTTCCACTTTACAATTTTTGGGGTTCGAAATTTCTAGCTTATTTCGCAATATTGCAAATAAGCTGCATTTAAACAACAAATATTAAGAGTACATTCAACTTCAAAATTTTTAAAGTTCGAAATTCGAAATTTCTAGCTTATATCGTAGTATTGCAAATACACTGTATTTAAACAGCAAATATTAAGAGTACGTTCCACTTTAAAATTGTTGAGGTTCGAAATTCGAAATTTCTAGCTCACATCGCAATATTGCAAATATACTGTATTTAGACAACAAATATTAAGAGTATGTCCCACTTTAAAATTTTTAGTGTTCGAAATTCGAAATTTCTAGCTTATATCGCAATATTGCAAATAAGCTGTATTTAAACAACAAATATTAAGAGTACATTCAATTTTAAAATTTTTAAGGTTCAAAATTCGAAATTTCTAGCTATGTCGCAATATTGCAAATATACTGTTTTTCAACAAATATTAATAATGCGTTCAAGTTTTAAAATTTTTAGAGTTCAAAATTCGAAATTTCTAGCTTATTTGGTAATATTGCAAATATACTGTATTTAAACAGCAAATATTAAGAGTAAGTTCAGCTTTAAACTGTTTGCGGTACGAAATTCGAAATTTCTAGCTTATATGGTAATATTGCAAATATACTGTATTTAAATAACAAATATTAAGAATGCGTTCAACTTTAAAATTGTCGGGTTCGAAATTCGAAATTTCTAGCTTATATCGCAATATCACAAATATAGTGTATTTAAACAGCAAATATTAAGAGTACGTTCAATTTTTAAACTCGGGTTTCCTCTCTAAAATGAATAAAAACAGAACCCTTATAGGATCACTTGGTTGTCCGTCTCTCGTCTCTCTATCCGCCCGTCTCTCATAACCCTTTTTCTCTGAGATTTCCAGTTGAAATGAAAATAGAATATTGCCTTACATTGCTTTAAAAATTATATTAAGGTTATTTGTTTACGTAACAAAAAATATGGCCCTTCAAAACATATTTTTTATTCACAAAATAATCTTACTCACTGATCACCAAAGCCGTAAAATAGGGTACTACCTATTTACCTACAATCTTGAAAGTCGACATAAATGGAGGCCTTACAGCACAAGTAAAAGGGAAAATCCAAAAATAAACGATTTCTAATTCAATGTGGAATTATATATTTTTATAATTAAAAAAACGATTATAAAAACATTTTATTCACAAAATAATCTTACTCACTGATCACCAAAGCCGTAAAATAGGGTACTACCTATTTACCTACAATCTTGAAAGTCGACATAAATGGAGGCCTTACAGCACAAGTAAAGGGGAAAATCCAAAAATAAACGATTTATAATTCAATGTGGAATTATATATTTTTATAATTAAAAAAACGATTATAAAAATAAACGATTTATAATTCAACGTGGAATTATATATTCTTATAATTACTTTGTTTTTACGTTACCTGTTAAAGATATAGTAAAATTAATATTTCGCTAATAGTTTAATTAGGAATACTACGTTTAATTAAATAATTATATTTACCTAAATACACACGAAATACTCGAGATGCAAGTTCTACTCGTTCTTGAAAGGTTTTTTATCATCAATAATATTAAAATAATTTTTTTTAGTTATCACGATCATCAATAACGTAGTCTAGCGTTATTGTGGAGCAAATTAATTGGGGCGGTTTACTTAGTTTGTAAGCTGGTCGATCTTATTGCCCTCAATAAATATCTAAACTCACCATAGGTCCCCTCGGAAGTAACTAACGATGAATGTTGATATTCTGCCAGCAATCCGCCGTCCTTGATATTCTGCCAGCAATTCAACATAACTTTTCCGATATTTAGTTCAGGTTTGGGTACTGAAACACCTGTTTGTCCTGCGTTGGCCTTTGCGTATGTCTTCGATGTATAACATATAACATTAGCTACTAATAGCTTCAGTTAACCGAAGATGGGTTTCAATTTAAATTATTTTGGACAAACATTAAGCTATAATCCAGAAGAAACTTACTTGATGTCGGTTTAAATCCATTGTCTTTGTTGTAATACACTTAAAGGCATAGCCCTAACTGTCTTCAACACCTGGCATTTCGGCCCATCTCTACTTTATAATAAATTATTTTATTTAATTGTATACTTTAATGTATCTAATTGATACATATGACGGACTTATTGCTGCGAGAGCAATCTCTTACAGTCAACCAGAACACTAATCCAGCCCCGCTTGACAAAAGGCCGGGCATCGAACCCCGTAGTGCGCCGCGCCCCCAAAGCCATTTGCCCTGTGATCAACACAACACACCACGGCGACGACAATAGATATATTCAGGAACTGGCGACAACTGTTCTGGAAAAGTCCTAAAATCATCGCTACAAACTTATTACCACAATTAAATGAAAGTACGTGATGTAGTATTATTTCTACTGTCTTTAAGTTCTTTACCACGACCTAGGTTTCGTTGTATTACAACATCTCCAGGTGGGCTGTTAGCCGAGATCAGGTGGGCTGTTAGCCAAGACCTTGGCCACCTGAAAATGTTGTAATACAACGAAACCTAGATCGTGATAAAGAACTTAAAGAAAGTAGAAATAATACTATATCACGTAGTTTCATTTAATTGTGAATAATGAATTTCTACAAAATTAACGCCAAATACATTCAAAAACTTATTAGTCAACCGAATACTTTTAATAGTTTCGTCCCTCAAAGTGAAAAAAAGAACCATTATAGGATCACTTATTTGTTCGTCCGTCCATTTGTCTATTAAAGCCCTTTTCCTGAGAAAAAGCTTGAGATATCAGGTTGAAAAAAATCCAAGTTTTACAGTTTCCGCAATAAAACGATATGGTCTTTCAAAGAGTATTTTTATGCATAATAATAATAATAATAATTATTATTATTATAAATTATATATTTTCTTTATTAAATTCCATGCCAAAAAACAATACAATGCCATATATTCTTTACATTTAACAAACAAGATTATAAATAGTTATTAATATAATTAGAAACGGTTTAACATAGTTAAACATAGTTTAAAAATAAGTTTAGCATAATTAGAATATAATCTCTAATTATTACGATCTATGATTCGATTATTACGATCTATATTAAGATCTATTACTCTATTATTATTATTATATTTTGTATTATAATGTTGTTACATTATAAGTAGAAATTATTTTTGCAAATTATCTTTGGGCAAAAGCCTCTTCTAAAGCAAGAAAATATAATCATCATATATATTAATACGCTAAGGTTAAGATGTTACTCTCCCTTTTTAGAAAAAACCTCACAACTAATCCACATAAATTATATATCATTTTATAGATAATCACTTGCTCTACCGGCATCCACAACTAAAAAATTTATTATTGCTATTGTTTTTGCAAATTAATTAATTATTAAAATTATATACACAAAACAGCAATGCTGCCATCTAACGGCTCGACGTCAATACGATTGACGGTCGGTAAAATTTTTGTTTAATTTCAAATCCACTCACGTATAAATAAAGTGGCGCTTTAGCTCAATGCTTTTGATACTTGCGCTTCTATATGTCAATTTTAGTAAAATATTTGTTTGATCTGTCATCTGAGCTTCATAATGGAATAAATAATGCGAAGACTTCGCACGGGTCACGCTAGTTCTTTTTAATGTTGCTATTATTAAATAAAAATTACAAATATGCTTTTATATCTTTTTTTAGCTTACAAATATATTGAAATTGCCACTTTGAATGTTATAATTGAAAGTATATAATAATGGGTCTGAGTTCTGTTATTATTCAGAGAACTGAGGTCAATTATTTCTTATGAGTTTCAACTTCATTCTGTTCCTAAAACTATATATAATAGCTAGTCGACATTTTCTGTTCAGAATCATTGAATTCAATAGTCCACTATAATGTAATATAAAACATATGATGTGGAAATGTTAGTGTAATATTAAAATAGCTACATAAAATAAAATAAAAAATCATGTGTGCAATTTAGACGTGGTAGAAGTGAAACTTTCAAAAATTTTAAATTTTAATTTTTAAGTTTAATATCAATTTTTAATTTTTATAAAAACTAAAATAATTAGAAAAGTTTTTATAATTAATAATATGTAAATAAAATTGATAAATTTCATCTAATTTTATCGTTAAATTAAATTAATCTCTTTTTTAATTTTTTTCCACATCTATGGTTTTTTTTAATTCAGAAAATGATCGAATACACACAAATTTAAAGTTTATGAAAATTTACATACAAGTACTCACAATCATTATTCACAATATCATTTACAATTGCGCACATAAACACGTATTAACACACGTACAACGCTGAGACCCAAGCAAACTCTCGCTATGCCTTGGTAAACACGAGTGGAGGGGGTACGAAGCAGAGCACAAAGAGAACCACGAACATAAGAAACACTGTATAATGCTTCCTATCTCATTTTCTCCCACGTTAAATCTTATGAATTTATGTGTCTGTCTCTTTTTACTGTCGCTTTTTCGTTTCATCGACTTTCAAATCACAACGATGCTAAAGAAGTTTTCACTTCAAAATATAGAAATGATGACCTTCATAAAAAATGCACCAGGAAAACATTTTGTAGTATACTGCATACTATTATATAATTTATTGACAAAAACAATGTCGAGGTCAAAGGTAATCTTTTGCTCCTATAATAATAATAACAGAATATAATTATTTTACCTTGAGGGTGCAAATATTAAAGGTGTTTTTCATTGAAAGTGATTTCCCTTGGAGGGTTTTGGTCTAGCTCTCCCGCGGTAACCGGCCATACTGGAAGATGAGGGATGGGTGGAGTATTCGGTTTTGATTGCTATTCTGTGATGTCTTCGTTCGGCTTTGAGATGTTTCTGTCTCAGTGAGAATCACTGATTATCAAAACCTATGGGAAATATTATAGCATAAATAAAAGAAATACTCCAAATATCAATTACTTCTAATCCTATATGAAATTACGCATTTTTTTAAATATACGGCTGTGAAAAATATAGTAAGGAATGTATCTACAAATTTTGTAAATAGCTTAATATAAATACCGTATACCATAAATGTTCATTCTAGCCTAAACGCATACGGAACCCTCGTAGCGCGAGGTTTACTCGTGCTTGACAGGTGAAACTGTTTTATAAAAATATGTTTCATTAAAAACAGTTTCTTAAGCCTACTTTCTGCCTCAATTTTCTTTTTAAGATTCCTTACTTCAAAAGGCAAAAGAAGAAAATAATACAAATGTGACCGTTTATAAACTCTTTTAATATCAATATTACATTTGATTTCTGAACGCGTCATAAAATGTCAAGATCAAATGGATGACGTTTGTATCATCATGGCGTCTCTTTTCACCTGTAGCAGCCGGGTTGTTTTAATATATAGCCTTATAGGCGTCAGTACCCAAAAAGTCCGGGCGAAATAGCACTGTTTCCGTTTAGTTTTGCGTCGGTCTGCCCGTCACACTCTCCAGCTGGAAATGCTGTAATGATTGTACAATGTATGTATATAATATCTACGTAGTTTATCTAAAATTATAATCCAAAACCAGAATCAAAGGAAAAAGTGAAAATAAAAAAACGGCTAAGTGCGAATTCGACCGCCGTAGGTTCCGCACCATTGATAACTGATACGTTGAATAACCGAGTTAATTTTGCGGCTCACCAACAATAATTGAATCTAATCCCTTTTATTTATGGTTACTGAATATTTTGAAATTCTTGATAGTTTTTCCTCGAAAAATATAAATTTCTCGAAAAATATAAATTTCTCGAAAAATATAAATTTCGGTAAATTGTTTTATATTTAATAATAATATAATTTATTTGTGGATATAAAATACAACAGGTAAATAGCCATGTATAGAAATTTTCTAGGGCTAATGACAAAATTAAAATTAAAAATTAAGTTACATGCGTTAACTTTTAATTTTTCAATATTTTATCCACAAAAAGGTAACTAGCTCGGCTTGCGCAGCTATGCTATAAGCATCACCGACATGGCCGGTTTACAGCTAGCACCTGTTGATATACACACACACATACACACAAATATATACTCATACATACATATATACACATAAACACATATAAAATGCATATATACATATACATACACACATACACACAAATATATACTAATATATACACATGTAAATATACACACATACAAATACATATGCACGTATATGTATTTGTATGTGTTATTCACATACACAATAAATAATAATATTAATAATTATTTTTAATACAGGTATTATATACAGACACATTATTACCCGTAGAGGAAACATAGCACAAAGTATACAAATATATACACATAGCACAAAGTATACTAATATATACACATAGCACAAAGTATACAAATATATACTAATATATACACATGTAAATATACACACATACAAATACATATACACGTATATGTATTTGTATGTGTTATTCACATACGCAATAAATAATAATATTAATAATTATGTTTAATACAGGTATTATATACATACACATAACTACATACACATTAATACCCGTAGAGGAAACATAACATAAAGAAAATAAGTAAAACCCAAATTGGAAAAGCAAGAGAAAAAGGAAGATACTAATAATAAATATAATTTAAATCAAATGATTTCGAAGAGCCGATATTTTCCGATTATCTGTTTTCATTTGCTGGGTCAAAAGCCACTTACGGATTGACCTTTTAAAAGTAGTCATGGACATTTCTCGTATTCTTTAAACGATTATCTGTTTAAGTAAATAGTCCAAAATTTTCTTGGATCTTGTCGTGGACTGTCTTTGGACTTCGAAGACAGAGGGCGGCATACTTTTTCATATATTTTTTACTAATGTACAAAAAAACCATTCACGATAAAATTAAAATAGATTCAGAATATTCAAGGAATGATCTCTCATATAACATCCCAATCGATCTGGTTAAAGAAAATATAATTTAACGGACACTTTATTTGATACCATCATTAAGGAAAATACCGTATACCATAAAAGTTCATTCTTGCCTAAACGCATACGGAACCCTCGTAGAGCGAGGTTTACTCATGCTTGACAGGTAAAACCGTTTTTAAAGAAATGTTTTTCTTATTTTTAACATTTATACACTGAGGGTGGGCAATAAATATACTAATTTTTAAGTTACTTTCTGACAAAAATAGACGTGATATGCAGACAGATAGACGTGTAACTAAATTTCACCATAAGGGTAAGCATTTCCGTACAAAACCCTAATTATATAATATAGGTGACGTACCTTTTGGAGGAACATTTTATAAGTCAATTAGGTTTTTCTGTTTAGTTTTTATTTTTTATGAGTAGTCGAAAATATATAATCATTATAAAATGTCTTATATAAAGATCTGGGTATAAAAATCTGAATAATTTCAAGTAAATAAACAATTTTCTTATTTATCAGCCATCTCCTCAATACTGAGGGTGTGGAAGTGCAAAGTCATAGAATTTCATTATTTCTTTCCGCTTGTTCCGGTGTTGGGCATATCGTATGGCGTTGTTAAAGACCGTACCGGCCATCTTTCATATCTGATCCAACCATCTAGCCGAAAAATGTAATCTTGATCTTTTTCACAGCATTTTTCCCCATTATGAATAGCTTTCCTTTTTATTTTCTTCACGTCGAGTTATGTGGCCAAAAGTGTTCTGTTTTTATTTTCAGCACCAGCAGTCCAGGGCTTACGTTGCATGCTGCGCCAGTACCACTTTCAAATGCGTCAATCTTCTCTCTTTCATCTTTAGTCATAGTGAACGTCTCAATTGCCCACAGAAAAATCGAGAACACCAGGCTTCTTCAAAATTTTTTTTTGGTATTTCTGGAGATTTTCGCATTAAGCCACATCATTGTTAATTTAGTCAAGTTGGCGTTAGACATTAGTATTCTCCTAGATATTTCCAGTTCACATCGAAATCTCAGTGTAGAATTTTTGGGTATCACTTTTAGATTTGGTAATCTATACTGTTAAATATGTATTAATAATTTGAAATATACTATTCAAAATTTGCTATTGCCGTATAGAGTTATCACTTTGTCATATAATGAACAACTGTTTGATGTTTCACAAATTCTGAAATTTGCGCAAATTACTGTAAACTTTGTTTATGTATTGTAACACTAAGAATTGTACTTTTGTCTATTTAAGCAAACTACATACCGGGGCATTGCCCGCCATACGAATGGACGTCCCTTTTAAATTATTATTTCCCGCCGACTACGCCTGGGCCTTCCGATAATAAAATATTATTACTACCCTTATGGTCCGCACTGCATATTCCACTCCTATTGTCTTGAATTACCCCTTCCAATGTGTTAGGCACATTGTTTAAATTCTATTTAGCCAATCACGGATAATTTTGCAATTTTTTTAAATCTAGCAAAAATTGTAAGTTAGAAATAAAAGCAGTTTATTACGAAGCTTTGATACGAGCGGATCTCTCGACACGTAACTTCCACCTTTACGTAACCCTCTGTTTATAGGTACTCTCTTTTTAATTGATTCATATCTTTGTTAATTTGAATTGTAATTTTTGAGATTCAAGATACTGCATAAGATATAATTATTAATTGAGTATTCAACCCCTTTTGGACTGATACTTTCAGGCTTTATTTTCTATAAAATTCAGCCAAAGAAATATAAGTGTGACATCACTCTTTATGTAAACATATACATATAACGAACTTTTAACAAAATGAATTCTATACTTAGAAAACATTTTAAAATGACTAGCTACTAATTTAGTTTATAGAATGATAATAAAAGCTAGAAAACCCCATTTTCTAATTTTTTTCCGTCTGTCTTTTAATTTTTGTTCCAGAATGTAAAATCTACTGGACGGATCTTGATGAAATTTAGTACGATAATAGTTTATACCCTCGAACAATATATATGGATATTACAGATTAATCAACGCTAACTTGGGTGAACATTGCGATATTGATACTGCCAACGCCATCTATTAGCGTTTTACTAAACTTTATGCTCACAGATATATTACGATATGGTACTGCCAACGCCATCTATTAGCATTTTAGTAAACTTTATGTTCATAGATATATTACGATATGGTACTGCTAGCGCCATCCATTGGCGTTTTTAATAAACATTACGCTCATAGAATTGTTACGATATGGTACTGCCAATGCCATCTATTAGCGTTTTAGTAAACTTTATGTTCATAGATATATTACGATATGGTACTGCTAGCGCCATCCATTGGCGTTTTTAATAAACATTACGCTCATAGAATTGTTACGATATGGTACTGCCAATGCCATCTATTAGCGTTTTAGTAAACTTTATGCTCATAGATATATTACGATATGGTACTGCTAACGCCATCCATTGGCGTTTTTAGTAAACATTACGCTCATAGAATTGTTACGATATGGTACTACCAACGCCATCTATTAGCGGTTTTAGTAAACTTTATGCTTATAAATATATTACGATATGGTACTGCTAACGCCATCCATTGGCATTTTTAGTAAACATTACGCTCATAGAATTGTTACGATATGGTACTGCCAACGCCATCTATTAGCGTTTTTAGTAAACTTTATGCTCATAAATATATTACGATATGGTACTGCTAACGCCATCCGTTGGCGTTTTTAGTAAATATTACTCTCATAGAATTGTTACGATATGGTACTGCCAACGCCATCTATTAGTGGTTTTAGTAAACTTTATGGTCATAGATATTCCAAAAATAAATAAAAAAATGGTAAAAAATAGAACAATAGTGATGATAGCAATAATAGTAGTGACAGTTCTGTTAAGTTAGTTGGATTAGCCGTGGTGCAATTGTCAGCATATTGGCACGAAGACGTGGTTCAGTTTCCACCGACCGATCATCTTTTTCTTTGTGTGGTCTGCCATCAGAATAACAGTGGTGATAATAATAATAAAAGTAATGCCCGTGATATACAGGCAGACAGACAGAGGAACGTACAATGAAATTTCACCACAAGTGTTAGCGTTTCTGTACGAATTCCTAATTAAATTACATAAGTACTTTTATTTTATTTTTAATAAAAATTTAGTAATAATAGTCTCGTTAAATCATTTGGATCTGCCGTGGACCAAATGATTTAACGAGACTATTGTTAGCACATTGGCACGAAGACGTGGGTTCAATTTCCACCAGCCGATTGACTTTTTCTTTGTGTGGTCTACAATAGTGGTTGCTACGGATATGTTTTTTTTTAAATTATCGCTGACGAAGTCGCGAGCACAGCTAGTAATAAATAAACTAATGCATAAAAAGGTGCTCGTTATATGCCATTGTCAGTGTATCCATCTCTTTATCTCTGTCTCTTTATCTCTCACATTTTCCCTCTCCCTTCTTTTTACCATCTCTTCCACCCATTTTTTGATCTTGCCTCCTTCCAAGACCATTCATACCCAGCTTGTATTTCAATAAATGACCTTTGTGTTTCACATTTTTTTATAAGGTCATTCTCAACACATCAACATATCCTTACCTGACAATGATCATTTCCAAATTGACAATGAAAATACGGCTACAGTACCTTTTAGTTTAGGAATCCAAATCGCACTCAATATTTTGAGTTCGAACATTATCGAACTTATCGAACATATCGATATCGACATCGATAAGTATTCAACATCACTTATCGTTGATATAACTCACTACATTACATCTGTTGCACGCCAAATGTTATGTTTGAAAGCGATTCACAAACCGCAGGCAGAAGAGAAACGTGGTTATTGGGAATCGCACGTGGTAGGGCCGCCCCCGCCTGATGAATCGTTTATAAATAATTAAGATCGTTTATTTTATGTTCGACCTCAAAATCATTT
Organism: Druceiella hillmani; assembly: GCA_039881145.1. Lineage (NCBI taxonomy): Eukaryota > Metazoa > Arthropoda > Insecta > Lepidoptera > Hepialidae > Druceiella > Druceiella hillmani. The sequence goes on along the minus strand of JAYKKI010000073.1, from coordinate 2,796,714 downwards.
ACATTCTGCCACAACATTTCACGTTTCAATTCACTCTATTGAGGTCAAATGGAAGTGATCGATCGTACAGTGGTAGGTTCGACAGAAATATTGCTTTATACAAAACATTCCTCAATTAGTACAGCGAAAATTGTTTTTTTTTATTCGTTTCGCAAACAAACCACAGAAATAATATATGTATAAGATCTTCTTTTTTATTTCAGCCCTCGTTGAAGTTATTTTTAAATAAAAACACTTTTTTATTTTCAATGTTTCCTCAATCATAATTACATTTGAAACTTTCGCTATCATAAACAGAACCTCTTTAAAATAAAAAAAGTGACTTAATACAGCAAACATTTTTTTTTATTCGTTTCAAAAACATAACACAAAAATAATGTATGTATAAGATCTTCTTTTTTATTTCAGCCCTTGTTTAAGTTATTTAAAAAAAAACACTTCTTTGTTTTCAATGTTTCCTCAATCGTAATTATATTTGAAACCTTCGATGTCATAAACGGAACCTCTTTAAAATAAATAAAAACTGGCTTAATATAGCAAGAATTGTTTTTTTGTTCGTTTCGAAAACATAACACAAAAATAATCTATGTATAAGATCTTCTTTTTTATTTCAGCACTTGTTTAAGTTATTTAAAAAAAAAACACTTCTTTGTTTTCAATGTTTCCTCAGTCGTATTTATATTTGAAACCTTCGCTATATTAAACAGAACCGCAGAATTAACTACCAAGCTCTCCTGTTCTTGGCCAGAGATATCCAGTTCATTACATTTAGGATTTCAAAGTCTTTTTCCAGGCAATCGAGCCACCGAATTTTAGGTCTTCTTCTTTTTCGGGAGCCCATTGGTCTGGTTGAGAAGATGTTTTTTGTTACCCGACTGTCATCCATCTCAATGCTCAATGCTCAAGTGTCAATTTTATACTCTGAAGCGCGAAGTAGTGTGAAAGTTACCTTTTAAATCATCTATATTTCAGTCAACAGATAACATCTTTCTTTGTCAGACATTTACTTCCGGACACCGTATATATATATATATATATATATATATATATATATATATATATATATATACATATATATATATATATATATATATATATATATATATATACATATATATATATATATATATATATATTACACTTTGAGTAAAACAATGAAATACTGTAGATAAAAGGAAGAAAAAAATTAATTAGAGGCGCAAGATGGAATAGGAACATTACAATAGCGAGGCATTCAGCTGTCACATTTTAATACGAGCGCCATTCTCGCAAATGCGAATTTCAATAATACCGACAGTTCATACGATTTGCACCCATATGTACCGCACGCGGTCACGACTCTCAGTCGGATTTACTGACAGTTAAAAACATATTTTGTATGGATACTTTAGGAATTAGACCGTGCAATAGGGTACGGTCGGTAAAATAGACTCTTGTTCCGACTCAACTGACAGTTAATGAGAAATAGAAATACGTTTTTAACTGTCAGTAAGTCCGACTGACAGTCTTGACCGCGTGCAGTGCCTATGAGAGTTAGATACAAATTAATTCGTTTTGAATTGTTTTTGTGAATTTCGCAATAATTTCTATTTTAAATGGAAGATAAGTATGATGGTATAATAGACATAACATAAAGAAATATATGAACTTCAGTAAATATACGGACTCCAGGTAAAGTTTTAAATAGATTATTTTATAATATTTCATCATTACATTAGTTTAATCCTACGTTATTGTAAATTTCTGTGTTTATATAAATTTCTGTGTTTATATAAATTTCTGTATTTATATAAATTAATTATGCAACTAAATTTGAAAAGCAACGTGGTAAATATTTATATTATTTGCTATAATGCTGATATTATATTATTAGCTATATAAACTGATAAATATATTATTTATCAGTTTTATTTATTAGTTTATTTGTAATATTCTAGTATATTTATATTTGTTTAGAATATTTAGATATAACATTAAATATGCGTAATATTTTGCTCCTTTATTAAATTAGACTTAGATGGCAAATGTAGAGAGCCCCTTAAAAGTGGTAGTTTTTTTTGCCCAACTTGCTCAACCATTGGTACTGTTCAATCAAACTGGCTAGGCACGGAGTTTCTCTACGCGTACGATGGAAAGAGCTACGCTCGGAGCATCTTTGAAGGACACATAATATGAGGCGAACGTATTATTTGCAAAATTTTCAGTATATTTGTGAAGATATGAAACATAAAATTATGAAATTTTTGAGACCCTAACAACTTAAATTATATACGGAAATTATTAAAACCTTTTACTTACCCAAGTATTATCTATATATATATATATATATATATATATATATATATATATATATATATATATATATATATATAAGGAGGAGTGTTGCTATAAATCTATTCAAAAATTTTATTTTTTACTGTTCAAATATTTCGACTTGTGTATCTTTCACAAGTGTAACAAATAGTTTGGTTCCTTATGGAAACAAGGTGTTGTCCAGATCATCAGTTTTACATTGTATATGGTTCAATCAATTCTATCTATATTATTATGTGAGTTTAAGCCGAAGTGTGTCTGTACATTTGTAACTGAAAAAGTTTCCGAAACCATAAACCGAGTTTACCAAACCGATGCGCTTAAGGTTAAACTTTAGATATTGTTGATAATAAACTTGGAATAAAATGTTAAACTTTGCATAAATAGAGGAAAGATGAAAACGTAACTAATAAACTCAGTACATGACAAGCTCGTCGTAACTTCATCTGTCAAACACTATTCCGACCTTGACCCAAGTTTAACTTTAGTATAACCTAAAAAAGTTGACATTTTGACAAGTACATCAGTTTTGGCAATTCGATTGTATTTGTTTATTTTATAGAAAATCGCTACATAAAATTAAAAATATTATTTAATTTTTTGTATTGAATATATTTGGCGTTAATTTTGTAGAAATTCATTATTCACAATTAAATGAAACTACGTGATGTAGTATTATTTCTACTTTCTTTAAGTTCTTTACCACGACCTAGGTTTCGTTGCATTACAACATCTTCAGGTGGGCTATTAGCAAAGTAATTAATTTTAAGAAGAAGAAGATTATCTTTGCTAATATGCCACCTGAAGATGTAATACAACGAACCATAGGTCGTGGTAAAGAACTTAAAGAAAATAGAAATAATACTACATCACGTAGTTTCATTTAATTCATTTTGTGTGTGAAAGTGCACTATGCATTGAAGACAGTTTATGAATTAAACAAAATTAAGAACTATTCTTCCAAGGAGGATTCTGATTTATTGTTAGAAAAGAGATGAAAAGAGAAACTAGATTTATTGTTTCAGGGGGAAACGTGACATTGCTGCAAAATATGTTGCGAAATTTTGAATTAACCATTATTGGATCATGTTGTTTTCATACGCAGCTCGTGATATTTTTTCAGCATCTCATGCTTTTTCATAAATGGAAAAAAAAAGACAAAAAATCAAGAAGAACGGACACGAATTAAAAATGATGTATATTATATTAAATATAATAAACTAGATGCCTATCCCGAATGTGGCTGGGTTAAAAATTGTACATGACTGTAATTTATTTTATTAGTTTATTCGTATAACAGGTTTATTCATTGCCATATTCACATTGGTTTAATTATTATGAGATAGAAGAATAACTAGAATAAAAGATTAAACTCTTAAGAAATTCAAATAGCATTTAAATATTACACAAGACAATAGTTGAAGCCGGGTTTGTGTGGGGTTTCCCACTGCTTATGTTAGTAAGTTTATTGTAGGGGAGCGGTGTAGGTTTTATTATATTTCCGAGAGTTATACGATATACAAGTATTTTAGTGAGGGTAATTAACTAAATTGATGTTATTCTATGAGGTTATATAATGCAAATGTTCCGGTGTGTGTAATAAAATTAAATGGATATTATTCTTAGTAATATATTTACATAATAGCAAGGGTATCTGATTGTTAGAACAAGGTTATACAACTAATTATACATATCCTCATTTTTTTCTTTGTGATGTGTCTCCTTATATGTATAACCGGACTGAAACAATTTGAAATGTATTACAGTATCAATGTTGTCTAACTATATTATGTCTACAAGATATTAAGTATGAGCGATGATATTGTGTTGAGTTGTTCACTAATGATTATTTTTCTTATTTATACAGTCTAAAAGTTTCATCTGAAAAGTTCAAAACTATGCCCAACAAAATGTAAGGAAAAACTAATAGATCGAAACCGAACAAATTGCAGGCTGTATATATTAGTCCGTAGATGGTACATATTGTCTTTAACTATAATCGGTAAAGTATTCTTAGACATGAAGGCAAAAAATTTAAATGTTAACATGCCAATTATTGCTCAATTATCTTTATAACAGATGTGAGAAATGTTGAAACAGCTGTTTTAAATGCAATTTTAATTAAAGTTCTTCTGGCTTTTATGGCTCCAGACTTCTTGCTTTTATGTGTGGTAGCAAATATTTCAATCCACTCTCATGTAAAGGGAAATATATAATTGGGAGAATGAAATAGTTCCATAACTTTGGCAATCTTTTACAACCAGGCTTATTACCTAAATGTTATCATTTTTTTCCTTACATCCTGAGATTCCTTATCGGTATATTCTGTATCGTCATATTATCATAAAGCTTATTAAGTAGATGCTTTAAAAATATAAAAAAGAAGCCGAAAAACCAAATGTGTGTTGCCGAAAAACCAAATTATATGGTCATATAATAATTATACATAGAATTAAGGAGTTTTGAATTTTGTCCTTGACTTGCACTGTGAGACCTTCCTTTGTCCTAAGTTTAAAGATTTTAAGTCAACAAGGAGTACGTTACAGGCTGATGAGAGAGTTAATGGATTAGTTTCAAAATAAGTGATATCTGAAAGATCGTATCTTTCTCTTGCAATGAGCCTACTTAAGGTTCAAAAGCTTAAGTTTTTACGGACTATGAGATCTTAACAAACAAACACGAATGGAAAACAAAGCGATTTTGTAAGGATTCCTTTTTTTTATTTCGAGATACAGAACCCTAAAAACGGTACACGTATTGTGCACAAAAACGAAACTCCTCTGTCAATCTATCTGTCACGGGCATTTTTCTTGAAGACCATTTGATACAGTAAATTGTAACTAACACAGTAAGGTACAATTATAACTAAGAAATAATAACGTGATTACAGATGTCACATAAAAAAATTGAATTTCTATGTTGTCTCTCAAAGTTGTCTCAAATTTTAAAGAATATCAGAGGAGGAGGAGAGAAATGTTTTTTACGGTCATCGAATTTAAAAAAAAAATGGGTAGACTGTATCAGGGACGCAGCCAAAGTGGAGTACGTGGAACGTCTTGAGCGTACTAGAGACGGTGTAATATAGTAAGTTTAATACCCTGTGGAGACGAACACGTTCCGCAAAGGTCAAAGTGGGTCGTCGAGGGTCGGAATATCTCTCTCCTGCTACTCGGGCTCTTGCATGCCAATTTTGTACGTTACGTACCGCACGCGTTGGTGTATAGTAGATACGCGCCGCGTTGGCGGCCATGGTAGAGCAGTCGTCAAAGTTTTGCAAAAAACAACACTTTTTTTAAATTCTACAACTTCTAATGGTCACAAGTATGAGTTTTATGTGTCACACCTGTTATAACGTTATGAGAACTATCAAACGCGACCACTCCCGCTCGAATCGATCAATGTACCGCTGAGGAATCACTAATTAAACACAGCGCGCGATAGTAAATTTAGTTCCAAGTGAGCCGTACTGTACGCGACTATAGAGCCATTTACTCCAGCAACATTGCATATGTTATGCTACCGAGTAATGACTTCTATTTTCTAAAATATGGTACTAAAATAATGCCGGTAGGTGCTATACTTCCAAAGTTATAATCAATTTTGCCATAACATAATTCGGTGCATATGTTTTTTACACAAGTGACCCCACCCCCCCCCTGACCAAAATGAAAGAAGTTTCACGTCAAAAAAACTTATTAATTGTTGTTTTAATGCCATTTTTTCCAACAAAATTCTAAAAAGTCTGAAACATCGCTATCCTCTTTACTACTCCAAAAACTATCCGTTCCTAAATATCTAAGATATAAAAAATCGAAAGGTCTGCTACATTCACCAATTAATTTTCAGTATGGCGTTACCCGAGATAATTTTGTTTTTCACAAACAATTTATTGGTAAAAGTTATGTTAAAATATAAAAAAATGCTATTTTTTCAATATTCATCGAATGATTTTAGCGTGAACATGTGATTTTCATGTTATTTACGAACGCTGTATGTATTCAACCGGGCACGGACCCGGCCCAAAGGTCTCGGCTACGCACGCAGTCATTTGGGTTCCTATGTGGTATCATGTCACTTTATGGAAAACGTTATGGAAACCAGCCTTACTCAACCTACAGCCCAACCCGAGACCCCGACTCTGCACACAGTCATTTAGTTCCTGTGCTGCATAATGTTTCTTTATGAAAAACGTTATGGAAACCAATCTTACTTAACATGCAGCCCAACCCGAGACCTCGGCTACGCACTCAGTCATTCTGCCCTATGTTGTATCATGTTGCTTTATGAAAAACCTTAATGTTACGGAGTTAGTAACCTTTAAGCAGACGTCCAAACGTTGTATCATCAATGCAACCTTTATTTTGACAACTAAGTACGTTAAAATAGTACCTTAATTCACTTTACGTAAAGGTAGCTAAAGCAATCGAAGTTATTTCTGTATAGGTTTCTAAAAACTCTGTTTTTAAAGTGAAACTTTTATTGTATCGCCTCAGAATATTTCGTTTACCTATCGCATGTCGCATTACAGTCGGCCGCGGAGTGGGGGTAAAGAAACCAATATGGCGGTACCTATAACTCTCATCAGCTGTGCAGCGTTGGTATGGTACTACGATCGATGCAGTTTTTACCAGACACATTGAAAAAATAGAATGCATGTCAATGTTTACTTATTTTAGTTACCACAAAATATTATTTACATTTATAAACTGTGAGACTCAAAGCCAAGATGACGTTAGTGATCAAATAATCGAAATTTAAAATAATTCAATGATTTATATAAATATTGATCTACGTTTTTAATATGTATATATATATCATACCGAACATTGTATTTATTTATGTATTCTGTACTTTAGTACGCAGAGTAAAATAAACATTCATAGTTATATATCTTGTCTACTATTATCATTTCCTTTTTCACGTCTTAAGTTAATATTACTTTTAAAATCCTAAATCAAGTAGCTTCCGAAAAATTCTCAATTAAATGCCTACAATCTGAAAAAAAGTTTCACTTTCATCGTGGTATCATAAAACCACACAACTTGTTTTTTTACATTTTAGATTCAGTGGTTTTGAAAATAAGAGGGAGAAGAAACATATTTTTCAGTATAACTAGGAATATAATTAAATATTTAATTATTACATTATTAATAAAGAAATGTTTAGGTCCTTCTGACTAGAACTTTCAGAAAATATCTATATTTTGGAATATAAATATGTTTCATGGTTAGCTGTTGAGATATATGCAAGTTAACATACTTTATTACTAGGCCAAATTTCAAGCAACAAAAACGGATGTAACAGGCGGACAGATGGACAAGCGAGTTATTAAGATGGTTAAGCGAGTTAGCGATATAAGGGTTTTGTTTTGCATTTCCAAGTAAAGAATCCTAAAAATCACACTGCTTTTGAAATAAACATATAATTAAAATAATGTTTTTCAATAACTTTTAATTTATAGCTCAGAACAAAAAAGGTTGAGTATGGCTGCTGTAGACCGAAAGGTTAAGCTTGTCTCTCACGCAACTGGCAATGGTAGTGGCCCGCAAATTTTCTGTACAGTGGTACGAAACAATAACTGCAAAAATTCGGCTTGCCCGTTTTATTTTATATAAATATCGATTTTTCATTGAATAATTCTATCCCGATGTCCCATTTTCTTCTAACGATCTCGAATTTAATATACGACTAATTTCTGTAACGGTCAAAGTTATAACTGAATATTAATTAACAGTCAAAGTTATTAACATGAAAAATTTTGAGTGGGCAAATAATTACTCGAAATTTTAGTTTTTAAATTCACATATCGCATGAAATTACATACGAAATAGTGGACTATGAGGATTTCCACTTTATTTTCGAGAATAATATAAAATAATTCTGGGAATGTGGCTAAAAATATACATAAAAAAGTCACATCTCCCGATTTCCTAGTCTGTGAAAATCAAAATTATGAAAAATAATGCTATATTATTGTAACTTTACCTAAAGTTTACAGGAAAACCAAGGAGACTGTTCTCAATACTATAGTTTTTGACAAATTCACGGAAATTTTAAAGCTAGGAAAGTAATATTAGGTAACTACACGTATCTGTCCATGCCGGGTTTACCCAGGTAAAAAGGGGCTGTGAACGAAATTGTTTAATAAAAATACTACGTGTCCTCAAATTTTATACGCGCCTAAGTGTGAAGTTAACTTCTATCTTGTTTTCTGTTGTTTAATAAGAATATTACATGTCCTCAAATTTTATACGCGCCAAGTGTGAACTTAACTTCTATCTTGTTGAAGTTAACTTCTATCTTGTTTTCTGTTGTTTAATAAGAATATTACATGTCCTCAAATTTTATACGCGCCAAGTGTGAAGTTAACTTCTATCTTGTTTTCTGTTGTTTAATAAGAATATTACATGTCCTCAAATTTTATACGCGCCAAGTGTGAAGTTAACTTCTATCCTGTTTTCTGTTGTTTAATAAGAATATTACATGTCCTCAAATTTTATACGCGCCTAAGTGTGAAGTTATCTTCTATCTTGTTTTCTATTGTTTAATAAGAATATTACATGTCCTCAAATTTTATACGCGCCTAAGTGTGAAGTTAACTTCTATCCTGTTTTCTGTTGTTTAATAAGAATATTACATGTCCTCAAATTTTATACGCGCCTAAGTGTGAAGTTAACTTCTATCTTGTTGAAGTTAACTTCTATCTTGTTGAAGTTAACTTCTATCTTGTTTTCTGTTGTTTAATAAGAATATTACGTGTCCTCAAATTTTATACGCGCCTAAGTGTGAAGTTAACTTCTATCTTGTTTTCTGTTGTTTAATAAGAATATTACATGTCCTCAAATTTTATACGCGCCAAGTGTGAAGTTAACTTCTATCTTGTTTTCTGTTGTTTAATAAGAATATTACATGTCCTCAAATTTTATACGCGCCAAGTGTGAAGTTAATTTCTATCTTGTTTTCTGTTGTTTAATAAGAATATTACATGTCCTCAAATTTTATACGCGCCAAGTGTGAAGTTAACTTCTATCTTGTTGAAGTTAACTTCTATCTTGTTTTCTGTTGTTTAATAAGAATATTACATGTCCTCAAATTTTATACGCGCCTAAGTGTGAAGTTAACTTCTATCTTGTTTTCTGTTGTTTAATAAGAATATTACATGTCCTCAAATTTTATACGCGCCAAGTGTGAAGTTAACTTCTATCTTGTTTTCTGTTGTTTAATAAGAATATTACATGTCCCCAAATTTTATACGCGCCAAGTGTGAAGTTAACTTCTATCTTGTTGAAGTTAACTTCTATCTTGTTTTCTGTTGTTTAATAAGAATATTACATGTCCTCAAATTTTATACGCGCCAAGTGTGAAGTTAACTTCTATCTTGTTGAAGTTAACTTCTATCTTGTTTTCTGTTGTTTAATAAGAATATTACATGTCCTCAAATTTTATACGCGCCAAGTGTGAAGTTAACTTCTATCTTGTTTTCTGTTGTTTAAAAAAAATACTACGTGCCCTCAAATTTTATACGCGCCTAAGTGTGAAGTTAACTTCTATCTTGTTGAAGTTAACTTCTATCTTGTTGAAGTTAACTTCTATCTTGTTTTCTGTTGTTTAATAAGAATATTACATGTTCTCAAATTTTATACGCGCCTAAGTGTGAAGTTAACTTTTATCTTGTTTTCTGTTGTTTAATAAAAATACTACGTGTCCTCGAATTTTATACGCGCATAAGTGTGAAGTTAACTTATATCTTGTTATACGTGCCTAAGTGTGAAGTTAACTTCTATCTTGTTTTCTTCATTTACGTATTTAGTTTTAGGCATACAATTTTTGCGTATCTTCTAGAATGATCTCTTTGTAGTTGTATGTCATGTATGTTTTAGGCATAGTTGTATGTATGTTTTAGGCATAGTTGTGAAACAAGCAACTCTTATAATTCCGTGATAGTCGTCCGTATTACGAAGAGTTAATCTCATCTATTCTCCACAACGTTAATATTTAACTTTAATTCGGAAAGTTAATCCGAAAAGCAACGTTTCACCGCGATATTTCGGTTCAGAGTCATTGGGCGGTGCGCGGTATTTACACGCGTAAATAAGCAGATGGCGCACACGTGTGGCGATTGGCAGACGGGGGTCGGCCCGATTCGATTCTCCGGTGTTACGTTACAGAGTCCTTGTGCGGTTTGAAATTGACTACGGTTCCGTTACGTTAACGTAAGCTGCTACTAAAATAACTAGAAATGGGAGAAAAAGATCTTGGTTTGACATCAAGTCTCAGACGAAAAAACCAAGACCATCGTCATTAAACACATATTTTTGATTAGCAGAATTTCTTTACCGTTTTAATGACAACGCGGAAAGTACTATTATTTAATATATAAATGTAATAGCGACTTATGTAAGTAAAGTTTGCGGCCGACAACTACCGATTTTTGTGGTACAAGTTCGGTGGCCGATAGACTAACGATTTAGAGAAAAAATCAACACGCAAGTACCGTCAACTAATTGTCTACCGACTTCGCTAGCGTGTCCTATGTTCTATCATTTTCCGCCTTAGTATATTTTAACTCATAACGTTCGAATTGAGGAAAGTCGGTCAAAGTCGGGCCAAATTTTTGAATCCAAAGTCGCTCAAAATTTGTAGAGCCGATTTTTGAGGAACGTATGTATTAATATATTAACACGAAATATAACACTATTTAATACTTAAATTTTTCCTTAGCATGTTTTAACTCATAACGTTCGAATCGGCGAAAGTCGGTCAAAGTCACGCCAATTTCTTAACGCCAAAAGTCGCTACAAATTTGTAGAGTTTACGACTGATAACTGCCGATTTTTATGGGACAAGATCGATGGTCGATTTTCCAACTAATTAGCTCACAAATCAAAACGAAAGCGCCGCTAACTAAATGTTTGCCGTCTTCGTTAGCGCATCGTATGCTCTATCCTTTTTTCTCTTAGCGCCTTTTAATTCTTAACGACGAGACTCGACAGTGACGCTGCAAATTTGTAGAACTGACTTTTGTTGGACGTATATATTAAAGTATTGAGTATCATAGGTCTATTTTATCCTATTATTTCCGGATCGATTATTGTCGGTTAATGATGTTGTGATCTATAGAGATAAAAACGTTTTAGACACCACACATTTACTTTAAATCATGTAGTCTAGACCTTTAAACCAAAGCTAAACTCTGTCACACACTGTTACTGCCACTGGGTAACTACAGAAATGACTGCAGGTATTTGGCGGCAGACCTTGCCAAATATATTCTTCAAAAATTAGTCGTCATCAAAATTGGTGCATGCGGTATGTTTTTGGTTGCAAAAATATGATTATGGTTAGGAATGCAATTTAAATGGATGTAGACATTTCTTTATAATATTTTGAAAAATCTTACTTTTCACACTTATCTTAGAAGCCGATTTAGTGACTTATTTGCACACGATATAGGGCTACGCTTTGGAAATCATCTCAATCTCCTTTTGTCCCAAACATACAACTATCTCTTATGAAAAATCCTTCGCTGTTCAGGCTATAAAACTTTGGAATCGACTAGATCCAGATACCAGGGACTCGCCTTTATAAATGTGTTCAAAGACCGTCTAAAAAGTCCTTCCTCTCATAATTCCTCAGTCCTACCCTTTCTAATTCCATTTTGTTCCCCCTTCCTTGTCCCCGGCAATCTCAAGATTTATAATTATTATTTTTTTGTATTTTCATATTTAGTTTTGATTTTAGCTTGATTTTTTCTTGTTTGTCGTAAATATCCTAATTAGTTTTTTTAATGTCTTTCACAGTCTTTCACAGTATGAAATCTTCATATTTAATCAATGTAGTTGACTGGAAGAGGTTGCTCATGTAACATAAGTCCGCTAAATGTACGTATTACGTATAGGTTAAAGTTAAAATTTAATTTGTTTTTATTCTTCTTCTTAAGCCATTTTCGACAGCCTTCTTCAGTTTAAGCCATCTGTCGTGATCTTGGATCTTCTACCCATTTCACTCCAGCTATTTTCTTGATGTCGTCATATCAACGTATCTGTGGTCTTCATTGTGGCTCTCCCCACGGTTGCCACTCCACCACTGCTCTGCACCATAACCTTAGGTTGCGGGCGATATGAGCAGTCCACTCCAATTTTAATTTCACTACCCGTTTGATAACGTCGGTAACCTTGCTCTCTTAATAAGTAATTTCTTTTATGGTCTCTCAGTATAACGTCTACCAGTTTTCTCTCAATTGCTCTTCGACCCACTTGGAGTTTGTGGAGGATCTCCATTGTGAATACCCAGGTTTTTGCTCTATGTGAGCACTGGTAGGACACACTGGTCGTACATACGGACCTTCTCTTTAATACTGATGAACAGAAGGTCCGTATGTACGACCTACTGTTCATAGAGAAGTTGAAGGTGAATTCGAGCTCGGAGTAGACCGCCCACGCTCAAATCTTTTTTTTGACCAAGGCCAAATACCTTTCCATTGTCTCGTGCCCTTCACCTTGATAACGCAGCATTATTTAGGTTAATTATCATGACCTTAGCTTTGTCACGATTTATATCCAAACCATACTAAATTTACATTAAATGAAATCTCCACACAAAGCAACTATTTGCAAATTTCGTGCACATAAGATTAAAATTATAGAAACTGTGATACTGTAACAGTGGACCGGACATAACTAAGTTGTAACGCGTTATGTAGACGAACGTCTTTTTCAGAAAAATTCCTACTTTCGCGGGTCGGTCGGTAGTCGACTTTCCACCGACTTCCACATAAAATCAAGATGCACGTGCCGCCGAACATCTGCCGTGTCCATTAGTGCGCCATTCAGTTGTATGTTCCATCCTCATCTCCGTTAGCTGTTTCAACTTGTAATTTTCCGATCGGCCAGAGCGGGCCGGAATGCTTCCGATTTTTTGCAGCACCGATTTTTATGGAGTTTATGCGTTAAAGAATTAAGTATTATTTTTTCTACGTTCTCTTATTATATTCGGATCGATTATTGATAATGATCTGTGTTTCGTTTAAGGGTTTATTACTCGTACTTATGACTTAGATTAATTCCTAATTTGACAGAAAATTTATAACTAATTTTAAAGTTCATTTAGTTTTGCTTCCAGCCTTATTTTCAGATAGTTTTTTTAGTAACTTTGGTTAGGTAGAGATGATAGTATGCCATAACATTCCGTTACAAATGTAACGGAAAGTTAAGGAATCATTTTTCGAACTATTTTAAAAACCTTATTTGAATAATTTTCTAAACATGAAATAGAAAATTTTAATTTGTTTGATTGAAAAAAAATAATTACAGTTACAGTTAGATACAATAGTCGTTCATTACATTATTACTCTTAAAAATGTGAATAATATTTACTTTATATATATATATATATATATATATATATATATATATATATATATACACAAGTGCGATAAGAAGAAGCAATGAGTGGGACATGAACCACGATCCTAACTCTAGAATCGAGATAAGCAAATTCAGCGCGCAAATTTTCGTGGATTGGATTCGTACTCGCGCATAACAATAAAAAAATGTCAAGCATGATTAGAACTCGCAATACAAACGTTCCCTACACATTTAGACAATAATAAACATAGTTTCCTACAACATTTTTAATCCTAATTTTCTTGCGACATTTGCTTAAACGTACAAAAACATCTGTTAAAATATGTGTGGGTCAATACGTTTTATTACAAGTTATTACGTCAAGCGATTTCTGCAAAAAACGAGTGTAACAGACAGACAGGTTAATCATTTTATACGGAAATATTCCGTTTTTCCTTTTAAGGTACTACCAAATGTGAATCATCTCAGGGGTGCCAAATTATGGATATATATATATATATATATATATATATATATATATATATATAACGATGATGATGATAAAATATTTACCAAGTACGTTGTCATATTTATCCTAATATATTTCAATGATTATCTATTTAGGTAATTAATTTGAATTTTTAGATCTTCAACGTTTGGTAACAAAAGAAGATAATTCATTAAAAGTTTTCTTTGATGAGAAATGCATAAAAAAAACTGTGGCAATTTTCAAATTGACAATATTTGAATTTTTAAAAAAATATATAATGGTGTCACCACCGATAAACAGACGGATGGACAAAAAAGTCTTGCCGTAAGGATCCTTTTTTACCACTTTTGTACGAAATACTTTTAACATTTTGATCCCGGGACTAGATGTGATCAAGCAACTTATGTAACTATGGCAATTTTCAAATCGATAGCATTTGTATGTTTAAAACAAAATAATGGTGTAACATTTCTAGTTAATACAACACCAGATCCAACTCGGTTCTGACTTGCAGTGCCATATCTAACCATGCACAAAACGAAAAGGTTAAATATTTGTACGATATGTGCTCGTTTGTGGCTATAAATAAAGATAAGAGGTTTTTTTAGAATAGTGCTTTAATATTAAATTATTTCCCGCTTAGTACATTTTGCAGTTTACAACGCATTTTTTTGGCAAAACCGTTAAAATGGTAACCATGGTAACGAATCGCTGCAAATGAAAACACTATATATAATGCCTGTAATATATATATATATATATATATATATATATATATATATATATATATATGGTATATATTACAGGTATTAAATATAGTGTTTCATAAAGACTGCCCTTTCGACTCCTGGCCACCTCTCCGTTTTCCGGATAATCAGCGAACAATTCCTATCAAATACGAGCTCCCTATTCCATTTTCGTGAGATTAACCGTGATGAGTTTGTCGCCGTCTGCGTAACGTCTCGACTAAATTCAAGATGTATTAAATAATTCAGAATTATGATGTAATAAATTATTCAGAAACAAAAATTTATGAAAGTTCAAACACCCTACCGGGAATCGAACCTTCCGGTTTTTAGACGGACGCTAGCGCCTTAGCCACTGCGCATTGGTTCATTGCGTACAATGGCGAATATAAATAATGCACAATATTAAATTTAATCCTGTTTTTAATTTTTTTTTAATGATATTGCTAACATTAAGAACAATCATTGAAAATATACGGCAAAAAGCTGTGCTGCAAAGCATAACTTAGCTATTACCAAAATAATACTGCAGTATATTACACATAAAATATGTATTCTAAACTGCAAATAATAACATGACGGATTTGAAAAGAAAATAGCATGTCATAATATTTATTTGTTTCATGATCCTAAAGTCAAATATCGAATGGGGTACACGTAATAACAGTAACCTTAATTGTTAAAATAGAAAAATCGAAGGAATCTTTCCGTATTCCCTTCCTAATGTTGATGTAAGATATCCCCCTAATAGGAATCGCTCCCTAATAGTAATGTAAGATATCCCCCTCCCTAATAGGAATGTAAGATATCCCCCTGATAGGAATCCATATAAGATATCCCATATGAAAATGAAATGACTGAATTTGTTTTTTACTACGAACGTATGGTAATATTTCATCATAGGTTTCACAGTCCTCTCTCAGTGTCTCATGACAAATCCGAGTATTTCAAATGTCTGCATTTGTATCAGGCAATTAATAGCATCAATGCGGCATATTTACAGCAGGGTTGGATAATCAATCATGTATCAACGATAATTATCTTTGATAAATATAATCGAAAATATTTGATTTACCATCCTTAAATTTTTAGTAGTAGAAATATTACGAGCGCAACTTAACATTTGTAGTGGGGGTTTCCCCGTGTCTTATTTCGTATCTGTCAAATTACCGATCATTCTTCATTTGAATTTTAAATCAGATTAAAGTTTTATTTTGAATTCTGGCTCTTCGGATTCAGAAAATCGTCAAACAGATGGTGCACTTGAGGAAGATGAGAATGATATTCCTCTCGTTAATTTCATTACTTAATATGTAGTTTGATTTCTGCCTACTTTTGTTTAAAAGTTTTGTTTTATAAGTTTAATTGTGAAATTATAAAAAAAAATAAAAGATTACAAAGGAGAAGTGGTCAAAATTATTAAAAACCCAACTTGATTATTAAATGTGTATAATTTAACCAAACTACTTGCTTATTGTGTAAAATGTGATAAAAAATACCAGTTAAACAGCGATCGATCGATACATCTTGGTCTGATAATTATCGGATGATTGTCACGATAATTAGCGCGATAATTAACACGAGAATATATCTTGATAATTTCGAATCCTGATTTATAGTGAATTAAAATACATTGTAGTTATATTCTATTCAATTCTTGTCGTAGTGACAAATTCATTCTGACATATAAATTATTCACTTAGTCTCTGTATGAAGCTACTTATAACCTCGTGTTGAAGAAAATGTTAAAAAAGTTACATAAACTTTTGTATTACAAAATGTACAGTTACTGTCCTTATTCATACCCTTAAGATTTTACACGACCAAAACAATTTCCTTCGACTGAAATTGTTTTGGTCGTGTATTTTATTAAATTATAAAATCATTACCATGACAACAATCTTGTGTTTAGTAGCTCTTTATATTCTTAGCTCAAATATCAATCTCATGTTTAGTAGCTCTATATACTCCTGGCTCAAACGTCAGAGCAGCGTTTAGTAGCTCTTTTTACTCCTACCCATCTGTATCTGTCTGTCCTTTTAACTTATCTATAGTATACAGCAATATTGCGAGAAGCGCCCAATCTCGATTTTTTTCTGCTTCATTAATCGCTTCGTTGATTGATATTCCACGATTGATACCAATTATAATAATGTTTACTCGTGTTTACTTGTGTGTTTCTATCTTATCTGTTATTATTTGTTACTACTACGTTTTATAACCATATTATTTGTATTATGTTTTATAGCCATTACTTCTTACGATACTTTCACAAACCCCAACGCTTTGGGTAAATTTCTAAATTGGATATGGGGTTTTAAGATAGAAATAAATATAGGTATATTATTTGTTTATGATTTCTGCAATTAGTTGTTGTTCGTTTTGAATTAGTTTTACTTATATACTTTATCGGTATGTGTTAAATAATCATGATTTTGAAAAAAAATTAAATTTTTTTTAATGGCTAATTTGATTGTAGTTTATGCAGTCGAGGTGGACATAAAGTACATAATGTATTTTTATACCGTACAGGTAATTTTCATTACAAACTGTAATGAGAGTTGAAATGGAAATGTGTCAGATACATTTTTGCACTAAACGCCACCGCACTGTTTGCCACGATCTCGGTCGTCGAGCTAGGGAGTATGTCGGTGGACACACTCAGGGTTGTCAGTCAATAAATAAATCGGTATATCTCTGTATTGCACAGTTCCAAGACTACTCTTAGATTTTTTATTACTGCTGAATCTTAGTACAATGATAAAAGTACACAGCCAATATTATTCCTGTAAATCTATCATTTTAAGAAAAATTGTTAGAAAATATAAAACCAATATTATTCCTCTATGTCCATATTCCTCTAAGACTATTATTTTAAGGAATGTTGTTGGAAAATAATAGCCAATAATATTCCTATAAATCCATATTTCTCCGAGTCTATTACATTGAGGAATATTGTTGGAAAATATTTAGCCAATAATATTCCTCTAAGTCGACATTCCTCCAAGTCTATTATTCTGTGGAATATTGTTGGAAAATATATAGCCAATAATATTCCTTTAAATCCATATTCCTCTAAGTCTATTATTTTGAAGAATATTGTTGGAAAATATATAACTAGTAATATTCTTCCAAGTCTCTATTTTGTGGAAGATTTAATTATTTCTAACACCAAAAAATTTGAAACGAAAATAATTTAAATCTCAGGTGTGGCTCCAGAGATTAGCGCGAACAGACAAGCAAATAAATAAAATTCTCCTTGTTATTTATTAATATAGATTAGTCTTAAGGATAAAAAGAGAAATAATTGATACTAGCTATTAGATACCAGTACCTATGACTCCGTCCGCGTGATATTCAAAATAAGAATTTATTAGAATTTTTTTGTATAAATCATTACCACATCAAATTTCATCAAAACGTATATATATTTCATCGACATCAAATTTCTAGGTAAAGACAAAAAAGTTTACCCAAAAACTTTAACTATAACTAATTTCCTATTCTTAATTTTCATAGCTTGAATGGAAAAACTCGTGTATCCGTCTGTCACATCCCTTTCTCTTAGAAACTGTTTAACTTAAAACCTGAAATTGGGCATAGTAATAAAACATTAACCAATAGTTAATATTCAAAAATATTCGTAAAGAAATTTTAGGTTCAAATTAAGTACTCGGATAAAAAATTCAAAAATCGTTTCAAAAGCCTAATTATGAGGTCTCAAAAACATTTTTTTTCATAATTTTAGGTATTACGCCTTCCAATTCTTAGACGCCAATACAAAGGTTACAGGAAAATTATAACGATGATTCTGGATGCCATAGTTTTGACGTAATCTTCATAAAATATTTATATAGACCCTCCCCCCCCCTACTTAATTATATTAGGTATGACCAAATTTGTCAAATATTTAATGCCCTAAGAAGTCCATATTAGTGATAATTTGTGATAAATAAAGTAACTTCGCTTCAAATGAGCTGCTCAACTTTTTTCAATTTGACACATTGACAATAACAGCAAAAATTGAATTTAGAATATAAACGTAGCTAGAATTGGGACAAAGTTCTATTGACATGATAAACTTGTATAATAATTCAAATAAACACATGTCACGTAATTCTCCGTAATTCAAACAACGCTATTTTCAATTACGACTATCGCCGCACGCGCACGTAAACAGTTTCAATAATAATTCGAACGAACTTCCTTATCACACGTTACACACTTGGTAAATGAGAGCTAACCCAAAAAGTAGTGTAATATTTCGACGGAAGCTTTTGCTGCAGTGTAAAAGTGTAAAATTTCGGTCGACACTTTTGCTACATGCATGTGTTTAGCGAAAGCATGTGTTTAGCAATCCGTGCGCGCCATAATGCTCATAACCTCTCTTTACTATTTTCAAACTCGTGTTATTGTTATCAATACAGCATGAATTGCTAAAGTGATTCGGTAGAAGTTGAGAATTGTGATGATGAAGTCAAGTAAGCACCAGTGTTAAAATGTCAATTTGTAAAATTTAGTTTAAAATAAATCATCCACTTATGATTTATTTTAAACTAAATTTCATAAATCATTTATGATAATTAATAATAATAAATAAAACGTTTTTATTTTTATACCTTTCAAGAAAACCTTATTAATTACAATTTTATTTATTTTCTCAAATTTTTCATTTAATTTATCTCAAACATTGTTAACTTACTTCATTGTGCCTGTTACTTAATACATAATATATAGCGAAAGGAACTTAGTTCCAACTGGATGTCCTACGACACATCTCATTCTTTTCAGTCACAAAGCGCTTAATTCAATTCTGTTTAATACTACACTTCGATAATTTTGATTTACTTCTAGTAACTCTTTAATAATATCTTACTCTTTAGGTACAGTAGAAACTGGAAAGCCGACAATGATTTCTGTAATATCATGAACAGAATACATCACTATAAAGTTAAAAACAATTTAAATTAGTGTAAAATTTTAAATTGATCAAGTTTAAATTTATCAAGATCATGCGAGACGTACTATAAATTAAAATTATTAAAAATTAATGGATCTTCGTATTTTTAGATGTAAAGACAATTTTATAAGGGAGTAACTAATTAATTAACATCATAATCGGACTATATTTTATTAGATTGGTATTAGCAGCCACGTTAATTAGCTCAGGAAATACCAAACTACACGATGACAATTTAGGTAATTGTCTGCATTCAGGTTTTCTGATCATTGACGGCAAGTTGATGCGTGGGTGCTTCATAATCCGCGCCTAAATTTCTCTTAACCTCAAGGTAATAAAACACAGTCTTTAACTGTTATAATATACGTCCATGACCAATATCTCAAAAATTATAATCTATGATAGACAGTCAAACAAATGGTGAAAAAAGTGATTTTCCTTTTTAAGGTCCTATAGTGATACAAGGAACCCTTTTAATTCAGTCTTTCTATCCCATCATCACAGATTCTACAATCTTAAACGAAACTTTGCAAGTATATTCTTCAGATGGAGACCGGAATTAATATGTGGTGGAATATTAAAAAAAACTAATATACCTCCTCAAAAATGTAAAGCGGAAGTAAAAAACGTTTTTCATGCTTGTCCTATCGAATGTGTTATTGGAAATATTTCGAAACGAGATTGAGGATCGTTCGAAACATTTTATTTATAATGTTTGCTTATTGTTAAGCTTTAATTTGCGAAATATTAAGATTTTAAGTGAATCAACGGAGAGATGGTCTTTAGCTGGAAGTTGGTAGAGATCAACCTCCAAGCCACTATGCTGCTGTAAGGTCGCTGGTATACGAGATCTCTCTATGACTTCTCTCCATTTCTTTCGGTCAGCAGCCGCGATTTTTGCTCAAGTCGTTGGTTTCTCTGATCTACCTTGCTTTGTTTCAACCATGTTTCTTTTTTTCTCTGGTGAACCTCACTGATCTTTCTAGGCTCATCAAGTCGAATTCAGCAAAGAAATTGATAAGGAAATTATGGCTCGCTCGTAGCTAAACCATCTTAGACAACGTATTGAATTTGATGCTCGATGGTCGGTTGGATGTGATAGCAATGGTGAATAACATGGTGTCATTGGTGGTGCAATCTCAGGTACCTCAGGATCTGCCGAAGACAGCATTCGTAGGAGTTCAAGATGATAATTTAACTGAATGTTCAGTTAATTTGCAACAACAATTTCAGGATATGTAGATGAATAAGAAAACCCTTTACACATGTTCTGAAATACGCTTGGCTAATTTGTTTTCCTAACCAATGTAGGACTTTAATCAAAGTTTTATTTATATTTTAGGTGCATTTCAGCGTTATTGATAATTTTACCTTTTTTTCTTTATTTATATGAAATAATATACGTAAAAAACAATATATTTAATAAAAAAAATCAGTTTGAAAAGCACTCTTACTATGAAAAACCAGCTGTTAATTAACTGTATAACATCAGATATTCATAACCCTCCTTAAGCCATCGATCTTTGCTTATTTCAATTGTTGGATTATTTGAGTTTGTTTTGATACGTAATTTTCCATGTTCAGCGTTTATTGTCCCAAAGATTGGCAATTAGGTGGAAAAAAATAACAACCAAGAATTCTTTGAGAAAACGCAATTTTTATAGGATCTTTTTAATCTATTTTTTGTAATTAAATAATAAAATAATCGTGAGCAGAATTTTTTTTGGAAAACATTTCGTTTTCATTTCATAACCAACAAACAATGAAATTTTCATTAACGCTAAACTGCATTTGTTCGATTAACATATATTTATCGGCACATAAAATAAAACAATTGGAAAAGAATAACCGTATACACTACAGATATTAAAAATCAGCTAATGACCCTATAACAAAAAGTAGATTATTTGAAATGGAGGTGTGTCTGTTTGTACGTTATTCGTAGGTGTATCATGGAAAATCTATTATGGCGGATTAAGATGGGATGGCTTGGCTTAGAGTTTATGAAAAATACTTACCTTTATTTCAACTATATGTTATTATAATACCAATAATTTGAGAAATAAAATCATAATATAAGCTTACTGATGAAAATTGAATTGATAAAGACCATGAGAAAATCCTGTATATTGTATTTCGGCAAAAAGTGGACTCTGGGAGTGTAATTTCGCACTTCAGGCATCAGCGTGCTTCGAGGTTGAAATAAAACTTAGCAAGTTTTATATCAGGGCACTGTATTTTAAATGCGTATTTAAAAATACAATCGCTATGCATGACACGGAATATACGCGTCAACGCGGGGTGAGTGCCGTAAGTAGACTAAGATTCGGCCAATGCCTCAACCCACAGCAGCCGTTAACCAAATCGGCAATAGATGGCGCCACTCGCGCCCCATGCGCACGGAACCAATGTTTTTAATACCCAAAAAAGAAAATTCTGGACATGTATACATTTTAAATAAAGTTTGAAAAATGAAATGTTGTGAAAAATGTTTGTAGTTTTTTGGAAGTATCCGACGCAAACGTTAGCTAGAGAAGATAGTATATTTACTTTTTTCAATTTATCTATATTTTTTTAAAATTATCCAAATCAAGTAAATTTCAAAAAAGCTAATAATGAAATTAGCCAAAAATCATGTAATATTTTGAATATATTGTACGCGTATTGTAATTTATGATATGAAAATAAGGTGTTAATATATGGTGTGTGTATATATATATATATATATATATATATATATATATATATATATATATATATATATAACATAATTGGTACATATATAAGTGAAATATACAAGCGTAAATATCAAAATGTCTATAATTACATTCAACAATTTGACAAGGGCATGACGTTTATAGCATGCTTAATTTCTTTGACACGCTCGCTAACTTTCAGCGATCGCTTTCCGTACTCCGCCTGATCGAACAAAAAAAAACAATAAACTACAAGAAAAACACATTTAACATCATTCGCTGAAATACGATATTCTTTCCTTTAATCTTGAGACATGACTTTAAATATTTGTAATAATTATTACTCGAGGAAACGTAATCGCGCGGTTAGCTGTCAGAACGGGCGCCATTTGTCGGTTGCGCGCCAATTCCCCGTGACAGCTGAAAACCATAGACACTTTGTTTTTATTTCTTTTCATTTTGATAAATTGTTAAGGAAATCGAGTGACAAAATAGTAATTTGTCAGCAGCAAATTGGTGCGTTTAGTTAATAAACAAGTTATTTATTGCTTTGTTAAGTTTTGTTTCTACCGTGTGGTGAAAATTTATTGGTTTTTGTCCCGTGTTTGAGATTTATTTATAGGTTATTAGAATTTAGTAGTGGCAACCATTTATATTACTTCGTGACACCAAGTAGGAGCATGCCAAATTTCTTAGCGATCGTTGTTTGGTTGCAGAGTTTTTAGGTAAAACCCGACTTTGGATTAATAGGTAAAAACTCACTTCACATTTAATTCGGCTTTATGCTAGGTGATTTTTAAGCCATATTTTGGTAAACTACTAGATAATTAGCTTACATTCGTGTTTTACCTAAATATTTGCAAAAGGATGTATAAAATACTAAAGCCTCTTATTTAATATTTTTGAATTTTTAAAAATATTAACTGAATTGAATCCGCGTTCCATTAAAAGAAAATATGAAGCAAAATTAAATATTTGGTCCTCTCATGAAAATACCTGTTATATAAAACTCCTAATACCAGGGACCAATGGAAAAGGTGAAGACGCTGAACGTAGTCTTTGATTACCTGTGCTCTTCGACATTCATCAAGTATATGTGAAATTCGGCTAATATTCTGGGAAACTTGCCTAATATCCTGCGAAAGTTTCCTAATATTCTGTGAAATTTGCCTAATATTTTGCGAAATTGTCTATAAAATAATAAACTGTAGCTTGTCCATCCCCGTGCGTATGAGAATAAAATACAAACTAGGGCCTTTTCCTTTTTTCCAAAAAGTGATGTAAAAAAGATTATAAATAAAAATTGTAATATTTTTAGAATTTCTTTTTATAATTAGTTAATTTGGATATTTTATATTTTTAAATTGAACCACTGCTAAAAAACTTAACCTAGATTTATTCCTAAGCTATTTCTGTGGAAAATGTCATATCAATCGAATCGGAATGGTGCCCTCCAGCTATATATATATATATATATATATATATATATATAGTGTGCAATATCATTTGAAAGGGGTAATAATTAGAACCTTAAATATAGTCTTAGAGACCTACACAAATGTTTTAGGAAAACTTTAGCAGTTATTCGGAACATTCTAATTTTTTAACACGCACCAGCTTTTTATGGTTGTCTAACTTAGCAATATGTTTACGTTGTGAAAAATAAATATATATAAATAGTTTAGTAGAACTCTATGCACCCTTAAAGATTTATAAGTGCTAAAATTTGTACAGAACCCTCGTAGAGAGAGTTCTAATCGTGCTTGACAGGTTTTATTATTTATTGGCTATTTATGGTGCTTAAGATATAGAAAGCAAGATTTTGTTAGCTTAAATATTATCACCTGTGTTTCTCTGTTGTTAAAACAAAAAAATACATATTTATAACAAATTATTTTGGACCAGAAAGAAAGTTATTAATTAATGCTATATATCAGTTTTTCGTAATTATTTTATCTCCGAAAACACGGTGGTTATCCACAATTAAACTCAGTAAATTTTCAAAGACAAATTTGATTTCCGTCGTCCCCAACGTGCTACGATAAGTAGTTTCTGGAAAATCGACACACGAAATAAATCGCGACTTTTCCGAAGAAGGAAATCCGCAACAATCCCACGGTTTCACGTTATGCCTTCCTTTCATATACGTTTTAATACTAGCTGTGTCTTTGGAATTCACATCACTGTTATTCTTTTTTTTAATTTTTTATTTATTTTTTAAACAACATCTATGAGCATAACACTTACTAAAAAAGCTAATAGATGGCGTTGGCAGTACCATATCGTAATATATTTATGAGCAAAAAATTGATTAAAAACGCTAATAAACGGCATTGGAAATACTAATATTGTAATATTCTCCACGTCAGGTTTTTTTAAATCTGTAATATCCAGGTAAATAGCATAATAAATCTTAAATGTTGCTGGAAGCTATAAACTATTAGTACACCATACAATTTTAGCAAATACTTCTAGTAAATTTTAGGTGATTGAAGAACAAATAAATGCACAAAGAGACAGACAAAAATTCTAATAACAGATTTTCTGGCTTCTACTATTATCCTATACGCTAAATCAATTACTCCTTTCAAAATATTTTCCTTGTGCAGAATTTACTCTGTTTCAAGTTTATTATATGTAACCAC
The DNA here is from genome assembly GCA_039881145.1 of Druceiella hillmani. Taxonomy (NCBI): domain Eukaryota; kingdom Metazoa; phylum Arthropoda; class Insecta; order Lepidoptera; family Hepialidae; genus Druceiella; species Druceiella hillmani. Next base: position 2,771,519 of record JAYKKI010000073.1, on the reverse strand, counting down.
GGAATTAATTCTGTACAATAGAGTCATTCAAGTAAAACATTTTTATTAGTGTAACACTCATTCTCTATAAAGCGTCTGAGACACCGAAAAACATGACTATATAATAAAAAATACAGATGTTTGCTCTTATAGCAATAACTCCACGATGTACGTTAGTTGTACACATTAAAGCTTGGAAATAAAACAAAATTGAATAGAAAAAACATCTCTTTAAATTGAATACACTTTTAAATACGTTTCGAAGTTTTTGCACGTATATAATTATAAATTTCCGGCTACGGAAAAATTGTGCCATTCTGGAGACATGCTCTCTTAAACCAAGTAAATAGCATAACAACTTAAACCGTTAGTAATAAAAAATAAAGTTATAGTACTCTTATTCTGGGATTATTTATACTGTTCATAAGGTTGAATAATAAAAGTATTAATACACTCAGTAAAAGAAGAGAATAACTATTCCGAAGTTATGTCAAAAATCCAATATGGCAACGTCGCGTTTCATAGACAACCAGGTAAAATATTAAGTCGTGTCTATGATTGTGAATAAAAATGACATCTGTCATATCAGATGGCGCCTTCTGAACATCGTTAGAATTTATATTATTGTTTTCTTGTGTCCGTTCTCATTGAAGTTTTCTTTTTTTCTTCTTATGAAAGAGCATGAGATGCTGAAAACGTCATTCAGACAGCATAAACAAATAGTGGTTAATTTCAAATGTTGCAACAAATCTTGGAAAAGTGTTACAATTCCCCGTAATTTTTTTGGTTTTCATATTATATGATAATTCATTTAATTGCCATCAATAAACAGAATTGTTATCAATAAACATTGCTCTTGGTGCACCTGAAGTTAATAAATTAATCATTGATTATATAAAGCTATTGTTAAAATAATTATAAACACAATCGAATTACAAAAGCTGAAGTGGCGTTAAATGTATTTGCCGAAACGTTAAATTTTTTAAGTTATTCCAAATGTTAAATTTTTTAAGTTATATGTACTTGCCGAAATGTCAACTTTTTTAAGTTATACCAAATGTTAAGTTTTTTTAAGTTATATGTACTTGCCGAAATGTCAACTTTTTTAAGTTATACCAAATGTTAAGTTTTTTAAGTTATATGTGCTTGCCGAAAAATTAACTTTTTTAAGTTATACCAAATGTTAAGTTTTTTAAGTTATATGTGCTTGCCGAAACATTAACTTTTTTAAGTTATACCAAATGTTAAGTTTTTTTAAGTTACATGTGCTTGCCGAAACATTAACTTTTTTAAGTTATACCAAATGTTAAGTTTTTTAAGTTATATGTGCTTGCCGAAACGTTAACTTTTTTAAGATATACCAAATGTTAAGTTTTTTTATCTTACATATAATTGCCGAAATGTTAAGTTTTTTAAGTTATACCAAATGGTAAGTTTTTAATTAATATGTACTTGCCGAAAAGTTAACTTTTTTAAGTTATACCAAAGTTAAATTTAGGTCGAATTCGAAATAGTGTTTAACAGATGAAGTTATGGCGAGCTTGTTATGTACTGGAGTTTATTTATATTATATTTATCTAAGGCTAGCTATTTAATATTTATTAGTATCAGCATTAAAATTTAAACTTACGTCCGACAAAAACTTAAAAATATCATTAAATTAAAACCGAATCAATTTAAGGTTCCTTGTTTTGGTACATAGATGGCATCCATTGTTTTTTGGTTAAAATTGGTAATGTAGTTTCGGAAATCTGACAAAAAATGCAATTTTTTTTCAAAGTTTTTTTTCTTCAATAAATGTACCTACTCAATCAGAGCTACACAACGGTCAGTATTTTAAAATTAATTAAATATAAGTTATATAGGTGTATAAGTTATATAGGTGTATAAGCAGAAAGAACCCGTTTTGGCAACAAATGACAGTTTATGAATATGCCCCAAGTTACTGGCAGGTTCAACACCAAAATGGTAAGCCATGCCCGCGCAGTTCAGAAACAGACTTTTGTTTTGGTACTACGAATTATTGTATGTTTTTTCACTCCACAAAGCCAACTTAAATATTTTGAGCTTTACCTACGTGTAGTTAGTTACATTTCTAACATAAATACTAATTTCAGTAAAAATGAAATCAAAATTAAGTGATCCATAGATATTATAACAATGTTAGCCATTTTCCATCATCAGAGAAAATTGAATTTTTTTGATTGTTTGATAACTTTTCTTCTTCAATTTTATAATATATTGATTATCATTCGATCATTTTACATCTAATTATCCCCAATCAAAGGAAAAATCTCATTTTTTCAGTTCTAACTTTTATCCATTTGACCAGTGACAAAATTGTATACAAAAAATTTAAAAGTTTTTTATATTTTTTATATAAAATTTATATAAAAATAAAGTATATATAAATATAAATTGTTATATTAATACAGTATAGATGCTGCACGTCTATACTGTATTAATATATCCATAAAATGAAATTCGCTTGTAAACACACAAATGCTTATACTGTTGCAAAAGTGTTCGACGAAATCTTACAGATTTATTCTGTAGGAAAAGTGTCGCTCGAAATCTTACACTTTTTTCGGGAAAGCTCTAATTCGCCAAGTGTGTAACGTGCGATAAGGAAATTCGTTCCAAAAAACCAACATAAAATATCAGGGAAAGGAATAATCAAACCTCGGTATTTCCTTTCTTGCGCAGTGACGTTTAATCCACCTTCGCTAGCGGCCTTGCTCAGAAATTTAAAGCGGAAAGAAAAATATATTTTCAGACATCTCATTGAGTAGGATGCCATTGGACAGATCTTTCAAAATGGAAGTTTAATTTTTTATTAAATTTTTGAGAAATGATAAGGTTCGAAGTAAATCCCTTCCGCTCCGGTCTCTATTTCTTAAACCAAGAGTTTGTAAACTCTGAATAAATTCTAAATACTAACGGTTATCTAAAATTTGTATTTTTATGCCAACGTCCATAAATAATTTCAAGAAAAAACCAATATTGAACTCTATGAATGTTCATACACGCACTTGACCAGATTTATCTAAAGTTTATTTATATGTCTGTCTGTAAAAATCACTAAATTTTTTTATAAGGTTTTTAACTATTTTAACTCATTTTAACTATTTACAGTTTAAGATCCTTCAAGTGAAATCATGTACATATTATTTCGATACGTTGTGGAACATTGGAGAAATATAGGAAAAAATTCATTACAAACTGAACAAATGTTAACATAACGTCGACAGTCAAAGTAATATTTTAATATAGCTTACGGCTGTTTTCAACAGATGGCGCCAGGTCTAAGCAAACTTGCTATGTTAAAATCTGTCTTTATATTAATAATTCAGACGAGCGAAGTTGTATATAAGGCTAGTATGATACAAAAGCCAGTAGAAAGCGTTAGTCGGGAACATTAATTACGTAAAACTTATTATTAAATTTATATTTTAAAGGAGAAAATAATAATAAAAAGTAGTATACAAAAGACAAATATTTTACATTTAATTTCAGTTAAATAATACAGCGCCATCTAGTTGAATTCCAGCAGAAACTTGGTTATCCCTTAATATTGTTATACGACATTATTTACGTATCTAGTTTAGATACCACGACACACAAGAAAAAAAAACGAGTGTGCTTTAGACCACACGACTGAAGTAAAACTTTAAATTCACAAAATATGAACTATAAAATGAATTTACAATTTTATTCACTTTAAACGTAGAATATTTAATGTATTGAACAAAATAATAATTTATAAAATTGTTGAAGAACGAAATGAAATTACAAAATAATAAAAAAAATCACCGTTCGCGTAACGCTAGCAAACTCGCACACACACATATATATATATATATATATATAAATATATATATATTTATATATATATATATATATATATATATATATTTCATGCATTGGCTATGAGAGGAAGACAGAAAGAAAATGTGCGCGCGCACTGCTCCAGCTTGCTCCTACGGTGTAATACAGACAATAGGCTTGCACTGTGTCTTAGATATACAAGCCATAACTGGCTATGAGAGAAAGAGAGAAAGAAAATGTGTGCTCGCACCTCTCTCTCTTGTGCCTACAGTAATATATGAAACGTAACTCTCTCTCTCTCTCTCTTTCTGTATTCACTAACTTATATCTCCCTCTCAACTTCCGTTCGCCTCGCCCGATCACACTTTTCGTAACGCTCTCGTCACGCATTCGCCAGCTTACTCCCCAAGTCAAAGCGTGCGTAAAGAAGTTTTACTTCGAAATAAATATTAATTAATTGATTATCGAGATTTTTGTTAATGAATCCTCTAAAACATAGAATCAAATTTACTATATCTCATAGAAATATTTTTCAAAATTTAATGACGTTGTATAGAAAAGTCGTATGCATCAATGTTGAAGGACAAAAGTTATAATAATTGAAAAATTCTTTTAAAAATTAATAATTTATGTATTTTTTTTTTCTAAGGTGGATTTTGTACATTTTGAAACGCCGCCATTTTGAAATCCCAACGTTTAGCGTCATGTTTCGACGTCAAGGCCTAGGGTTTGATATCTTATGACAATGATCGACGAAGATATAGTGAAACCGCCTCGTAAATCGAAATCTTCGCAATGCAACAATATAAAACAATGACCCTGAAAACAAAAGTGGTACAATGTTATTCTTGATACAATTTTAAGAAATTAAATTATTATAAATCCTAGGAAACTGCAATAAGATTGACGGATAAACATTCGCCGTAAAAAACTATACAAAATTACGAAAGTACAAAAACACACAGTCCAGAAATATTACAGTGTATTATCAAGTGCCTGTCAACTTCTTGACATGAATACCGGCAGTTGTATTCACACGATCAGTATGGACATTTCCTCGAAGTTATCAATAATAAATGTATTCAGATTAACAAACACGAATTTAACGCACTGAAAGATAAACTGTTCGCGTAAACTGTTTTGACTCGGGATTGTAAACGAGCGTACAGGCGGTTGCATCGGTTTATACAACGCATCCACATCGGCGACATGGATTATCTCGACTCGCGTCCGAGTTTCGGAAGATCTTATTGTTTACGCTGTTTAATGTTGCGTTTGCACAGTGCTGGAGTTTCGCAAGATGCGAAGTCGATCTCAGACTATATATTTATTTAAAGCGTGTACACATATCTACTAACAGAGAGGTTGTTACAACAAACGCGTCCAGTATTCATATTTATTTACACACACACATATTTATTGATACATTATAGGTAACCTATTAGTAATGACGACAAATTAATGGTTTAATAAACTTTAAACTTTTGGATAAGCATGAACACAAGAACTACAAAAGATTACGACCGATATATTTTGACAAATTTACTTTCATTTATCATAAACAAATCACTCTCTGATGCGACCGCTATTGGGTGATTGAGCAGCTGAATAACGTAAAAAACTAAAGAGTTCCGATATAATTCAGTTCTAAAATGTGATATAGTAAAAAGGTTTACTCAATAATACAGGTTGTAGGATTTTTCCGTTTAATAGCTGGAAGTTAAATTACGTAAGCGCAACTTCACTTCTGAGTTGCGAGGAATGAAAACCTGGATTACCCATGAGGAAATCGGTAGAAAATAGGTAGGGGAAGTAACCATACTCTCTCATATACAGATATTCGAAGAACGTCTTATGCACACGTTCAATTACATGCAGCTGTATAAATATATATATATATATATATATATATATATACATATATATATATATATATATATATGTATTATGTATATATGTATATGTATATATTTACCGATTGTAACAACAAACATACCTATTTATACAGGTGAGCCTGTGCATGAATCTCAGCTCAGTTGAAACGTGTTTTTGTGAAAAATATAAACTTTCTCATTGGAATCACAATTTTCACAATAACTTTTTCAGAAACGATTGTAAATACCATTCTTCTTCTCCGAGCAGTCATGTATTATTATTCATTTATAGTATTTTTATGGTGGCCATTGCCACTTGCCCCACGATACCTATACATCTCCTCCTATTTGTCGTCGCTCTGGTGCACTCATGCAAGAGACCGTCTACAGCAGACTGGTCTTCTGGTCTGTCCTCCATAGTTGTATGAATAAAAAAACGTATTTTTTACACTATATATAATGAATTTCAAAGTTTTCATTTGTTTCTTTTTTAGTTACATAACAATTATTAAACGAATAAACCGATTTTTACCAAATTTTAAACACAATTTGAAAATATTTGCTGCTTGTATTGCTGCTTGTGTAGATTATATATATATATATATATATATATATATATATATATATATATATATATATATATATTCATATATAGGTTACATTCCAGAAAAATAAATAATTCTTTAAGAAATAAAAAAAATTGAGCGCGTGCATCTCAGAAGTGAAACTTCTTTGGAGATCTAAATTTCGATTTGTAAGTATATAGTGAGGAGTGAAACGGCAGAGAGAGAGAAAGAGAAAAAAATAGAAAAATTCTAAAATACTTTTAGGATTTAAGGATAGTATTTCAAGGATGAATTAAGGATAATATTTAAAAAACGTAGAAGAGAATTAAATTTTCAAACAAACCACATAGACAATTGTCAATTTAAAAAAATAAAAGCGATGCCAGTATCAGAATGCAGCTAAACACGGCTGAACGAAGTCTGGATATATTGCTTCTGTTGCAAATTATATTTACGACTAATATATGAAAGAAGTACGCTCAAAATTAGTAATGAATCAATAATAAATATATAAATAAATCGACAAAATTTTGACAGCTTACTTTGACACAAATAACATACAAAACAGCTGACAACACTTCTTGTTTTTCTTATCGTATTCATCTTTCTCTCTCACTTATTAGCTATGTATGTATTTTCCATCCTTCTTGCAATAGATTCGTTTCATTCAGACGTTACAACTAAACGTTGCATGAAGAACGTTGCACGAAATTCGATCTTAAATTTTACTCTCATAGCGCCCAATGAAGTTATGTCTTCAAAAACATTTCTTGGGGCGCCGCTATTTGGTACTGCTGCTGCTTTTAAATAAGCGACTTCTTCATGAAATCATCGTTTACTTCTAGCCTTTGTATTTTCACTATATATTGCAAAATGTCGCCCATGAACAGTCAATCCTACATTGATATATAAAGTGGGAAATTTATTTGCTTTTCGTCTATACGTGCTAGTCTCCAGAACCACATAGTCCAAATAGTCTTAGAAAGCCCATATCTTGCGGATTATTACGAGCTATGCTTCATTCCATTTCAAAAGAGAATATTTGTAAACAAACCAATTTGACATTTAAAATATGGCTGCCACAAATATATATTCAATCAGTTGACAATTTTTCAGAAAACTCGTTGTTTTTCAGTCGTAATAATATTAAACTATGTACAACAATCACTTCATTAATTTAAACACAGTCAGGCTAAATAATGTAATAAATATCTATATTACACCGTTATTTTACTAATATCAATTATAACATTTAAAGGAGAAAACTGGACAACCCTGTCTATCGCACAAAACTCAGAGGTATAAAACATTTGTCCAAAATATTTAGTATTCCGACACGTACGAAGTCTATACTCAAGTATGGTATTTAATACACATCATTAATTTTTTAAAGTGTTAAAGGATAATGTCTGCAATCAATCAGTTATAATTTGACATGGACAATTTTTGACTGTCTTTCTAGCGTAACACGTAAACGAAACAGAAAGAGTAAACGAGACAGAACATTGGTGTTATATAAATGTATATTACTTACATGATTATATATTATACTAACTGTGTCTACGACTTCGTCCGAGTGTAATTAAGAAAAAAATTGTTTTTTTTCCCCTCTTATATGTTGGTCTTGGGTATATATTATTGCCTACCAAATTTCATTAAAATCCATCCAGTCGATTTTGCGTAATACCCGCTCAAATTAACATTAAGACAAACAAAAATTGTAAAAGAAGTTTTTCTGGTTTCTATTATCTCTAAATACTAAATTAATCCATTTTTTGTAAATATTTTCGATGTACAGAATTCACTATGTTACAATTTTATTAATATTATAAATTATTCAAGTGGACATAAGAAAAAAGTTTACAATACCTGAACTGTGATTTTTTTCTTTACAAACATTCTCTTTTGAAATGGAAAAAAATGTTTTTTTCTTTTTATATTTTGCCCTTGGGTATGTACTATTATCTACCAAATTGCATTATAATCCATCCAGTAGATTTTACGTAATACCCGCTGAAATTATAATGCGGACAGACAAACAACAGTCCTAAAAAATTTTTTTTCTGGTTTCTATTATCGTTCTATACGCTAAATTAACCTCTTTTTTGGAAATATTTTCAATGTGTAGAATTCACTCTGTTACAATTTTATTAATAGTATAAATTACTCAACCGAACATAAGAAAAAAGTTTGCAATACCTGAACTATGATTTTTCTTTATTTACAAACATTCTCTTTGGAAATGGAAAAAATTGTTTTTTTCTTCTTATATGTTGCTCTTGGATATATACTAACCAAATTTCATTAAAATCCATCCAGTAGGTTTTGCGTAATACCCGCTAAAACTAACAGACAAATTTCTAAAAAAAATTTGTCTGGTTTCTATTATCGTCCTATACGCTAAATTAATCTCTTTTTTGTAAATATTTTCAATGTACAGAATTCACTCTGTACAATTTTATTAATAGTATAAATTACTCACGTGAATACAAGAAAAATGTTTACGATACCTGAACTGTCATTTTTCTTTATTTACAAACATTCTCTTTTGAAATGAAACGACAATATGATTCATAAGCGCAGAGCAGTAAAAAAATATAACAAAAGTATAGGGATTTATATAACAAAAGTAGAGGAACATTGCTTCAATGGTGCAAGGTGGAACGAGACATGTTCGTTTATTCAACTCATCGTTACGAGCGTTCCCCTCTATCCCCTATATCCCCGGCTCTCACCGATGGCTTTTGGCGAACGTAGGGGAGTGGTTTAATGGCCTAAGGGCGTTAAAGGGAGACGGTCATAAACCATTTTTTATGAAAATAAATCGAAGTTGATAAATAGCTAGTAGACTTATAAACATATTACCATTTGTCTGCGGCTTTGCTCGCGTGATATTTTCATAAACGCTGACACATTTTTCTCCAGTAATAATGTTTGTATTTCAAGAACAACTCATGTCTCAGCTTGAACCTCAAACTGAATCGCTGAATCGTGACGATTTCTGCTCATCCATTCTTAATTCTGCGCTCTTGACTCTTACTGCGTGAGGCTGTCGATTATAACAATAAAACAGGTTAAGTGCGAGACTGTCTCCTGCATCGAGGGTTCCGAATCACGATTGAAGTAAAGTTACTTATTTATAATCACCAATACGGACTTCCTAGCGCAATAAATATTTAATAATATCTAATATAATTAATTAGGGGGGGACATGTGTTTTATCGTGAATATATAAAAACTGTGGCATCTAAAATTATTGTAATAGTTTTCCGGCAATTTTCCGGCTTCTAAAAAGTATTTTTCATCATTTTATGTTTAATAGTTTTCGCAATAAGAAAGACGTCAGACACAGAGTATGTCTGTGTATTCTCCTCTCTCTTATTGCGTGATACAAGTTAGTACATGTCCTCTACAGAGGGATGAGGGCACACTGTATAACCTATTGAAAACTTACATCTTACGAAAGCGAAGTGCTATCAAAAATATATTTATTATTTTAGATTTGATTTTAAAAAACCTTGACTGATACCCAAAAAAATTATTTCCAAATTCAGTGTATGCATAAAAAAGTAATTTTTTTTCTTTATTATAATGTATTGACGTAATTCAACTCTCTTAAAGATCTACCAGGTAACAAACAAACAAACAGACAAAAACACTTCTTGTTTATAATATAAATAAGGAGTAATTTTAATTTTATAAATCATCAGATGAAATGGAGGGTTTGCATATCTATAAAATTTCGCATAACTAAGACTTGTGTCATTTTTAATTCTGTGTACAATATAGAAGCATATATTAAGAGAAAGAACCAAAGATAAAGAACAAAAACTTTGCCGTTCAAAACGGGCCGTAACTGCCTTTTGTTTTATTCACTTTTTAGCATATTAATTATTGCATCAAAAGTGATACTTTTTAACACTTCGCTGCAGTGGCATCGAAAGTGGTACTTTTTGATACTACGCTGTACAAATAATTTTTGTTTCAACTTTTCTCTTATTCACGCATGTACAAATAAAACGAAACAGACGATTATGTTTTCCGCTCCCCGCTAACTTCATCTCACTTCTGGGTTGCCGACGTATGAGTATCAACTCATATTATTACCGATGGCGTCTCCCCATCAAACCCAGTAAAAAGCCCGCCGTGCACCGGCAAAACAATCTCTATGACGTTTACTTATTTCTATCTGAATATTTAAATACGGTAAGACATTCAATTTTCCTATATTGAATGGTTGAATTTCATCCTAAAAATTACCAAATTTAAAGTTTGTGAGTTTTGTATTTCTGGAGAAATGTTGGCTTTTGGATAATCTGAGATTAAATTGTTGTAATAAAGATGATCTACAAATATTATTTTCATAAGTCATATTTTAATACTTAACTTGCACTTTCCTATAAAAACCTAATTCCTCAATAAAACAAATTTTGTGACGAAAAAGTACTCGTTAAAAACGGAGTAAATTTGTAATATATACTTTTTTATTCACTAACCAAGAATATAAATTCGACAGCATGTATTTAAACATTCAAATAAAAACAAGCGATATCGAATTTACTGCACTGAATTAATTCGAGTTTATTTATAAAACGCAACGAGTCCCGCCCGCGCGGTCGTAAAGTACGGTCACCTTATTTATTTACTTTGAATTGGCGGCCGTTTTGCGTAAACTTAGCGGGGCCATGCAATCGACCCCGTTACGCGGGACAATGTATTTATATTTGTTTCGAATGTAATTAAATTATGCTTTATCTGTTCTGGCGCGTCTTTAACAAGTTTATTGGGAAACTGTGGAAACAAAAAACAGGGTTCGGGTAAACAATCATAAAAGTTTTGTGATGTACAATATATTTTACGTTTTTTTGTTACTTGTTTATATGAAGTAACATTCGTCCAAAAACGATCATTTCTTTTATTTTTCATTTTAACCAAATGAGATGTAATTACGATGTAAATTGTTTAAATATTTTCTTTCCTTTCTTTCTTTTTAGCTTAAAACTATCGTAGAGGTTTTTATAGTTCTCGATACTAACCAGAGCTAATTTTGTAAAATTAATGGCAAATGGGGCAGCGGTGGTCGTTTTTTTTATTTTTGGGATAAAAAAGCTTACTCTTGAATTCCAACTTTTTCTTTATCCTACTAGCCACGGTTTTGCAACTCATCTCATTACCTCTGATATTTTCATTCAAAAATGTCAGAAAGTATTTAAACTTTTTTGCAATAGACAGGGTTTGACGTAGCTGTTAAGAAGCATATATTATAATGCTATTACTAAGTTCCATTATTATACTTTGTTTGCTGTTAAGCAAAATGTGAGGTTACATACTACTTAATTATAATGCTATTACTAAGTGCCATTACTATACTATGGTGTGTGTTAAGCAAAATGTGAGGTTACTGCTTATATTATAATACTATTACTAAGTGCCCTTATTTTACTATGGTGCCTGTTAAGCAAAATGCGAGGTTACTACTAACATTATAATGCTTTTACTAAGGGTCCTTATTATACTATGGTGGCTGTTAAGCAAAATGTGAGGTTACTACTAACATTATAATGCTTTTACTAAGGGCCCTTATTATACTATGGTGGCTGTTAAGCAAAATGTGAGGTTACTATTTCTATTACAATGCTATTGCTAAGTGCCATTACTATATTATGTTGCGTATTAAGCAAAATGTGAGGTTACTACTTATATTACAATGCTATTACTAAGTGTCCTTATTATACTATGGTGCCTGTTAAGCAAAATGTGAGGTTACTACTTATATTACAATGCTATTACTAAGTGCCCTTATTATACTATGTTGCCTGTTAAGCAAAATGTGAGGTTACTACTTATATTACAAAGTTATTACTAAGTGCCCTTATTATACAATGGTGCCTGTTAAGCAAAATGTGAGGTTACTACTTATATTACAATGCTATTACTAAGTGCCCTTATTAGACTATGTTACCTGTTAAGCAAAATGTGAGGTTACTAATTATATTACAATGGTATTACTAAGTGCCCTTATTATACTATGGTGCCTGTTAAGCAAAATGTGAGGTTACTACTTATATTACAATGCTATTACTAAGTGTCCTTATTATACTATGTTGCCTGTTAAGCAAAATGTGAGGTTACTACTTATATTACAATGCTATTAATAAGTGCCCTTATTATACTATGTTGCCTGTTAAGCAAAATGTGAGGTTACTACTTATATTACAATGGTATTACTAAGTGCCCTTATTATACTATGGTGCCTGTTAAGCAAAATGTGAGGTTACTACTTATATTACAATGCTATTACTAAGTGCCCGTATTATACTATGTTGCTTGTTAAGCAAAATGTGAGGTTACTACTTATATTACAAAGTTATTACTAAGTGCCCTTATTATACAATGGTGCCTGTTAAGCAAAATGTGAGGTTACTACTTATATTACAATGCTATTACTAAGTGCCCTTATTATACTATGGTGCCTGTTAAGCAAAATGTGAGGTTACTACTTATATTACAATGCTATTACTAAGTGTCATTATTATCCTATGGTGCCTGTTAAGCAAAATGTGAGGTTACTACTTATATTACAATGCTATTACTAAGTGCCCTTATTATGCTATTACTCAGTGCCATTGTAGTGTTACATTGACGGTGATGTAGGTCAGTATAACCAACAGTTTAATAGTTTTATTTATTTGGCATTTTTTAGGGTTTCATGCCTTAAAAGTAAAAATGGAATCCTTGTAAGGTCACTTGGATATTTTTCTTAGAAACTACTAGACGTAAAAACTTTAAATTTGGTAGAATATTAAAGCATATTAACCGGTACATATTTCAATTAGTTAACACTCAAAAATATTTATCTACTCAACTAAATACTGTAGTCGTCAGGGATATACTGAAAAATACACATACAACCACAAAACGCGTCCACAATAGGTTGTGTGCAAGCACACATATTAACGTCAGTCGCTTACAACAGCCGTCGCAAGCGGTCGTGTGTCAACAGATATTGTTTTTAGATAAAACGAATTTCGTAAGAGGCAATAGAACTTCATGTTAGTTCTGGAAGCGAAAAAATACCAGTCGTAACAAAAATGAAGTCAAAGATTTAAGTTCAACATATTAAATAAATCGTAATTTTTAGAATAACTGAATTTTTAATGTTCACAAAATAGATATAGATATGTCCCCAGTGTGAAAGAGACGAATAATTTAATCATGCCTGAGAGAGATGAAGAGAGAAATATCTTTATACGTGTACGTGTGTCTTAACATGAACGATGACGCACACATAGATAATATATTTTAAGGTATTTATACGCTTGAGTCTGTCTGTCTGTATTATTGAATCAATGTATCATTTTTCACATATAATTAAATAGTAAGCTACTCACTGTGGGCTAAGCTAACATGTAGTTCATTGGCTTTAGTCAACGGATAACTGTACGTGTATCGCTGTGCTGACTGTTAATCAAGAAACTAACTACATACTTGTGCTCGGCGACTAAACTAAGTTAGCACTAAATCAGCCCTATGTTGTGGCATGTCATTTGTACTCGGCGACTGAACTAAGTTAGCACTCAATCAGCCCTGAATTGCGTCACTTACTTTATTAATAACGTAAACGTTACAGAGTTATTAGCCTTAAAGCAGACGTCAGAATTCAATATATATCATCACTGAAATCTTTATTTTGACAGCTACGTAGGTTACAATGACGCCTTATCTCACTTTAGGTGAAGGTAATTAATACAGTGGACGTTTCAGCTGACTTTACAGGTATTTAATACTTCTTTCGACAACTTAGTAAATTTAGAATCAATTAGACAAATTGAAAAGTAAAATGACTAATTTTTATAGTTACGTTATAAATATTATGTTGTGTACTAAATTAGATACCAGCAAACATCGTTACATATTTCATCTCATAAAAATTATATTGCATTTTCAGAAACGCCTATGAAGTTCGTACTCGAGAATTGAGTGTCAGATCCTAATAATACTTTCGTAAAATGTCTCAGATTAATGTCTTAGATCCAAATAATAATTTCGTAAAATATTTTCGACTATTTGTGAATCTAAATTTTTATATACTAATATTTGTGACAAGCGACACAACGAATAAAAAATACTGAACGCGGAACAAAACAAAATAACCTCTAAAACGCATCTCCTCTCATTCACAGATAAAGCAGAGAACTGTTACCATCGATGAAATAGCTCCGTCCTTTTCTTTCTGCTCGTAGAATTATATGATACTATTATTTTCTCTTAAACCAACGAAATATAGCGCTATGTTTACAAACAATATGGGTTAAGACAAAGCAAGTACGATACAACATGGCAATTTTTAAAGCAAACGTTAAGAGAACCGATATTGTTGTGCGTTAGCTAACGTATAAGTTAAGTGGAGTGCATGATACGACATGGAGCTGATTGTTAGCTGATTACGCGGCGTCAGATTTTCCAATTACTTAATGGGAAACCTGGCTCGCGTAGTTATTATAATATTTTCGCTATTCCGGCATCTAGAACCGAGTTATATCGAAATTCTACACATTCACACTGTATATAAATGCACAACTCCCTGATCGCGGTTGCACTAGAGTGTGACGTGTTTGTAATGAGTGAGAGTAAACTTTTTGAAGTGTGTCACCATTATTATTAGTATTATGGAACAAGAACTAACACATTAAGTACGAGTAGATCTCCCATTACGAGAATTTTTGATACGGTTAAATATCTCCTTATAAAATTTTTAATATTTAGGCTGTATTCACACTAGGTTAACATTTTGCTGCCAACAGTTTGCCGATGTTACACCAAGTCCATACTATTAGCTCTTTTCTTTTTTTTTAACTCTGATATTTTTGGTAATGTTAAAAAATGAGATGATAGTATACTTTTATTCCGCGTTTTATTCTAAGTTCTTCTATCATGTGGCTTCTTCAACATCTTTCACAACGTCGTTCGTGCAACGTTTTGCAATGTTTTTGCAACGTTTAGTTGTAACGAACAACATCTTAATGTAACGAATCTATAGCAAGAAGGAGAGAAAATAGGTACTTAGCTAATAACGGAGAGGGATAGATGAACACGATATAATAAGGCAAGAAGTAAACGCATGCGCGAAAACTAACCAAAATGACGCTCAATACTGTTATCAGCTGTTTTGTACGTTATATATGTCAAAAATAAACTGTCAAAATGTTGTAGATTTATTTATCTATTTAAGATTGACTTGTTACTAATTTGGCGTATACTTAATCCATTACAAGACTAATAACATACTTTACTTAATTTATTTATGAATCCGCATTGAACTCACAAGCATAGTTATCTTAAATATAATTTAAAACAGAAGCATTACATCCCAAATTTCTTCAGCCACATTGAGCTGCATTCTAGTCGATTTATAATGACATTTTATAAATTTTTCTGAATGTATAGCATTAAAATCTTCTTATATGAGATTATTATAATTTATCTTGCTTGCACTTTGTATATTTTCCCTCTTTATCTCTTTCGCTCTTTCTCTCTTTCTCTCTCTCTCTGACATTTTACCCCTCACTAAATACTTATAAATCGAGGTTTAGATTACCAAAGAAGTTTCACTTCTGTCATGTCTAATGAGTTGCACGAGCTCATTTTTTTGATGACCCAACGTACCCGAAGAAAATGGGTAGGAAATAGGAAAGGGAAGTACCCATATCGTTTAGTGTACAAATATCGAAGGAACGTGCAATCATCAGTCTGTATTTAATTTCATTTGGGCTCCAAATAATAAGCTCCCTTCTAACCAGCTTCATTTTAAAGTCATAGATAATAGATTAATTTAAAAAAAGTCCGCAAATGCTACTCTCGAGAACAGCATTGACATCCCACTGCGGCAATTTGCAATCTGCTATACTTCTAATAGCTGATCAAACCTTCGTATCATCTGCAAGTAGGAGATAATGAGCAATTTTAACCTCATGACTGATATTCTTTACCAGGTAGTAAACAATACAGACCCGGGATTTGAACCCTGGTTCGAACCTGATCGCGTGAAATAAGACTCAGATATGAAATTACCTAATCATGCTTATTTTATTTTATCCACAAGATTTGAAGAAAAGAAATGTAAATGTAAGAGCAGAAACCCAAACGAGAGATAGAAACCGGGTTTGCTAAGACAGTTTCAAGGGATGTTATCATAAACGCGATTAAAAGTTTTCTGGTAGTCGAATTACGCAAAGTCGACCATATCAACCTGATAAAAGACATAGTCGAATATAAAATCCGTATTTCTTGTCACAAATCTGACTTCTATAGCTCAACCATATGTTGCTATGTAACGCAAAATCAAATTACTTGGCTGGTACAAAGAGAATCCAATCGACCGAAAGTTGGTTACTTCAGAATCGTCACCACTCTCAGATGTGGATATTACCGAAGCAATTTTTCATCATGAGATATTACACCAGTTGACAATACCGTATTAAATATAATATATTTTAAAAGTTCAATAAAAATGTCAGTGAAAGTTTAGAGTACACAACCAAGTAAGCCATCAGCTCAAGTGCTAAGTTGCTATTACTAATGCGTGACATCAACATAGGCTCCGCAACAATAGCAAGACGTTGCCAATGCAAAATTAAGTCGAGGAACCGTTGCATCGAGAACGGTCTCACGGCAGCCGCGACTGGCTTTTAGGGCGTTATTGTGTGACCAAATCTACGTACAGTTTTCCTTCGAGTTTTCTTTTATATTATATGTTATATTCCTTGGAAGATGCTTTATTTGACGTTTGACTTTAGTTCGAAGCGAAGCTAATATCCCAAAATCACTAGCGGACGTGATTGTTTCCAGCTGCCTTGAAAATAATGTTTGTGTTTAACATCAGAAATCAATTGTCGATCGAACTAGACTTTATATTGCATATTTGCAGATCTGAACGTTTTTAAAGGAACACATGTTTTGTTCCATGAATAAACCTGGTCATAAAAATAGTCTACAGTGAGGTTTACATTATTGATTAGGCATAAATTGTACCAATATACGTAAATATAATTAAATCTCTTAATTTTTATTAATTAGATCCAGAATGTGTAGAACTACATTAACTTCTACACATCTTTGTCGTCAATAGGATTATTAACGCTCTAATTAGCCTTTGAAATAAGCACGTGCTTAATATAAAATTCAAATAACTTTTACGGTTTAAATCCGACTTGGACATTATTTTTATATATATTTTCATGAACTGATATGTCGGAATATTTTTCTAGATATTCCGACACCTCAGTTCTTGAAAAGTATAATAAACCCGATTCATCTTTATCCGTTTCAAATTTTGATTGAAATATTTGAATATTTCAATCAAGTGGACATTCCGTTAATCCGTAGTATAAATAAGACGTACACGCATTATAAAAAATATGTCACTACGAACATTATAAATAAGACGTACGTACATTATAAAAAAGAAGATGTCACTACGGACATTATAAATAAGACGTACTTACATTATAAAAAAGATGTCACTACGAACATTATAAGTAAGACGCCTAAATTATAAAAAAGACGTAACTATGAATGTTATAAATAAGACCTACGTGCATTATAAAAAACATGTCACTACGAACATTATAAATAAGACGTACGTACATTATAAAAAAGACGTCACTACGAACACTATAAATGAGACGTACGTACATTATAGAAAAGACGTCACTACGAACACTATAAATGAGACGTACGTACATTATAAAAAAGACGTCACTACGAACATTATAAATAAGACGTACGTGTTGAAAACAACAATTATTTTCCAGAAACCCTCATTAAGCTGCCATTTCACCTCGCGCGTCAATTTTAAGTCCGCACGTACTGCCACTTCGGAATTTACTAATTGGTGCAGTTGATACGGTTATTAGGTCATACACTATGTATATTTAGTTGTACGTGCCTGGGATTGGGATTTGAGATATCAAAATAGAGTTTTAATGGGTTTTGTGGTATAAGTGGTTGTTTGATTGTTAAAATTAAACATGGACCTCGTTCGGGTTTACATGTTTTCATTCTAGTTTGTGAGACGGTTTGAAGACGTATTTTGGGGGTTAAAAAGGCGTTTTGTTCTGTGACTGTCGAGATTTAATGGCGATCCAAATTGCGATGGGTAAAAAATAATTTTATTGCATTTAAATATATAGTTGCACACCCCGTAGCTAATTTTATGAGTAACTAACTATGCCTACGACTTCGCTCGCGTGAAATTAGAAATAATAAAATTTACTAGAATTTTTTTTGTTGATTTCGGTTATAAACTATTACCATATCAAATTTAATCAAAATTCGTACAGTAGATTCCGCGTGATTAGGGAACAAATTAAAATACAGACAGACAGACAAAAGTTTTAAAAACAGGTTTTCTGACTTCTGTTATCATTCTTTACGCTAAATAAATCACTCTTTTTTAAATATTTTCCATGAACAGAATCCACTCTATTACAATTTTATTATATGTATGGATAAATTTTTGGTATTCCTTCTTAGAAACAGGAAATATTCCTCTAAAAATTATACTATTTTCAATATTTTTTTTATGTATTTTATTATATAATATATTTTATTACATATATTATTATATATTTTTTATATAATATATTTTATTTATTTATCATCTAAATTTGTCCTTTAAATATTGCAAGTGTCTCCGTACGTCCCTCTGTAAGTTTGTACGTATCGCGTGAATATAGTTAAATGGGATGAAATGCAATATTTTCTCCTCTTGTACATATTAAACACAGTAATTGATTAAAAGCGTATTAACTTATGTTTCAATACAATCCAATACTTTTGTAAAACAAAAATTTGCTTTTCTTAACTAACGTTTTCTTAATTAATGTTTTAACTAACGTTTTCTTAACTAATGTAACGCTAAAGTTTGGATGGACGGATGTATATGTAGATGTTTGTTACTCCGTATTTTCTGAATGGATCTAAAATAGATAGGAAATCTGGAGTAGTTCCTAATAAATTTTCCACATTTCTGATGTTCATTACCTTTCTACTTGACCAGGTAGTATTGTCTGGGTATGGATGAAAACAGGAATTATTCGCGTTACACATCTTTCGTTTATCAAATTGCTGTAATATACAATTTTATATATGACATTTGTAACTTCCGTATATTGATTTTGTTGACCGGTTTCGGTGATTGTTTTTTCTATCGATTAGTTACTATTTTGATAGAAGCCTATTGGTTTTCAGAACAATTTATTAAATGGTTTAATTTTTATAAAAAATTTTCGAAAAAAAATATCTTGTGCTGAAACCCTAATTCGTGAGGATATTCTTGCTCTTTGTTTAGCTTTTTAACTTGTTTTATTAGATATATGACCGTAGCGGTTGACGACTATGCTTTTCATTAATTTTAGTATGATTATTAATTGTACTTAACAAAAGTATATAAAAAACTGCAATTACAAATAAGGGTGGTACCCTATTTGTAATTGCAGATTTTATCACGGACATGATCGGATGTAATACAACTCTCACGATAATTGCATTTTTGAAGTTATACTTCTTTAGACGCGTTATGAAAAAATGATGAGAGTGAAATTGTACGATGCAACAAAAATCGATAGGATGAAGTTGCTCACTAAACATATATTTTCTTGCGTATGGTGACTGATGCTATATTCATTATTCATTTTGGCAATGGCCATATATTTAAAAAGCGATCACTATTAATTATTCTTCCAATAGTTTTTGAAAAAAATTATTAATTATTCTTCTTAAAATTATTCTTCTTAAAAATTATTAATTATTCTTCTTAAAAATAATTAATTATTCTTCTTAAAAATTATTAATTATTCTTCTTAAAAATTATTAATTATTCTTTTTAAAAATTATTAATTATTCTTCTTAAAAATTATTAATTATTCTTCTTAAAAATTATTAATTATTCTTCTTAAAAAATTATTAATTATTCTTCTTAAAAATTATTAATTATTCTTCTTAAAAATTATTAATTATTCTTCTTAAAAATTATTAATTATTCTTCTTAAAAATTATTAATTATTCTTCTTAAAAAATTATTAATTATTCTTCTTAAAAATTATTAATTATTCTTCTTAAAAATTATTAATTATTCTTCTTAAAAATGATTAATTATTCTTCTTAAAAATGATTAATTATTCTTCTTAAAAAATTATTAATTATTCTTCTTAAAAATTATTAATTATTCTTCTTAAAAATTATTAATTATTCTTCTTAAAAAATTATTAATTATTCTTCTTAAAAATTATTAATTATTCTTCTTAAAAATTATTAATTATTCTTCTTAAAAAATTATTAATTATTCTTCTTAAAAATTATTAATTATTCTTCTTAAAAATTATTAATTATTCTTCTTAAAAATTATTAATTATTCTTCTTAAAAATTATTAATTATTCTTCTTAAAAATTATTAATTATTCTTCTTAAAAATTATTAATTATTCTTCTTAAAAAATTATTAATTATTCTTCTTAAAAATTATTAATTATTCTTCTTAAAAATTATTAATTATTCTTCTTAAAAATTATTAATTATTCTTCTTAAAAATTATTAATTATTCTTCTTAAAAATTATTAATTATTCTTCTTAAAAATTATTAATTATTCTTCTTAAAAAATTATTAATTATTCTTCTTAAAAATTATTAATTATTCTTCTTAAAAATTATTAATTATTCTTCTTAAAAATTATTAATTATTCTTCTTAAAAATTATTAATTATTCTTCTTAAAAAATTATTAATTATTCTTCTTAAAAATTATTAATTATTCTTCTTAAAAATTATTAATTATTCTTCTTAAAAATTATTAATTATTCTTCTTAAAAAATTATTAATTATTCTTCTTAAAAATTATTAATTATTCTTCTTAAAAATTATTAATTATTCTTCTTAAAAAATTATTAATTATTCTTCTTAAAAATTATTAATTATTCTTCTTAAAAATTATTAATTATTCTTCTTAAAAATTATTAATTATTCTTCTTAAAAATTATTAATTATTCTTCTTAAAAATTATTAATTATTCTTCTTAAAAATTATTAATTATTCTTCTTAAAAAATTATTAATTATTCTTCTTAAAAATTATTAATTATTCTTCTTAAAAATTATTAATTATTCTTCTTAAAAATTATTAATTATTCTTCTTAAAAAATTATTAATTATTTATTATTTTTGAAAAAAATTATTAATTATTATTCTTCCAATAGTTTTTGAAAAAAATTATTAATTATTAATTATTCTTCCAATAGTTTTTGAAAAAAATTACTGTGTTTTCTTTTAGGCTTTTAACGTTTTTTTTTTATATTTCGTATTAAATTCTTGAACTGGTAATTAAGGTGACGTTTGTTTCGTGTTTTTGTGCATGTGAATATGTTCCCGGCTCTTCTCTGGTCTTAGGTGGCTTATTTTGACGACCGTTGCCATTTTCATAAAATACTACGCTACATAGAGGATACTGTATAACAACATATTGATAGCTCAAATAGTTTGATAGGATTTACAAGCTATTACGAAAATCACCTCATTTTTAATAAAAAGAAAATACAAGGTTCCTAATTTGTCTGATTAATGATTGGAATAAGGTTTCGAGAGGTTGTGATTTATGACCAAGGGGATAAGTACTTTGTGAAATGGTATTTTCTAAAAATATTTACATCCCTCCAAATTTTTGACGCAAGTGAACAGAAACAAGTTTAATCGAGAATCCTGTTCGAAGTACAGTGTCAAAAGTTGTCAAAGTTTTGGGTGTACCTGAACTTTTCAGATATGTTTTTTTAAATCCACGGTTAAAAAACTGTATTGCGCATGGAACAAATAATAGGACAGAAATAGCACATTCATGAAATTGTATGTGAACCAATGAAACCCAATTTTGCCGTGAGCAGTAGATAAACTTGTGAAAATTGGACAAAAACCCCCTCGATGTCTTATCACCATGGAGATTCCGTTTTTGAGTTAAAAAAATTCTAGGTACTTGCATTCGATTAGAAATTTAAATTCATTTCGATTCACTACCATGAACAAATTCGAGGGACCTGGGGATTTTTGTTGAACACCTACGAGTACTTCTACTTATTTCAATGGGCACTAGACCCATTTTAATTTCTTGATTTTTCAAACCAAAAAAGTCGGGAACTTTGTTATTTAATGCATCCATAATGGAAGAACAAAAGACCCAAGCCATCAACAGTAATAACAACTTTCTTTCACACAAAGACGAAAATAGTAAAAACAGATTTTTAAGAACCACATTCACGCGACTTCAAACGCCGCGCACTGATACAGTGACGGCCAATAAATTCCGATTAATCTCCCAAACACCGCGAAGCACATAACTTGCTTTAAGTGTATCAGATAACAATTGGAAGCGGCGCCCCGAGCCGAGTGACTCAAACAAACAGACGCCCCAGAAACACAATTATGCCCGATCTAAATAAAGACGCCGCAAGGGTACAGCTAGCTTGCTTTAGTCACTTTTCGCGTTAGTCACTTTGGGCGGCTCGCGCGCGTGGGCGTCACTTTACGCGCCCGCCGCGACATCTGGCGCCCGCCCGTGTTACGCCGTCAAATGACTGAAAATAAATGCTCGCAATCGGGGCGTTCTGTTTTAAATTTGATAAATATTGTAACAAAGAAGTAACTGAGACATACGTCGCAAACGTAATCTATAAAAAAGGAACAAGTTCTGGTCGGATACACATAAAATTATCCAGAATTCCATAACATTTGAAGTTTCCGCTTGTTATTATCGTGTCCTTATCAGATAAGGATAACTAAATAATAATTGCTATTTTAACAGTTCAAACCCTACCTTAGTACCCATTATTAATTTTATTCTTTTCTATCTTCTATATTATCTTATTAATTTATCCATAATAATATAAATATTTACACAACATCCTTTAAATCAGGACTTATCAACTATTGGACCGTGTCTCCTTTGGGGGGCATGAAGAGATCATGAGGGGAGCCCAATATGTTCGGACATTCTCACATTCATTCATTAAATCTATCAGTCGTTGTTCAAGTGTTAACAAGTCTCAACTTGCTGCGCTCTACCCGCACTCCCGAATCGTCCTCGCACCCGCGCACGTCTCCAGCGATCAGTTTTTTTTTATTTTTTGTGTTTTTTATTGTAATAATGTAAAAGATTTAATAGGGAGCATGAACGTATATTTTATAATCCGGAGAACCTCAATGCAAAAAAGGTTGGGAATACCTGTTTTAAATATTTATAACCAGAAACTGTAATAAAACACCGGAGATTAAATTTGAAACGCTTGTTTTTTTTAAATTATGATCTTTATTTAGCAAACCTCTAACCACTTAAACTTCGCCCTATAACAAGAATCTAGTAGAATTTCCAGAGGCCAAAAATGAAGTGAATACACAAATTTTGGAGTCGTTCTAATTTATTCAGACCATGCTCGGCAGCATCCAAATAGCATACATCTCCATAGTTCGACAAAGGCAGCAGCTATTGATAAAGGTGATTTTTTGTTTTCGTTGGGATATAATATTGAAGACGTTTTAGAGAATGTATGCTGCTGAAAATTCCACTTTTTCTTGATCTTCTTTTGAATGTCATGTATTAGAAGAGAACATAATTTAACAATTTCGTTAAAAAATAGATACTTGCTGCAAGTTATTATATAATTTTCTTCAGTTTTTTTTATAATGTGACTAAATCAAAAAAAAAATTACACGTGCAGTATCGTACACGTGATAGAAGTGAAACTTCTTAAAAATTAAAATAAATTTAGTGTGAGAGACAAAGAGAGAGAGAGCATCTCAAAAGAAATACAACAATACAAAATTTTCCAATAACTCTTCACGTTTGTTATCGTTCGTATCGTTGTATATACGTTGCTCTCTTTTGCTCCACTTCCATGGCGTCGGAATGTAAAGCTCTCTTTCTCTTTCTCTCGACGTTATATCTTTCTTCTCTCTCATGTAACGAAATGTGCTTAAACGTGATGCGATCTTAAAATGTTACTCTCAATTCTCGTCCACTTATCGGTTATCGAGTCGCCGCCTAAGAAGTTTGACTTCAAAAATACGGTGTGACTTAATTTACTCCTCCACAAACTAGAAATGGCTCAAAAAGTAATGGAAAGAAAACTAGTAAGCGTTACACTGAGAGATCGCAAAGTAAATGATTGGTTAGGAGAGGACAACAAAGTTAGGGACCACAAAATGGGTAGCAAAATTGAAATTGGAATGGACTCGTGGAAAAGCTCGTGGTATAATAGAGACCATGGAGAAAGAAACAATTACAAGGAAGTACATAGATATGTTGGTATAACGACAACAAAAAAACAGCTAGAGTGAAATGGTTAGAAACTGTCCAAGACTTAGACAGATAGCATAAACTAAAGGAGACCTATATCTTAGCGATCGAAAAGAGCCGAAGAAGAGAAAGATGAAAAAATTGACACAATTTACTACACCTTCAAAGGATAGATCCAAAGATAGAAAAACGAATGGTCACCCCAAGTTTACTTTCAAGAAACTACCCTATTTTTTCGCAATTTAATTTTACATCTGTCATTGAGTTTACAAAAGCGTGTATCTTCTGAATTTGATCGTGGAAATTTAAACAATTACCAAGCTGTAAGCCCGTGACTGACGTTTAGGAATAGCGAAATGAAAAAAATATCGTAATTTTACTTTAACTGAGTTAAGTCATTGTAAAATTTAAATTCCTTATAAATAATCCTTACTTGAAATATAATTTTAGTTACATCATATAATATACATGTTGAATTTTAATAAGAGTTAACGCACTCTACAATTTACGTTTGTTTTTTTTCTTTCAATACCACATATTCTATTTCCGATTAGTTAGCGGAATAATATTAAAAAAAAGAATTATTTATTCGTTATACAGCAAAGAGCTACAATGTTAAACACATAAAATTTAAAGAATTATTTAATATAAGAAATAATGATCAGAATCTATTATTTAATGTTTCTAAATCATGAAAATGTATTTTTTTATTAATTTAAACTTATATATATCTACATGTGTGTAAATATTTTAAATAATTTTTGACGAGCGTTTCGTGAAAAATTGTTCAGAAGGCTTGGATTCGTATTATATAATGTTATGTAACTCGCCTAGTATATACGCCTTTAGTTAAAAATAAGTTAGAAACCTGCTCAACAAGACGTACTGAAAAAAACATATTTTACAGTTTAACTTCTTTGGACGCATAGAGAGTAAAATTTTCAAGTTCGCAACGTTCTTCATGCAACGTTTTTCTGTAACGCCGGGATGTAACGAAGCTATGGCAAGAAGGACGTAAAATAGGTACTTAGCTAACAACCGAGCGGAATAGATGAATAAGACAAGAAGTATACGCATACGCGAAAACAAATAAAAATGGCGCTCACTACTCTTATCAACTGTTTTGTACTTTATGTCTGTCAAAATTAAAATGTCAAAATTTTGTCAAGTGTACGTGTGCGGGAAAAGAAAAAAAAACTTACTTTAAAGTTTCACTTCTGTCATGTGTACTGAGATGCTTTCTACTTTCTTTTCTTGAATTTTCAAATTGAAAAAATACACTCTTTTGTATTATATTATCGTGTATGCTCTTTATTTTTTATTAAATTCACTTCCCAAATGCCAAATATACGGTAGGTAGTGATTTTTAAATTTTTTTAACTTAAAAGCTCACAGTTATCCGATCACTAACTGTAAAAACTTCCGCCTTTGAAAATAAGCTTTCAAATTATCTGCCTTATATATTTTTCAACTTTTTATTGTTACTTCAACCATTAGGCTTAAAGGCAGACAGGATGAGATGATTTCCATGAAAATTTCAATTTTTAATGCAATACCATATAAGCGGCGGAAACAACTTTTCTTGCTTTTTATGAGGTAATATTAATATTTAACGCGATTTTCCTATTAAGAGTAATCATTTATTTTTTTTACATCTCATAATAATGAAAAAAAAAATCCCAAACGCAATAAGATAAATGTTTGCCATTTGCATTTCACTTATCTTGGACTTCAGACTACTGCTTAAAAAAACAGACAGATGCGATTTTATTGTCTAGAGCAGTTGTCTTTTTAACAACTTTCACATGCTCTTAGTAATTATTGCAGCAACAAATGGGGGGGGGGCAGGAATGTCTCTCGTTATTTAATTTACTTAGTTCTTTACCTTTATTGATCTCTGCAAAACAGTGTAATCATATAAAATTACTGCCACCACCTCCCTAATTAAGTACTATTTATATATAGATATTACGATGGAGTCATCGAGCTAGAGACAAATCCCACCATCTTAATCGAAACGTACGCGAACAAAACCGTGAGTAAAAAGCTGGTGATATATTTTTATAAGCTACATCTCTCCAGAAACATCAACCACAATAATAGAAAAAAAACTGGTTTTCACTGTATTCTACTCTTCAATTATTTGAACGCCACACGAGACCATATAATCTGGTGATTGGACGTGTTCAAAAGATGTTTTTCCCATATTTGTACTTGAGACGGTGTAGTTATTTGCCTTTTCTATTTCATAACGGTTTTCTCCTAGATTTGCTTGGTTTATTGCCATTTTTTGCGATACAGAAAAGACATTTCCCTTATTAAAATTATTTTTCAATTTTTAAATGAATAAATTTTTAATTTCGCATCAATATTGTTAAAAGAGTTCTCGTTTTTAGTACCCAATCAGGCGGTCATCATATTTTGGCTACACCTTTAGAATCTAGAACCATATTACATCGAAATCCTGGACTTTCTTCCAGTATACTTCTATTCAAACATACGATCGCAGTTCTAGAAGTGTATAACTTGTTTATTAAGAGTAAAAACATATTCTGAGATATTATTGTAGTACTATGAAATATAATAATGTTCTGTATCATATTATGCAATTAATCACAATCTTTACCATTGTTGTAACACACATGTATATAAAAGTAATGTAAATAACTGTAAGTAGATAGATAAATAAATAATTAATTTATAGAAACAGAAACTAAAACGAACTTTTCCCTTCTTCGTGAACTTCAATATTTCCTTTTGAGTGTTCGATCTAAAAGGTCCATTCCCAAAAGATCCAATTTGATCAGTCTCATTAAATGTTTTATCTAAATTTGATTTAAATAAACAAAAATACACAAACATATAAACATGTTTTTTCCTTGTAATATTTAAAATCTTTATACCATTTTAAATCGTTTATGGTATTACCTAGTCGCAGTTTCTGAAATGATTACGTCATGATCATGATAAATTACTAAGGGAGCGGTGGAATAACCACTTTTTAGAGTTCCGTACCCGACAGGTCCGAAAGGAACCCTATTGCTGTGGCAACCTGGTCTTTCCATTTATATGTCTGTCTATCTGTCAGAAGATTCTTACTTCTAAACCAGATGAAATTTATATTTAAAATAAATGCATAATAAGTAATTAATTGGCCCAAAGGGGAATTATAATTTAAAATAACTCACAATTATATTTTGTGGGGTAATGCCCAAATTTATAAGAGGAGTGTGATTTTTTTTGTATAGGTAGGTAAATAGGATACCGATGAAAAGGGCTCTTTGTGTAGAATAGAAATATGTTTAGTGGATTAACAAATTTCCAATTTTTAAATCCTTTTTTTATCGGGTTAATCCCCCATAACCCACCTTATTTTAATCTTATTATAGTAGGAAGTTGTGATTTGGCTTTGATTTGTTCATATCTTGTATTTTAATCCCATTATAGTAGGAAGTTGTAATTTGGCTGCGATTTGTTCATATCTTGTATTTTAATCCCATTATAGTAGGAAGTTGTAATTTGAGTGCGATTTGTTCATATCTTGTATTTTAATCCCATTATAGTAGGAAGTTGTAATTTGGCTGCGATTTGTTCATATCTTGTATTTTAATCCCATTATAGTAGGAAGTTGTAATTTGGCTGCGATTTTTTCATATCTTGTATTTTAATCCCATTATAGTAAGAAGTTATAATTTGGCTGCGATTTGTTCATATCTTGTATTTTAATCCCATTATAGTAGGAAGTTGTAATTTTGCTGCGATTTTTTCATATCTTGTATTTGAATCCCATTATAGTAAGAAGTTATAATTTGGCTGCGATTTGTTTATATCTTGTATTTCAATCCCATTATAGTAGGAAGTTGTAATTTGGCTGTGATTTGTTAATATCTTGTATTTTAATCCCATTCTAGTAGGAAGTCGTTATTTGGCTGCGATTTGTTCATATCTTATATTTCAATACCGTTATAGTAGGAAGTTGTAATATGGCTGCAATTTGTTCATATCTTGTATTTAAACAACATATACATAATAAGCATTTCTAGCACTAAAAGAGAGACCAAAAAATGTATCTATCAATAAACCAGACTGCAGTCGGTCTGTCTGCTAGAGGTTTCTAACACGCAAACGGAATAAGCAACTAATTTACTTGTCATACACGGTGTTTTAGTGGAAAACCAAATACCACTTTTGGAAATCATAATTAGAATTACATACATAGCAAATCCATGTACAAAAAAGATGGAATTTTTTTTGCTCAGGCCTATCGAGTATCATAAAAATAAATTCTTTGACTAGCGTACAAACGCACTTTTAATATCTTTTTAGGGTTTCGTTTCTAAAAATAAATGTAAAACCGGTTACGTACGATTTGGACTAACGTACGAAGAATTTTGTTGAAATTTTGTAGCTTCAAAGTAACATTAAACTAATAAGTTTGTATTTCTCAAAGACACTATGAAAATAAAGTCATTGCTGCAGTCAATACCGAAAATATCCCATATCACAAAAAGTACACAACATATTTTTTCAAACCAACCTTCATTTTTTCAAACTTTTTCAAACATGTTAGTTGAAAACTTAGAGTGAAAGCGTATCTCACAAACTATTGACTTAAATTAAAAGCTATTTTGGAACCTCTTTATCATATTTAAGACCTATTTAACGATACCCCACAGGCCTATGTGCACAAGATTTGTTTTCATCCCTCAGGTACATATATGAAATGCCACACCCTAATATTATTTTTAGGGTTCCGTAACTCAAAAGGAAAAAAGGAACCCTTATATTTAAAACCCCTTTTTCTCAGGAACACGTGGAGGTATCAAGTTGAAATTAATATTAAATATTTAGGTCTACATACCCTTAGAGCTGTAAAATATCAAGTTTATAAGTCAACGCACTAAAAAATACGAGCAGTTATGCTGCATATTTTGATACTCGTAAATAAATCAAAACCTATAGGGTACTTCCCCTTACTTAGAATCATAAAATTTTGGCAAAAAGCAACGTCTCATAGTAAAGGAAAAATCGTTACTTTGTAGTTATAACACATAAAAATTTTATTTTTTTAAATATGCTCCTGTGAAAAATAATTTCGTTCTGAAAAATTAAAATTTTGTAAGTAGTTTAATATGAATATTATGTTTCAGCATTACCTAGGTAAATAACAGTTTAATATGAATATTATGTTTCAGCATTACCTAGGTAAATAACAGTTTAATATGAATATTATGTTTCAGCATTACCTAGGTAAATAACAGTTTAATATGAATATTATGTTTCAGCATTACCTAGGTAAATAACAGTTTAATATGAATATTAAATATCTAAATTTGTACAGATCCCTCGTACTGCGAGTTACTTTTTTATTTCTATTTCATTGTATAGCGGTTGATAGAAGACACCTATTAACCAAATTTCGTCTATATGGTACCAATAGTCTCCGAGTAAAATTGCTACGTGTGTCACACACGGCCAGATAGGCAAACGGACAGATGGACAGGACGAAATTATAAGTGATCCGTTTTCCCCATTGGCTACGGAACCCGATAAAACGGAACTGTTATAACTGTCCATTTTTTCAGAAAACAGCCAATACTTTAAATTTGGCGCAATGAATAAGCATCCTAACCCGCATATATATCTATTACTAACGTTCAAAACAGCTCAAATTGTCTGTCTGTCTTGCCTTCAAAATTTCTGAAATAAAAATTATGGAAAAACCACGTTAAGAGATATTTACCGAAAATTTATCGGAAAATTATAATTGAATATGATTTGAAATTTCACCATTTTTTAAATGTTCACGATATTCTTAAGAACATATTAAACTATATATTTACATGGTGAAAAATTATATTAACATTTCTAAACAGTTTAAACTTGAATGTGATTTGAAATTTCACCATTTTTGAGATGTTCACAATATTCTTAAAAATATATTAAACTATATATTTACATGGTGAAAAATTATATTAACATTTCTAAACAGTTTAATACTGAATATGATTCAAAATTTTAACATTTTTGAGATTTTCACGGTATTCTTAAAAATATATTAAACTATATATTTACATGGTGAAAAATTATATGAACATTTCTAAACAGTTTAATATTGAATGTGATTTGAAATTTCACCATTTTTGAGATGTTCACAATATTCTTAAAAATATATTAAACTATATATTTACATGGTGAAAAATTATGTTAACATTTCTAAACAGCTTAATACGTGTACCTTAATGTTATGTACCCTTAAATATTTATTGACCCTTATGTATGTACTGGATCTCATTTGCAGATATCTACTCATACCTACAAGTTAAATTTAATCATTATCCATATACTTATAAATTGATAATGAACTCTTTCCATGCAACGACTGTTCTTTGTGCAAAAATACCTTAGAAAATTTGTCCAAACTGTTGCGTCTAAAATTTATTCAAATATAAGTTATACTTATATCGGTGAAGGGTACTACTGAGATCCCAATTATTTCCCTGAGGAAAAACTTTGCCATAAACGCGAGGAAAGCCACAAGCAAGAGTTAGATTTATAAATGCTTAGTTTTCTTGATTTAGTTTTGTCTCATAGTTTTCAACACTAATGATCTGTTAAGATCCGGTTTCAACACAAATGGTCAGTGAATCTTCTGTTAAGATCCAGTAAAGAGTACCCCACTAAATAGACTAATCGAAAAATTAATTATTAGACTTAGGTCTTATCTAATAAACACCATATTCGATGGCGAAAAATGTAATACAAATAAGGCCCTGAATCATGAAAATAAAATTATTTGTGGGAATAAATTAAAAACGATAACGATATTCAATCATGAATTAAAAAATATATTTTAGATAATGATAAAAAAAAATATTTTACATTAAATCTGCAATACTTAATAAAAATTTAATTTATCTCATAGAATAATTAAAGTAATAAAGCTGTAAATTATCTAAAAAAGCAGTAATTTTAGATAAATTGTAAAATAATACCGTAATTTGTCTAATAAAGCAAAAAATTATCTACTAAAGGTTTAATTTGTCTCATAAAGCAGTAATTTACCCAATATAGCTATAATTTATCTAATAAAACAGAAATTTATCTAATAAAATTGTAATTTATCTATTGAAGCTGTAATTTGTCTAATAAACCAATAATTTATCTTATAAAGTTGCAATTTATCAACAGAAGCTGTAATTTGTCTAATAACGCAGAAATTTATCTAATAAAACTACAATTTATCAACTAAAGCTGTAATTTATCTATTGAAGGTTTAATTTGTCCGATAAAGCAGTAATTTACCTAATAAAACAGTAATTTATCTAATAAAGCTGTAATTTATGTATTGAAGCTGTAATTTGTCTAATAAAACAGTAATTTACCTGATAAAGCTGCAATTTATCAACATAAGCTGTAATTTATGTAATAACGCAGAAATTTATCTAATAAAACTACAATTTATCTACTAAAGCTGTAATTTGTGTAGAAGCTGTAATTTGTCTAATAAAACAGTAATTTACCTGATAAAGCTGCAATTTATCAACAGAAACTGTAATTTATGTAATAACGCAGAAATTTATCTAATAAAACTACAATTTATCAACTAAAGCTGTAATTTGTCTAATAAAGCAGTATTTTATCTAATAATGCTGTAATTTATCTATTGAAGGATTAATTTGTCCGATAAAGCAGTAATTTACCTAATAAAGCTATAATTTATCTAATAAAACAGTAATTTATCTATTAAAGCTGTAATTTATGTATTGAAGCTGTAATTTGTCTAATAAAACAGTAATTTACCTGATAAAGCTGCAATTTATCAACAGAAGCTGTAATTTATGTAATAACGCAGAAATTTATCTAATAAAACTACAATTTATCTACTAAAGCTGTAATTTGTCTAATAAAGCAGTATTTTATCTAATAATGCTGTAATTTATCTATTGAAGGATTAATTTGTCCGATAAAGCAGTAATTTACCTAATAAAGCTATAATTTATCTAATAAAACAGTAATTTATCTATTAAAGCTGTAATTTATGTATTGAAGCTGTAATTTGTCTAATAAAACAGTAATTTACCTGATAAAGCTGCAATTTATCAACAGAAGCTGTAATTTATGTAATAACGCAGAAATTTATCTAATAAAACTACAATTTATCTACTAAAGCTGTAATTTGTCTAATAAAGCAGTATTTTATCTAATAAAGCTGTAATTTATCTATTGAAGGATTAATTTGTCCGATAAAGCAGTAATTTACCTAATAAAGCTATAATTTATCTAATAAAACAGTAATTTATCTAATAAAGCTGTAATTTATGTATTGAAGCTGTAATTTGTCTAATAAAACAGTAATTTACCTGATAAAGCTGCAATTTATCAACAGAAGCTGTAATTTATGTAATAACGCAGAAATTTATCTAATAAAACTACAATTTATCAACTAAAGCTGTAATTTGTCTAATAAAGCAGTAATTTATTTACTATTATAGTTTACAAGTAATGAAAAATATAGGCCAGACACTTTTTCTCCAACGCCTACGAAAGATACACTTGATTTATTTTTTATCTATTTATTAATTACAAACCTTGATATGCCTTGGTTAAATAAAAGAGAATAAAATGGAATTATGGAAGGACATTGGGGTCTGTGGTATGGGGAATGAAAGTATGTGTGTGCGCACGTACTTAGATCCTTTTTGAATTTTCTAATGGCAATATCCGATTGAACAACTGTTTTTTATCTCGTAATCCTCAACAAACAGATGGGTTTCGGAACTAAGAAATCCTTTCTACCTTTTAATTGTGACACCTAAGAATGTAAACCTGCGTCTTAAAAAAATAAATAAAATCTAATGAAATTGTAAGCAAGCAAAGTAAGAAAACTATCTTTTTGTAGACATTTCAGCTGGATACACAAAACATAAGGGATTATGAAAGGAAGGGCCTTTTAAGATAGCCTTTAAAAACATTTATAGGGTGTGATTGAAACATTTTTTGATGTCAGAATATAGTAGATTCCAAAATTTTTCAGCTTGGGTAGAGAAGAACTTGTCACAAAAATACATGTTATAAAAACAATATTAACATTTGTAATTAGTTTAACAGAAATACTATGCAATTTAAATGTTTATACTTTTATATTTACATAGATAGTTACGGAATTCTACTGACACTGGATTCACTCGTACTTAATAGATTATTATGTGTTTAGTTTAAACAATTAAATCTCAAAGAACATGTGTTCTAAACGTATCAATAAATCTTGTTATCTCTTCTCTGTCAATAAAGATGTCTTTTTTACTTCACCAAGTATGCCGTATGTTGATGTTAAAATCCCAAACCATGTTTATTTTTTCTTACTGACACTTGTTTTTTAGCACAAATTCTCAAAGTAACCAATATTAATTTGTTGTTTGCTTAACTATGACAATTTTATAAAGAAACTGAGAAATGAAACATTCTGCAACAAAAATCACACTCAGCATATAACAGAGAGTAGAGCTCCCCCTGCTGTCTCTAAAGCAAGCCGATGAACTAGCGATTTCACGTTAATGAACCAAACTAAGTCCAGTAGAACTAGTTGGTTGAAGTCGAACATCTTCAGAATTACAGAGAACTAGGAGATCAAAAATGCACAAGATCATTCTACCGTACAAGCAACATGCGGCAAATGTCAGAAAGTAGCCCCCGATTCTATCTCTGAAGCTACCACAGGACGATGGTTACGGCGATTCTAGAGTGGCGATTGTACCTGAAGGTGCTAATCCAGATTTAGCCGACCGGTTTATATACATCGACGGATTAATTGGTTTTAACTTTGAGGACTATCCAATATGGGCTTCGAAAATGCTAATCGACTTGGATGTTCTCATGGTAATATACAGACACGTTTAGGCGAGTTAGGCAATGGTCTATGAATAAATATTTTGGATACCCCATTAGCTGAGTTGGGATTATCTCAATTGTCGTGTAGACATACAGTTATACAATTGTTATCTTATTGGCTTGTATTCGACTGGCTGAAACACCTTATCAGATGATAGTGATAAATATCAGATATCTTGAAGATGAGAAGTGGGTTGTGTTTGTGAATCATCCCCATAAGCTTTAGTGATGATTGGTTCCAATCCAATGGCAAACAATGAGCCCTATATTTTATGTTTGTAAAGATATCTACGGAAATATTGAGAAATACTAGCTAGCAACACAAATAATACTGAAACGGTGTGCTATACTCGGCTTCAGAATTCGAGACTAAAACTCCGGCTGAAAGTTCTACAAGACGACAGTTTTTTTTTCTGCATTAAAATTTTCGCTCGCGTATTGCCTTGTCAGTCTCCAATTCAATTAAAAAAATAATAGATACACCGAGTATGTTTAACAGTAAACACCGATGTAAAGACGCTCTTAAATATTGGGGGAACAATGCCGAAATTATTATTTACTTATACTATGAAGAAGGCTTTTCTAATTGAAATTTGTATAATAATGTATTATGGAAAGTGATTAACATTTTATTAAAATGACTGGCTCAGATAAGAATTAAATATGGTTTTTGATATTTCATAAAATATTCGTTCCGATTCTGCTTAGAAAATATGTAATTTATTTATTTTGATACGTGTTTGTTACCCTTGTACTTTATTGATAAATCTAATCTTGAAATACTCACGTGATAAATCTGATCACTCTAAACAAAGCTTTTAAACAATCACAAAATTAATTTTCAACATAAATTATTAAATTTTTTTAAATTTTGTACTAAGTATTAAACGTTTTTTAAGAATACTTTGAACGAGCTTTTTCACTATTCAGTAAATTTTAAATTGAATATTATAATTTAATATATCTAAAAAATAATTCTGATATGGCAAAATATTTTTTTATATTCTAAAATATAGTAACTAACCTAAAATAATAAATCCTTTATGGCATACTCTGTCCACAATTATGTTATGTCCCGTTATAACACTGCCATTATACCGCTTTTGAGGACACTTATATAAATATATACACATATATATATATATATATATATATATATATACAAGAAAAAAAATTATTAGCTGCGAAAGATGAATCTGATGAGATTTATCAATTAAAAACTTGTAATTAGGATGGTGTTTTTATAATTACAATTAAAAGAAAATAATTTATTGAGACAAAATAATTAACTTACGACAAACGAATGACCATGACATTCAACTTGTTATACAAATAATTTTTGAGTTTTAGCATTGAATTAATATTCGCAATATGGATTAGTGTAACCTGCAATTCTGTGACCGTAAATTTTGCGATATCCCTTTCTCCATTTGTTATTAAGAATGTGTTCAAAATTTTCCGTGTTTCGACCATAATTGTGTGAATGTCCTAATTAAGAGCGTAATAACTGGGATTTAAGGATAATTTCAATAAGTACCATGATAGTTTTTTTAAGAAGACTCTGGGTCTTTTAAGTGTCATAATTAAAAGGCAAAAAGATTTCTTAGTTCGGAAACCTATCTGTTTGTTGAGGATTACCAAATAAAAAACAGTTGTTCAATCGGATATTGCCATTAGAAAATTCAAAATGGATCTAAGTACGTGCGCACGCACATACGTTCATTCCCCATACCACAGACTCCGATGTCATTAGTGATTCCACTAACATTTTTCTTGCAAACACCTTCTTTCTCTTGGTTTTATTGACACGTTCTAGGGTGCTGACTTAATACTTTCATCATTTTAATATATAATAAGGAAAGTATTGTGGTATAAATAAAAATCAAAATTATATATTAAAAATATGAACATTTTGCAAAAGCTATAAAACAAATTTACAAATTCATTCATTTTTTAGTTTAATTGATTAAAAATTTAAAATATATGTAGTAATATATATATAATTGAGAAATAGCTTTCAATAGAGGTTATTTTTTTTATTTTTCACAATGAGTTTGTTTCATAACACACCCTTTTTCGAACAATAATTAATTTTATCTCAATTCAGAAATTTTCAGAGAACAACCTCGACTAATTTTCGTAGCAATTGAAGTGACAAGACACTTAATGTAACAATTTCTCAAAATTAACTCGAGTTAATGTTTAACAAACTGTACATATTTTTGCCAAAAAAAATTTGACGTAATATTTTGAGGTTAGTTCTTTTAAAGCTGCCACGTTATAATAAACGTCACGGCGATAAATATTTAGGATGAGTTTACTCTCGGTTAGAAAAATAATAATATAGTTAGGTAATAAATAAAAAAAACACATTTTGTCACGGCTTTAATTTATTAGGAATCATTATAAAAATACTTCCAAAAATGTTAGTTTTATACATACTGGCAACAACAGTTTCATTAATCAGAATAAAAATGTTGCATTAAACGACAAAAAATAATTTTTGTATATTCACTTATTCCGTGCTAAGTTGATAAGTATGACTCTTCAAAAGATTAAGATATTATGTGTCTGTCTATCTAAAATATGGCGCAAAATGTAACGCTATTATGGAAATTAAACATTCAGTAATTCGATACATTTAATTTGGATGTAAAATCATAAAGATACATTTAAAAAAAATTCTTAATATTTTATTTCTTTTAAAATCTCATGCACGTTGGTCTATAACTCTAGAAACAGTGGGGCTGTAACTTACGGAGACGGACAGATGGACGGACATGATGAAACTATATGGGTTCCGTTTTTGCCATCGGGTTAAGTGATCATAAAATAGTTACATTTGGTTACGCGTTTGGCCTTCTTATAAATTATTCTTAAATAATTGATTGAATCAGACTGAAACGAAATTATTTGAAAAGATGTTATTTGTCATAATCATTTTTACCACATTAGTAAAGCTCACAGAAAACGTATATTTTCCGTTCTTTATTGTTTGTTTTAAAATAAAACTTATGATAAAAGACTTTCGGGATATTTATAAATGTCGCAAATGATTTTATTTAGTTAAAATAAAAATTATTTCAACAATGATTTTATTACCGACACACGTCTTCAACGGTACACAAAGATCAAATTTCAAACGTCCTTTCTAGTATTATTTCATGGAAGACATAGCTAAATATTTCTAAACTTGTGGATCAAGTGTTTAATGAGAAAAAATAATTAAATCGAACAAAATATAACAAGTCAGCTGTAAAAAAATTGATGTGAAATCAATCTTTTTTATAAAATAATCCATAAACAATCTTAATACTGTAAATACATTGTTAAATCATTTTTCAACTATGACTTTTCTTTAAAAAATACAAAAAAATGATGGAATGTGCTTGTTTCAATAGTTATAATTGAATATAATTTTTAAAGGTGCTAAGCGTGTAAGAATGCGTATGAATTTCGTACTATGTAAAATATGTAGCTTGGCAACGACGATACCGTAATATTTATAGCCAGCTTAGATATTTCGATACGCCCGTTAACTTTCTATATCGCCCTTGGCTGGACAAAAATAACAAGAAAAACACATTAAAACACCATACCATGTCATGCAAAGTTCCATCTTTACGCTCTTTTGATCACGAAATGTAAATATTTACAATAATTAACTGCCAAGCGACGAGGAACGCCATTTTGAAGCTAGTGTCAAAATATCGCGCCATTTATCAGTCGCGTGCCCATTCCAGTGACGGTAGAACGTCATAGACACTTTATTTTTATTTCAGTGTCTTTTTTTAATTTAGATAAATGGCGATGGAAACCGGATAATTTTAGATGTTAATTGACGGTTCCGGCGTGTAACTGAGTAACATATTATTCGATTTAATTTTTGATCTATTTGTCTGAGGAAAAAAATGAATAAAGCTGTTGTTTTTTTGCTTAATATTTTTTTTCCAAAATTTATATTTTCATTAAAGCAAACACCTATATTTTTAAACTGTGAAGAAGATTTTATAGGCACAGACTAATATCTATAATATGCCGTTTTTATAAGTATACTTCCACACTCCGCTACTAGCCAAGTCCTTTTCGCCAATGTATGTACAGGTGGAAAATTTCATTGCGCGATTTATAACAAACGTATCGCTATCTATTGATGTACACAATATATATAATACATACGAATTGGATTAGTAGTTTTTACGTAATTCGTGCACAAACAAATACACAAACAGAAAAAAAATTCGAAAATAACCCTGATGCATTTTATTATTTGTGTTTCACCCCATTGTTATTCTTTTGGAAAAATGCAATGGGCATACTCACAAGGTTTACAATTTTATTGTATATAAAAATTAAATACGACGCTGTGAGTCGGTGTGTGCCGACTATAGCGGTATATATTTTATATAGCGATATATATATATATATATATATATATATATATATATATATATATATATATATCCATATATAAGTGTGTGTGTGTGTGTGTGTTTATTAATTGTTTAATACATGGGTGCAAGTTGTGGTTGCAGTGCCATTTTATAATAAATAAAATAAAGACAAATTTTAAAAAGTCAATTGTAAGGCCGTATCTTAAGGGGAAGAACGTAACTCTTATAAGATCAATCATTTGTTTGTCACAGCCGCTTTTCACAAAAATAGCTTGACGAAGAAACTTCAAATTTGGTAGCGATGAAACGTAATAACTCATTCTTAATAGCCAATACTCAAAAATATTCATATATAAATTTTACGGAGAGGGGGACTAAATTAAGTACTCGATTTTTTTTAAATTCTATATGTAGAATGGGGTCATGTTTGGAAAAGCTAGTTAGGTACTCAAAAAATTCTTGAAGTGAAAACTTCTTTAGGTGCGTTGAGTGATTTTTGGTAGGGGAAAATCTTATGGGTTCGCGTCACCGACATGCTAATATTAATAATATATCTGAAGATATGATTATGACGTGTTGCGCTTGGTCATCCAACCCTTACATATATATATATATATATATATATATATATATATATATATATATATATATATATGTGTGTGTGTGTGTGTGTTTGGGTGTGTGTATGTGGAAGTATACTTATAAATATAATTTAAATTTATAAATTAGGAAATTTAAATTTTTGATACTACAATTAATTTTAAAATTGAAAATAACCACTGTTATTTTATAGTTTTAAGTTTTCACTTCTGTCAGCAGTCCCCAGGCTCTTATACCTTCAAAAATATGTTGAAAAATATACAAAAAATTTTTCTCCTGAAACTTCAGAGGGGGCTCTGATGTCCGAGACTACTGAAACTAAAATTATGAAAAAAACGAAGCTTTCAGACAAAAAACGACATGTTATAATTTTTTAAACATACACCATGTTTTTATGCCTGTTAAATATATAGTAGGCAACATATGTAGGTTGTGAAAAATTGATATTTGTGAATACTTTTACGGAAACGCTACGTGCCCTTAAATTTTTATAAGATCCTAAATATGTACAAAACCTTTTTGGTATATACTATATGCTTCTAGGTATATACTATATACTACGTCAAGTTGGTTTTGCGTGATATCCGCTCAAATTAACACATACAGACAGACAAAAATTTTAAATAATATTTTTTTTTGCTTCTTTTAAAATTCTATACGCTAAATCAATAACTATTTTTTTAAATATTTTCAATGTACAGAATTCACTCTGTTACAATTTTATTAATAGTATAGATTAAAACAAGGTAGTTCAATAAAAACTACTAGAACTTGTTTGCAACACAATCGGTACTTATCGTCATGCAGCCAATTGCGTTCGATATTGTTTGCCGATTTTGACTATATTCTTTGTTATCTCATTGAAATAAGTGTATTTAGAACAATAATTATCTGTGCTGTTCTTGATTGTGGCACTACACACAGAAATAATTCAGATAAACGCAGATTTCATAGGTAAATTGTTAAGGAAGCATAGCATTCTTGTAAATTGTTAAGAATTTATACCGTTTTTCTTGTATTTACTTTTTCGAGCCGGCACAATTCCATATATGACAATATACAGAATAATATATTTTCCTTAATTGGAGATAAGATAAATGGACACGTTAAAATAACATGAATTTCCCAAGTTTTTGTGTAATCATATTCACACATCCTAGTGAGAGTTCTTCTCGTAATTGCTAATTTTTTTTTTAATTTGAAACGATCTGTGATCTTGGCCCTCATTATCAAACATATCTCTACTACTTATTTATAGTAACGTATAATCAAGTGCTTCTTCTGCGCGTATGCAATGTTTACACTTTATAGTTTTTTCAAAATGCCAGAATTTTCCATTTCCACAAGCATGAAAACTATGGCAAAATATTATAAATGTATATCTTTCTATATGTTACTGGCAAATATCGATGACATAAATAAAAAATAAAGTTCCGATCAAGAGCGAGTCTGCCTCGCATATCGGGGGTTCGGCTCCTCATTTGAAATGAAATTATTTAATTTAGCATAAGTAGAATGGAGTTCATATAGCAATAAATACCCATTAATCTAGACAAGTAATAAAACCGTAACAGTGGGAATTCTGTATATGGAAAATATTTTAAAACGTGGTTTAACATAGGTATAGGTTGAAAATAGAAGCTAGAAAACATTTTTTAGAATTTTTGTCTGTCTATTAATTTGTTCTTCAATTACGCGAAACCTACTGGACAGATTTTGATGAAATTTGGTAAAGTAATAGTTTATACCCTCAAACAATATATAGAATCAATATATAGAACCTTTTGGTCTGGATATTACAGGTTTAAGAAACCCTGACTTAGTGAATGTTGCAACATTGGCACGGCCAACGCTAATAGATGGCATTAGCGTTTTTAGGAAACTTTATACTCATAGATGTATTACAATATAGTACTGCTAACACCATCTATAAAGGTTTCTAGTAAATTTCACGCTCATAGATATATTAGGATATGGTACTACTAACGCTATCTATTAGCGTTTTTAGTAAATTTTATGCTCAGATATATTACGATATGGTACTGCTGACACAATCTGTTATCATTTCTAATAAACATTGTGCTCATATGTATATATTACGATATGGTAACGCCATCTATTGAGCGTTTTAATAGACTTTATATTCATTGATGTATTACGATATATTACCGCTAACGCCATTTATTAGCGTTTTTAGAAAATGTTGTGCTCGTAGATTTTGTTAAAAAAAAACAAACAAACGATAATGTTCATTATTCAATAACTTTTCTTATTCCGAATTTAACGAATTGGCGACTCACATATTATCGTGAATATCCCGAAACTTAAGACATCTATAATATATCTATAGTTTTCCAACAACCCGTGCGTGAGCTTCTAAAAACCCTTTTTCAAATTATAGATTCAGTAATTTCGGAGGGGTATATATTTTTTTGCATACTTTTCAGTATATATCTGAAAATATACTACCTAAAATTATAAAAAAAATTCGAGACCCGATTCGAGATAATTATAACGAACATTTTAAACAAATTTTCAAGTACATAATTTATACTTCCTCTGTCAGGTGTTTAAACAACCCGCACAAAAATTTTCAAGTACTTCATTTATACTTCCTCTGTCAGGTGTTTAAACAACCCGCACAAAAATTTTCAAGTACTTCATTTATACTTCCTCTGTCAGGTGTTTAAACAACCCGCACAAAAATTTTCAAGTACTTCATTTATACTTCCTCTGTCAGGTGTTTAAACAACCCGCACAAAAATTTTCAAGTACTTCATTTATACTTCCTCTGTCAGGTGTTTAAACAACCCGCACAAAAATTTTCAAGTACTTCATTTATACTTCCTCTGTCAGGTGTTTAAACAACCCGCACAAAAATTTTCAAGTACTTCATTTATACTTCCTCTGTCAGGTGTTTAAACAACCCGCACAAAAATTTTCAAGTACTTCATTTATACTTCCTCTGTCAGGTGTTTAAACAACCCGCACAAAAATTTTCAAGTACTTCATTTATACTTCCTCTGTCAGGTGTTTAAACAACCCGCACAAAAATTTTGTAAGGAAACAATTAATTTATTTGACTAAGATGTTATATTATTATATTAGTATTCCAGCGCTTTATTTTGTTTAACAAAAATATATTTATGTACCGGGACATAATACAGTTGTACCGGTTTTCTTTCCTCGCTTCTCTCGTCCCATTGTTCCCTGCACTTTTTTAACTCAAAAATAGTTATTCACCCCTTGTCTCATCCACTTTACTTAACCTATACGTTAGCAAACACACAATAGTAACAGTCACCTTAACTTCCGCTTCAAAAATCAACACGTTATTTCGCACTGGTTTTGTTCTAACCTTTATTGTTTGTTAAAGTAACGCTATTTTTGGTTCGTTTGTGTGAAAAGATATACAAAGACGAAAATATTGAGTTTAAACACTCTATACAAACAAATTGCTTAGGCGCCACGTAATCATTGTCATGTTGTATAGCATTAACTTTATCCTTACATTTATTGTTCGTTAACATAGCGCTATATTTCGTTGGCTTAAGAGAAAAGAATAGC
Organism: Druceiella hillmani; assembly: GCA_039881145.1. Classification (NCBI taxonomy): domain Eukaryota; kingdom Metazoa; phylum Arthropoda; class Insecta; order Lepidoptera; family Hepialidae; genus Druceiella; species Druceiella hillmani. The sequence goes on along the minus strand of JAYKKI010000073.1, from coordinate 2,728,490 downwards.
ATCATATAATTTTACGAGCAGAATGAAAAGGACGAAGCTATTTCGTTAAGAATACAATTCTGTGTTTTATCTAACGCTAACAGGAGATACGTTTCTGTAAGTTATTTTGTTTTGTCTAGCATCAAGTAATGTTTATTCATCGTGTCACTTCCAACGTCTGTCTCAAGTTGTTAATTATGAATTTTGTTATTTATTTAAATAGTCTTAAGCATTTTAGGAAAGTTTTATTAGGTAACGTATATGGATATGGGCCATTCCTCATTTCTCGACTTTATTTCGGTCCTGAATGCAATATAATTTTTACGCGATATATAACGATGTTTGTTGGTATCTAATTTAATAAATAATATAATTTTTATAAGATAACTATAAATAATAATCGTTTTACTTTTCAGTTTCCCCCAATTAATTCTACTTGTGAAGCTAAATTTACTAAATTATCGATAGAAATATTTGAATGACCTATGATATCGGCCGTATGTCTATTGTTTAGCTACTTTTACATAAAATTAAATAAGGCCCCATCTTAACGTAAGTAGCTGTCGAAAAGAAGGTTTCATTGATGATATAACATGCTAACATCTGCTTAAAGGTCAATAACTCTGCAAGGTTTCCGTTATTTGTGAAGTAACATGATGCAACATAGGGTTGATTGTGGCTTATATATAAAGGATAGATGAATCCGAACTATTTAAGACCTACAGTTCCCACTTATATATTATTAGTACATCTGCAGAAGTTTTGCTAGAGTTACTCACGAAAGCGCCTGGGCCAGCTATTTCATAAATAATTGTTACTCATGAAAGCGCCTGGACCAGCGATTTCATGAGTAACACTACGTTACTCACAAAAATGCCTGGAAAAGCGATTTCATGAGTAACACTACTTTACTCACGAAAAGGCCTGAAAGCACTTGAACCAGCGATTTCATGAGTAACGCTACGTTACTCACGAAATCGCCTGGACCAGCGATTAAATTTTAATCAATTTTATTAATGATTTTAATCAAAAAGGTAAAAAGTTTCAGTACATAGACAGGTCTTAAAAATGATATAGAGATTTAAAAATAACTTTTTTATTTAAGTCAATAATTGGTGGGATATGCACTTCTAAAGTCTTAAAAAGTGTGCCACCCCCCCATAACTTTTCAACTAAATTATGTAAAATTGTAAAAAATTGAGGTCGTAGAATTTAAAATAAACTTTCAGCGAAAATTGGTTTGAATAATTTATGTTGCATAGTTTTTGAGATATGGTATATTTTCGGTACTGATCATAGAAATAACTTTGTATTTAACAGTGTCTTCGAGAAATACGAACTTATTTTTGCATACGAAATAAGTTTAATATTGTTTGCTGCTACGGAACCCAACGTGCACCAGTCCGACTCGCATTTGGCCAGTTTTTATTAAATGACTCTTTCTAATATAATAGAGAGGAAAGTTTCGTTTGTTTGCAAGGATTCACGCAGAAACTACTAATCCTGTTGACATATAACTTTCGTAATATGAAAGCTAGTTAGCTAGTTTTAGTAGTATAGTTTAGCTAATAGCATAGTTTTTAGATTGCCATGGGCAATATAGTATTTATATTTATTTCTATAATTTTTATGACGTAGTTAATAAAATCAAAGTAATCATATTTCGTGAGTAATATACTCACGAAATTTCGTGAATATCGCAAGCAAGACTTTTACAGATTTAGGTACTAATAATATGTAAGTGGGAATTGTAAATCATAAATGGTTCTAAAGAAAAGTACCGACTTATGTATCTTTTATACAAATGTAAGTCATATTGTAAGTCATAAATGGTTCTAAAGAAAAGTACCGACTTATGTATCTTTTATACAATTGTAAGTCATATTGTAAGTCATAAATGGTTCTAAAGAAAAGTACCGACTTATGTTAGTCATAAATGGTTCTAAAGAAAAGTACCGACTTATGTATCTTTTATACAAATGTAAATCATATTGTAAGTCATAAATGGTTCTAAAGAAAAGTACCAACTTATGTATCTTTTATACAAATGTAAGTCATATTGTAAGTCATAAATGGTTCTAAAGAAAAGTACCGACTTATGTATCTTTTATACAAATGATGAAAACCTTACAATGTTATAATCTTTTAAGCAAATATCTGAATGCCGTATCATCACTGAAACCTTTATTATGACAGCTACCTACGTTAAGATGGCGACTTATTTCAATTTACATAAAAGCAGCTAAACAATGGACATCATGGCCGATTTCAAAGGTTATTCAAATATTTCTTTCGATAATTTAGTAAATTTAGTTTCACTTGTAGAATTAATTGGAGAAACTGAAAGGTAAAACGAATAATTATTATACTTACCTTATCAAAATTATGTTATGTATTAAATTAGATACCAACAAACATCATCATCATATCATCATCATCATCATCATATCATCATATATATTAATACGCTAAGGTTAAGATGTTACTCTCCCTTTTTAGAAAAAACCTCACAACTAATCCACATAAATTATATATCATTTTATAGATAATTGCTTGCTCTACCGGCATCCACAACTAAAAAATTTATTATTGCTATTGTTTTTGCAAATTAATTAATTATTAAAATTATATACACAAAACAGCAATGCTGCCATCTAACGGCTCAACGTCGATATGATTGACGGTCGGTAAATTTTTTGTTTAATTTCAAATCCACTCACGTATAAATAAAGTGGCGCTTTAGCTCAATGCTTTTGATACGTGCGCCTCTATATGTCAATTTTAGTAAAATATTTGTTTGATCTGTCATCTGAGCTTCATAATGGAATAAAAACGTAATAAGCAGTATGCAAAATTAGAAATGAATTGAATACCTGCAATCAATTTTGATTTATTAAATTGACTCTAAACACTCTGTTGTAACTAATATGACAGCTGTGAGTTCATTGTCTCATGTGTAAATATTTATAATCTACCACGCAAATTGATATAATGCGATGACTTCGCACGGGTCACGCTAGTCGTTATATATTTCATCAAAGTAGAAATAATATTACATCACGTAATTTAATTTAATTGTGAATAATAAATTTCCACAAAATTAACGCCAAATATATTCAATAACTCATGTCTAATATAAAAGTTTCAACTTTATTAAACTATTAATTTCCTATCATAACGAAAATGTTACCTTGAATTTGTTTATAAATATGAGTATAAATAAACAGACTGACAGATTTTCTACATCAGTAGAACTCTCTCACAGATTTTAATAACGAAACCTAAAATTATTTTCTAACCAGCTGTACCTGTTTAAAAAAATATTAAATTACCTATAAAATTTAAGGTCCAATACCCACGTAACGCCGTCTAGAGCCATTACAATGTTGTGTACAATGTTGTGTACATTTGTCAAATATGCATATATGATTTGCAATCAAATTTTAAATTGCCATATTTTGTTTTTAATATTGTTTTTATTAATTGTTTCAATAATTCTTTGCAATGAAACAAAACCTATTCGTGACCCTACAAATTTATCAGAAATACCTTCTGGTTAATGGTTCTGACGAGATGCGCGAACCAATAAACAAACAGACAAACAAATAATCCCTCATTTATGTTCTATTACTTTATTGTATCCCTCTAAATATTTTTTGTAAATACCTTCAGTGTACACACATATCAATTCTAGTGTTTTATTATATCTACAGACATAATATTATTAGCGCCTGAGCAAAGCCGGGATGTGTTACTAGTGCCCCATAAATAAATAAATACGTATCAAAAGCTCAAACGCCGATGGCAATAAAACTCGAGTAGCTATTGCGGAGTAGCATCGAGAACAGCTATAACGCATATATATAATATTTTATATGGCCAGTTATAATCCATTCCCAATTTTTACGAGCCTCAGCTGTTCAGTTATGGCGGCAGATGATTGTTTGCCAATTAGATGCCTCTTAAAGGCCGCTGAATGAATTCAATATACAAAAAATGAATCCGCCATCATAAACCATCAAATCCACTAATCATAAAACTGTGTTATTTATTAAATCTATGTAATCAAATCTATAGTTTAAAATAAAACTAAAAATCACACTTTTATAGCATAAGGGCTCATTGAAACAAATAAAATGTGTCCAAATTCGATTCGTTTACTGTTATTAGCCCTTGCTCTCTCCCTCCTACATTATGAGTTGCTATCAGTTAGAACATGTAACAAAACGACTCATAAAAACAAGTCAAACAAGCCCAAACTTGAAAGGGTTTATTTGTTAGCCATTGTGAAGTTCTTGTGACTACCTTCCTTGTTCATAATCATATAGCAGTACAACACTACCATATATGGTGTTGTCATCAAAATTGCATACATTTTTAAAGATTCAAATCGATACAATAGTTGATAAAAGTGTTAACCGTTGAGATTTTCTTATGACCACTTTCCTTCTCCAGCAACAGATCGTTCCAGCTACAATATATAATCAATAGACTCATTGAGTTAAATCAAACCAGCCCAAATTTGACGGGTTAACTATTAGCCATTGAGATGTCCATATGACCACTTCCCTCCTCCATCATCAAATCCTCTCAGTTACAATATGTGGTCATAGGACTCGTTGAGGCAAGTCAAACGAGCACAAACTCGGATGGATTTCCTATTAGCAATTGAGAAGTTTCCATAACCAACTTCTTCCTCCGTCATCAGATCCTATCGTATATAATATGTAACCAAAAGAATTGTTGAGACCAGTCAAATGAGCCCCAACACGATGGGTTTATTGTTAGCCATTGAGAAGTTCTCATGACCACTTCCTTCTTCCATCATCATCATCATCCAATCCTTACGGTAACAATGTATAATCAAAGGATTCGTTGAGGCAAGTCAACCATTGAGAAGTTTCTGTAACCAACTTCTTTCTCCGTCATCAGATCGTACCGTATATAACAAGTAACCAAAAGACTCGTTGAGATCACCCAAATGAGCCCCAACACGATGAGTTTATTGTTAGTCATTGAGAAGTTCATATGACCACTTCCCTCCTCCATCATCAAATCTCCCCAATTACAATATGTAATCAAAAGACTCGTTGAGGCAATTCGAATGAACCCATAAAAAACTTACCATAGCCGTCTTCTTTCTCTGTCATTAGGTACTCCCGGTTACAAATCGGTACCCAAGGACTCATTAAGGCCAGTCAAATTGGCCTCAGAGCGATGGGTTGATTGTTAGCCATTGAGAAATTCCTATCACCATCTCCCACCTCCATCATCACATCAGTTCGATGGTACCATATTATTGTATAGTCATAAAAATTGTATAAGTCTGCAAAACCTCAAATCGATACGATAATTAGTGGAACTGGATTAAAATACGATAAATAGAATCGTTTACATACACCGTTATATGTAAGTGAAATTAACAACAGCGTGTTAAATAAGGCATCTTAGGTGGCGGTTCTTTAACAATGACATATATTTTTATTAAAAAAAAGGAAACGAACCTTAACTGATAATCCACGGATCTATTAAATAATAAAGTCAAAATTACTTGTCCGTTAATTGATTACGCAACACAAATTGACCTAAAAACGATCGATTAATAACAAATATAATACAAATAATAAATTTCTGCCGGTTCGCTGCGCTACGAGAGCACTCAGAAACGGTAGTTTGCGTTACTGATTTAATTTGATCCATCCATCGAGTATGTGATCAGCGTCTAGATCTCTTGCCTCTACATATTCATACATAAATCGAGAGAGTAGAAAAAAAAACAATGACAATCATGGGGACTACCGACAGAAATGAAAACTTAAAACTATGAAATAACAGCGGCTTTATATAATCGATTTGCAAAAAATAACACAGCACGTATGTTATCTTTGAAAATTTAAACCAATAAACAATAAGTTCATAAAACCAAATTTTGTGATGAAAGAAAATATTTTCTGAAATGAAAATTTAAGCGTTTTTCGCAATTTTTCCAATCAAAACTTTCAATAATAAAAGGCAATAAACCATAATTCTGCATTAGTAATCATGTTTTCATGATAAATGTAATATTATTATAAAACTTTCCACGTAGTCAATTAAATTTTACTTGTTGTTTAATACAAAGCATTAATGTTGCACAACACGTCACCTAGCTACAGATATACTGCTATTAGAGCATGTTGGTGACGCGAACTCATTAGATTTTACCCATCGACAAAGCGTCCAACACGCACATCATACAGCCGAATGTATACAATGTCTTCTTGTATATAGGTCTATAATATATATATATATATATATATATATATATATATATATATATATATATATATATACATATATACATACATATATCTATATGCTTATATTGCTAGCCAAGCGCAACAGGTCATACTCATAGCTACAAATATACTGGTAACATTAGCATGTCGGTGACGCGAACCTATGAGATTATAAAAATCGAGATTGAGACCTACAAAAATTGCTCAACGCACTTAAAGAAGTTTTCACTTCAAAAAAATAGATGCAAATATTTGTAATTTGATATCAAATATGTATTTTGTACAACATAGATCAGATTTTACCCGTTTCGTAGGAAACATAATTATTCGTGGTCTCTTGCACTTTTCTGCCCGTGTATATGTGTAACTTTTTTAAAGTTTTCCATTGCTATGAGTAGCTTTTTCAAGCTGTCTTCTCCGCATCAAGCTATGTAGCCAAAGAATGCGTTTATTTTCTATAGGCAGATGGTAAACAATCTTAACTTTCAGCTCCTAGAGTACAGATATATTAGTTCGTTTAGCAGACCACGGTATCAGTATCCATAGCTCCACATTTCAAATTCGTCGATCTCCTTCATTTTTTTTAGTCCATATCTCGACTCTGCACAGAAAAATCGAATATACCAGCATCTATAGAACTGTTACTATGGTATTTCTAGAGATCTTTCTTCTTGGCGTCATATTTTAATTAATTTAGTCATGATGGCTTTAGATATTTATAGTCTCCTAGATATGTTCGAATCGCATAATTCCTGAGTTTTTAATAAAATTGAATCATATTGTGCCGTAAAGAACATTTTTTTCCAGCCATGTACCTATGTAAAATACAATATTATTATAAAATAAACAATATTATTATGAAATACTTTTATTGTTAATATATATTGATGTGATTGATTGATGACTATATATAAAATATTTTATTGTTGAAAACAAACCCGATACTCCTAGACACTACCCGTTCTTAAGACTGAGTCACTAGTTACCTGAAAACCTGCTCCGCAACCAGCGTGTTTCTATGGATTGACTTTTTTATAATAGTTCTTTTATGCATTATTGTAAAATATATTACGGTTCAATAGGCAAAATTAGTTTTTTATTACATCTATTGCACTGTGCACTTTTTTTAGAGATAATATGATGGTACATATTCACCTGGTATAACAATAGGACCAATTTTTAAGAAACTATAACCGCTGTGGTTATAATTTCTTAAAAATTGGTCCTATTGTTTCAGTTTTAGCGTCTTTATGCGGACAAACCAACAAACAAATTTACCGTAAATCTAATAGTGTAGGTATTCATGAAATAATACTATGTTTTTGTACATTGAGAATATCGAAACACTGTCAAGAAACACTGTCTAGAAAATGTAAATATGCATAACTAGCTATCCGCTCCGACTTTGCGCGCCTAAGCAAAGACATCTCACGCTTTGACACGACCCCTAAAGACTTGGAAAGTGATCCATGAATGACGTTCGAGCCTCTTGGCAATTGCGCTAAGTTTGATATGATAAATAACATATCCTGTAATGCTTTGTCCCATGAATTCATTATGTTTAGTGAAAGAAAATGGAACTATATAGGAGTTTTACTTCTGATCCACGGAAATATACAGTTTTCTCTTTATTTAATGAGATTTTCTTTAAAAACTTTTGATATGATATATAACATATCCTGTAATGCTTTGTCCCATGAATTCATTATGTTTAGTGAAAGAAAATGGAACTATATAGGAGTTTTACTTCTGATCCACGGAAATATACAGTTTTCTCTTTATTTAATGAGATTTTCTTTAAAAACTTTTGATATGATAGATAACATATCATGCAATGCTTTGTCCCATGAATTCATTATGTTTAGTGAAAGAAAATGGAACTATATAGGAGTTTTACTTCTGATCCACGGAAATATACAGTTTTCTCTTTATTTAATGAGATTTTCTTTAAAAACTTTTGATATGATAGATAACATATCATGCAATGCTTTGTCCCATGAATTCATTATGTTTAGTGAAAGAAAATGGAACTATATAGGAGTTTTACTTCTGATCCACGGAAATATACAGTTTTTTCTTTATTTGATAAGATTTTCTTTAAAAACTAGCACAGTTAAAGCTTTTTGTATTGAGTTTATGGCTCAATATCTCATGAATAATATTAGCGGGATGTTTATAGATCTACGAACATTGACATTTACTGGTGAAATAATTTTTTAGGGATGAGGGTTAAAAGGTTCTGATGGCAAGTCACGCCTTGCCATTCGGCCAGCTTCATGTATTGTCGACTCTTTCCGATTTAATTCGGCCAGCTTCACGTCTTGTCGGCTCGTTCCGTCTCAATTCGGCCTGCTTCTTATATTGTCGGCTCTTTCCGACTTAATTCGCCATTAGGCTAACTTCGTGTATTCTCGGCTCATTCCGATTTAATTCGGCCAACTTCACGTCTTGTCAGCTGTCCCCGCTTTAATTCGGTCAGCTTCTTATATTGCCGGCTGTTTCCGACTTAATTCGCCATTCGGCCAGGTTCGTGCATTGTCGGCTCTTTCCGATTTAATTCGGCCAGCTTCGCGTCTTGTCGCCTTTTTCGACTTAATTCGGTTCAGCATTGATTCTTATTTACTAACACAACTATACTCAAGATTGAGTATTGGTATTGAGTTAATATTGGTGCATTGCAGAAAACTGTCTGAAAACATTATATAATTTGAAGCTATGTATGCATATAAATATATATATATATATATATATATATATATATATATATATATATATATATATATATATATATATATATTCACACTTAAATACATATACTTTAATAATATTTTTTCTTTATTTAGGACTTTTTTTCCTTTTTTGTTACTTTTTTCTGTTTACTTTTTCTCTTCGTTTAAAGAAAAATATTTCAGTATAAAAATGTAACACATCAAAAACTTGGATGTTTCACATCTGCCAGGCGTTCCGTGACGAATCCATTTTTTTAATTGTCATAAACTCTTATAGTCGTTTCCACAATAGTTACGTAAAAAAGTCTTTACGTGAACGTCATGGGTTTCAAGTCTTTACGTGAACGTCATGGGTTTCAAGTCTTTACGTGAACGTCATGGGTTTCAAGTTATTTTGAGTGTGGTTTCTTAATGTGTACAGTTTCTTTTAACCAGTTTCCATAGTGACAATTAATACCGGCTACTTATTTTGAGCGAAATCGGTTACTGAAATTTTTAATTATTTACAATATGAACACTAAAACGAAAGATCGCGCGTATAATTTTTCAAACTTAATAACACCATTGTAAATTTCAACTATTCGTTAGAAAACCATTCTGTGGAAGATCACTATACTCTCAGAACTTAATTTGAAAGTATTAAGAGCTTTTTGAAAAATAAGCTCTGGAAAATTGAGGCAAAAAGTAATTTTTTTAAACATTAAAATATTTATGAATTTTATTTAATATTTGCCCATATATTTTTGTGAACAATGTTTTAGAACGTTTAAAGAAGAACGATATTTCCATAATTCGTTTGTTATGTACTTGTAACGATTTAAATAGGACATTCCACAATAACTTCCGGAAAATAATTTTTCCGACTTTATCGATATTCATCAAATCGGTTAATTTTCACGAAATATTCATAAATCAAACTAAATCGTACCTCTATGAACATTTCTTTTGGATCAATCTAGACCGTTAATGAAAATTGGAGTAAAATCCATTTTGTAGAAAATTGCGTAAATACAAACAGGCAAACACGACAGTAGACTTTATTTTATAATATATGTTGATAATATATTAAGTAATACAGAATATATTTAAAAGTAATTTTCTATAAAAAACAATTCTTAACTCGATGCCTCCCTTAATTAAATTCCAGGCAATGCTGTTCTACACGCCGCGCTGGCTGTGGAAGTCGTGGGAGGGTGGTAAGATACGAGCCCTCATGATGGACCTAGACGTGGGAGTCTGCTCCGAGATCGAGAAGAAGACGAAGAAGAAGCTGATCTTGGACTATCTCTGGGAGAATCTCAAGTATCACAACTGGTGGGCGTACCGGTACTATCTCTGCGAGGCCCTGTCGCTGGTTAATGTAATCGGTATGTATTTTTCTGGATACAGTAATGTGTGAGCGCGTTATGTCCTGCGTGATTGATCAGTAATAATGATATTAATTAGGACTAAGAGCTATGTAAGCCATCAATGCAAAGCTGAGCTTAAAATCTGGCTTCATTATATGGAGCTCACACGAAGCCAAATATAGCTAGATAATTGGGTTCGTGTAGGCTCCAAATAATATAGCCAGATTATAATTGGATGGTGTACAAAAAACCTTCCTCCAATATCGGTATATGAAAGAGTATGGCTACTTCTCCCACCTATTTCCTACTAATATCCTCTTGGGTATGCTAGGTTGCCATTCCTTGCAACTCAGAAGAGACGTTGCACTTATAAAATTTATCTTCCAGCTATTAAAAAGAAAAATGCTATGACCAGTATTATTGAGTAAACTTTCATTCTTCGTGCCTGACAATTTCCAATCATCATCTTTATGCTACACCACAGTCTAGAACCTAATTATATGGGAACTCACCAGTTTCCCGCGGTATTCAACTGCTCAACCACCTGATCGGTCCCACTAGAGTGTTATTTGTTTATGATGAGTGAAAGTCAATTTGTCGAAATGTGTCATTACATTTTGTGGTTCTTATGTACTTGTGTATTTATGTTTAATCTAAAAGTTTAAATTTTGTTCAAACCCATAATTTCTTATCTTTACGAATAGGTTATACACATTTATCAATATATATATATATATATATATATATATATATATATATATATATATATATATATTGATAAATGTGTGTGTGTGTGTGTAATGTGAATATTCATATAGTTAAGATAATTTGAATCAAGATTGCACTTCAACAAGAAAAACACCTATTAGATATCAATATAATTCGCATAGTGTATAATATAAACATTTGTTGGTAATAATATTTCTATTAAACTGTTTATAAATTATAATATTATTTTTCACCATTAAAATATATTGCCCTACGAGATTTCGAATTATTGCTATAGTTTTCCCATAAACTTTATATAATCTTGTGGTAACGCTACTTGTTATAACTTTTGATAATCTTTTGGTAACGCTGTTTATTACAACTTCAAATAATGTTTGGTAACGCTATTTCTTATAACTTTACATAATCTTTCGGTAACGCTATTTGTTAAAATTTTAGATAATCTTTTGGTAACGCTATTTACTACATCTTTGAATAATTTTTGGTAACGCTTTTTATTACAACTTCGGATAATCTTTTGGTAACGCTCTTTATTATAACTTTAGATAATTTTTGGTAACGCTATTTATTGTAACTTTACACAATCTTTTGATAACGCTATATATTGTAACGTTACATAATCTTTTGGTAACGCTATTTGTTATAATTTTAGATAATCTTTTGGTAACGCTATTTACTACATCTTTAAATAATTTTTGGTAACGCTATTTATTGTAACTTTACATAATCTTTTGATAACGCTCTTTATTATAACTTTAGATAATCTTTTGGGAGCGCTATTTATTATAACTTTAGATAATTTTTGGTAACGCTATTTATTGTAACTTTACATAATCTTTTGATAACGCTATATATTGTAACTTTACACAATCTTTCGGTAACGCTATTTGTTAAAATTTTATATAATCTTTTGGTAACGCTACTTATTACAACTTTAAATAATTTTTGGTATCGCTATTTATTACAACTTTGTATAATATTTTGGTAACGCTCTTTATTATAACTTTAGATAATCTTTTAGTAACGCTATTTACCACAACTTTAGATAATGTTATGGTAACGCTATTTGTTATAACTTTAGATAATCTGTTGGTAACGCTATTTCTTATAACTTCAGATAATATTTTGGTAACGCTATTTGTTATAACTTTAGATAATCTTTTGGTAACGCTGTTTTGTTATAACTTTTGACAATATTTTGGTAACACTATTTATTATGACTTCAGATAATATTTTGATAACACTATTTATTATAACTTTGGGTAATCTTTTGGTAACGTTATTTGTTATAACTTTAGATAATATTTTGGTAAGGCTACTTGTTATAACTTTAGATAATCTTTTGGTAAAACTATTTACTAAACTTTAGGTAATCACCTTTTGGTAAAGCTATTTATTGTAACTTTTGACAACTTTTGATAACGCTGTTTATTATAACCTTGACTTTAGCGATTCTTTTTGTGAACATTTTAAAAATACCTCTAGAACTAGCTTATATAAAATTCTAAGAGAAACAGTTTTGGAATCTGTAAGAATACTAAACTCGTTCTTTTCATTAATTCCCTAGTAGTACATAAAATGAAAAAGATTTGTCGATGACTTCATTTGGGCTTTTCAAAATTTCTATGTCTCTACATTATTACGTGAACATCAAAAATGTTCGTGCTTTTCTTTGGCATTTGTTATAAAATAAGGGGAATGAAACTTACATGATTCGAAAGGTCCTATATGCCATAGATGTGCACACAATCGCGTGTGTATGTAGTAAAATAAAGTGAACATACACACGCGCGATTTCCCCACCCAAAACGCTTTAACCAATTAAATGAAAGCATTTTGATCACGTTCATGGATGTTTAAGCTTAGACCCCTTCGCTTTCCCTACACCGGAAAATATTACAAAATGAAAATTATGTTTACAAATATATAGCATGGTTTCTATTTCTTTCTTTATCTTGAAATATTTATTATATTATTCTACCGTTTTATGATTGAATCATTTAGTTCTAAGGAATCTTATTTGTTTACTAAGTTTTTGTCATTTCTTTCGTTTTCTCGTTTCCTCATAGAATCAAGGTAAACATTTTAAAATTTATATACAAACATATTCTAATTAATTATTTGAAAACAAATTGAATTTCATTACTTTACAACAAAATTGGTCCAATTTTGGCCACAAGCGATCTAGGGAATATTATTAAGTGTTAATAATATTTATGTAGAAACTTTAGCAAGGCGTAACGAAATAATCAATATATATTTTTAAATTCGTCTTCATTCGTCGTACTCTATCTTCATAACTGGTATTAAGGTTCTGTTACCAATAAGGTGAAAGAAAAAAATTACCAGATTTACTCGCAGCCAAACCATCCATATATCCCAAATAGATACCCCGAAATGGAGTAGGGTTTCGTGCCAAAAAAAGAAAAGCAGAACCCTTATAAACCCTCAGTCACGAGTCTGCCTGTTCGTTTATCACAGCCGATTCTTTCAGAAACTGCGGAGCAGAAACTTGAAATGGAGCATAGCAATACCTCTTATTGAAGTAGAGATTTTGTATCAGTTAACTTTTTTAAATATTCAAATAAGAATTGAAGATTACGTTTATTAAAAAGTACTCAATTTTTCCTCATTTTCATCAGTTTCATTTGAAAATGTTTGTTATGTGAAATACAAAAATATTTATTTCCTAATTTTAATTTGCGTATTTAAAAAATACGCGAAGAAAGGGTTATTACCCCTCCTCCATTTCTGAAACGACTAAACAAAAATCATAACAAAAACAAAGTTTTTAAAATCTAACTCGAATATTACAGAAAAACGATTGTCCTATATTTTAGAATTATTTTTTAATATGCACCATTATTTACGGCTTTTACAGATATAATAAATAATATTTTAATGTTATGAATACTTAATATTCGTAAACAGCATAATATGAATACTATGCGCTTTTAAATATTAATAAATACCTAAATGAGTATGAAAGTTTTACTAGTACTTGACAGGTGTTTAACATTATTATTTATTTAAGCCTTTATTTCCCAATAACAAAATAAATGCATTATATTCATTCATTAATTACGCTTACATTACACTATTAATATTAATATTAATATTAATATTAATATTAATATTAATATTAATATTAATATTAATATTAATATTAATATTAATATTAATATTAATATTAATATTAATATTAATATTAATATTAATATTAATATTAATATTAATATTAATATTAATATTAATATTAATATTGATATTAATATTGATATTAATATTGATATTAATATTGATATTAATATTGATATTAATATTGATATTAATATTGATATTAATATTGATATTAATATTGATATTAATGTTGATATTAATATTGATATTAATATTGATATTAATATTGATATTAATATTAATATTAATATGGATATTAATGTTGATATTAATATGGATATTAATATTGATATTAATATTGATATTAATATTGATATTAATATTGATATTAATATGGATATTAATATTGATATTAATATTGATATTAATATTGATATTAATATTGATATTAATATTGATATTAATATTGATATTAATGTTGATATTAATATTGATATTAATATTGATATTAATATTGATATTAATATTGATTATTTTTGTCATATTGGCAACACTTCACTTTGTTCATAATTTGAGACAAGGCGTTGTTCGTTTTTTCCATTCCAAGTACAATAACAAACTTCGTACTAAAGCACATTTCAGTGCTTAGGCACTGAAATGTTCCTGCCGCAAGCGCTGTGCCACTGTAAACGTATCGCTGGTTTGTTTCGTTTTTGCATTTTTTTACATTGATTTTTTTCCTTTAAATAAAAACGTTATACATACTAAACAAAATAAAAATTAAAACGGAGTATACTAAGACATAAATATATTCATAAACAGAAGCGTATATACAGGTGTCCAGTGGCAGATTTCAATGTTTGAAAAATTGTAAAAAAAACTACACCTCTAATACAAAGTAGGTTTATTTTAACTTTATAACAACAAATACGGATTTCATTTTTTAAAAACCACGTTTTCCAAATGGCGGCCATCGAGTCTGACACATTCTTCGAGTCTAGCACGCATGTTTTCAAAAACGCGTTTGCAGAGCGACTGGGGTATTTTTCGACTCGAATATTTTCCTTAAGTTGTGTCACAGTGCTCGGATTTTAAGTATCCCCATAAGAAAAAGTCAAATGGGCTTAAATCGGGTGACCTAGGTGGCCACGGTACGGTACCGCGTCGGGATATGTTTTTTTCTGGAAATAACTACCGCACTGCATTCATGGACACATTAGCAGTGTGAGTTGTGGCCCCATCCTGCTGGAACCATGTGTTTTGGTTGAAGGATAGACTGTTCTGTAGTTCTACTCTGAAAAAGTCATTTAACATCTGGGCATATCTCTCCGAATTCACAGTTACAGTTTGGCCACGTTGATTTTCAAAGAAATAAGGCCCTATGATTGCAGATGCAAACATGGCGCAACAGACTGTTACTTTAGGCTTATGTAAAGGCTCTTGATGCATTTGTTTTGGGTTGTGGACATCCCAGTAACGAAAGTTCTGCTTATTCACATATCCTTCAAGGTGAAAGTGAGCTTCGTGACTAAAGAATATGTTGCTTATCCGGGTAGCAGTACGAAATCTCAACAACATCACCTCCTCGTAAGTTTTTCTTAATTCAAAGTCAGAATCGTGTAAATCTTGAACAATTTGAATTTTATATGGATGGAACTTGAGCTCTTTTCGCATTATTACCTGTAAAGTTGATTTCGGAATTCCCAATATCGATGAACGTGTACGCAGTGATAATATTTTTTTCAACGGATTTGATTGAGATCAACGACAGAAACCTGAAGGATTTTCAACGACAGAAACCACGCTCGACATTTTTATTCGTGGCTACCAATGGTGTAGGTCCTGGCCTGGGCCTATTTAATGTTGATCCTGTAGCTCTGAACCTTGCTACCCATGACTGAATGAGGTTGATCGATGGTCCATCACGTAATCGACGAATACTGTAACGATTATTAAATCGACGGCGTGCTACAGACAGCGAAAATCCACTCAAAATGTACGCCTCGACGGCAAAAGCGCGGTGCTCTCCACTCCACTGTTCCATGGCTACTAAAACATCCGCACCGCTTGCGCTTCTAACGACGCCCCCCGCGCCCCTCTTATGTGTTGCGTTCAGAAACTATGTTTGTTCAAACTTTGAAATCTGCCACTGAACACCTGTATATACATACTAATACACACATATATATTTATGTTCATATATACCTTTATATTTCTTTTTCAATCTATCCTTATTCGCGTATATATTTATTCATGTACTTTAATGTATACAGTTGTTACATATGGCGAATATACTTCAACAAGAACGATCTCTTACAACCAACCACAAAATCAGTCCAGACCCGATCTATGAGCGGCCGGGAAATGCACCCGGATCCCAGCTATATGTCATGCCTTCAAAGGCCGTATGCCTTGTGGTCAATCCAAAACACCACGGCAATAACCTATTGTATATACCTATTGTTAGGCTGAAATCCTTAACTCTATCTATCTGAACGAACTCATTTTACATTTCAAATTTTTGCCTGAAATGTGGAATATTTTAAGCCTGGACTGTTCTTTAATATTTTAAATAACTTTTTCATTATCGCATCTTGTTATGTCGGACTTGATATACTAGCACTATAAAGTGAAATGATGTCTGCTCAAATGAAATATGTGTACTTCTTAAAGTCAGTTTAAACTTCTCGCTTCTCACAGCAACTGACTCCAAGTATACGATTTCCATCGTTCAGCTGAAAGTAGAACACAGATAGGCAGCCTGGAGTCATTTATCCTCTCAATTACATTTAGAAAGTTTAGAGGCTTGTTCCAGTTTTGAATTATTACATCAGATTCCCACATTCATAAAATAAGTTTAAACAAACTGCAAATTGAGTCCACCGTATTAATAAAGTTCTGCTAGCCTGTCTGGTCCAAGACTTATACCATTTTTAATATCAGTAACAGCTCGAAAAAAATCTTTATACACGGTGGATCACCAAGCACCGTAGTTGAAAAGAGTCAATATCAATAGGGTCTTCTGGATTTAGGACATCTCCAAAATGTTCTGTCCAACGATCCATTACCTTAACATATTCCGTCAGTCGTCTCATCTTTTCTCTGGAATGAATCGAGGAAGTCTCTTTGAGGTGAGGCCCAATAATTGTTCAAGGACACTCAAAGAACTTGTCAGTTTGCCATCTTCTTTTCAGTATTACACTCTTAGCAGAGAGGTCATGGTCATCGTGTCAAGTGTCTGCAGATTAATGATACACTATAGAATACCTCTCCATTCCTCTTTATCAGCTATTCTCTGGGTGCACTTGTGTAACGTTCATGGCTATTTTGATATGAACTATCCATCTCGTCGGTGCTCATTTATGTGATCTGGTATCTCCCACTTTACTATACGAATTTGTACAATATTGGATAAACGCTACCTGATAACAAGTTCTTGGAATACGGATGCATTAATATGAAAGTTTGCCTTATATTAGTAAAATGTTGTAGCCCTAGTGGTTTTTTCTTCCACTAACGGTTTATAAATTTTCATTTATTTGAGCTTACATTGAACGATTTTCCTTTGGGTGATACTATAAGAATCTCACAGCTAAAGTCTAGAGTCGTTAACGAGTTTCTTAATTTTACCATCGGAGTTGTCAAACCACTCTTAGCTTTTCTTATCCGACTTTCCAGCCACACGTTCAGTAACTTCACAAAATTATTGCGCCAAGGAGCATCACTAATGGGAGTCACGTCATGAAGTGGTACTGCGTCTTGCGACTTGATCGGGCCAATTCACAATTTACCATAACTCAGAATTAAGTTACGGTTTTTTTTACTTAAGTTGATAAGCTTTATGGAGGCCAATGAAATTGATATTTTGGATTTCGCTCTGTGGGAAGGCTCCTATTAGAAGCGAATTTTTGATCCTGTTAATTGGTGATGGGTCCAACCTTCTTCGCCCCGCATTGCTTCGGTAATAAGCATATCCTTCAAGCCAGGCCTGCGCGCAACGACGTACTCTTATGAAAATTCTAATATATTACTTAAAAAAGGCTTGATTTTTTTTCTTTGTCCGTTTTTTTTCTTTAGTAACCTGCACTAGGTTACTAAAGAAAACAACAGGAAAAATATTTAACTACTAGCGCGATCCAATTTGAACGCCTTGTATCTCGCGGTCTATCAATATCTACTTATGATAAACGTGTATAAGTACCTGTAGATTGAAAGTATTTACAAAAAAAAACAATATTTAGGATAGAAAATAATAAAAATAATAGAACAGTAAATGTTGTTTTTATGGTTCCGTCCCTTAAAAGAAAAAACGGAACCCTTATAAGGTCACTGACGTGTCTATTTTCCAGTCTGTCTCAATGGTTTTTCTCAGGACTCGCATGACGTAGAGACTTGAACTTTGACATAGTAATAAGACATGTTAACCCACATATATCTGATAGCTAACACACAAAAATGTTTATACAGAAAGTTTGGGGGAGGCGATTTAAGTACTCGGTTTAAATCCATATATAATTTTGTATGAAAAGACTATTGACAAGGGTTTTAGACGGACAGTTTTAAAACTGTACGAGAAAAAATCACTCTACAAACGATGACTTCATCCCGTTTAAGTAAATTTAAAAGTTTAAACATTTAAGGGTAGGTGGTAAATATTTTTTAAAAACTCTTACACGTAATATTATTATTATTTACTTTATAAATATATTTCCACAGTCACAGGTCCAGAAAAAATAACTTTATTGTGTATATCTCTTTAATTTATGAATATACGTTAACCAAAATAATTTTTCTCTGTAGTATCGACTAAATGTAACCTTCGTATTTTTTTTTATTTTTTCAACTTCAAACTTAGAGGAGAGGGCACATTTTTGACTTCGTGTAAGCTAATATCTCGCGAAGGAGACGCTGTAATAGAAACATTAAAACAATATTTTCGTTTGCATTTTGAAATAGCTTCTCTATGCCACCCTTCTCGATGGGGTCCACGAAATAACATCACCTAATTTAATATAGAGGGTAATCCGTCAAATGAAACAAAAAACTGTTCAAGTTTAATAGAATTCACAATATGTCCTCATACTTCCGTAACATTCTATAAGATTATTTTGCAATACTTTGTAAGCATATTGGTAATAAATATGTACTTAGTGATAATAAACAATAAACAGCTTTGCCATCTAAACATTGTCTTCTCGTTCGTAATAGAGAGTGGTGAGTTAGTTACAAAGAGTGAATCAGTGTATGAGTTAGAAGACAAACCAACCAAGATCAAGCACTCTTTACGTTATAGAGAGTTTTTCTTTTTAAAAGGGAGTCGTTATAAAGAGTTTACAATATAATTTAAAGAAAAAATGTTTTCATTTTTCGCCGTGTATTATAGATATCCTGTCTAGTATATTTTTACAGATGTGAAAATATGGTTAGTGTCAAAAAATATATGAAATTTATAATAATGGCCATAATTTTCCATTTATCATCTAGTCAGATTTTACCAACCCTGTTTTCCAGTGATTTATGTTAAAGTAATTTTGGAGATAAGGGGGTATACACTTTTTTTACACATTTTCATGCATATCACTTACGGTGAATTCTACCTCCGTATGACTTATAAAAAAAATATAATATCCATTGTTTAAATGTATTTTGATTTTATGAGAATATTGGCTGTGACAGACGGACATGTGAGAGATCTTATATGGGTTCCGCCAAGAAAAAAAAATGAGTTTTCGGATAATTCATCTATCTGCCCCTATAAAATTTCATTGGAATGATTTAAACTGAAAGAGTTATTATGCTGTAACATACGGACGAACAGAAAAAATGGACAAACAACGTGAAATTATGAGAGATACATTTTTTCCATTTAGCTACGCATTTTTCAACAAATTTTGCTAGACGTAAGTTAAAGGTTAGGCATATTTGCGAACGAAGTCTTGCGAAAGAAGTCTCCCGAACTAAGTTTCGCGAACGAAGTCTCGCTAATGAAGACTCGCACACGAAGTCTCGCTAACGAAGACTCGCGAATACAGTCATGCGAACGAAGTCTCATAAACGAAGTATCGCGTACGAAGTCGGGCTAATAAAGTTTCAAAAACGAAATGACGCGAACGAAGTCGCACGAACGAAGTCTCATGAGAGAAATCTCGCTAAGAAAGCCATGCAAACGAAGTCATACGAACAAGGTCTCGTAAACGAAGTCGCGCGAAAAAATTTACGCGAACGAAGCTGGTATTATTATAAAATACTTCTTCCTCAATATATTGTAAAAATATTTTATTTCTACTAAGCTATTTTCTCTTGAATACTTTTAAACAAGTGTCGTACTACCCCTTCTAAAAAAAGGCTCTTGGGACGTTATTAATTTTGCCCCGATCGGAGAGAAAGCTCACAGATGTCGCATAAACCATCATCGCGTACGCGAAACACGATTTTTCGCCAGATGCACCCCCGCTATCGGCATGCACGATACGTAAGGTGGCGCTCTTGTAAACAACGGAAAAAATAATGCAGAAGACCGGATAGAAAATGAGATTCGATAAACGCGTTTTCCTTTGGGTACTGCGGAAAAATGTTACCGCGGAAAACTTATTTTAACTAAACATTAGTTGTCTACTTTGTCTTTCCTTTTTCTTCTTTTTTCTCGTGGGTCTTTCGAGTGGGATGTCCTTAAAAAGATCGTTTTAAATGTGACGGAAAATGTTAAGTAATTTAATATAACGTCTTATTCACGTGACACAAGTCTTTTTTCGACTTTCTAACCTCAAAAAGACAAACAGAAGCCTTATATTATAACTCTCGTGTTCGTCTGTCCTTATGTTACATGTTTTTTTTATGTTTTTTCAAGAAACTGTTTGATATGAAAAGTTGAAATTTGACCCAGTAATAAAGCAATTATATTAGTAGCCAATATTTAAAAATATTTATGGGGAATTTTATGGGGAACCAATTAAAATTTATGGGGAAATTTTATGGGGAGCCAATTAAAATTTATGGGGAATTTTATGGGGAGCCAATTAAATACTGCAATTTTATTTTATTAATTCCTTAGTGTGAGGTGTTGAAAGAATTAGTTTTAAGGTTCTCAATTTTTTTACGTAATTTTAGGTACTATATCTTCAGAAATATACTAAAAATATCCAAATATATGCCGCCCCCTTCCTCTTTATTCCCGAAATTACCGAACATAAAAATATGAAAAAACATTGGTTTTAGAAATCCACACAAAAGTTTTAGAAAAACTATAATGATTATTCGAGATATATAACATGAATTATTCATTATAATATGTATGTACGTCCCCCCAACTCAATTATATTTGGTATTATTAAACATTTATTGCACTACAAAATCCATATTAGTGGTAACGTATGGTAAAGAAACTAATTTCGCTTCAAACAAGTACCCTCGATGAATGACTCAGACTCCCACTTCGTCGGTCTTATTTTTCGAATATTTATCCCAGCTGCAAATATTTTGTAGTATGTACATCCTCCTACTAAACCTTTTAACCACCTATGCCAAAATGTTGAATAAATCACTATAACGAAATTCTTTAAGTATTTCTTACAAAATTAATACAAATATAAGCAACTAATTGTTTTTCACATACCTATGAAAGATATATAATACCAGGCGATATATTCACACTGTAAAATATATATAATTATATAGATATTTAGTTAGATTGTAAAGAATTAAATTGAAATATTTGCTAAAACCAAAAGCGCGCGCCTATATTGTTTATTAAATAAAAAATTGAAACGAAAAAATTAAAACAAAAAAGGTGAAAACAATGTAAATTAGACAGAAAGGACAATAAAACGCACAAACAACTGAGGCCAAAGGAATTTTTTATAGAAATTATTCATTGAAAAATAAAACTATTTCAAAAATCATTGCAAAAATCGATAGACTTCAATTCCGGTAGTTAGCCAATCGATAGAAAAAATAATCACCTAAATCGATCAAAAATTACCTACAGACCAACGGACGTCATTTTTTCAAATGTAAATTTGGTTCATAATAAATATTTTAAAAACTCAAATACTAACATCAATTTTAGAAAAGCATCTCCTCTTTCCAAAAAGCTATATAAAAATCGATTACTTGTAAAATTGCCCAAGATGCCATACTTCTATCATCATAACTTGACGTTGGCACACTAGTCGATATTAAATCTCACAGCTGACGGACCTGCAACAGTATGTAACCTTGAATGTTTAATATTTTGTGTGTACTTATACTTCATCCCACTTCAAAAGAGAATATTTGTAAGCAAAGCAAAATGATAGTTCCGATATTGTAAACCTTTTTCTTGTATTCACGTCGGTAATGTAATATGGATTTATTTGCGATTGAAATTTTTTTTTTTAACTTGGTACACACTTTTACGTTGACTAATGCTAAATGGGTATAAGTAAGGCCGAACATTAACATTAATATTTTTCTAATGTTATTTTTGAAGTTTATTCCTTAAGAATCGATTTTAATATATAGCGTCCGGTAGAAAGTTTTATGAGATATTAAGAGCGTACGAAATTCAGAGCGTTAAAAAAATGCAACCGTTAGATGGCCTCTCCATACAACATTTCTGCTCATCTTTAGAGTGAGATATCAATATGCTTATTTGGCGTATTTGCAATGACGGAGTGTGACACACATAGTTTACTATCGTTTGCTTGTATCAAGATATAATGATTAAATGTCATTATATGTGAATATTTGGTGTCTTCTATCCTACAAAATTAAAGTCTCTTTTAATTTTAACTTCTTAGTCTTACGTTACTAAACGTTTTTAATTTTGTTGTATAAATTTGATCTTGTTCATTTGTGTTTTACTTGAAAATAATTATACTGTCAGCATTTTATTATTAAAGAATTTTCCATTTACATTTAATGATATTTATATTTATATACAGCGTTATCTATTTTATACATTCTAAAACAATCATAATTAAAGAGTAAACACCAGTCGGGCGTCGGAGCTGACACACAATTTTGTTTAAATAAATATGTCTAACATTAAAAATAATTGTCAAAAATATACAGTCAAATAAGAACCCTTTTACACATTAAAAAACACTATCATATAATATGTACAAAACATATTCTACAATGCAAAATAATAAAATGTCATAATGTTTTTTTCCATTATCCACGCGAAATACTTATATACATATAAGTATATTTTTTATATGTATAACAACAATGTTCTGTCTCATTTACTCCACCTGCCTCGTTTAATACTAGCACTACACTACTCGCGAAGTTGAACGAAGTTAGACGAAGAGAATAGTGTAGAAGGGTACTTTCGATTCGCTTTATGCAACCTCGCCTCGCCTCGGGCGACTTCCGATCCCTATCGGTTTTTTGCGTCAAAGAACTTCGCAACGTTAGCGTATGAGAGACTCACTGCGACTGAGCTCCTCGCTAGGTTGCACGAGTGTGTAGTCACGTACTTTGGACTGCGATCAACTTCGTCAAGGTAACTTCGCGAATAGTGTAGAGGACGTTTAAATGTCACGCAGAAAAACAAATGAATATCGTTCATGTCATATTGAAATAGATGTATTGCAATTATTTCACTTCAACACATTATAAAGTAAATTTTATATACTGAATTATATATATCGAATATTTTACAAAATGTTTTATACCTCTGAGTTTTCTTTGATTTACAGCTAGGGTTGTTCATTTTTCTTTTCTAAATTTTACTATTCATAGTAGTAAAATAACAGCGTAATGTTTATATTTATAAGATTATTTAAAGTTAGCTTATTAAGTTAAAATAGTGATTATAGTACATGATTTATTATAGGTAAAATACAATTAGTTTTGTTAATTGTTGTCAATTGATTGAATATATATTAGTGCCAACCATATTTTAACTGTCAAATTGGTTTGTTTACAAATATTCTCTTTTGGAATTAAATGGAGTATATGTGTACAGGAAAGCATCGTTGTACAAGTTTTAGGTACTGGTTCTTAACAAGTATATTTACGGTTGAATTTATTTGACCAAAAGAAGAAAAAATTCAAAGATTCATGGAGCTGATTAACTTATGTAATACAAAAATAGATGGATAAAATAACTAAAATGCTTCAATAATATACAGGCTGTATTATTCCTTACAACAATTTTTTACAGGATGATTCGGCCCATTACTGTAAAAGAAATAAGAAATTAAATATTTTGAAAAATATTGTTCAATAATTGTTTTTAAAACTATGTAACAAACCACAGCCACAAAGAAAATTATGGAAAAAGCATTATGTCATTATCTGATGCAATAAACGTTTCGAAGAGATTTGATGAAAAATTATGGGAATTTTTTTTAAATTTCGATCTATAAAGATAATTATTTCGGAAACGGTTGAGATTTTTCACACTTCCCAAAATATTTTACGTTTAGGGTTATAGGGAAATTAGCCTTGTGAAAATATGTCGCAAAGAAAACTACAAGTATATAAATATCGAAAGAATATAATTCTTCAGAAGATACATTTTTTTCTTTTGAGCGAAGTAACTTGAGAAGGAAATACTGTACTCGCTCAAAAAATGCCAGTCGACACTTTGATTAAAGTTCATTCGTTATGGAGGGAATTTTATATTTGGCTATTTTTTATAAATATCTCTATTCACCTATTTCACCTATTTTTGGGAAATCTAATTTTATCATAAGTAACGTGAGAAGGAAATATTATACTCGTACATTTTCTTTTATTTTTCATTTTTCTAATTAATTTCTACTACGAAAAGTCTCGATGACATGTCACGATGTAACTTCAAATTATTATGAGCAAATATCTTTATTATCTATATGTTTATCTACAAACAATCAATCAGTCCCTCTTAATCAGTCTCCATAAATTTATATCTTCAACATAATCCCTGATGCTATAATAAGCCTTCGAAATAATCACGTGTTTAATATGCGTTTTAAATTTCGCCATGGGAAGGTTTATTATATCTTCAGGTATCCTGTTAAAAAAACGAACACCATTGCCCAGAAGACTTATTAGTAATTTGTAATCTAAATTTAATACTATGAATTTTATTTTTATTTCTTGTATTAAGAGTATCGATATCCAACCCTTTAACGAAGAAATTTAAGTTCTTTTTAACATACAATAAGTTTTCATAGATATATAATGACGGCAAGGCCAGAATATTTGCCTCTTTAAATAGATCTTTTACAGATTCTCTGGGTTTCATATTATATATGGCTCGGACTGCTCTCTTTTGCAGAATAAAAATAGTTTTAATATCTGCACCTAATTTTTCTAACTGCAAACGCAGCCGAGCTTAACCTAGCAGCTACTGATTGTATATGAGCTCAAAAAATGCAAGTCGACACTTTGATTAAAATTCATTCGTTATGGATGGAATTTTATATTTAGCTGTTTCTTATAAATATATCTAGCTATTTCACCTATCTTTAGAAAATCTTATTTTATGTTGTCCGTCCGGTTGTCATACCTTCATAATTTTAGACTTATATGCTTAAGTACAATATGTAAATTGATATATGGCAAACAGTTTTTGTTTTTTAATTACTCTTATTAACAATTTCTATGTACGGCGAATCGCCAGAAATTTTTTTTTTAATTAAAGTTTAAATTCTATTTATGGCTTGTAATTTTTAGACCCATTTACGAAATATTAAATGTTTTACAGGTCAAATGTTCCTGATGAACCGTTTTTTTGATGGTGAGTTCATGTCGTTCGGGCTGGACGTGATCAAATACATGGAGTCAGACCAGGAGGACAGGATTGATCCCATGATCTACATATTCCCCAGGTATGGCAAACATTACCGTTCACCAAATAACGGCTTCGCCTAGGGTTCCTACCCTACTAGTAAATTACCACTACGAAAACCCTAAAAAAAGACAGATTTTTCTTAATATCTTTTTCTATATTTTCGTTCATTATAATATAGATACATGATTACATTTATTTTAAATCATATTTGTACAAATTTAATTGCAAAATATGCATTATTTGTAAAGTCGTATGTAAATAAGTATAGTTTATAGCAATTAATAGTCGACAGTTTTAAAAAACTAAAAAAAACGCTTACCTAACCAAAAACCACATTGAGACAATTAAAACGAATCCAAAGTCGGTGTATTTACTGGTAACCATTGAGAAGTACCCATATCTACTTTCTCCTCTATCATTATGCACTCCCGGCTACAATATATAACCAAAGAACTCGTTGAAATAATTCAAAAGAGCCCAAACTCGATGGGTTTACTATTCGCCATTGAGATATTCCTGTGACCACCATCATTACACCGTCCATTCCACCGTCACCATATCATCTCAACAGTACTGCAGAATTTTCTGCAGAACCATACAGAATTTTCACTAGAATCGATACGGCTAAAACAACAACGCACAAGTGAAATTAATGTATATTTGATATTGTGTAATTTTGTTTATATTAAAGCAAAAAATGCTATGCCAAATTTCAACTTTCTGCATCAAATATTCACAGAAACCTTTAACATGACAGACGCCGGACGACGAAGGGATTTGTAACTGAAGTTAATTAATAAAAACAACACACGATACGATACTACAAGACACGACATGACACTATAAGACACAACACGATACTACAAGACACAACACGACAGGAAACGACTCTATAAGACACGACAAGATACGCCATGGCACTATAAGATACGAAACGACACTACAAGATACGATACGATACTACAAGGCACGACACTACACGAAACGATACGATACTACAAGACACGCCACGACACGAAACGATACGACACGATACGACACGACCCGACACAAGACGACACGAAACGATACGACACGACACTATAAGACACGACACGACACGACCCGACACAACACAACACGAAACGATACGATACGACACGATATTACAAGGCAAGACACAACACGACACCATACAAAACATTGCAGTGCTGTGCAGTACAACGCAGTGAAGTAAAATACAATACAATAAAATAAAATAGGCACACTTATGGCCAGTTTATTTCGGGCGACATACCTAC
Organism: Druceiella hillmani; assembly: GCA_039881145.1. Classification (NCBI taxonomy): domain Eukaryota; kingdom Metazoa; phylum Arthropoda; class Insecta; order Lepidoptera; family Hepialidae; genus Druceiella; species Druceiella hillmani. Next base: position 2,701,259 of record JAYKKI010000073.1, on the reverse strand, counting down.
CGTATTGTTTAAAATTTGTCCTCAAATTTGTAATCTTTAGAATTCCGTACGGCAGAATAAACAAAAACAGAACCACTACAGGATCACTTTATTGTCCATCTGTCTTTCTATCAGTTTGTTCTTCGAGACTCTTCCTTAAGAACGGCTAGAGACATATCAAGTTGAAATTAATATCAAATGCTAAGTATACACTTATATATCTTTCAATTCAATAAAAATATGCTATGTTTCATATACTACATATTTTAAAACTAACTCATTCGTTACAGTCCCGTTGACCCAGAATCTTAAAATTTGACGTGAAAGGAGATCTTATAGCAAAAGTGAAGGAAAACATTTTAAAAGCATTAATTTCTAATTCTATGTGCAATTATGACGTAACAGACTAATATTTTTTTGATTCTGCCATATCTTTTTTTTGTATATTTGTTAACCTCATATAATTTAACAAATATACAAAAATATACTAAACTTTACGATAAAGTACCAGTACAAAATCCTCAGGGCGTGAGCCCTACTCGCAATAACGGTATTTTATTCAATAGCAATCTCCATGAAGAAAAAAGGAACTGATAAAATATATATTACCATTAGAAACAAATTCCATTTCATAATATCGATCTATTTCTAGATTAGCATCTTTCGTAAAACCAGTTGGCGTGTTCCATCTTGATCTTAATGAACTGTTGCTGAACAATCTGGAACGTTTTCAAAATGTGTGTATACGCTTCAATAAAATACAATCACACTACTGAATTTAGGCCACGACTAAAGTGGAAATTCATGTTCCACACTAAATATATAAATTTATTGACTTCTTTTTAAAGTCTCATGTTCCACCAACTTTCATATCTCACGTTCTGCGCTTGGAGAACCTAATTCATAGATCCGTCAGCTCGTAGTCTGGATCTGGATTCACAAAACCTACATCAGCACCTTATTCCCAAATGAAGCATAACATAACACTACCTAATTATGAAAAACTAATCCTGATATCAGGAATTCGTTAATCAATTCAAGGCTTTAAATTATACCTCTCCCTCTTTAACCCTGATCTTAGACTGACTACCATATTCTTTTTATCCTTGATCCAGTTCATGGTCTTGCTGGCACGTGAAATATTTTATTACCACAATGATGATCATAACTAAATTTAACAAATTTAGACCGCACGCCTGAAGTAAAACTTCAAATTCACAAAATATGGACTTTAAAATGAATTTACAATTATATTCACTTTAAACGTAGAATATTGAATGTATTGAACAAAATAATAATTTATAAAATTGTTCAAGAACGAAATAAAATTACAAAATAATCAAAAAATCACCGTTCGCGTAACGCTATCAAATTCACATGGACAAAGCAGTGATAAAAAATGTAACACCTGTAGAAGCACTGCTTAAACGGCACTGCTTAAACCTGGTTATTTATTGACTGATTATTCCAACTACTCTTGCCGGTGTACCACAGACCCCTACGACCGATGGCGTTTGGCAAACTAACTCTAAGACATTTAGTAACCACGGAGGGAGGAATATAATTAATATAATTTTAGAGTGTGAAATCGGGGCATAGCAAGTTAACATGTATGGCGTCATATGATACCATACAGATGACTTTCATTTCATACGTCATGTTATTAGATAAGATATCTTGAATTGCATATCCTAAGACGATCTGGTAATTAGTCTTATTTATAATACACATTGTCTCCAGTGACACAATCCTCAACTTCCACTAGAGTTGCCCAGAGCCCTTCCAGAGACCCGTAATTTACCCCCTCAAATAAAAGAAAGGGCCTTCGAAAGTCATCCTAATAGTGTCCCGTATCTACCACCAAGCTCTTCCGCTCAACTAAATTAAAGACTTCCCGTAAACGTGTGCTTGATAGGCTTTTTTATATAACATTTCAAATTATTTTGGATTTTTGCTTTCAAACAGGATGTTGTGAAAACATTTAGTTTTATATGACCAAAAAATTTATTCGTTCTACTGTTTTTAGTTAACAGAGTAAATATGCATAAGGAACATAGTTTTGAAATCAATTATGTCTTAACACGCATAATGTATTTATGAAACCAAAAAAATTCTCTTTACACCAAATAATTTTTACTTTGTTCTATTTTCCTCATTTTGTTAAAATATCTTCACAAAGTATGCGGATTTTAAGTTTTTTAAGACAATTTTAGAATATTATGAAAGCTTAATGACTATTCTCATCTTCCACCCTGGTTTTCACAGGGTCTCTCCAGGAACCCGTAACATCCCATTTTACATAAAATAAGGGCTTTTCAAAGGTCTCCTATTAGTGTCCCGCATTTACCATCAAGCGCTTTACCCAAGTTATGGTTAATGATTATCCCTTCGCAATGAGTTTTTCAATACCTCCATTCTTTCGAAAAGGCGTTTAGCGAAAGTTCTAAATGACTAAAAGCTCGGTCCATTCTGAGTTGAGAATGGACTGTGAAAAAAAGAACATTCTAAAGCTCCGCGTAATGCTGCTCTAACATAAAGATACATGCTCTCCAACGAAACTCTACGCACATCATAGTGCTCACTGCAGTGTAATAATACTGTTCCCAATGACAAGTCCTAATCTAAAATTTGGTCACAAAGCATTTTTTTCTCCAAATTCTCATCTCCGAATAAGCACTGCACAGTACAAAAAGCATTGCCATAGCAACCGTTTCGATAACTGGAAGAGTAATCGTGTTTTGGCAACAATCGTGTTTCGGCGCTGGCTCCAGCACGACGCAGCTTCCGCGCGCGCCCTCCTTACCGGAACGCAAATAGACTGCCCCGCGCACGAAGTCTTTACAATGATATATTGCCTGTACACATCGATCCACTGCTGATGGAGTGCACGTCTCATTGTCGAGCCAAAGTGCTGCGGCACACTTACAGCCTGACTCCAGTAGTCTCCTCGATGGGATGGATTCAAACCAACTTGCGAGCGAGACTGAAGTTGAAAATGATCTAAATTTGACGTTAGCGGATCCACAAACCAAGCTAATTACTTTTAAAAGAGACCTGTCAATTTTCAGTAGAATTAGCATTATAAATAATAAGTAATAATTTTAAAATACTTTTAACTTTAGGGTACATAAAATCCAATTAAACTATTTACAAATGTTAAGTTTTCACAACGTAAATACCTCGTCTGCTATATCTTTCACAGGCGTTAAAAAATGGTGCTTATATCAAAACTTCTAAGGTCTAGGATAATGGCTATATTTTTTCCCGTAATCTTATAATTACATTTTATCGATCCTGTTTTTTTCGTCCATTTTGTATTAGTAGTTTGGCAAACAAGGGGATGGTGGTTGGATGATGCCCTATTTTCTTTTAAATATCTTGAATATATTTGGCGTTAATTTTGTAGAAATCATTATTCACAATTAAATGAAACTACGTGATGTAGTATTATTTCTACTTTCTTCATCTTCAGGTGGGCTATTATTAAAGCTTGCTAATAGCCGAAGATGTTTTCATTGTTATACAATGAAACCTAGGTCGTGGTAAAGAACTTAAAGAAATAATACTACATCACGTAGTTTCATTTAATTGTGTTTAAATGTGTGATTTAATTTAAAAGTATTTTTGTATTCCTCATAAAATGCTCTTCCAATTTATACCCCAAATAACACATTAAATTTAAAAAAATCTTAATTAGTTTATTTACCCCCGCTTTAACTTTTATATGATTTTTTTTTCAAAAATTAGCTAATGCTAAATTTGTGAATTAATAATAAGTCTTACTATGCCAAATTTCATAGATTTAAAAAAAAATCAGCTGTGACAGACGGAAAAATAGACATGTGTATTGATCATAGAACGGTCTATTTTTCCTTTTAAGCTACGAAATCCTAAAACACAAATATTATTTGTAAAAGACGATCAATTAGGATTCACGTCTTGAAGATTTTGTAGCACCATATTGTATCATCGTAGAGATGAGTACATTTTCACTTTTTTATGTTCACTTATGCTATCATAACTTTCTCCGAATTTGTAAATTGTACCTCAACGGGAACTACCTGATAAGCTTTGATGTGTGAATTAATGGCCAGACTGAAAGACTGAGCGTACTGGCTTAAAACTGATGAATGGAAATTGTCGAAAGTGTTGCAGAAATTTGGCTTAAAGAAACTGAGATAAGAGGTGATTTTGTCCCATCAAAATTATTTTTGAGATGCAGTCATGATTTATGATCACAGAAAAATAACTAGTAAATAGCTAAATTTAAAAAAATCCCGCAAAAACGCTTTTGAAAATCGATGTAGCATTTTTTAGTTCCAAGATTATACATAATAACAAAGTGTAATTTATTATTATTTACTAAATAATAACATTATATATTAACATAACAGAGTATATTTCCTTCATTCGTATATTTTAGGTTCAGTAATTTTTAGAATTTCTATATATTCATAGTAGTTCCTGAGAAAAAGGATATCGACGGACATATAGCCCCAGACTAAAAACCAAGTGATCCTGTAAGGGTTCCGTTTTTGTAGTTTACTCCTTAAGAATCGATTTTTATATATAGCGCGCGGTATGAAGTTTGATGAAGAGTAAAATCAGTAGTTCAGAGCGTACGAAATTCAGAGCGTTAAAAAGTGTAACCGTTAAGTTACACGAAACTCTCCGCACAATATTTCTGCGCATCATTAGAGTGAGATATCAATATGTTAATTTGGCATTTTCTAATGGCGTAATCGTAATGACGGAGTTTGACACACATAGTTTACTGTCGTTCGCTTATAACAAAATGTAATCATTAAATATCATTATGTTTCATTAAATATCATTATCACAAAATGTAATCATTAATATTTGATGTATTCCATATTACAAAATTAAAAAGTCTCTTTTAATTTTAAATTCTTAGTCTGATGTTACTAAATGTTTTTAATTTTGTTGTATAAATCTGATCTAGTTAATTTGTGTTTCACTTGATAATAATTATATTGTCAGCAATTTTTTATTAAAGAATTTTCCATTTACATTTAATGATATCGATATTTATATTTATATACAGTGGTACCTGTTTTATATATTACAAGATAATCGTACTTAAGGAATAAGCTCTAGTCGCGCGTCGAAGCTGACACGCACAAATTTTTTTCATTGTTATGTACACAACCCTATATAAATAATATATTGAATATATTTGGCGTTAATTTTGTATAAATTAATTATTCACAATTAAATGAAACTACGTGATGTAGTATTATTTCTACTTTCGTTGTATCTTTGCTAATAGCCCACCTGAAGATATTGTAATACAACGAAACCTAGGTCGTAGTAAAGAACGTAAAGAAAGTGGAAATAACACTACATCACGTAGTTTCATTTAATTGTAAATAATATATATTTAATTATGCAATTTTACTGAATCTTTGAAAGTACACAGATATGGTGCTTATTGCTACATTTGCAATCCCTGAAAGCCAACTATAATACGACAACTGAGAAATATTAATGTAGTGGTAGGTTGTGGATAATTGATGACGTCTAGTTAACGACAATAAACAAAAACCTGCCAAGTGCGTGTATAACCGCCTCTACGAGGATTTCCCATGCACTTAGGCACTTGTAAACGTTTAAGGGTTAATGTTATCCCTAAAATATTCATTTTTCACAACGCAAATATGTCGCGTACCACGTTTTTCACGAACGTAAATCATGGCGCACATTTGAAAAAATTTAAGATATGAGATAACCATTATAATTCAGCTACAATCTTTGCGTGAGCTTCTAAACACTCTATTTTTTACATAATTTTAGGTTAAATAATTTCAAAATTTCATCTACCCCTCACCGCTCATATTTTTCGCTGTGTCTGAAGATATACTCAAAAATTATGAGAGACATATTTTTGAGGCTCTTATTTTTAGCTTTTCAGTCAACACCCCTCACTATACATGGAATTTAAAAAAAAATTCGTCTACTTAATTAGTCCCCTTGAAATTTTCATATAAATGTATTTATGTGATGCTTAAGTGACTGTTAAGATATATAAGGATTTAATATGCCTTATTACTTTGCAAAATTTCAAATTTCAACGTCAAGGCGGCTTCCGAGAAATACGACTATGACAGACAGAAAGACAGACACATGAACGTACGGAACTCTAAAAATAAAGTATCAAGATCATGAAACACGACAAGAGGAAATCAACAAATATAGGAATATAATGAGATATAAAAGAGATTTCGACCAATAAATTAAGTTAGATAATATGATATCAGTAAAGTGCACTTGGTTGCACTTTATCTGGTTGCACTGTAATGCATCACTAGTTACCGAGCCGCATTATTGGATACTGCACCCTTTACCCTAAGCGCTTCGCAGCTAATTCGATACTACCATAATTTTAGCTCCAGAGAGCAAAAGTCTGCTTTATAGCGAATGGGAACATGCATACCTGATTATAACTCACCTCAATATTCAAGTTCTCTAGCAGTTTCCGAGATATTTACCATAAAAATGGTGAACAGTTTTCAAGCATTTTTCATTTCAACAACCAATGTTATGTAAAAAGAAAATGCTTCGGTTTTATAGACTATCTTTTAGCAAAGCAATTAAGAGAGTTAAGGTTTTAGCGCAGCAAATTCATTGTTCTACCAAATTCAATAATGTAGACGTAAAACACTACCTCAGTCACGACTTTAGCAGCTTTTATTTCGCGACTTTTTTTGGTCCTTTTAGAAGTAATTTTTTTTTGAGAAAATTTATTTATACCAACAATTTTTTCCGTGCCATGTTACACATTTGTGAATTTTCACACATTTTCCCTCTGTTGATACATCCAGGAAAGTATCCAACAAGTCTAGGCGTCGATTTGCACTTATATCATGCGCCGTATTCGACAGAGGATCCTCGGTGGACGACTGCAACTGACGATCATCTTTCTTCACTGGTCCTTGGCCTAAGCAGTCGAAGCAGGCGGCTAGCTGCACTCCGTGATTGGCTAGACATGTTGCGTAACAACATAGCAATAAATCTAACAAATGATGCGTTTGATCTCCTTCATCTGGTTCTGTTCTGATCCGATCTTCTGTTCAGACTCATCTTCTTTATTTTGGAGATTAATTTCTTTTAATAAATACTTTGCATTTTTTGTAAAACTAGCCTAACGACTTCATTCTCGGAGTTTTTTTTATTGATCCTGATTTAGCTGGTTTACACTTCTATCGTTTCACAACATGAGAAATATTATTTTGCGTTCAGCCATCGTGCACAACTAATCTGCCAAAACAGTGGGAAAACCTGTTGAAACGTGCACTTGCACTAAGAGTAACAACCTAGTCATTCACCGCGTGCATCCGATTACCAGGATTTGATCGACCATGTCTTTTTAAAGTAGTCGATGGCCGCATGCGACGACAGATTCGAGCTGTCGGTCGATATCTAAGTGTAAATGTACCCTCATAGATAGTGATGGTTATAAAAATAATAATAATAAATTTTATTAAATTAAATTAAATTCCATACCAAAAAACAATACAATGCCATAATTTCTTTACATTCAACAAACAAAATTATAAATAGTTATTAATATAATTAGAAACGGTTTAACATAGTTAAACATAGTTTAAAAATAAGTTTAGCATAATTAGAATTGAATATCATGTAATTAATAACATTAATATTTTGTATTATAATGTTGTTACATTATGTGTAGAAATGATTCCTGCAAAAATATCAAATTATTCCTGCAAGAATATCATGTAATTAATAACATTAATATTTTAATTATATTATTCCTGCAAGAATATCATGTAATTAATAACATTAATATTTTAATTATATTATTCCTGCAAGAATATCATGTAATTAATAACATTGATATTTTAATTATATTATTCCCGCAAAAAGAATTATATTATCTTTACCTTAGAGGACACTTTTACCCGAAGGGGGTAAAACCCTTCGGGTAAAGGTTTCCCTTGGGGTAAACGTTTTTATTTAATAATAGCAACTTTAATAATTCTTTTTAATGTTGCTATTATTAAATAAAAATTACAGATATTCATTTATATCAGTATATTCAAATTGCCACTTTGAATTTTGTGGTTGGAAGTGTGTGATAATGGTTCTGAGTTCTGTTATTATTCAGAGAACTGAGGTCAATTATTTCTCATGCGTTTCAACTTCATTTTGTTCCTAAAACTATATATAAAAGCTTGTCGACATTTTCAGTTCAGAATCATTGAATTCAATACTCCACTATAATGTAATATAAAACATATGATGAGGAATTGTTTGTGTAGTAATAAAATAGTTACATAAAATGAAAAAATATATAGAATGCTATTTTATAAACAAGGATGCTAGAAAATCTGATTTAAAAAAGCACCAGGAAAAACATTTTGTAGTATACTGACATTTATACTATTATATAACTATACGATAAAAACAATGTCGAGGTCAAAGGCAATCTTATGACCTTATAGTAATAATAACGAAAGATAATGATTTTACGTTGAGGGTGCAAATATTGAAGGAGTTTTTCGTTTATAGTGATTTTCCTTGGATGGATGGTTTAGCTCTCCTTAGTAATGGTTATGTTGTAACTAATATGTAAACATAAACGCATTATCTATTAAATTAAAAACATTTATTTATTAGAAATAAAATGATAAATCCAAGAAAAAAAAGAAAAGATGTGTTACTGTTAATTGATTCAACTGTTTTTAATGCGTATTTAAAATCATTCAAATCCCTTATTAGTTATTTGTCCCAGCTTGTTTTGGGCAAAAAATTAACTACTTCTTTTTTATGCCATAGTTATTTACAGTTAATTTATTAACGGATTAGTTTTTTATTTCTCTGCTTTATTTGGGAACGGAGATTTTCACGTTGTCTGTAACACCTTCGGTGAAATCATAAATTTTCATTACCCATACATTGCAAGATATAATACGTACACCCTATATCCATCTGGATACTACAAGATGATGTAAGTTTTACGTCAATCGTTTTTTGTCTAATCCTAAAAAGAAAAACAAAAAAAATCCTGTTTATAAATGGTTTGTGGCCTATATAATGTCTTGAAAAGAAAATAGCATACATAGACTCACACAAATTAGAGAAACAAATGCAGGATTTATATACATAAATTTAGTTGATTTCTTAGTGTTATGTATTGTAAAGGAACGCATGTATTGTAAAGAATTGCACAAAAGGGATTAAAAGAGATTAAAAGGATCTTTCTGTCTGTAGAACCAGTCAGAAATCTTTAACTGGAAGGTCTTGGGATTTCGGTCGGAGATATATAGCAATCAATATAAGAAATATTAAGGACACAACGTACTTAGAAAAGATAAGAGCCATCCATCGATTGCAGAATTTCTAAATATTTTTGACAAATTTCGTAATCGATGTTTGTGTTCGATCGCGAATCACGAAATATTTGGTACGCAATCGATGCTCATTTTCTGTGGCGAATCTCTAAATGTTTGAGTCGTGATCGGTGTTCAGATTCGTTTACGAACTTCTAACAATTTGAGTCGTGATCGATGAACGTGTTCGATTGCAAATCTAAAGAAATCTGAGTTGTAATGAATCTTGAATATATTTGCCGTTAATTTCGTAGAAATTCATTATTCACAATTAAATGAAGCTACGTGACGTAGTATTATTTCTACTTTCTTTAAGTTCTTTACCACGGCCTAGGTTTCGTTGTATTACAACATCTTCAGTCACCACATCACGTAGTTTCATTTAATTGTTTGTTATTAATCCCAACGTTCGGTGGCAAATCTCTAAACATTTAAGTCGTGCGCGATTCTCTGACATGTGATCGTATTTTAGGCTGAATGTGAATCGAATATAAAGGTTTTAAAATTGTTATAATTTATTGAATAGTTATAGCATAAAATTACACATTCACCGTAAATTACACATTCACCGTAAATTATATATAAAATTATGATTATTATCTTTATACCGTAATGCAAAATTGTATATATACTGTCTTGTAATTTAAAAATGAATATTTATTATCGCAAATAACTTAATATTTTATATCTGAATGTATGTGACTATTGTGGTCGTCAATTTCTCACTAATTTCACCGGTCTCTACAACCGATTTACGAATACATTTTGCTTACTAGAGAACAATAATTGTATTATTATTAATGTTTTGCATCCTAATAATCTATCGAATGATGAATATTTCTATCTTCGACTACTATCTACAGACATGACTGTCACCATTATCTGCCGATAGAGGCAATATATTGGGATGACAGTTCATTGCAATCGTATAAAATTTTGACATCTGTCAACGCTATCTTTATATTTTATCTTTTGTTATATGGCAATCATATTCTCTATAGAGAATCTTTGCTAATGTCAAGTTTAGAAGAATGACTAGGCAACACTGATTAGGTCACGCTCCGGATATCTGTCATTGTTGCTTGGTAATAAAAAATATACAGCGAAACAAAATTCAAGCAAGAGTGGGCCACAATTAAATAAATAATGCGAAAATATAGGTAACAAATATTTTTGTAGATATTTTAAATGTAATAACTATATATAGACGAGTAAAATATAAGGATATACAAATATAAAAAACAGATATAAACATATATATGAATTATTTCTAAAAGGAATTTTTGGTCGAGCGGCTCGATCTCTTTAACTACTGCACCAAAAAAAATTAAAAAAATACCCACTTAAAGCTTATGTTTTCTACTTTGGGCGAAAAATATAAAAAAATTCGAAAAAAATCTTTTTGTTAATAAAAAAATTAATTTTTATAACAATTGGCATGAGCGCCATCTGTGGGCGACACATCAAATATCTTAGCCAAATTGTATACTTGGAACACGCTAGATGGCGATATAGTGCGAAGACTTCGCACGAGTCAGCTAGTATATATGAATTAGCAACGTTCTAATGTTGTTCTTTCTTATATATTGCATGATTAAATCTGGAACGGTTTTATTAGTAACTGATAAAGGAGTTCTCATGTTAATAGGTAGCCGGATTTTATATTTTAATAATTTATGAATAAACGAAGGAAATTTATTATATAATGGGCGTGCAAAAATGAGATGACTTAGATCGCCTCGCCCAATCCTGCAGTCACAGATCGAAGACTGACGCGCTGTCTGATCAAATGAGTAGGAATAGAACAGTGTCTGAAACGCATCGAGACATAACTGAAGTTTCCCTTCGAGAAAAAATGTATTTTGAAAACCAAGGTTTTGAAGGAATAGTGTGATTATGTGTGTTGTCCTCGCCGTTGTGTGTTGGATTGATCACTAGTGGACGGCTGGGTTCGATTCCTGGCCGCTCGTCGAGCGCGTCTGGACCGGTATTCTGGTTGGCTGTAAGAGATTGCTCTCGTAGCAATAAGTCCGCCACGTGTATCAATTATATATATTGAAGTATATAAATAAATAAATCTGGAAGTATTATGCATTAGGATGATCTTTCCCGCCCTTTCTGCCAGTCAGAGACTATCCAAGAATAATGTGGGTAGAAAATACGATTGTGTCATATTGACGTTTATCTACCGTTATAAATGACATAGTTTGATATGGAAATCCGCGAAAAATATATGGAAACCTTAAATAACAAATTTATATTGTTTCTTCTGGTACAGTTGTCTTCTTCTATTTTATCTTTCATTTAAAGGCGTTCATTATATTTCAGTGACAGAACCTTTGCCAATATCGACTTGCAAAAAAATTTAAGATTAAAAATACTAAATACTGTATAATTGTAATTTTTTAGGCAAATTGTCTTTATCATGAGATATTTTGCTTTTATTATGAGATATTTTGCTTGATTATGAGATATTTTGCTTTCATTATGAGATGTTTGCTTTTATTATGAGATATTTTACTTGATTATGAGATATTTTGCTTGATTATGAGATATTTTGCTTTTATTATGAGATACTTTGCTTTTATTATCAGATATTTTGCTTGATTATGAGATATTTTGCTTTTATTGTGAGATATTTTGCTTTTATTTGCATATTTCATTTCCATTTACACCAAATAAAACAAAATTTTCATAAACCAAACAAAATTTATTTTATAATTAGGCAAATATAATAGGAGAACAAATGTGAAATTATCAAAAATTATAATTTTAATATAAAATACATTAATGTTTTCGAACAATATAATGTAACCTTTATTCCCTGAATGAATCTAACTAACAACTATGGATTACAGATAGCAGCATATGCTTGTCGGAAGCATACAAACTTTCGGTAACTGATGTCGGCTTTTCAGTATTTGCCAACACTGAAATTGCTTGTATTATAGGGACAACAGTTAAACATAATCAGTTTAAACTTGTAAGGCAGAAGTGCTCCTGAAAGCGCACTTCCTGCATTTGCTCATTAATTCATAACCTTTCGTTGTTGACCTGGTATCGTCTTATACTCCTGGATATATACGTTTTATATTCATGTCAAAACATCTAGCAATGTATGTTCCTCAGCCATTCGCAGCATTATCTTGTCATACACACCTTAGTGTCTTTCAATGACGCGTGTCTTTCTGTGATTTGATGAAGCGTGCCATTTCGAACTTTGATGTGTACTTTGATTTCATTGACAGCTTCAGGAATGCTGTTCAGTGCTTTTTGTATGATAAATGCTTTTTGTGTGATGTATAGCAATATAAGAAATATTAAAAATACTAAATACTTATAAAAGAAAAGGGTTCATCCGCCGGTTGCAGAATTTCTCAATATTTGAGAAATTCTGCAACTTTGATATCTGGTTGGAAATAACTCAGCAGCTGTTATTTTTGTTCAATCATTGATTCCTCCGTAAATATTTTTTTCATAATTGATAAACTAACTTGGGACCAGCTTTGATGTCCATTGTAAGTCATTCAAGGCTTGAATAAAGAAATAATTAGTTTATCAACGAAAGGCCACAAAATAACTGAATATATGTCGAACCACAACATTAGTTTAAGTATTAATGCAAAAATGGACCTATCGTTACAGAAATAGGTGGCAATTTTTAAAATTTTTTTAAAATTGCAATAGAATAAAAGTGAAAAATAAAATTGAATAAAAGTGAAAAATTTAAAAAGTTCAAGGAATATAAAAACAATTCAGCGAACAGGAAAAGTTAAAAAAGAATGTGATCAAAATACAAAATAAAGAAAGATAATTTAATAAACAGGCATATATTATATTTTCAATACATGAACAATTGTTGATGAGAAATGAAAATAATAACAAAAACCTACTGAATTGCGAAACAATTAAAAAACAATACAACTTTTGAAAAACTATTAAAAAAATAACCAATACTTTTTGATCGCTTTTTAAATGTGTGGCCATAGCCATTTTTAATTTCAATTAATTTATAATTAAAAATAAACTATTAACTGACATTGAGATTCGTTCTGTGTTGTCAAAATGAATGTCTTTTTCGTTCTTTTCCAATTTTGTGTGTTTTTTTTCGCAATGTGCGATCTGCTTGTTTCATGGATTATTGTGTTACATCTGTGTATAAAGGATACAACGAGACAGAAACTACATTTTGTTTCATCATGTGGGCTCTTAGCGTTCCGTAGAAATAGCTTTTACGAACTATTACAACAGATAACCTCACTTTCATGAAATAAATGCGAGATTTCTCGTTGAAATAAAAGTTTTTAGGCGCTTATTTTCTTAATTTTTTCTTTATGATAATGTCATTTTTAACCTTGCTCAAAACTATATGAATTTTTTCTGTATCCTTTTTGTGTTGAAAAATAACGAACAAATGCATTTCAGCAGCAATGAAAATTTTATAGTTGGTTATTAAATAATATAATATACATTAAAATATATTAATATAGGGATTATTAAATAATATAATATACATTAAAAAGCATTTATTTTATAAAAATTATTTCCGCTCAAGATTAATTTATCATAAAACATTTATTTGAAAATATTTTGTGTTTTTTGCCGTAAAAAAACAGAAAATATTTTAAAAAACTAATTACAATTTTTTTCCTTGTTTGTGATACTAAATACTGAATATACAAGTACAAACACAGATTTATAATTGAAAAAAAAAACCTAAAAAACCGATGTCGAAATCGTTTTTCAATAGGAAAAGCTTTCTTTAAATCGATTTTTTTTAATTAAGTAATCGCTTGTATTTTTTTCTACAAAAACAACCTGTTTTATATTAAATTATATTTTTTCATTTTATAAAATAAAAAAACGTTAAACTTGTATTGGTCCTAAAATGCATTTAAAACAATAATGATTTAAGAAACAAACACGTCTTTAGCTTCCCGGAGTGTCGGAAGTGAGCGCATTTTTATATGATTTCATAGTTACTTGTATGATCGTCAAAAACAATTGAATTAACTGTGATTCAAAATGATTTCCCCGGAAAATTCAACTAATTTTTATTTTACGTTTATACAAACATTTAAAAAATTTTATGATTTTCAGATTCAGTGCAAGTAGGCGCAGAAAATAATTTGTTTATAAGTAAATTCAGTTGCGTTTTTCCCTAAGATGCTGTGAAAATTATGATTATATAGGTATATGATATATATTGACAGTAATGTTGAGAGTTTTTCATTTACACTCAATTTAAAAAAAAACTTGCTCCTAAACTAACAAATATTATTTTTGAGAAAGTAAATCACGTTTTGTAAGGTACTAACCACCTGTTCCAGTTTATTCATTTTGTTATGTTATTTTGTTGAATATATTAGGCGTTTATTTTGTAGAAATTCATTATTCACAATTAAATGAAACTACGTGATGTATTATTATTTCTACTTTCTTTGAGTTCTTTACCACAACCTAGGTTTCGTTGTATAACAACAGCTTCAGGTGGGCTATTAGCAAAGATATCTTTGCTAACACCTGAAGATGTAATATAACTAAACCTAGGTCGTGGTAAAGAACTCAAAGAAAGTAGAAATAATACTACATCACGTAGTTTCATTTAATCATGAATTATGTTATTTTATTTTTTTTTTTAATTTAATCCTGCAACTAATTTTAATTATCTAAAAACTAGTGATATAAAAACATAATATACTTACATAACAGATTAACCCACTACAAATTGTGATTTTTTGTAGATGGTTGCAATTTTTGTAAATTTAATCATATTTCCCTATATGAAATATTTCAGACTTTATTTCTTGTTTCCTATTTTGTTGAGGTGTCTAGTATTCCGAATCTTCCTCTGCGGAGCAGAATCTTCATCTGCACCGAAGATAGATGTGTTTTTAAAAGACACCCTGAATCGTGTTTCGCACTAATATTATATCCTCAAAAAGACCGATAAAATCAAAAAGGGCCCTCTTCAAGAGGCAGCTACGTATACTATAATTCCCTCATCATGAAGCAGCTACGTATACTATAATTCCCTCATCAAGAAGCAGCTACGTATACTATAATTACCTCATCAAGAAGCAGCTACGTATACTATAATTCCCTCATCAAGAAGCAGCTACGCATACTATACTTTTTCGACCACATTTAAAAAAACAAAGACTTCTTGGAATGGGCTTTTAATACAAGAACAAGTGGAAGACAAAAGGACCCGAGGTCAAACACTATCTCGTTGAACAGATCTGATCAGGGCAAAGGCTGGATCCACAACACCTCAATACACACACTATCAACCACCAGAAATGGGGAAACATTGTAAAAGTTGGGGAAAACCATTATTGCTAGTGGTAAACTTGGTATAAAAAGTTATACCTTGTATATATTGAGAATATATAAAAACGCTACTAATAAACTCGGTATACGACAAGCTCGTCATAACTTCATCTGTCAAACACTATTCTGTACACATGACAGCACTTCAGTTTTTATATTTCGATTGTGTTTATAATTATTTTAAAGAAAACGGCTTTATGTAATTCAATTCGTATAAACGAAACTATTGAGGAGAAATACAATTTAATTTATTGTGTGTCGCTGCACCAAGAATAATATTCATTGAAGACAATTTTTAAATGTAATTAAATTTAATTAGAATTTTCATTTATTGTTGGAAGACTTTAAGAAGAATTGTGATATTTTTTTAAACTTTTTTCCAGACTTTAAATTAACAATGATTTGTTGATGCCGTTCTACTGACGTTGTCATACAAAGCTCATTATCTTCTTTCATCACCTCATACTCTTTCATAATTGGAAAAAAAAATAAAAATTTAACAACAGCGGACACAAGCAAAAAATAATAAAAGTCTTAACGATGCTCTAAAGACTCCATCTGATATGACAGGTGTAATTTGTATTCACAATTATAGACACGACATAATACTTTACCTATTTGTCCATGAATTACGATGTTGGATTTTTGTAATATCTTCAGAATAGTTATTCTATCGTTTTACTGAGTTTATTAGTAGTAATTTATACCTTCGTGTATACAACCTTATAAAAGTATAAGTATTCTCAGAATAAGAGTAGTATACATTCAGTTTAAGCATTTTTTCTTCGTAACAGTGCAAGTAATATAAAAACTATGAGCTACCATGTTACGAATATAGGATTAATGGTTTTAGTGTGAACATCTAAAAACAAACGTGCACAGAAACAAAACGTTTCTCTTTATATATATATATATATATATATATATATATATATATATATATATATATATATATATATATATATATGTATATTAGTTCGGAGGAGTTCTGTCATATACGTACGGACAGAAGAAATATATATATATATATATATATATATATATATATATATATTCTGTCCGTATGTATATGACTGAACTCCTCCTAAACGGCTGGACTGATTTTTATGAAATTTTGTGTGTGTGATTAAGTTGGTTCAAGAATGGTTTAGATTTATAATTTGATCCGGTAAGCAGCGCTGCGATCGCGTTTTAGAATTGTTTTCATGTTTGACATCGGGCGAAGCCGCGGGCACAACTAGTATAGTGGTGTAGTGTAGTGTCTTTTATAGCACGAAACACTAAAAATCGTTTGATATAATGTTTTACAGCTCCTTAGTCAAAAGACTTAGCAATAGTGCAGACGTCTATATAATTTTGGCATGTCCGTCTGTCCATCTATTTTCTATATAGACCGTAAATATTTCAATTTAAATTGGATTGTGATGGGATTTTACAGGAAAATACATGTGAATTACGTGAACATACGAAGGGAAAAAAGGAAAGAAAATGTCTTAAAATTTTTAAAGTTAAGTACCTCAAAAGACAAAACGAAACCCTTGTGAGATCACTCACAGGTCTGTCTATCCGTCTGTAACAGCCGATATTCTAAGAAACTATGCGACATTTTTCTTGACCCATATATTTGGCAATTATAAACATTTTTAATAATTTGTTATGAACATTAAATCTAACGTTTTTAAAATATTTTTATAAATAATAATTTTGTTTATATTTACATTTGGCACGCTGGTTTAGTAGATGGGAAAGTTTAGTAGACAAATAAGTGTAAGATATTAACATATTTATATCAACGACGGTTACAAAAAAAAATATTTTCTTTATCACAGCGGAATCCAAAATATTCTCACACTTTTTTGTGATTTTTCGATTGATTTAATTTCACGCCTCTAAAATTATTCACAAATATCACTGAAACTACAAAGTGGCACAAAGTGCACGATTTGTATTCTGATATATATAAACTCCTTAATTACTACATTTAAATATTTTAATTACTTCCACAATTACGATGTATGAATAGATATTTCCAGAAAAAATCATATACTTACATGCCTATTTCTCATATTTAAAAAAAAAATAGAATTATGAGCTATTTATTGTAAAAAGGCATCAAAAATTTTCCTTCAGTAAATTACATCACTAAAATGGGCCATATGTGTAATAAAAAAATTAAATTTTATTAATTATACTTATCTAAATAAAGTACACAATTTTTTTTTTAATTTTATACGTCATCTGTGATACCATTTGAAAGGGTTTGAATATATTTTTAAATATGGAATATATGTTTATGAAAAAATTCTAATAAACAAATTTAGAATTTTTTCATAAACATATATTGTATATTTAAAAATATATTCCTAAAAATATGCCAAAATAAAGATTTTTCCCCGCCCCCTTGTTTCCGAAACTACTGAAACAAAAATCATAAAACCTGTTTTTTATGTTTAAAATCTGACTAAAACACGATTAAAAAACCATAGTGATTATCCTGGATCTCATATTTCTTTAAGTAAAATGAAAATACTTGATAACCTTTTCCAATACGACGTCCCCTTCGTTAGAAAGTTATTAATACTTGGTTGTTTATACCAAATCATTTTATGGTGCAAAGGATCACTTTTCTCACCTACCTTTGAATTTATAGCGGATAACAATATTTTATAACTCAATGCAATTCGTATCTATATAAATTAAATAGCAACAGTGAACCAAATTGTTTGTCTTATATTTCTCCGTGAAATATATCTTAAAGGGTAATTTCCATTGGTGTAAGGGACAAACATATTAAAATTAGTTATTTGCATGTAGCTTTTGGGCCTAAAACATCAAGGTGCTAACCACCTTTTTAATATCGAATGTAACAAACATGTGTCTATTATTAATACAAGTGTCCTGTACATCAGTCTAAGTAGTAAATTATATACACACACGCACATTATATATATATATATATATATATATATATATATATATATATATATATATATATAGCGCTACATGTATTTTGAATCGCGTAACGATGTTTTGGGCGTGGCCAGAGATGAAGTATGGAATGGCGCGAGAGGGGTAGTTGTTTGAGTAAGCAAAATGAATGTAGGCAGACGCAGGAGATCAGATATCGTTGTCGGTCATCTATATAACACAGTTTTTATACAATATCTGCTTATTGATATTTTATCAAAATTGGTGATAATTCTATTAGAATCTGTTTTATTTCTAATTTGTTAAATAAAAACATTATTAAATGGAATTTACTAAAACCTTCTCTGTTCCTTAATGTGAGGTCATTTTATCTATTTGTCTACTTGTTTGATGCCTTTTTCGGCAAGTCGATAAAATATTATAATAAAACAATCATTTAATACTTGACTATATAGATTATCTATAATAATATTATATTTCAAAACTTAATTAAAATTTTAACCTAATTCATACAGCTATCTTTGCCTAAATGATCTGTGATGGACCAAAGCCGAACCAGCCATTTTGGTTTTAATGTCAACGGGCGAATTTCAAACAAACAGCCAATAGACTTTTTATACGCTTCATCTAACGGCTTCTTCTCCCTTGTTGCAGGATGGTCAAATGTACCCTGTTCAACAAGTTCGGCTCCAGCGGGGAGGTGGAACGGCACGATGCGCTTTGCATCCTGCCCCTCAACGTGGTCAACGAGAAGATCTACATATTCCTCTGGTTCTGGTTCGTCATACTCGGCATCCTCACCTTCTTCACCTTAATCTACAGACTGGTAATTATCCTCTCGCCCCGCATGAGGGTCTACGTCATGAGGATGAGGTTTAGACTGGTCAAGAGGGAGTCGGTCGAGACCATTGTGCGGCGAAGCAAGATGGGCGACTGGTACCTGCTCTACATTTTAGGCGAAAATTTAGATTCGGTTATATTTAGGGACATAATGCAGGAGTTCTCCAACAAGCTGAACCACAATTACCAGCACCACATCCACGGTATCCAGGATGCATGACCGCCGATTTCGGGTTGGGTCTTCGACACCTGACTTGGCCTTGTGATATGATTGACGCAAAGTTGGTTCGACGCCGAAGTGCCTGGTGACAGAAGTATGGTGAAACTTGAGACAGATGAGGAGACATGGGAATGTTGCTGATATTTTGCATATTGCTCAATGGATTTTGGACAAATATATTTTTTTTCAATGCCGTTTTGTAAATAATATGTTAACTAATTCGACAATACTTGAAGCAATAAAAAAAATTTGTAATTTGGATTTTAAAAAAGAGGTTTAAGTCGTAGTTAAGGAAAATCGAATTTTAAATATCAATTTTATTTATTTTTTTTTCTTTAAAGTACCAGACAATTTGCAATTATAAAGAAGTGCCAAATAATATCTTCCACATAACGAATACATAGTTGTTAATGTAAATATACATAGTAGTAAGGAAATAATTAAAAGAATTTAAGATTATCTACGCGGAATTGTAGACGTTTGCAATGAAGACGGTCTCAACGATATTTTAGAAATATTTTTTTTATTATAGACATTGAGATTATTCCACCCTCCAAGACGAACATAACGAAGTGTCTACAGTGTGACCAGAATATTTTTTTTAAATTGGCAACAGTAAAAAACCGGAATAAAAAATAAAACAGCTAAGTGTGAACATAACAATTTCATCACTACATTTGGGGGAATCAAAAAATTGTATTAATTCGTAAACTATTTTTATACAAAACAAAATGCCAGTTTTGCCTTATAACAGGGTCATTAAATTTTTTTCCAAACGCAAATCACATTTAAAATGTTTTTTTTTAAATTATCTTCTATATGAATTATGTCAAAAAACGAAATTGTTTTATTTTGTTTCATTTCTGGACGAAAATGTTGTTTAAACGAAATTAATAAATTCTTGAGTGTCAATTATTTTTGTAATCCTTTTCCCCTCGAGTCCTTTATAACGATGTCCCAATCGAAATTTTTGAAAAAAATCGTTTGTTTTGTTTTAGACAAAATTGAGTTTGTCATCGGTAAATAAAGAAAACCATTGTTCAGCCTGGATGTAGATTTCGATAGGCAAATTTTGGTAAAAATTGCATCAAATTCGTCCAGTGTATACCGTGGTATTTGCATATGACAGACAGACGGACGAAGTATGGCATTAATATGGTGAACATATACATATGTTCTTCTCTGATTGGTAATAGAACTTTAACACTGTTTTTATGATGGGAAAGTAAGGGAATCTGTCTTATTAGGAGAACATAAGTTTTCAAACATAAATACAATAAAAATGACAAAAATAGTGCTTATTCTTTCATATCTACATATTGAAACATTTGAAATAGAAGAATAAAATCTGAAAAACAACATAATTAGCGAAACAAGCAGAGTAAGAAAATTATGTAACTAAAAATTTCGGACATTTTTTATTTTGACCAATTTCAAAATGGCCGTCGCGGATTCAATATGGCCGTCGCGGTTTCAATATGGCCATCTCGAATTCAATACAGCCGTCGAAACTTAAGATGATATGGAAGTATTTTAATGTTAAACATTTTTTTCTTTTTTTTATAGTTACAAATGATCTTTTAATATATAATTTAACTAGAAAAGATGGTTCCATAAACTTTTTGACCGTTGCGGATTGAATATGGCCGTCGAAACTTAAGATGTGATGGAAAGTAATATAGTATTTTCATATTAAACATATTTTTCTTTTTTTTATAATTACAAATGGTCTTTTAATGTATAATTTAACTAGAAAAGATGGTTCCATAATCTTTTTAACCGTTGCGGATTCAATATGGCCGTCGAAACTTAAGATGCGATAGAAAGTAATATAGTATTTTAATGTTAAATATATTTTTCTTTTTTTTATAGTTACAAATGGTCTTTTAATGTATAATTTAACTAGAAAAGATGGTTCCATAAACTTTTTGACCGTCACGAATTCAATATGGCCGTCACGAATTTAATACGGCTGTCGAAACTTAAGATGTGATGGAAAGTAATATAATTTTTTTAATTTTAAACATTTTTTCTTTTTTTTTATGGTCACAAATCGTCTTTTAATGTCCAATTTAACTAGAAAAGATGCTTTCATAAACTTTTTCACCGTCGCGGATTCAACATGGCCGTCACAAATTTAATACGGTCGTCGCAACTTAAGATGTGATAGAAAGTAATATAATATTTTGATTTTAAACTTTTTTTCTTTTGAAACTATAAATCATAAATCGCCTTCATGAATATACCCTAATAAATGAGGGATCTTTAAATAGGACGATTGTTAGCAATTTAAAAATATTCGTATTTACTTTAATTTTTTCATGAAAATTCTCTTGAATCAAATAAAATATAAAATTACGTACCACAGTCGTTGTCCGCACACCGAAGCTTTCTGCCCAATCCTCCCCGCCCTAAACGATTCACGTATTTAATATCCTTAAGGACCCTACGATACACGGACCTGTCTGTGGAAGCGCGTGATTTTGTAATTCGGTGTTTATATTTAAATAACCTGTGATTTTTTTTTTCAAATCCCAATTTTCCCAAAATGTTTATTTCTTTTTTGCTTCTTTACCATCGAAATTTAAAACATTTCCGCGAATAATTTAAATTAAATTATTCTTATGTGCCTCCATATATTTCGTACAATTGTTGAAATTATGCTATGATCCCATGTTAATCCATGAAAGTTACAGGCTCAACGGGGCCGTCGAAAAAAGTGAACTCACTTAAAACTCTGTAAGGACGAAAAAGACATTAATTTTGATATCAATAGAACCATTATTAATGTTAGTTGACAATTTATTAAATATATTTGGGGTTAATTTTGTAGAAATTCATTATTCAAAATTAAATGAAACTACGTGATGTAGTATTACTTCTACTTTCTTTAATTTCTTTACCACGACCTAGGTTTCATCGTATTACAACATCTTCAGGTGGGCTATTAGCAAAGATCTTTGCTCATTTTTCTAGTGCTAATGCTAATGAATCTTTGCTAATTGCCCACCATTGAAGATGTTGTAATACAACGAAACCTAGGTAGTGGTAAAGAACTTAAAGAAAGTAGAAATAATACTACATCACGTAGTTTCATTTAATTATGGATATTTTATTTTCAATTTACTTAGACAATTGTTACACATTAAAAAAAACAAGCGATATTGATTGTATTTTTTTTGGAATTATTTCTATATTTGGAAATATTAAATAATTATTTCTATATTTTAAAAATATAATATACGCGCATTTATGAAGATAGCTTTTTTGTTTTTCTATTTTCATCAGATATTGCATTTTATTTTTTGGTTTTTCTTGTTTGTCCAAAGCTGAATTGTTTCGTTTTTTATATCTATCAGCTTGTTTAAGAATTATATTCTATTTCTGTAACGTCAGACCCACTATTTTCGATCTCCCTTGATTATATTCGAGAAAAACTTTATTTCATCCCAAAATCAGTTCTGCCCTTTATTTTTCCAAGAGTACTTACCCTTGGGAAAATGAAAATCGTTCGCTCTTTATAAGATACTCCTTGTTAAGATACCATAATTGAAGGATTCAAATAGAACCCTGTTATTGAGGCAATGCCTACCCTGTTGTCCGTCCGTACATCCACCCGTCTGTCTGGCAGAGAATACTAATTTCTAAACGAAATATGGTAAAACTTGAAATTCACACACAGTGTTTAGTTCTTTGATCAAAAACTGGTATTTAACAAAATAGCATAGTACATAATAATGGTATTTAAAATGATTTAAAATCATATTAAGATAACTGAAATACGTTGCCACTCCATCCCTTTAAATGAAAGGGTAAGTGGAAAACAATATTTTTGGGGTAGGATTGTTTTTTTCTTCTCTTTCCTCTTTTGTTAGAATTTAAACGTACTATTTAACTTTTTCACCAAAAAATAACGATTTGGTACACCATCAAATGTACCGTTTTCAGACCTATTTTGCTACCAGGTCCTTGTCCAAAATGCCAATATGAAGAATGCTGTGTTTCGGTCTTAATATTTATTGTAACCTATATTTACACAACAAATGTTAAAGAGAGCTAAACGTGACATATTAAACTAGTTATAAATAATAACATTAAAGTAATTATTAGAAATTCGCGATATTTTTACGCGAATTTATAAAAAATACTTGAATTCGGCTCAAGTATTGAACTAATAATCTAATATTTTACGATATTTTACTTAAATTTCTAAAGAATACTTTGATTCGACACTAATATTTATTATAATCTGTATTTAAACAAAAAATTCTAAACAAAACTGAATATGAAATATTAAAAAAATTTATGAGTAATAAAATCAAAGTATTTTTTTTAGAAATTCATCATATTTTTACATGGATTTCTAAAAAATACTGTCTAATATTTATTATAATCTGTATTTAAACAACTAATGCTAAAGATAACTGATCATAAAATACCAAGAAAGTGATGAGTAATAAAATCAAAGTATTTTTTTTAAATTTCGCGACATTTTCACATAAATTTCTAGAAAATACTTCTATTCGACTCTAATATTTATCGTAACCTGCATTTAAACAACAAATTCTAAAGAAGGCTCGACATAAAATATTGTAGAATTTATGAGTAATAAAATCAAAGTATTTTTTTTAAATTTCGCGACATTTTCACGTAAATTTCTAGAAAATACTTCGATTCGACTCTAATATTTAACGTAACCTGCATTTAAACAACAAATTCTAAAGAAGGCTCGACATAAAATATTGTAGAATTTATGAGTAATAAAATCAAAGTATTTTTTAGAAATTTACGATATTTTACGTCTGTGAAGAATATGCTAGGCAATATATTTTCATTAAATGAAAAGGAACATTATTATTTGCAAATATAATTTAATTGAACACAAGATAGTTTCAAATGTTAAAATTTATATACCTGTG